>OW388146.1:5985000-7250833 GCA_936450015.1 Meganola albula | reverse complement strand
CTATATCCTATCCCGGGTCTAAACTATCTCCATACTAAATTTCATCCAAATCGGTTCAGTAGTTATCGCGTGAAAGCGTGACAGACGGACATAGTTACTTCGCATTTATAATATTAGTAAGAAAAACGTTTAAATCTTGAGGACTGTATTTAGGGATTGAAGTAACGATATAATACCTTTGAACAGACCTCTTTAAATTAAAATGAACTGACGGATGTTTGTATTGCTAAAACACGAGAACGGCTGAACCGATTTGGATGATTTTGGTCTTAAGTACATACAAGCCCAAGGACGATTTAAAAAGTGAGAAATACGTGGTACAACTTCGCGGGGATTAAACCTTATCCTAAATGCGATAATAGCTCTGACTTTCGCGCTTTCACGCCAAAACTACTGAACCGATTTGGATGAAATTTCGTATGGAGATTGTTTGAGACCCGAGAAAGAACATAGAGTAGTTTATATCCGACTACGCAAAAAGAGGTTGATGGTTTAGCGCGATAACCGACATACGTGCGGATGGAGCCGCGTGCGGAAAGCTACTATCTTATTCATAAAAAAATTGTCTCATAAGTTAAAATGGACTATGTCTCTTTCTTACTAGAATAAATGTCAAGATGACAGACAAAGACAAACGAATTATAAAACTGTTTAAGCTTAAAAGACGTTTGTGAATACGGGGACGTTTGTGAAATAAAAGATATTACCTGGGATATCAAATTGTAGAGTGTATGGATTTCTTTTCTTGAAGCTGGAGATTTGAATCACTTCGCCCTTTTTGTCTACCATTATCTTGATGCTGTCTTCATCTCTGATTGGGTCGTTCAGGAGCGCTATCACGCGACTTTGTCCCTGTATAGACCAAAAACGACATATATAATTTTGATTATGTATTTGATGGAATATAGCACCAACTGAATTATAAACTTTTGTTTATAATACTTATCAGATCATAATGATGATTTAATAAGTACATAGAGATTCGTGATTAAATACATCAGTTTTTACTTAAACAGATAATATTTTATACCTCTTGATCAGGGCCGGATTTAGGGGAAACCGGGGCTACAACCTCGGAGCCTCCACTATATAGACTTAGGAAAAAAATTCAAACTGGTAAACAACTTTTCTGTTCGTTAACGCTAAAATTTAATTTGGGATAGTAATTGTTTCAGATTTTATTTATGTTTGGTAAATAATAAAATAATCTAGTTATAGGTAATTGGTATCACAATAAATTATTTATTAGAAAACTCGACTGAAAAAAAAAATTGTATAATCATTTGGGGCCAGTGAGCCTTCATTCATTCCTCATGAGCCTCCAGATCTCTAAGTCTGGCATTGCTCTTGATGTTTGTGGAATTCTTTGGTCAACTTATGGCGACACGCATTTCGTTACATCGCCATTCTCAAGTCACCGCACAAGATTCGATGCTCCAAGGCCTTTGTAAATAATTCAAAACACACATTCACATTGTTATAAAATGTGACATCAAAGTAGGTAATTTGGGTCTTCATATCAACATGTGAATCACGACAGAATACACATTACAATATCACTTTTAGTAGTAAACAAATTAACTATGTACCTACCTATATAATTATGTTCATATTTAGTAGTTAATTATCATTTCTATAGTATTGTATTGATACTTAGCGTATCAACATTAATTGCAAATTAGGTAGCGTCCATTATTACGTGAGGTGTTTACAACCAAATCCCACACAGTATTACGTGGAAGAGGGGGCGGGTCTTGGCAAATAATCTTGTCTTGACTTATCACGATTTTTTTTTCTCAAAACCAGGGTAAAATTACGAAAAGTTATGGTGTTAGTCATTCTTATTAAAACTAGTATTAAAATTTAAATAGAGGTAAATTGTGCATTTTTTTCATAAGTCCACCGCGTCTACTTAAAGTATATTTAAAAATCTCACGTGCGATTAGGGGAAGGAGTTGAGTACCGACAATCTCACAACATCTCACCATGGGGTAAGGAGGGGCATAGAATATCACGTAATCAATTGACGCCCTTTTAGTGAATATTTAGAAGAACGTACGATTTTGACTTTCTTGGGTACGATCGAGAAGCTAGTTTTGTCAGTGGCGGTGTCTTTGCAGTCCTTGGTGCGCAGTATACCGACGGCGGCGGTAAGGAATGTGTCCACGAACGAAGTGTCCTTCTCTCGGACGCACATCATCTGCCATTGGTCTATTGTAGGGAAATCTGAAAGAATAGAAGACAATTATTATTAAAATCAGCCGATTTCAAAAGAGTATTGGGTGGTAGGTAGGTAGCGTATTCGGCAAAAATAAATAGTGTCGGATAAAAAATGTTGGAGCTTTTTTTCTCAGTAGTAGTTTGTAGTCAGGAAGTGATAGATAGATAGCGTGCCTTGGGCACTACGTAAAGCCGTATGTCCTGTGCCCGATCACTCTATAATTAGGTATAATAGAGAGAGCACGCACATGTGTTTACGCCCATACTTCTGTCCTAAGCACCTATATGAGAGAGCGTATTTTAAGATTTGTCTTACCTTCACAGCTGCTAGCAATAATCTGATTCTTCTCCACACCAAGCAGCATAACTAAAACCTTATCCATTTTGAATAGACTATCACAATTTACATCTTTCTTCAAATCTGCCATTTTGGTAGCGAGAATAGGGCACATTATAATTATTTGTAGCTGTGCTTTAGCTAATTTATCAAGTTTTTCTTGTGAATCTGAGGCTAACAGCTCTTCAGCGGTAATCGGCGTTACTCTGGAACAAACCAAGGCTACTAAAACCTTTTGCGATAAGGTGAACGTAGACAGTGATAAAGATTAATGAGATAGAAAATGTTAATGGTTCATGACTAATATAAAATTGCTGAAAGTAAAACCTTTTTGTAATGATTGCTTTCATAGCAAAGATGAAAGAATCAAAGGAAATAAAAACCAAGCCTATAGGCCTATAGACAGACACTAACACCTTATTTAATAGAATAAACAGGAAATTGCGTCTGTTTTTATGTTGGTTATGTTTCCACACCTCATGTATTTAGTAAGAAATTTAAGTTTGAGCAGGTACCTACTAGAATATGAGTGACTAGTTATCAAATTATTATTTCTATTACACAGTACCTATCACTAAGAATTACCTACTCTCTCAACACTTAAGATAAGATTTCATAAGAGTACGTAGGTAGACCCGTGGCCAGCAGTGGCACTTTTGATAAGTGTTTAACTACGAATTTGTGCCTCGGTGTGGTCCAATGATAACAGTGTTCGCTTAATAACCGGGTTTCACTCCCGGTTCGAGCAAAACGACTTTCCTAAAATACTTAGAGAGAATATTAGTAGCAGCTCGAACTTTGGAATTATGCCCGAGGAACGGCAATAACCTATAGCCCTATTATGGATGGGGCCTAAAAACATAGCTGGCGAAATGTGGGCGATATTCATCTCTGCCTAGACCTTCGTGCAATACAAGCGTGAGCTATGTTGAGGTACCTACCTATAATGATGTCTAGCTCTCTGCGACATAATCTTATCGAAGCTGGCGACTAAATAGTCAGACCAAAGTGCGCTCTCCGGCGACCCAGAGCTCCAGAGAATCGCGATGTCCTCCATTTCTGTAACAAAGAGAACTTATCTCAAACCGTACAAATATATAAGTTCAACAATGTATTTGATCAAATAAGTTCCCGTCCCGAGCTCAAATGTACCGAACGCTCAAAGGAAGTATTGTCAAGGGATAATCAAGGCATGAACGATGTCGTTCACTTAAACTTGATATCTCATGGGGTCACTGGCTGAATACAAGTTCATGCATCACATTCGAAACATGACACATGTGAGCCGTATACAGTAGGTACAGTACCTACTTACAGACAGTTATACTTCTGTACCTACTAATAGATATAATAAAGACAAAAGATTTGTATTCACAGATTAATATACATAGGCTACATAATTTGACGGTATGACGACGCGAAAGGATTATATTGCACTCGGAGCAAAAAATTTTAATAATTTTTCGCTTTTTTAAAGAGATTTTTTGCTAATAAAATATAGAGCCGAAGCTTGCATTTAGTTTAACTTTGTGTCTACCCATTAGTATCCATAAATGTTCGTCAATTAGGTGGGCGTTCGATTCACATAATATACATATAGGTTTTAGCAATACCTACTATAAGTTTCTTCGGTCCATAACTACCTAATTGTAAGACACTTGAAATCAATCAAACCTCATTGATTAACCAATACAGTCCCTACCTACATTCATTTAAATATCAAGTATCAATAATATTACACACTCCAGTTACAACGTAATCTCTAAGAACTCTATAATCAGAATGCTCTTTGAGTGCACTCAACCTTATTTTGGAGCTTAACTCAACACACAGACACTAACCATACTGTACTCTTTCTTTCAATACAAACACATAAAAGTTTCCTGTAAAGAACGTAAAACCTTTATCGCTTTGTCCTAAAAACACATATATTCCTTGCTAGGATGAAAACATACGTTCCCCGTTGATCTTTTTATTGCAGCGAGCGTCGCATACGCATGTTGCTTACAAAATATGCTGTGCACCGCGCGCGCCGGAAACGCGTACGGTTTATACTTACCCACCTCTGCCAAAGAAGACCCGACTAAATGTAATATCCGTTTCCTAAATAGACAAACGTCTATCAGCGTCGCCCGGAATAACTATAGTCGATTAAATGCAGCTACAGAACGAGGGCTGGCTGAATATGACGATATGCAGTTATTTGTGTTGCTACGCCACTGTTTCCACTTAACTACAACGGAAACCGATTTGTTTCTTAATAAAAAGGAAATTATATTATAGATGTACTTATTTGTTTTTAACCCATAACTGATATTTCGACCCAGAGTAGTTATCAGAAACTGCCACTTACCAGTGGTAAGCAAGTCTGATTAATAACGGTCTTGGATTCAAATACCGGACACTAAGGTCCTAAAAAGATGTTTCTAATATAAGATGTATCTTCACTTCAACCCATTTTAGTGTCCCAATGTTGGGCACGGGTCTTCTCTCAACTATCTTACGATTTGAGAGAATTTAGGCCTAAATCTACACACGCTGGCCAAGTGCGGGTTGGTGGATGTCACATGTCCTCGAATGATTAGTTCTTAGACATGCCGGTTTCCTCACGATGTTTTCCTTCACCGATATTTAGCATCGGAGATGTAACAATTCACACAAAGATGTGTGGGCGCGACTGGGAATCGAACCCGCGACCTTATATGTATTTGTAAAGCGAGGCCCGTACCACTGCGCCACCGCTGCGACAGGTACCTACTTGTTAGAAAAATCTGAGTATCAGTTCCAAGTCGAAAATTGAGGCCGATGAACGATAGGTTCGTCTGCTATTTAATTACGTATATGGCCTAAACATAGCCGGCGAAAAATAGGTGATATTAACTTCAGCCTACACCTTTGGGTAATGGTAATACAGGTGTGAGCGTGAGCGCTATGTTATGTTAAACTTTACTCTGAAATAAAACAAAACTTATGCTTATTTAAGTGATGATTTACATACTTTTTGTGGTTTGAAAACTTAGTACAATAAACAATGCGAGTCAAGCACTTGTCGAAACCGACTTTCACTAGGTAATGAACTAATGATACTACATACTCAATACTGTATATCTTCCATCAAGTTGCACCTAAGAGTTTATTTTTACTATCCTTAACCATTACGCCACATTTGAATTAGGTTGGTATACCAAAAAGGTACCATTGTATTTGGGACATGGAGCTTGTAGTAAGTATACACGTTCACCGCTTCAGTGTTCAGTTGAACGGCTGCGAATTCTTTGATCTCGACTGAAATATTGCAGCTCACTGTAACAAGACAGGTAGCTCCCACCTACTTTAGTTTTAAAACTACTTAAACTACTAAAAAGGTTATATATTTTGTGTTTATATCTTTTTTTGTTTTTTTGGGCATACCTAAGACGAATTTACATACTTACTTAATTATTATTTTGAAGGTTTTTTCCGAAATGGTCCTATTAAAATTATAGGAACAAAGAATACGTTTTTTGCTACAAAATTATGTTATATTTATTTAATTAACACTAACTGGTTAATTAACGACATAGTTAATTAATTTACTTACCTTAGTATTTTCTTAGATTTACGCGAATATAAAACTACTGAAATAAAACTACGTTAAACGGATTTTATCGCGGTTTATTTTAGATTTTAGACCCCGAGACGCTTCAAAGTCTATTCAGATGTCATGGTCAACTTATTAAAGTAAGTTGTCAGCTACTTTAAGGCTTATATCCAATCGTAGGATTTGGTAATGAATCATGCTCATAAGAATTTTTCTGGCCTAATTTATTCCTTAATCATTTTCTGCTAAATAAACTACTTATATATTAAATATGTATAAGAATTTTCTTTAGTGAAAACTGAAGCCTAGTTTTCATAACATACAATTATACGTCGTAAGTAGTAGTCGTAGTCGTATTATTTCGTCATACCTAAGCGGGAATTAAACGGGTATGTAACACGCGGAGACGCGGTGCGGTAGTGGCGCATGGCGGGCCGCATTCATCTCGCCGTAAGACAATTTCCACGAATTTAGGAGGAAACATACCGTGAATTTCCAGCAAATGTGGAATATAGGTAGAATGAGATCATTAGGTACTTAAAGAATTACTAAATTTAGTTACACGCACATACAAAGCAGGCATTCGCTGATAATAATAATTTGGGACTCAATTTTATTAGATACTAGCGACCAGCCCCAGCTTCGCACGGGTGCAATGTGTTATACTTATAAACCTTCCTCTGGAATCACTCTATCTATTAAAAAAACCGCATCAAATTCCGTTGCGTAGTTTTAAAGATCTAAGCATACATAGGGACATAGGGACATAGGGACAAAAAAAGCGACTTTGTTTTATACTATGTAGTGATGGTGATATAGTAGGTATATTCATCAATAATCTAAGCTATCATCTTATAACAAAATTAGTTTTTGCGAATGTCGTTTATCGCGCAAATACATTACTTGCTCTACATTTGCGTACTCAGAAAAAAATAAGTCTTTGTTCGTCACCTTTGTTTAAACTATCTCCATACCAAAAGTCAACAGAGAAACAGACATAGGTACAGAGCGGTAAACGGAGTTAATTTTGCATCTATAATATTACTAGATTCCGCCCGGGGCTTTACCGACCATAGCGTATCTCTGTGCCAAATTTCATCCAAATCCGTTAAGTACTTTTTGCGTAACAAACATCTACACACCTACTAGTAAGAAGTATGTTTATAGATTGATTAGAAGTAGGTAGTTTATGAATTAGTCTAAGAATAGTCTTGAAAAATAATATTTACACTTTATAACCCACTTAAGAGAGGATATTATAATACCAAAAATGTGTTAATATGAAACATTCACTAACAATACAAAACAAACTGCGGTGGCCTGCTCAACCGCACGTGAATCATAACATCAAAATAAATGTTCTTTTTAGCAATCTTAATACAGCCCTTCAGTGCTAAATCATACTTTCTGGCTTAATTATAAGGTATATTTTTATTTCTAATACATTATGTTGAATCACCAATCAGAAACACAATTCATCATCAGTCACGATACGGAGCCCTACAAAAGTACATAATTACAAACAGTCCTACATTATTAATTGTCAGACTTAATAGCAAATTCCGCTCAGTGAATGATTAAAAAATGGGCAATGGGATAAATAGAACTTCCCTTTGGGCTTCATAATGACAACATTGAAATTTAAGCTCGTTTGAATGAATCATTGTTCATAAAAGTTTAACTGTTTTAAGTGGGATGGTGCGAAATCATCCTTATTAAGTTTAACTTGCTATTCAACAAACTTAGGCAAATAGTAGTAATTAAAGTTGGTAACTAGCTATGTCCTTCTCTACTCCATATTATTATCTTTTCAACCGACTTCAAAAAGTATTAGGTTCTCAGTCAGACTATGTTTATTTTTTGCATGTTTGTTACGCGATAATTGCGTCAATCGGTCGATCTTTGTTTCAAAGGTTATAAATATATGCTTTCTATGTGGTCCCATTTCAATTTTATCATAATCGGTGGAGCGGATTTTGAGTTATTGTTAAAACATTAAAATGGGTTCGTATTTTTAAAAAACCGTTATAGCTTTTTTAAAATTAGTTAGTTAGTGATACCTATTATGGTATTTTTCTATTAACATGTTTAAAAAAAACCTAGTTTCGGAGAAGTTAAATTTTCGTCAAAGCTGCAAATTATTTTAAAGTAGATGTACCTAAAGTGTGATAGGTATGTACTTAATTAGTGTAATTAGAACGCTTTCACTTATATTGCCCCAGACAATGCGATAAGACGTATCGCTTCGCTTCCCGTGTCTTACAACAGGACAATAGACGTCAGAAACAATGTTATAATTCAATACACTTACTGATAGCGTGACGACGACGGCTGAGACAAAAGCGCTTATAGCGACGATAAATCAATAATAAGTATAACACTGTGTAGTAAGAATGATCTTTATTTAACACTTGCTACCCGTCTCGGTTTCGCACGGATGGTGAAGGTATTTATATTAAAATTACCCCGTAGTAATATTATAAGAATTTTCCTTATCCTGACAATAGTGAACAAAACAAACAATATTTTCATATTGACCAAGGGGAACGGGAAGTTATTTTGTACACAAAATTATGTATATCAGAATTAGATACAAAGTTTACCTAGATTATAGGTATGTCACTAGGTGACCGTTATTGTTCAAATAAACCACACTACAGATTCGCTGAATCTGTGGAATCTACATATTTTGTAGAAACGAAACAATTGAAACATGTTTCTCTTTTGTTTTTTCTACATTATTGTCTGTCAATGTGCATCCGCAGTCCACGCTCACAATCTGTGGGAGCGATCCTCACCAACATTGAATAGACAAGTTATACAAGACATTTACGTATTTACATTCCCAATGCGCGTACATTACGGGAGTCGCTTCGATGCATGTAAATTACGCTATGTTTATTCAGCGATACATGCCACCCTGCATATTTAATGCGCTAAGCGACCATTCAACACCAAATGGAGAAAAGTTTTAGCTACCGTCTTACTACTTGGACTTAAAGTCTAATTTAGTGTAAATTTTTTGTATAGCAACAGTGAGATCCGAAATGGTGATGTTGTACGGTGCTTTGATTTTGGATAGAGCTTCATGAATAGCGTGACGTTCAGTTGACGGCAAAGCGAAGGCCACCTTAATATGGATAGTTACATCTAGGTGCATTGCATTATTTTGACTAAGTAAAGTCAATTTACAACGACTATATAATAAAAGGATGTACTAATAATAAGTACATAATTACATTAAACTAAATTAATATAGAGTAGAAATTAATAACAATATTATTAAGTAAGATTGTATAAATTCGATAATTAATACCAATTTAATAAAATATATTACTGTAATTATCATGTACTTTACTCAAATTTAATAGGTAGATAATATTTACACATTCATTTATACATTCGAACTAAGATCTATCTAATTATTACTGTTGGTAGTGAATGAACATAAAAGGAGCTTACGACTAAAGTTATCCGCTTATCAGCGTAGCTCGCTGTAATTATTAATTGGAACACGTTAGTTACGTTGGTATTTTATTTATGTAGTACCTATCTAAGTATTATGTAGAGAAATGTGTGCTACGAAAATATTATTTGGACAGATCATGATAAATAATAATCTAGCTGCTAAATATCTATCTAAATTAAATTAAGTTTCAAATTGCAAAACAATGCGTTAAATAAATCAGAATAAATAAATCAATTAGAACTTACGCGTTTCAGCCATTGTCTCAGTTGTTTTATCGTCCATTGTGAAGTAAACGCAAGGGAGGGTAGCTTCGAACGGTATCAAGTTAAATGTCTGTCATTGCACTGAACTGCACGCGAGCACTAGAAAGCGCACAAAACTAAACCCGCAAGCCCTCTCAACTGTGAGACAGGGTGAAGTGTGTTTGCGAGCACGCGGCGCGGGCGGCGACTGCGCTGGCGACAGGCGGCGCACGGCGTCGTCCGCGCACGCACTTCGCATACTAAAACCACGCCTCGACTACAATAATCGCAAGTCTCAATACCATCTGATGTCTAATCTTGTCCCCAAACAAATTTGGGCTCAAGTGTCAATATTCCTGATGCGTTATCGACGCCCAAATACGAGTTGGTAAACACTAAACAAGTTTTTATTATATTCTGCGCGTGTTTTGTAGACAAGCCTTATCGGTGGAACATTACGTTTCTTGAAACTATATCTAGGAACTTATCTAACATTTGTTGAATGAGACCAATCATCTATTTATGCATATTGATTGACAAAAGCTCAAAAATCTTCAATCTCATAATTTATTTCTGGAACCCCTAGAGAAGCAATACCTGTAGGAAAATATATATAACTAACTAACTCTACATAGATATTTTAAAGTGCCTCTATGTATAATACATTGTATAGTAAGGGCAGAAGCGATAAGATCCTAAAAGGCCCGCTGGGGTTGTTGAACATCTGAGAGATAATATTGCTGTATCAATCTATCGATAGGTCATAGAGCGAGGAGCAACGCTCTCTGCTATCTCCTCTACTACTTCGATTGACATGTTTATGATCATGTTACCATTGCTTTCACTTTCTTAAATTTACGGCTTTGTTAAAACCGATACTATTATTGTCCTTTATATTATTATTGTATTATAGAGATATTTATAGAGATTCAGAGGCCTTATTAAAAGAAAATTACTTACCTATTTAAATATTAAGACTAATTTTTTTTCTAAAAAGAAAACAAATCGAAGCTCAGGTATCTCATGTTGTACTTTGGGTTTACTTTAGTATTGAAGACAGATCGCATCCTAAAATATGTATAGATATTTACCTCAAACCGTCAAAGCTTGGTAAATAAATCAAACATGATGATAACAAACTGTTTGCACGAGCAAACACATTATAATAGACGTTCGATCGATTTCAGCAGACAACTTGAGTAAATATGTTCAAGCTCGAATATTCACACGTGTTGAGTACATTTGATAAATGTTATATAAGTATATACATATATGATATCTGTTGTAGGTACAACACAATCTAATATAATTAAATAAATGTTATATTTACATAATAAACAATAAAGATAATTGAACTTACCTTTAAACGAAAAGTTCTTTGGTCTTCGCCGTTTAATAGTGTCTTCCTCTCTCTGGTTGAACCTTGGTGGAGGCATTCGAGGCACTTCACTAGGCACTGCGGTAACCTCGCCCGAACCCGCTGCTCCAGTAGCCAAGTACCCGCCAACAGAGTGACGCCTTCTGCCCTGAAGTGGGATTGTGTAGAAGACTTCTTCGCGCTCCTGAGGGCCATCTGTTGTCACCACTGTTGTGCTTATTTTTCCTTTCCTGGACACAATAAAAATTTATAATGTAGGATTACGAGAAACGGTTTTTTTTGTAAACTTTGACTTTAAACTTACTTAATGCGTGGAGCAGTGTATGTATGCCTCATGTCGCCAGGAGCGCAGTCGCCCGGCCTCGGTTGTCCTTTGAGAAACCCTTCGGTGTGCTCAGGTTCTCTCGCTGACAACGACCTCAATAAAGCTCTGAACTCCTTGCGCCTTGGACTCTCCGGCTCCCTCCGCCTCAACGGCGAGAAAGGCCGGCCAGCGTCCATCCAGACTCGGCCAGGGGCTGATCGAGAGCACGCTTCTGTCGTCTGGGAATCCGCACTATCCGCGACATCTTTGTTCGGCAAGGCGAAATATGATGGGTTATCTGTAAACAAGAAATTAGTAAAACCTCTATGCTCCACTAAAAATGATAAGAAGTTAGTGTATTACCAAATAACATCGAGTCGTAACGTCGTACGCTGACGGTGGCTAGTGCGCTACAAAAGCGACGCAAGGGAATTATCCAATAACTTCAATGAACGGCTCTCCATTACGTCCAGTGCGGGCTAAACGTACCAACCTAGTTTTGAAAGCCGGAAAATGCGAATTTAAGGCAATTTTCGCCCATTGTCTACCCTATCTTAGATGGCTTACTACTTTAACATTGTATTTGTTTATAATGGTATATTTTATATGAGCCCTGTAGTCTTATATAAATGATTTATTATTACAATACGAGTATACTAACTCATAGTATAGTGTAAATATATTCGGCACCAAATTATACGTCGTATTCGATACGAGAAGCAAGCACGAGAGCTACGAGAAGCAGCGATAGCGCAGCAGTTTCGGCCTCGCCTTTGAAATAAAGTTCGCGGGTTCGATCCCCAGTCGTGCCATCGTACATCTTTATGTGAATATTTTCATCGCCGCTGCTCAATATCAGTAAAGGAGAACCATGATGAAATTGGCATGTCTAAAAACATTCCAAGACATGTGACATGCACCAACTCGCACTTGGCCAACGTGTGTGAATCAAGTCCTAATCTTTCTCAACTCGTAAGATAGTTGAGGGAAGACCCGTGCCCAGCAGGGGGACACTAAAAAGGGTTCAAGTGAATCGACACGAGTTAAGAATTAATATAAAAAAGCTAACTCGTAAACTTCAGGATAGAATGTTCCTTGCCTAAATTAAAATTCCCTACTTGAGATAAGCAAATTGAGAGAGTTCTTGAAATAATTATGAAATAAATATTAAACGTTTATTAAAAATGTTTGGGTAATTTACCTATTAGTTAGGTAGATATTTAATAAAATTTTGGTACATCCAACTCTTGTATTTTCCTGAACCGTTATAGTTTTAATGAAGATTTATTTAAAGGACTTGAAAGAAATTTATTCTTCATATTTTTTGTTGTGCCCGCATATGCATTTCTGTAAGCTGCAATAGAAAGAACTCTAACATGTGGCCAAATAAAAACAAGTGTCGAATAATAGGGCCCGCTTCCAAACTGAAGTACAATACTATTGAATGTTATTGTTGCATTATGGACTGTAATGACGTGTATCGACAGTAATTAATTGCAATTTAGTATAGGGAATTGTAAATAAATATCTACTGATTGATACAATAAATATTTATGAACTATCGTAACGTACGAGCATTATAATTCTAGTAGTTTATTGAATGCGGCTTCGCTCGTGCATGTGTCGTTTATCGCGCTAAATCTCTTTGTGGGCAGTCGGATAACAACTATGCCATGCCCTTTGCTACCTATGCTAACCGGACCTCAAACTATCTCCATACCAAATTTCATCCAAATCGGTTAAGTAGTTTTGGCGTTAAAGCGCGACAGACAGACAAAGTCACTTTCCCATTTATAAAGGAATGTTATAAATGCTCAGCTGAATATCAATTAAAATATTGATTATTACCTGCATAATTTACTTGTACAAGGCGATTTGTTTAATAAATCAGAATTTCTCAGAAAACGCAAAAAGCCCTAAAATTTTTATGCAAAACATACTGGGTGGGTAAGTAAAGAATTTTACGTTTCCTCGACATATGTTTCATCTCGAATTTCGGAGTCGCGTCATAAGAACCTGGTACATAATTATGTTCAGGTTTCATCAATTAATTCAACGCAGTCATATAGCACAGATAATATAATACTATACTAGCACTGTTAAGCGTACATGCATCGCCTAATACGTCACTAACAGTTATCACTTAAGCCATATATGACAACGCTTTTAAATATTGTTGCTGATTATTGATTAGAAAACAATGTATTTTAAGTCCTTTTACAAATAGCACAACGTCCTTTTTATGTCGTCAGTAAAAGTAGGTATTTCACACCTACTACATTAGGTATATATACCTCACAATAAAGGTCCACACACATTGACAAACTTTTCTTGATTTCTTCCTGATGCTATTATTATTTCTTCCTTTAATGTACTCAATTTTTATCTTGTTAGAATTTGTAAAGTCAGCACAATATTTTTTTAAGATATAGGTAATAATAAATAAACAATGGGTTTTATTAATGGTAAAGAAGTATTCAATGCAAACTCACTGGCAGCTCGAAGACAATATTCAAACTGTGGTCCCATGGTCTAACACTGTACACGACACATCTGGTCGGGCGCGCGGCGTACTGTGTGGTGTGTGGTGTGCTACGCTACGGCGCGTATCTCGGCGCGGGCGCAGGTGGAAGCCAACTTTAAACATTGGTTTTGGGCGCACACGTGCGAGCTTTCATGAGGAAGCAAAGCTTTCTTAGCACGCGCTCACAGGAAACGCACTCTGTGTATACAACCGCGATTCTGATGTGCTGCTATCCATGTACCATTGATGATTACAATATGTGTGGAAGGTTCATATCAATTATTTGGGGCATTGAATCGATTTATTATAGTACCTACTTATTATGAAATTTCCGTTACGAATAAGTACTGTTTAAGTTATCGTACTGATATAAACTCATACACTATCCATTATTTTATTAATAGGTAAGTTCTACGTAAGCAATTACAATCAGAGGTGAAAAAAAAAAAATCTTCTCTCTTACCCTTAGTTTGCACCGGTGAAAGTCGCTTAGTAATAATAATATAATAATAACAATAATATAGTTTAAAACATAATGATTACAATGTTCTTTACAGTGATTATAATATTATGCAGTTTTATAGTCTCAGTGCGGACTGTCATCTTAGCTAGATTACGGATGTCATGTGTAGTGATGAGTAGAAAGAGATAAGACTGTGCCTCGTCTTATATTTTTTAGTGCAGTGCAAACGCGCAAATGTGATGTTTGACTGCTAAAGTCGCACCACCTATCATGAAAACCTAGATGCACGCATTCGTTTTAATGAAGTCTCAAAAAGTAAAGAATATATGGTCGTAACAGTGTTACATTCATGAAAGGGGAGTCCAGTTTTAATTTTAAGTGTTTATGGGTGTGCTGTGTCGGCTAGGCGGCAGGCGTCGGTGTTTGTAAATATGCACCCATTCATATCCATGGTCCTTCCTGGGGCTGTGTCGTAAATCGGAACCAGTCAGGAATAATTATTTATAACTGTCTAATTATAGAGTTACCTCATGTTACTAAACAAAACTAGTACGCCCAGGGATATAATAAGTACATTTATTTTAAACTAGCTTTCGTCCACGGCTTCGCTCGCGATAAAAATTAGCCTATGTGTTAATCCAAACCATAATCCATCTCTGTGCCAAATTTCATCCAATTCCGTCAAGTAGTTTTTGCGTGAAAGAGTACAAATATACATTCTTACAAACTGTTGTGTTTATAGTACTAGCACAGATAAGTAATACTACAATGAAAATTTGTGAATGACGTCCTCTTGGTGAGTCTAAACGTCCTTTTACGTTTTTTTTAAGTTGAAATGAGATTTTAGCTACATTCATTCATTACAACCCATTCAAATATGAGAGCCATAGCCCGGGACTCTGTTAGATAAATCTGTTTAATATATTAGGATCATCTAGCCACATATCGTAAGTAGATACTCCATAATTTTGTTTAGTCAGTAGTTCTAGGGGATTCTGAGTTACAAAGAACCAAGATAGACAAACATACGGTACGTAAGTGGTGATTAAATTTGGAGATTAGTAGTTGATCATAGCACAGTGTTCATGCCGTAGAAGTTATTATGACCTAAGATTAAGTAACCTGCTTTTCTTTATACATATTTTTATATCAGCGTTTCATTACCTTAGCCAGCAAACTTCATACCGCGTATTAACCTTCCTTAAACTTGTACAACTAAGTATTTCTAAACCAAAATCAACCAAATCGGTTTAGCTATTTTCGAGATTTACCGACTAACTATTTAATCACTGACAACTTTAAGTTACAAACAAAGTCCTGGAAATGGGTAAAAATATCATTTAAGAACAGAATTGCGCCTTCATGTAGTGGAAGTAAAAAAAATATACCAGATGTTGGGTTGAATGTGTTTACTGGCATCTGCTATAAAACAACGCTCACTTTTGTAACACGAGGATTTACAGAGGGCGCAGGGCCAAGTACCAAGTTGTAGCCAGTACACGTCATATCACCAATCTGAGTGTAAGTTATTAGCAAAATTAATTCTGATTTATTGCTATTTCCCGAATATTAAGTATACTGTGCTAGTTTATAAGTATTAATTGAAAATTGAATAGGTACAATCTCCTTCGCAAATTACTTTGAAGAAAAAACGTAAATTTTTCGGACTCCTCTGTCACTAACAATGGATTTTCCCAGGTTGATGATCTTCAAATCAACTTCAAATAGATGAGCAAACAGAGCTGAGTGCGTAATGTCGCCAAGTTCAACATCCAGGTCGTATTCAAAGAATGCACGAGGGTTTATTTTCGCGAGACGCATACTCATCGCTGCGAAATCTTTAGAGGTGTTTTAATCTCACACTATTAGTCAGTGCGAGTTGATCAGTATTTAATTTACTTGCCTGTATATTCTTAGAAATAGGTCGGCAATACTTTACAGCAAAGATTTTTTATTTACTCAAAATCTGCATACATATTAGGTACTTAACTACTATTCTGCCAAACTGCATAACAATTTGTGGGCAGCAGTTATCGATTATACATAAATTTATTAAGTAGGTACAGACAAACAACTCTTTCTTTTCATTGAAGAAATTCGTTAATCCACAGAAAAGTCTAAAATATGGGTTTGATTTCAATTGGTATAAGTATTGCAAAAACCTATTTGTTAGTTCATTAAAAAATCATATTTATTCTTATTGTCCAACAGTTCAATGCTACTAAGATAGCCGGTCATAACGAAAAATCACGCTAATGCTGTACCTATATGAAGAAATGTTTTCTTTAAAGATATCATGTATAGATTTAACTATGTCAAAAGAATAATATGATTAGAAAATGCTTCTGAAATAAAGAAAGGTTGTCGCAACGCAAAACATGCCATGGCTGGCTTAGACACAATTGGATATTTCCGTTTCACTTGAATCAATTTAGTTCCTTGCGTCTTCTAATATATAAATGCTATACAAGTAGGCACCAACACAGAATGTATTGATCAATGGATTACGAAAATCTATTGCCTGATTCGTTAAGGTACTGACTGCCCTCGATTCTGTGATTCTCGATTCACCTCCTCCGGATTCCAATTCCAAGTAAAAGACTTGGAATTGGAATCCGGAGGAGGTGAATTTCTACGTAATTAACATTACGGTAGAGTACCTACATATCAATTTTTTTTCTAATATATAAAATTCTTCTGTCATGGGGTGCGTAATCGAACTCCTCCGAAACGGCTTGACCGATTCTTATGAAATTTTTTATGCATATTCAGTAGGTCTGAGAATCGGATACTATCTATTTTTCATACCCCTAAGTGATAAGGGTTGTTCACCCTAATTTTTTTTAAATAAATATGCGGTACGAAGTTCGCTGGGGCAGCTAGAATTATTCTAAAATAGGCTAGCGCTTGACTACAACTTGCCTTATGTTAAGCAATGATGTAGTCTACTATGTGACGCGCTTGCCGATTCACTCGTGATTAAGAATGTTTTCGGTGAGAAGGTGGCACAGGAATGAGGCTGCATATGGTTAGAAAACATAAAGGAGCAACAGTTTCGCCGGGATACAGCAAGGCCGCTTGGCGGTGCGGCTTCATCTGGTGGATGGTCACTAACCACTGCCGAAACCTACCACCAGTTAGTTATTACCACTGTAGGTATGTTTCGTGAAGAAATATTTAAATCAAAACAGAAACCGTCTTCTAAAAAGGGAAAAATAACATTTATTGTACGATTGAAATCGGTGCTAGTGGTTAGCCATCGCCCAAGGCAGGTAAAAACAAAACAATACTATTTGTCGCGACGCGACGTGATGATTAACTGTGATGTGTATTTTTTCATAATTGACGAAGCAAATCGGCAAACACATTAAAAATATTCATACAAACGAACAAAGAAAGTAGTTCATAAGTCGATTAAAAATAGGTCACAATATAATCTTTCCACTTATTAATAAGTATTAAGTACTGCTGTCTGTTTTATTTACGAGTCTAACAGAAACAGTTTAGCTTATAACTAGTCTAAACAACGAAATATGAGGTTAGCCAAATGAGGTAGGTAGGTATCTGCTTTATAACACATATTTATAATGAAACCTGACCCACTATTTGTTATATCTGATAATTTTAAGTACAGATGTATTCATTTAAGAGCCTCTAGAAAATTAGACAGTTTTATCAGTAATAATAAAATCAATCCTAGCCGTATTTCGGCTACGGTGACCAGTCTAAACTGACTAGCTAGGTAAGCAAGTATTGCACATGTGCTTGTGCACTCTCGATTCCCTTTAGGTGGTCTCAGAGTCCAGTGGGACGGATTGACCACCACGACTTGCGAAAGACCGAACGCAGGACCGGCGGCTTTGCGTGCTCTCCGATGCACGGGATTATCGCACTGCTAACTTCAAGACTCCAGATTAGAAACGTCTCTTCACTCTCGGTCAAACGTGGGATTTGAACCCACAACCCCTGAGGCTAGAGGCGAACACGTTATACCCTATAGTCCTGCCAACTTGTTTAGGTACAAATCTACGTTGTTATGTGGCACTGTATGTGATATCATTCAAGCCAATCACGTATACGATTTAAAAAATAAATTGGTTTATTTTAAAACGTAGGTTGTTATCTAAGCTCGTTAAGTGCTCTCGCTACATACAATGAATAATAAAGTATTAATTCTTGCCTATTTCGTATAGCAGTCGTACCGTAGGGAGATCTATTTGGCACGGGTAACAGTATCAAGCTACGTACTTAAATAACTCTGTCAATGTCACACATATTGTTTAGTAGGCTAATTAACTTGCCTACTTAATAATCAAGCTTTTCTACTTAACAAGACTGATTATTTTAACATAAATCAATGTTGATTGTGAAAACGCAATCTGTGATGATTGATTATGTCTTTTGACGCGCACAATAGGTTGGTTGTTTTAAAATGGAAAGTACTTCGTTATGAAGAGGGTGCAGTGAGTATGGGTGAAAACAAACTAAATGTGAATATGTAACTTAATAACTCCAGGCATCCTAAGTAAAAAATATTGAATATTAAAAAATCTATGTAGGTGTAGGTACTAAGACTACCATCCGCTCGCAGCTTCGCTTACGTAGTAGTACTTACGTTACGTAGTACCTACGTTTTCAGTATTGAGATTTCTACACCAGAACTCATGAGTTCTTACCTATTTACCAAATTTTTTATAATTCCCCTACAAACCAAAAGGGGCCCGTTGTCAAAAGTAGCTTTAATTTTTTATATTTATCCTTAACTAGCGACCCGCACCGGCTTTGCACGGGTGCAATGCTGATACTAAATATATTGAGGTATATTTACAAAACAGCTTTTTTGCCATTTGACAAAAGAAACAACACGAGCCGGTCGGTACCGCCGCACCGCTATTGTAAATCTGTAATATCTTCGGAAATATTCATTTAAATTATGTGCTGTAAAGGGCCATATTGATCTATATTAAATAGACAATGTATTTAAGGTACTTAATTAGATAAGGATTATTACTTAAAATCGCTTCGTAAATAAGCCATTACTTTTGATTGAAATAAAAGATAGAAAAATGGTTATTGTGGGTTATCCATAAGAGATAGGTAGACATAACCATCGCGGACTTTTTTGTTGACCTTTTTAAGGTGTGCAATACTGTAGTTCATTATTTTGATATTATGTCGTAGGGTTTAGCCAGCGTTTGCAATGTAAGCACAAAAAATGCGTTAATTTATGACATAGCATCAGAAACATCTAAAATTATCTGTGTTTTTCTACCATATTATGCAGGTATTATATACATAAACCTTCCTCTTGAATCACTCTATATGATAACCGCATGAAAATCGGTTGCGTAGTTTTAAAGATTTAAGCGCACATAATAGGGATATATATGGGCTGGCAGTAGTCACGCCAGACCACTACGCAAAATAGGCGCACTAATGACGTCGAGTTGCGGAAACCCAAGCCCGCTACAATCTACAATCTACAATAGGGATATAAGGATTATAAGGGAAAGGAATGCGAGTTTGTTTTATACAATGTAGTGATAATCATTATCATTATCATTATCATTATCATTATATATAATAAAACTAAGTTGATAAAATGTGCGTGCCGATAAAACTTAAAAAGGAGTCCCATCACGATAAAGGGACTTATATAGTGTGATAGCCCTTTATCCCCCCTCGAACAAGAAAGTTCCCGTTTTAACCTAAAGGGTGTGTTTTTAAAGATATAAGGGCTTTTCCAACCCTTCAACTTGGAAAGTAAGTGTAGTCGCGCCATCTGTTGTCAAATAGTTGAACTTCATTCATTGTACACAATATGGACTTAAAAGAACGATTATTTGGGGCGCGAAATTTAAAATTCTCATTTCAATAAAGTCTTAAATTACATTTGTTACCATAACCCTTTATCCCCCCTCGAACAAGAAAGTTCCCGTTTTAACCTAAAGGGTGTGTTTTTAAAGATATAAGGGCTTTTCCAACCCTTCAACTTGGAAAGTAAGTGTAGTCGCGCCATCTGTTGTCAAATAGTTGAACTTCATTCATTGTACACAATATGGACTTAAAAGAACGATTATTTGGGGCGCGAAATTTAAAATTCTCATTTCAATAAAGTCTTAAATTACATTTGTTACCATAATAAAGTTATTAAATTTTGTGTATTTATACAGCAGTAGCTAACTTATATGTTGGAGTTAAAGCGATATCATTTTAGTTATTCAAATTACTTCTGAAAACATTTTAAAATTTAAGTTTTTAAATTTCGCGCCTTTACTGCGTATGCTACAGCTGCAAAACCTATTGTTACGGCGAACGATAACGTCGAGAACATTCTATACCTAGAAGGTGTGAGAAAGTAAATATTCCCAAACTTTCTTGAATATCCTAGAGCCATCTTTCTCGAATATCTTAGAGCCAACTATACACTTCATGTGTATAGTCTCCATAAAGCCAACTTTCTGGAATACCCTAGAGCCTAGCTTTCTGAATATATAAGAGCCCGGTGTCGCCCGCCAGAATTAATTCGATTTGAACAGCGGAACAAGCCACTTCGAAACGAAAAAGAAAGAAGTTACCTGTGTGAGCCTTTATTTTGAAGTATCACGTGTGAGTATTTTTAATAGTGTGTTTAATTAATTCATGATCTTGAAGTGAAGAAAAAAAAAAGTTATCTGTGAGCCTTTATTGTGAAATATTAAATGTGAGTATTTTTAATAATGTATTTAATTAATTCTAATGGTTTTTTTTTCTTTTCTTTTAATTGTAATTTCCTTAACTTTCAAGTAGTCGCGCGGCGTTGAATCGATATACTTTGGCCGTAAACAAAATATCGCGCGACCGCTTGAAGATTAAATAATTTTGTTTTCTTTGTCTCAACGTGCCCCACGTTTACGTAATAATATATTTGTCTATAAAATGTTCATTTAATTTATATTTTACAGAATATAATGCCTAGACGTAAAAGAGGTGGAGATCTTGCCAGTTCTGCAGCGAAACGGCGGAAACAAAAAGAATATCGAAGAAATGAAACGGAAGAACAGCGCGAAGCACGTTTACAAAATCAACGAACCAGAATGAGCACCCTGAGAAGCGGAAAAAGCGAAGAAAGAAGCGAAAATAAAACTATTGAAGAATCGAGAATTTTAAAAGATAATCTAACAAAGGAAGCATTCCACTACGAATCGACGAAGAAATATTACAATCATAAATATGTTGTGATCGGAAAAATGAATAACATTTGCCAATTTTGCCACGCGAAAAAATTCAGTAAAGAAACACCAGGTCTCTGTTGCATGAATGGAAAAATTCGATTACCACCACTGGAAGCACCTCCGCAGGAATTTCTACATTACATGACCGGGGAAACACCAGAATCAAAACACTTTCTTCAAAATATAAGATCATACAACTCCTGCTTTCAAATGACTTCTTTCGGTGTTACTTCGACTAACACTAATAGAGATGAATTTGAATATGTATTTTCAATTCAAGGGCAAATTTATCACAAAATAGGATCGTTACTACCAATGCCTAACGATGACTATAAATTTCTGCAAGTATATTTCATTGGAAATGAAGAACAAGAAATTGATCAACGAAGTACACATTTTAATGGATTGAAACGCGAAATAATCCAAGATGTACAGAGGATCTTACACAAATACAATCAACTGATTTACATATTCAAAACAACACTAGATCGCATGATTTCTGATGACTATAAAATTGTGATTCGAGCCGATAAAAGACCACGTGGAGAACACGAACGTAGATTTAATGCACCTCAGATAGATGAAGTCGCCATCGTAATTGTGGACAATGAAAATACAAGCCGTGACATAATTTTACAACGAAGAAGAAAAGGACTACAACGCATTGCAGAGACACACCGTTCATATGATTCTCTTCAATATCCTTTAATATTTCTGCACGGAGAGGACGGTTATCATTTCAATATAAAACAAATTCATCCTGAAACAGGCATAGAAACAAACAAAAAAGTCACTTCCAAGGAGTTCTATGCTTACCGCTTAATGATCAGAGACAATGAAATATACAATCACATTCTCAACACTCGCCGTTTATTCCAACAATTTCTGGTAGATATGTACGCAAAAATAGAAGCAGAACGGATGCTTTACATAAGACTGAATCAGAAGAAACTACGCACAGAAGAATACATCCACCTTCGAGATGCGATCATAAATGACGGCAATATTGACGATATTGGAACAATGGTAATCTTACCCTCATCATACATAGGAAGTCCAAGACATATGCACGAATATACTCAAGATGCCATGACCTACGTAAGAAAATATGGACGACCTGATCTCTTCATAACATTTACATGCAACTCATCATGGCCAGAAATCAAAGAACAACTAAAATATGGACAAACCTCCATGGATCGACACGACATAATAGCCCGAGTTTTTCGACAAAAACAAATAAGATTTATTGAAGTCATCACAAAATACCACATCTTTGGAACCGTTAGATGCTGGATGTATACAATCGAGTGGCAAAAACGAGGATTACCTCACTCACACAATCTCATATGGCTACACGATAAAATTTATCTCACGGATATCGACAAAATCATCCAAGCTGAATTTCCCAATCCACAAAAAGATCCGGAACTATACAGCATAGTAGTGAAAAACATGATTCACGGACCATGTGGACCATTAAACTTTAATGCGCCATGCATGCGTGATGGAAAATGTACAAAAAAATATCCAAAACCATACGTAGACGATACAAAAACTGAAGATGACGGCTATCCCAAATATAGAAGACGATCACCGAAAAACGGTGGTTTCACAGCAAAAATACGAATACAAGGCAGAGATGAACTGGAAATAGATAATCAATGGGTAGTACCATATAACCCACTACTTTCTAAAATGTTCCAAGCACACATAAACGTTGAATATTGCAATTCAGTAAAATCTATTAAATATATATGTAAGTACGTAAACAAAGGTAGTGATATGGCAGTATTTCAAATAGTCCAAAATAGCGAACAAAATAACAGAAATGATGAGATACTCATGTACCAAATGGGAAGATACATCAACAGTAACGAAGCAGCGTGGAGGATTTTTAGTTTTCCCATACACGAACGCGAACCAGCTGTGCAACATCTAGCAGTACATTTGGAGAATGGACAGAGAGTTTACTTCACAAAAGACTCGGCTAGAAAAATTGCAAGCGAACCACCTCAGAACACAACATTAACAGCTTTTTTCCAACTTTGCCAAACGGATCCATTCGCAAAGACGTTACTGTATGTCGACGTCCCTATTTATTATACGTGGGACAAAACAAGAAAAATTTTTCAACGACGAAAACAAGGAATGCCAGAAGAGGGTCATCCAGAAATAATGAAAACTAACACAATAGGTCGAGTATACACTGTACATCCAAACAATGCCGAATGTTTCTATCTCCGGATGTTGTTACACGAAATACGAGGACCAACAAGTTTCACAGATCTCAGGACTATTGACGGCTACCTATGCCAGACGTACAGAGAAGCATGTCAACGCTTAGGATTATTGGAAAACGATAACCACTGGGAATTAACACTACAAGAAGCCACACTCACAGCTTCAGCTGAACAAATTCGAGAGTTATTCGCCATAATTCTAACAACATGTAACCCATCAAACCCAAAACAGCTATGGGACTCTTTCAAAAGGAGTATGAGTGATGATATATTGTACCAAATCCGACAAGCTAATCCAGAACTGACTATAGAATTCAGTGACAACATCTTCAATGAAACACTCATTCGCTTAGAAGATAAATGCTTAGCAATAAATAACCGGACCTTAGTAGAACTTGGAATGCCAGCACCACAAAGAAATGCTTTCAGTATGCTAAACTACGAAATTACAAAGGAAAAAAGCTACAACGTCAATGAACTACTTGAATACATTGCTCACAATAAACCACTCCTCAATGACAATCAAAAAACAATTTACAACGTTATAATGAACCGAATAAATAACAACACTGGTGGAATTATTTACTTGGACGCACCAGGAGGCACCGGTAAAACGTTTCTAATAAATCTAATACTGGCGGAAATACGTGCTAAAAAACACATCGCACTGGCACTAGCATCATCCGGCATTGCAGCCACACTTATGGAAGGAGGACGAACTGCTCATTCTGCCTTACAACTACCGTTGAATATAGCCGAACAACAATTCCCGGTATGTAAAGTCTCAGGAGCATCTGGACGGGGTCAACTTCTAAAACAAGCTAAAATTATCTGCTGGGATGAATGCACCATGGCCCATAAAAAATCACTAGAAGCCATGGACAGAACATTACAAGAATTGCGAAAAAACTCTGAAATAATGGGAGGAGCTCTACTCATACTCTCAGGAGATTTTCGACAAACACTTCCAGTTATTCCCAAGTCAACACCAGCAGACGAGATCAATGCATGCTTAAAAAAGTCACATCTCTGGCCAGAAGTACAAATACTGCAATTAACAAAAAACATGAGGGTTGAATTATCAAAAGATGAAACAACAGCACATTTTGCTAAAATGCTTTTACAAATAGGCGAAGGTACATATCCTACTGACCAAACGACCGGTCTCATTGAACTCAATAGTGATTTCTGTAACATAGCCACTACTGAAAACGAACTAATTGTGGCATCAACCTCAAAGAATCCTGCTTCTCTCACGGTCAGCTTTATGTAGCTTGCTCAAGAGTAGGAAATTCGAAAAATTTATATATATATACCCCGGACAATAAAATGAAAAATGTTGTTTATAAACAAGTAGTATAAATAATGAGAAAATGTAAATACATGTAAATATATATGTTTAAATATACATGTAAATATATATATCCATGATAATGTAAATACATGTAAATATATATGTTTTCAATATATATATATTTTTTACTTTTTACGTCATAGTTTATTTTTTTATTTCAACTACCACGTAACCTCATATCAACTCCCGAGCGAAGCCGGGTATTACAGCTAGTATATAATAAAACTAAGTTGATAAAATGTGCGTGCCGATAAAACTTAAAAAGGAGTCCCATCACGATAAAGGGACTTATATAGTGTGATAGCCCTTTATCCCCCCTCGAACAAGAAAGTTCCCGTTTTAACCTAAAGGGTGTGTTTTTAAAGATATAAGGGCTTTTCCAACCCTTCAACTTGGAAAGTAAGTGTAGTCGCGCCATCTGTTGTCAAATAGTTGAACTTCATTCATTGTACACAATATGGACTTAAAAGAACGATTATTTGGGGCGCGAAATTTAAAATTCTCATTTCAATAAAGTCTTAAATTACATTTGTTACCATAACCCTTTATCCCCCCTCGAACAAGAAAGTTCCCGTTTTAACCTAAAGGGTGTGTTTTTAAAGATATAAGGGCTTTTCCAACCCTTCAACTTGGAAAGTAAGTGTAGTCGCGCCATCTGTTGTCAAATAGTTGAACTTCATTCATTGTACACAATATGGACTTAAAAGAACGATTATTTGGGGCGCGAAATTTAAAATTCTCATTTCAATAAAGTCTTAAATTACATTTGTTACCATAATAAAGTTATTAAATTTTGTGTATTTATACAGCAGTAGCTAACTTATATGTTGGAGTTAAAGCGATATCATTTTAGTTATTCAAATTACTTCTGAAAACATTTTAAAATTTAAGTTTTTAAATTTCGCGCCTTTACTGCGTATGCTACAGCTGCAAAACCTATTGTTACGGCGAACGATAACGTCGAGAACATTCTATACCTAGAAGGTGTGAGAAAGTAAATATTCCCAAACTTTCTTGAATATCCTAGAGCCATCTTTCTCGAATATCTTAGAGCCAACTATACACTTCATGTGTATAGTCTCCATAAAGCCAACTTTCTGGAATACCCTAGAGCCTAGCTTTCTGAATATATAAGAGCCCGGTGTCGCCCGCCAGAATTAATTCGATTTGAACAGCGGAACAAGCCACTTCGAAACGAAAAAGAAAGAAGTTACCTGTGTGAGCCTTTATTTTGAAGTATCACGTGTGAGTATTTTTAATAGTGTGTTTAATTAATTCATGATCTTGAAGTGAAGAAAAAAAAAAGTTATCTGTGAGCCTTTATTGTGAAATATTAAATGTGAGTATTTTTAATAATGTATTTAATTAATTCTAATGGTTTTTTTTTCTTTTCTTTTAATTGTAATTTCCTTAACTTTCAAGTAGTCGCGCGGCGTTGAATCGATATACTTTGGCCGTAAACAAAATATCGCGCGACCGCTTGAAGATTAAATAATTTTGTTTTCTTTGTCTCAACGTGCCCCACGTTTACGTAATAATATATTTGTCTATAAAATGTTCATTTAATTTATATTTTACAGAATATAATGCCTAGACGTAAAAGAGGTGGAGATCTTGCCAGTTCTGCAGCGAAACGGCGGAAACAAAAAGAATATCGAAGAAATGAAACGGAAGAACAGCGCGAAGCACGTTTACAAAATCAACGAACCAGAATGAGCACCCTGAGAAGCGGAAAAAGCGAAGAAAGAAGCGAAAATAAAACTATTGAAGAATCGAGAATTTTAAAAGATAATCTAACAAAGGAAGCATTCCACTACGAATCGACGAAGAAATATTACAATCATAAATATGTTGTGATCGGAAAAATGAATAACATTTGCCAATTTTGCCACGCGAAAAAATTCAGTAAAGAAACACCAGGTCTCTGTTGCATGAATGGAAAAATTCGATTACCACCACTGGAAGCACCTCCGCAGGAATTTCTACATTACATGACCGGGGAAACACCAGAATCAAAACACTTTCTTCAAAATATAAGATCATACAACTCCTGCTTTCAAATGACTTCTTTCGGTGTTACTTCGACTAACACTAATAGAGATGAATTTGAATATGTATTTTCAATTCAAGGGCAAATTTATCACAAAATAGGATCGTTACTACCAATGCCTAACGATGACTATAAATTTCTGCAAGTATATTTCATTGGAAATGAAGAACAAGAAATTGATCAACGAAGTACACATTTTAATGGATTGAAACGCGAAATAATCCAAGATGTACAGAGGATCTTACACAAATACAATCAACTGATTTACATATTCAAAACAACACTAGATCGCATGATTTCTGATGACTATAAAATTGTGATTCGAGCCGATAAAAGACCACGTGGAGAACACGAACGTAGATTTAATGCACCTCAGATAGATGAAGTCGCCATCGTAATTGTGGACAATGAAAATACAAGCCGTGACATAATTTTACAACGAAGAAGAAAAGGACTACAACGCATTGCAGAGACACACCGTTCATATGATTCTCTTCAATATCCTTTAATATTTCTGCACGGAGAGGACGGTTATCATTTCAATATAAAACAAATTCATCCTGAAACAGGCATAGAAACAAACAAAAAAGTCACTTCCAAGGAGTTCTATGCTTACCGCTTAATGATCAGAGACAATGAAATATACAATCACATTCTCAACACTCGCCGTTTATTCCAACAATTTCTGGTAGATATGTACGCAAAAATAGAAGCAGAACGGATGCTTTACATAAGACTGAATCAGAAGAAACTACGCACAGAAGAATACATCCACCTTCGAGATGCGATCATAAATGACGGCAATATTGACGATATTGGAACAATGGTAATCTTACCCTCATCATACATAGGAAGTCCAAGACATATGCACGAATATACTCAAGATGCCATGACCTACGTAAGAAAATATGGACGACCTGATCTCTTCATAACATTTACATGCAACTCATCATGGCCAGAAATCAAAGAACAACTAAAATATGGACAAACCTCCATGGATCGACACGACATAATAGCCCGAGTTTTTCGACAAAAACAAATAAGATTTATTGAAGTCATCACAAAATACCACATCTTTGGAACCGTTAGATGCTGGATGTATACAATCGAGTGGCAAAAACGAGGATTACCTCACTCACACAATCTCATATGGCTACACGATAAAATTTATCTCACGGATATCGACAAAATCATCCAAGCTGAATTTCCCAATCCACAAAAAGATCCGGAACTATACAGCATAGTAGTGAAAAACATGATTCACGGACCATGTGGACCATTAAACTTTAATGCGCCATGCATGCGTGATGGAAAATGTACAAAAAAATATCCAAAACCATACGTAGACGATACAAAAACTGAAGATGACGGCTATCCCAAATATAGAAGACGATCACCGAAAAACGGTGGTTTCACAGCAAAAATACGAATACAAGGCAGAGATGAACTGGAAATAGATAATCAATGGGTAGTACCATATAACCCACTACTTTCTAAAATGTTCCAAGCACACATAAACGTTGAATATTGCAATTCAGTAAAATCTATTAAATATATATGTAAGTACGTAAACAAAGGTAGTGATATGGCAGTATTTCAAATAGTCCAAAATAGCGAACAAAATAACAGAAATGATGAGATACTCATGTACCAAATGGGAAGATACATCAACAGTAACGAAGCAGCGTGGAGGATTTTTAGTTTTCCCATACACGAACGCGAACCAGCTGTGCAACATCTAGCAGTACATTTGGAGAATGGACAGAGAGTTTACTTCACAAAAGACTCGGCTAGAAAAATTGCAAGCGAACCACCTCAGAACACAACATTAACAGCTTTTTTCCAACTTTGCCAAACGGATCCATTCGCAAAGACGTTACTGTATGTCGACGTCCCTATTTATTATACGTGGGACAAAACAAGAAAAATTTTTCAACGACGAAAACAAGGAATGCCAGAAGAGGGTCATCCAGAAATAATGAAAACTAACACAATAGGTCGAGTATACACTGTACATCCAAACAATGCCGAATGTTTCTATCTCCGGATGTTGTTACACGAAATACGAGGACCAACAAGTTTCACAGATCTCAGGACTATTGACGGCTACCTATGCCAGACGTACAGAGAAGCATGTCAACGCTTAGGATTATTGGAAAACGATAACCACTGGGAATTAACACTACAAGAAGCCACACTCACAGCTTCAGCTGAACAAATTCGAGAGTTATTCGCCATAATTCTAACAACATGTAACCCATCAAACCCAAAACAGCTATGGGACTCTTTCAAAAGGAGTATGAGTGATGATATATTGTACCAAATCCGACAAGCTAATCCAGAACTGACTATAGAATTCAGTGACAACATCTTCAATGAAACACTCATTCGCTTAGAAGATAAATGCTTAGCAATAAATAACCGGACCTTAGTAGAACTTGGAATGCCAGCACCACAAAGAAATGCTTTCAGTATGCTAAACTACGAAATTACAAAGGAAAAAAGCTACAACGTCAATGAACTACTTGAATACATTGCTCACAATAAACCACTCCTCAATGACAATCAAAAAACAATTTACAACGTTATAATGAACCGAATAAATAACAACACTGGTGGAATTATTTACTTGGACGCACCAGGAGGCACCGGTAAAACGTTTCTAATAAATCTAATACTGGCGGAAATACGTGCTAAAAAACACATCGCACTGGCACTAGCATCATCCGGCATTGCAGCCACACTTATGGAAGGAGGACGAACTGCTCATTCTGCCTTACAACTACCGTTGAATATAGCCGAACAACAATTCCCGGTATGTAAAGTCTCAGGAGCATCTGGACGGGGTCAACTTCTAAAACAAGCTAAAATTATCTGCTGGGATGAATGCACCATGGCCCATAAAAAATCACTAGAAGCCATGGACAGAACATTACAAGAATTGCGAAAAAACTCTGAAATAATGGGAGGAGCTCTACTCATACTCTCAGGAGATTTTCGACAAACACTTCCAGTTATTCCCAAGTCAACACCAGCAGACGAGATCAATGCATGCTTAAAAAAGTCACATCTCTGGCCAGAAGTACAAATACTGCAATTAACAAAAAACATGAGGGTTGAATTATCAAAAGATGAAACAACAGCACATTTTGCTAAAATGCTTTTACAAATAGGCGAAGGTACATATCCTACTGACCAAACGACCGGTCTCATTGAACTCAATAGTGATTTCTGTAACATAGCCACTACTGAAAACGAACTAATCGACAAAATTTATCCAAATATTATTCAGAACTATACCAACGTAGAGTGGTTATTTCAAAGAGCAATTTTGGCCACTAAAAATAATATTGTTGACGATATCAATTTTAATATTCTAAAGAAAATACCTGGTGAAGAGAAAGTATATAAATCGATCGACACGATGGTAACCATTGAAGAAAGTGTCAACTTCCCTACTGAATTTCTAAACTCTTTACAAGTACCAGGAATGCCATTACACTGCCTTCGTCTGAAAATTGGATCTCCAATCATACTACTTAGAAATCTCAACTCCCCAAAACTATGTAATGGAACGAGGATGATCGTAAAACAGCTATCGAATAATATCATTGAAGCTGAACTTATTTCTGGAAAGAACAAAGGACACACAGTATTTATACCTAGAATACCACTGATCTCTTCTGAATTGCCATTTCAATTTAAAAGATTGCAGTTTCCAATTAAATTAGCCTTTAGTTTTACAATTAACAAAGCGCAAGGGCAAACTTTAAAATATTGTGGCATCAACCTCAAAGAATCCTGCTTCTCTCACGGTCAGCTTTATGTAGCTTGCTCAAGAGTAGGAAATTCGAAAAATTTATATATATATACCCCGGACAATAAAATGAAAAATGTTGTTTATAAACAAGTAGTATAAATAATGAGAAAATGTAAATACATGTAAATATATATGTTTAAATATACATGTAAATATATATGTCCATGATAATGTAAATACATGTAAATATATATGTTTTCAATATATATATATTTTTTACTTTTTACGTCATAGTTTATTTTTTTATTTCAACTACCACGTAACCTCATATCAACTCCCGAGCGAAGCCGGGTATTACAGCTAGTATAATATAAAAATGAATCGCAAAATGTGTTGGTAAGCGCATAACTCGCGAACGGCTGAAACGATTTCACTAATTATTTTTTTAGAATATTCCTTGAAGTACGAGGATAATTTTTACGATTAGAAAATCTCCTACGAAACAGCTTGACCGATTTTTATGAAATCTTATAGGTAGTATTGTTTTCGAACCCTGTAGGTGGCACTGCTTTACCGGGCATGACGACGTCTGCGGGGTCCGCTAGTAATATTATAAATGCGAATGTACCTAACTCTGTCGGTCTGTCAGAACCACTTTCACTCCAAAACTACAGAACCGATTTGGATGAAATTTGGTATAGATATTTTGAAACCCAGGAAAGGACATAAGATAGTTTTTATCCGACTGCGCAAAACGAGGTTAATGGTTTATCGCGATAAACGAAATGAGCGCGAGCGTCGCACGGACAGAAAGCTAGTCAATAATATTTTAATATTAAATACTTATTTATCTAATAGGTAACGTATCAATAGCGTGAATAAAAATCTATAAAATATAGAGATATTTACGTCTTCGCTACACATATTTTTAATAACCGCTAACAATGTTAATTACTAAATAGCGTTCGCTCACGGCTTCGCCCGCATGGTTCTTATTGGGATAAAAAGTAAAAGTAGTTAATCAAGACCATAATCTATCTCTGTGCTAAATTTCATCCAATTCCGTCCAGTAGTTTTTGCGTGAAAGAGTAACAAACATTTTTGATATTCTTTCACGCAAAAATACTAATATTATAAACGCGAAATTTTGTAAGAATGTTCTTACAAACTTTCGTGTTTATAATATTAGTAGGACTAAGACGATTTGGTACCCAAAAGAACTACTAGTTGAGTAAAGAAATCGAATCGATTCATCAATATTTAAAAGTAAATACTCTCCACAAAAATTAAAAAAAAACGGTAGGTACCAAAAAGGCGTTTTAGGCGACTAATGAGCACTTAGTCTTGCGACGATATCTATAGTTTATTTGAACATAATATGACACGAAGACGTTAACAATCGACATCGACACAAAGTCCGTACCCACGTCAAAGCTCACTTATAAATCCAATTTATAATCCAGAGAGATACATTATTGGAGGTTAGCAGACAAGGGCAAGACTCTATAAATCTAGCTATATAGCCATGAACACAAACAAAAAATAAAGGTTGACAAACTTTCGGCAGGGACACGGATCGCATAGAAATATGGGAACGAAGATGCGAGCATTGTTGTTAAGCATTCATATGCCAGCGCTCACCCATTGCCGGGACATCCGCCGCTACTTCCGCTGCCAAAGATGGAAGATCTTCGAGCGAGTAGTTCGTTGACAGTGTCGAGCACTTCAAATCCAAAACATATTGTTTAATTTTTGTATAAATAACTCTCGATGGCACATCGAAGAAAACAGACCGCGTCTTGTGCTGTTTATTAAATGTATACAGCGTAAAAAACGAGACGCACGGCCGCGGCGGCCGGTGAGCTGCGTAAACTTACGTTTTAGCGCGTCTTCAGTGGCTATTTTTGATGCAAAAGAGCGTTGGGACGCCAATGTCTAGAGCATGCACGGAATATGCAATGTCGTCAGCCTTCACTACTCGAGCTTACCTTTCAATATACACAATTTACAATTCACACGTGCGATAAGTAATTACTTACGTATCTAAGTTATATCTACTTAAGTAACGTATAGGTACGTGACGTCTGCAAAATTTTAATAGTCATATAATAAATCATTTCAGTGTATGGGACGTTGCTTGCTTCGCCGTGAGTGGATTATCTTAATGGAAATGTTCAAAAATATTTAAACACACACAGTCAAAAGCTACCACCACCAACATAATAGACATATCTATTTAAACTTTGAATAATTTTAAGATATTACGGGCGATAGTACACGAAGTTAGGACATCCATAAATATGTTATATTTTTAAGAGAACCGCTGTCGTGATTAGAAACATATACCTAAAGCGTCTTTTATCCCCCTTTCTGTAAGCTGAAAAATTATATTACTGTGGCTTCCTATTTTAATCATGTTTGTAAATTATTACTACAAGGCGGTCTAATGGTTTTACTCGTGTTATAGTTTAAACCTTTAGATTTATTGGTAACACAATGAGCTAGCGCTAATAAATTGTAAAACCAAACACAAAATAATAATATTAATTCTCTCGTAGCAGCATTTCGGCTACGAGAGCATGTTGAAGCTGATTAACCAGGCAACTATGAAAAAATATTATAGTGCACAAGCGTGAGGGCAAAAACTTGCGCATTCTCTATTTCTTTGACTTTCAGAGTCCGATGGGACTAAGATATCTGTCTATCTGTGCTACGACATATTGTAAGTGCTACGAAAACGTAGCACGTAACACGTAGCCCGCGTGTAGCGTCATGTGCTACAACATTTTGTAAGTGCAACAAAAACGTAGCATTAGCCCGTGTGTAGTGTCACAGTACTATGACATTTTGAAAGCGCGTCGAAAATGTAGCACGTAGCATGTGTGTAGTGTCACTGTGCTACGACATTTTGCAAGTGCTAAGAAAATGTAGCACATGTTTACTGTCACTGTGCTACGACATTTTGCAAGTGCTACGAAAATGTAGCACGTATGTAGTCTCACTGTACTACGACATTTTTCAAGTGCTACGAAAATGTAGCACATAGCACGTGTGTAGTGTGACTGGGCTACGACATCTTGTAAACAATTATTTTTAATAAATTAAACAAAATGTAGCGCGTCACTGTACTCCGACAATGTAAAAGTAACAAACCCTGACAAAGGAAAGCTACCAGTAAACGATACAGCTACATTGATTTAAAGTGATGTACCCCCTTAATCGAAAATGATTTGGTCGAATAACAAACGATTTTACGATACGATATAACTCGTTATTGGAATAACGGAGTTAATTTGGGAGTTCACATCTCTATCCATTAATTTCAGTATTACCATCAATCCAGTATTTGCTTAAATTTGGGGAAAAATACTGCATTCTTCAACTTGGCATTTAACTTAGATTTTAAATATATTGTGCATGAGGGTGCTGGGTTGTAACTGGGGCAATATACTGACTCACTTTCAAATAGCATCACCAGACATCGCACCGAAACACGGCAAAGGTTACAAACTATGGCTGACGCATACCACCAGATTATTATCACCTTATTTGCACCACCCTGGGACCACTTTTTAAGATTGAAGATGACTTAGACACTAAAAATCTTTTGCTTCAAGAGAAAATAGCACAATACATGCCAACAATCACGTTCATAATTACGTTTTCAAAGTTACATAGTTTTTATTTAATAAGTCATAGCCTTTTTTTTAAACTTCACTGCTTCACAGCATTTATTTTTAACAAGTTTCTTTACAAAAGTTCATCACATGGAATAATGGAGTATTGATTCACATGAAAGGCGATGGGAACAGCTATACTGGCAAGTGGCAACACTGACGGACCAGTTTTTTAGTATCGACTTGGGTCTCGCGTGGGAGGGACGTCAAAATGACTGGGGTAGATGAAATACTAAATTATCAAAAGAATCCCGACGACGATTTCTACGGTTTATTGGGCTGCGACGAAAACTCAAGCGTAAGTACAGTCAAACTCACTTTGTTAATCTTATGTTATTGATTAAAAGGTGTAAAATAATTTTATTAGAACCTCAATGTATTGATTCTACTGTTCTGCTCGATGACCTTATTCTCCGAGGCTCCGAGTGTTGACCTACATCTGATAAACACAGTTTTTGAAGCTGTTATTAACTATATTGTTTTGTTTTATTGGATTTAAAGCCAAAACATTTGCTTAACTGTTACAACTTCGGTTGGGTTTTTCCAAATCCCCGCTCTGGTGCCTTTGTTTCTCGGAATTAATATATTCTAATATGTACTTACAAAAACACGGAACTAGTTCAAACACATTCCATAGATAATAAACGTATATTTCTTTGAGGAAAAATTACTTAAGATTGTCAAGTACTTTTAATAAAGCGATTTACTTACGGTTAATTACAGGTAGAGCAGATTATTGCTGAATATAAAGTGCTTGCTCTACAATATCACCCAGACAAGAATGATGGCGATAAAGAAGCTGAGGCCAAGTTTCAGAAACTGAAGGTAAAAATAAACTAAAAAGGCTATTTGAGTTAAGTAAATATTTCCCTAAACGAATCTGTGTTTGTGTCATTAAGTAAATTGTGACGTATTGAGCAAATTAACAACATATTTCTTAATTAGGTATGTTATTAATCCGAATGCTTAATTGTAATTAATTAGCCATACCTACCCAGGTAACTATTTGATAGGTACCTAATTAAATCCAATCTATTTTGTCAGGACGCCAAGGAGACTCTGTGTGACCCATCTAAACGCGCTCTGTACGACAAGTGGCGTCAAAGTGGTATCTCGATGGGCTACAAGCAGTGGCTGGGCATGAAGGACCACGTGCAGCAGTCCATGCACTGGTCCAAGCCGAACACGAAGGATCGCATGCTCGAGGGAGAATGCGGCCGCGCTTCGGGCCCGTCCAGCTTGGGGCCTGCTAACCCGGCCGCTCGTCGAGCCTCCGAGGGCGGCGCCGCCCTGTGGGGCCGTTGGGGAACCGGCAATCAAGAACCACCCTCTGAGGTCATTTCCAAGTTCCGCAACTATGAAATTTAAACCCCCACAAACCAATTCCAGAGATTATTTTATTTAGTCCTGTTGGAATTTTTTTATATCCTTTCCAAAGAGGTTGCTTGTGCCGCAATCTTTTTGGTAGCATAATTTTTGACTTTGAAAGTACTTAATTAAAATTTGAAAGGTACCTATCTTGTTTTGTGATGTTTTACACCCAGGCTGTAAAATTAAAACTTGCCATTACAATTTACAAATGTAGTAATTATATATTTGACAATTAGTGTATTTAGTGTTAAGGTTAATTATTAATTAGTTATAATGGCACAATATTCATCAAGTCAGCTCGCGATGCGTTTCTCGAATGTCACTCGATATCGTAATTATTATCTCGGTGTTTTTGAGTGTTTAAATGTACTAAGTGTAGGTATTCTGTTGTGAGTAGAAACAAAGTTTTGACTTAGAATCCCCTATAGAGATGTATTAGTGTGAAACACTTCTAGTTGTAAGTTCTGCACATTCCTGACATAACTTATGAGTCTGATTTATTACATTTCTGCTATGAAATACAATATTTCTATTTAATGAATCTCAATATATTTTGAAGAGTTATATTTTTGATCCTCTATATCTTACAATAAGCATAATAATATTATTTTTAAAGAGAGGGTTATAGGGAAGCTGTGAGACGTATACAGGGTATCGTTGCGAGACAGGACTGTTTGTTTATTTTACCTATTATGACCTAGATACTTGCTGTAATTTCCAAATAACATAATTATACGATATATTGATGTTTACGTGTATTTGTTCCCAAATAAGTGTTGTGTTACTTGTTAGTTACATAGATGTTAAATAAATGTTATTATGTGTTAAATGTTTGATCAGTATTCACTTATGTATTTAATATATAATAATTAAATGTTATAAATGGGTAGTGAAATTTAAATGTTTTGTCTCGATAATACTTAGGCAAGGTAATGACAATGTGTGAAATGTTTTTATTTTTGATGTAATTCATCTTTGAAAAAATAAATGTTTGCTGAACCGTGTTAATATATTTTAATGGAGTTCTGGGATAGATTTCCAAAACTGCTTCATAAGAGCCTCTCTTACTTATAATCTACCTAACTTCCTACATACTGTCAAGTTCGTAGATCAAGAAGTATCTAAATTTCGTATTACATAAGTGAACTATTTAAATGAACTTACAAAGTGGACAGACATTAGGTGAGCGCCACCTGCGTAAAAGCCGCAAAATCGATTCTATTCAATTGATTTATAAATTAAATGTTAACTAGAGGACCCCGCAGATATCGTTTTGCCCGGTACAGCAGTGCTACCTACCGGATCTGAAAATAGATCGCGACCGATTCTCAGACCTACCGAATATACGAGTATATATAAGATTTCATAAAAATCGATACCTAATGCTGATAATAGGAGTTTTTTTATATTTATCTCTGCGTAAGAACCATTCTCATACTTCAAGGATTTAAAAAAAAGAATAAGCGAAATCGGTTCAGCCGTTCTCGAGTTTTGCGCTTAACAACACGTTTAGACATTCATTTTTATTATTTAGATAAAAAGCTTCAGTAAATGAACTATACTGATTTTGAATTTGTTTGTCATTGGATATGTAGGTATCTAACAAACAAGCTATACTTTTTCGAGATTACGATATAAAATTTTATAAATAATAAATTCAGAACCAAATACCCGTAACTTACCAGAAGTTAAAATAAAAAAATCTAGACACCTTTTACAATATCAGCTACTATTGCTCACCAAAGACGGCTCTATATCTATAAACTCCATAAATTTTTATGGTTTTATCGTGTATAAAGATCTAATGAATCAGATAGGAACACGACGGAACATTTTTTTCTAATGTCTTATTTTATCGTTTCCGACCTGATGATACAAAGTAACGAGGCTAAAAATTACCTGTATCATTATTTATTACAGAGATACAAAATGTCAGTAAACAGATATGTGACACTTTTTTACGGTTTACATAAATAATTAAAAATCTCAGCAAACCCTTATGATTCGTCTATTTGTAAATAAAATGTAAACGAATCTTAACTTGTCGATTTTTTTCCTAAATTTGTCATGATTTATTGAAAATATCAATTGCATAGCTGATTTTAACCCTTATCTAGTTTACGTACGGCAGAAATGCGAAAGTAAACATTTTTAATTACTTAAAAAAATGTTTGTCAACTCTTTTTTATTGAAGAGATTTATGTTGAGAGGCATGTTTTTATTAATACTTTAATTCATTATAATAATTAGGTACTTACACCTGTTTCCTTTAGAATACTTTAAGTAGATATTTCGATAGGTACTTAAGTCGTGGAATCGCGAGGCTAGTAGATTACTAAGTAGAAGTTGCCCTCGCTTCGCTTTGAGTGCTATAAAATTATATTTACGCCTACTACTAGATAGCATAATGGTTTTCGTTAATTTTAGATACATACAACATTTAAACAATTAGTCACAGAAATCAGTACGATAGACAAATAACAAAAAGAAAATCCTACCAACGAAAAACGAAATATTGACACATAATAAAACAAAGTATAAATTCTCACCTGTTCAATGCCGCTTCCAACAAAATATGAACTGTTTACAGATTCTAGCGATACAGCTTGCACTTGAGCTGTACAGTGAGAAAGTCAGGATTGTGGAACTGCTAATCGATTCTTTGCAGCTATCGAATCAACAAAGCATTTTTCAGAGAATATTATTATGTAAACAGGTCGCGTGACATGCCTGCACACCGACAAACTTGTGAAAAAGCAGAAACAAGTATTCCACCACCATCCTGTTTGATAATACCGAGGATTTTTGTGTTGAAAACACATAACTAACGCGCGTGCTGCACATAACTATGTATACAATGCTATGCAAACTATGAGGACAATGATATGCGCTTAAATACAAAAAAATGTAGTCACATTAAATTCACAAGAAAAAACAAGCTTATACAGTCCACTTACTGTATTGGCGGTGAGCTGTTGAACGAAGTTGATGTCATAAGAGATCTGGGAGTATTATTGGACAAGAAACTTACTTACCTACCTCATATTGAAAACATCTTAAAAAAAGTTCAAAATTATTGGGTTTTGTAATCAGGAACAGCAAAGTTTTTAACAGGATCAAAACAAAAATTATTCTGTTTTAAAGTTTAGTACGTAGCAACTTAGATTATTGCAGCACTGTGTGGCGACCGCATTACTCAACACACTCCTTGCGAATTGAACGAATACAAAAAAGGTTTATGAGGCACTTGGCATTTCTTACTGGATGTTCCAAACGTAATTATTCATATACTAATACACTAAAAAAATTTTACATGATTACCCTGAAACAACGTATGGATATGTTGGACTTAGTTTACCTCCACAAAATCTTAAGAAACAATATAGATTGTCCTGACTTATTAAACAAAATAAGATTTGCAGTGCCAAGTAGATATCCTCGCCACAAAATTAAACCCATAAGCGTTCCTTTTAGGAAAACAGTTTTTGGTCGAAATTCGCCACTTTGTCGCATCTCTAGGTTGTACAATGAATGCAGTGAGCTCATAGATATGCACAATGATACGCTTCATAGTTTTCGTAAAAAAATTAAGCAGTGTTACTAGTAAACATGTGTAACTATAATTAATAATAAAAATTTCACTTTCACATAAATATAGTGTTGTATTGTTGTTTAAGGTTTTTTAATCTTTTTGTTTAAATGTCTATAAAAATTAATGTCTGTTTTTTGCATGCGGTGTTTGCCTATAATAGGTTATGCATTTTAGTTTATTTTTAAGTTATTTGTTGTATACATATGCTTTGTGAAAAATTTAATAACTGTTGGCAATCCTAAATAAATAAATAAAATAAAATATACAGTAGGTAGTAATAATGTAAACAATTCTACATTCAGTAACACCATTTAAGTTTTCACTAGTAAATTTAGATTAGCTAGGTATGGATAATTTAAATCCCATCAAAAAAAGAACTGCCTTCTAAAAAATGGAAAATAATATTATTTACATTTGTTAATTGCAGTCGGTGCAAAATATGTGATATTATGTTTCACTTTTTAGAAGATGGTTCTTTTACACACCCACTTTCCCCGAACTTTTGTAAATGCTCATAGCATTCCACTAAACCCGATGACCCATACGATTATATTTATATAGTAGGGGAAGGGGTTCAACCCTTCTACCCACTTGCTAAAACAAAGCAACACTACTTGTCGCGACGTCGTAATCAGATCAAAAAGTTTTCAATAGGACCAACTTGGGAGTAATTATAGGTAAGTACTATCTACGGAGTAATCGGAGAACAAACATAAAAATACATACAATCGAACATAGAACCTCCTCCTTGTTTTTAGAAGTCGGTTAAAATGCAGTCTCGCTTCGGAGTTCAAAAAAGAGATCATTCCATCACCATTTAAAGTTTTTCCACAAAAATTCGATTTGTTTAAGTAAACTTCGTCAAAAGCAAATAAGTACATACCTACTTAAGTACCTATGTTAGGCAACCAACTATGTTATTATAGAATATGGTAAAATTGATTAATATAATATGTATTACGTACTTTTGTCGTAGGACCACCCGTCATGGTTTCGAATCAGACTGTATCTGTATCTGGAATCAAGTTCACCTAGCAACAATGTTCAAAAATTAACTCTGTAAGTAGCTAGATACCTTACCGTAAGTTGATACCTTATTGCCAAATCAGAAGCAGATCTAATTCGTTCCACCAACTGGTTGTAATATAGCTACAATACAGCCCAAATTAATATTCTTGTTTTATTTCTGCATAGTACCAACCTACACAACTTATCGAGCAGTTCAAAAGCCTGATATACCTAGATATTTGTGGTCCAATAGTTATCTTAATATCAGTGCAATATTAATGTTATGGAGCATTACATCGCGAGCGCGGCGGCGACGTGTCGTCAGCTGCCGTGAGGATTCCAGTCGGTGGATGTTTACACTCCATGGCTCCGGTTTCATCGTTAGCCACGACGAGCAACTTCACAAGCTATCAGTTTGTTGCTAGCAGTTGGTTGATTCAAAAGTGTTGTGTTAAGTATCTATATATTTATCGGATCAAACTTACATTCTAATTAATTGGTCTTTATTGGCTTGTCTTGAAGTAATTAGAGATAGAATAATTGGAAGCTATAACAATTCAATTTTAGTTCTACCGTACTGAAGAGGAATTAGGTATACTCTCATTGAGGGTAAGAATCGATACTAATTATTTAATAATTATATTTGATTTTTTTGTACTTTAGTTCCATGTTTTGTTTAATAGCGGCAAAGATATTAATATTAGTGTATGAATTGAATTAAACCCAAAGGTGTACCTAACAATGTTTTTAAATTATATAACACTGAGGAATAGATTAGATATCTTTATGTTTTTTGGAAATCTGGCATACCTGAACTTAAAGGATTAATTTTGATGTTAACGTTGCTGTTAGGGGAAACGCTAATAAAAAAAAATCCTAAAAGCAAGAAGTGATTCATGTGTGTAGAAGTAATAGGTTTTTAAGCATCAAAAAATTTAGTAAATAGAAAGAAGCATCATGAAGTAACAATGGAAGTAAAAACAGGACTACAATTTTTAGGTTTCAAGCGAGGCGACATCTCTTTGGAATTTCATTAGACTTTTCCTACTGAACATTCCCTCAACCAGTATTAAGGACCTTATCCTTTGGAAAATAGTGTTATGGGTTGGCATATAGTACGGTCATACAACTAATACAAAAATAGATTAATCTAGAGGATGTTGTTTAAAATAAAACAAGTACTCCTTTTTTATCTATTACATAATTACTGAACTTAGTGGGTCTAAGTTCAGTAATTATCTAACTCTAATCTAGGCAGCTTGTAACTACAATAAATAAAATCGCGTTAAAAAAGATAGCAACAGCAGACACACATAACATGAACAAATTAGACTTTGCTCTTGTTAGAATGTTTGAACATACAATGTAGTTAAATACGTGAAAAACACATGTATCTAATGTGCAGTATTGAAATCGCAGGAAGCATGAATGTTTCCGTGAATGTGGAATCCGTAGAAGCAACCTGATATACAATTTTCCAATCATTACACCATTGACCTTAAAACAAAGAGCCATTATACATTGACAATGAAACGGAACGCCCAATGTTAAGCCAATGTGGAATATGACGAATTATTTGAGCTAACGGAAAATTATAAGAGCAAATACATAATTTGGTAATTTAAATTAGAGATATTAACATTTCGGAGGTAGAACAATTACTCTTTGACGACAATTTTATGTTACGCACCTTCAATATGAAATTAATGATGTTAATAAAAAATACTACAATCAGTTACCCGCATTAAGGTTAAGAGTCTATGACTCTATGTACGAAACCAAACTATAAAAATGCATACACAATACATTAGCTTTTCTGAAAAGAAAATAAGTAGGAAATAAAAAGTTCATATCATCTTGATAATGCATTTCAAGTATTCATTTCTTGAATTTAGTTAGTATCATTCATCGTGAAATGTTCAGAAGGAAGCACAAGAGGAAACAACGCGATGAAAAAAAGTGCTAACACTTGATGCGAGCAAGAAGACAAGAAGAGTGTTTCATAGCAAACACAGTAGTGTGCAATGCTAAAGTTCACCATGCATGTACTTACTTTGTTTGTTCTGAAATACTCTAACTGACGTCACCGGAACAACTAGCAGTCAGCCAGTAAGAAGCATTAGGGTAATGTATAAACAACAGGAATGTTATGTACAGTATACTTATAATTCTATATGTAACGTTTTTGTTGTCTTAAATTGCTCTGCACGCAACGGAACCAAGCGAAGATTTGCAACACTACAGATTCATGAAACAATACCTAAACTGCTAACAACCTTCCACGCGTCAAAAGCGTCAAGGAATGAAATGTATTTTAGTATACTGCTGCAATTTTAAGTAAAATTTAGTAGTATCCAACCCATTAGCTACTGCTGCGCGCGCACCACGGGTCTTCCCTTAGCTACTTAACAGTTGAAAAATTGTTGTGAATAATAAAGATGACAAGGTACGAAAAATCGTATTTAAATTAGTCCGTCAGTGATTAGATTATAAAAAAATGTTATACACGTAGTTTTGGCTTTATCATTGAGATGAAATAATATTAATATATAACGCATTAAAGTTATGGAGTGAGAGCGCGCCACGTCATACATGTGTATAAAGATTACCTAGATGTGACGTCATTTTAGATTTCGCTTCGACTTATCCGTTATGTCACACAAAAAAAAGAAAAAATATATGTCCAGCATTTTTAAATTATCTAACTGACGGGCCAATAAAAAAAAATGTCATCCTTATTCCTAGAATATTAGAGAGCTTAAGTACATGAGGCTTCAGGGCACATTGAAATAACAATGAGAAATTAGAACACTTAGATAAAATAAAGATCTGTAATCAAAAACATAATTAAACATGTTATTGTTTTATATAATATATTTTAGTTTTATTCATTGGTTGTACACAAGTTACTAAGTAATTTGTAGCATTTTTAATAACTTACAATAATAATGATTACAATAAAGTATATTTTTTATAATAACAAATAGAATAACCTAAATAAATGCATTAATGAGATAACATTTTAGTAACTTAATGTATTTGCTGTGTAAATAACAAATTATATGGCAATGTTTTACAAATAAACTACATAAAATTCATTGCATTACTTTAAATTGTACTGTAACTACTTAACTAAGCTAAAATTAATTACACACTGGTAAATAAGTTACCTACTACATTACGTAAGGGCAACAATAAAGCCTCTATATGTTTTGATATTTAGAATCATCAAACTATGTATCATATTACTATGTATGTATATAAACATTAATTAATACTATGACTGTAATATATTTACAATTACTAAGTAAAAAATAATGTCGGCTTGATTTAAATACATAATAATAGTCAAATTGTATGCTATACTTTATAATATAAAGATATGATAGCGACACCTTACTAACAAACGAAAAGGAAACTAAGGATAGGCTATCGATTTTTAGTATTTTTTTTTAATTTATGACTCTTTATCATTTCACATCAAATTGGAGTATTTTTATGTAGACTCATGCCTCAAAAAAAATTCATTTCATTTTATTACAGCAACAAAACAGTTCAGTTATTAGTAAGCGTAATATAATTTCAGTTTATTAGTAAACGGGTGTCTAACGACATGTTTGGTTTTACTATGATAGGTTAAGTGTATTATATTAAGTATTTCAAAAATAATTTTAAACATCATTTGAACTAGTGAGTATCATTTGTATGGCTAGTAAATATTACATAATATGTAGTGCCTAAGTAGTGTGTACTATGAATTCAGAACGTCATCTGCGTTTTAAAAATCATTCTTGCCTATTATAAGGCTGCATCAAACAAATATTGCATGGACACTAGTCCGAGACGCTTTAGCGCCTTGACGCGTGTATTTACGCTTTCTGTTTGTCGAAGCCTTTATTTTCTTGAAACATTCTTTAATTTGTTCAATACACATTATTATAATAAATGCACTAATTCAGTATTGACTTGTACAGTTTATAGATAAATGTAAAGTGGTATTTCTACCTGGATGTTTTGGGGATGGGGCGAGGGATCTGGCGCACCATACCTTCCTCTTGGTACTCGAGGTTACACGGCTTGAGCAGCTCCTGTCCACCTTGGTGGATCCATTTATTGGATACTGTAAACATGTAAGTCATATTTTTAACCGACTTTACATGGAATGTAACTTGTCGCATAGGTAAATCAGTATCCTGGATAATTAGTATAAATAAGAAAAATCAACTCAGGAACGCCGAAAACGATAGATATTATACTAAATTAGAATACATTTTTGATGTATTTGAAACTTATTATGCACTAGCTTCCGCCCGGGGCTTTGCCGCCTCGCTTAAATTCAGGTGCAGGTTTAATCCCTTCCCAAAGTTGAACCTAATACTTCATTTCATTTTCATTTCAAGCACCTGTAACTTATTTTTCTCATATTTAATTTGTCTTAACCCTGAACAGCATAACAGACATTAAAACGCGAGATAAAACCACGTAAATAATCTTTACCCAGCCAGCTTAATATCAGTTTGCCTATGCCAGAATATATATTTTTTTGTTTGTTTTGTATATTAAGTTTTAAATATTTCCAGTACTGACCCCACTTGGAGCCCTGCAGCACAGGGCAGGCGGCATGTCGTGTGGCGAGGTCCCCTTCGCCCGAGGGGTGCAGGTTCATCCAGAAGGCGGCCGCGCGCTTCACCGGGAACACGCTCAGCCCCAGCTCCGTGAACACTGTCGCACCGCCCTGCGCTACGTCCGACATCTGGGGAATATCTTTAATTAGCTAAGAGGTTACGTCCAACAGAAACATCCTATAAAAGATCACCTAACTAACAGTCCGCGTACCAACTCAGTATTAGAGAGGAATAGTAATTTTTAGTAAAATACAACACAGTGAAATGTCTTTTTTTTTGAGACGCGAGTCTATATAAAAATTTTCCAATTTCTTTTCCTACCGTGTAGTGAATGACTCGCAACTACTGAGAAACGCTCAAAGAAAACTCAGTAGTTTTTTCTTTTTCAAATGAACTACTTATATCTATACCTAATATTTTATTTAGTGTTTTGTATGAGAGCTACTTAATTCCAAGCGTTTTTATGCGTTCGATAGTTTGAAATTTTATAACGCTATCGATTAAACGCGCACTAATAACGCTTTCTGTTTGATTAAGCCTTTATTATAGATACGTCAAAAAATAGCAATCCGATAGCTATATTATGGTGATTGCTACTTTAACATGTACCAGTACTAAGACACAAACACAGCTTTCCTAAAAAACCGATTTTCCTGATTCCTCGCCTGTTGTTAGCCCCCGCTGGGTTAATCCTGGCTTGCTGGCTTAGACCTTCGATATCGTCTTGTAATAAATAGTAAACTAGATAAAGCAAAAAATACCTATAAATTTTTCTTTCAAGGAAAGCTGTTTGTTATTATCATCACCATCAAGTGTTATAATATTTTATACTAATAACTAGTCAATCTGTACTATTTAATTTAAATTATGTATTTTTTTTATTTCATATTATAAATAATTATAATCGTTAATATAACGTGAACGTACAGTAAAAAAATATAGATTTTAGTAGGAAAAATAATGTAATAAAAGGGTTTGTTATTGTCATTAATATGACGTGTTAAATAATTATACACTAATTAACAACCATCCATTATTTATCACTAAATAAATATACCATTAATTATATCCAAATGATGTCATTTTGTTTGATATAAATGAACATAACATGTCCTCATGGCAGATAATAGTAGGAAAAAAATACACATAGCCGAATATAGAAAATCCTCCTTTTTTCTGAAGTCTGTTAAGCAAAGTTGGTTTATTTATCAACAATACTGTCACGTGTTAAATTATTTATTTTATACTAATTACCAATCAGCCTTTATTATTTATTATTAGACCAATTATTAATAAACGTCTTATAAAAATCTTATATGTTCGTATTAATAGCCAAAATAGGTTTATAATTCGTTTGTATTAACTATTATTATATACTAGGAAGAAAGAGACATAATCCATTATAACTATAAAAGCTAATAAGATTTTTATGAATAAGACCGTAAATGTATTAATTATAACTAAAATATGTATTATATATATAGGCGTAACACAGAATTTCACGGATAGCAAAAGACACATAATAGTAGTAACAGAGTAATAGGGTCAAAAACTATCATGAATAGTAGTGATATTGAGTGAGAATATACTTACATAGAACAGTACAGTGGCAATTCTGTTCCCATTGAATTTTGAGAACGCATTTTCTCTTTTCTGTAAACATAATTGATTATGTCAGTAGAGTTTATTACATTTGAAGCTCATAAATTAAATAAATGTTTTATTATATAATAATAAATATCCTCGTTTAGACTCTCTAAGATTAATTTATAGTCGATCCTAAGCAGTGTGGCAGTAACAATTAACTCTAAATTAAAAATGTAAAGACACCTCCGACGCTTTTTTGTCTTGCGACTACCATCAACGATCTCCATCTCTTCAGTTACATCAGTTTAGACAACTTGTATACAAATACACACGTCAAAGTGGTGAGAGAAAAAGATGCATCCCCTACGTCGGGGTTAATAAAACATTGTACAAAATCATCAGCATAATCAACATATGTTAATTTTGTAGGTTAACATAGCGCTTCCATTTGTATTACCCGCAAGTATAGGCAGAGGCATAAAATCTACAATTCGGTTATGTTTAGGTCTCATTTACCCATATAATAGCGAGTGAAGCGAGATTATTGCCGTTTATCGACCACAATTCCCAATTTCAAACTACTATTAAGATTTTTCTAGGTGCCTGTTATTACAAACGTCATTTTGCTCGACCTAAGATTTCGCGGTTATTACGCGCATACGCTTGCCACTGGACCAACTTGGCAGTTGCAAAGGTTTAAGGATAAACATAGACAAAGATTAATAATAACAATAATATTTCAACAAGCCGATGCTAATGAGCTGATGATTGAATAACAACACAATGTGACAAAAACAAATTATATTAATAATAATAATTAATTAGATAAATAACAAATGACTAGGCACCGAACTGTATCAAATCTATACTAATATTATAAATGCGAATGTAAGTTTGTTTGTTACGCTTTCACGCAAAAACTACTGAACCGGTTTGGATGAAATTGGGTATGGAGGTAGTTTGAGACCCGAGAAAGGACATAGGATAGTTTTTATCCGACTGCGCAAAAAGAAGGTAATGTTTTAGCGCGATAACCGACATACACGCGGGCGAAGCCGCGGGCGGAAAGCTAGTTGTAAAATATTTGTAATAAATATTGCTATCCTAACCGGGTTTTATGTTGGCGGTTCATATCTTGTAAGTTTAAATATCTGTAGCTATATACATACAAATGCTATAAAACACCCCTTATTCATAAAACTTACAACGTATGAAAGGCCTCGCTATAGTAAGATTTCCTTTGTCAAATAATACCTTAGCAAACCTTAATATATGTTATAAGCGTCTAAGCGTCACGCCTGAATTACCTGAAGGTGTGGGCAAAGGTGAATATTACCCACTATTCGCCGGCTATGTTTAGTATGTTTTCCCATGCGTAGTAGGGGGCGATCCTATTGCCGTTCATCGGGCACAATTCCTAACTTCAAGCTGCAACTAAGATTCTCTAAGTATATTAGAAGTATTTTTGCTCGACCCGGGAATTGAACCTAGAGGTTATTAAGCGAACACGCATACTGCTGGAATTTACGTTTTAAGTTTTAATAATAAGGTTGTTTGACTTTAAACAATATAGTATTTACCCTAGCAAAGTCGTAGTGTGGTTCGTAATGCCCTCCTATCCCGTAGTTAACGACTTGCAACTCCTCAGCAGTTTCCATACTCAGCCCGGTCATATCAGTAATACGGCGGGACACCTTCTCAATAGTCTCCGCCTCTTCATCTTTGAGCCACGCAGACTTGCTGATCCTGTAGTTAGCTGGAACTAGTTCACCGGTCTTGGGATCGTGTACAACTGCACGTTTGAACTGTATCAATGAAAAAAAAATGTAAATCTAAATTGGAAAATTAATGACATCCCCGACGCGTTATTTTTTGTAAATTAGCTAAGAACCAATTCGATTACCGCTTCAAAATTGATCAATCCGTTTAAGCGCTACAATAATAACAAATGTACATACACAGATCACGTCAACCATTTTAGTGTCCTACTGCTGGGCACGGGTCTCCCCTCAACTATCTTACGAGTTGAGAGTTTTGACTTTAATCCACACACGCTCGCCAAGTGTGGGTTAGTGGGTGTCACATGTCCTCGAATGATTAGTTTTTAGACATAGCAGTTTCCTCACGATGTTTTCTTTCACCTATATTGAGCAGCGCGATGAAACAATTCACACAAAGATGTTGGACACGGCTGGGAATCGAACCTGCGACCTTATATTTCTACGGCGAGGCACAGATACATATCGCTCATTTGAAGCGACAGTGACATAAATGCAAATTTGTAAATTTTACAATACGCAAGTTTTAAGATTTTTCGTAACACTAAAGAAGAATGGTCATCTCTATATTTATATATTATAGAGATTAGCTGTAACAAATAGTAATAATCTTCTTTAGTGATACGAAAAAATCTTAAAACTGGCGTATTGTAAACTTTACAAATTCGCATTTATGTCACTGTCGCTCCAAATGAGCGATATTTCAAACTTATTACACTCCTCTTTTTCGTTAGGCTTTAAAAAAGATTTATGGGAAATAAAACAAAAATTCGTACTTTTTTCTATTGTCATTTCAAACTTTGAATATATTTGCAACAGTGACTCATATTAGTCGAACCGTTGCTAATAGTGACATTATTAACATAAAAATGTTCCATAAAGTGCTTAACCTTCACGACACAGCGAATCTTAGTGTGGGTTCCAGTGCACTAAACTCTATTGTTATCTTTTTGTTTATTTGGTAATAAATTTTTCTTTATCTTAATTATCTTAACTTAGAAATGCTTATTTAATAATATTACCCTTGGTCGAGCCATGTCTTTAATAGTCTCTATTTCCTTGTCACTCATCACTTCGTGGAATAAAACTATGTCCGGATTAAGGTAGACTTCCTCCATTTTGATTGGCGCTATTTTCAAAAACGGATGATTCTCAAACATATAGCGGCATGATAATCTAGAAATGAATACAAAGAACCATAAATGAGGCGATAAATAAACATAGTTGAGTGTTTTCGTGACTTTATCAAGTAAATGGCGTAAACAAGTATCTAAGTCAGAAGAATAGGTATGGGAGTTAAAGAATTTTGAGCTGAACAAAGCTGCGGACAGTTTTATTGCACAAAATTGCTAAATAAATTGATATGACCACATCACGATTAGTCACTTAATATTTTGAATAAAATTATCATTACTGATTCGACGTACGAGTATATGAGGAATGTGAAGTCATTGCTCCTAAAATATTTTTATAATGTTTGTCCTAAAATATGTAAACAATGATATTAGCTTTCCGCCTGCAGCTTCGCTCACGCGCAAAATCATTAACCTCTGTTAGCGCAATCGGATAAAAAGTATCCTATGTCCTCTTCCAGGTCTCAAACTATCTCCATACCCAATTTCATCCACATCCGTTCAGTAGTAATGGCGTGAAAGCACGACAGACAGAGTTACTTTCACATTTATAATATTAGTAACGATTACCTACACTTGTCCTGTACTAGTCCTGACAATAAAGAATCAAACAAATTAAATCTATTCATTATGGAGCAGCAGTCCAGAAATATAGGAATAAATACATTACTTAAAAATATTGACAGTTACAAGATACATGGATATTGAACTAAATCTGTAAAACAATTATATCGAGGCGACCTTGACCGATCTCAAACAAGATAACAGTTCATTATTACATGACATAATAAGTCTCTTTGCTCGTCCCACGACCTCCCGGTTATTAATCGAAGACGCTTAACACTGGACAACCCAGTCAGTAAAACAAGTAGTACAAGAGTACCCTTACTTTCTAGATATTTCTGAGGGTATATCCATATCGCCGCGACATAAAGACTCATAAGCTTTTCTTTCTTTGGCATATTCCGATAGCGTGTCTTCCTGTTTTTCTTGTATTTTTGCACCAGTATCCTAGAAATTAAAATTAAAAAACCATTTAAATAATTATTTAGGTATGGTTGTAATAACTGGTCACACTGGCCACAAGCTACTTTTATAAAAGTGATAACATTATTTACCATAACCGGTTCATCTATATTAATGTTTTTATAGATAAAATGATGAATTTAATTATATGAATATATTTATTTGCATCAGAACAATTTTATGTCGTATTATTATAATTAATAAAGCAAGGTGTTATTGAACTTGGTGTAAGTGAATTTTTCTATTTTTACATTTTGTGATGTTTACGGGTTTCTGGGATTTAGCAATGATAAAATGTCTTTAAACCCTTTTAAATTGTTTCACATTATACGTTTCAATTTGTTTCTGAAACAGTGTTTATAACCAAATGTTTCTTATAAGAGAGAGAGAGTAAGAGAGAGAGAGAATATAAGAGAGTTTCCATTCCATAGGTTCAAAACAGAGTTAAAGAAATGGCTGATACACAGCTGTTTTTATAATTTAATTGAATATTTAAAGTAAAATAGTATGTTGGTTTTATATTTGCATGCCTATGAATGGCGGAATATGGCTGTACTATATACATTTGTCACCTTTATTTGACCTGTATTCTATGCGAATAAATTATTTTGATTTTGACATAAACTTAATACGAGAAAACTCAATGTAGTTTTAGAACCCGCAAAAAGTCGTTACGTAAATTTATGTCAAATTTTCAATTTGGTTTAAAGGTCATAAATCCGGTTTGGTAAGTAAATAAAATTTTATTAGTTCTCAATATCTTATAAAACTTCTGAAAACCCCTTAATACATAGAACTCTTCATTAACATTTTCTAGAGAACCTACAATTCTATACCTTTTATTAACAACATACAAAATTTAAAAATATTAAATGTAGCTTTTTACTTCAAAATTGTTACTAAAAGTGAACTTACCCCTCTACGCTCCTTTCTCAGTCTAGCTTCTTCTTCCGCAATGCTCTTCTGATAGTGTGGCACGTTGCCATTGGCTCGTGAATGCTTCGGGTCGACTGATAACAGCTTTTGTGTCCATTCCAATGCACTCCTTGTGTCACCTGATCAAAACATATGATTACCTCGACTAACATTGAAATTATCACACGGAAAACTATGACTATTGTTTTCAAAGCGAATGTTCAAATAATTCATACAGTAACGAACCTAATATGTTCCCATGAGAAAGGCTACTAAAATTTGCGAAGGTTAAACGAAAACAAGAATTCTAAGTGAGACTGTGAGAAAGAAATTTATGGACTCTGTGGTAACCCAATTATGGTATCTATGAATTTGAGTATCGTAGTATAACAGGTAAAAGATTAGTCAGCTATTTATACCCATCACATACCTAACAAGTAAAATGAAAAGCTGATGTACTCCAGTAAATCGGCTTCTGTGAATTGTTGGGAGATTTTCTCTTCTTTGAATTTCCTTAGTGCTTCTATCATCCAGTCTCGGGCGTTATTGAAATCTTTTTCATTATACAAAGCACGCCCTAGTTCGTAGCAATCGCTTGCGCTCATCGGAGTACTAAAATCAATAGAAAATACTATGACCCATCTAAATAACGACACTGAAAGCATTATAATGTATTCCAAAAATCCCTCAGAGGAATTAAATAAATTATACATATTTTGTTTTACCATAGTCTTATACACACAAAAAATTTACAAAAAAGCTAAAAACTACAACTATTGCCGTTAGTGATACCACTAAATTATGCAAGGATAGGTAGTGTAGTAGCGATATATTATGTAAATTGATCAATATTGGATTTAATGTCTGTTAGCTAACAAGGTTATAAGTGCTAGGTAATAAATTGATGGGTAAATAAATATACACTGAAGTGCTAGGTAATAATCGTCATATTTACTTCTAACTAAATGGTTCATCAACATTCATAACATACTCAGCGTAAGTACTTTCATTTAGCACCAATTATTGTCTAGATGCTTTTGACGTATTAACGTTCTATTTTGATATAAATTGTATATGATGAAAACTAGGAAACATACCTGTAACTGATACCATTAAGTTTCCCTTCAGAAAGTTCCTTGATATCCAAATGGTAGGTCTTCTGTAACCTGGTGAGTGCCTGAGCTGCACCTGCCAGGTCTTCGAGCGCTGGGTACTTGTAGTCTTCGTGATTCATTGTTATGTTCTTTATGTAATCTACAAACGATCTGCGATGAGTGCTGTATCTATTTATTTTTGGCATAGATAACACTGTGATGTGAATCACTACTATAAAATTCTCTAGTTCATAGTAGGCTATGAGGTTTATGATAGGGATACCGAGTAATACCGACACTTTATTTGGGTTTTGTCAGTAAGATAGATAAATAAAAACGTAAGAAATTATAAATTAAAAAGATATTTTTTTCTTTTTTTGTGTGACCTAAAGATTACGGCGCGGCGATACATCCAAGCGAAATCTCAAATGACGTCACACCTAGGTAAGTTTTATACTAGAGATGAATGATGTACGTACGTTAGCGCACTCCTACTCCATAACTTTAATGCGTTATATCTGAATATTGTTTCATTTCTGTGGTATTGTGTCTAACATTTTTATAGAATTTTACCGACGGACTAATTAAAATACGATTTTTCATACCTTCTCGTCATCCCTACTATTCTACTATATAAAAATAAGTCGGTTTTCCTTCCTGACACTATAACTCCAGAACGCAGGAACCGATTTCCACGGTTTTGCATTCGTTAGAAAGGTCTCGGGCTCCGTGAGGTTTATAGCAAAGATAGCAAAGAAAATTGAAAAGTGAAAAAAAAAATGAAAAAATGAAATGAATGAATCGAAAAATGAGTTGGTAAGCGCATAACTCGAGAACGGCTGAACCGATTTAGCTAATTGTTTTTTAGAATACTCCTTGAAGTACAAGGATGGTTCTTACGCAAAGAAAAAAAAACAACTTCCTCAGAAACAGCTTAACCGATTCGGTAGGTCTGAGAATCGGTCGTAATCTATTTTCGGCCCCAGTAGGTGGCACTGCTTTACCGGGCAGGACAACTTCTGCGGGGTCCGCTAGTCTACTATATAAAAATAAGTCGGGTTTTCCTTCCTGACGCTATAACTCCAGAACGCACGAACCGATTTCAACAGTTTTACATTCGTTGGAAAGGTCTATAGGTCCGTGAGGTTTATAGCAAAGAAAATTCAGGAAAAAATTCAACAGAAAAGCGGGAAAATGTTACATAAAACGAAGCCATCTGGTGGCGAAACGGAATTCGCCGGGTTTGCTAGTGTTATGTATATATGTATGTAGTTCATGGTATTTATTTAATTAAATTAGTTTACGTTAAATAATTCTGCCAAAATTCTCAATTTGTAATAAAACGTAAGCGTATAACTGCAGCTTTCATGAATATTTAATGTTTGGAGAAGGTAAAATTCTTTCCAAGAAAAAACAACAGTTAACAAAGCAAATAGATAACGGCAACTCATAAGGCCAGTACACTACCGATATGTACAGCCGAGTTCATAATAGGTATATGAGCATTTCCAAGGCTTCAAAAACATAAATACTCAAATTTCAAAAAACGAATCAAAATGTTATGCATATTAATTTCTGACTTCATATACTTCATTTGTAATGACCTGAAGAATGTCGGGTTTCAAGTATATTATATAGCCTCTCTGGTTCAGGTTGTATTTTGTCCATTCAGAGTTGATGTTAAGTTTGTACAGATATTTAATGAATTTCTACTTGTTAAAAAATGTTGGATAGCCCTGGTAAAGATACATAGATCTGATAAGATGTTTAGGTACATATTGTTGAAGGCCTGCTCAAATAAATATCATAGGACAACCGTTCCTATATTTTTAATGTTCAACCTGTTTACAATTTTTGTACTCTTTTATGCAAAAATATTTATGAAGCCTTGAAAATGCTCACATATTTATAAACTGGACTGTACAAAAATTAAAACATACCTATCAACAGTTAAGTATTAACATTTCAAAGCATTAATTTGATTTTATACAAACTTCTTTAAGACGTTGGTTACAGCACCTTTTAAAAATAATATGGTGAATTGAGATACCTTTTTTAAGTCGATTCCAAACTTTTATACTCAAAAGACTACCATGGCGCCAACTTGAAAATCTCAAATACTTGCCATGTGATGTAATGCTATACCTACCTAACGAACCAGTGCGTGGGCATCAGCTTACTCAGTTTGAGTCGGCGGTTACCATATCAATTTGTAAAGCAAATACATAGTTGATTACAAAATACGTTTGTACTTCGATATTTGTGGATGTCATTTTACGACTACATAATAGAAACCAATACCAATTGTGATAAATATGCGATTCCGCGCCTTCAGTAACTAGTTCATGTAAAATAAAATGCCCAGTCACTAAACTCAGGACACTGAACATCATAAAATTTGTTTATTTATTTAAGGATTCCTAGAATACAAGTATCCCATGTTAATTCAGGTATTAAAAGATCTATGTTCCAAATATCGTGCAAATCTATTCAACTTCAAAAACTCCTTCAGTTATAGTAGGATATAGCAGGATTCACTACCTTTAAAACCTTACTAATATTATAAATGCGAAAGTAACTCTGTCTGTCTGTCGCGCGTTCACGTCAAAACTAATTCCCCGATTTAGACGAAATTTAATATGGAAATAGTTTGGAGACTCAGAGAAGGACATAGGATAGATTTTATCCGACTGCGCAAAAAGAGGCTAATGGTTTAGCGCGATAACCGACGCGCGAGGGTGGAGCTGCGGGCGGAAAGCTAGTAAGTAAATATAAACAACTAACCTGTTCCTATCTTAATACTATCTTCTATATGATCTAGATCCGTAGTCAGTCTTTTTATCAAAGTGAAGGCATTTATGGGGTTTCCCAAGTAGTTCGGAATATCTTGCATTGCTTTTTCATGTTCCCTTTTGTAAATGTTTAAATGCCTGAAAATAACATTTTTGTCGATGTAATATATTACCTATAGGTAACAAGTTAAAAGTATCATAAGCAGCCCGAATTCTACAGTAATGAATGCCGCATGGCAGGTATGGGCATTTGCCCATGGTACCAGGGTGGCAATGGGTTTTCCAATTACCAGAAATCTCCTTGAAAATAAATGAAAAGCTACCTTTTCAATGTAGAAAGTCTCTCCTCTTCTTTATTAACATAATAATCTAAATCGTCTATTATTCTTTTGTGCGTGTCTAGTAAATACTCTACTTCGGCAATGGCTGTGAATAACTCCGCATCTGTACGGTAAAAATTCAACACCAATGTCATGCATAGCATATAAATGTTCATTTTAGTTGCACCCATTTCGTTACTTCCTTATCTGTAACAAATAAAAAAAATATATATACTAAAAAGAAGTAGGTGTCATCTACATGTTTTTAGCATTAATTGTAAACTGGGTTGTAAACATATTACGGAATGGAAATTATTATGTCCCATACCTGTAGGTAGTTAGGTATAACATACATACCTACAGGAAATCTAGGTATAAATGAAAATATTATAAGTGAATACTTCTTCCCTACTTTCTTTTTGTGTGATGTGTATGCCTTGCATTAGGTAGGTTGAGGATTTCTTACCGAGAAGGGAGGAGCCTAAAATATTATTTTATCCAGCAGTAGTGGTGAACGTGATAATTTACACGAGCGCGTCCCCAGTAGCGGCTGAACTCATAGTTATTATTATTTTATTGGCGATAACAACTGGCTCGACTCTATCGAATGTTGTTCTAGTACCTACAGTACTCTTTCATTGAGAGATAATTAGTACGCAAGTCTAATAAATTATTGATACTGAACCAAACGAACTTTAATATTTTATAGGTATAGGTACTTACTTAACTACACAATTTAGGTACCGGCATTGGTTCAATTTGAAATACGTGTAAGAATTTTAATACAATATTTTAGAACTATATTTTGTGTCGAACTTTATCAAGTGTTCTATTTGGGTCAAAGCTTTGCTTCTTTTTTTTACACTGGCCAGAGTTAATAAAAATTGCTCCTAAATCTTATAACATACCAGATATATCTACTTACCAGATTTAATTGAACAAAAATAAAATCCAAATTCACACACTATAACAAAATTAGAGCGGAACATGCGCGTTTCCTTGTGCCAGCGCAACGCAACCGATCGCGGGTTAACGAACAAAATACTGGCATGAAGCAGCATCTAGCGAGCCGGTGACCTTTTCTAACTACCGCGCTGATGACGTTATTGGTGTGCCATTTACATTAGGGGACTGTCATATCATTTTTTAATTGAGGCTAGTGGTTTTTAAATGGTTTTCACAGGCAGAAAAAATTATGTAAATCCAATAAAACTTGTACATAGATACAATGTGATGAGTCTAAATAATTTTTGCGAAGGGGTCTGGGGCTTTAGGGCCATGCGGACGTTCTTAACTGCGATGTTTTGATTGGATAATACGCGGTGTGATATCGCTGATGTATAATCATGTACAGTCAGCATCATATAGAAAGTGACTTTCAATGTGTTCAAATTGTTGCGGCCATCCGCCTTGGTAGCATTCAAGCCGCCGTTAGTAAGTACTGTGACACCGTTAATTAATTATATACTAATTGAAACAAGATAAGGATTTATTACATTCGAGATAAGGTTCAATTTTCTAGTGTGTTCCGTATTTTTGGTTACTCTGGATGCTTAGATACCAGTGGTGTTAACGGTGTCGAGGTACTAACGGCGCGCAGCGGCTTGAATGTTACCAAGTATTAGGCCCGACCAATTTGATCACATTGGTTGATCCAATGTTAATGACCATTTTGGATGTTTCTATATTCTTGAATACATTAACACTCACTTTCTATATGATGCTGACTGTACAAATACATTAATTCTGGAATATTCAAAATCTCGAATATGTTGTGAATCCAGAATACGTTAAATCTTGAATAAGGCACATCCAGAATAAGATAATATGTCACAACCTACATTCAAATCTAGAATAAGTCAAATCAGGAACATAAAATTTGGAACAATCCAAACCTTGAACGGGTCAAACCTGGTAATGTTAAATTTGGATTAAATGTCTCATCTGGAACACGTCAGAACAGGTATATAATAAGTTCATGCTGTGATCAGCCTAATGGGCATACAAATTTATTAAGTATATACTAAATAATATTCCTCAATAAAATCACCCCCCTATTCTTAAACGTCTTTTAAGCTCATTATAATTAAAATAGGTTTATAATTCGTTTGTCTTTGTCTGTCATCTGGACATTTACTAGTAAGAAAAAGACAAGTCAATAAAAGTCATTCATTCGTTTGGTCATTAAAAACAGTTAATAAAAAATCGGTAATTTATAGTTTAAATAATTAAATAATATGCACTCAGTCAGACGATAACTCTTCAGTCATTTAAAGTCAAGGAATTCCTTTATAGAATAGAATGATGTATGGACTGCTATAGGTCGATGATGATGATGAGATGTGATATATTCCTGATTTTACATATTACAGAATTGACATTCCAGATTTTACATATTTCAGATGTAATGCAATCTACAGGCATTGGTGTGAGTTACACATTTACTTACTATCTAATTAAGTCTAGTACTCTTACTATAATGTGTAATTGTTTTATGACCCAGTATAATAAAATAAAATATTGCAGATTAACATATTCCTGATTTAGCAGATTCCAGATGTGACATATTCTTGATTTGACTTATACTAGATTTGACCATCTTCCAGATCAGACCTTTTACTGGATTTGACATATTTCAGAAGTCATGTATTTCTACATAATTTTCATCCCAATAGCACATAATTGAAACTAGAATTATCACAGTAAAGAAGTTTCTGATGCATGTATGAAACTATTTTAAGGTACTCCTAACTACCTTCATTATTTGTGGCCAGCAAACAGTTTGAAAAAATTCAGTACTTGATATTATATTTCTAAGAGAGTTATTTTTAGTGATAACCCATAAGGATGCAAAGTTCTCGTCTATAGCAATGAATTAAGTCAAAACACAAGGTCCTTCATCTTCATTCCTAATGACAGTCACAACACATCTAAAATTGTTCTTATTCAATACAGATTAATCAAGCCCAAACATCAGGTATTTGCTGTAAATCATTGAGTTCCCTGGACTGTTTCAGATCCATCATTAGATCCACTCCAGACCTTCATTAAATAGCAGTGCTTTCAAATTTTTAGTGAAACTATGCACTAGTCACCCCTATGATTTTCGATGGTTCCCATTGATTTCTCTGGGATACCATCATCACCTGACATGGTGCCAGTGGTCCCATTGAATGGTCCCTCAAAAAGAAAGAATTTTGAGAATTGATCCACAAATGGGGGAATATTGCTTTACATAAAAAATACATACAGTGGAACATATTATAACATGTCGTTTTTGGAAGTCGGTTAATAAGAGACTAGGTAGGTAGTGTAGGTAGGCATACAATTCTAACAGAGGAATTTCATAAGTTCTGCAACTGAAGGAACTGTCTGACATAAGATTTATTTTCATCATTAAACAATTTAGGCTGTATCTAAGCTATGACATAGGACAACCTAAAACAAATTTCTCCTATCCTAATAGATTCACATTCTTCCACCCGGTTGCAATACACACCCGTGAGGACGATGGTGCTGTTCTCAGATTGGTCTGTTCAGCCAACACAAAAGGTGCTTTCTACAGGATCTTTCTAAGTATGTATGTATGTATTATACATAGGTAAATCGGTTTCTAGCAGTAAGAGCATTTAAAATCATCTACAAGTTCCGTAATTATCATAAATCGATTGACTGAAATAACTTAAAAATTGACTTAATTCTCTCTTGAAAAACTCTCTTATACCTTAATTGTAAGAAGCCAATTGAAGAAATCGATCGATTACTCTTAAGTAAATTTGAAATGCATAGCAAAAACCATAGGAAACTTAAAAATAAAATTAAAAATAGCTTACATGAATTGCACCGATGCAATGCAGCAGCGGCGCGCGGCGATTATAAATTACTATCAGATTCCTGATTTCATTTCATTTAATCACTCACTTGACATCATGTATAGCTACTAAATGCGCTTTAAATAGTTTCAATGAATTTGCAAGCACCACTTTTGCCTTTTCAGTTTTCACTTTTCATCACCTTCAATCACCATACTAATCAATGTGTTTCATGTGTTTTTGTTTTCATTCAATCTCTTTCTTTGAGTTATTTTAGTAGTACTAGTATAGTATTTTATTATCTGTGCTAGTAGTCTGTGTCTCTGTGTCAGTCTGGCGCAACTTCTATATTAATTTCGAATCTATGGAAATTGTGCAAAGATTAATGGCGGCGTTTTCTAAACTACTCTCAGAAGAATGTCAACGTCATTGTCTTAATCTTCCGCCACTGTTGTTTATAATCCGCCGAAGCCAAATTATTTCAAATAAAAATAGTTTAATTTCACGTTTCAAACTGTAAACCAAGTGCATTTTTCTGATTAAATGACTTATACAGTGTAAGAGTAGCGCGTGTTATAGTAAATATGTACTAATGTAAAAATGCAGAGTGAAGTCTAGGCGCAATGGACATGACAAAAGTTAATTTATGGCGAAATTTTCATTGGACGTGACAAGGTACATTATATTTCTACTATTATAACAATATTTGATTGATGTTTCACTATTTAACATAGTTAAAAACGATTCGGTAGTTGATATATTCCCATATTAGTGTTGTTCCGTCAAGGGAAAAAAATATATCGATACTATCGACCGATAGAGTTTTATGACATTAAAATAATAAATAATAATAATAATAATAAACGGCTGTCTACCAAACTTAGCGTGTAGCTCAATCAGTTCAAGTTATCAGCTTCAAGAGAGTTGCAAGATTCCACTCAAACAAATTACACACATTTTGCAAATTTTTTTACAATATTATTTTTCCAAATATTTTTTGTTTGGTTTTTTGGTGCCTCTTTTTTTATAGCATACTAACGCTATCTTTTTAGGTGTGAAGAGTACCTTTTATATCTTTCTGTTAACATATCCAATTCTAACATTATTATTTGTTTCAGAATTTGTGTTACCTACCAGCACAGAGGTTTACAATGAAGTAAAAATTGAAATTTTTATTGAAACAAGCCCATGAGACTTAGTCACTTAACCTTCCTTAGTGTCCCACTGTCACGCACGGGTCTTCTCTCAGCTATCTTAAAAGTTGACAGAATTTAGACCCTAAACCACACATGCTAGCCAAGTACGAGTTGGTGGATGTCACATGTTTTCAATGTTTAATTTTTAGATATTCTGGATTTTTCACGATGTTTTCCTTCGCCCATATTGAGTAGCAGCGATGAAACAATTTACACAAAGGTATGTGGACATGACCGGTGGTAGAACCCGCGACCTTATAGTATTTATAATTTTTTAAAATTTCGGGGCAGTCTTTTTCTTCTTTTATATAATAAAATAAATAAAATATTAAACATAGCTAATCTTACGAAACGGGAATGCAAGATAAAAGTGATTAAATGGCTGTGTACTCATGACTATAACAGTACAGAATCGCTTTTGGTGTAGCATACTGGGGTTGTATAATTTACTACACACACACACACGCGCGTGCGCGCATGTGTGTGCGTACGTGCATACATGTAGAACTTGTGACAAACAAAATGGAATAATTGTAAGAGGGCCTGGAGTTCTAAGACACAGGCTCAGGCTTAGTTTAAACTACAGATCTCCAAATAGATCATAATTTAAATTAAAGTCGCTGTAAATTACATGTTAACTTTTTGTGGAGATACATTATTTTTATTTTATTTATTTATCGTTAAACTTCCATGATAAAGCTAAGCTAATGCTCCCATCAGAAAGTTTCGACAACATTTAATGTTGCACAACACTATTTTCAATTTGCTGTTGTCAAGCCAGACAAATGATTTCTGTATGTTGGTAATAGACCATTGCTCAATTCTCTAATATTTATTTTCTCTATGGAAGTCCCGCCTCTTCAGCGTAAGCGTTTATATGCTCTTTGGTCTGTGATTTCGCAGTGTGTTTTAGCAGTCTAGTCGTGTCCGAAGCCAAGGTCGTCGTCGTACAGGGTATAACAGTATTCCAATAAGTAAAACAGTTCAGGAGTCCAGTAAGAAAAGCCAAGGTTATTAGAAAAAACAGTAGTAACGGTGAAAATATGAGCACAAAAATACGTAAACACTGACAAGTAATGGCAACGGGTCGCATCTACGGCAGCGCCATCTACGTTTAGCTTTGCCCGGCCGCCGGCCCCATTCAATGTTTATTAACTTTTTAATTTATTCGTGGCATTGGCAACAGGGCCTTCAGCCGATTTCAATGTTTACTATTTTACCACAGATTAAGTAGAAAAGACAGAAATGTTAATAAAAAGAAAAAAACTTCCAAAAGAAGCGAAATATTGGATCTTTTAGTCGTACTACTTAACTGAATCAGCTAGTAAGACTTTTCGAGTAAATATTGATTTTTTTGAGTAAATTGTATTTTGTTTTTCTAATAATCTCAATCAGTGATGTACGTTTGCCCAGCACGGCCCCTCAGAATTTGCATTTATGGTGTACACCATTGCAATGTACTCGCCTCTAGCAGTATATGTACCGAGTTCTTTTTCAATGTACCTCTATACTTTTGAAGAAATATGCAAAAAAAGGTGGCCGTGCCAGCCAAACGCTTTCAGCACGGCCCCCCATGTAACTTGAATAATACATACCGTATTAACAAATGTCTATAACTCAAGAAATGTACTCTATTAATACGTTATATGTGCCGCAACAGTTATTGTGAATTCATAATAACAAATAATATATAGATGTGGATAAGGGGCCGTGCTGGAAAAAATCATTTTAAGAAATATCTAAAAAAGACAAAACATACTTAGCCAAAAACTATTAAAAAATAATTGAAGTTTAGCAAGTAACATATGTACCGCATTGATTTCTCATACAACTTGTTATATTGTGAAAAATAAATCTATTTAAGTTCATTCAGCACGGCCCTCTATAGTTGCCTATATCTTTTTAAATAAGCCGTGTATATTTACAAAATTCGACTTCCTGAATAATATATAGGAGTACATTCCTTTCAACTAAATTGCAATTCTGCTGTATCAATACTTTAGAAGATAAATTCAATCTAAAATATACATACATTAAAACTGATGGGGTGACCATGATTTCATATATTTGGTAGGTAGGTACATAAATGTTCTATATTTATGTACTTATATTAATTAAATTATGTGACTACATTGAAATAAACATTCTTTTTACCCGACTGTACCAGAAGGACGGTAAGGTTTTTCGAGTGAATGAATGTAGATATGTAGCAACCTTCATTTCTTTGGCACGCTTTGTAGTCTAAACGGCTTTATTAATTTCAACTTGAGAGATGTCGTTATATTCGTCTTAATTGTGAGAATGACACAGGGTAGGTATAGGTACCCATCAAAAACATTAAAAATAAAAATAACTGATTCTTGGCGTCAAGTAATTAATCGTTTTCTTTTCCTCAAAGCCTATCTAGTGGGATAATATATTAAATAAACGAATTTCTAAGTGGACTAGCTTTAACTTACGGTTCGGCTCGCGTGGTAGAAATAAAAAATATATAAAGCGTGCTTATAACCTTCTCCTAGAAAAAACACAACTTATAATATGTTTAAATAAATGTTATTCAGAATGAGAAATGCTAAAAAAAACAAAATATTCAATGTTTCTCAAAGTTTAAAATTTGTCCGCTATTGGGTAATTTATTTAAATAATTATGTGTTTATTCATTACATCTTAAAAAATAAGCATTAAGTATAATAATATATTATCAGTTAATTTTGTCGTGTGCGATCGCTATTAGTTCACTGACGCTACCGTAATTTTTAATGTGGCGCTGGTGTCGCGGTTACTTCATGTTGCGCTTGAGTGTTTATTGACAGTCACATCTCTACGCGCATAACAGACAGTAGTAAATATAAATACTGCTCAAATAATATGAATAATGGGTCGTGTGTTTGTGCAGTGAATTCTATTTCAAGGACGAAAATGGATTGTTAAAATAAACGGGTAAGTAAGTTTTAAGTTATAATATAATTTATTTGCCATTCTCACAATTAAGACGAATATAACGACATCTCTCAAGTTGAAATTAATAAAGCCGTTTAGACTACAAAGCGTGCCAAAGAAATGAAGGTTGCTACATATCTACATTCATTCACTCGAAAAACCTTACCGTCCTTCTGGTACAGTCGGGTAAAAAGAATGTTTATTTCAATGTAGTCACATAATTTAATTAATATAAGTACATAAATATAGAACATTTATGTACCTACCTACCAAATATATGAAATCATGGTCACCCCATCAGTTTTAATGTATGTATATTTTAGATTGAATTTATCTTCTAAAGTATTGATACAGCAGAATTGCAATTTAGTTGAAAGGAATGTACTCCTATATATTATTCAGGAAGTCGAATTTTGTAAACATACACGGCTTATTTAAAAAGATATAGGCAACTATAGAGGGCCGTGCTGAATGAACTTAAATAGATTTATTTTTCACAATATAACAAGTTGTATGAGAAATCAATGCGGTACATATGTTACTTGCTAAACTTCAATTATTTTTTAATAGTTTTTGGCTAAGTATGTTTTGTCTTTTTTAGATATTTCTTAAAATGATTTTTTCCAGCACGGCCCCTTATCCACATCTATATATTATTTGTTATTATGAATTCACAATAACTGTTGCGGCACATATAACGTATTAATAGAGTACATTTCTTGAGTTATAGACATTTGTTAATACGGTATGTATTATTCAAGTTACATGGGGGGCCGTGCTGAAAGCGTTTGGCTGGCACGGCCACCTTTTTTTGCATATTTCTTCAAAAGTATAGAGGTACATTGAAAAAGAAATCGGTACATATACTGCTAGAGGCGAGTACATTGCAATGGTGTACACCATAAATGCAAATTCTGAGGGGCCGTGCTGGGCAAACGTACATAATCAGTGCTGCTAGCTTTTTACAATTCTGTTTAAGGAAAAATAGAAAAAAGGCACCATACTTATCAACTGCCCTTAAATTAATTCACATAGGTGTTTAAGTTTAAGTCACATTTATGTAATTCTTCAGATAAATCGCTTTAGCAGATTTTATCTAGGGCCCTCAACTGAACTGAGGGCTCTAGATATGCCGTCATAAATCTGTTAGGTCATATTCTACAGATTTGGGAATTTGGAGCCATCTGTGTAGATTCTCAGTTCGCTACTGCCTTCTTTTGCTTATGTATTTTGTCACTTCAACCCTTTTTAGTGTCCTACGGCTGGGCATAGGTTTTCTCTCAACTATCTTACGAGTCGAGAGAATTTAGGCCTTTATCCACACACGCTGGCCAAGTGCGGGTTGGTGGATGTCATATGTCCTCGAATGATTAGTTCTTAGACATGCCGGTTTCCTCACGATGTTTTCCTTCACCGATATTGAGCAGCGGAAATGAAACAATTCACACAAAGATGTGTGGGCACTACCAGGATTCGAACCCGCGACTTTATAGTCTCGTATTTCTAAGGCGAGGCCCGTACCGCTGCTCTGTTCATATATTGTATGAAATGTAATCGGAAAAAAACGGGGAGACCGCTAATTTTGAATGGTTCAAGTTCTTGTCCTTGAACAAACCAATTAAAATTACCTTGTGGTCAGACAGTAAGTATTGGTAAGACATACATAAGTTAGGCGAGCACGAGTGCCCAGTTAGCGGTCAGCTGTTTTTATGTATCTGGGATGATGAGCAGAAACAAATACGTCACATGTATAAAAACTGCGCGACTTTAGTCGGCTAGGACATAATAACAGATTACTGTTTTGTTCATATTTCCTGTCTAATGGTAATTTTAATAATTTAATGTCTTTAATTAAACCTTAAGTTTATTATCTATATTAAAGAAATATGCCTGTAGTTTTTAAATTTAGGTACATAACTTATTTAACTTTGTTACTTTCAAAGTATTCACAATTGTTATATTACTATGAAATAAAATTTTCTTTAGTTTATTCCTAAATTCTTTTTTGTTAACTCTATTTTAACAAGAAGATGTTTTTTTCGAGCTCATGTATGGCATCTTTGTGTTCCAACTCTTTTTCTAAAATTTTTCTTTGTATTAACTTTTGCTCTAATTCTTCTGTAATGACTTTTCTTTGGATCTTTGCTATTTCAATTTTTTCTTCTGTTAATCTATCAAATAGTTTTCTTTTTTTCAGCTTACCTACAACAACAAAATATCTTTTGGTAGTAATTACATAATGGATGTCGAATGTATCTGGTTGGATACTTGACACAGTGCAACATGATGCTGTGAGAAAAAAAAAATACATATTATTATACATCAGTTCGCAGGTCGTAGGTTTTATTTCTACCCAAAATAGACATATTTTGTGTGATTCTGGATATAATTATTTATTTTTATGTATGTATTAACTAAAGTAAACCCGTATAATATGTATGTATAGTATATTAGCCATCTGGTTTCTACAATAGAAGCTCTGCTTAGCTTAGAATCAGATAACCATGCATATTAATGTCTAACAGTAATACGAATATTGTTTAAATATATTTATAAATAAATTTAATGTTATTTATTTTATATTGAATTTGTTTATAGTGTTATATTTTAGATGAGCCCCGTTACCCGAAATAAATTGATATTGTTATTATAACTAAATATCATTTTATCAATCAATTAGAAACTTATGAACTGGTTCTTACTTATCCGTTTTTTAGTTCCAAGGCCTGTTGGATTCCACTCGCTTGTAGACTCTCTCATCTCATCTTAAAATAATATAGGGTTTTACTGTATTATACATATGATTTTAATGTAATATATGAAAGTTTATTTAATAAATTTGAAAAAAGTATAAATATAATATATTATGTAACATTTGCTATTTATATTTAAACTAGCTTTTCGACCTCAGCTCGGCACATGCTTTACCATTAACCTTTTTTGTGCAGTTCGATAAAAACTAACCTATTTTCTTTCCTGGGTCTCAAACAGAAGTGCCAAGTTGTGGAATTCGCTACCGGCATCTTTGTTTCCCAATAACTATAATCTGCCTGTCTTCAAGTCACTAGTGAATCGGCATTTACTGGGTAAGCGTGTTTTATCGTAGACTGCATCATAGTTTAACAACAGCCAAGTTGTGGTCAAGGCCATTACATATAAAAAAAAACTATCATCAACAAATATTATCCAAATTGGTTCAGTAGTTTTGGCATGCAAGCGTGACAAACAGACAGGCAAGTTACTTTCTCATTTGTAATATTAGTAAGCATTTAAGTTAATAACTACATAGAGAGTAAATTGCTGAGGTGAAAATGATATCTTAACTTACTTTGCAATGGATCATCTTCTCGTAGCTCATTGCATTCTTCTTTATGTAATGCTTCAATATCTATTACTAACATTGAGTCTGAAATAAAATAAATAATGTTTAATATGTGAAGTATGATAAATTAATTAATATGTTACGTAATTAGTAAACTGGTTAGATCATGTTATGATATCTCACTTTGCTCATGTTTAAATAACGTACTGTACCATCATTTACTACATGATTAACTGTAATCAATTCTATAAAAAATGCACATACTATCCCTGGTTTGCTCAGAAGCTGACTCAAAACTGTTTTCATCGGTAGATGACCTAGTTGTTATTGGACCAGATGGTGAAATACCTGTGTACAAATAGATAAATTGGTAGTTAGAAATTATTTTATAATTAATTAATAGGTTGGTATATCAAAACAGAAATAAAAAAAAGCAATTACTTGGCGAAACTAAATCTGAATCATAGCAGCATTCATTTTTAACAGCAGACAGAAGAATCATGTCTTTTACTTTTCGTTCTATGGGGGTTAATAGTGGAGCAGACGCTGTGCTTGTACCGTCACCAGAGTCGAGCGTTTGAACCACAGCACTTTTTCTTCGAGTGTCCCTCTTTAAAGCCTCATATTTCATCTTGAGGTGCTTGTGGTCACGAAATACAGACTTAGATAAAATATAAAACTTCTTTTCAATATCTTTCCACGCTTCTTCTTTTTCGTGCCATGTAGCAGAGTCACTTTTTTTATTTTCTATAATATGCTTCTTAGATTCTGCAAGCAACACAAGAAGCTCGGTTTCTTTTTGAGTGAAATTTACCATACGCTCCCGTTTTTGTTTTATCTCACTTTCCGTATTTTTTACGTTAGACATTTTAAATAAAAACTAGAACAATATAATACAGTTTAGCGTCGCGTTATGACTTGATTATAGGGATGCCCGATCTGAATCGATCTTTTTGAAGATCGATTCACGGCAATACGATCTCCCGATTTTTTGAATCGATTCAACAAGATGCGATCTTTGCTCAGATCGAATCGTATGCTTGGAAGATCGTAAGAAAAAATCGCATCATTAACAGACCAAAGTAATGCAAACTTAACTGCATTTATTTTGTTGATGATAACGATTACACATTTTAGTAGGAACAACAAAGCAAGACAACATCTATTTGTTGAAATTAGTGTCGAGTTACGTACTTTATGTATACGCCGCCGCGCCGTGAGTATGAAATATGAAACGATATGAAGGTAGTATTGAAATTTTGTTTATGTTATACCCGCAAGAACATCACAGAATTTGTAGATTGTTCTTTGTAGATAGTAGTACGATTGAATTCATCGAATGCGCAGTGTTTTTTCTTGTTATTATTTTAATATTGATAAATATGGCCCCGCCCGTAAAATCGAATGTTTGGACGTTTTTTATCAGATGTGACTCGGGTGGACAGTGTAAATTATGTGACCAAATAGTGAAAACTAAAGGAAATACCACAAATTTAAAAAATCATCTAAAGCGACGCCATAAAAATTATGATTTAAACAAAAGCGGAGAAAGTTCTACTACAAAAGTGACCGAAATCGTAAGTAATTATCTATTTATAAAGTGATTTTTTATAAGGGTGCTATTTAACTGGTTAGCATAGTATTGGTATTTTGGCATAAGAAAACTGACACCAGGATTCGATTAGTAGGTAAACTAAGTGTTCCTCACACGGAGAGAGTTGCATGGCCACGTACGATTACGTGGTAAATTTACCTACTCCAATTGCGACCTACCTCAACATTTTATTTCTTTTACAATTTTGATTAATGTGTACATTATTTTCTTTTTTAGTCCAATGATCCCACCCCTTCGACCAGCCGAATGAGTACTAATAGTGATGCTAACTCAAACTCAAGTGAATGTGAAGAATCATTAAATATTACTACAATCAATACGTCAACGCCAAAATCAACAAGAAAACGTCAACTTCGTATTGATAATGTCATTAGTAATATTCAAGCATATCAAAAAGGTGGGTCCAAGGAACTAAAATTGACTAATGCATTGCTGTATTTTATTACGGTTGATGATTTACCTCTCAATACCACAGAAAAAAAAGGATTTCAACATTTGATGAAAACGGTGTGTCCAACTTACTCGGTACCAAGCAGAAACACAATTACAAGACTTATTGATGAAAAATATGAGAATATTTCTAATGTCATAAAAGCACAGTTGATGCAAGTTAATAGCTTTTGTTTGACTACCGATGTCTGGACGGACACAATGAACACAAGGAGCTACTTAGGTTTGACTTGTCATTTTTTGCACAAGAACTGTTTGAAATCAATTGTTATAGCCGTTAAAGAATTGAACGAGCGACACACTGCTGAATATCTCAAACAAGTGATTGAATCGCTCTGCAATGAATGGAACATTAATGTACAAAACATTTTAGCTATAGTCACAGATAATGGTGCAAATATTGTCAAAGCTATCTATGAATTACTGGGCAAAAATAAGCACTTGCCTTGTTTTGCACACACTCTTAATCTAGTTGTGCAAAAAGCTGTAGAAGAAACCAGAGGATTTGATGCATTAGTAAATAAGGTCAAAACCATTGTAACATTTTTTAAACACAACGTTTCTGCACAGGATGAATTGACCAAACTTCAAAAATCTAATAATGTATTACCAAAAAAGTTGGTACAAGACGTTATAACAAGATGGAATTCTAAGTTGTATATGTTACAGCGATTTATTGAACTTTGTGACTTCGTCAGTGCTATTCTACTCCAAAACCCAAAGGCCCCTGCTATGCTTGGTGGCAATGAAATAGCCATAATAAAGGAAATTATTAACATTTTGACTCCTATAGAAAACGTAACAAAAGAAATATCGGGTCAAGATTATGTAACGAGTAGTATAATCATACCAATTATTTTCTGCATGAGTAAATCAATCGAATCTGCCAATTCAGGGAGCATTTCTGAGGTTTCTGACTTAGGATCAGAATTCAAAGCGAAAATTCTGAGCGAATGTAACAAACGTTTTAAGAACATTGAAAAAGTGCATCTTTTGGCGATTTCAACAATTTTGGACCCGCGATTTAAAAAAATATACTTTACGGATGCTCAATCTTGTGCAAAATCACTTAATGACATCACCGATTTACTAAAAACAACGGATTATAATAAGGATACATCACCAAATGCGCAAAATGTAGTTTCACCCGATGATGACGATAACATTTGGAAATTTCATAGTCAGTTGGTGACAGAAACGAATCTAAACATTCCAAAGGAAGGACTGCTGGATGACATTTTGAAACAGTATCTTAGAGAACCATTACTTGCTAGACAAGGAGACCCAATAACATATTGGACCACTAGATCTACTATCTGGCCGGACTTAAGCTGTTTAGCTTTGAAGTATTTGACTATAGTAGCAACATCTGTTCCTTCAGAACGACTGTTTTCACTGGCTGGCAACACTTTGACGGATAGTCGTAATAGGTTAGATCCAGTGCGTTTATCTAAATTATTGTTTTTGAAAAGCTTAAATGCGGAGGGTTGGAATCTGTAAACCGTCAAACCTTTACATCATTGCATGCATAGATTTGACGGAATAGCTTTTTCGTAATGTTTTTTAATATTTCCTAATAAATACAACTTGCATGTGGAAGTGTCTTTTCATTTCTCCTTACTTTTTTAAAATACGATACGATCTTCAAAGATCGAATAAGATCGATTCAATGCAATACGATACAGATCGTGGATCGATTCACGGGGTTACGATCCATTACGATTCAAAAGATCGATTCAAAGCAAAAGATCGGGCATCCCTACTTGATTATACATCTCTTAGTCAGTGTTGCCAACAAGGTGAATCTAAAACCTGCTAAACTGATGTTAAAATTTTGCCAAAATTATGCTAATTGCTGTATAATATTGCCAAAAAATAAGCTAACATTTTTCAATGTCAAATAAAACGTCATTTAATTTTAAATGTTTATTACTCAACAAAATTTTGATTTATTCTACGTTTTAATCGACTATGTTACTAAATAAAATGTTAATATCTTCGTCTTCATCGGCAGGCTCGGCAGCTGATGTGCATGTAGACGTGGAAGCCTTATTCTCAAGACTATAACTCTCCTTGGTACCTATAGAGCGCAGTACGTTATCCGGAACTGTGTATTTAGATCGTTTTTAACTTTGGGAAAATTAATTGTTCTTTGACTTTTTACTGGTTCTATAGCTTTCTTATGCTTCATTGACAAAATATGTAACTTTAAACAATGGACTTTTGCAATCATCTCGCACTTGCAGTACTTACAATAGGCCTTCGTCGTATCATCTTCAACAGGCTGTAACCAATCCTTGAAATCCAGCATTTGCTCCCACTCAGACCGGTAATGCTGACTGTATTTAGGCGGCATATTAACGACTATCAAGCAATTAATTAATAATGCACGTAAAACTTTTAAACTTTCTTTTATTTACAGTAACAGTAAATACGTGAATACGCGGTAATCGCGGTATAGTACTTACAATCTATCTCGCTTCTTTCGTAAAGGAAGGAGGGAGTGAAAGAATGCCGTTTGTCTATGGTATATTGAATTAGATTTGTTGGGGAATCCCCGAAACACGCTTGAGAGCGTTTGACGTAAAGGTTACCCTTGCCGTTAAGTTGGCACCATCATCAAATATCAGACAGTGATGCCCTATCCAACTATAAAAAAATTAAATAAATAAATATTCTGGGACATTAACACACACGGTCATCTGGTCCCAAGCTAAGCAGAGCTTGTGTTATGGAAACCAGATAACTGGTATATACTATACATATAATACTTTTTTTTTTGTAAATATATACTTATAATAGATATTTACACCCAGACAAAAAAAAAACTATAAAGAAGTACATACATCAACAATAAAAAACAAATGATAATTACAGTATATTTTATATATAATATTTTTGGAAACTTTGGACTTAAAAAAGGAAAGTGAACTTATTATTCATAATTATTTTATATGCCAAAAAATATGCTATTTGCTAAATAACTTATAAAAATGCTAAACAACATAAAAATATGCCAAATCCAGCATAAAATTTGCTAAATTGGCAACACTGCTGTTAGTAGTTTAAGTTAAACATCACGTTTACAAACATACAAACAAACTAGGCTTGAGTAAAAAAAAAAGAAATATCGATATAATTTGTTTGAAAAATCGATATATATATCGGCGATTTAATTATTTTCGATATATCGATTTTTGATATTTTTTCTGATATCGAATCCGATACATTTTTACCCGACTACGTAATGAACACTGCTAAAGCTTCGACATCTTCGCATTGTGTATGCGACCAATTCAATCTATATTCAAAGGATAGGGCTAAGACTTCTAAGGTAGGCTGTATGACTAGTTTCCTTCACCCTAAATATAAATAAAAATGTATTCATAGTCTTCAAGTAAACAGTGTTTTAATTTGGGCTTCTAAATGGGTCATATTTTCACTGCACTAAGTGGCCGGAAACTATTGGTGTCACCAATAGTTGCCGGCCACATATTGCAGTGAAAATATGGGTCCGTTTAGAAGCCCCTTATAGCTATCCGTTGGTTGGGAAAAAAATATCGATGTATCGAAATATCGATACATTCGAGAAATATCGACACGATATATATCGATATATTTTTTCCATTTGCCCATCCCTAAGACAAACAAAAAAAGCTTGACTGACGATTACTCAGTAGTACTCACTCAATTTTTGGCAAGACGTACAGTTTTTTTTTTTTATAATTTTGGCAAGACGCGGTTGGCGTATATGCCACAAACAAAAACTAAGGAAACATTGCATGTTATTTTCCCTGAATATTGGGAGATTTTAGGAAACGGAATTTGGAATAGTTATATTGGTTAGGGTAATAATGAAAAAGGATAACAAAAATAAATACCAAAATAATAAAATAATAATAAAGGATAATAGAATAAATGTCTATATACGGATATTGTTGCAAGAGATAAATAGTGATATACATTTATAAATAGCTGGATTACAGGAAGCAAGTAACACTGGAATCGACGTTGGGAAAGGAACTTTAAGATCTACTAATGAATCAATAAAGGCGGAACGATTTAGAAGAGGGCAGGAAAAAAAGATATGGTTCAGATCTCCATACTCACCACACTCGCATTCATTACTAGTAATTACAGTAGAGCGTCGATTACCCGAACTAATTGGGGGACATGGGTGTTCGGAAAAACGGTATTTTCGGATAATCGAACTAATGTAATTATGTATACCTTGTTTTTCCTTAGGATGCATATTATAACAACAAATATGGCCGCCTCGTAACCAGAGACTATATTTTTAGGGTAGGGCCACCATGATTGAATACATTGAATGATTTGTTAAAAGAGTGACTGAATTGATTTCTAATCATTCATTATTCGGAACCAAGAAGCTTTACATTTAATAAAACACTGGAATACAATAATGCAGTCGTATCTCAAATAAATGGTTGAAAACAGGAAATATTATAAATGTTTAAAAAATATGAAAAAATTAAAAAAAACGTTTCAACGACTTCTTTGATATTTTTCTCTATTTCTGGCCAGTCACCAAAATTAAGATGAGAGGTCAAACAAGCTATTTTGTTAATTTTTTTATTAATCAATAATCTGATAGTGAATCTGAGTAGGTTAATGCGGATGCGGGATGAACTCTGTGTTAGTTAGGGAGGGAGGAGTCATGCGGTTAAAAAATATGAAAACGCAAGCGCATCGAAGTTATTTGTTGCCGCAGAAGTATCGTCTGCGGGCCGCACTTTGACGACCGCTGCTCTAGATGAATACCGATAAATTGACTACAACCTTACCATGTATTAAACTGTTAAGGACAAGATCTTTTAAAATAGGCAGAGCTGTTTTTTTTTAAACTTCTGGGTAACTTTTAAATCTAGGCACATAGATACATAAATTATCCATTTTGGTGTAAACGTTCTCAAGTAATGACGTGACCAAGGGAAGCACAGATTGATTTTATTTAAATGATCGTTTAGAACATTTGAATGAGTGACGATACGATACAACTAATTATATTTATTATGCACTCAATTTCACACAGCATCAGTTACATGGTTAAAAAACAAAATTTTCATATTTAAAGAAGACAGTAATAAAATAATTTAGGACAATACTTTACATTAAAGTACGATCTAAACATCACATTTTCATTTGACTGGATATCATTCACTCAGTTCTTCCTAAATCTATGGTTATCGAATCCATAAAAATCTATGTCCACACTCTAATTTAAAAAGTATAAAAATGTCAAACAGCCCGTGTCCTTGCATAACCTGTGGTCATGAATTTTGGAATGTGTTTAGAATTTTATCAATAATTCGTATTTAACTGGTTGATTTAAAACATTTTTCAGTTAATTTCATAGTTAAAGTGGTTACTCAATGGATTAAGACATTTATAAGTCGATACATAGTGTGGTTCATTGATAAAATCGTGATATTCTAAAGTGACACGAAAACTGAAGCTTTGTTTACCTTTTTGGCACGGTAAGGAAAAACAAAGAATATGTATGTATATTGATTCAGCCATACGAATTTACGTTCAGGTAAATGAAAACCATATTATTTACATTTATGAATATCTTTAATGACAAATAGGAAATAAACAAAAAAAAAGTGCAGACAATTTGTAGTAAAACTAATCTTTACTATGTAATTACAATTAACACTTAAAAAAATCTTGAATTTTCATCTGCCAAAGCAAGCCTACCCGCTTACGAGCGTTCGTTCGGATAAGCGGTCGTTCGGTTAAGCGACGTTCCGATAATCGACGCTCCACTGTATGTTAATTCGAGCAAGATGAGCTGGAGAGCAGTTATGTCCTAAACGCATTCGAATAATGCAACTAGTAGGAACTTTTCCGAGACGTAACATATAAAACCATGGCTTGATAGGTATATGAGGTTGAACAAAAGAGTAATGTTTGCCTTTAGTCCTAGATGAAACTGACCAACTCTCTTCCCATGAATCACGAAGATATTTTATTGGTAAGCTAATGAGATCATGGGTGTAGTTCAGATATGGAAACATATCTCCACAGTCTACAGCTTCAGCCGCTAATCTGTCTGCTCTAATATTACCAGTGATATTACAGTGACTAGGAATCCATGCAAAATTAATATCAAAACCCAATTGGGTGCATTTAAGTAATAATTTTCTGATAGAGATAATGATGGGATAAATAACTTTAGATTTAAATGGAAAGACTTTGAGTGCTTGAAGAGAACTCAAAGAATCTGAAAAAATAACAGTCTTTTTAAGTTTCATTAATAAAACGTATTCGACCGCTTTGTAAAGCCCATAGCATTCTCCTGTAAATATTGAAGTTTCCGGGGGAAACTTAACTTTCTGTACTATGTTATATTGACAGTGGTATACTCCAATACCTACATTACCAGACACTGAGTGCTTAGAAGCATCTGTATAAATATGATTCCAGTTCTCCCAGTTTTTATTTAGTAGTTCATTAAATAAACAGTTAGCGTTCCTATCGGTTTTACAAATACCTAAAGAAAAGGATATATTAGGGACTAGAATAAGGGATTCATAATTACAGGTGAAAAGTGGAATAATAGGAGAATAATAAACAGGAGATTGAAGTGAATTATACTTTTTATAACTCTGTATAATGCATGGTAAAGATTTGTGTGTCCAATAACTGGAGGATTCAATTGAACCTAAGAGCAATGGGAGTGAGTCATTTAACGGATGATGAGGAGATTGTAACGCACGAAATTTTTTTTTTTTTTTTTTTTTTGCTGATGACCTAACCCAATCGGCCTGAAGGGCCTCTATTGGTTCACCGGACTTTTTCGGTGAGCCGTCCGAGGACGGTCGAACCGATCAAGTACTGTGGCAACTGCCATGAGGGCTCCCCATGTGGGGACGGACCTCGGCTCAGGACGTTGCCGGACACTCTAGTTTTTTAGGGGATCGGGGGGCATTTCGCGTTCGCGCGGTCCGGTCCTGACCGGAACCGTAATCGACTGAGGGCCTATCTTGGAGGGGCGCGGCGCGGCCCACGACGGCGTGGGCGATATCTCGGCATGTGTTGTGTGCTACTATTTTGGTTGTCCCTACCTACTCTAGCAGCGGATCGGAGTTCGCGGTCGCGGGCGATCGCACGAGTGATCTCGTCGTCGGAATCGGTGAGTACGCATCGCGGACGTCGCCGTTTCGCGCCTCTGAGCGGATTGTAGTCGCACGCGGATACGACTAACCTATTCGGGTGTTTGACACCGGTGTCGAAGAAGCGTTTGGATGCGTTCTTCATCCACTGCCTGATGGTCGGCAGTTTTAAATCGATGTGTAGGTTTTCATTGCGTAAGAACCACGGAGCTCCCGTGGCTCTACGCATGAATCGATTTTGAAGAACTTGCAACGGTTGCAAGTAGGAGCGCTTAGTGTGCGCGAAAACGGGTGAAGCGTACGTCATAATGGGTCGTACGCACGCCGTGTAAGCTCTCACTTTGTTACGAAGCGAAAGTTTACTTTTGGCGTTGATAAGGAAGAACGCACGAAATAAAAATCGATCACTTAAATATTGGCGACGTAGTGGGAGTGGTGGATCTACGCATTCGACCTGAAGTGCGTTAATAGGGCTAGACTTCATAGCTCCTGTCACAATTCGTAGGGCTTTAGATTGGACAAGATTTAATTTTTTAAAAAAGGTAATGTTTCCAGGTTCGAGCAGAAAAGTCCCATAATCTAATATACTTCTAATTATAGCATTATAAAGGAGTTTTAGACAGTAAGGGTGGGCACCCCACCAAACACCTGTCAAACAGCGTAGAATGTTGATTCTTTTCTCACATTTATCAATTAAATATTCACAATGAGGAATACCAGTTAACTTAGAATCTAAAATCACTCCTAGAAACTTAAAAGTTTTAGCTTCTGCAATTAAGCTACCATTATAATAAACAGATAATGGAGGAGGACACCGGATCCTAGAAAATACTAATGTACTACTTTTGGTAGCGGATAGCTCCAGGCCATTCTTATCAAGCCAATTATTTAGTAATTTTAACGAATTCGACAATAGTGAGCAGGCAGTATTAATGGAGCTACTAGAGCAGTATAGCAAAAGATCATCTGCATACTGGAGAACTTTTATGTCTTTATTTATGCAAACATCTAGATCGTAAGTATAGATGTTGTATAAAATGGGGCTTAATACAGAACCTTGCGGTAATCCTTTCCATGCTGATCTCGATTCATATGTGGAATCATCTAATAAAAGACTGATGTTTCTTTCAGATAACATATTATGTATGAAATTTGTCAAAAGAAAAGGGACTTTTAATTGTTGTAGTTTGTACTTGAGGACTGAAATAAGAACATTATCGTATGCAGATTGGATGTCTAAGAAAGCAGCAACCGTAGAATGATTATTTGAAAAAGCTAGTCTGATGTCTGTTAATAGTATACTAAGGTTATCAGTCGTGCTTTTACCACGCCTGAAACCAAACTGACTATTGCTTAATAAACTATTGCTTTCAATAAACCATTCTAATCGATTTTTAACTAAATGCTCAGTGACTTTTAATAATACAGATGAGAGTGCTATAGGGCGGTAAGAGCTAGGTTCAGATGGATTTTTATTGGCCTTAAGGAATGGAAGGACTGTCTGGTTTTTCCAAGACAAGGGAATATTGCCTGTTATCATTATATTATTAATAAGATTAAGGAAGTAGGACAATGAGTTCTCATTCAATTTTGTCATAAAAGAATATGGGATTCCATCAGGACCTGGAGCAGAATCTTTAAGGTTTGTAAGAACACCTTCAAGTTCAGACATACTAAAAAGACTGTTAAGTCCTGTAAATTCAATACCCTTTAAGGGAGATGGGTAAATAGCTGATTCTTCAGGGACAAAAGTAGGGGCAAGCTTATCTAAGAATTGATTTTTAATAGCAGATGGAATTATAGGACTGGATGATTCCTTAAAAACAGACCTGAATCGCCTTATATGACTCCAAACAACTGATGGTTTGACATCAGCTGAAATAGTTTGGCAAAAACGCTTCCAGCTTTCATACTTTTTGTGTTTAAAAAGTTTGCGTGTTTCGACAAGAATTTTATTAAGTTTGTCAAAGTTTTCATTTGTAGAGTTTTGTGAGTACAAGATTTCAGCCTGTTTTCTTTTCTTTATTACAGTAGTACACTCTGCATCCCACCAAGGTGGAGATGGAATATTGACTTTGGACATATTTTTAACTGGTAACAATTTATCAGCTGTTGTTATTAGAATTTTAGCAAAAGCTTCTGCACAATAGTTTTCATCCCCTAATTGTAATGAGGGTAAGTCAGCTACACCCAAAGCTACATGATCCTTATACAAAGACCAGTTAACATTTGCAAGCCTGTAATTTAGCCGTGGAGTTCTAGTAAATACTTTATTTTTAAAAGGAAAGTGTATTATAATAGGGTAGTGGTCACTACCATAAGTAGATGAGGCTACCTCCCATAACAGAGAGACAGCAAGACTAGCAGAGCATAGTGACAGGTCAGGTGCACTAACACTCTCGTGAGGAGCTGTACGTCTTGTTGGTGTGCCAGTATTTAATATACACAGATTAAAATTATCAATTAAGTCTAAAAGATTAACACTTATACTATTGGTTATAGAACTACCCCAACACTGGTGTTGACAATTAAAGTCGCCTAAAATAATATAAGGTTTGGGAAGAAGAGAGAAAATATTTACAAGTTCAAGAAAAATGTTAGTAGATGGTCTGGGAACATAAATAGATACAAAACAAATACTATTTACAACTGCTGCAATAATAGAGAAGTCATTGCTATGAGTAGGAATAGAGAAATGTGAAAAGGATTGAGGATGTTTAATAAGTAGGGCAACACCACCATACCCATCAGAACGATCCTCTCTAAGACAGGCATAACCTGATATCTTAAATAAAGAAAGTGGCTTAAGCCAGGTTTCCTGAATAGCGAAAATTGAAGGACAATATTTATTAATAATATGTGTAATTTCATGTTTTTTAGATACTGCACTACGGCAGTTCCACTGGATTACTTTGTGGGATGATTGATCCATTATTATTAATAGTAGTGGGTGCAACTGTATTAAGTACAGGGGCGGCGTGGGACGGTGATATCAATTGTGATTGAGTTAATAATTGAATTAAAGCTATAATTAAATCAGATATTGAAGTTTTATTATTATCATTGGAATTGAGAACACTACCATTCTGTGAAGAGGGTGGCATACTGTAATCTTTTATTAAATCTTGGTGAGCCTGCTGATCATAACCTTTGGAATGAGTTGGAGGAGACCTTGTTTTCAAGGTAACCATTTTTTTATATGATTGGTTTTTAGGAGTGGAATAGTTTGGTGGTGGAGAAGATATAGTGGGGATTTTCATAGGTGTGGAGATTAAGGCATCAGCATATGATATTTTTGAAATGGGTGGGTGCAATCTAGATGCTTCAGGGTATGAAATTGCACTCTTAGCCATAGACTCTTTTATAGACTTTTGTCTTTCATATTCTAGACACTTTTTACTTGTAGCCTCATGAAAGCCCTTACACAGACAACAGCAAATGTCATCCTCAGGAATAGAGCAAGAGTCTCCTGAGTGACCTTGTCCACACCTGAAGCACCTAGGCTTGGACCTACACGCATTTTTAACATGACCAAAACGGCAGCAATTGTAACATTGTATAGTTGGATAGATATATAAATCCTGTATAACATAGAAAAACTCGTTTAGGTAATATTTGTCCATCAAATGTGAGTATTACACTTTCAGTATTTTTTAACTCTGTTTTACCATCTACTACTATTTTTCTTTTAATTCTTCTCGCTTTTAAAATGTTTCCACATCCTATTGGAACAGAGATGCCTTCAATTATTTCTGCATCAGTCCAGTCTGCAGGTACGCCTCTAACAACACCCATGCGGGTAATTGTAAAAGTCGGGATAAAAACCTTGTACTTTTCTGTAGCTAAATGTGGATGACTAATGAAGGAGTTTGCATCATTAAAATCTGTGAATGCTAAACTAAGGCGATTACGGCCTATTCTTTTTAAACTTCCGTTAATAATATTGCTAAAGTTATTACATCTAAGAAAACGGCCAAAAGTAACTGGATGTAAAGTTACGTTATCATTTTCGGAAACTTTTTCTTTTTGAATGTGAACTACATAAGGAGCAGCATCAGTGGAAGTATATAAAGACCTAGCAACTGAAGCTGCAGGCCGAATAGAGGAATCAAAATTAATATTATCTACTAAATTAGGTTGTTGAAGATCTGAACCATTATTAGAAGGCTGTACTAGGGAAAGATTGTCCTCATCGCATTGGCATTTACATTTCCCGCCATTACGCTTGCGTTTTTTCATACAGTGTTTGCACACAGATGTTCGTGCAGAAGATCTTTTGCGTTTATTGAGTCCTAACCCAACGGTAGAACAATCGGTGTCAATTGCTGACGATTCATTATTAGAAACAGTTATATAGTGGCCGACATCAGGACCAGGAAACATTCTACTCCCTCCTCCGGGATCATCCGGAGGATCCATTACGGCTATTACAATAAAATAAAAACTTACCGAATTATCTTCTTTAACAACTATCTATAGAATAAATAATAAATAAAGTATAATATAAAAAGATATTACGGTATATCTATGCACCGAAACCAATATTTAGTCCGGTCAATTTAAACATAAAAATAGTGATCAAATAAAGAAAATTCCGACAGAGCCAAATCTTCGTAGAGACCTTAGGTTTTCCACAAGGAATAAAGTGTCAAAAGTCCCCATCAGTCCCATGTGAGCTTAGGGACTTATGGGGGGCCCAAGGTCAAAATTTTCAGTCTTTTGGATTTTTCTCGAAAACGGTAAGATTTATCGAAAAAGTACCTCAGAGCAAAGTTGTAGATCTTAAAATTCTCTATTAAAATGGTCCATATGATTTTTTCTCTAACACCCACTATTTCCCAGATATTCCGCTTGTAAGAATCACGTTCTACATAATATGCACACATTTCCACACCACCTGTGAGGTAGTGAACTCGGCGCGTTTTTTTAACGTGGTAACCCCGGTAGGCCTATTCCACAAACCTTTAAGACGTTATTTTCAGGAACAATAATTAATTAATATGTAGTATGAAGATTATTGATATGGGTTAACTGTCGGTTACTGAGTTTAACTGTCGTTCTAACTTTTTTTTATTACTTTAATCTGACTCATACTCTTTATATTCAACTTCAACAATCGAACTTTACTGCTCCAGAAAAACTTCTTAACACTATTTTTTGCAATTGCAAAAGGTTGTAGTGCCAAATGTGGCTGTAAAAAAGTAGGGTTGCAGTGTTCTCCAGCGTGTACCAATTGCCAAAGTGTCTCTTGCTCAAATGTTCAATTAAATACAAGAGAGGAAGATTCATGTGATTTTTAGGAAGAGACGACTGATTCATTGTCATTTTAACAATTTCTAAGCGTTCAGCGTTCACAAAAAGGAGAAGAAGAAGAACAAGAAGAAATTGAAGAAAACATGATTGTTGAAGTTGAATAAGAAGAGTATGAGTCAGATTAAAGTAATAAAAAAAAGTTAGAACGACAGTTAAACTCAGTAACCCATATCAATAATTTCATACTATTAAATAATTATTGTTCCTGAAAATAACGTCATAAAGGTTCGTGGAACAGGCTTACCGGGGATACCACGTTAAAAAAAACGCGCCGAGTACACTACCTCACAGGTATTGTGTAAATGTGTGCATATTATGTAGAACGTGATTCTTACCAGCGGAATATCTGGGAAATAGTGGGTCATAGAGAAAAAAATCATATGGACCATTTTAATAGAGAATTTTAAGATCTACAACTTTGCTCTGAGGTACTTTTTCGATAAATCTTACCGTTTTCGAGAAAAATCCAAAATTTGAAAATTTTGACCTTGGGCCCCGAATAAGTCCCTAAGCTCACATGGGACTGATGGGGACTTTTGACACTTTATTCCTTGTGGTAAACTTAAGGTCTCTACGAAGATTTGGCTCTGTCGGAATTTTCTTTATTTCAATTGTCTAAAATGACCGGACTAATTATAAAAATATTAATTTCTAATTTAAAAATACGTCCGGCGTCAATGAAGTTTCCCGCGCTTTTTTCCGACGTACAGTTTTTTTTTTTTTTTTTTTTTTTATAATGGCTCGGTTGTAGACCATTTGCCAATATCAAAGTTAGGGAAACTTATAAAACATTAAAACAATTTAATTTAGAGCGGATGGAAAAACCAGGATAGGATTTGGGAAGGACTAAATTTTTAAGTTGGTGTTTAAGTTTATAAAATCAACTAGAATAGAATATATACGAGGGTTATTATGGTATAGAAGTAACTGGATAGAAGTAGGTAAAGGGACAGGAATAGATATCAAACTATTATAAAATGAATGGGAATCATAGAGGGGGCAGGAAAAAAATATGTGATTTATATCAGCTACACCGATGCCACATTCGCATTCATCAGATTGTAAAATTTTGAGACGGGCAAGATGCGCCGGTGTGCTGTTGTGGCCCAAACGCATGCGTATAAGTGAGGAAGTTGTACGTTTGTTATAAATTTGTTTGAAAAACCACGGTTTGCTCGGGATAGAAGGCTGGACTATTTTGTAATATTTGCCCTTTACCGTAGAACTCTCCGCCCAGAGGCTATTCCAAGAATCATGAAGATAGTCTGTAGGTAAAGAGCCAAGGTCATGGCAAAAGTTTTTATATGGAAACATATCACCATCGACGACAGCCTCATTGGCCAGTTTATCTGCTCTACAGTTACCAGAGATGTTACAGTGACCAGGTATCCACGCAAAACAAACAGAGTAACCCGAGATGTTGCACATGTTTAAAAGCTGACGTAACTTAATGATAATAGGGAAAACGGTTTTTAACTTAAAAGGAAACTTCGATAACGATTGTAGCGCACTCATAGAATCGGAAAAAATTATGGTTTTCTTTAACTGTAATAAAAGGACTAATTCTACGGCCTTGAGGAGGCCATAACATTCACCGGTAAAAACAGAGGTCTGTGGAGGGAATTTCACCTTTTGAACTATTTTAGATTGATGGTGGAATATCCCAACACCTACGTTACCTGAAGAAGAGTTTTTAGAGGCATCCGTATAAATGTATTGGTAGTCTTTCCAATCATTATTTAAGATGATGTTAAATCTTTCATTAGCCATGGAGGTGTCTTTATCTATGCCGAAGTTATATGTTATGTCAATAGATCTTACTAGAGATTCTAGGTCGCTGGAAAAGAGAGGGTGTGTAGGAGATCGATGCGTGGGGGCTTGTAAGGACATAAACTTACGAAAACTGACAACAGTGCATGGAAGTGGTTTATGAGACCAGGAATTACATGTTTCAATTAGAGTAGACAGAGCCTTAAGTTTATCATATAAGGGATGGTTAGAAAATTGAAAAGCTCTAAACAAGAATTTATCACATAGATACTGACGGCGAAGGAACATAGGAGGATCGACACATTCTATTTGTAGAGCATTGATAGGACTTGACTTCATAGCCCCAGATACTATTCTGAGAGCCTTAGCCTGAATGCGGTCAATTTTAGCAAATGCAGCCAAATTGCCAGGGGCCAATAAAAATGTACCGTAGTCTAGGACACTACGTATGAGCGCGTTATAAATAAGTTTTAAAGTATAAGGGTGAGCACCCCACCATACCCCTGCTAGGCATCTAATAATGTTTAGAAGGCGTTCGCATTTCGAATTTATATAGTCACAGTGTGGAACACCTAAAAGTTTGGAATCTAACATTACTCCTAAGAATTTAACATGGCTCTTTAATGGGATTGGTTGGCTATCATAATATACGAGAACAGGAGAACGAAGACGTTTTCTGGAAAACAGCATAACGGAGCTCTTGGATGAAGAAAGTTCAAGACCGTTATAATCTAACCAAGTTTTCAAACTATTGAGTGCCGAGGACAGAGAAGTACAAGCGGACTCGATTGATTGGTGAGAGCAGTATATAAGTAAATCATCAGCGTATTGTAAAACACTAACAGGGCCATTTAAAGAGGATTCTAGATCATAAGCGTAAATGTTGTATAATATTGGACTTAACACTGAGCCTTGCGGTAAACCTTTCCACACAATGCGTGATAAATTACGCCTTGTGTGGAAATAGTCTTCTGAAGAGTCGGCGTTCGGAGTTTGCAGATGTATGTATCTACTGCAAAAAATATTAATAATAAAGTTAGACAGGATTACAGGGATATTAAGAGCATTTAATTTTTGATATAGAATACTTAATACTACATTATCATACGCAGAAGTTATATCTAAGAAAGCAGCCACGACTGATTTTTTGGTTAAGAATGCTAACCTAATATCAGTTGTTAATATGCTGACACTGTCCAAAGTGCTTTTACCACGGCGAAAGCCATATTGAGAAGGACTTAACAGCTGGTTACTCTCAATATACCACTCCAACCGGTTTTTAATTAGGTGTTCAACGATTTTGGTGACAACGGGAGATAAAACAATTGGCCTATAAGAAGAAACATCTGATGAGTCTTTACCAGGTTTTAAAATCGGTATGACTTCTTGTACTCTCCAAGAAGAAGGTACATTACCAGTAATCATGATGTTATTGATGACATCTAGTAGGTAAGAAAGGAAACTGTCACTAAGATGAGAAAAAAAAGAATAAGGAATTCCGTCTTCTCCAGGAGTGGATTCTTTACTAAAGTTATTAACTATGGCTTTGAGTTCTGAAAGGGTAAATAAACTACTAATGAAACCTAGTGTACCTTCAGTATTTACCGGTGGTCCTATTAATAAAGGGATTTGCTCAGCCACTGAGGGAGGAGAAAGTTTATCCAAAAATGAATCAGCTAGAGGTAATGGAAGCGTTGCAGAGCATGTTTCTTTAAACGCAGATCTAAATCTCCTGATGTTCTGCCAAACAGCAGACGGCCTAGTTTGGGGGGATAAGGATAAACAGAAAGCTCTCCAACTTTCTTGTTTCTTTTTCCTAAATAGCTTTCTAGTTTCTCGGATGGAGTTACAAAGAATCTCAAAGTTTTCGTTTGAAGCAAACTCCCTATACCTTAGTTCGGCCAGCTTGCGATCCCTGATAGCTTGAGTGCAATCATTATCCCACCAGGGAGGGGATGGAATATAATTATGATGGCTAGACTTTTTCGGGAATGTTACATCCGCGACCTCTATAATGACATTTGCCATGGCAATGGCAGATTCATGTTCGGAGCCCTGAGTGACATTGGGAAGTTGTGACAGCTTGTCATCTAAACGTTGTTTGAACAAATGCCAATTAGCGTTATCTAGTTTGTATTTAAAACGGGATTTACGTTTGGGTTGAGTTTTAACCGCAAAAGCAAAATCTAAAAGTAAAGGATAGTGGTCGCTTCCATATGTATAAGGGAGGGATCTCCAAGTAATCAAAGATGCAAGATCCGAAGTGCAGATTGATAGGTCTGGTGCACTGAGCCCCTCCGTTGGGGCTGAACGCCTTGTTGGGGAGCCCGAGTTTAAAATACATAAATTATGGGAGTCAACTATGTCTAAAATTAAATTGCCATAACTATTTGAAACAGAGCTTCCCCAAGTTTGATGATGACAGTTGAAGTCTCCTATTAATATAAATGGTCTTGGAAGAGCCATTATGATTGTGTCTATTTCAGATAATATGTCATTAGTTGGACGGGGAATATAAATAGAAACAAAGCATATGTTCTTAACAGTAACTGCAATAATAGAGTAATCATTGTTGTGAGGTGGGATACTAAAGTGAGAAAATAATACAGGGTGGCGGATAAGCAATGCTACCCCACCATAACCATCAGAGCGGTCTTCTCTGACACATGCATAACCTGGAATCCTGAATATGGACTCAGGTTTTAACCATGTTTCTTGGACTGCTATGATAAATGGTTTGTATTTATTGATTATATGGATTAAATCAGATTTTTTTGATATAAGACTACGACAATTCCACTGAATTATTGCGGACTGATCCATTATTGTTTTTAATAAAAGAAGAAAATGCTTCAAGTAGTGGGGCAGCGTTTGACGGTAAAACTTGAAATTGGGAAAGCAAAGTAATTAAGGAGGAAAGGAAATCATTGATGTTAATTTCTGTATCATTTTCTTTACTTTTATTTGTAATGGCACACCCATTAGATGGCTCAGGCATCGAATATTCGCTGATTATTTTTCTATGAGCGTCCTTGTCATATCCCTTTCTTGGGCTAGGAGGAGGACGAGGTTTACTAAAAGTGGTTTTTTTATAGCTAAATGAAGTGTTTTTTACAGGTGATGGCAAATTAACAGGTAGGGCTGTGGGTTGCGAATATGCAGGGGAAGATGAAAATGAAGTAGCAAGAACAGCATCTGCATATGAGACCCTAGAAATGGGAGGGTGTAATTTTGAAGCCTCTAGATAAGAAATACATGATTTTGCCATAACTTCTTTTATATTTCTTTGCCGAACATACTCAGGGCATTTCTTGTCAATAGCAAGATGTGCACCATTGCAGAGGCAACATTGCACATCATCCTCATCAGCTGAACAGCCATGGCCAGAATGGCCTTGTCCACATCGAAAACATCTTGGAACTGAACGACATTGAGCCTTAACGTGTCCATAACGGCAACAATTATAACACTGAACTGTTGGATAAATGTATAATTCAACAGGCAATGAGTTATAACATACAAAAATTCTTTTTGGCAAAACCTGACCATCAAAGGATAAAACTACAGTTTCTGTTGCTTTAAAAGATGTAACACCATCAACTACTACCTTTTTATTTAATCGTCTCACTTTGATAATGGGGCCGCAGCCTGTAGGAATATTAGTGTTTTCTTTTATTTCTTCTTCAGACCAATCCGAAGGGATACCTCTAACTATACCTATTCTCGTAATGATAAAAGAAGGGATAAATGCTTTTAGGTTGCTGGTTATTAAATCAGTGTTACTGAGAAAAGTGTTGGCGTCATTTAACTGATTGAAGGAAATAGATAGGCGATTTCTGCCAATGCGTTTTAAGCTACCATTGATAACATTTTTTATGTTGTGTTTTTTTAAAAATCGACCAAATGTAACCGGGTGTAATGTGGTACCATCATTTTGAGACTGTGTTTCTTTTACAATATGTACAACATATGGGGCAGAGTCACTGTTGGTAAACAAAGACCTTACTGATGGCTGTTGAGGAGGAACTACTGGGGGCTGAACGGGCTTTTCTACGTCGGAACCACAACCGCAATATCCGTCGATCTTTTTACCATCTTTAGTGCGTTTTGTATGTTTTTTGTTGCACGTCCTGCAAATACGTTTCGCCGCAATTCGTTTTCTTTTGTCGCCTCTTAATGACACGGATGAAGCATCTGTGTCCATGCTAGTTTCAGCATTATAATCTATAGTAACATTGTGGGCAATGTCGGGTATTGTACCCCCGGGATCCCCGGGGGGATCCATGGTAATAAAAAACTATATACTAAAACTTACCAAGCTCTTCTGGCACTAATTTATAAATATACTTATATTTACATAAAAATGTACAAAATTATATTACATACATACAATTACATAAAAAGAGTTTAATTTTAAACCTTATCCTGGGTAAAAAGTTACGTAAAATAATTTTTTATCTGAAACACTAAAAAACCTCGTCAGCCAATTTTTAGGTTTCCCGCGCTTCCTCCGACGTACAGTTTTTTTTTTTTTTTTTTTTTTTTTAATGGCTCGGTTGTAGACCATTTGCCAATAACAAAGTTAGGGAAACTTATAAAACATTAAAACAATTTAATTTAGAGCGGATGGAAAAACCAGGATAGGATTTGGGAAGGATTAAATTTTTAAGTTGGTGTTTAAGTTTATAAAATCAGCTAGAATAGAATATATACGAGGGTTATTATAAGATAGAAGTAATTGGATAGATGTAGGTAAAGGGACAGGAATAGATATCAAATTATTAAAAAATGCATGGGAGTCATAGAGGGGGCAGGAAAAAAATATGTGATTTATATCAGCTACACCGATGCCACATTCGCATTCATCAGATTGTAAAATTTTGAGACGGGCAAGATGCGCCGGTGTGCTGTTGTGGCCCAAACGCATGCGTATAAGTGAGGAAGTTGTACGTTTGTTATAAATTTGTTTGAAAAACCACGGTTTGCTCGGGATAGAAGGCTGGACTATTTTGTAATATTTGCCCTTTACTGTAGAACTCTCCGCCCAGAGGCTATTCCAAGAATCTTGAAGATAGTCTGTAGGTAAAGAGCCAAGGTCATGGCAAAAGTTTTTATATGGAAACATATCACCATCGGCGACAGCCTCATTGGCCAGTTTATCTGCTCTACAGTTACCAGAGATGTTACAGTGACCAGGTATCCACGCAAAACAAACAGAGTAACCCGAGATGTTGCACATGTTTAAAAGCTGACGTAACTTAATGATAATGGGGAAAACGGTTTTCAACTTAAAAGGAAACTTCGATAACGTTTGTAGCGCACTCATAGAATCGGAAAATATTATGGTTTTCTTTAACTGTAATAAAAGGACTAATTCTACGGCCTTGAGGAGGCCATAGCATTCACCAGTAAAAACAGAGGTCTGCGGAGGGAATTTCACCTTTTGAACTATTTTAGATTGATGGTGGAATATCCCAACACCCACGTTACCTGAAGAAGAGTTTTTAGAGGCATCCGTATAAATGTATTGGTAATCTTTCCAATCATTATTTAAGATGATGTTAAATCTTTCATTAGCCATGGAGGTGTCTTTATCTATGCCGAAGTTATATGTTATGTCAATAGATCTTACTAGAGATTCTAGGTCGCTGGAAAAGAGAGGGTGTGTAGGAGATCGATGCGTGGGAGCTTGTAAGGACATAAACTTACGAAAACTGACAACAGTGCATGGAAGTGGTTTATGAGACCAGGAATTACATGTTTCAATAAGAGTAGACAGAGCCTTAAGTTTATCATATAAGGGATGGTTAGAAAATTGAAAAGCTCTAAACAAGAATTTATCACATAGATACTGACGGCGAAGGAACATAGGAGGATCGACACATTCTATTTGTAGAGCATTGATAGGACTTGACTTCATAGCCCCAGATACTATTCTGAGAGCCTTAGCCTGAATGCGGTCAATTTTAGCAAATGCAGTCAAATTGCCAGGGGCCAATAAAAATGTACCGTAGTCTAGGACACTACGTATGAGCGCGTTATAAATAAGTTTTAAAGTATAAGGGTGAGCACCCCACCATACCCCTGCTAGGCATCTAATAATGTTTAGAAGGCGTTCGCATTTCGAATTTAAATAGTCACAGTGTGGAACACCTAAAAGTTTGGAATCTAACATTACTCCTAAGAATTTAACATGGCTCTTTAATGGGATTGGTTGGCTATCATAATATACGAGAACAGGAGAACGAAGACGTTTTCTGGAAAATAGCATACCGGAGCTCTTGGATGAAGAAAGTTCAAGACCGTTATAATCTAACCAAGTTTTCAAACTATTGAGTGCCGAGGACAGAGAAGTACAAGCGGACTCGATTGATTGGTGAGAACAGTATATAAGTAAATCATCAGCGTATTGTAAAACACTAACAGGGCCATTTAAAGAGGATTCTAGATCATAAGCGTAAATGTTGTATAATATTGGACTTAACACTGAGCCTTGCGGTAAACCTTTCCACACAATGCGTGTTAAATTACGCCTTGTGTGGAAAGAGTCTTCTGAAGAGTCGGCGTTCGGAGTTTGCAGATGTATGTATCTACTGGACAAAATATTAATAATAAAGTTAGACAGGATTACAGGGATATTAAGAGCATTTAATTTTTGATATAGAATACTTAATACTACATTATCATACGCAGAAGTTATATCTAAGAAAGCAGCCACGACTGATTTTTTAGATAAGAATGCTAACCTAATATCAGTTGTTAATATGCTGACACTGTCCAAAGTGCTTTTACCACGGCGAAAGCCATATTGAGAAGGACTTAACAGCTGGTTACTCTCAATATACCACTCCAACCGGTTTTTAATTAGGTGTTCAACGATTTTGGTGACAACGGGAGATAAAACAATTGGCCTATAAGAAGAAACATCTGATGAGTCTTTACCAGGTTTTAAAATCGGTATGACTTCTTGTACTCTCCAAGAAGAAGGTACATTACCAGTAATCATGATGTTATTGATGACATCTAGTAGGTAAGAAAGGAAACTGTCACTAAGATGAGAAAAAAAAGAATAAGGAATTCCGTCTTCTCCAGGAGTGGATTCTTTACTAAAGTTATTAACTATGGCTTTGAGTTCTGAAAGGGTAAATAAACTACTAATGAAACCTAGTGTACCTTCAGTATTTACCGGTGGTCCTATTAATAAAGGAATTTGCTCAGCCACTGAGGGAGGACAAAGTTTATCCAAAAATGAATCAGCTAGAGGTAATGGAAGCGTTGCAGAGCATGTTTCTTTAAACGCAGATCTAAATCTCCTGATGTTCTGCCAAACAGCAGACGGCCTAGTTTGGGGGGATAAGGATAAACAGAAAGCTCTCCAACTTTCTTGTTTCTTTTTCCTAAATAGCTTTCTAGTTTCTCGGATGGAGTTACAAAGAATCTCAAAGTTTTCGTTTGAAGCAAACTCCCTATACCTTAGTTCGGCCAGCTTGCGATCCCTGATAGCTTGAGTGCAATCATTATCCCACCAGGGAGGGGATGGAATATAATTATGATGGCTAGACTTTTTCGGGAATGTTACATCCGCGACCTCTATAATGACATTTGCCATGGCAATGGCAGATTCATGTTCGGAGCCCTGAGTGACATTGGGAAGTTGTGACAGCTTGTCATCTAAACGTTGTTTGAACAAATGCCAATTAGCGTTATCTAGTTTGTATTTAAAACGGGATTTACGTTTGGGTTGAGTTTCAACCGCAAAAGCAAAATCTAAAAGTAAAGGATAGTGGTCGCTTCCATATGTATAAGGGAGGGATCTCCAAGTAATCAAAGATGCGAGATCCGAAGTGCAGATTGATAGGTCTGGTGCACTGAGCCCCTCCGTTGGGGCTGAACGCCTTGTTGGGGAGCCCGAGTTTAAAATACATAAATTATGGGAGTCAACTATGTCTAAAATTAAATTGCCATAACTATTTGAAACAGAGCTTCCCCAAGTTTGATGATGACAGTTGAAGTCTCCTATTAATATAAATGGTCTTGGAAGAGCCATTATGATTGTGTCTATTTCAGATAATATGTCATTAGTTGGACGGGGAATATAAATAGAAACAAAGCATATGTTCTTAACAGTAACTGCAATAATAGAGTAATCATTGTTGTGAGGTGGGATACTAAAGTGAGAAAATAATACTGGGTGGCGGATAAGCAATGCTACCCCACCATAACCATCAGAGCGGTCTTCTCTGACACATGCATAACCTGGAATCCTGAATATGGACTCAGGTTTTAACCATGTTTCTTGGACTGCTATGATAAATGGTTTGTATTTATTGATTATATGGATTAAATCAGATTTTTTTGATATAAGACTACGACAATTCCACTGAATTATTGCGGACTGATCCATTATTGTTTTTAATAAAAGAAGAAAATGCTTCAAGTAGTGGGGCAGCGTTTGACGGTAAAACTTGAAATTGGGAAAGCAAAGTAATTAAGGAGGAAAGGAAATCATTGATGTTAATTTCTGTATCATTTTCTTTACTTTTATTTGTAATGGCACACCCATTAGATGGCTCAGGCATCGAATATTCGCTGATTATTTTTCTATGAGCGTCCTTGTCATATCCCTTTCTTGGGCTAGGAGGAGGACGAGGTTTACTAAAAGTGGTTTTTTTATAGCTAAAAGAAGTGTTTTTTACAGGTGATGGCAAATTAACAGGTAGGGCTGTGGGTTGCGAATATGCAGGGGAAGATGAAAATGAAGTAGCAAGAACAGCATCTGCATATGAGACCCTAGAAATGGGAGGGTGTAATTTTGAAGCCTCTAGATAAGAAATACATGATTTTGCCATAACTTCTTTTATATTTCTTTGCCGAACATACTCAGGGCATTTCTTGTCAATAGCAAGATGTGCACCGTTGCAGAGGCAACATTGCACATCATCCTCATCAGCTGAACAGCCATGGCCAGAATGGCCTTGTCCACATCGAAAACATCTTGGAACTGAACGACATTGAGCCTTAACGTGTCCGTAACGACAACAATTATAACACTGAACTGTTGGATAAATGTATAATTCTACAGGCAATGAGTTATAACATACAAAAATTCTTTTTGGCAAAACCTGACCATCAAAGGATAAAACTACAGTTTCTGTTGCTTTAAAAGATGTAACACCATCAACTACTACCTTTTTATTTAATCGTCTCACTTTGATAATGGGGCCGCAGCCTGTAGGAATATTAGTGTTTTCTTTTATTTCTTCTTCAGACCAATCCGAAGGGATACCTCTAACTATACCTATTCTCGTAATGATAAAAGAAGGGATAAATGCTTTTAGGTTGCTGGTTATTAAATCAGTGTTACTGAGGAAAGTGTTGGCGTCATTTAACTGATTGAAGGAAATAGATAGGCGATTTCTGCCAATGCGTTTTAAACTACCATTGATAACATTTTTTATGTTGTGTTTTTTTAAAAATCGACCAAATGTAACCGGGTGTAATGTGGTACCATCATTTTGAGACTGTGTTTCTTTTACAATATGTACAACATATGGGGCAGAGTCACTGTTGGTAAACAAAGACCTTACTGGTGGCTGTTGAGGAGGAACTACTGGGGGCTGAACAGGCTTTTCTACGTCGGAACCACAACCGCAATATCCGTCGATCTTTTTACCATCTTTAGTGCGTTTTGTATGTTTTTTGTTGCACGTCCTGCAAATACGTTTCGCCGCAATTCGTTTTCTTTTGTCGCCTCTTAATGACACGGATGAAGCATCTGTGTCCATGCTAGTTTCAGCATTATAATCTATAGTAACATTGTGGGCAATGTCGGGTATTGTACCCCCGGGATCCCCGGGGGGATCCATGGTAATGAAAAACTATGTACTAAAACTTACCAAGCTCTTCTGGCACTAATTTATAAATATACTTATATTTACATAAAAATGTACAAAATTATATTACATACATACAATTACATAAAAAGAGTTTAATTTTAAACCTTATCCTGGGTAAAAAGTTACTTAAAATAATTTTTTAACTGAAACACTAAAAAACCGCGTCAGCCAATTTTTAGGTTTCCCGCGCTTCCCGACGTACAGTTGACGTGACGTTAACACTGACAGCATAGAGATGCCATTGCCAACGCCCACTAGTTATAGTCATATAACAACAGCAGATAATTAAATGAATTATTTTCCCGTGGTGAAAATGAAAATATCATTATTGAAGAACAGGCCATCCTGTTCTTTGCCGTCTGCTGTTCATAGCTGTAGACATTGCACTGTAGACAATGCAATGCAATGTATGTATATGCGAAGCGAGACGCGACTAGCGACTTCGCAAATGAATGAGCGAGACAAAGCTTACCGTGCGTCGCCACGTTGCCAATCCAGCCTGTTGCGTACATAATTTAATTTTTCATGCAATGTAATAATGTTCTTATTTGTTCATTTTGTATCTACGAGCTTTCTTATACAAATCACAAATCCTTAATTTTGTGCCTTATGCAGTTAGGTTCATGTTCATTTTCAAAGCTATTTGAAATCTCAGGTTTCTAATAACCAGTAAGATGGATTCACTGCTGTTTTGCTAAACTGTTGTCATTATTTATTGACTGCTGTTTTTCTTAACCCTTGTTAGCAGTTTATTTGTCATTACGTTTGCATCACATTATCGGCGATCGCATACTGAATTTAAATTGTGTCGAATTTTGAATATTATTTAGCTACCTTCCTGTTGTAATACTTCGTTGTATAAAACTGTATATTATTATATTTGTTTGTTTTTTTATTGTAATAGTTTGATAATTTCCATTATTAGATTAAATACCTATAACAAGAACATATTCAGGGGCGCAGCTACCGCCGTATCTGACGTATCAATTATACGGGGCCCCCAAGCCCCGAAGTGCGTAAGCAATAGTTAATAAAATCTCAATTTTTATTATTCCAGAAACGACTTAGTAAATTTAATAAAAAAAGAGTCATCATTATAAATGATTTTATCAATCAGTTTGACGAAATATGGGCAAGAGTGTAGGTATATTTTTAAAATAATTTTTCTACGGATTTTATCGCGGCTTATCTTTTCAGACTTCATCGTCACAGGTGGAATTGTTATGTTTTTTTTTATTTACCTAATTTAAATTTTTTGTAAATATTTTGGATAATGTGGCGGATAATCATAATGAATAAATACTTCTTATAATTTTATGTAAACATTTTTTATCCATTTAAACATTTTTTTTATTGGAAATCTTTACCCTTCATATGGGCCCCAAACAAAATTTTATACGGGGCCCCGCCATAGTACGCTACGGCACTGAATAGATTATTAGTATAAGAGTATATATTTATAGTATGTATTTTGGAATAGATATTAGTTTATATATTGGAATGTTTTGACGTAAATTATAAAAAAGAAGCAATTTGTAAATATTGTAAAAATATATTATTTTCGTTTTTACCTACTATTACAAATTTAAATATTCATTTAAGCAAAAATTGGTTTCCAGATCATCACGATGGAATGGTATGAAGAGAAGTTTATTTACTTCAACCCATTTAATGTCAGTGGGCACGGTTCTTCTGTCAACTATCTCACGAGTTAAGAAGAATTAAGCCTTAATTCACACACGCTGGCCAAGCGCGTGTTGGTGGATGTCACATGTCCTCAAATGATTAGTTGTTAGACACGCCGGTTTCCTCACTATGTTTTCCTTCTATTCACATAAAGATGTTTTGGCACGGCTGGGAATCGAACCCGCGACCTTATAAATCTAAGGCGAGACCCGTACCGCTGCGCTACCACTGCTAATCCACCGCATAAAAATAACTCTAGCAAATGTATGTGCAAACAGCAATTTGGCAAAACAGCAATTTAACAGGATAACAGACAACAGTTTACAATAACAGCTGTTGGAAAATAACAGAAGTATTATTTTTTATTTCAAAACAGCCATTATTATCATCACTAACACTAACGCCTACCAGCCACTCGCTAGGTAGGTTCTCTTAGTATTCTGTGCAGCCACTAGCCAGATTGAATTGAGGTTATTTAATGTGAATGTCTACAAAAATAATTAAGTTCTTTTTAAATCAATAATCTTGTTAAATAAATAAAATGTCAAAAGTTAAAATAAAAGTTATCAGCCGCAATCCAGATGATTATTTGCGTGCCACGAAAAGAGACATTCATAAATGTGAGATCCAGTTGTTATTGTTTGTTGGTTATACGTGATACATACATATTTAAACAAAAATTAGTATAAAATTATTGTTTTAATATGTATCAGGTATTAGGTAAATCATTTACATTTCAGTGCCACGGAATTACGATCCAAGTTTACATCCTTTGGAAGCACCGCGAGAATATGTACGAGCTTTGAACGCTGTAAAGTTAGAAAAAGTGTTTGCTAAGCCATTTATTGGTAACCTTGATGGACACAGAGACGGTGTGTCTAGTTTAGCTAAACACCCTAGTAAATTGGCGGTATTAGCCAGTGGAGCATTCGACGGTGAAATTCGGTTATGGGATTTAGCTGTGAGGAAATGCACGAGGAACTTTATTGCTCACGAAGGATGGGTTCGCTCACTTTGCTATACACCAAATGGAGATACGTTTACCAGTGTTGGCGATGATAAAACTATTAAAACTTGGAAATCAGAAGTTAGAAGTGAAGAGGATGAAGAACCTGTGAACACATTACTTAGTATGTCAGTTGTGACAGGCATTACTCATCATAGAAATAAACCATTATTTGCTACATGTGGTGAACATTGCCAGCTGTGGGAAAATACTAGAAATGAGCCAGTCAAAGTTTTTAAATGGGGTGTTGATAGCTTACATCATGTTGCTTTTAATCAGGTATGAACAAACAACACAGTAATTAAACCATACAGCATCACACAAGATTGGTCCACCGATGATGTTGAGCAAATCTACATTCTGGATATTGCATTTGCTCTGTACTGATTGTATTTTATGAACCTTATTTTGTTCTTGAAATATTAGTTTATCAGATTTGTAATTTGATGACCCAGTCTGCCTTGTTGTTTTTTACTTTACACAAAATATTTTCAGGTTGAGTATAATTTGCTAGCTTCATGTGCAAGTGATAGGAGTATCATATTATATGATTGCCGTGAGTCAGGACCTCTCAGGAAAGTTGTTATGGAATTGAGATCTAATGCATTGTCATGGAATCCAATGGAAGCATTTATATTTACTGTAGCTAATGAAGATTATAAGTAAGTATTACATAGTTTAAGCACAAATAATCTGGGTTTGTTTCCCCTTGCCCCATTGTTATTAAAATACAATGTTCATTTTCACAATAAACATAATTATATCAATGTGTGACATCGATAAATTTTCAAGAAATAATTTATCAGCTAAATAATGTCTTCTACTAATCTCTTAAAAAATGAATCGGATGTTTGTATTGCTAAAACTCGAAAATGGTAATTTGGCTGATTTTGGTCTTAAAGATGTACTTCTAGGTCATGGAAGGTTTAAAAGGTGAGAAATTTGCTTGCAAAGTTTGCTGAAGCAGTTATACACATTTTTCTTTCCAGTCTGTACACATTTGATGTGAGGAAACTTCAGCAACCTATTAACATCCACATGGGTCATACATCTGCTGTCATAGATTTGGATTATGCTCCCACTGGCAGGGAGTTTGTAGCTGGTAGCTATGACAAAACAATCAGAATATTTGAAAGTCTAAAAGGCAACTCCAGAGACATTTACCACACAAAAAGAATGCAAAGGCTAACATGTGTTAAATGGACCTTGGATAATAAATATATACTTTCTGGGTCAGATGAAATGAATATTAGGATGTGGAAAGCACGAGCTTCAGAGAAACTTGGTGTTGTAAGTTATTCTAAACTATTGCAATATAATATATTTACCTTTTGAGCAGTAGTGGCGCAGCACTACGGGCCTCACCTTAGAAATATACTGTTGCATGTTCGATTTCCACTCGTGCCCACACATCTTTGTGAGAATTGTTTTATCTTCGCTGCTCAATATCGGTGGAGGAAAGCATCTCTAGGAAACCTAAATGTCAAGGACATGTGACATCCACCAATGCACACTTGGCCAGTCTGTGTAGAGAAGGTAGTTGAGAGAAGACCCTATCCCAATCTTAATTATTACCCTCCAGGCTGTATTTCGGCTACAGTGGTCAGTCTAAACTGGCTGGCCAGAAGCACCTGGAGATAATATAGTGCACAAGTGTAAGCACAAACACAAATGCACTCTCTATTACCTTTACTCTAGAGTAAAACATGCTACACCCTAAGCCAACGAGGTGCTCACGTCATCGCAAACATTAGAGCACTGCACTCTCTAGAGTACACCTGTTTGAACATACTTGTATACTAAATATCTCCTGCATACCCGGCTAGTCAGCTTAGACTGGTTGCCGAATGTCGTATCCGTTGATTTTATTTATATTTAACTGTCATGTTATTTCTTTGTCTAAGTGTAATAAAATATTATTATATTCTAGCTGAAGCCTCGTGAGCGAACAGCACTGAACTATGCAGAATCTCTAAAAGAGAAGTTTGCAAATCATCCTCAAGTGAAACGTATTGCGCGCCATAGACATATTCCTAAACATATAATGAATGCTCAGAAAGAAATCAAAACAATTAGAGAAAAGGTCAAGAGAAAGGAGGCCAATCGCCGAGCTCACAGCAAACCTGGTGCTGTTCCTTTTGTCCCTGAACGCAAGAAACACGTTGTTAAGGAAGACAAATAAAAAGTAGCTTCACTGTTTTAGGAATTTTTATTTGTTATATCCATAAAATTTTAAAGCCTGGAGATTTATTGGCTGTATAAAATAATACCATATCTCAATTTGAATACTCTACCAAAATGTCTTAGTAAGTCTGTTTTAAAGAAACCTTATAATGTATTAAGTACATATTAAGTATTTTGTTTAATGCAGATCTTACATTGTTATTTACCTGTACTGGTAAGTATAATAAGTGCGTAAAAACTAAAGCACCATACCTTTTTAAAAGGGTATTAACAAAATCTAAACATAACTCAGTGAATAACAAAAATACAAAATCATACAGTCTGAAACTGTATTTCTTCTATTTGTTAAATGCTTTTACAAAAAACACCATAGCTTTCCGACCGCGGTGGCTAGGGCTCCCCCCACGCGTATGTCGCCTATCGCGCTAAACCATTAACCTCTATTTGCGCAGTCGGATAAACACAATCCTATGTCCTTTCCCGGGTCTCAAACTATCTTCATACCAAATTTCATGCAAATCGGTTCAGAAATTTTGTCGTGAAAGCGCGTCAGTCAGTTACTTTCGCATTTAATATTAGTAATGATGAAGTAAGGATTATAATAAGGAAAACATAGTGCGAGATCCGAATATAAATAAATAAATGAATGATAAAGATCATATTTTTTTGCAAAAAGGTTTTCTAACTGCGTGCGGGTAATGTTTAATGATTAAATACTTATTAGTTAAAAAATTAGTACAAGGGTTATGAGAATATACCTACCCCATAGTAAAAGCAAAGGTTGCCTACGTCTCTTGCACAACTGTGAAGTTGCCAGGTAAGTGTTAATAGTCTCATCAGTTATTTTAGCGTCGTATATTATATCGAATGAAAGCTTATATTACTAACCGACTTCAGGAGATTCTCAATTCGATCGGTATATTTTTTTTTATCAATCTAACTGTATTAATTTTTTAAACAAATTACGAAAGAAGGAAATAAAATTTATGCACATCCCTTTTTCCGACCACAGCTCCGTCCGGGCGTGATTAATTAGCGCAGTAACGGCGCTAATTAACTCTGGTAACGCTGTCGGGTAACAATTATACTTCCCCGGGTCTTAAACTATTTCGATACCAAATTTCATCCGAATCGGTTCAGTAGTTTTGGCGTGAAAGCGCGACAGACACAATTACTATCGCATTTGTAATATTAGGTAAGATAGATCTCATCTATCAGTAATCTTTTTTTAAATCACCAAAAGAAGTTTATTAAATATATGCAACTAATTTAATAACGAAATACTATGTTCCGCCCACGGCTTCGCTTGGTAGTTATTGGGATATGCCAAATTTCATCATTCCGCCATCCATACATTCCTACCATCTTTCGCGTTTTTAATATTAGTAGGATTACCCCTACGGTTGGACAACCTATTCGCAAGAAGTCAATATGTACAATATCTATTTATTTATTGTTCCTTATACCGGATCTTGGACTACGTACATACGGCTACACACCAAGCTATCCAGTATAAGTTAATTACACATTATATAGGATTCCCGTCCAATGAGAGGTCAGCTTGTTCTGGAAATGTATAGATTGATGTGTAGCTGTGTACCATCTAAACCTACCAAACAAATAATATGATACTTAACAATTCATTACTATAGTGACTAATAATTTTTCTGTATGCATGTCAATGCTGCATTGCGCGGATGCGTGTACTCCGTGTAAAGTGATGATCCTTTCCGCGCAGCATCTGCTCTATGCAGCGTTGGCAAACAGATACTCAAACACACAATTAACCAGCTTGGTTGATGGGCCTGCTAATCCGGTTTGGTACAGACATTGAGCGGATATCCATTCTGTAAACAAAAATTAATATGAGTGAAGGTGAGCTACTTCTTAAAATTCTGTAATAGACAATAATTGATGAATGCAATTTGTTGTATTGTAACGCAGTTTGGTTGTAAATTATATTAAACGAATACTTACTTAATTTCATGTGGCAAACATGTAAAATCTAGATTATTTTCTAGTACAACAAGGATACACAGAGTTTTGAGTGATGGTGAGTAGTCTAAGAGATGGAGATCACTGTTGTCAATCAGTCTTTCTGGATTATTGTCAATGTTTTCTTGTTTACAAGCGTCAGGACAAGGGCTGTGGAAATAAATATTTTGCTTATCATAAAATAAATAATTTTATGTAAGGACGTAATGTTTACGTAAGGACAGGGTACAAATTTACTCAAAGCTGGTTCACAAATGATGCTCGGAGCGGGACTAGTGGGTCACTCTTTTCTTACAATGCATGTGATATACATACATTCCAATCAATTTAATGTAGTCGGGAAAAAACTTAACTTGACCAATTTAAATCAACTTGTAACTTGTTTGATGTCCCTGTTTACAGTTGTTTTAATTACTTCCCTGTTTTTAATTACTTTCCTACGTGATGTCGTATGTAAATAGTGGGCCAAGGTTGAGTTAATGATATTGAAGTTATATACAACAATACACATGATTTTGTATGAGTTAGATTATAATAAAATATTAGACTAAGCTTTTTTGGTTTTCTAATTAATGAAAAAATCTCAACTTCTCTACTAATATTATAAATACAAAAGTAACTGTCTGTTACCCACACCTAAACTACTGAAACCTTTGGATGAAATTTGGTATATGAATAGTTTAAGAGCCAGGGAAGGGCATAGGATATTTTTTTATCTGACTGCATAAAAAGAGATTAATTAATGGTTTAAATAAATTTAATTATTTTACCTTGTGCCCCCAAACAAATAAACTTTATCTTTATAAATCATACAAGCTTGACGCCTGCGCTTGCATGGCACTGAACCACTAACATTAATGTATTGCCAGCAATTGTTGGGGATGGAATATCTGTAAAGATCGTTAAAATGGGTCTTGGTATTTCCATTAAACCCCCCAAAGATGTACATGTAATCATCATAAAGCCCTGAAATTAAAAGAAGGGTAGTATGTAGGACATATGTCACCATGCATTAAATCAAATTATGTAAGAATTGTTGGATCCTAAGAATAATGACAAATCAAGTTTTTCAAATTCTACTTACAGGCTGAATGGCTACGTCTACCCTCAGGCCAAGTACCACTAGGATTCACAGTATGCCACTTCTCTTCAACAGTATCTAAATAAAAAACTTGAGGACAGTATATTTCTTCTTGTGAATTGTAAGGGCTATTTAAATCTCCCCGTCCTCCAAAGATATACATTCTGGTGCCAACAGCTACAGCAGTGTGAAAATCTCGGTGCGATGGTGGAGTTCCACAAGCATTAATAAACGTCCATTGCAGTGTGTCTAAATTTAGGCAGTGCACTTCCTGAGAGTACTGATCTGTAAGATATTCAAACCCTCCAAAAATGTACATTTTGTTGTTAATGACACAAGCTGAATGTCCATCTTTGGCATAAGGCTCCATGCCTGTAACTGGTGGTGTAGTCCATTCCAAAGTCTTTGTGTCAAAGCAGGAGAGAGTGTCACAGGCTACAGCATTGTTCCTGCCTCCCCACATGTAAATCTAGTAAAAAAATAAATTGTATACTTAATTACTGTTAACTATCAGTTAATGATGGAATTTAATTAGAAAAACATTCCATTTATTTAGACCATATTACTTTTACATTTGTCTTGTGTAAAAACACAAGTAACACAATACCTACTCCTTTTAGTTAGCTGATAAGCAAAAAATCCTGGCCAAAACTTATTCCCTTTACTAATAAATGAAGAGTAACATAATCTATATTTGGTTGTCAAATAATTTTTCAGTGTCATAAAAGGAAAAAATAAATAAAACATGGTTCAAGCCTATTTAATTTTCTCGGTTAACAGAATAGGTAAGGCTAGTAGTGTACAAATTAACATTGGGCAGTAAATTTAAGATATATAATTCTGTATTATAATGTGATTGAATAGGATCGGTTAAAGTGATATATTACAGTATGACAATTTAAAACAATAATAATGCGAATTAAAATATAGAGGACTTTTTAAAAACATTTTTTTTTTAATTCAATTATAGTCTCATTTAATAATTTTTCTAAAGAATTTTGATATATAGAATACACTGGGTTATATGTAGAGTAGTCATTTGCACGATTTCTAAGTTGTAAATAGGTTGAATAGCTTTCATATCATTTGATAAATTTACACTAGTTGTCATGTTATGAACGGAGTTATTGGTCCTGTGACCTATTCTGTGAGAGTTGTTTATACTTATTGCTAATAATATTGTAGTACATAAATATGCAGTTTATGACATAATGATTAAAGATAATATGGTATGATAATGGTATGGTATGTACTCACTTTGTGACCGTAGGCAACCGTGGTATGACCATACCGTTGAAAAGGTATAACATCAGTCTTTTGATAGATGACTGGTTCCCATCGCAGCGTACTAGTGTCTAGTACATGGACAGGGATAGGCTCCCAATCCCTATATTCCTCAGTGGAACAATAACCTCCGAAAGAATATATTTTATTTTCAATACACACAGCTGCGTGATTTACACGCATGGGCCCCCCTTCGATGTGCACTGTCCATCTCATTTTTAATTCTGTAATTGCTTCACAAAGACGCAACCAAATAATGAACCCACCTCGTTAATTACCCACAATCAATTAACAATATCAACAGAACAGATAGCACATATTTATAGCAGTCATTTAATAAAAATAATTAGTAAAAGACCTTGAATACCTAATGTTTCATTTCAATTCAATGTTTGGTTGGCTTGACTGACAGTCGACACTTCAATCAATAAAATTTGACATTGACAATAAAATAACTTCGGTTCGAAAAGTGTGTTAATGTGTGACAAGGGGGTGGGAGGGGTCTTGGATTTTGTGACGTTACATTTCAAAATCTACGTGATAAAAAACGAACTTTGCACGTTTGATACAAATTCAATAATATTTGCAACGCTTTTAAACGAAATAATACAAAAGAGTTGCAAATATTTTATTTTTTAATAATTATAGTTACAAATTGTTTTGTCAGTTACTCACTCCACTAGTACCTACTCCAGCACGCGGCCACCACCCTTTTGATAAAAACAGTCTTAGATCTATAAATATCATCTTATCTACCTATCTATTTCATCAGACAATTGATTTTCGCGAATTAAACAACGTCGTTTTTTTTGTTCTGGTATATATTTTTTAGATTTTTTTTAAATTGAACAAAAAGTGTGATTTATGTAAATTTTTATCGTAAACTTTCAGTGCATTTTTTTTAAATAGATTGTACTACCGTTCTGCTGGGCAAAAACCTCCCCATAACCTTCAGAATTTATCCATTGCCTTTCCCGTCCAAGTTGCAACAGACTAACCTAGATCGTCACTCAATCGTTTTCGTGGTTTTCCTCAGAGACGACGACCGTCTTCTAGAATTCAGTGTGTATGACAAATGTGACCAGCTTAATCAAACTACAACTTTGCGGACTTGTATCCCACGACTTCTATGCCTGGTTTGGAACGTATGGCTGTGTTGTAAATTCAGTCCTTAGTGGCGCGCGTACTTTGCCATGAATTAGTGGGCAGTATTTTGCGGGACAAACTATGGAATTTTGGTTTGATTCGATTGACACTTCGATTCGACTTGATTCGATTGTGTTGGTTTAACAAATAATACAACCCGGGAAGAATAGGATAGAATGCACAAACCTTGAGCAACCATTTGCTGACGTAGGCGGTGCAGCGGTCTTCTTGTCCTGGATCCAAAACTGCTGTTCACTTAGACCTCAGGGACTGTAATAACTTATGGAAATGTTTAAAAAGTGGTGACAATATTGAAGGTAAAGTGGAATCTAAAACCAAACCATCCTACTAATATTATAAGCGCGAAAGTTTGTAAGAATGTATGGATGTGTGTTACTTTTTTACACAAAAATTTCTAAACGGATGAAATTAGGCTCAGTGATAGACTATAGTTTGAATTAACTCCTATGCTACTTTTATCCCAATAAGTACCACGCGGGGGAAGCCGTGGGTGAAAGTAAGTTGCAAATAAAAGTAACGTAAAGGAAAGCGACACTCATGAATTTTTTCTAGGTGTAAAATTGCAAAATATGTGACATCATACTAGGGAGGGAGTTTCACAAATGTGACCAACTGTGACAAGGACGGGGAGGGAGTCAAAAATTCATGAATTAATGTGAGGTAATTTGTAAATTTATGGATGGCCCCTTAATAGCATTTTTACAAATGCACAGGTAAATAAAAAATATACACAAACACAAAACATGAACTTGAAAACAAAGTTCATGTAGACACGGCTACACACATAGATTTATTATAAAAAATATGTCTAACTTGGTTGTCAAACGGGTGAAGATCAATTTTCTACGGCTCTTAGACCATAATCACAGACTACTAAGAGAACCTAACCATAATGTAAGTTTTTCATTCAAATAACCAAGAACAAATAAAGTTTAAATTTCGAATTCTATTTGTAGCATTAACATGTCATTGTGTCACACACAATAAAAAGTAATTTAGATCAAAATGACGATGGAGTATTGATATTAACTTTGACGAAAATTAGCCTCAGAATAATTTCGCAGGCTTTTCCCGCTTAATATTGGGATGAAAATAAAAAAAATTGATAATGTTAAAAACACGTGCTTCATACATCTTTGTGTGAATTGTTTCATCGCCGCAGTTCAATACCGGTGAAAGAAAATATCGCGAGGCAACTGGTATGTCTAAGAACCTGTGACATCTACTAACCCGCACTTGGCCAGCGAGTGTAAAGGCCTAAACTCTCTCAGCTCGTAAGATAGTTGAGGGAAGACCCGGGTTCGATTCCTTGGTCGAGCAAAAATACTTTTCTAATACAGGAGAATTTTACTTGCTGTTGGAATTTTGGAATTGTGTCCGACGAACGGCGATAGTCGACCGGACCCCTCTATTATGTATGGGACCAAAACATCGCCGGCGTAAAGTGGGCGATATTCACCTCTGTCTACAACTTCGAGTAATACAGTCGTGAGGCCATGCTATGAAGTATGTTTAAAAGATTTATAAAAAAATGTGTACCTACATACTCTTACATACCTATATAATGTATGCAATAAAAATATTGTGAATTGAAAAAATAAATGTTCATAGGTTTTCGGCACAAGTTACCTCTCAACTGACTGAGGCGCTTTGCAGATGAAGCAACTTTTTTTTTTAGGTTTTGGATAGTGGAACAGTTCACTTAACACTTCAACCCTATTTTAGTGTCCCACAGCTTTGTACGGGTCTTCTCTCAACTACCTATCTTACGTGTTGAGACAGTTTAAAGCTTAGTCCACACATGGTGGCCAAGTGCGGGTTGGTGGATGTCACAGATTCTTAGACATACCAGTTGCCTCGCGATGGTTTCTTTCACCGGTTTCGAACAGCGGCAATGAAACAATTCACACAAATATGTGTGGTGTGGGCTCGCTCGGCGATCAAACCTGAAACTATTTAAAGTTTCAGGTTTTTACTTCTTAGACATACCGGTTACCTCACGATGTTTTCCTTCACCGATGGATGCGGGACAGTGGATAGTTGCGGCAAGTAGAAACTGACGTAGTCATCGATTGAAGCAACATAAAACTGTTGTCTATCACCAAAACTCGCAATTCGTGCGGCTAAGTGTTCGCAGTTCGATTGAGATATAATCTAAGGTAACAGCTATTTGCCAGTCATGTCATCTAATAAGATTTACCAGTTTCTTTACAATATCACACAGCCGAGCTTCAATAAAGTAGGAACCTTAGAACGTTTTCAACGACATTTCTACTTCGAGTTTTTATAATTTAATTAAATAGTTTTATAGAATAATAAATACTTAAGTTTGGAAATCGGGAGAGTCATCGGTTGCTTTTAACCTAGCTGGGGAGTGGCTTGAAGAGATGGATGACTATAACTGGGGATCATGTTTAGTGAGGCCTATGTCCGACAGTGGAACAAAATATCAAGCTGATAACGGTGAGGTGGTTTAGTCCTCTTATTTTAGTCCACGTGGCCTTAACGAGGCTTAAGATAATGATGATCCAACAAAACCTTCTCTAAAATTTTGATCGTAAGTAACCTTTAGATGTATCTAATACCTACACTACCAACTGTGTGTTAGGTAACGATTTCCAAAGTTAATGTATCTTTATGAGTAATATTACCTATACTTTTTTCATCAGCTGGAGAGCAATAGGCGTGATCTTTCAACGCCAGGCGGTGTTAGGGCGCGAATCATTTGTTATTATTTCTATCACGCGTCGAGTTTCCAAACAAATTGTATTGTAACTGACAATATGAGCGATTATTGTTCGATTTGATACAAATGTTCGGTTCGTGCAGATACCTATATTATATTTGTGATGTTCCTGTTTTTAATTTGTTACCTACCACAGGTTTGTTACTATAAATATAAAATATCAGCTTAGATAAAACCAATCGCCAATAGGTACTTACATACCTAGGATTACTTAACATAACGAGTTGTTAAACTTTTGTTTCAAATACATAAGTAAGTCGAAATTTTCTTGAGAGTGCGGGAGGCATAACGTGTCCTATCCTGTGACGTATAGGAAATGCATTGGATGTGACGTCCGAGCTATAAATCATATTTCAGGACCGCTTGGAGACTTTCCTCGTTTTTTGTCTGACTCCGAAACCGTTAGCGTGTGTGATAGAAGGGTGGCGACATATGTTATTTGTTGTCTCGGGTAGAGACCCTGTCTTGATAAATTAAGGCTTTGCTATAAATGTTGCAATCAGTATGAAGAGTCAACTATAGAAAAGTAGTGGGTAGTAAAGCCAACCTAAATGTATCTACCTAAGTTATGATTGCTATAGAAGAGATTAATTTATAAGGTAGGTACTGACTTCAGCGTGCGTGCAGCATCAGATGATCAAGAAAGATGGTGATAGTAAATATTGATTAAATATATTTAGTTTCTCCTGTTCCATTTACAGGTACTTACCTAATACTATTGGGATAGCATAGGATGTACGAAGTACCTACCTAAGAGAAATCCTTTATATATTATGTATGTAGGTAGCGTTAAGTACTTATCTGATGATTAGGGAAGTAGGAACAAAAATACTGCGAATTGAACTTGTGTAAACATTACGTTCAGCATCAAAGCTTGCATGAATACATAATAGGGCATTCCAAGAGCTTATTTGGATACGTTACACGCACCACCCGTTAGCCTATCCAATGTTACATTTATCATCGGAATCCTATAAAAAGTAAACCGGAACTAATCCCGCGCCCGTCACCCTTCAATATCTGCATACGCCAAGAAAATAATTTCACGCCCTAACCACATCGAGACGGAGCTCCATTGTTGAGATTTTATGAATAATTTTGAAACGTGGGTGTTTTTGTATGGTGCTGATAAGGCCATGTGTGATTTTTAAAGTGTTTTACTTTTGTGCAATGATACCTTAAAAAAATGTACTTTACTTATCTAAAGTTTTTGTCTCTTCCAGCAGGATACATACCTAACAACTTTTATACATTCTAAGAAGATTTTTTTAATTCTTTAATAGGCTTGCGCTTGATCACAACTTGCCTGTTGTTAAGCAATGATGCACGATGAAACGCGCTTAAGGTGCATACTGAATGCCTCAAGTAATTATTTTAGGGAGACTAAATACAAATAGGTATGCGTAATAAAGAAACACACATACCTACAGCACGTCGTTCTACATCTACATGGTGTATCTACACCATAAAATTGTTACAAAAGTATTTAGTTTATTTATTTATTTTTGGTTCAGTTTATAGTTCCTTGGTAGGTACTTACCTAAATTAAATAGAAGGATTGTAGTTACATATTTGTGTTTTAGAGGAAAATGTGAAATACTTCCTATATTTTTCCTTCCTAGGTACATAGAATTTGAGAAAACGCGTAGGCGTAGATTTTGCAAAACTATAACGTGCCGACATAAAGCTGAACAATGACGTGTCTGGTCGCTGCTAACATTATTGATACACGGAAAAGATTTCTATTTGATAGTTGCGCTTGTGCGTTTTGATGTCTCACGTCTTGAGGTAGTGTAGCGTCACATTTCATATCGATAATGTGTACTTATTATATCAATTTAAGTCGTAATAACTTTAAGTTTTTTAAGGCCAAGGTACCCGTACTTTATAATTCAATATGATCCTTTTTACGACAAATTTTCTATCAGTTGGTCAGTCCAGACACTTTATTATTAAAGCAAACCACTTATCACTAAATATAAGAGTGTAATGTTACGTAATGGAATGGTGTCAATGTTAAGCTAGGTACCAATTAAATGAAAAACTAAATAAGTAATGTAAGTTAGGAAGCTCAAATTAAATATAGACATTAGTAGGTACCGTAGTTATTTTGACATTTCAATAGATAGGCTGAATTTGAGTTTTGTGTTTGGGGGCTGAGTAGCCTTCGTCCGTGGGAGTGCACCTTTTATCTGAATCCCCATACGTGGCCCCCGGGTGGTGCAAATCAGGTGATAATCAACTGGTAATTAAGTTAACTTGTTATTAACTGGTGGTAGGTTTCAGCCGTGGTTAGTGACCACCCACCAGACAAAGCCGCACCGCCAAGCGGCCTTGCTGTGTTCCGGTGCGATGTCTGATGACACCATTTAAGAGGGTGGGTCGAAATTGTTGCTCCTTTATGTTTTCTAACCATAAGGAGTATCATTCCACTGCTACTTTCTCACCGAAATTCATTCGTAACCATGAATGAATCGGTATAGAGGGCAGGCGCGTCCCATCGCAGACTACATTATTGCTTAACATAAGTTGTAGTCAAGCGCAGGCCTATATCAGGATAAAAAAAAGGTAAACAAAAAAGAATGGAATGGTCATCTGATATTAACGTTTATTATCGTATTAAAATAAATCCACCGTTTGTCAAATGATTCACGAACTGTCGATATACAGTGGTGCATCACTATATGCAGACTCGGTAGCGTTCCCCACACAGCGCCACATTTATTGATGGACTTTGGAAGTTTTCAATATTATGGCTACTTTACATATCGTACGGAGAGTTTTATTACGATTTCGCATTTGCCGCCTGATGTGAAAAACGATTTTGGTCGTCAAACCAAAAATGAGGGATATGAGTGCTTCTCTAACTCGAAATCAGTAGGTACCTTAAATAGCTACCTACATACTTACTTAAGATCTTGAAATACAAATGTTACAGTGGTGCAGGTACCTATATCATAAGATTTTCTATAGTGCATTGACTTACTAAGCGGAATTCTATAAATTCAGTTCTAAATCGTTTTTTTTTTTAATTATGGTGGCAGTATTAAATGCGAGGTGTTTCTTTAAAATTTACACCTAAGTATATCATTTATTGAGTCATTAGGTATAATGATACTGGTACCATTTCATCTTTTACATATCATTGCGGACGTACGTTTTCGTGGTAGTTTTTCGCCTTCTAAACTTACGCGCAACCGTATGTCATTTTTATGTAGCCACTTTTCGACATTATATTCCTTTCCATTGTGCCAAAGGTGCTTGCAGGGATAAGGGCCTTAATATACGATTATCGGCGGCACTCACTATTGTGCTTGACCCATTCTTGAGTTATTGGCCTTATCGGCAATGATAGCTCAATTTCGAGATTCTTTTAGAGGTTTAATATGAAATACTACCTAGATATCAAGACATAGGCCATTTGGGGTAAAATTTGTTGTCATTTTTTCTTTAATAGATTTTTGCTTTACCTATATTCAATCATACCACCAGCTCTAACAAATTACCGAATTCAAAATATGGTAAGTGATCATTACATAAACAAAAGTAGTAAACTCAGCCAATAACTAAACTTTGTTCGATATCTATAGGTACATCAAGAACAGTGGAGAGACAAAACACAAAATAGGCCATCACTTACAAGCGACTCGCAACTTCTTAAAACATCCTTATCCAAAGAACACATAAAAAGCAGACATCGTTTTTCTTTTAAAAAACTCTCTCATTTGCCTATCAATAGTGGTTGAGGCAGATCTGACCGTAATAAATGTCATACTTTATGGCACTTAGGAAAAAATGCAAGGGAGCCATTTTACATTTTAGCCGGTGACCGGGGATCGCTATGTCGAATTACGCATTTCGAGTAGCCATTTCCTTAGGGAATTTTAAATATTTTTCGTTTGGTAACATTGTGCTCTGGATGTTGATTTACAACGTTTATTACATTGGGTACCAAGGGAACATATTGTATTGTGTCTCTGGCAAATCAAATCGTCCCTGATGAATACAATATCTCTATAAATATTGAAAACCTAGTTAGGTACTTATTTGAAAATCAAATCGTGAAATCGAAATTTAATATTTAGGTCAGACTAGTATTAGGTTAGGTGGCACTTATTGTTCCGTTAATGAGATTAGCCAGTTTGATGCAAAATACCGCTGTGCTACGAAATGCATTAAGCAAGCACTATATCTACTCGTATCTAACTAATGTTACCTGTATTAAAACCGAGATATATATAGAATTAATGTTACTGAAATCTATCTGTAGGTACCTACTTCACATAATATAGGTTGGTAAGTGACGAAAAAAGAAAAAAAATGTGGTAATTTTATTATTATACATACCTACTGTTTATAAAGCTCAATAAAAAAGGACATTGGATACCAACTGCATGTGATTAATCAAATGTAAGCCTCCCTGAGCCGCCAATTCGGAAAGTGTTGCAAAAATTTAAATTAAATCTGTGCGAGACGTGTTTATCAGCGAGTCACCCGCATTAAATACTCCTGCAGATTTATGTAACTACCGCACCATACCTACTGGATGGATGTTTTACTAGGGCCCGACCTCAGCAACCTCTAATTGAATTATTATTTACCTGGATATCCTTTGCCGATTGCATGGTCTAGAACGCGCGACGCAACTTTCAATGAAATGGATTTTAATTAGCTTTTAAGTTACACAAGTTATTAAAGGGCTTATGTTACAAAATGTTTCAAATCCCAGGGAAGGTAGGTACCTACTTCTTCTTTAATCTGGAGATGACACAAGACTGAATCATGGATGACATTTATTGGTAAGAGGATTGATTGATTGATGGATGGGACATTGTAACTTTTGTACAATTGAATTGAAATAGAATTTTTTGTGTTTTTTTTATTTCAACAAGTAAAACCTAATAATTGTAACTAAAAACTGAAGCTGGTTGGTGCGGGAACATTTATCGTCTCAACCTGTATGTTTAAGTAGAGTTATGATGATTCGTTTAGACATATATCCTAAACTAACTGGCACTGGTATCTAATGCCTAAGTTTTACATACCTACATAATAAAATCAAAATTAAATTCAAGTTTGAATTTAGTGAAAAGACTTTGACTACTTCCAGCCTTCCAGTCAGGGATTATAATTACAGTAATTACTCTAGCTGTATTTAGTGAATATAATACATATTATTATACCCATTTAAAGCATCAAAAGTAACCTTACTGTCCATTTCAAATTTTTGTTTGGCCCTAACTAAAGTAATTCCTTCCAGTACCTAGGTGCGCCAACGGCAAAATAATATAGGATGTTACTGACGCATATCACGTTTGTAAATCAGCTAAGCTGTCTATTATTAAGTAACGTAGTGAAGCATCTTTAAATTCAAGTAGAAGCAGGCAGAGCTCCAGATTACGACGACACAATATTTGCAGGAGGCGAGTGCGTGTGCCCGATAAAAATATTCTATTTATTACGAACCGAGGCAAATTCAAAACGCGTCACGCGTTGACATTCGACTTCTCGTCGTTACAAACGTGTTCATAATAGGGTTGAACATTTTCTATATTATAAGTAACCTACCTTACTACCCTAACCTTAAGTACCTTATCTTTTACCTTTTTAACTTACCTTAGTAGTACCTTTATTTGAATACAACTAATTAATAATATGACTGACGGGTATATCTTATACCTAAATAAATAACAATCTTAAAATTAACCTAATTAAGTAGGTACATAACTAAGTATCCTAACCTTGTGTTTCTCGACACAAGGTTAGGATACTTACGTCTTTCGAGCGTACCCAGAAACGGCGACATTAGGTACCGAGTTACATCACAAGTCATTTTTATTCAGAAAGTCTTCAGAACACGCGTCCTGTCAACTAGGCGTTTTGGCCTAGCAAACAAGCAATATAAGATACGTTTATTTGTCAGTACATGTGTGAGTTTGGTGTTACATAGTAAAAAAAGGAAAACCATAAAATATCGGACATAATAGCAATTAACTTTCTGTTGTTGGTACTGAAACACGTAAAAAATAACCTCATTGTTAGGTCCAGGGTGTGTAAATTCTTATAAGTGTGTTTTAAGTTCAATGTAAATCTTCTACGTATTAAGTCACCCTAATATTTCGTAGGATCATGCAGCCACCCCTGCTTCTGTTGACATCTATACAGTCAATACAGGCAAGTAGGAATAATTTTTCATCTATTCCCATTACTATGACGTCAGACTGTTATCACAGAAGGTCTATTACGGTAGCATATGATGTCGGCTTGAAAATGAATGCAGTGAATAGTAGGTGTACGTGTAAATAAAGTACCTAAATGTCTTGAATTGAGGGAATTTGAGAAAATTTAAATTTGTGTTTCTGGGAAATGTAGGTAACAATTAACTTTCTGGTTACCTACCTTATTTCTTCTTTGATTGTTGCTTGATTGATCTATCTTCCAATTTTAAAGCAAAGTAACTAAGATTATCTACTTTTCTCTGCCTTGCCAAAATAACTTCTATGAATGTGAATTCTCTTATCTTAAAATTTCTGACATATGTACATTGACAACATTCGCAGTAGTAATTCCAAGTTATTCAAGTCAACTCTTTCAATTTGAACCAAAAATTCAAGCAAAAAGGAAAAAATGGTGTGCTAGAAAAAATACACAAGACTATTCAGCGTAAAAAGTATCATTCATAGGTACTGCACTGCGGTCAGCGGCGACTAAGCTGCTCGCAAAGTCAAAAGAGCTTTGACTTCAAAGCGTCGGGGAATAACTGGCAACACCAAGAGAATGCAAAATAAACTGCCAACACTAAGGTAAGAGTGCAAAATAAATGCAGCAACAGCAGATTACACAGCCATTGAATCAAAAGACAGACTGAGCGTGAAGTGATGAAAACTGGAAAAATAGTAAAGTTGACTCTTACGAGTGTGTGAGGGGAGGACTATTCTGGGATCTTGAGGTTCAGATGACAGCAATGCTTCATTGAGCAATTGGCCTGCACCTTATAATTATTTTTCTACACATTTTTTATCTTTATATAATTTTTTATCACTGCTTCTGTAAATGAAGATTTATACGTCAATACTAATAATCAACTTATTTAGTTTTCTTATGCAACTTCTATGAACTATGACTATTGGGCTAGATTATGACTATCCTTTTAAGCATACCTACTAAATAATTTTACTGCAATAGGTACGGTTCATAATTTCATAATTTCCAGATTTTTTTTGAAATGTTCTCTAACTTTTTTTGCTTAATTCTAATCAGAATTGGCGCCGAATAATTCTAACTAGAGAGTAGTTGGTGCGCCTCGGCACTGTGACACACCATGTCAATATTGGCAGACACTTGTAGGGAGAGATGTATGATTTTTACATCAAAAGCAACACGAACCACTCCAAGCAAGCTGAGAAGATTTACATTTATTTTTATGTGTAGGTGCTAAAATTGTCAGAACAGCTATGTGATTATGGATTTGGGCACTATCAGTATTTAAACATAATGGTGATAATTTGTGAACTCTACTATCAAGCAGGTACCTACATATGATGAATTGATTTATTGCCCCTGGTAGTAAGTAGTTTTTTTTATAAATGATGTCTGTTATGAAATAAGTATATGATGTTGCTATGTGGAGGAGGAGTGTGTAGATAGTAGGTAGATAAAAGCAATTTTATCATATGAATTAAGTACCTAAGCTATTTCATACCGGTAATTTTACCACAAAGTAGCGTCGAAAACAAATTAGGGAAAACATAAATTATCAAAAGCGTAGCGATGGCACCTTCCATTGTGAACAAATTTAATTTCCTAGTCAGAGAGGTAGGTAAATGCATGAAACCCGTATCGAAGGGGCGCACTATTGGTTGCATTATTTACTGCACTTTCCACCGTGTGGCGAAAAGCTAAGTAATTAATTGGTTTATGGCTCGTGGTTTTTCATTATTCAATGTATCTATTTATTATTTCAAAGTTGAAAACGGGGACTGGTCGTATTTGCAACGATTTGTTCATTTTGACGTTATTTGCTATTAAAGAAAATCCATTACCTTGTTATGAAGTTTGATAGTCAAGAAATCTAGACCTGTGATTACCACGCCTGGGTTTTCTGCTACCATTAAGTAAATCAAGTACTTAATTAGGATATGATTGAAATTAAATATACTCGGGTACATTCATTTATACAGATAAGTTGTAGGATTAATTATCATTCAATATCAAATTATGGAAATATGATCAAAAAGATACACCCTAATGAAGTCTGTTAAAAATCAGTAGACAGAGAAGGAAATACAGACCCGTGGCACACTTTGTTACGTCACAGTAATGTACTTACCGCCAACAAAGTATACGCAAAACTTGAGTTTTTAAAGAGAGAGATTGACAACTTTAACGAGTTACTTATTTATTTTTCGGCCAATTCCACGTTTCATACCTACCAAATTATGATTGTGTTATCGGTTTGCTTAAATTAATATAATAATTTTATTAATTATATACTTATAAGTTTTAATGTTAGAATTAGTTTATTTGTTTGTTATATTTTAAGTTACCCTTTTTATATTCATACTTGTAAATTTACCCAATTTGTAACAAAAATACATCATACTAAAGTAGGTACTACGGGCTTAATTCGAACGAAAGAAGGTATAAACTTACTAACTTAATTATCATTATCTGTAATATTTCTTTCATATTTTCAAGCAATTACTTTATACAACTTTATGAAAATACCATTCAATTTAATACATTAATATCTATGCAAAATTTTCGCGTTCAACAGCGGGGATTACAGTTGTTGGGCGTCGCATCCGAAAGTTACGGCTTTAATATAAAAATAAAGTTTTACGAGTGGACGCAGTCTGTTGCAGCTTTCCAATGTTGAGCGCGATTTATTGCTCGCCAAAGACCATTTGTTTCCTACTTTTTGTGAACTCATCCCCTGTAGGCATAATGATATCATTTCATCGTCTACCTCCTGCCTAGTAGGTAATAAGTAGGTACACTCAACGGAAGTGTCTACAATCTATTACATTTTTTTTAATTATTTCAACGTTGTACTATAATATGTGCTCTTTCAATTTAAGTACCTAAGTTGTGACTTGTGCAAAGACCTGGGATAGGTTTTTACTTTGTTTTACTTTTACACAGTTTCCTAGATGTAAAATTTACTTTCATTTGCAGCAATATTCTCAAATGCTCTTGAAAGCTAGCCACTTTTGATGTGTATTTACGTACTTATTAATGTGGATGTAACTTGACCTGCTTTTTAGCTTATCATAAATACATCACTGAATAATTGTAACATAGCGCCACGCCTGTATTACCGAAAGTGTAGACAGAGCTGGATATCACCCACTTTTCGCCAGCTATGTTTTGGGTCTCATACGTAATAGGGAGCGAGTCAATAGTCGTTCATCGGGCACAATTCCAAACTGCTGCAACTAACTTTAGTAGCAATAAGACTTTTGCAATATACTTAGAGAATCTTCGCTAAGTATATTACAGAAGTCTTTGAACTCGACCCGGGAAATTGACCATCAAGGCAGCTAAATCAATTGTACCTAATGCAAACAACCCATTTATAGGTACTTAGTTAACTATTAAGAAAGTTAACCACTGTGGGTCAGAAAACCTACTAAGCTTCTTTGAAGTTTTATCGTTAGTCATCTTTATGGAACCTCATTTGATTTTCACCTCTCTACAAATGCCTACCTACTGAGTAAACGCGTTCCCTGTAGGTAAACTTCATCGCTAAGTTGTGTTCAAGTGTAATCAAAAAATAAAATTTGAATTATTTTATAACACTTTGTAATAAATAATGAGTGAATGTAATAAATTAACTGATATCTAGTAGGTGTTAGTTGTGAAATCTCAGTAGGTTGCAGATAACAGGTGGCTAAGAGATGTTAATTTGTTTGTCTGTTGATAATGAGAACTGGAGATTATCTCGTTGGTAAAAATATTCCGCCTTTTATAGGTACCTAGATAACATTTAATTAAGCTTCATACTTATATTTTCTGGGTCCACTATTTTGTTAAAAGAAGGGAGTTATTTATTTGCTGTTAAAATACTTAGGCACCCGCCTAATAAATAAATGTGATAATATTGTTTTAGTAATAAACAATTTGGTAAAGAATATTCTTAGATTTTTCCCTCACACCGACTTACTTACATAGATAGGTACATCAAAAGTTCTATTAGGTAATAAAACGTTATTTACAGCATTTCTTCGATTTAAAGTAAATTTCATTTCTATGAAAATGCGTAAAGGTAAAATAAAATAAATTAAGAAGTGCTATTTAGTGTCTCTCTGCAGCACAGGTCTTCTCACAACTCTCAAAATATTTGTAAGAGTAACACTTGCATAGCAAACAGAAAAAAATCCAAAATACTGTAGGTGCTTGATCTGTAGACACTTTTGACACAGTACTTTTGATGAATGTATAAAGATTGTATTTGTTTTTTTTATTCTGAAATAGGTCTGCCTTTGACTACAACTTGACTGATGTTAAGCAATGGTGTAGTTACGATGGGACACACCTGCCCGCTATACCAATTCATTCGTGATTGAGGCTCCAAATGGTTAAAAACAATGAAGGAGCAACAATTTCGATCCACCCTCTTAAATGGTGTCACTAGACATCGCACTGTAATACGGCAAGGCCGCTTGGCAGTGCGGTTTTGTCTGGAGGGTGGTCACTAACCACGGCCGAATTTGTGTCCACTACCTGCAATTATTATACCACAAACATTTTGGGAGCATTATTAACAAGATACTTTCTTTTAAAAGAACGTCTTCGCCTTAACACATAAAACAGTTTTAATGCTCAACAATTTTTAAGCGTTATGAATTACCCAGTGTTTCAGTTGGTAAATATAGATAACATTGTTCTTTGTTTTCAACCACTGGTGACATCTCGTTATCTTTGATAAATGATTGATAATCGCGAAGTTAAATGTTTTTTTTTCCATTACCCATTTACTTAGACAGGATGTAGGGGTGGGTAAGTAGTACCATTAAAGTTTTCAGTTGGACAAGAATATATATAATACTAGTTTTCCGCCCGCGGCTTCGCCCGCGGATGTCGGTTATCGCGCTAGACCATTAATCCCTTTTTTCGCACTCGGATAAAACTATACTTTAGCGGGTCTCTAACTATCTCCATACAAAATTAGTTCAGTAATGTAGGAGTGTAAGCAACATTTTGAAATCGGCAAGCCCCCATAGGTATATCCATAAATCAATAGGTGTTTCTTAAAAATACTACGGCTCTTAGACCATACCTATAAGAAGAAATAAAATTTAAATTTCGAATTCTAATCATGGCATTCAAACATGTCATTGTGTCAAAATAAAGAGTAATTTAAATCAAAAGCATGAAAGAGTATTGATATCAACTTCGAAGAAAATCGCAGGCTTCTCCCGCGTAGTATTAGGGTAAAAATAAAAAAAATGGAAAAATAAAAAACACGTGTCTCATTATTTGTTTTAAGCTTTATGTATACCCAATTTGAAGTGAATCGGACCAAGGACTAAACAGTTCTGCAATATTTAATTTTAGTATTTCCAAAAAAACTCGTTTTACACTCTTCCTGGGGGTAGTTTTGGAAAAATAAAAAACATGTGTTTCATGATTTCTTTTAGGGTTTATGTGTGCCGAATTTGGAGTGAATCGGACTTGAGACTATGCAGATCCAGAGAAACTTTAATTTTTACCATTAAAACTCATTTTTCACATCCCATGGGGTAATTATGGAAAAATAAAAAACCCGTATCTCATTATTTGTCTTAAGGTTTATGTGTACCGAATTTTAAATTAATAGGACCAAGGAGTAAAAAGTTGCATACAAACTTCACCCCTCTATTTAACCCTATTAGGGGATGATTTTTGGAAATATTATTAGCCTATGTCCTATTCTAGGGTATATACTACCTACGTTTCAAACTTCATTAACATTGGTTGAGCGGTTATGGAGATACGTGGTAACAAACCTTCACACACACACACACACACACACACACTTACTTTCGCATTTATAATATTAAAGTAGGATCTTCTCCGTAATAATTACACTCACTGCAAAAGATAAATGCATAATAATTTGTAAGCCCAGATAGCAAATTATAGTTTTAATTAAATAATTAAGCAGTGTTATATGTAGAGTTAGATGCACCGTAACAACGTGACCTTGACGCACAGCCTATTTGACCAGTCCGTCATACGGCGAAAATTTTTATTCATAGATAAACCGTTCAGAACAAACTAACTATTCAAACAAATTAGTAATTACCACAGACGAACTAAATTGAACCCAGCGTGATGAGAATCACCTAAGTTTTTTATTTATTAAGCAACGGTGGCGCAGCGGTACGGGCCTCGCCTTAGAGGTATAAGGTCGCAGGTTCGATTCCTGGTCGTGCCCACACATTTTTGTGTGACTTGATTCATCTGCGCTGCTCAATATCGGTAAAGGTAAACATCGGCTGGAAACCGGCATGTCTAAGAACTAATAATTCAAGGACATGTGACATCTACCAACCCACACTTGGCCAGCGTGTGTGGTTTAATGCCCAAACTCTCACAACTCGTAAGATAGTTAAGAGAAGACCCGTACCCAGCTGTGGGGCACTAAAAAAGGTTGTAGTGATATTAATTAAACAAGTGATTTGTGATTTTTTGTGTAAGAACTGAAGACAGCTGTTTTGAGTAAATTAGGTAAGTAAATTAGTAAATTAAGATTATACCTAGCTATAATACGAGCTGTATCATTGCGTCAAAGAAGTTTGTTACGGCGTAATAGTTCCTAGCAAGAGTGTGCTACAGTTGTTGTAGCACAGTACGTACCTACTGCTACGTTGTAGTAGCTCGTAGAAAGAGAGTGCTACAGTACTGCTACGTTGTAGTAGCTCGTAGAAAGAGAGTGCTACAGTACTGCTACGTTGTAGTAGCTCGTAGAAAGAGAGTGCTACAGTACTGCTACGTTGTAGTAGCTCGTAGAAACAGAGTGCTGCACTACTGCTACGTTGTAGTAGCTCGTAGAAAGAGAGTGCTACAGTATTGCTACGCTGTGGTAGCGCGTAGATAGAGTATGCTACTAGTATGCATATGCCACGTTGTAGCGGGAATTTAACTATAAGGCCAAAGCAAGTTCAATACGGTGTCATTCATGCTGGTAGACTACCTATAATTTTCCATTTCATGTCAACCAAAATTTAAGACTTTTTACGCAGTTTTTCTAACAGTTATAAGCAGTGGTGAAACTATAAATAAAAATATCAAAGCAGCTTGCTACGATTCGAACCCCATATAACTAAAGACAAGTTCGACCGTAGTTTTAAAATATAAAGCTTAGCTCCATTTTTTAAAACTATCGTATTTGCCCTCAAATAGTAAAGTGACCTTTGTATCACTTCAACCCTTTATGGTGTCCCACTGCTGGGCACGGGTCTTCTGACGGGAGTTAAGAGAGTTTAGGCCTTAATCCACACACGCTGGCCAATTGCGGGTTGGTGGATATCACATGTCCTCGAATGATTAGTTCTAAGACATGCCGGTTTCCTCACGATGTTTTCCTTCACCGATATTGAGCAGCGGAGATGAAACAATTCACACAAAGATGTGTGGGCACGACCAGGATTCGAACCCGCGACCTTATTTTTCTAAGACGAGGCCCGTACCGCTGCGCCACCGCTGCTCTGTATGCAATACTCTAAGTAAACCTAGTTCTTAGCTAACAAACAAACACTACAGTTTTAAGAAAGCATTGTACCTAAGGAGTATGTAGGTTGGTAAGTACCCTCAATAAATGCTTCTTTGTATTATTAGTAGGTACTACCTATATAGGTACCTATTATCGAGGAAACATAAATAAAACAATAACCATTAAGTGCCCTTCAATGGGTACTAATCGTGTAACTATGTAAGTAGTTTCGATCCCAATTTTATAAGAATAATCATGGAAAACATCCTAAACAAAGAACTTTATAAAACCACATTAGATAAATGCCTCTTTAAAACCACAGTACTTTATATTCTTTGATATAAGGGTGAAATTAGAACGCCGTACTTGATATTCGGTGAAGATGTAGTATGGTTTTCCGACCTATAGAAGTGGCTTTCGGGAGTTTCACTAAGTTATCAAATGTAAAGATGCTATTGTTTCGACACTTTCAACCCCTTTGTATTGTCATCAAACGGGAATATGTCAAAGTTGGAAATACCTTTGCCTGGTAGGTAGGTATACTTATTAGGCAGGTAGCTACCTATACATGATAGGTATGTAATAACTACTAGTTATACCTTTGTTTGATATCCTCGAGATTTTTTGTTGAAGAAGACATAATTTTATTTATGCCTATAGGTACTTAAGTGCTTAAGAATTTTATTTTTAGGTAGGTACATACAACATAATTTTACATGAGAGAATTAAATGCAAAATAAAATGTTTTGCATCTAAGAATTACACAAGTCACACTTAAGAACGTATGCATAGTATAATGATATTAGATAAATATTAAGCAGTTTATCATAAGTAACTGTAAGTAGCAAGTAAATTCGATGATAAACAATTCCTTGGCGACATATGGTGTGGAGAAACAAGAGTGGTCTCTGCCGCAGCTAGGCTCATATTGATTACCGGTGACATTCTTATCAATCCACCCCCGGCGGTCGCACCGCGCGACTCAACACCCAAAAGAAACAGAAACGTTTCTTCGCGCGCTCGTAACGCAGTGCTACGAAAAAAGAGGCGGAGACGGTCCGAAGGCAAGGCGCCAATAGAGCGGCGGGTACGCGCTGGCGGCCAATGAGTCGGCGCGGCCTGGGCGGGCGCGCGCACTCGGCCGCGCCCTCGCCTACGAGGCCTTTTTATTTATTGTTGCGCGGAGTGGCGCGCGCGACGGGTGTGTGATGCGCGCGTAGTCAGTCGTTCGGAGTATGGAGTCCGCCGTGGACTCAGCGTCGACCGCGAGCGAGGTGTCGGGTTCGTCAGGGGGTTCGCCGCGAGTCAAGGCGGCCTCACCGGCCCGTGCACTGAGCCCGCCCGCGCTGTTGGCGCCGCGGATGCCGTTACCTCCGCCCGGCCTCGGGCTGCTGGGCTCGTTGCAGATGATGCATCATTCGCCTCTCGAGCTGATGGCGGCGGCCCACCACCATGGCCCACCGCGCTACGGCAGCCCACCGCCTATCTCCACCTCGGACCCTTCCGCTAATGAGTGCAAGCTGGTTGACTATCGCGGTCAGAAGGTGGCCGCATTTATTATCCAGGGTGATACAATGCTGTGCTTGCCACAAGCGTTCGAACTGTTCTTGAAGCACTTGGTGGGTGGGCTGCACACGGTGTACACCAAGTTGAAACGGCTGGACATAGTTCCACTGGTGTGCAACGTAGAGCAGGTGCGCATTCTGCGCGGGCTCGGCGCCATCCAGCCCGGCGTCAACCGCTGCAAGCTGCTATCCTGCAAGGACTTCGACGTGCTCTACCGGGACTGCACCACCGCAAGGTACGTCTCACCGACACTGTTTCCGCCCGCCTACATGTATCGTTCGCTCCTACTTGTTGTCCCGTGTCGCTCTGCTCTACATGCTACCACTCCACTCTGCTAGGAAGGTAGGTAATTTATGTGTAGCACCTATGTTTGTTCCTACGTGAAACTATTAGATCGATTTGTTTTTTTATTTTATTTTATTTTTTATGTTTGTGACAAATCCCGTGCTACATCTAGGTACCTTTTCCTTACTTTATCGTTAAAAATTCTAAAATAAATATTTTTTGGGTGAAAAATATTCATAAAGAAGAGAGTTGCCCTGATGTAAATGTACTTCCTTAAGTACCTAGATAAAACTAGATTAGGCCTACCCTCATACATGACTAAGTACAAACATTTACTGAACATAATTATTTTACTGGAAAAGGTGAGCGGTCTTAAATAAGAAACATAAATTTACTAACAATTAATTAGGTATACCTAATGTTGTTGGAAAATAGGGAAATGTCACCAAGGCTAGTGGTCTAACATAGGACTAACGATATCGCGCTTAAAACTGCACTGTGGGGAGAGAGCGTGCGCCATTAATTTTTCAGATTTTAATACGTTCAAAATATTTCCACGAAGTTAAATATTAAAGTGAGCTTTGGCGTGCGACGGAAGGGTTAAATCTCAGTTAATTAGCGTCCTCAGCTTAAATATTTAAGTAGTAATTTTTACAAACGGTAAAGTTAGATTAAAAAATCTTGTTTTGTTGTGTTGGACGCGGCCCCGTAGGCCTATCTCCGTGTTTTCGCTGAATGTGTTTTTAAAAATATAATGTTAGCTGAAAGTGTGCATCTGGGAGGCGTAAAGTTAAATTTTTTTTGTTCGTACCTATTGGTGCTTTTGTGTTGTAATATTTAATGTTTGTTTATACATCGCATCGGTAATGGAAATATTTAAGCAAGCGACGCGGCTCTACTCCTGACTCACATTTTGTTTGACTTTATCAACCGTGATTAACTAGTTCATCATATAAAATGATGTCATACACAATTTATTTTGTTAAGATCTGATAAAATTAGTTTTTATGAACATGGTGCTTCTACTCACAAATGATTTTTTTTTAATTTCGACAGATGAATAGTAAATTTTTAAGCTTTTGAAGAGATCTAGGACTAATTGTGTTTCAAAGCGATTTTAAAGATAGGTTCTTAGGTAGGTAAAGATAAAAACTTTAGGTACCTACTTATGACTACGTTAGATTTTTCTGTAATTTGATAAAAGTATCTGCAGTGAAATTGTAAAATACAGTTAAACAAAGAATGTGTAACCTAATAAAAATGCGCATGAGAACCAGCATTTGAAATCAAATAAATAAAAAAACTGTTAGTTCGCCGGTGGTCACCGAATCATAGATACTAATTTGTATTGACACGTTTCCACTATTTCGATTCCTCTAATGCTGTCGACAAAGAAATCTTGTTCCAAACATAAATACATTTTTTGTTGAGCATGTTTTTGTAAAATAACTTTTAAATGTTAAGCGTCTAGATGGTGAGTCTAACAGATTTTCGTTACTTATACCTAAACCTATTAGGTAGCTAAGTATATATTGGCGACAATAGCGTGGTTACAGGTTTTTTGTGACTATAAAAACCTAAGTCGTGACATTTTAATTTGTTTCTGATTGATTACCAAACAGTCACTTCGCCGTTTAGACTGTCAAATGTTTATTCAGATAGAATGCACAGTAAGCAATTTGTGTTTAATTCTATATGTAATTGCACAAATTTTAATGCTATTGGATGTCATTCCTGCATTTTGAAATGTGATATTTTTAAAACCGAACGCCCGCATTACAAAATGCAATGTAAATAATAGGAGGACGCTCCTTTACACGCTTCAATAATTGCTCGACAGCAGATAAACGAGTGCATATCGAGTTTCAACCAAGGAACTGCAGGGGTGTTCGCTGACATCACTCTTCTAACTCTTTTATCCGATTTAATGCTCAGATACTACATTCTTAATACAATGCGTATAAAAGATTGCAGAGATAACTTTTCGTTCTGTAGCATTGTACCTAATGTTGAACATACCTGGTAGGTTATAGGCCCAGACACTGGTAGTAAAGTGCGGTAGGCACACAATTGTTTTTGAGCATGTTATAGACAACTAATATTAGGTAATATTAGTTGTCTATAACATGTTCATATAGGTATACATCATTATGAGTCGCACCGCGTCACAAATAATTAAATATTTTTAGCACTAGGTTACGGTGTTCTTGGCCTTGTTCAACTTTACTATGAATGTCGACAAGGAAGTATAGCTACTCGAGTCGCAGGCGCTACTTTATCGCCTTATTTTTTACAAATCAATAGAATCTAAGCACAGGGTTCCGTCCATTGTCTCTGCTACAAAGAACGAGGTTCAATTACGGAGGTCATCAACACGACTTTTTATGGAATTTTCAGCTTTACGACTCATTTTGATGGTCCGCCTTCAAACGAAGTGATATTTTGTAAATAAACAACGGACTGAAATAACACCTCATTACCTTTGTAGAGCCGGTAGGCGAAGAACTTCGGAAGTTTGTTACTAGTTCAAAAACTTATAGATGTGTGATGGTAATGGTTATGAAAAAGATAAAGGTTCTTTCTGGCATTGTTTAAGTTGCTATTTGTGTTTAATTAAGCGGCGACTACAAGGCACCGACGATTACAGATGTGCCGACAACAAATCTAGGGACGTTTTAGTAACTTAAATATACGCTCAAGTATCAAAAGTTAAAATTTTCACTTATTTTATGATACTACAGTGTTTGAAAATGCAATTTCTTTATAGGGTATTATGTTTAGATCTTTGGACTATCATAAAAATTGTTTTTTAAATGATTTTGATTGGTAGTATCAAACTTCTTGTGTGCGCGTATAAGTTTGTGTTTCTAGATTGCATTGTGTAAATTAATAGAGTGGTCTATACACATAGTCCAGTGTTATGTAGAGTACGTAGAACGTTATTATCACGAATGTTGTCTGCGTCCGACTGGCGCTGTTCCAAGCACTGATTCTCATTGAAATATTAAACCAAGACACTGCAATGCAGTGTCTCAGACATGTGCGTTGCCAAATTAATTAATTTGTTTTTTAACGTTACATACCTGACCATTGTAATAAACTAGTTTATAATAGGAAGACAAATTAAATGACAGATTCATTTGAAGTGGATTGAATAATTATGTTGCTCTAAATAGGTACATACTAGGTATATTATTTTTATATAGGTATAATACAATTATCTTTTTCAAGCATAGTTATCTGATCAATGATCACGTTGGTTCTTAACTCAAATGTTTTAAGGGATTTGATTTTTAGATAACTTAATAATTTTGTCATTTGATTAACAAATAATATAAATTAAGAATGCTTTTGAGTGGCCAAAACTGTTTTATGATGTTTATATTGATTCGCCGGCGGATCGGCGCAGGCGCAAGTTACACTCACGTCTGGACGGACGCTTCTTTATCGCTTAGGTATCTAAACAAAACTCACACGAATGGAACACTTTCTACATTTCCGCTTAAGTACCGGTTACAAGTAACGATGCACATTATTAGATAATAACTACCAACATAAGTAGGTAGATATATAATTTATATTCGGATATCAAGTATCAATAGAAATAAATAAATAGCAGTGTGCCATCCTACAAACAATAAAATTTTCACAATTGGATGACAAACTCAAGTAGCTCACGAAAATGTAATTTCCTTATAAGCAGTAAAGCGACAAACTGCTCCACAATGGGAATATCACTGAGGCAATTTATTACGAATGATCAACAAGTAGCTGGGGAACATCGGGCCACAGACGGAAAGCAAAGAATGAATGCGACTGCCTCTGAATTGAAACGAACACCGATAAAGGACCCTCCGAGCAACCGAGTAAGTCGGCACGCGAACGCACGCCGACACTCGAAGTCCTCCTGTACAATTCGAAAAACGAACGCACACAAATGACACGAGGGAATCCCTCCCGGCTAGACAGAGTTATCTCAACCTCTCTATTTCCGTTTCGCGTACTATTGAAATCACATCTCTCTCGCTCCTAATAGCTTCGTTTGTTGCTGTCTCTTTCGCATTCGTTTCATTCATGACTGTATATTTGAATGGATTCGGCGTGCATTTTCTTCCCACAATTCCACAATTCGAAGTCATTCAAGAACTGGAGCGGGCGGTGGAGGGACGCATTAGGATTTTTTTTCTAGCAGCGTTACAAACGCTACGTACTACTTGAAGTTTTATTTAGAACATTATTTTCACGAATATCATATTACTGGATGAGATACTATTTTAACTGTTAGTTGTAGTCTAAAAAGACAATGTATTTAATAATGAGAGCGTTTAATTAGAATTAGCTTCCGTGTTAATAGATATTGAATGGTTGATAGAAACCATTGCATGACGTGATCGAGCACCGGTAGCCGTTGTAACGTCTTATAATTGCGGCTCACCATGTGTTGAGCTCTAATCATGTTTAATTATAGCAAGAAGAAGGAGTCATTGCTGTTTATCATGAGATGAACTGTTACAAATGTATAAACGCCGCGAGAAAATGATGGATTAAACGTTGCTATTGCTCTACTTGATGGATGAAAGTACAGTTTACACATGCATCAATTATTGATCGCGCAATTGATCACTATCATTGTACCTACATAATATGCAGCGAGGTATTACGTAACAGCTAAGTTAACGTTACTGTACAATGCCTACTTCAATACCTACACAGTATAATATTCAAAACTAATAGGTACAAGATTCAATATGTAACAATAAAATCTAAATAGTTTACCTAATTGACTTACAGTTGAATAGTTTTATGGCAGGAATTATATATTTTTTTAAATAAAACGAGCCATTCCACTGTTTATCATGTGTAAACTAATTAATTTCTTCAACTATTGATTGAATCTTTGATATAACCCGGTAAATAAATATTAAGTGTTGTAGTTGATAAAATTATATTATTAAACTAACGGTACACAATGGCTTAAACAAGTTTTTTTGTCTATCTGTACGTTAGTTGCATGGTTATTAATCCGATGTAGAGTATAAGACAATAGGAGGCGGAAATGCAACGGAATGATGTTTTTCCTCCACTCATGGATTCTATTGTGTGAATGAGATGTGAACACTAATTACTAGCAAAATTATTAGTTCAAACTAACTAGATTTATGGTGTTTATGTAGTAAATATAGTATAATTTTATTAGTGAGAATTTTATACTTATTGTGACCCGGGATAACAGCGCAGTAAATTGGCACATGTCAGATTGAATGTCAGTTAGAAACTGTAATAGCACAGATATACGAAGAGTAAGCTGAGAATAGCTAATCTATGTTCGTCTATTATTCTGTTATGACACCTTGAAAATACTTGACAGTGACAAAACATAGTTTAGTTATTCTCAGTATCACTACACTTCAACATTTTTTAGTATGCCACTGACTGCTGAGCACGGATCTTCTCTCAACTATCTTACAAGTTGAGAGAGCTTAAGCCATAATCCATACACGCTAGCCAAGTACGGGTTGGTGGATGTCCCCGAATGATAAGTTCTTAGACATGCCGGTTTCCTAATGTTTCACTGATATTGAGCAGCGGCGATGAAGCAATTTACAGAAAGATGTGACACGACTGGGGATCGAACCCGCGTCTTTTTATTTCAAATGTGAGGTTAATACCTCTGCGCCACCGCTGCTCATTCTCAGTATACTTTTCAGTTATTATTAAGCGGTAATTTTTTACCCCATAATATTGAAACCTAATATGCACTGTGACCTGATAAGCAGGTACAGATAGTAGATATGGATAGTAAGATTCGAATAAAGCACAATTGTAGTAATTATAGGTATATATTATCTACTTCCCACCGCACACGATTGCTTATAAGCAAGCCAGGCAATGATGGCACTGGCCTGACAAGGGCTTCGGCGGTGACAGTACCTACCAATTTTGTTACCATGAATAAGATAATTAATGAATAAGATAATTAATTCTTTTAAGTAAATACTTATTATGATGACAGGTTAGTCGAAACTCTGAACGATTGGAACTATTTTCATGCAAGCTCAAAATGCTAAGTGATCGATCGATAATTCTTAGCTAGGTTACTGATTATTAATTTAAATATAAATTTTCACTCCTCTAAAATGAAGAAATGAACAATAAAAATACTACAGGTCTGATAGATTCGAGATACTAATTAGGTACTTACATTTTATAGATTTAAGGATCTTATAATTAAAGTGAGAAAACAGTTTTGTGGAGCAATGAAATATTGTAAGCAAAACAAACACTTGTTAGTAATTATGTAGGTAATAATTAAAATTTAGTATTACCTAGTAGTTTCCAGAAATATAGTCAATCATAATTGCGTGGTGTTGAGTCGCACCGTGACTAAATGAAGCAATTACAAACCGTAACAGCAACGACAAGAAAACCTTTCGCACTATTAGTCTATTATCAACTGATACTGTTGCGGTACTGTTTTGCTTATTTTTCTCATGATACCGTATCGATCTACGAGCTTGTAGTACTTTTTATATTATTGAAACTCGAAAGTGCTATTATAAAAATAGACTAGATGAAAAACTGCATTAGAATTTGTGTTGGGTGTCTTTTGATAAAAAATGTTAACATTTTGTTTTGATATTAAAATATGCACTATTTTGTACCACAATTCAAGTTTAACAATGATATTAATTGAAACGGTTTTAGTAAGTAGAATAATAATATGCAGGTTTCGGTAACTAGTAGGTAGGTAAGTTATAATTAAAAAAAACGTATTGAAACAAAAAAAATAGAATGATTGCTGACTTTTTAAAGACACGGTTCGTAACCGTTGCAAATTGTTCGATTTCAATTATAGTTTGTAACTTTTGATATTTTGTGTTTTTCATGTATTCGACAATGAATAGGTACCTATTTAATTCTTACTTCGCAACAATAGGCTGTGCCTGCAACAGTGTTTATACATCAACCGACTTTATAGCACTACAAAATACTTTTAGAGATGAGAAAATATTAGAATACATAAAACAGGCATAAATTATGTAACTACAATGTGTTAGTGCTATGCCCAACTCCAATCTACACATGGAAATGTTTATAACAAAGAAACAGTATAAGATAAGGGCTACTTAAGTCGGTCTGGCCCTCGTTAAACCTTGATATACGGTTTATAATAAAACTTAATAAAAAACATTCGCAACAATTTAAAGCGGTTATCGATAAATACTTAGTAGACGAGTACCCAATGCGTCGGAGGTTGCAAGTCAAAAGATAGTAAATTGAGTTTTACAACTCAGCTGTTGTTTATTTGTTATCAAATCACGGTTTTATTTATTTTTAGTGAGTATTTTACTTTTACTCACGAGGTTTTAGCTTTCCATAAATAATTTGTGTCTATATTTGTATAGCATTTTAAATGTTTTTTTTTATGATTCCTTAGTAGAAATACAAAAAAAAATGTGCAGGTAGATAGAGTTGAGATATTATTATTTTGAAATAAAAATAAGGACGATTATACTTATTGAACGTAAGGTAACTAGGTACTATACACGAATATAACATTGTAGGTACATATTATTATAGGTAGGTATTTACTATTTACCAAAGGTTCGTACAGGTAAGTAATAATAACTAATTATCTCTACGTATTCACTTACTTTTATGCTTCATTGGATTTTTAGAAGCTTGTTTCGTGCAATAAACTATGACATTATTTATTGTGATAGTTAACATTATTACAAGTGCGTTTAATGTACTTTTTTATATCCCAAGTAGGTGTTACTACTTTGTATAAGTATTTTATTACTTACGTATTACATACTTGATTAAGGTAATAAACTACAATTATAAAATTGGGGGTACCTAGCTCTGCTAAGATTTAAGTCTTTATTTTTCAATTTAACTCAGATAATAGACCAGCGAAACATCTATTTTTAGGATAAAATAGTTACAAAATGTTGTCATAGCTACCTGTTTGTTTAATAAATTACGTCACAAAATTATTGATTGTTACGAGTGCGAGTCAAATCGATACCGGTCCAGATGCACAAAAATGGGGCAGAGAAATCGATTTGCCCCACATTTTGGCGGTCTAGCGTCGGCCGCCAGCGAGGGTAACGTTCGCGATAAGGGATAGTGCCCCCCTAGGCGGAGGTACCCCCTCCCCCTATAATATTTACCGCCCCCCGGCTATACTTACGCCCCTCAGTATTTACGGGTTAGAGAAAAACAAGGGTACTCGAGCTTCGAAGGTGCAACGTAGATTTTAATCCTTTCTGATGTTTATGATTGATGGCGGATTTCGTGATCGGAGTTTGTACGCTCGTGTTGATGGATTCTTTATGATTCTCATAGCAACGAGTGCTAGCGCAGACACACTCGTGAGCGAGGATTAGTTTTAATGATTATTTTGACAATTATAAACTTTTCAATGGTTCTTTTGTAGGATTCTATGCATATTAGATAATTTTTGTGTAAGTTATAAATTAAGTACTTATATAAATCAGATGAACGTAAATAGGTATGTAATGCAATTAAGCAGAAAGTCCCAGTAATATTAACTTATCAGTCCGTTTAAAAATAAGAAGTCTTTACTTGCACACATACCTACTAAAATAATAAGGACGAATAACTGCTAGAATAGGTACCAACATTAAAACCATTTATACAAAACAATAGTTTAATAATCATATCTAAGCGATGAATTTTAAATAGCCTCTAGCGCCACCCGTCAATCAATAATGAATTTCAATAGATAGTCCTAAAAAACTTAATTAGACTGCTTTCAAAAGCACGCTAACATCAATAACCAATAAAGACGTTCGCAAAGAAATATTTAAAGATTATAATGTGCTTTATTCTTATAGCAGTAGAGTTCAAAAGAATTAAGATCAGTTCATTGAGCAGTAAGTTTATGTTTGTTTTGACGTGATGTGACGATGGGTTAAGACGTCAGTCACAGCATTGACGCGTGCCCGATAGATAGCCCAATGTCCACGACCAAGTCCAGTTCGAAAGACTAATTATTATTTTCGTATCTTTAATAGACAGATGATCTGTTTCGTAATGAGTAATCGTTTTAAATGTGTAACACATAAAACGTTGTTAATAGCTATGAAGTTTTGACATCACTGAGATATTTGGACGTTGTGTTCACTAAAGAATATAATGCAGCAAAATAATAAAAAAAAAAACCTAGAGGGTGGTTCTTTTTTCACGTATCAGTCCGTGTTTTTAGCTAAACATGCATTGGTACTAGTTGAATGCACATCGCGTCAGTACAGGTCGAATATTCTTGAATATGGTTAAAAAAACTGAATGTTCCATATTAAGATAAGCATTTAATAAAAATGCTACATTTGTACTTTACAACAACACGCTTTACAATCAACAACCGATTTTATGATATTCAAATTAGTTAAATTATTATTACCAACACATTTTCAACTATAAGTAATTCTGAGCTCTCCATTTTTATTGGGTGAAATTATAACCCTACAAACCCAATCCACTGAAGCAAAACGTATTAATTTACTTACTTATAAATGCGTTTTTCGGTTAGTTACACGTTTGCGATGAAGGAAATTAAGTTTGGGGAATTGAAACTAGTCATTGTTCTTTTAATTGCGGTCAATTTGAGGCGTTCTAGCCGAAATATGCCCATCATTGTAGCGAGGTGAGGCTTACGATAAAACCGCCTTACTTCTAACGCATATTGATTTAATTGTTCTGTTGTTTTGAAAACTATACATTATTTTATTCAACCAAGCTATTTCGAAGAATATCTTACGTACGTGTACGTACCTATAGCTTCAATAAACTTCTAAATACTAGTTTTAAAAAGAAACTTTAGGTGTGCAATTACTTCATTTATTCATCACTTTAATGTATTAGGTATGATAGTGTATGGTAGGTACCATACTTTATCATGTCTAGTGGTATAGTACATGCCTACCTGTTTGCCTATAGGTAGGTATTGCCAGTAGGCACAGTTTGAAATAAAAGTTTAAAAATAGTTTGCATGTAGAAAACTTGAGACTCTTTAATAAAATGTGTGATATTTTGATCCTTGTAATGTTTTATAACTATTGCGCATATCGACTATTGCGCATCCCTATTTCGGAAACACGTTTTTAATAATTCCATTCGTAATATCATACAGATATCAAAGAAAGGGTTGCACAGTGGGCCGAGTGTGCGCTGACGCTGACTCGCACAAAACGCTCTATCTGCATATGCCCTCTGATTGATGTTCCCTGTAATTATTTAGACGCGTTAATAACACCACCGCGAAGGCCGCACTTTGTTTCTGACGACTTAAGACGAATGAAATGAGAAATTCTGTAGGACTCTTAATAGAGCTTATTGCTTTCTGATGTTTTGTTGATTAAACGAACTGGAATCGTTATTAAGTTACGTTATTGTTTTATTTTATTTTAAAATGCGAATTTTATTAATTTTAGACATGAATATCCTTTCGCAATGCCCACGTTACTTCAAATGTTGTTTAGTGTTGTAAATCCTTTGTACATTAGACTAATTTAATTATTCCGTAGCTACTCAGACCACACCCAAATAAAATGGTAAACATAGTAGGGCACACCCGTTTACATATTGTTGTAATAATGCGGTATCGTAGATTTATTTACATAAATGGCAGCCATATACAATTTGTCTTTATGTTTTCTGTGCGTGCGACCCCCGCTTCGACGAATCAGAATATTATTATTAGTAATGGCAGGAAAAAAAGCTATTATGCAAATGAAACATTTTGTGGTAAATAGAAACTGACGTAATGTCATGTTGAAAACGGTTATAAATCGTTTTGTGTAGATTTATTCGATTTTTTCACTACGATATCTAACCACATAAACGTAGTAGAGTTGGACATTAGAATTAACTAAATTGTTTTGGTAAAAGAATTCCTGAAATCGAGTCTGGTGTTATATAAATGTTAATTTTAACAAAAGCTTATAATAATTTACATTACTCATCTAAATTATGTAGCGTGTATTTTTTAAACGGACATGTGGTGTAAGTAGGTAGGTATGTTTAATCTCACACACACTACACTAAACTGGCATATTCATTGAGATCATAGATATGAATACGTTATGATATATATTATTATATTTAATAACAAACGGTTGTTGAGTGCTGTTTGTGCTTACGTCACAACGAGAACCGAATAATAGAGTTCGCTACAAACGTTTAGCGAACCCTCGAAAATTGAAATAAAAAAAGAACCATTTGAGATGTAACAGCGATATGATTTTGCACTTTTTATATTTTTTCGTGTTTGCGTGCGTGCTTTCAACAGTGAGCGGTAGAGTTGCGAATCGATTGGACACATCTAAATTGCGGTATACTGTTGTTGGATCTTAGGAAAAAGTATGATATACCGATCTATTATTATTGAGGAAAATGATCGAAAATATATATAAGTGCCTCATCTCTAGATTACCAAGTTGTAAACAATAATGTAAAGCATAGGCAGGACCAAGAGTAATGTTAGATGGACACACAACAGATAATTTTATTGCTATTTATAATCAGTCAAATTAGTAGATATTTTGTATTATTATAAAGCATGTGATTTTTTTTATAGCATTCCATATCTTTCTTGTTACAAAAAGCGCCCCTGTTTTTGTCAGAGAAACGTAATTATAAGCGAGATTGTTGCGAAGTGACTTGTAATATGACCCCTTCTAAAATAAACTTTTAATTTTACCTATGCACTATGGTATTCGCCATTATTACCGATGTAAGTAGTTGTTTATGTGCTTGACACGGGATTTTGAGACACATTTTCATTCATATTTTGTGATATAAATTTGTGTCGCTGTAGGTACTTATGTAACTAAAGAAGGTAAAGCGGGAAAGTCGGTCATAATAAACACCATCTGCTATAGATACCTAATGATTTTTTGTAAACGTGATTTAATGGGCCAGCTTTAATTCGTATTAAATCAATTTTACATAGCATTCTTTTTATAAGGAACGTACTTTGCAAAAGCTAAAGAACTCAAAATATTCGGACATTCGGACCGTGGAGGGGCCGAATCGTAAGAATGTGATTAATTAAACAAATGTACAGAACCGGAAAGAAATTCGCCAACCCTTGGTTCCTATTTTTTATAACAGACATACCTTTCTGTATTTTGGGGCTGTAATTGACTCGTTGTTAATTTAATTTTAATTTTCCGCTGCCAGGAATTTCACTCTGATTTTCAGTTACAAAATTATAATTTAAATTTTGGGTTCATTGGACTTATTTGATTACAATGATTTGATATGATTCGTTTTAAAACCTTCACCAACAAATAGGCCTACAAGTAATCTTATTGTAGGTATAGATAATGGAGTTATTCGGTGAGACTTTAGATAGGTATACCTACATACATTATTATAGATTGTCACACCCAAAAGTGTGATATAAAATGCGGGTTAGATTTTCGTTGCTTTTCCTTACAACTCGTTATAAATGGTAATCTTGGTAGTAAACAGTAACATATCTCAGCAACAATCTAACGTAGAATGTATAGAAACGTCGCTAAATCAACAACACTAACATTTGCTTCTCATATTTCCAATTAAAATTCCTATACATATGCATTGTTGCGAATCAGATATCTCTATTGTCCAGTGAATAGTTTTGTATATCGCACACATACAACTGTATTATGTGATTCTAGCAATTGATCGTTGAGTTGCATGTAAACACGTCCACTAGACTGCAATGTAACAGGCTAGTGCCCTGTAGTGCTGTACTATAAGCGTTCTAGTCAAACTCACTTGATAACATACACCCTGTCTGTACGTAAGGTAAAGTATGTAACCTATCCATTAGCGTCCCGATGTTTTTCATCAGTAGTTATTTTCATTTCATACAACCTTAAGACAAACATATGCGAGTTGGTCGCTGGAATTATTAATTGTAATACCTATATGCTAGTTTTCCTAACAATGTTGTCCTTTTGTAAGTGGTACAAACACCACATAATATTGAACCTGCTAAAAGTTTGGTTCACGATGTACAGTTTGAGTCTTTATCTACTGAGCTACTACTCCTTGTTATAGTGTTTATCTATCGAATAGGATATTTAGGTCCAATACGTGAGGGGCAAGCCTATTACCGTTCATTGGTCATAATTTCCAACATCGAGTTGATTGTATGATTTTTCTAACAGCTTTAGTAAAGGGTTTTGTTCGAATAGTAAGAATTGTCAATTATACTTCAAGGTTAATAAGTGTGTTCGCGTATTACTTGACCAACGAGACAGTTTCCGGTATTAAACAATACAATAATGTTAGGGATTGTAACATTTATGTCGTCTAACTTTAAAGCGATAGTAATAAGATGTAAACAGATCAGTTGTTCAAACAAGATTAGTGATACATCCTGCTCTCCCGGTGGGCTAATCTGTGTGGAAAGCGTTATCAGATACCTACCATAGGGTAAATTTATGAACGAGCCTACTGTTTTAGAACCATTGTTTATCAGTATAAAGACTCCGCTGGTAATTAAAGTTATGTAATCTTACAAATTAATTTAGTGCCGTTTAGTAATATTATAAGCAGGTACCTAACTTATTCGTTTCTATAATTTCATCAGCTTACGCGACTTTATCACGCGAGGCTATTGCCCTGCTCTTGTACAGTCGTAATAAATAGCCTATGTCCATTCGCAGAGTTCAAAGTAACGTCATACCATATTTCATCTAAATCAGTTGTAACAGGTTAAGCGTGATAAGCCAAAAAAAAAACAGACAGAATTATTTTCGCATTTATAATGGGTCTATGAAAATATGGACTGTAAAGAAGTCGTGTCTAAGCGTTGATTATAGTTTTGAAATGATCACTCAAACCTGTTAACTGAAGGTTTTTGAACCCGGCATGCGGCACATTGTTATTTCATATTTATGTATTATATCTCTGTTTGTTCGTACAGGGACGTCATTGAAACTAATAAATTATTTTTGTGCAGAATTTTGCAGTTAGAACGGTTGCTAACATTCTGAAATACATAGCTTCATCAAAAGTGGTTTAGGTCAGAAGATGACGTCATCATCTTTGACAATAATATATTCAAGAGTATTATTTTTATCTTGGTTTTCCAGATGTTCCATTGGTTGAAATTATGTAACTATTTACCTATAATCAATTACCTATTTTACTTAAGACTCTTATTTACTAATGTTTCATTAAAATAATTTGATTTCACTACTACATCTAGCTACAAGATATGCACTAATTAAATACCACTGATTATCTACTACCTAGTTTCTTAACAACAAGCTGCAATAGGTTGAGGATACGTACTAGAGACAAGTTATAATTTAATCTGTGTTACATTTGATCTATAGGTATTTGCTTAGCAGATAACACCAGAATGTTAGGGCAAATGTCTTCATTCATGATTTCAGAGATAAACAATGAACATGCAATTGGAACCTTTCCAAATTAACAGGTTACAATCGTTTTGATATATTACATACACAAGTGCAAGTTACTTAGTGTGACAGAGTTGTAAGTAGGCTGAGTTGTTTGGCCAAGAAATACTTAGATACGGAAACACTACTTCAAAATGCTAGAAGAGATGTAAAGGAGTCACGTTGTCTACTATGATTTATCTCACTCGTTTGTATAAGAACTTCATCATACAACTATTTATAGTGAATGAACACTTTTAACTGTAGGTAATTTAAAATCAGTAAAACCGTCATGTGTTGAGAAGTATCTGACTGAAAGCATCGCTATGTAAGTAATATTTTAATTAACTTTACTTAAATATTATTAAACAATATGTATACAGACGGCGCTAGATAAATAAAAGAAATAGTAAAGTTATAAAACCGTCTATTTTTATTAGTACTTATTATTTTGATGTTCAAAACATATGAAGTTGCCGTTACTCTTTTTGAAACTGCAATGCCAAGTGTCATTGTAATGTAAGATAACGTAACTTCGTTCGAATAATTTAAACTTAATTTTGATGCAAAAAGATATTTTTGACTATCGAAAACAACAATTGCTGAAACTGCACTAGTTATGCACGAGTGTAGTAACTGTAGGAAATGCAATTAGCCAGTGTTCACTCGCGATGCCTTCGACTCGCTCAACCGTATAACTCCTTATCTCGGTTGCATGTTTTTTCAATATGCAATCCAAGACAATCACCGGTTTATCTAGCAATCTCAATTCTCAGGTATTTTTAAACAAACTCCATTAATTATATTATTGCACTTTCGTTACTAACTCTTCGTGTCAATTAGAAGTAGGTAATTCAAGCCAAACGAAACAGGCAAATAGCGTTTAACAATAAAATTATTGGTTAAAATCTTTCTTCAAAATATATAAAAGAAGAAACTGACTGACTGATACATCAACGCACAGCCCAAATCACTGGGTCTAGAGACTCCAAATTTGTCACATAGGTTCCGTTTGAAGTCGAGAGGTGCACTAAAAAAACCTTTTTTCTTAAACCTATCCTAACAATCTTTCTTATACCTAGCTAGACTTGGTAGGTGGGTACTATTTGACCCACCTACCAAGTCTAGCTAGGTATATAACATGCAAGCAGTGTGAATACATTTTACTAAAATAATAGAGCTGTATCCTTCCTGCCTCACACATATTAAGGTGTGTTTCTTACCCCTGGCGTATAGCATTTTGATGTCTTAATGATATTGTCTGAATGATGTATGCAGTCCGGAAACACCAGTGGCGGCTACTTAACTCAAATAGTCCAATTTTCTACGTTTCTTTGTTTTAAATGCAAAACGTAGAATAATGTAGGATCCTATATCTAAGGAAAGATATGATTTGCTTTACAACATTACCTTTAGACCTAAATTTATATTTTGTAAAAAAATACTAATACTAATATTGATTACCGCCCGCGGCTTCTGCCTGGTCCCCGTTTCACCTCTTATTGAAAAATTCCTTAGATCTCAAACGGAACCTATGTGCCAAATTTGGAGTCTCTAGACCCAACGGTTTAGTCTGTGCGTTGATATGTCAGTCTGTCAGTCAGATACTTTCTTCTTTTTTATTTTTAAAGAAGAAAGAGATATCTTTAAGTAAATATACATTATATTAGATAATGTTCTATAGCAACCGTCATATTGTGATATTAACTAAAATACAGCACAAATGTAGTATCTATTGTACGTTTAAGAAAAATATAATTAATCTTTAATTAGGTTATTTATATATTTTACACACATGAATTCGAACCATGTTTTTGAAAATAAATATTTTGACAATTACTTGCTGATAATTCTCGTATTTAAAAACATAATTTGGTATTAATGGTATATGCTCTTGTTTTTAATGTTAAACTTAGTTTATTCAAAAGTAGTTTAGTTTTTATGGCAAATTGTAAAATATCATGATAGTTCAGGTACAATTATAAGACATTTTAATATCAAACTGAGAACAGCTTAACTACATAAGTGGTTGGCTTTAAAAATGTTGGTTGTTTGTTAAGCTTATTTCATACTGACGTTGTTTGCGTGTTGCAACAAAATATGTAAGAAGAAAAATTGTAGCTGGTTGTTCTAACAACGTAATTCTCATTTATGATGGTTGTTACACTATCAGTATGTAAGACAGCTCCTACGTTTGTTCATTGCTTTCAAATAGTATACTATAATAAGAAAAGTTCAGTAGGTATTATTAATAATAAATCGTAGATACATTATATCGTATAATTGTGAATTAGTATAGAAATACTGAACCACCTGTAAAATATTCTTAAAAAAAATGTTTTCAAAAGGCAAAAGCTTTTTTAAGCCTAATTAATATTTTAAGGCACAATAGAATATTCTACACACATCAAAACTTAAGTAAGTAGGTAAATAGGTACTCTAAACTAAGTTTTGCTACATTTTAAAGATGTTCTCTATCATCTATCTATAATTTTAGATGAGTGTAGGGATTTAACGCATGATAGGCGTATTTTTTAACGGCAGGGAATTCATTAGGAGGTAGTGTAGCCATTAGTTAGTACTAAGCCATATTGTTTAAGTAAGTAAATATTCCAAATGTCAAGCAAGCTTTGTTGGCAATCATTTCATAAAGAACTGGTTCTAAGGCTAGACAAGCATCTTCCTTAAACAGCTCAGACTTCACTGTGCTGAGGATTTGATCGACCAACTTATTCTAGAACAACAAAACAACCGTTACTCTATCTTCATCCATTAGGAATACTTAGAGAGTGCTTTATTGTTTAATTCTAACTGTGTAACTGCAAAACTAACTTGGTTCTAGGCGTAGGTAGTATGATAAATCGTGACCACGCAGTCGCTGCCTCGGGCTAATCGCTCCTGTTGCCTTTTATTCCGACTTATTTGAAATTTTGCAGCTTATAGTTTAACAATATTGTATTAACTTACTCAACTCATAAGACAGTTGGAAACAAAACAGAAAACCCGGGTCCAGCAGTGGTTGTTTATTGTATTCATATTGACAACATTACCTTTGAACATTAGAAACAATTTCGGTAAAAATGAAAAAAAAAAAACAAGTTATAAGACCCAGCACAGCATGCACCATGGGATATCGCTCAGATTTTTAGCTAGCTTCAAACATTTTTGACTACAATAATAAATGTGCACAAGGAACTATACAATGTAAGTGTGGACTTATGAGGAAATCACATTTAACCATTATAATGCCTTACATACATTACATCACAAAAAAAAAGTACTTGCTTATTATAAACCATGTATGTATTTAGATATCTTTTACCTACTATCTTTAGTTTTATATTCTGAATGCGACGCCACTGTTATTATGAGTATAATAAATAATGTCAATACATTTAATGTTCTTTATTAATGCGCTAATGAATACACAATGTCTGCAGACGATGTATTTTAAAATTGTTGTTGGTATGTGCAACGAAGCACTTATTGTAACAGTTTTTATAGATATAATTAGGTCCTATGATTACCCCAAGCTAGTGCGAAATGTATGTGTTGGCGGTAAAGGGCGTTTATAACTCAAGGCGTCTGCACTAGGAAAATTATTACCTCCAGTCAACCGCTAATTAAAAATTATAATAATTAATTTCGCAATTAGTTTAAATAATTAATGGCATTAGAATCAGGAGTGCTGACATGTATTTGTAGGGTTCGTTTCAAATGAACAAGGAACATCGTCTAGGTTATGTAATTACATAATACTCATGCCACCAGAAGAGTCTAAACTTTTTGTTTCCTCTTATTATGAATAGATTCATGTACGTAAGTACTTATAATGATAAGTTTTCACGGTAACTAAAATCAATATTGATACTATGTAGGGTGACTGGTAATTAGGTATTTTGCCACGTGGTAATTCTCATCATTACATACAACTTTACCAAAAATAACTTTTTGAGCGACTTTTTTAATTCCATTCATTAATTTATATGGAGCCGCCCAGTAGAGACGACGATAGTTATGAGTAGAGCAGGGAGAGTGACGAGCGACGTGGCGAGGCGGGTCTCCTTGTCAGGCGCCTTGGTATCAATTGTTGTCTTTACTGCGCTACTGAATATTAAAAAAGAGAATTTAATAAAATCTCCAGAAAATATTTACTTACTACTAATTACACTTTTATAGCGATTGTTTCTGAGTACTACTGTATGAATGGGTGGATTATTGTTGCTGCCTTTATTTCTGTTGAAGATGTCAGGGATACTTGTGCTTAGTAATTAGCTTGTGAAATTATAACATGATTATTTTTCAGCTTCATATACCTAGGTACATTATTTACTACTAGATTCCTGCCCGAAATTCCACCCACGTCTATATTCGTTATCGGTCACAACAATTAGTATGTATTTCCTTGGGAAACTTAACTAGCTCTAGGTATAACAGATTTCATCTGAATCGATTTACTGGTTTTAACATAGAAGGCAATCGAACGACAGATAGAAATACAAACACAAATTTTACCATACATTTTAAAAAGAATAAAGAAAATATTTCGGACAATTCGCAAGTCCATATCGGGCTAGCAGCTTAAAAACAAATTAATCCGTAGTAGGTACTGTAATCTTCAGCTCACCGAGGTACACCGAAAAATCTCTGAAAGACCACTGCATCTATTCTGTCCGCTATCACCTACAATCTAAAAACAAAACTAAATAAAACAAAAACAATTATTTAAAAATCAAAAACCCAACTGCGAACAATATCAACATCTGCCAACTTATCTGGGGTACTGATTTGGAAAAATCCAAAAAAAAATTTTCATAATTTCGATGAACCCAGTGTCACTCTAACGACTACGAAAAATCTAATGATACCTGTTAAGCTCAGATGTGACAAGCCCTTTAGGCTCTAGAGCGTGTGAAAGAAATATACACACATACATACACTCGAAAAACGTAACCCTCCTGGCGCAGTTGGGTAAAAATACCAATAATAGTTTTGTTTTTTGTTGCTACAGTTAAACAGATGAAAACTGATCAGGTGACCACACTACATTGTAACGTTTAACTATTAATATTAACGATATCTACTAATGCCGTCAAAGGATCTGGAGACCTTACATCTGATCTACAAATGTCGATACACCGGTCAATCAAACAGGTGTATTGACGATGACAAACGTAAGGCGAATTACCTTCTACATATATATGTACAAATAATTGCCTCGCTTGCTGTAAGCATGTTTGCTTAAAACCGCGAGGACCCGGGTTCGATTCCCGTGTCGAGAAAAAGTTATATTCACCTAGAAAAATTTAATTGCAGTTTGAAGTTTGAAACTTTGTCCGATGAGGGCACAGGATATGATCGCCACCTATTACGTTAGGAACCTAAACATATCAGGAAAAAAGTGATGTTACTCACTGATGATAGATATACCTACTCGTATACCTTCGGGTGATACAGACGTGAGCGCATTGTTATATCTACAAATATAGAGCAAACGTGAGTTTCTGATGACCAAGCGTGAGTATGAGTCTAAACGATCGAATTAACTTTTCCAGCGGGCAGCTCTGTTGAAATTCCATACAAATTCGCGTTAATGCAAACTTCTTCGAATAGTCTAAAACTCTCACTAGGCACAAGTTGAAGATCATTATAGTTAAGTTATAAACGAATAATTAAAACTAAGTACTTAACTAATAAAACAGCTTTATAACAAAATAAATTTTATTTACATACTTTTGCGTTATTATAACTTACTTTTATATAACAAACAACGGTTGTATTCGATTAATCATTAACTTAGGTAAAAAGTTGCCCTTTTAATTAGCGCTGGGCGGACATTTTAATCTTGGTTCTGGGGATTATACACCGAGCAAGGACTTAAACGATTCAGAAGTAATAATTCTTCGGAGTGTTATAAATAACAAAAATAAAATTGCTGTCCTAAGCCTCGAAGGGGTTGTAAAGGAAGGTGACATACTAAATGCCACGCGAACTTGGAAATATAGCCAGATATTTATTTTTGTTTCTTTTCAATGTTATTTTTAGTTTACTTCATTATTACACATTTTTTTGTGTTTAGGTAACCTAATAAATGTTATGTAGATTGGAATAAATAATGACAGCACAATTTAGTACCTACGTCATATAATTAGTTCTTATTTCTTATGATCCTCTAATAAATAACATTATTCTCATATTAAATTGACACTATCTACAGATCCCCAATTAAAAAATACTTCAGCTCGGGAACACAACGAGTTCGATGACAAAGAGATAAAAATCTTATCTTATATCTTTTATTGTGACACTGCTCTTGCTCGTAGCCAGATCGTTGTTTAAGTAAGAAGTAATGCACTAATTGGGCAGTTTCCTTAGTCGAATCGTGGTTGAAGGGAAATTAATGCCCCCAGGAGAATAAATGTGCTATTATTTTTCTCTAGAAAAGGTTCCACTGTTGTGTCAAAAGTTTGCAAGGGAGCAGGTGGAGTAACCCAGCATTTAACTTTGTTTACAGTACTTGTTACATTTTGTTTCAAACACAGAAATGCCTCCAAATTACAAAGGAGGCAATAATTATTACACATACACTTTCACGAAAACAGAATAATTTGATCAATATTCAAGATCTTAAAATATTTATTAAGTATACTTTTGATTTGTGATAGCTTCAAGGAGGGACAGGTTCGCATTTACTTTAATAAATTGATTTACAAGTAGGGTGGATGTTTCCGAATAATTATTTCTGCGTTTTAATTGAGAGCTATGAAATTTCTAGTCCCTTGAGCAGATCATTGCTGAGGCAATAATTGAGAATTCCAATCTCTCTTATTACTTTGGTTATATTGCGGTGAGTGCCGTGGTATATGGTACAGATATAATCTTGACGGTTGCTTACATCTCAAGTACTTAGTTACTAAATCCATGGTAAAATATTAGAACTTTAGGTATAATGTAAGAATAATTGTGATAGATATTGTGCCAAATAGAGCTGGTAGACCCCCACATCCTGGCGCATCACAGTCAATTGATAGGAGCCTCACGTATCAATCTAATTCTATGACCTGTCAAATGTAATTTATTTGCTGTTATTCATTACTTGCGCTCAGTGCTGTGTTACAAAAACGTCATTACGGGGAGAAAGAATATCTGAAATAGGCTTGCGCTTCACCACAATTTCTTACCCAGTAGATACTGATTCACTCGTGACTTGAAGACAGACAGATTATAGATATCGGAAAAAAGAGACTTGCTAAAATTGCTCATTGCTATAGTATTTTTTTAAAAAATGATCATCTATTTCAACAAATTTACGCAATATTTTGATGATTGTGTGATAAATTTGTATCCCAAAATTTTAACCTAACTTTGTGCATTGCTTGCAGTGTATTATGATAGCAAGTCACTGGCGGCGCCACAAATCTTATAGATATTCACATCACTAATGAATTGTTATAGAAGTGATTTCTGGAGTCACTCAGAAGAAATGATCCGAAATGTTTGTGGTCAATTTATTTACTAGTGATTCGTTACGGTTTGGGCGGATACTTGGGTCGATGATAAATTGTATCTTAGTCGCTCATTTTCTACCACTTAAAATATTTTTAATAGTAATTTTAGACTAAGACTCCATTACATTAGAGTTCACAATTGTTAGTTCAAGTTTTAAGGCTTTCATGGAATTCTATTTACAGTAAGAACTTATTTTGAACTTTATACCTTTAGTCTAAAACATAATTTTGAGTTAACATTCAATCTTCGGATTCCGAATGACATTTAAAATTGACAAATGATGAGCAGTCACAGTTCAACAGTTAATTTGTATGTAAATATGATTGTATGTTGATCCATTTTAAGCTAAGCATTAATTTGTTTCTCAACCTTGGACCTTGCTGTTATTAGTAAGTAGGCAACAAAGTATAATTTTATGAAAGGGCATAATTTAATGCATTTAACAATAACAAACATTGAATAGGAGGGAAAATAAACGCTAAATTGCACTCATTTACTGGGTCGCGACGATCAATCATGGCGGCTAAGTCATCAGCCGGTTCAAATGTCAAACGAACCTAGGGTGGCAATAAAAAAGAAAAACTGTGTTGCCATTATTAAAAAAGTGACTGTGACTTTATTTCCATTGTCGATTGCCGATTCGGGATTATTAACTGACTTGCATATTTTTTGTGTTCTAATATTGATAGATTGGTTTTTTCGAGTAGGTGACTTTTGATTTTGTTGCGTATGTGAGTCGGTACGCCATGAATGCCAACGATTACAATATCTAGGAGAAAAGTATTTGTGTCAAAATAGCACAAAACGATAGTCATCGACTGGTGTTCACACGCGAAGTGAAACGTATTGTCAGAACCACTCTACGCTACTTTATTTATAGCCAGCTCTTTATATTGTTTGATATTTTTGTTCTGTTCGAATATATTTTTAGCATTTTGACGTTTTCATTATCCGCTATTGCATTGCTGTTTCCACCTAAGTAAGTTTTCTTAAGTAGTAAAGTTTTCACATATCAAATAAAGTGCTGGGCATTCTATTCAGCAACACTATAATATTTATATTTAACTGACTTTTTTGTACAACTTTTTAGGTACTTATTGTTTGTTCCGCTATCACGATTATGAATCTCTGTTAAGGGAATTGATTCAATTTAAAGGGATTGATTTACTCTAATTTTACGATTCCGTTTGCGTGTTCTCGTCCAGTAATAATCTAATAAATATGTCCGTCGGGAGGGTCCTGTATTGTAATGAGTAATGACTTCACATTAATCAATTATATTGGACTGATTGATTGTTTATTACTATTGGTACTGACTTGGTTTTTAGTTACATTGGATACCTATCTAAAATTACGACTTAATTTGAATAAATTGTATTAATATTATTATTTATTGAACTTGTTTTGTCTTCGACTGGATCAAAGCATGTGCTTGTAGGTGAAACGGTGTGCAATACAAACACGGAGAGATCGCGTGCGAGTGCCCAATAACACTGAAGCCGCGGAGTCAAACCGCTCGATGCTACCCTATATTTTAACAACTGTCCTAATACATCTTTCAATGTTGTTTTTAATTGTTTTTGCTAGGCTGTTGTTTATTTTTTTATACAATGTTTACATTTTATTTTTATAATACATTGTCGTTATCCCTTGTGTTCGTTGTGATCTTTTTATTTATGAATGTGCCAATTCTATAACTAAAGCTGTTTCTGAATATTTTTGCTATCGTCATTTATTTGATTCAAAAGCAAATTGATGTGTTCAATAACTTTACACGTCCTTGCATGTAAATTTATCTGTGTCAACCTTTTGTAGAAAATCAAAATTTAAAAATATTCAACGAATTGGATCGATTTTTTTCTTCATTTCAGGTGCCTGTCAATGAAAGCGCCAGACAGGTATGTCGCTATCTCACTACTGCCGCGTGTTCGGTTTCGTTCGGCCGTGTTCGGTTGCGTTCGGAAACGTACGAGCGGGCCCGGCTGACGAGCCGGTTGCTTGCAAGCCTTGGGGGTAGCCTGGAAGACCACACGTTACCATCCGCAACGCAGGACATTTTAAACAGTATTCCATTTCCAACAAAATTGCTTATTGGTGTGGTTTATCTTGATTCTTTATATTTTTTGGTTTGAAATTTTTTAATAATACTATTTTATGTGTGTTCCATTTCATCACTCATTGAAATGAATTGAATTTTATTTTTCTCAGTTGCTTAAGTTGTCCATTATTAAACCCTTGATCTGAATGCATATTTGCATAATAATAATTATCTATGCTATTATATCAATGTTATTAAATGTTTCTAATTGGATAACTGTGGGTCAAATGTTAGTTGTCGTTGTATTGGTTCCAGGTTACACCCTAGCTATTGACTTAAAATAAAAATCACAGATAAATTTACAATGTAATTACTTGTGTAGTTGTATTTTATTGAATGCGATAGTTGGTTTTTGTTATTTTATCAGCATGATTGTGATTGTGATCTTTCGTTTTTACTAAAATATTGTTGTAAGTTCCTGGTAAGTATGCAAATAAAACTACAATCTAAAGGAACGTAAAAAACAAATAGGTAAGTATTCTGTTATGGTTAACTACTAAAGCAAACTAAATTTAATCCACAACGGTAAGAGAACAACAATTGCAGTATAGCAAAATAAGGCCAACTACTTGGACTTTGTGCTCTGTTTTGGTCATTGATCTTAAACATCATAATGTGGAAGAACTACTCATTACTAAAATTAGTACATTTCTACTATTTTGAAAGTACCAAAATCTAAATGGTACCTATATGAAAAAAAAACAATATTCATTAAATTTCGTAATCTGAAATAGGAACCATAATAGTGAACAATCACTATATTTTCTACTATATTACCTACGAGTATATGTCGTTACGTTCTCTGAAATTGAAACGGAAAAATATGTAGAAATACTAAAAAGTCGGTAGGTTAGAGACCACTGGTTTTGGATACAGTTTTAGAACACATTAATTGTACAATTAATGCAACCACTCTGACAGTCAGAGACAGTATTGAACATACCTAAATGCAACTAAATCAAAACTGCCGTACACTCTCATAATAACAAATGTTACGAGTTTACGCATGAGTTAAAGACAGTGAGTGCGGTCCAATGACAAACGAGTCATCATCATTAAATCGTAAAGGATTTAACGCCTCTGTTGGCACACTTCTTTTGTTGGTTCCATAAAGGCCATTAAAATGTTTGATAAAACGTTGGCCGTACAAAAAGAAGTTGGCGGCTACCGTGGGCTCCCCACGGCGCGACTCAATGAGGAACGACGTAGTGTGGTTCGTACAATACACTACAAAGCCTCTGAATGTTGCTAGTTCCCATTTTGGTGGATCACAGCATGGTAATCTTTTTATTCTATTTTACAGTTGATAATTAAATGTAAATATTTTTTTAGATAATTTTACTAACAAGATGCATTAAATTAAGTAGATAGGTGTCCAACACTGAAGATTTGTATGTTTTTCCTACAGTTATAAATCATTTGAAACAGGCTTCATAATAGAAACAGTAAGCACCTTTCAAACAGTCATCCGTAATTATGCACAAATCCATAATTAGTAGTAAAGTGGGAAACTAAAGATTAAACAATAAATAAATAATTTCATAAGCCCGGATATCCTTATACATAGGCAATATTGAAATGTAACAAAGCAGAGAAAATCAAAAACAAATCCTTGCAAACGACAAAACAATAAACCCGAGCTTTCCGGACAAAACACACGGCAATCACAACAAAGGATCTGTTTACATTCTGACGCCTTTTAAACTAACAAAGGCGGAATTCAAATAAACACTAAATCGTTAACCCTTTGACCGTCGGTGGGCAATTTTCACTCCGGAAAACGGAATAGAAATGATTTTGTAAAGGGTCCCGTTCGGTTCCCAGTACGCTTCGGCGGCGATGCGACGACGCGATACGGTGGTGCCGCGATTTGTCGTTGACGTTGACGATACTTAGGCGATTTGTAAAACAACTAATATTATTCGTTTCGTCGTTTTTTAAAATATCATTAGTTAATTGTCTTATCTTAAAGTATAGGTATGCATAAAAATAATTGTAATGTGACATATGGGTTCAAATAACTTGATGTTACAGCTACTCGACTAAAAGAGAGATATGACCATGCAAAACAAAGCTCACATTTTCAATTGGATAGTGAAATATTTAACTTAGATTTATTCGTAGGTGTGGTCGCGGCTCAATGTCAAACGGATTCAAGCTTTTATCTTGCCGCAGCGCGCCCCCGCACTCACGCCGATTTGAACAATAGGTATTCTCTTAACACCTTGTCTGACCACTCATTGTTATCTTACCCCAGCAAAGTGCTTGCGTTATTATAACCCTTAAATACGGAACAGAAAGGTTTAAAATCACTTTAATTAACACAAAAAGTGTCAAACAAAACTTGTAATGTCTACCTACTAGCCAATAATTAAATGATAATCACGCTCAGTCGTTTTGTATGTCTCTAATGTTAGAGTTTAGAGCTCAAAATGCTGTAACTGTTAGAAATAATTATGAATGTGTATGTAATTCGACACAGTCTTATTGCTGCTTTACGATTGGTTGGAACTGCCTATTCAATTGTTGATTTATTACAGTCACAGGTGAGCTGTAATTGAAGGCTTCGCTGGGTACCTACAAGTTTCTGTTGACAATTCGTAGTCATTTCGTCCAAAGGTCATCCATAATGACATAGGAGGATAGTTAAACTTTGCAAGTAAAAATATTGACTATTGGTAACTGAAGTTAATTACAATTACCAAATACTTATATCATGCGATAGTACAGAAGTAAACCCCATTTCCTTTAATAGACTTCATCTACAAAGGTGTTAACATGTTCACCATGTGAAAATACATCTGTTTAATGAGCCCGATTGCCAATTATGTCATGAATGGCTGGTGCGTTGCTCTGGCCAGTAACCGCACTCACCCACATGCGCGCAGAGGCGTGATGAGAAACGGAACGTAAACTTTCCCTCTCATCACAATACCCTAACTGCTCGCATTACGTAACAATCAGCATCCCTGTCCTACTCAACCATCACTTCAACTAAGGGGCTAACTAACAAGCTACACATAAATGTGGACTCTGTCCTCATAGTATACCTATTCGTTGTCCCTTAAGTTACAATAGCATCAATTTTATTTTGACTTTTCCTTTTTCTCTTTGACTTCATTTCAGTGTAAACGGAAGGTCCAAAACGCACTCAATAAAAATAAATGTCCAATATTTACAGTGTATATTTCAAAAGGTCTAAGACAAATGAATCTATAAAATTAATTGGACAAGTAATCGAAAACTCAGAAAGAATTTCTTCATCTCTGCTGTAGGGGAGCGAGAAACAAATGAGGGGCGGACATTGAATAATTCGATTTCCTTATTTGCACCAATCAATATCCTATAAGGAAACCCGATACAGTGATACGAAACCTAATTTGGATATTGACATTGTGGATTAATAACAGAAAGCAGTTCATTTAACCAGAATAAAGTTTGTGACAAATGTATGACATTCATCAGAAAACTTAGCAAAATCAGTATTATACTAGCCATTTTACAGCCACTGCACCAAGTTCATAATAAAAAAACCCGGTGTAGGTTTAATCTTAGTTGTAATAAAATTTAAGTTATCTGCAAACATTTAGTGAAGTATTGCTAGGAGCGACGCGAGACAAGCAGCTCGTCGGTTGCAGACGGCATATTAGCAGATGTAATTGCATTTACCGTCGAGATCGCTAACGTTTCCTATAGACGGTGTAGTACTCGGTAACATAGACAATCTAATTATCAACATAAACCACCCTCCGAAATATTTTGCAATTGAAAGTTTCTTATGAGTTTGTTTACAGGATCTCAGTCACAAGGCTCTACAATATTAAGATTTAGTGAAATACGACTTTGTAATATTCAAAAAGTATCTGGTTAATTACGGAAGGGCACTTCGTCAAAAATAAGCTCGTATTAAATTTTCTTCGTAATACTGTTGGGTACTTATTTAATTCCGGATATAAAATTTCTGTGATTGAGTCCCAGCGGGTGGAGCTGAGGGGCGTGAATTCCAACAAAATTAGCACCAAGGGTCGAAATAAAAAAAGCGAAAGAAAAATTTAATGAACAGGAAAATGCTCCTTTTTGCAGCTATTCCATCTATTTATCTACATCAGGATGCCCATTACCTTGCTAAGAGAAAAGTTTACATTTTTAATTTAATGATTCCACTTTGTGGAAGTTGGGCGGGTTTCGGCGAGATCTTAATTTGGGGATTTCTAAGGCGTCTCGTTTTGTAAATATTATTCCTTTAATAAGACCTCACGTTGAGGGGATGCTGCTGAACTCCGTGATTACGACTCTCTTTGCAAGCTTCATTTTGGACCTCGTCATTTTGATTGGCGCTAATGAAATTTTTCCTACTCCGTGTGCCATTTTCTTGTATCTGACAGTATAATTTTCAAGGGACTGGAATCACTTTTGTTGTGTCACCAACAAACCCTCTTAACGTTTAAGGAAGGCAATTTCGAAACATCTAGAACATTATTGTTATGATGTTCATTTATGTTTTTCACTTTGCTAATGCAATTTTTAAGTTATCTTTTCCCGGAGTGGAGTGCGTGTCCCATCTGTAACAAAATTTCTAAATCGTGAAGTCCCAGCTGTGTTTGTGTAAGCAATGACGTTTCGCTTTTAGCGGCTGTTTTAAAATTGAATATTTGATGCCGTTTTCCCTTTTGAAGAATTCGCACGCAATAGATATGAGGTGGCACATAATCTTTTTAATATTCTTACACTTATTACCATCATCTCTTGTATGGATGTCTTGCATGGCAAGTTGATTTATTTTTCTGTCAACATTGCTGATATTAATTCTCTCGCCACCTATTGCAAATGAGACCTAAACATAGCCGTCATTTGGTTTAGAACCTAAATACAATATATTCATATAAAAGTGAGCAGTTTATTGGTAAGTACTACGAACCATTTAATGGGCTTATATAAATAGCCTGTTGTTAGTTCTTGTTGTGCTATATTGAATAGCTTTTAACTTTCTTAATTCGGCGTATCATTTCGACAAAAATCGATTTATTTGTACATCTGTAATTCTGTATTATCAATGAGAAAACGACACTTGAGTGTTCCTATAACACAAATGATTAAGCTTAGTTCCTTTCTAATTACATAGATAAGCAACTTCAATAACGGTTGCTTTATCACAATCATATGTTAGGAATCTAATTGGAATTTTGCATGTTGATATTGTAACTCTTTATTGTCGATATTATGTTTGCTTTGAGATATTGATGATTGTATTTCATATATATCAGTTGTATCTACTAGTGATAAGGATATACTTACTGAATGTTTTAGTTGTGTAAAAGAGTAAAAATACAACTCATTTTGACCTATTTCGAACTGTAGTATCTACAAAATATTAATGGTATTTTTATCAAAGAGTCAACATTGATATAATGTCGATTTTTTGTCATGCGTAGATTTGTTTAAGTATATGAAGATTAAAATTATAATAACAATGTACCTAAAATAATAAAGGTAAATTAATATGAGCAATTACGACCTTAACATTTATTTTAAAAGGTAACATCAATACGTAATCACCTGTCAAAATAGATGAAAATGTTTTACAAAATTAATATCCTGACACGAAGCATGTTCCAATTTGTCTAAACTATGACCACATTAATACATCAGAATGCCAAATTTGCATTTAAACGTTTACGATAGAAAGATAATTTAGGAAATTACAGTTATTTTAATAGAAATTATAGTTAGCGTTTTATATCTAGGGGTCGATCGGGGGTCGGTTTTTTACGAAAACATCTGTTGTGTGAATCGTATTAGGTTTTTGTTATTTAAAAGGAGACATGATGGATCAGTTTCAACACGTAGTTGTCGGTACCTTTGTTGCTTGGTTTATGGCTTTGTAATGTGTTTCTTTGTTTGTTCAAAATGTGTTACGTCGCTTCCAAAGTTTGTGAAAAAACCGGCTAGTGCGAGACGTCCTTAATGAACTCAATATCCTAGTAGTAACTATTTCATTTGTCATTGGCATTTAATGACCTTTTTAATAAGAACGTCATTGTTGGCATTACTTAATTTTCATATTTATCGTTTTTATTTAAACTTATAGATAAGACCCCAAATGTATCTAAACTTAGGTACTCATCCAAAAAAATTTTTTAATCATGAAACGGTAATACAAGCGGATTAAATAATATTGTCAGTATTAATGCGTTTGCGCACAAAAGAGTGCAAAAACACGCATCTTAGTGGCGTTCGTTTTGTATAAGTGTGGGAGTGTGTCTAGTCCTTGAGATTACCTTTTAAAAACCACCGTTGCGTGTTTTAAAATAGGATTAAAAGCAGATTGCCGATTTTGACTACAGATGAATGATCTTATCTCTCAGTAAAAGATATAGATTTGTCGCCGACCTTTAAAATCACATTTAAAAGCTGAGATAGGTGCTTCAAATTTTTTTAGTGTTCATGTTTTCTAAGACAGCGTTTTTTCTTATCTTTGAATTGTATCTTTGTGTCAACAGAGGGGTTTATGTTAAATCTCAAATAGAATGGTGCAAATGAATAAAACCATTGTAGGCACATAGGTAAGGTATTACAATTAGATAGTGGGTGCTCAGTTTTTAACGCTGGTTGTACTTTTCAGCTTTGAATTTTTATTCGTAGGTTTAAATAGCATTAGAGATACCCGTGCAAAAACAAAATTAGAACCTCAAAAAGCTACACATATTCCAACAAGCATATATTATAAGTGCCATACAATCGTGAAGAAAACTAGTCTCGACGCAATTAGTGTCTGTTGAATAAATCACTATGGCACCGAGCCAGCTGAATTAGGGAAAATCATCATGAACGCGAAACGAATGCGAATGTTTATTTACACGCTACTCTGAGGGCACTTACAAAACTCGTGAGACCTCTGATAGAGCTATGAATGTGAACGATCTGCTAAAGTAGAGGTCGTAGCTAAGATAAGTTTATTTAGGGTGGCAGGCACTAGATACTGTTAAAGGTATTAATAAAAGTTGCATAAAAATTTACAAAGACCGGCTTTTCATAAAATAAATGGAATATAGTAAACGAAAACTTTTGAGTTGGTAGGTATGGATGGTTGGACGTTTGTCAATCTGTCAAGAAAGGCAACATAAAAGCAACAGTTGGCTTTTCCGATCATGGAGACTTTTAAGTATTCGTAAATTTATCAACAACTAACTATAGTACCTAAAGCCAAAGGTATTATTGGTATTATTATGCTTATTTTTTGGTTTGCAGGGTAAATTAATGTACCTATCTATACTATGCGTTTCAAATAAGAATATGACTGGACTCGCGGCTAACTTCATACCAAAAACCAAGCAGAAGTAGCGCCAGCACAAAATACCAAACCACAGACAAATATTATTTTGAAATATATGGAAAACTGATTTAGGTAAAAACTTTACTTAGGTATGTAGTTACAATGTAGCTATCTACCTCAGTAAATTTACGTGCTAGGATACCACAACTTGTGCACAAATTATTTTACACGCATAAAATCACACCTTTTAACTTAAAGTACCGCCTTTTGTCATCGGAAGTTAATAAAATATGTTCGTACCTAAATATTCTACTCCAAATGTCCAGTTTTATTCGAACGGCAGAAAGATATATGCATTTTTATTTTATTTTCATCTAGATGTGATTATTATATCGAATAAACATTTTTGCTCACTGTACTAAAAAATGTAAAGTTGTTGCACATTCCGGTCCAAGATGGCGGATTTCCAATCCTATTCTCATCTGAAACGCATAGTAGTCACAGATACATCTTGTATTCAACTATCTACACTAGTAAAGGACATTTTAAATATTGAATAGTTCTAAAACATAGGTATTTAATAGTAACTTATATAATACGAGCTGAACGGTGACTGACAGTCAACATACAACCGCTCAATCGTGTGTTGAAGTCTGCTCGTGACCTTATTATACATTACAACTTACATTAATATTCATCTTTACGTGGTTACATGCTGCAAGTTGCATTCTCAAACTTGGGCAAGTGCAAACTAATTCGTGCATCAAGATGGTTTGCACGGACCAGAAATCACCATACAAGACGGTCCAAGCATAATTCTAATATCATAATAAAATAACGGCTTCAAAAAAAATCAATTGCTTAATATATATTGTTGGTGGGTCAAAATACTACAATAATTTGCACCAATGTAATTAATCTTAAAGATGCGCATGATCTCAAGATGTAATTTAATCACAGATAATATAATACTAATTTAATACACAAAATACACGTTTCCTTTGTACAAACAAATATAATAAAGGCACATTTATAGCGGTTACAGAGAGGCGAAAGTGTATTGCAATGAAGTATAGAAAAAAGAAACAAGCGGGGGTTTTGATTGATCACCGAGTCGAAGCAGTTTTTTGTGTGAAATTAAAAACATGGAGTGGGCATGCGTTGGATTAAGGAGGAATTTCACTCGGCTAATAAGTAGAAAGATTCCGGCCTTTGTTGTCGAAAACAAATTTTGAAATTAATTTATTTTTGTAGAACGTATTTTTGGACATCGATTTCGCATTATGGGAATTAATTATGATTTCCGTTTCAATCGATAATTGTTATCATTTATTCTACTAATTTGTAATAGACAGATGTTTCGTAATGATCTGAATGTAGGTGTACCTAGAGCAGAACTACATTAAGTTACACCAGAATGTAAACAACAAGCAGAAATATACATTAACAGAGAAACCACAAGTGTACCACAAACGAGTAATTAAAGCATTTATAATATATTAACACTATGCATACCAAATTCATGGGAGACTTAGTCAAAATGTTAACAGGAATGGTTAGGGAGATGTGTAACACCCAATACCGCAAAGGTAAAGCGTAATAATAGGAGCTATTTGGAGCTTTATGAACGATCAAAATTGCAAGAGCACGTGTATAAAATACACTTTGCAAAGTAGATTTAAATTTTAATACAAAGCTTTCAGCCGAGGGTCGTAAGTAATGTCTTGGCGTTAGAAAAGTGTGGAAGAGCTTCCCTAACCGTTATTCAGTCTCATATACAAATTTACGAAAAACTTAACATTCAATATACCTGAAAGTCTACAAACCATGTCCTATCACCAAAATCACTAGGATTTTCAGTAAACTGAATGCTGAAGTTCTGTAGATGTTTGGCTTAGGCGGAAGTGTATGACATTACACACAGCGGAGTATGGATCTACGCATTACCCCGCGGCGGAATATCCATGCTAAGTGGTCGCGGCCCGTGTCTCAGGTGTCGACTGCGGCCGATTTCACAAGACAATGCTTAATAATTTCATTTCGCCATTACGGCGGCCATCTTTGCAAGTCGCACAGTTAGAGGGCATCGGCGGCGCACCCCTCCTCGGCAATTTGCATTGTAACTCGGACCACGTAGAAGGCTCTAACTACTATACCACCACCTCCTAACTCTTGAATATATAATTTTGACGCTTTTATTAACAGCAACTTTGCGTGGGAATCGGTTAAAGTGGAGACTTTGTCCTGTTCTAAGTTGGTACGTAGCCGCGAGGTTACGTGTTCGACGGACGGTTTATATGGTCAATAAAAAGGGTCGATGCAGGGCTATTAAAATATTTGTTGGCTTTATTTGACAGCAAGCTCGTTGAAATGTTTATTGGAACCCATAATTACATTGTTGCAAATTGGACTCAGCGTGATTACGTTGTTGTAATAGATTTACGATTGTAAATACGTAAAGTCTTCTTTAATAATAATATAAAAACGTTGTATTATAAAAATGTAATAATTGCTAAATGTAACTGCGTAATTACTTTCCGAGCCGAGTCTTAATGCAAAAGTTCCCCGTGATTGTTACAGACTTAAAAAGTTTGTGTTCGTGCCTATAAATTAATGTGTTTGCATGTCTTTGTTGCCCTTTAAAATCATTTGACTTTCTGCTGTTAGTTAATCTGTAATGAATCCAAGTGGATTTGTAATGAAAATATCTAACTACGAGACTCACATTGTAGGTACACCTTACAGATTACATACAAAATAATATTAAGTTAAAATATTAACAAAAAAAACCGACTTCATGGATGCCATTCTCAGAACTAAACCAAACTGAAATGGGACCACACGGGAAGCATCAGCTTTCAATTAAAAAAAAAATATCAAAATCGGTTCACCCATTCGAAAGTTCTGAGGTAACAAACATAAAAAAACATACAGTCGAATTGATAACCTTCTCCTTTTAGAAGTCGGTTAAAAACAGGTACCTATGTCCAATTGTATCGCATTATAAGCTGGACGCACTAATGCATGTATCACATTGTAAGCTGGTTGTACTAACTCATCATTGTTAAGTGTGAAAAGTTGAATGTTTTGATATGTTATAGGGTGACTGGTAATTAGTGTACAGTACTTTACCACTGAAAACGTCGTGAGGAAACCGGCTTGTCTAAGAACTTATATTTGAGGACATGTGGCATCCACTAACCCGCACTTGGCCAGCGAGTAAGGGTTAAGGCCTAAAACTCTCTCAACTATCGAGTTGCCCGTGACCAGCAGTGGGATACTAAAAAAGGGTTGAAGTGAAGTGACTTTACCACTTGGTAGTGGTCATGATTACAAACAACTTTGTAAGATAACTTTTTTCGAGAATTTTTTTGTGTTAAAAAAATAACAAAACTCCGTGGCTTAATAATGAATCAAAAAAGTTTATTTGAGTAAGTTGTTTGTAGTCATGAGTCCACGTGGTAAAATATTTTACATTAAATACCAGTCACCCTCTACATATACATATATCTGTTCAGCGTTACGCGACCACACAACGCGATGGTACACAACGCGTCTTCCGTCAGATATGAGCCGACCCTAAATCGCGTAATTATGTAATATTTCTCTTGCGTTAACCTAAGTTATGAGCAGACACAGGAAATACAGAAATATTGTGCCCCGATGCGGAATAAATTGTGCCTCTAATTCTAATGGCAACTTTTAGGGGAATCCATAATTCCATTTCGTGTTTCCAACTCTTTAGAGGGTCGAAATATAGACATTAATGGTTTGTGAAAGGTTCCTTACGAGGAAACTTTTGAAACCATTACTTATTTCTTTGCTTACAACTGAAATAAACAATGATTTTATGGTTCAAATGTATTTCATTAAATATCGATAGACATGCTGCTAAAAGCGAGCTCATTACCTGCTATACTTAGGAGCATGCTCTTTCAGTGAAATAACACATACCGTCACGCCTGTATTACCAGTGTAGGCAGAGGTAAATATCACCCGCTTTCACCGGTTAGGTTTATGTCCCCCTATGGGTGAGCCTATTGTCGTTCATCAGGCACAATTCCAAACATTGAGCTGCAATTAGTATTCTCTTCGTACAAATTATTAGAAAAGGCTTTTTGCTAATAACAATACTTTTTGTTAATTTAATAAATGAACACATTTACCGCTGGACCACCGAGACAGTTCAATGAAATATTGCTAGCAGAGCAGCGGTGGCGCAGCGGTACGGACCTCGCCTTAGAAATATAAGGTGACGGGTTCGATTCCCGGTCGTGTCACTACGTTTTTGTGTGAATTGTTACATCGCTGCTGCTCAAATCGTGAGGAGACCGTATTACTTGTATTTTGAGATTGGGTTTAAGGTGTCTGTAACAAGACATTAAACATCGTATTTTCCTTACAAAATAAACTGTTATGAGGTAATAGCAACTTGAACCCATAACCTGATCGTCAATGAAGCGAGCATTGGAATGTGACCGCAAAGAATTGAATAAAACGGACTGTTTTTGTCAAAAATGTGTATCGAAGTACACAATTCGAAGGCTTGACCAATCGCTTAGTGACACAGCCACGGTTTTTGGTAAGAACCCTTTGCTATGGGAAAGCGATGATAAACAGAAGCGTTTAATAGATTTCTAAATAGTAAGCAAGTTAATGAAATATGAACGGAGTCGTTTCGTTTTTCAATGAAGTGTCGCCGTAACTAGGTAGTTGATGCCGATCTTGAATGAATGCGGTTTCTTTTGTGAGTTGAATCAAGTGCAAGGCTGTCTTACGTAATAAGTGGATCCACCGGACCAACCGCTTTTATCAAATTGTCAGGTACTTACTTTTGTTTCATAAAAAGTGGGGGCTGTGTCACCTTCGTCCGTGGGAGTGCACCTTTTATCAGAATCCCCACACGTGTTCCCAAATACGTAATTATGTTTACTTACTGGTAATCTACTGGTGGTAGGCTTCGGCCGTGGTTAGTGACCACACACCAGATGAAGCATTGCCGTGTTACGCCGCGATGTCTGGAGACACTATGGAAGAAGAAGGGTAAGAAGAAGGTGGGTCGGGATTGTTGCTCTTTTATGGTTTCTAACCTTAAGTTTCGTTCCACTGACAACTTCTAAACGAAAATCATTCGTTATCGCAAGTGAGTTGGTATATTGAGCGAGCGCGTCCCATCGTAGACTAGGTACATCGTTGCCTAACATCAGGCAAGTTGTCAAGTCAGCAGCCTATTTCAGAATAAAACAATAAGTAAATATAGGATACCAATAAAAATCGATACCTTTAAAATTAACAACAGCTAGATACCAACATATTTTAAATTGCATCAAATTGCATACTAATATTGTAATGCTGTTATATCCCAATAAATTAATAAATATATAACAATGCGTAGTTGGCCGCTGGTAAGCGTGTTCGTTTAATAATTGCGTTACCTTACTGTGAAAAAATTTAGAAGCGGCTCTAAGTTGAAAATTGTGCCCGATGAACGGCAGTACGCTCAAATCCCATACGTAATACTGCCGTCATAAGGAAAAATGGTGATACTGACAATGTTTTTCGTAAATGAGTTATAACTTATCGGAATCAGTAAGAAATACTGAATCCTACAATGTATAAAACACAGTTACGAAAAAAAGATGACAGATGCGCCCTTTTGACTTATGACGGCAGAATAGGACTTTCACCTTTGTGTGCCTAATACTGGCCTAAACGTAATATCATGTTTAAGCTATGAATACAGTTACTCACACTTAAACCCTTTATAATGTCCTACAGCTGGGCACAGGTCTTCTCTCAACTATCCTATGAGTTGAGAGAGTTTAGGCTTTAATCCACACACGCTGGCCAAGTGCGGGTTGGTGGATGTCACATGTCCTCGAATGATTAGTTCTTAGACATGCCGGTTTCCTCACGATGTTTTCCTTCCCCGATATTGAGCAGCGGAGATTTATTTTTATTTATTTAATAAGGTTCACCAACAATTGTTTACATTTAGTTTTCATAAATATAACAACATGTTTAAGAGCTAGTAACAATGCAACAATTACTTATAGGTAAACACCGCATGCACTAATAATGTAAGTTCTCAATTTAACTTAAACTAGTAATTTAAAACTATTCACACACGTTCTCTGTGGATCATCGACCTATTATCTGAAGACTTATTTTGTTGGAGACAAAAATGTAAAAATTTTGGACTTTATTTGGGCAAAGGAATCAAAATGAAGATCAACAACATCGCTGTAGTGATTTACCATTTTAGCCATTCTTGCATAGGGTGAGTTAGCGCCAAGGACTGTTCTTGTTATTGGTGGACAAAGTGGCGTAATTACGCTGCGCGGGGGTCTAGCAGGAACACGAAACCTAAAATGGGCCAGGAACAGGGGACTGTCAATTTTTTGGTCCAGAATTTTGTACGCAAAGATAGCATCGTTTGAACATCTACGCTCTGCTAAAGATTTTAGTTTAAAATGAGTCAGAGAGATGAAACAATTCACACAAAGATGTGTGGGCACGACCACGATTCGAACCCGCGACCTTATTTTTCTAAGGCGAGGCTGCGCCACCGCTAATTATAATGTACCTAATCTGTCGCAGAACCAACTATCGTTGGGGTAAACGAGTTCTTGAGTGGAGACCATTGATGGGCAAACGTAGTGTAGGACGCACTCAGACTTGGTGGAATGACGATCTCTGCAAGGTGGCTGGTAAGAGCTAGGTAAGAGTATCCGCAGATCGTGGTCAGTGGCGTGCTTCAGGTGATGCCTATGTCCATCTGTGGACTAAAATAGGCTGATGACGATTAATCATAATGTATACCTATATAATAATACACGTCTGAGTCATGGTTTAGTCGGTACATCTTTATGAGTTGGTTAAAGTCAAAATGTACTAAAGCAAGAAACAGTGTGTTTAAGTTCCTACTTTAGCTATTCAATTAAAAAGTTTTAATTCCAGTTGCATTGAGGCGTGAATGCGACAAGTCGCGCGTTTCACCGGCTAAGACAGGCGCTATCAATCGCTTTGGTATCGATTCAGGCGCACTGCTATGAATTATCGAATCTATTAGCTCGCGAGATTACCGGATTCCATCCGCTTTCGAAGACTACATAACGCATAGACAGGGCAGGGCGCGAGCGATATTCGTAATGTGCACGTATTGATAATTCATCTTGCTTTACTAATAAAGTATAGTACATACTTGCAGTTGTTTTGAAATATTTCGAGAAATTCTTAAATTCTTAGATCTTGATTAGTTTAGGACTTGATAATTTATTAACAGTAAAAACGAAAATTTTAAAAAAGAACCAAATTATTTGCCACGTCTAAATGTTTGTATTGCAACGAGCGTCGCGGAGTAGACGATTTGTACTAATTATAACGCGCGAACGAGTTGCGACGCGATTAGCTTTCCACTGCGATGCGAAACCATCACAGACTAGTACCAATAGGTACTTGCAATACCTACTTACTTTGCGTTATATATAATAATAAGAGTATGTTAGTTACGAAGATTTTACTAAAGGTAAGCACTTCAACGACTTCTCTCAATTCATAATAGTTGCAAGAAGACTCTAATGAAGTCTAAGAACTCTAAGAAGCTGTAACACTCTAATGGTTTGTTACATACTGTAACTAAAGTTATGTTTACAGGACAATGGTAAAAATAATATAATCATAGTAGAGCACTTAAGTAGCAAAGTGCACACGTGCATCGTGTGTAGGTAGATACGTATCTATAGTACTACATAACGTTTGTGTAACCCAACACGTGATAGAACAAAAGCCGATGACAGCACCGAAGTGTCAATATCCTCGATGAGCAAGAGGAGTATAAGATGCCCGTATGTCGTCGGCTTGCACTTCATTCATACTTACATAATGGCACTTTACGCGCTGTGTGGGAATGTGGGATGCTCTTTCACTTAATTAATTGTGTAGGTATTGGACCACACCTCTTTCGAAATGAAGTCAGCACATGGTGTAATTACTCGCATGTTTTGAATAAATCAATTTGTTTCAAGAAACCTATAATTAACAACAAAAATTAATTATTGAAAAAACTTAGCTACCGTGCATTCGTAGACTGAACGTAGCGTAAATATACCGTTACTAATTACAGTCGAAAAAACTCTTGGAATTGAATTCAAACATTTGTCTCCTAACGAATCGTGTCGAGGCGGCTTCGGTTCAAAGCGGCGTGATTCGGCAATTCCGTTCCATTTTCAAATGCTCGCTGCCCATTCGTTCCCTCGGCTACGCCTACCTAATAAATTAGATGCCTTACGTAGCACACCGCATAGTTACAAACTAATGAAAATCTGAAAGATCTAAACCCATTTTCTTAACAACTTTTCCGAAAGAGCAACCGCCTTCAAAGATTTTACCCGGAGAAATAATTCCGCTAATAACGCTCGGCGCTCACACGGGTATGTTATGCAACCATAGGAATTTCATTAGATACACACGCGTCTGTTTGTTAAGGAGCTTTCCATTGCTAAAAGTTTCTTGAGGCGGGTATAATTCCTTTGTTTGTTATAAGGGGTGGCACGCCTGCTTCACCCACTACGTTTTCTAAGTCATCGGGTCCAATTATGCCCCTTTGTAGGTTTTGATATGTAAATTCACGATTTTATTAAACAAACCATGATGCCATTCGGGGGCAGCGAGCCGGATTAATAGCTTCTTCAGATTTGTGTAATCGCCTTCTCTTAAGACAACAAGGTGAATCCGCAAGGGAACACTTACTTACAATTCATTTGAAGTGGTGACAATCAATCTACTTTAGTTTCACAAAAATAAATGCTATGTTAGTTACAAAATTTAATTCACCAAAATCCGTTGAAAAATCCGATAACATAACGCTTCACATTACCGTATTTATACGAATAGCATATGATTTCGATTGCCAATAAACCGATTCGCTCGACTCGTCACAACACATAACAACATATTAATCTACACGTGAAACATAAAACGAGCGTAACGGCCGAAACTATCCATTCGGTTTAAGCTTAATTTTTACCCCAGCACTATTAATAATTTACACGGATAACGCCAACGTTTGCGCTATATTACAACGCATAAATTAATAATGTCGCTCGCTTGTTTAACTGCGAATCAGATGAGTTTTATTGACAATTTTGTTGGGAAAGAGCAATTTGCGGGATGACCGCCCAGCGCCGTCAAGTGGTCACCAAATAGGGGAGCGCAGCGTTTGGTCGCATACGTACTGTGTGTAGAGATGGGTAAAGACTCAGTAAATACTGTCACGTGAGTAAATACTGAGTAAATACTCTTTTATACTGAGTATTTACTAAAAATCGACAGTAAATACTTTTTTTCATTTTTTATCACATTAATTGGTTCTTTCCAGGAGCTTGACATAGAAAATACGACCCATTGAGGATAGAACCCGCTAAGGATTTAATTTCTTTAGCTAATTCATACAAATGCCGAACCAATGTAACTTTTCCTTGTAATTTTTCTTAGTACCTAGTTGGAAATGTGCTTGAAAATAGATAAGTTAGCTAGGTATTGCTTAAATTTGATAATTTCGTACCCAAAAATATGAAATAATTATAACACACTAAAGTCCATATCACCAACCCCACTAAGGGGCTACATATGTAAGGTTTCTTTGTTTTACATTAATATTTTAAAATGACAAAGTAACAATAATTAAAGTATGCAACAAATATATTATTTTCTTTTTCTAATAGTAGGTATACTAAGAACTAGAAACCTACCTTTCCGAAATAATTAGATAGACCTTACGCGGTATGCGGAAAAGGGCGAGGCGAGGTAGCTGAGGCAGAGCAAGGTCCATCCTCTCCAAGTGACCCTCGACTTATGAACGACGCAGGCACTTACAGGCTATGCATGGGAGTTTTTGCAATTAGATACCTAAATCACCTCGGACGGGAGAAGTCACCCGAGTGCCACCAGTTCGGGGCTGAAGGGCATGGCGCTGCATACGCTGACCAAGTGCCCGATGTGGCCGTCATAGACTGGTCGCGATGGCTGGGAAACAAGAGAGGGTGGCAAACATCGTCCCGCTCCGCAGCTTCAGATGCTGGCCGGCGGGTTAGCCCACTGCCAAAGATTTTAGGGGGTGAACCGGGCTTAGCTGCTTAGAGCTGGACACCTTGCTGGGTCTTGCTTACCCTTGCTACAAACAGGAGTACCACTCCCCCCGTGTCTGTCCAGGGCGAGGAGATGCTAGAGACATTTCCCTTTAATAAAAGAAGTGGCTGAAGCTGGCTAGGAAATGGAATGAACAACGTTTTAACATAGCACAGTTGTAGAGAGCTATATGTCTAGTCCACTTGCCAGTACGGCTGAGATTTAGTCCCTTAGAGAGGCCATGGTTGAGTGCTTAAACTTGTCTCTTAAAGCTGTTTCCGACTGGGGTGACGCCAATCTAGTCAAGTTTAATGCTGCTAAAACCCAGGCGTGTCTATTCTCTGCTAAAATAGGCCATTTCAATTGGCTCCTACTTTACAAGGTGTATACGTGACTATTACAGACCACCTTGAGCTTCTTGGCGTCAATATGACTTCGACCCTCATTTGGCCCGTACATTGAGTCCATGGCCCAACTAGCTGCCAAAAAGCTAGGTGTCCTCGCGAAACTGCGTCAGTACTTCAGGCCGAAACAGATGCTCGAGCTATACGAAGCACAAGTTCGTTCATGCATATGTACTGCTCGCACCTTTGGGTTGTGTCAGCTAAATACCAACACGAGGCGTTAGAGTCTATAGTAAGGCGAGCCAAAAAGCTTATTGGCAACGAATCCCTCGTCAAGGCTAAATTGAAAAGTCTCGAGCATCGCCGCATAGTGCCTAGTCTTTCGGTCTTTTACCGGATACACTTCGGAGAGTGTGCGTTGGAATTACACAATCTTATTCCCCCATCCCCGTTCTTCCATCGGTCAAGTAGAGGTACGGCTATGCGCCATAGTTATATGGTGGAAATTCCACGGGTACGCACATTGTGCGAACTGCCAAATTGTGGAATCCGTTGCCGGCATCTATGTGTTCCAATAGCTATGATCTCCCGGTTTTCAAGTCACGAGTGAACCGGTATTTACTGGGTAAGCGCGTTCCATCGTAGACTGCATCATTGTTTCACATCAGGCAAGTTGTGGTTAAGCGCAACCCTATTTTAGGATAAAAAGAAAGTCAAAGTAACTGAAGGTCACACATAGTATAAGTTGTTTTGGTGGTTCATCATCATCATCGGCCTATTGCAGTCCACGGTTGGACATAGATCTCTACCAATAAATTCATTTCACCCTGTTATCGGCTTGCCGATTATCTTTCGCAGATCGTCACTCCACTTAACTGGAGGGTATGCTATACTACGCTCTTCAAAACGCAGTCTACTCAGAAAATTGCTTACTTTTTCGTTCAGGTTCGGCACTTTTTCTGCCGAAAACGGAACTGGCATAGCAGCTGCATTTTTCTGCCGAAACTTGCCGCAACCGAAACCGAACTTTTGGTCGGTCACTAATCTATCTATTTAAATAAAATTGAATCCCTATTTCCCTTGGTCACGCCATCACGCGTGAACGGCTGCTTTCGCTAATTCTGTTTTTAGAATATTGCTTGAAGTACGAGATTGATTTTTAAGAAAAAAAGATAAAAATAAGAAATTGGGAAAGGAAAATTAGAAAGACAGAAGGTATCCGAAAGAAAAAGTCACGGCCGGAAACTGGGCGAGATATTATAGAAGGAAAGCCGAAGGAAAAGCAATTAGTACTCATGACTTAAATTGCCGTGGTTATATTTGGGTGGTTGTTAGGTAGGTCTGAGACCCGGTAGATGGCACTGCTTTACCGGGTAGGACGACGTCAACCGGGTCCGTTATTTATAGATAAATTTTAACCCAGACCTAAAAAAAAACCATCATGCTCATCACACAAAGATTTGTTCGGGACGGGAATCACACCCCCGACCTCCGGCATAGCAGTCAGTTCGCAAAAAAGACACTCCACTGTTGTCAAAAGTATTTACTCATGCTTTAGAGTAAATACTGAGTAGAAATGAGTAAATACTCAGTTTTTACTATTTACTCAGTAAATACTAAAACAGTATTTACTCACCGCCCATCTCTAACTGTGTGTATTGGCTCGCAATTGTCATTTATAGTTAGTGTAATTGCGATAGTGGCAACTAACTAACTGCTTATGTGGATACGGCTTTATAGTATACCGACAAAACTGTAGCTCTACAAGAAGTACAGTACGGGTGACGAGATTTGTTATGAGTAGGTGCTCGACCCAGTCTTAATGAAGATCAAAGTAGGATTAGGACAGACAAGTACCTATTCCAAGACAAGGTGTAATATTTAAGGCTAATTAAATTAGGAACTTTAATTTAAAAAATAAACTAAGTTTAGTAAGTATTGCCTTTAAGAAATACGAATTACTATTTATAGAACAATACAATGAATAGCCCTTTGATATTACTTGACGAAGGAACATAGTTACCTTGTGTCTTATTATATTAGTGTCGGTCTCCATATTCCGAGCTACAGTTGCTAGATGCAAATGTTTCGATAGCATTCACTGTAACTCAATCCTTGCACGAATGTACACAATTGCATTTGGGGTTGCACTGAGGAGCTGACACACGGCTGCTATTATTGTGCAAACAAGACTACCGTTCGGTATGGCGCCATATGTATTGGCCTTAACCGATCGTGTGAATCTCGATTATAGGGTTTGCTTAGGTACTTTCAGTCGGCGATCTGATCGATTAGCTATAGAAACTATTAATTTTAGTGTGAGATATACCAGACTTGTTAATGTAAAAATTAAAATTATATACGATCGATTATAAAGTTAAAGCGATTAGATAGTAAATGGCACTGGTACCTCAACTAACAAACCAGTGTGTCGCTTCGAATTAATACAAGCTTTTGTTATCATTCAATTTGATTCCGCCGCCGGCTGTTTTATTATTTTAATGAGCTTCAATTTTCAGGGATAATTGAATGCATTCGCGTAGGTTCGATTATAATTACATTCGATTGTAGGGAGTAGACAGGGAAGTACAATTGACCGCGGAAATGGAAGTCTGTAAAAATATAGGTTACAAAAAAACTATTAGGTAACTTACCTACTTGACTATTCATGACAGTGTGTGTACCTAGTATTAAGTACATACAGCTAGTAGATATTATATTAACCTCATCCAAAAACACAAAATCTATATAAACTTAGGCGCCTATTCATTTTGAAAATTCTGGCTTCAGCTGGCTATTCAATAAGTAGGTGTATTAATTAGATAGCTACTTAATTAAATAGGTACACTTAATTAATTCTAAGAATATGGAGGCTTGTTTTGAGTAATTAATTTATATAAGCAGAATTATATTGGTTTTGTCTTCGATACTGGAATATAACTTAGCCCCTATTAAACAGTGGGAAATCGCGTAGGTAAATTATACATTCGTTTATTCAGTCCGAATAATTTTACCCATAACTACTTATAGCTAAAGTTGACTTAGTGCCGGCACTTTAATTAAAAGGGTTGCTGATTTGTGGTTCGTAATAAAGAACGTGATTCATAATGCGATTGTTAACATTGATTATTGAATTTTTGACGGGCAAGTAGCGTGGTAGGTACTTGCTTTTGACGCCACAGGTCGTGGGTTTGATTTCCACCCGAGACAGACATTTGTGTGATGAAGATGTTTGTTTGTTTCGAGTCTGGGTGTTATTATCTTTTGTATTTATTTATATAAAAAAAGTAGTAGGTATATGTATATAACTTATATCAGTTATCTGGTTTCCATAACACAAGCTCTGCTGAGCTTGGGATCAGGTGACCGTGTGTGTAAATATCCCAGAATATTATTATTGTTTTAATTTATGTACTTTTTCTAAAAAAATAGTTAAGATATTGAAATAAAACTACAAGACAATACTAAAATAGTTAAGGTTAGTGCGAGTTTATTACTAGGTAAATACCAACTTACTGTGGTTAAGATTTGTTTCCTATTAATGCCAAAGAAAAATATGTACAATACAAATGCATACATGCTCAATACCTATTTGATATTGAGTTTTTGGTTTATTTTGGGTTTATATCCCACCCATCGACTGGCCTGGTGGCTTAATTGTTAGTGAACCTGACTGCTAAGCCGAAGGTCGTGAGTTCGATTCCCACCCAGGATTACGAGCACGAGCTGTGATGAGCACGAGTGTTTGTTCTGTTCTGGGTGGTTATAATAGAAATGTATTTACAAAAAAATGTTTATAAGCATTATATCTGTTCCTAGTACATACCCATAACACAAGCAAATACTTATAATTGCTCAATTTGGGACTGGATGGCGCTGTGTGTGATGGTAAGTGTTAAAATATTATAAAAAATATTTTTTAGCAAATAACTTCGCCACGGTTTATTCACTCAACAAAATTAGGTTTCATAATAATATGAGCTACATACATCTAATCTATATCAGCTAGTTAAGTACCTGTGGTCACTCGCGCAACCGCAGACCGCGGCACGCGCTATTGGGGTTCTGTTGCTTATACTTATTTGGGTTAACACCGTCAATTGGGAGGTTTCATTTTGGATTTTTAATTATGGATGAGTAACTACTTATTACCTACCTATCTAATTTATTATTGTCTATAGGTATGGGTAAATTAAAAGCCTAGCCAAACACACACGGTCATCTGGTCCCAAGCTAAGCTGAGCTTGTGTTATGGAAACCAGATAACTGGTATATACTATACATATAATACTTTTCTTTTGTAAATATATACTTATAATAGATATTTACACCCAGACTCGACACAAACACAAATGTTCATCATTAATGTTTGTCTCGGGTGGGAATCGAACCCACGACCTGCGGCGTGAAAAGCAAGTATCTTACCGACCACGCCACCGGCCGTCAAAAAAATAAAAATTACGATTAAGTAATATACAGTATCTAATTAATGAATTATTAATATCTATAGATAAAAATGATTAGCTAGGCGACTAATTGTAGTGAATATTTATTTTGTTAATTTGTACTTAATTAAGTTATAAAACCGTTAAATTTTTATTTAAAAAAGAGAATTTATTAATTCGACATGTATGTAGGTACTCGCAGATAATCTCGCTCTTTGGTACTCTATGGTCTAACTAAACAGTAATATTGTTGAGAGAGTGGGCGCCTTAAAAAAACTTAATACGCTATAACCTGTCTATCTTATAAAAACAATTGTGGATTGTTAGAACAACTTTTTATAAAGTTTCTACTTTTTCAAATATCACCTATTGCACGTTATTAGAACTATAAAGTGTGTAATTATTAACACTTAAAAAGCCTAATTATTTTGTTTTCATAACGATAGAATCTAAGTCTTATTATTGCTTAGCACCGGAATTGGTTGGCTTACCACTTCAGTGACGTAAGTACCACAGACTAGATACAAAATAGACGAATCGACCTAACATAACCTACACCTATTTATAGAAAAATAATGAGACAAATATACCTACGCATAAAATTAGGATCGATTGAAACCTAATTTTACTCATTATCTACACGTAAAATTTATAGTTGAAGCATATTTTTAGCTATAAACAAAACATAAAAGTATTAGGTATAAGATAGGTACGATGCGATATTTCAAAGGTGTACCTACTCATCTGAAATATAATTTGGCGGATTCGTTTCCCGGTCTTTGTGTGACATGCTTTATCTCCGCTGCTTAATACTGGTGAAGAAAAACATCGCGAGGAAACCGGCATATCTAAAAACTAATTATTCGAGAACATGTGTCCAAGTCCAAAACTCTCTTAATTCGTAAGATAGTGGAGAGACTCAGCAGAAGGACACTAAAAAAGGTTGAAGTAAAAACATAAAATATTTAACTAGGTCGCTAAGGATATTCCACCAAAGAGAAATAAATCGTGACATGAAAATACTATCAATGTCAAAAACTAGAAAATGATACAAAAATGTTCGTAGCGCGTGTAATAAGTTTAGTACCTATTGCCAGACATTAAGCTCTACCTATCCTAAGGCAGATACTAAATCTACATTGTAATCTACAATGTGTTGTATTTATGTATGGCATTGATAATTGAGTTGGAAACAAATGAAATTACGGTTAGCAATTGAAGTAGGTCTTGAAAAAAGTGGCAGCATTGATGAGCGCGTAATTGAATTAAATGCATTTATTCATTTCATTACGGAATTGCACTCATAGCCGCTCCCAAATAAGGGCCAAGCGTTGCGAATTTCTCAATTAAACTGTCTCTCTTGACAGTAAAATGGTCTTTATTAACATATAAAATTGTCTAGTACAGTTTCATAATCATACTTACAATTAATATTGAAGACACATTTACCCCTCCTTTAAAGAAGTTGGTACTACCTTCCAGTTCATATTGATATTTTTTCTAGCCACACAAGACTAAAACTATACATGTAAATTATTTAAAAATAAACAACCCGACCGCACATAATAATAATAATGAATAAATAATAATAATAATTTTAGGTCATTAACACACATGTCCAGATGACGATGATATTACTATAAGTACTGTACATACCTACCTACTTAAACTATTCTTCTTTCTTTATTTTATTTTTTTAAGGTATAACTTGCATAAATATATTTTTGTAATCTCCTTTTAATATCCTTCGTATAGGTACTTAACTCTATAGGTTTAGTTAAAAAAATATTAACATTTTACAATTAGTGAAAATCATTTTTTTATGAATGTTAGCTATTATTATTTTTATATGAGATAGTAGTAATAAAGAAATTAACAAAACATACTTAATACGCGAGAATACACTTCCTCGGCAGACTTGTTACTTTGAAAACCAAGTTGAAAAAAAAATGTAGTTGTCGCTTTTGGGTTTATTTTAGAGATTATGAATGGAGATTACGAATACCCACTACAAAAAAAACTTATTATTAATTTCTGAATAAATCTGTACGGTTAGCTACCTACAGCACATTGTACTTTGGCCTAGTTAAGTTATTGCTAATTTGGCAATATGTAAATAATCTTAATACATCACGTACCTATACGTCAGTTCGTTTTAGACTAACATTGAACTCGGTCAACATTTTTTTAACATTATTTAGTGTAACAGTTGCGGTATACAATAAAAAATTTATTTTTTTTAACTTACTTTACTTTTATAACATTTTTTAAATATTGAACATTAACAAAACACAGCTTTTACAAAACCTCTTTAAATCAAAAAAGATTCCAATATTCATGCTGCTACTATATTCATTATTATTTCGTGATAAAAATGCAGATTACATTTCGATTAGGCATCCTTCATTAGTACTTCGCTTATTTTGGTACCTAGATTACAAACATTATTATTCTTTTAGGTATTACGCTCTCTCGAGAGAATGGAAGGTAGCCCTACTTAGTTGATTGTAGAAGAAAATAGCGATGCGATTTATAAAAAAACCATTACGAGAATTTATTTAAATTTAAATACTTAGGTCGCTACTCTCCGCAGCACCTGAGTAAGTTGTATGGTTTATTTTACTTTGTTCAAATATCCCATTGTAAAATGTGACTACTAAAACCGCTTGTTTTAGAGGGACTCGTTTAATTTGTCATATTTGTGTAAGATAAGTGTGAAGATGGGAACGGAAGTCAGTGGGTAGGTGACACACGTCTTGGAGATAAACCCTCCATCCTCTTTTGGGTTTTAGACTTAATAATAGATACTTTAGTGTCCGTAATTCCTATGTAGGTACTAGCTATTAGTTAACTACCTCCTTGGTCCAGTGGTGACCGTGGTGGTTGATTTGAATCCTGTGTCTAGCAAAATGAAGTTTCAAATAGGTATATGTATTCACCGAGTTAGATTTTTTTTAGTAGATCATCGAAGTTGCGAATTGTATCCTATAACCGGCAATAGTCGCGCTCATTATAACAATTGGGACTCAAACAGATTGTGAAATGTGGGCGATAATTACCTTGGTATGCATCATCGGGTAAAACAGTCATGATCTAGTAGATAGTACATAAAACCTAGTATCCCGCAAGGGGTTCCGCCCTCGCTTGTAAATTAAAATTAAAGGTCAATGTTCTTCTCCAGACTCAAAATATCTTGGTTGTTGGGTTAGAGCATATCGGAAGCGGTGGTTTAACCGTGAAAAGTTAAAACACCAACCAGCAGTTGTAGAGTTATTACCTGTGGACTATATGGCTTAAACTTTGCAGTTGTTAATATTTAGATATGTATAGGGTGACATACATTCCAATCTTATGAATCAAACGAAACCAATCATAGCCCGGATGCAGAACACAATACATTGATTCCCACATGCCTTCTATAAAACAAAACAAGGCTTAAACATAGTCTAAGCGTTGAAATAATAAACCAATCATGATCAGTTGTACTAAATGGTCCAAGTTTTAAACTGTACCGAATTCTATACATCTGTGGTGTAACATATGTAATAGGTACCTGACATCGTTCAAGCGAAAGACATCGATGAAAAACTGTCGGGCATCACATCCGGTGATGGAAAAACTCTCACTATAACCCAATCTTCCGGTTCCATAGATTTGTAAAAACCAACTAAATTATAAGTTTAGTAGTCTGTCATAGGGAAACTCATACATATAATGGAGTATTCCTTATTAAACACCCAAATTGCAGCTAATCTAACTTGGAAGTACTCATAATGGTAGGTATGCTCCTCTCGAAGTTCATCACTTAAAGAACAACGTGAAAATAGTGGCGCGGCTAGTCTCACTCAGCGATCCAATATTTAATAGTTTTATGATGTATTATCAAAACAAATCTTAGCCAGTTACTATGAACCACTGTACGTTTCGGTTGTAATTCGTTGTACAGCCGAACAGTTTTGATACTTGAATGTCGCATAATATTTTTCGATGACAACAAATGACAGGATATAGAAAATAATTAAAATAACGTGATAAAGATACATTCAATGCAGTTCTCTGGTTTCAATACGCCCAGTAGTTAATTGATTATAGTCGGAAATTATGTAGGTTGGTATTATAGTTTGCAAATAGAGACAGATAATATGTAGTAATTAACATTAATAATAGTGTTTGTGTATTTTCTTGACCCCTACGGGTGGGTAAGAAGTTCGGTAATAAAGATAACTTCAAATAAAATAGATAAGCACTTACTAATGTAGGCACCTTTACAGTTGATATATCTACTGAAGAGATAATATCTTCTTCCGTTTGTTTTAAGTTGACTGCTATTAATGATGTTTGTCTATTGCGAACAACTATTTTAAATATTGTTTCTTTTGTAAGAATGATCATAATGTTATGTCTTCATAACAAAAAAAGTGCATAAAAGCTTTTGTTTCGGGTGCAATATAATCCCGAGTTCACAACCAAATGTTAGGAAGTATAGATTATTTCCTTAAAATTAAAAATTATAAATATACAACAAGGTATTTTGAACTCGAAAAAATAGACTAAGATACTTTTTAACTTAAATGACGTTTAGTCACCTTATACCTGCCATTTTAAATATCGAGCAATTTTGTATGAGAAACGTAATTTTTGTTTACATTTTGTTTCAAGACCAAATGTGTAGGATATAGGTACCTTCATGTATTTAAATAGTCGTTAAATCTCCAATTAAAATTAGTGTGCTACAGTCACTTTAAGTAAAATATAACTCACTCCATAGAAAACATAGCATGACATTTAGCAAAATGTATTCTTATTGCCTATAATTGTATTTTTTATATACAGTCGCAATTAGCAAGTCATATACTAGCCCTTAGGGTGTCTGTCTATGTTCTGCTTCATTTATTCGACGTCTGGTAAAGATGAGACATAAAGATTAATATCAATAGGTGCATTTTGATTATAATCTTTTGCAAAAACCGTTTATTATAATAATATGAGATTGCTGAAGGGCTTAAAGGCAACCCAATGACTCCCAATGATTCAAATTAAGAATAATTTTGGGTAGCACTTAAAATTAAAGTATCAAGATGCCCCGGGTGTTGTGTAATAGGCAGAGGTGGTCGGTACAAAAGGACTTAACATATTTTTTCATCATATTTTATTATGAACTTCTGTTCAACTTCCAGATGTTTGACTCTGATCAAACAAAAGATTTTTCAGATGTAAGTAAGTACTTCTCTGCGTCAGAATGTAACTATTACGCGCGTGATTTACGATTAACTTCTGTTTATCTTTAATATCCCACTTTGTGTTAAGAAAACTTGTATCTATGAATATTAGTTTATTTCATTTGTTGGGGTTATAAGTAGAATGATATAAAAATTAAATTGAAAGTAGTATAGTATTATGTAGTAAATGTTCATAATTTACCAATTCGAGAGAATAATTATGTGTTTAGTTGAGTCTGAATCTGTTACTAGTGCTACACCTGGAGTTTGACTTTACAGTTCAAGTGCAGGTATCATATGAAATTCAAGACACTGTAACGGTAAAATGATAAATTTAGTGTGTGATTCAAATAAATAAATATGTGATATATTTTTTTATTTTTTATTTTGTATGTAGGTATAAAGTAGACCTGACAATAGATTATGGTTAATGTAACATGTGACTCATGCTTGACCAAGATTTAATAGTTTATTTCCAAACTCCCTGTCGACAGCGGCGATGTTTTTCTAATAACCTGTTTAACAAATCATAACGTTTATTTTTGTTAAACACTGAACGATCACACGTCCGGACTCTATTCTGTTTCAAATCTCTAGTTTGTTTTGATTATTTTAATTTTTCATTGAACAAGAAATACAGCGGACGTAAACAAGAGAATAGAGGAAGAAACGCCACAATAATCTGTGATGTAAACCTCGCCGAACATAATACATATAAAATTGTCGTAATCTTTGAAAAGGAAATATAAAATAGTAATTATACAACGTGCTTGTATTATAACTAAAAATACGAGGAATGTTTACATTAGAAATGCAATAGCCGAATTTATGGGTTTCCGAACTATTTCAATACCAATGTATCAAACGTTCAAGTGTCTTTCTAATGGTAGCTGACGAAAACCAAGTTCTATTTTTTACATTTCAACTTTGTGTTGTTAAAAGCCGCCGATGGCATGCATATGACTTATATGACTCGACAGTATCAGTCGCTAGAATTAGACGAAATTAATTTAGGAACCGACTAATTTTGTCTGTCTGCCAGGTAGCGTTCCGTTTTTTGTAACCAACAACACGACCGTTTGGGATAAAAAAAAGTACAAACGGCGGGAACGGTAGCAAAACTTTTCGATTATTCTTGATGAAGCGTGTCAATATAAATAGAAAACTATTAAATATAACAAAATACAACAAAATAGTGTTGCATCGATGATAGACCCAAACTTCTAATGGTAAAAATTTCACTGGGAATAAGTAACTTATGGCGCCAGTAGCAAAAAATCGTGAAATCAATTAGTTACTGTATTTAGTTAAAAACTTACATGATTATATTTTGAAAAAGAGTCAGTTTATAGGTACACGCATCTGGTATATTGTAGGTACTTGGGTGTGAAAATTGCTTACTTGATAAAACGTTTTCTGGGGCTGTAAATTGATTTTTATTTCAAATTCTATAGCACTGGGCGTAACTGTGTGACGCTGACCGTGGTCACCCGCGTAGTATAATTTTGCGCAACAAAACAATTGACTACACAGTAACTGCGTGAATGTCCACGTCCGAACCAACAGCCGTCAACCATTCACAACAAAACATGCCAAACGCACGCATATCGACTGATGCCGAATCAATTGAGAACACCCATTGAAAATGATTCAAAAGTAAATTTGAATTGAAAAATAAAATGAAAAGGTTAAATAAACTTACTAAATTGATAAAACAAAAACATCTATTTTACATTTGAATTGCAAACGGCGTTATTTTTATGTACTGTGTAATTTTGTGAGGAAAATAAATTAATATTATTATTATTATACAATTGGTAATACATAAACCTAATAAGAAAGTAGGTTGAAATAAGTATTTCCTAATAATAATTCGAAAGTAAGAAAGCATATAATAAATGTAGAGATATTGACCAAATAGTTGATTAAAATCTAAAATCCTTTGATACACTAGACAAAGAAACAATAAAGAAACCATATCAAACGATACTCTTACCGAATTAGAAACGAAACCGATTCGAAAGACTTTCTGAAGATGACGTCTCCTTCTGTAAGCAGTCATCGAGTTTCCTTTGTAATTAAATATTGAAATTAAGAAATGAACAGCCGCTAATTACAAGAGGTTGTCCCTTGGGGGCTGATTATGTTGCCCCAGCATTCGCAGAAAGGGATGTTGGAAGTACACCGCTCTTATTTCAATTAATATTTAGATTTTAATGTTCACTCATTAGAACTTTCGCTTATATTCTTGTTAATGTTTGACTGAGTTTTGTAACTGTATAATAAGATCATGCTAGGGCAATTCTACATACCTACCTATTTCAGGTCTATATTTAATTCTGTTGACCTTTTGTCAGTATTTGAACATTATTCAAAACAGTAACATAAACATTCGTTACAAAAAGTGTAATTAAAACGCGTGTTCTAGTCACAAGGGTGACATATAGGCAGCACGAGTTAGTATTATTATGTTAGATCTGGGGAAGAAACATCGATAGAAGTAATAAAAAATAAATAGTGACGTTGTACTGACTATAAATTTAGTGTTTGGACATTTCAATTATCCGGACCACGTGGCGTGCCGACAATGATGTTCGTGCCAACAGTAATAAAATTAAAAAAGTAACAATAAAAAACTCATCCGACCCAGTTAATTTATCTATGTATCTTCTTCTAACACTAATAAGACATTTTATTTAGGAGATGATTAATAGAAAATTAGAGACGTATGCGAAAACAAATTAAACAAATAATAGAAGTAATAACAAGTCTATCAGAACAGAAGCGATTGCATCGCAGATGGAATAGGTAGGCTAACAACTTACATACGTTTGGAATGTCTTTATTAACTGTCATCAAATCAAGTGAAGCACCGGGAGCTGTTTAATACTCTATCAGACAAACGTAATTAGTTTTGTAAATAAAATACCCCGTAGAAATTGAAACGTAGCGGCTACCTCACTGTTGCGGTGACTTGCTACATCAACTTATGATTGTACTGTCAGATAGGACAGTGTTATTAAACTGAGCTGCAGCTATGAAATCGGATGTTAAATCCCGCTCGGTATTTTAACTTTATATTTCTACGGCACAAATATGCAATAAAATAATATGTACCTCACCGATTTAAGATTCATTAGTTGAACTAAAGTAGAAATACATATGCTTAAACATACTAGTTCGACGGGCCGGTGGCGTGGTCGGTAAGATACTTGCTTTTCACGCCGCAGGTCGTGGGTTCGATTCCCACCCGAGACAAACATTGAATATGTCTGTTTGTCTTGTGTTTGGGTGTAATTATCTATATTTAAGTATATATTTACAAAAGAAAAGTATTATATGTAGTATATTACCAGTTATCTGGTTTCCATAGTACAAGTTCTGCTTAGTTTGGGATCAGATGACCGTGTGTGTTAATGTCCCACTATATTATTATTATTATATTTAAGCAATAAGTATTCCGTGGCTACAGTTACAATCAATACAAAATGTAACGGTTATTAAAAATAGCTCGAAAAAGTTGAATTTCTTTGAGCCGAAAAGTAAATTTTAATAAATGATAGAATATCCCTCGTGGGACAAGTAACATTAAGAGAACATCTTGCCCATAGAATAAAATATAATTGTGGCAAAGAATTACGGTCGCCAAAGTTTTCCACCCCAAAGCATTTTTTATTTAATTTTTATTTTTACGACACAATTAAACGCGGCTTTGCTTTCACTTTTTATTGTTACTGTCTTAGTGCCCTCTAATTTTTGGCTTCAATTATATTTTTTCTTCAGATTTATTAAAACATTGTTTTTAATGCGGGAATTTAGTAGCCTATCCACCAAAATGACGAATTTTATAGTTTGAAGTTTCGCTTAGTTCTTTTAATTTGTTTTATAAAAAAATATTTTTAGAAAATAAATAGTTAAGGATAGGCATGATCACTTTTTAAGTCTAATCAATAATTCGGACCTCTCTTCTTTCTCAGGTACTTCTCAAGGTGAATAGGTGTTTCTATTCAAGGAGAGATTACAACTAGCTCCGACCGGAACTCGTATAGAAAAATATAGAGCAACAATTTTTGAACCGAAATCATTTATCATGTTTGCACTGAACCCAAGACAAACTGCTACTGCGTTTAAGTTTACTCTAGATAAGATTACGTGCGTTTGTTTTACGTTGTCTACCAATTCTTGGTCCATCTTTAAGACAGAGTCTCAGTGTTTAGCGTAATACCCAGATATTATGGTTTTATAGTATGTGACATTAAGTTCAACAGGAAATACATTTCACATAGAGTTAGTCAAAGGTAGAGCATTGCATCTAACGGTATGCTAAACCTAAGTAGGTATTTATTGATCTATTTTACTGCGATTAGCGATACGCAACGTGCCTTATTGCCAACGCATTTATTCTAGCTTATTAAGCAGTGCAGTTGTCTATGAATGGGGCAAACGTACTTAAATCGTAGCGTGAATTCATAATCTTAAGCCAATTCTTTATTCTAATTATTATTACACTTACTAGATAATTAGGTACAAATATTTATAAACAAAACATATCCGTTACGAATTAGTAGGTATTTTATGAGGTAAGTGTGAGTAATATAAAAATAAATAACTTTAAATAATCTAATGATATCAACTCAGGAATAGATAAAAGTTCAAAGAGTTTAATTTAAAGTGTAAACATTCCCATACGGACTCCAGTAGCTTTAACGTGTAAATAATTGGAGGCATCGGTAACAAAAACATAAAATATATAGATTACAATGGACTGTCAGCGAGTCGGTTTTGGTTTATTCACTTTTTTACGGGTTTATGTACACAGGAGGATGTTTATGCCACGTGAATGTTATGATTTTGTGTCAGTAATTATTAGTGAGTGTGAACACGTCCACTAAGAGTTCAGAATAGTTGTTTAAATATAATAACAAGAGTAAGGTCTATTCATAGTGACGAAGCCGTTGATACTGTTTGTCTAATAAATAGCTTCACGTGTTTAAGATCTTTGTTTTTTATGAAGTAGAGAGGATCGAACATTATTTGAAATAATTACTAGCGCTGGCGTTTCATCTTGCATACGGTTTTATTATTACTGTTTTTTTTAATCTATTTTTTATAATACGATTTTCGATCTATCAGTATTGGGTTCGTCGATCAAGATTTATTCGTTATGTTTGTAGAACTATCTATCAAGGGTATATCTGTCAGAAATATCTGGGGACTCTTTTGTGGGTGTTATTTGATCAGTGACACGGGTGGTGAGTGATGAATATTGCCAAGCAAATATACAAAAAGCAAAACTATAAGCGGTGTTAGTTTCACTAGGGTTGGTTGGAAAATGTGAGCACTTTCATTGCAAAACGACTTTCTTTTTGGAATTTGTATTAACTCGTTTGTGCAATTTTCGAATCATCAATCTTCAGTTGCTTGCATAATTAATTAAATCAATTTGTTTTAAAATAAAAATTTAAATGTGCGTGGTGTACTAATTTATAAGTATTCCAAATAATCTACTTATATGAAGCAGGTAGTGTTCGTTTAATCATAATTTACACATTACATATTTGTTTCAGTTGGTTCTAAGTAAATATTATTACTTTAACTTGCTGCTCTCTGTTCTGAATTACTCTTTTAAATTCGTACACCCGTATAAATCGTTAGGCAATCGTTGAGTAATAAATCGAATGCTTTTTAATGGCAGTTTATCGGAGTAAGCTTTGCGGTATTCAGACGGGTATGGTCTAAGTGGCGGCAAGGGAGCGGCACGTGCTTCTTATCGGTGTCCCTCGACACTTTCAATATTCGATTTCGTCGCGGCGCGGCGCGGGCGCGGTTTAGTCGGTTGTCGCAGCATTTAAAAACTTAGTTAAAGATAATAAAACAACGGAATGAATTTTTTGTTTTCTATAGTAAGCACATAATCTATACATAGTTTATATATTTGTAGTTTATAGGTCATGAGCTAAAAATATGACAAAAGAATTAAATTGAAATATTTTTAAATACTTTTATATCGAACTCTATTCGACTCGATTGTTTTTCTCTTGATAAATTGACGCTTCATCCTTAGGTAGAACGGTTATAGGATTATAGACAAAACTTAACATTCAAAATTTGCCAGCAGTGGCTAACAGATGGGTAGGTGTTAGAATTTAACACTGCTATGGTGAGTAGTTAATCTTACTGGTATCGTAACTAAAATAACAATCCTTTATCTGAACATGACAACGAAGAAAAAATCGTCATATCAAACAATCGCACCCCAAACCGTAACCGAAAACGAGTCTCACCGCAATCCAAGCTAATGGAGTGTCTCATAATGACGGTTGCTGACATAAAAATAAATAGGCGAGACTCAGTTTCTGCGTAAGCCGATACTATGATAACAGCATCGCTCCCCCGATAATTGCCGAACTTGGCCGACGCCTCTGATGTGGCACTAGTCGTAATGTAGTGCGGATTAGTTAGTACCACTGTAATTGATCTTCAAGCTACACCAATTAGAAAGGAATTGCATCGTACCAACCCGCAACCGCTACATTTGTCTACCATTCTTGCAATTAAATAGTGATATGACACGTCCATTACTCTATCTTTCAGAGTTTCTACTTGGTGATTCCCTAATACAATATTGTTAATATGATTGCAACTTTCAATGGAATCAAGATTTTGTTTTGCACTTACTCCACTAGTAACTTAGTCACATTTTTACAAGTAAGTGCAAGTAACTTAAGATACCAAATAAGTATGTGCGTTTTAATTCTAGCTGGCTTCTTTGATCATAGATCTTACGCAACCCTATCGTTATAGGTAACAACCACGGTGTAAGTTTGGAAGTACGCAATAGGCTTAAGGGCAAAGATTTAGGTGACAAACTTTATTGCGTCCGAGAAATACTGTTGTCCATTACACGAACATAAATCACGGATGGGAAAACAATAAGCGTGAAATTGTGGAAACTGCGGCCGTCGTCTTGCGGTATTAAATCTTAGGGGAGTGAAATAAATAAAAATAAATCCGTACCTCCCCACGCGAGAACTTGATTTATTTGATAAGATACCTATTGCATGAGAAGATCCCGCTGCCAGCCTTAATTGAATTTAATTAATGACTATTTCAGTTATTGTTCTTTTGTTATAGTTATGAGAATTTTATTATGAGTACGGAAAGATAAAGAATGAATCATGTGTACTGAGGATTGATCGATTTCTTTTATGATTATTGGGAACTTTTATTATAGACTAGGTAATATTACTACATTTTTCTTTTATTTGTTGTATGTGTTTAGTTTTTTGGAATTACTTTTTAAATTCATCACATCTGTCGTCTCTTTATATGTAATTTAAGTAGTAAAAGTAGATTATTTATTTTTAGTTTGAATTCTTTTTGACAGATAAGTGTATTATCTTAAACGGCAGTAACGTGCTACTATGTTCGCAGCTCCAGACCGGGTCGACCTCCGAAGCGCGCGTCTGGCGTTGGGCTGTCGCTTGCGGCTACGCAGTTTCCTGGGCACCCCTTCAAGAAGCATCGCCTTGAGAACGGCGAGTACTCCCCCTACGAGAACGGTCATATGAGTGGTAAGTTTTTTTAATTAAATTACAATCTTCGAAAGGTTTATAGTATACTGTATCGATTGTCATCTAAACTAAAGTATCTAAAGCCAATTCGGAGCAAAGTCTCATCATCTCATCATTAGATGTTTATATAAAGTACAGGCTAGTGTCCTGATAAAGTTTTCTTTGGTCAGTACGAATACCAGCTACAAAGGTAGATACTTGTATATAAAAACACCATAAAGAATATATATTTTATTCGAATATATAAGAATATATATATTCGAATTAAATTTTTTGATACCTTAAGCTATGTCATTGCTCATCTACAAATCTTCATTAGCCAGTCGTAGGTAGGTTAGTAACGTATTTGACATTATGTCTTCTGAGATGGTATATAATTTAACGACATGATATACGACACAAATTCTAAAATTTAACCTCACATATCTAAGGTCGCTTCTAAACGGGCTGGGGTAAAACGCGAATTTAAAGTTATTAACCTGTAGATTAATCTCAACTTAATCTGGCTTTGTAATATAAATCAAAACAAACGGTACCATGACATGTGATAACATCAAAATCGGGTTTGTGTAAGCTCCGGATAGACGCCGGATATGAATCCCCGCATTTCTCGGGAGGTATGCCTCCTCATTTCGTATACAAATTACACAAATACAAAATTATCCTAACACAAACGGAGAAAAGGGAATAAAGTGATTAAATAGAGCTCAGCACAAGACGGCTAGTAATCAATCATTTTTGTCGCTTACGCCTTGTTGATATTGTTGGCTTTTGTCTCTTTTCTTCTCATGTGTTGGGTGTATTTTGACTCATTCTAGCCTAAAGTGTCGTGCCAGACAAGGGAGCAATTACATCCGTGATCTTGCATAAGCGACACTTGCTTATCTCGCACTGCCGCATTTGACTTTGAGTGCAGTTTGTTCGCTTTTTTCCCCGAAATTTGCAATTCGAAATACTCTTGTGACTGAAATAAGCTTTGTTTTGTTTTGTTCTTATTCTGAGATACCTAAATAAGTACACCTAGTCATTTGAAATCTATTTTCTAGATATACCTAACATTTTTTATCCATTTCACTAAGAAATGAATTTTTACTGTGGTTTGCATCTCATTAAATAAAATCAATCGATGGCTTATAATTATGAAACGATTAGTGCGAGCCTGTTGTGATGGGTGGTTACTGTCGTTACTGAGAATGAAGGACAGGGAATATAATAGAAAGATCACGTTTACTGTCCTGATTAAGTAAGCATAATTTGCATATTCTATATTTCTACCTATACTTACCGTCTACCTACTACAAATTTTGGAAACATATTAGTAAGACAATTTCGTTTTACATCGCTAAAACTTAAAAAAAAACAACGTGTTATAATTTTGTTTCATAATTTTCTGTCATCCATAATAATAAAGCCATTCTAATTAAATTCGTGCGGGTATCAAGTTTCCATGTACTACGTCTGTGTACGGGTTTCAGCTTTAAGCTAATATTATTTTGACGAGTCGTTGACAGTGGTTTACAGTTGATGAAACAAACACACACACAATGCCCTCACACAGGTGTACACCATATCGTGTGTACATCACACACGCGCTAGACTGTCATTGAGTGAGTGAGGTGGCGGGTGGCCCATTTTCACCCTGTGAAATAATAGGATACGAAAACATCGGAGGCAGAATATAATCCTCCTGCGAAGGTTGAACGGAATGGAAATGGGAATATGAAATGCGTGAAAGGGATGTGCCGGTCCACGTGCTCTTTGAAAGGGTTACTCACCGATGTTTATCTTAAGGCGCTAAATCTAAACGATTGTTCATTCTATTTCGTGATTTAGATTAGTGATTAAAGCCAAAATGTGTTTTAAATGCATTAAGGGTATGACATCCGTCAAGCTTTCAACATTTTCTTTAAAATTTTTGGTGTGACTTTCATGACCCTTTTCAGTATTAATAAGAAGGTATTTTGTATTTTTATTACCATTAAGATTATGTTATTAGAATATCTTGCTAGAAAAATGTGGCAACCCTAATATTTTAGAAAGTGCCATGAAAATGATGTGTTGACAATAATTAAAGGTTCGGCACGGTGTCGCCGCGAGTTGGTTGTATTCTGGGGGATAATGTAAGGCATTATAACATTACTCGCTGGAGCACAAAGCTTTACGTTTTGATTGAATTCTGCGACTGAAATTAAGTAAGGATTTGCCTGTTTATATAGGGAGGGAACGGATCAGTCAATTTGTGAATATCTTATGTGAGAGCCTTTGTTTATTGTATTATAACTTGTATAACAGATTATGAGATGATACTAACTGCGTGAACATAATAATAACTTTAAAAAACTAATATTTTAGTTGATGAATTTTATAGAAAATTAATAAATTAGATTTTAATTTATTTCTTACTCTTTGAATAATCAAAACAGTGTGTTTTTCAATAACCTGCATACAAATTAGGTACCTTTTTAAAAAGAATAATACGTATCTATCTAGACATACTGACAGTATTTAATGGAGGCAATGATATATTGTGTACTTACATCGTTCAAATACAGTTTATTATTAAAAACTTGCACACTGCAGACGATCATTATCTAAGTCGCGTTTTTACTGTACAAACGCAATTGCACATTTATCGACTAGCAAAAACTGCATATTCTCCACAATCAGTGAATCGAAAGCTCTTTTTTCCCATTTCCGTATCAACCACTTGTAGAACATACGATAAACACTAGAAGCGTCGGCAATCATAGCAATTTGTTGCTATCCACGGCTGCGTTTACAATTTTTAATGGGTTAAACATCAACTGGCAATTGGAAGTAATCAAACAAATTGCCGTTGCCCCTTATAAGGAAATCGTAATAATAAACGCGGTGGCAACAATAATTAAACGCCGAAGCCATGCGAAACGACTGGAGAAGTGTTACGCTACTTAAGACAATCTGTACATACTCCGTAGAATAGAACTCCTCATATCTAGAAGTGGCATACCACAAAGCACCAATATTTTGTTACCGGTTTGTAAACATAAAGCAAAACATAATTTTGTTATTCTTTTGGTCTCACCAGATTATTATATGAAACAAAATTCTTGTATTTTGTATTAAGTTAACGAAAATTTCTAGTCTGCCAGTAAGTTGTGTCACGCAGTGTTGTGAACTCTGACTCTCTCATTTCATTTTGCCGCAGTGGTATCTACTTAGCAGTGCTCTTCTCTAAACGCTGTTTTGTAGATATTAATCAGAGAAGTTTCACACGCTGCAGTTAGTGCTCCACTAGAAGTAAACCCAGTGCACGTTAAAACCGGTGTACCGAAATAAAACCGGTCGCTTTACCACGTGTATGTATGTATGTACTATAAAGGTTACATCACGCAAACATTTATTGGTTGGTAGCATCGATACAAATCTTGTGAAGTAAACAAGAGCCTATTTTACACAAAAGTAAAATTCATAAACTATGATTTCTTTATTGTTTGGGTTCTATTTGGAGCAGCAAAAGCTGTCCATAGAATGGGCCGTACCATAGGTCGCTTTACCTAAAGACCTTTCGGTGTTTCGTTGCCAGGCTTAGAGATTCACAGATTTATGATATTCGAGTACAATTTGACAAACATTACAAACTTAATAACAACTAAATACTTAATCGCTTTCTTAGCTTGACTATAAGGACAGCAGGAGAATAATCCCTGTTGCCGCGGCCGCATGACACTTAGCCTAAGCGAACGGTTTAATTTCTAGGGAAATAGGTTTGTCTTTAAATATTTTTTTAATTTACTTTTGTAATCTAGTTAGTTGAACAACAAGCTCTTACTTAGCAAAGCAATTAAAACACGAGACAAATGAGTAAATTATTAGAAAAGTACTACCTATTTTAATTAAATTATTTCATAGAATTCGCAAAGGAAATAGTGATGCATTTTATAGTCAAGTTATGAATGGAAGACATACATATCTATTACTGCTGTCGTTAAAAATTAAGCAATTAACATTTTAATTAAACAGCCGTTATAGTGCTGTTTCTTGTGTTCTCTACCACGCCGCGTAAATGAATGTAAAATGTGAGGTCGGTTGTGTCCACCTGCACTTAGATGAATGTATTTGCATCGACAGTTGCAGATTACGGTCGACAATCAGCATAGCCGATTAACTCGATTATTGACTTTCAATTAGACTCATTTTTCACAATAAACATCGATTTGACAAGTTGCGTGCGCCACCTAACTGAACGTCTCAACGATTTGTCAAATGTAAAATTCAACTGTTAATTGGAAAATTCCGTGTTGGATCGATAGAAAGTTTTGAATGTTAATTTAATAAAATAGTATTATTAAATAACATGTTAAAACATGTGTAATAGCATTTTTTTTACTTTGTTGGCAAATTGTTTAGTGAGATGTCACAAATAATAGGTATTTAAACTAAGGAATAGGAAAGCCATCGATCAAACGTTGAATAAGGGCGCAGAATTTGAAATAAACCAATGCAAAATGGTAAAGCAAATATGTCTAAAGGAATATCACAATAGGCAGTCAGGTATGGCGGTTCTTTGCTTCGTGATGTCGCTCCGATATTTCGAATTTCGAACATACTGATCGTGCGTGGAATTACATACATACACAGGTACGTATAAATACTAACCCTTATCCCCTTACCATTATATTAGATCGTTTGTTAATACCGCAATAGGCTGTTGTGTCGCATTCTTAACTAGTAACAGACCGATAATAATATGTTAATTTAACATTTTAAGAAAGCCAAGTAGCAATTAGTAAACAAAACAACTTGATGTACTTAGTGTATTTGTGTGAGCAAAAAGTTAAGCAAGTGTTCATATCTAACTGCTTAATCTGTACTAAGATCGACTATAAAACAAATTAGCTAAAATTAAACGTCTTCATTATGAATATTCATAATGTTGTTGAACCCAGTAATCATACACTAAACTATACATCTCCATACAATTACACTAAAGTTTATTTTGGTGTTAGTTGAATAACTTTAGACTCATGTTTACCAACTTTAGAATAGGACGTTTAACTAGGTAGTCGACACGGCTACACATCAAGATATAAATTTCCAGTATAAGCTGGTCTCGCGTTGTATAGGATTTCCGTATAACAAAAGGTCAGCTTATATTAGTATTGTATAGCTTGATGTGTAGCCGTGTGTACCAATTCCTTAAAAAATGGATAGTTAGTATAAATCATTCGACTATATTTTAGTTAACTGAAGTGATATGCAGGTACAATACCTGTCGTAATAGTAATAGCATGAACTACTTACGACCTTATTGCGATTATATTATTAGATCTCATTTCATAAGAAATGATTGTATGTTTGAACAATTTCCATACACACTCACATGAGTGTTTTATTCCCATAGTTCTGTTTGTGTTATTTAACGGCGTTTACAATTAAAATGTTGTTCTGCCACCTACTTATGACATAGCTCACACGTTGCAGCAGACGTCGCGTCGTGGCGGAATCACTTGTTTTTACTGAGTTAAAGCAGGGCGGAGGAATTTCTGTAATTAGCGATACCAGAGTTTTTGAGCGGCGCTGCATTGTGGTCAGAATTGAGTTGTTTATTTAATTCTTTTTATTTTCAACATATTAAGGTAGCTAAAAATAACTGTACAGTAATTTAAACGACCTTTAAAGACCTAAAAGAATTTAAGAGACGCGTAATTACTATTGTCTAATCTATTAAAAAAATCAAGATTGGTCAGGTTATAAAAATTATAATTTTTTGCTCCCAAATTACGTCTAAGCTTAGCTACTTGTTATAGGGAGGTACCAATTAGGCATATCTAGTATTTTCCTAATAGAGGCACAGATAATATAATAAATAGGTGTGATGTTTAAAAGAATCTACATTAAATCCATAGTCTTAATGCCTCACTCAAAGACGTCAATTAACTTAATTCTAGCATAATACTAATTTTTATAAACTTTTAAACTTTCGCGTTGCATTATTAATATTTACATTTATCTTAACGGGCAATTAACGCGCTCACACGCGCTTATACTCGTTTTTCTACAGATATTGACAGTATCTAATGATACCTGATGATATTTAGCTTAAATTAACGTCTCTGAGTGTGGCCTTTAGTTGTTTACCGAGATTTTACTTTAAATGAAGGTTTGCCGATTTCTTTTGTTGTGTCTCCACAGGTCTTCGTGTTGTGGCAATAAACAATATGTCATTTAATAATCGATTCAGTGATTTATTAGCAATACAAAGAAACGTATGCAACTAAGTTTCGATTACGCTAACAAGAATACTTTAGTAGAAACGTCCTTGTCACGATTCGATGCCTAACCAATCACATTTAATTATTATGTTAATGCATTATTTACAGCCACTTATCAGCAAGTGTATTCGATTTCGCCTGCAGCGTATTCGAATATATTGTCGATCAATCCATTCGATACTAAATTATATGCTATGTCTTCCGTAACTCAAGTCAGTTTGTTAAAAAATTGACGACTCGTAATAACACCAATTTTCGCTGACCGGTTCGATTGTCAAATCTACAAAATAATAGTGATTGAAGAATATTCAGTAGTAAAACGTAATTTTACTAATATTCAAGAATCCGTTCCCGAAGATGAGACAGTGAGGCTGTATCTTGTAGCCAATAACACCAAAGCAGAGGATTTCTTTTTACAGAATCTGTTCTCCCTTCGCATATGAATTTGACTTGCCCTGTACCATTTTAAAAATACCTGTTTGTTAGAAATCACGCTTTACGTGCTTTTTATTCGGCTCTACATCGTATTGCATGTGTTGGCATGCTTTTACCAAAATATTCAATTTGGTTTCAGACATTGCATTACCTATTCATCATTATCATCATCATCAGCCTATAGCAGTCCACTGCTGGACATAGGCCTCTCCCAATACGCCATTTCACACTGTCCTTGGCTTGTCGCATTGGCTACTGCCGGCTATCTTTCGCAAATCGTCACTCCACCTAGCTGAGCATTACCTAAATTATTATTTTCTACTGTCAGAATGGACAAAACTACACTTATCAATATTCACCGATGCTATTCATCTGACGTTTAAAATTTGATCGTGTGATTTTTCATTAGAAATTAAGTAGGTATTAACATGTAACAGTTCAAAGTAGGTAAGTTGTGTTTTCTTCTCTAGAATATGACTTCAATGATATAAGTTTACTGAGTTGAAAATATCATCATTATTTCTCTTGCCTTTTCCCATTTATATTGGGGTCGACTACCAATCTAACCTATGGCTAGCTACTAGAATTAATCGAGCGGCTGCCATCAGACCTCGAAACCCGTGCGAGACCAGTTGCTGTGATGGTTAGAAAAGATGTCAGATTATATTAGACTTCTGACTACTTGTAACGATTGTCATAGATATTTTAAATGACAACCGGAACCGACGGCTTAGCGTGCTCTCCAAGGCACGGAGGGTAGCCCCTCAACCAATCAGATACTGAAACAAATCTATGTTGTTACACATAGATTGTCTGGGGCAAGAATTGAACGCGCAGCTTCTCGGGCATAGTATAGGCCAGTTGGATGGCTAACACCGCTTGACAACAAAGGTCGTCACCAGTTGAAAGTATGACTTGCTATAAATAAAAAACATCCTGATAACATTTAGCCATATTTATTTCTCAGTGGTGACAGCACTTACGTTATATCCTTATTTATGATACGATTAAACCGTTTTACTTGTTTACTACAATAAAATGTATTAACAAGTTGCTATGTTAGGTCATACTAATGTAAAAAAAGCAAACGATAGTGTGAAAATATACGGTTCAATTGAGATCCATTTTGCAAAAGTAATTGGAGTGCTCACCTTATCGTGTCTTATCTATTAATTATTGGAAATAATTTTTGCAACGTCCATTATTATAAATTATAGCATGGTATTATAGTTATTAAATTATGGAGTATTAAGTAGGTAGATAGGTATAATAAGTATTTTTACTGTGTAATGTAATAGTTTTAATTTAAAAAGTATCATCGTACACAAAAGTCGTTACAGTATATTTGATTATAGGTACAGCTGCTTCAAAACCACTGACAGATAATCTCTCCTTTGTGCGATATTAATAAAAATATGGTTCGATATTTCAGTACTTTGCTACTTTTTATCCAACAATGGCAATGCTCCTATTATATTCACGGATGACTTGAGCCCTTTGTTGAAATTGTAACATTTAACTACATTCACATACTAAGATATTGTAATCCTGTCTGTATCTATTATATTATTTAAGTAGTGATCGTCCTTGCTTTGCTTCGGGTGCAATATAATCGCCTGGAATACCCTAACGCTCGATGTCCTGTCCATATCAAACAACTTTCTTACAAAATGGGCTACAAGAGGCTACATTTATATGTTGATAACACTTTTGATATCTTTTGCCTATTTTGCCACTTCCTGTAAACCTTCCTGTCTAACCGCGTTCATAAATCATAGCTCTAGTAAACATATTAATTTAAAATAGACAACTAGTGCTTCAAATCAGAGTTTTTATCTAACCTTTTATCAACCAATCCAAAAATATCGTCCACTTCTATTCACTATTTTATCAATATAGATTCATAAAATGGTTAATATGTGTACTTATATAAAACCTATGTTTTACATATAATAGTACAGTAACAGTATTTATATTAAGTAAGAAGGCAGCACCGAAAGACTAGTTTCACCACTTTAAGCGTCCAACCAGGGGTGACAATTTTTTTATGACAGGAATTATAAATATTTTTTAAGTTACATACTATCAAATATCATTTATTCATTGCAAACATGGGTAATTGGTAGGTACATTGATGTTATAAAATTTGAAGTACAAGCCATATTTTGCCATCATGCATGCATGCAAAAGAGCGTAATATCATGGCGAAGATAAAAATTAGTAGCAGAAGTAGAATGGATAGATGACTTTTATCTTCCATTTATAATTAATAATAATCAATAGTATATTAGTTAAATTAAATTATAACAACATGTCAAATAAATTAATGTCAAGTATTAAGGCTGCTAACATAACAACAAAAAACAAATAATATCATTCAATTTACATAATTTAATAAAATTCATTCCAAATTATTGTCAGCACAAAATCTTATAACGGATTTTAAACTCGCTATAATAAGATTCTCTATAAATGTCATACTTTAGTGACCTTTTACTTGTGTTATAAGTTTTGTGAACAAAGCCTTAAGTTATATTTGTTTCAAGTTAATAAAATATTCAATCAAATGGTATGGTGTCTGAAACACATGCACGTACTTGTAATATTTATCTATACTCGTATTTATCTATACGAGTATATATTTTATCCTAATATTTTTCTGTCACATATAAAACGCGTATTACACATCGTTATCCTTGCATGCAGTTATCCCGGATAAAACTGTATCCCGGTCAATTTACGAGTAATTAAGCCTGACCCTCTTTTCGAGGGAGAAACTTTTATCCGGCTCGTTGAAATAGTCCGGAATCGCCGCTAAACTCCGATCGTATTGGCTGCCAACACGTAAAGATTTCCCGGGTAACCGGGAACGGGGACTTGATTAATGTGTATATGTGGTGTGAATAGCTGAATTTAGGTTTTATTGATGTTTGTATTTGCTTGTTTAACGTGTTTTATTGCGTATTGAGTTTATTTACTAAATCTTTACTCAATTAAAGATTTAGTAAATTTGATGAGTGATGTATGAGTTTATACTGTACACAGTATGTACTCATACATGGTAATCTACTAGGTACGGACTACACTCCGTACCGACCTACTAGAATAACGTTCACTCATCAAATTTATCTAGGAATCAAGTTTATTTTATGATGGCTCAGTTTTACTTGATAATTGACAGAGCTAAAATAGCTTTTGACCTCTGCTAAGCATAATTTAGTAGAAATTAAGCAAATCTTTAAATTGTAGCAATAGTTTTAAATTGAAAAATTAATATTAAATTAAATAATACTTATTTCAGGCAGTCACATAATCTAATATATAAAAGAATAAACTGACTGACTGACATATCAACGCAGAGCCCAAACCGCTGGGTCTACAGACTCTAAATTTGGCACATTGGTTCCTTATGGGGTCTAGGGGTATACTAAGAAAGGATTTTTCAAAACTCACCCTTTAAGGGGTGAAACGGGGTTTCAAAGTTTGTATGGAGAAACAAGATTAGTGAGATCAATTTCGCGGGCGAAGCCGCGGGCGGAAGCTAGTACCTATAACTCATTTCATACAATTATGTTATATAGTTTATAACATAATTGTATGAAACAGTTTTCTTTTACTATCTATGGGTCTAGTTGGCCCAAAAAAAATACATAATTAATATTAAAAAATTACAATTACCTATAAAATTAAAATTTAGAAAAACAAACAAAGGTTGTTAATTCATTCGGTACTACATTTTTATCAGGACTGACTGGACTAGATATCTAGATAGGTATTTATTATGTGTATGTACTTACTTGAAACGATATTTATATAAAAATAAGGGTATATTCTTTATAATGACCTTAAATTAATAACGTAATAACCCCCGACCTTAATTTTTTTAGAAAAAAAAAACTTAGTAATTCACCTTTCAAACAAAAAAAACAATATCAAAATCGGTTCATCCGTTCGTTTTTGCATCCTGGGTTGAAAATATAATTAGGGTAACAAGTATTACGTAAACAAAAGTAAGCGCTACCGAATTTATATTGTAAGAACTAATAATTTTTAATTGGGTATGTTTTGTATCTGTCGTTCTCTAAAACTTACGACATAATATTACTCACAATACTTAGTATTTATATTTAGTCCAACGTAGTTATAATATGAAACCCCAGTTAAATCACAAAGCAGTACTTACAGTTAACAAGCTTAGAGATGAACGTTCTTTGCAGACGGACTATAACTTCTCAAATTGCGTTCGCAAGTAAGAAACGTGGATTAGCGTGCGCTAGGGCAAATATTTTATTACAAGCCAAATCTCCAGCCCTCCACGTTTTATTGTTCATAAGGCTCGTCCGACCCAAATGAAAGAGTTTATGGACGACATAAGTCGGCTAGTGTTGCCAGCCTAGGGGAGGTTGTATCATTGTGTGCTTAGTTAAATGAAAATATTTTACAGTCTCATATTATTAGGGTATTTAAGTGTCATAATTAAATTTTATTTGCGTTATTATTATTGCGTTGATTACGATGTATGAAATCATTACTTTTGAAGTAAAATACTTATTTATATAGTTATTATCATAAAATTTTACCCTATATTATATTATGTTTGGCAGAATGGTAGGTAATTCTAGCTTTATGCAGTTTTACAATTTAGTAAAAGTACAGTCATTTTATCTATTCTCTGCCCTGGCAACACCGTATGTTGGTCTGTCTTGTTGACTCACGATATTGACTGTTCGCATTTTGTCGGTAATAGAGTATTACTGTTATTGATTGTACTCGGCGCGTGACTTGTGTCGCTGATTGTACTACTACGTTGTATAAGCAGTTCAACTTGTGTGTAGAGCTCGGCTCACACAAGCACTTCAAACAATACTTAAGATGGGCACTTTCCTGGGGTCGGTCTTAATATTCCGCAAAGGATATGTGTAATTGGATTCTTATTGAACATCCAGTATTGTACTCGTAAAATATGTTACTGCTAATTACCTAAATCTTAAGCACAATGAGCGGAACAAAAAAGGACTAAAGCTTTTCATCCTTAGTCCAATTCACTAACAAAGTTGCAGTTGTTGTTCACGTTAGCATCAACATTATCATTTTTAACGATGAAATCTCGACTTTGTTGCTTGTACCAGTGAAAATGATCCTTCCATTATCTTGGCACACAAATGACGGCGGACTATGCGGTCTTTAAGTAATGAATCAGGCTTGAAATAATGATTAACAAGGGTACCTAAAGGATTGGTAATTAGTAAGTACCTAGGCAAGTAAAATATGTTGTGTTTACAACTAATTAGTTGTGAACATCTAAAACCAATTATAATAAGAATCGTTTTCTAATTAGCAATTCGCTTGAATATTCTTATGTAAAAAAGATCTAGCAATATCCTTTTGCATGCTTATAATTATGTAGGAAGGAGATGGTAGTGGAGTTAGTAGATGCCTATTCACTTTTTATATTTATTTGGGCTGTGGCATTCGAGCGCACAGTTGAAAAGAAAAAAAAACAAGCAGTTTAATTTTCGGTGGTCTAGAATACTATAATATATTATGGTATTAATACTATTGAAGAAAATAAAATATATTCTATTAATGAAACAAGATTAGCGTCTAATAATAGATCCCGACTGTGATCGAATGATGACGATCGATGATGAATGATCATCACTGTGATCACTCATCACACTGATTACTCACACAAATGCGAAAAATCAGCTTAGACCTCGCGGACTGTAGTAACTTTGGGAGATTGCACACTAAAAACAAAACGCCTAATACACAATATGTATGTTATGCCCACAAATAATACCCACAAAAACTGCGTCCGATTGACTCTGTGTCCGCTCGCTTTAAAAGTTATGCGTTAAAACAATTAGTTGTAAATACTACGTGAACATCTCTTTAACTACTGTAGTTATCCTATTTTAATTCGACCTCATACATTATTATTTTAACAACAGTCTGCATCGGATATTGAAGACAGTTTTATTGATAGTCTCTGTGCTATAAATAATCATTTTTACGTCGACTAATAAGACAGACAGCGCTATCAAATGATTAGCAACTAGTTAACATTGTATAAAGACAAGGGGCAAACTTTAATATTAATTAATCATTTTTTGTTTAAAACAGGGACTAATAAGGGCCAGCCGCTACTGCAATTAAATTTATCAGTCTAAATTTAATAGTATCAAGGTGTTGCTGTTGTAATTAGCTGTTTTAGCAAATAAGGTTATTGATAGGAAGTATGTCATATCGAAATAGATAATAGCTGAATGCCATTAAACATTATGTTTTTTTAACATTGAAGAAACGTGGTGAGGTGTCTTTTGGAAGTTTTCTTGGCTATATCTTTTTTATCTCATAAATCGGAATGGAATATAGATATTAATTCAGTAATTGTGCAGACGTGTTTATTACTAAGTAGACCTGCCAAATTTAATTCTTTAGGAGATTGTTTGACAAATAATGCTGGTATTAAAAAAATAGCACCTTACATTTTTGTCTAGCACCCATCCGCCGTATGTCTGAAGTGAAATTTTCTAGCTGTTTTTTTTCTAATAAGAACATTCCTGGATAAAAGTAAAAATATTTTGTCATTTATTTGTCAAAAATAGAGTTGACCTTTTGTTTTTTTGTTTTAAAGTTTTCTACTCCTAACGACCTTACTCTCCCTTGGTACCTGCTAAAGGCTCAGTTATTTCTTTTAGGGCACCGTTTGTATCGTTGAATCGTCAACTCGAACGATTTATCGCAGAGCGCATGGTCCGTTATTTTGGCCAATCGCATATGCCATTGGTATACTGACCGTACAATTATGTATTTATTGTAAACGCTACGATTGCCGGCTGACTGTAATTTGCTTTTAATTCGACCTCTTTCGTATCATTTTCAAGTTTCTTCGTTTTGCTCTTCCACTAAAGATTTGTGGATTACACAACACGTACTTTTGTCTGTTTTGTTGATTCATATATTTTTATCCATTGAGTAATAGTATTTTGTGATATGCTGCCTATTTAAAAGTAACATTCGCTACTTTGTATTGTATTTATTACACTCGTATTTACTTGTTGCGATTTAATGTATCCAATAATTTATTTCTCTCCTATGATTTACAAGCCATTAGCATTACCGCTAAGGGTTCCAGTTAAAGCCACCAAGTTATAAAGTCTAGGAGGCTACGTTTACGATAGATGCTATTTTACGACAGCAACAAAACTTTAATAAAACAGTCATTTTATTTTAGTTTCAGTACAACTGTCTACATAGATTTTACTCACAGGTAGGTAGTTATCTATCTACTACCTACATGTGATTGAGTTGGCAATATGATATAGGTATCTATAGGTAAATCTAATGTTGCAATTTAGTACTGTGTAAGTTTCCCATAATATAAACTAAGTATTTCAGTAAGTTCATTCATCTATTCGTATTGTTTCCACCTCAGTTTATCAATTTTATATACCTAATTACTATTTAACAATAATGCCGTATATTTTCACGGTAACATTATATAAACGCCGCCACAGAATACAATGTAAGTCCTAGCACTCATTTCTTATACTTTATGGCCAATTATTTATGCCTGCCAGTTTGGTCATTTTGTAATCAGTCCGCAATAAAACTCACCAGTTATTAAGCTTGTTTCATTATCATTCCATTCGCGAATGTTAACATCCGGAATTATAATTTCTGAAGACGTTAAATTAAATTAGCTTTTGATTACTCAAAACATGTCCTATAGAAGTCAAAACAAACATTACTGTCTTAAGTTGTATTTCAAATAAAAAAAAAGTATCCATAGGTCGTTTTTGCAGATATGATTGCCTTTATCCAACCTCCTTTAAACACATAAGTGATATAATTGAGGTCCCGATTCTATCGATTCTAACTCTAAATAATAGCCAGTAATTTGGTACGTCGATTTGTTGAGGACAGAATCGATATTCCATCAATAAATCGATGTGTATCGATTTAATAGCGGTTCAAAATCGACGTTTCATTTCTTTAAATGCCCCGACCAGTGGATTCGCTTAATAATAGTCATAATCTTAAACGATGAACATTTTGTCGATATTGAACAACAATAATTTGAGAAAAGTTATTTTTGTAATGCTCTCGAAGCAGATTATTGTAAAGCTGTTCATTAATATTTGGTAATGGTTTTAAATCGTACTATACTAAATAAAAATGAAATACGAGTACCATTTTTAACAATTATCAAAACTGACAACTTTGTAGGTAGGTACTGCGGATTTTCCGACTTTAAAACCTTCCCTGAACTTGTTCAAATATTTTAAAAACTCGAGAGACATAGGTATGTGTGTACGTCATTTCATTTAAATTGTGTTGTGTTTGGGTATATGTATCTACAATAAATTTTATAGTGCTCAAACATAGATTGTATTCAATCCTTTTGGAAAAGACAGAGATGAGATATTAAACCGTAACTAAGAAAGAAAGAGAAAGCGGAAAGGGTTGTTTTAACCACAATTTATGACGAGATTTAACACGTATTTAGTTAATTAATAAGTGTGGTTGACCAGTGCGGTTAGGCCTGTGTCCCGGGATTGTAAATATGCCTTTTGGATTAGTGACCCAATTGTGGTTGGTTTATTATTTCCGTTCTAAAATATGATATATTTTCTTTATACATTAACAGATACACGTTCTATGTAAATAAAACTTATTTAGCGATTTTTTTTTAGCTAATAGAGATAGGTATATTTTAATTATCTATAAGGACCTATAGTATTATCAAATGTAAGACCTAATTTCAGAAATTATAATATACGTTTTTTTATTTGAAATTTCTATACTACTTTTAGCATAATCGTGTAGTATCTAACGTGTAGTCAATGAGAAGGTAGATAAACATTATGTTAAACCAGTTTCAGATAACTAACTAAAAACATACAAGTTTGATCCTCGATAGTAGGTATACATTATGCTGACACAGAACATAAACATACAACAGAATAATTAATAACAATAATAAATACGGAGTCGGTATGGCTCAGAAGATAACCGAAACGGTTAGCTAAGTAAATAGACCCGTACAATTAATTCTGGGTCCATTGGTCATTTAATGTGTGTTTGTTTGTAACTTGCTGTGTACTTCTGTGAGCTTTTGATTTGCATATACCTCATAAATTGTAGCCTGACATATGAAAGGCTGGCCGAAATGATAATTTTTAGATATCATTTTAGAGCTGAGTATTTTTTTATTTGCAATGACACTTTTATATGTTACTGGGCACGCAATAAAACTGCCAATGTTACATTTCAACTCGACCAGTTGAAATGTAACATTTGTGAGATAGAAAGATCAATAGTGGTTGTTATAAATATAAGATTTGCAATTAAAGTAGCCTCTAACAATAATATGTGTAGGTTGCTAGCCCCTGTCAGGAAGAGTAGTTTCCTCAATGTATGCTGGGCCGGTGGTTTCCTCAATGTATGACGGGCCGGTGGCGTGGTCGGTAAGATACTTGCTTTTCACGCCGCAGGTCGTGGGTTCGATTCCCACCCGAGACAAACATTTCTTTAAATATGTCTGTTTGTCTGGTGTCTGGGTGTAATTATCTATATTTAAGTATATATTTACAAAAGAAAAGTATTATATGTATAGTATATACCAGTTATCTGGTTTCCATAACACAAGCTCTGCTTAGCTTGGGACCAGATGACCGTGTGTGTTAATGTCCCAGAATATTTATTTATTTATTTATTTATTTATGCTTAACTATGGCGTAGGTTAACGGGCGAGGAGAAATAATTCGACACTAATGTTAAACTAAATAGTCTGTTTCAAATTCACAATTTAAAAGTCACGGAATCACTTAATCAATCAAAATAATTAAAGTACGATTACACAGTTAAAAAAAAAATTAAGAAAATTCAGACTTTCCTCGGACCACGAAGCACATGGGGCGGATGCAGATAGATTCAAATGAAAACTTAAACCGAACTGAACTTCTCACCTCGCCACCTTGCCAGCCCCCGAGTTACGTCAAACGAACTGTCATTATGCTGTCAGTGTAAGTTCCTTGTCTGTGACTTGATCTACCAAATGCCGACTGTTGATTACGAAAACGCCGTCATATGAATAAGATTATTTACAAATAATAAAGTATGGCTTGTAAGTATATCAATAGATTTGCTTGTAATTAAAATTTACGCATTAAACACCGCATCACATACCTGTGCCCTTAATAGCGGAACAAAGTGACACACAATATTTAATATTCAACAATCCCAAATCCTTTGTAAAACGTAGCCACAATGGAAAAGGGTATTTTCCTTTAACGGTTGGACCGTTAATTCGTGTTTAATTCGACACCTTGTTAATTGTTTCCGACGCCCCAGTAGGTTTGGTGACCTCAGGGAGGCAGACAGGTCATGGGCAGCGAAGGACCACCTCCGACACCCTCGCGGGGAGCTATTTTAAGAATATTTGCGCTTCACCCCCCTTATGTTTACTTGGGCTGTTTGTGGTACCTACCCAGAAAACAATAGTCTCTAAATTCATTGCTCATTTTATTATTGTTGATACACCGTTTTACGGGCGATTCGATTATTGGAACCGGTAATTAAATGATAATACTGGGCATTAATTGGATTTTACCTGAGTGTTACGTTTAAGTGGTCTCATGTTTACCTCAGACCTCATTCCTACTCTTTGCTAGGATTTAATATTACCATTTTATGGTAATTTTATTGTTTTAATGGTACAGTTATCAATAAAAATGGTTTTCGGTGGTAAAGCGTAAATAATATAATTTACAGGCACATTTCATTAAATAAATAAATAATAAATAAATATTCTGGGACACTATCACACACGGTCATCTGGTCCCGAGCTAAACAGAGCTAGTGTTATGGAAACCAGATAACGTATATACTATACATATACTTTTCTTTTGTAAATATATACTTATAATAGATATTCACACCCAGACTCGACACAGACACAAATGTTCATCATTAATGTTTTTCTCGGGTGGGAATCGAACCCACGACCTGGGTGTGTAAAGAAAGTATCTTATCGACCACGCCACCGGTCCGTCGAAAAATAAATACTTAATAAATACTTACTAATAAATAGGTGGGCCCTGAAATTACTCAATCAATCGACTTTGCTCACAATACCTATCCCGTAATAAAAAATATGAATGTACTAGCTTCCGCCCACTGTTTCGCTCGCGTGGTACTTATTGGGATAAAAAGTACAGTAAAAGTTTTTGCGTGAAAGAGTAACAAACATCTATACATTCTTACAAACTTTCGCGTTTTTAATATTAGTAGGATTTTTCCATTAAAAACATTTTTTTTGTGTACAGAAATGGCCAGAATGGAGAAGTCCCCTTTACTCGCGAATGGATACAACGCACCCCCAACGCACCTAGGGCCCATGGGCTTCATGCATCAGCACGCGCTCATGTCGCCGGGCATGCCTCACCCTGGCGTGCCCCGACCTGATGGCTCCATCATCAAGGGTCAGCCGATGCACAACATGGAAGCTCTTGCAAGGTAAGATTAACTCGAATATAATTTTAAAATAATCTATGTATGCTAATATTATAAAGCTGAAGAGGTTCTTTGGTTCAACGCGCTAATCTCAGGGACAACTGAAACCATTTGAATTATTCTTACACTGTTAGATAGTCCATATTGAAGAAGGCGGATTAACGGATTTTATCGCGGTTCATTCTTGGTAGGAACCGGTTTTCTTTGACAAGTACCCGTGTTTTATCAAATCTCAGGTAATGGTTGGAGTCTTTTTGAGTATGTTCACACACTGCAGATTTCGTAGAGCGTTGATATTTTACGTCAGTTAAGTGTTCTTTTACGCGGGTCCCTATACTTCTTTTTGTTTGATCAATATATGGGAGTCAAAACTGAGTGTGTGTGTGTGATATTCGCGTAAATCTAAGAAAATATTATATGGGCTACTTGTGAACATTGCTGAAATCCAGTGCTGTGTGTTGCCTCTAGTAAGTACCCATAGCGTGTGTCACATATTGTCCACGCTTGACATTGATGGGACATAACACCTTATTTTTGGTTCATTTAGGTATATTTTTCTTCATCGTTTATTTCTAATATTATTTTTTTGACTCAGGTTTTGTTGTTATTTATTGTTGTTGAATTTTGTGTATCAAGTTTTTGTCAAATAATTGTTTTTTTCTTTCTTTCTTCTGTAAGCTGGGTATTATATAAACTGTAGGTCACGCAGGCGGAAAGCTAGTCTATAAATATTTTTTAGATTTAGATTGAACAAAATAGGTTTCTAATATACCTTATTACGATTAGAACATCTTAGTACCTGCTCGAAGTTGGAAATTGTAACCCAATGAACGGCAATTGTATCTCTCACTATCACATAAGTACGCGTGGGACCTGTACCTACCGACAAATTGTAGGTGATCTTCAACTTTGCTTTTTTCGAGTAAAACAGGCGTGAGCGCTATACTGTGGTATTTGTTTAAATAACTGAGTACTTTTTGATTTTACAATTGACATCTTACATTTTACATTCTGTAATAGGTAGGTATGTATAACACGGTCCGTCATACAGTCTAAAGATAGAAGGTACTCTTCAATTTATATAAATTGTTATCTAGTGTAGGTATAGTAGGTATAAACCAAAGGAAACATGTGTAAAATGTCCTCCTCGTTTCTTCGTTGTATTTTATGACTTAGTTCAGACTTGGACATGCACGGTGGCTCCATATTTGGTTGTCATAAATCCTTTGGCTGGAAGTAAAACTATTTCAGTTTTATTGATTGAAATATAAACTGACAACATAATTTATGTGTAGTTTTTGTTTACGGGAACCTCCAAAACTAGGAAATTGGTTATTAAATAACACAATTTTGTATAAAGTTAACCAAAAAAGTTGTTACGCTATGGGTGAATAATAATGAAATATTTAAAAAGGTAATAAATTGAACTGTAACGATAATTGCATCTGGCGAACCGCGGCACGTGTTCTTTGTTTTTATAAAAGGTTTTTATAAAGATTTTCCTGATTTAGTGAATACCTAATTAATTTTTTTTCAGTACCTACCCGTAGGTAGGAAGTTTCTAAGAAAATATTTTTTGTAAAGGAACTTAATGACCGGAAATTCTAAGAAGAGATAAACTAGACTCATGTACTGTATGCTACATATTTTCATTGTAGTCTTAATGACTAAAAAAATCAAAAACAATGTATTTAGGTTACACAAAATAGCTTGAGGCTGCTAAATAATTGGAAAATCAGTTTTCCAAAGCTGAAGAGCCAAAATGATCCGGTAGATATTGTCTGTTCTATAAAAAAGCGTAATGAAACCGCATCTTATAAGTAGTTTTATTTTCTCAAAACATTTTTCAGAAGTTGGTTAAAAAAGATAAGTAAGTATGTAATTTTTTATTTCTTCAAAATATATATTAAATTTTGATTTGAAATATTCTAGTCAGCTAAGCTTAGATTGGCCTAAAGAGTTTAGACCAATTTACGCTTAGCTTAGCGTAACTCGTAAGATGGTTGAGACAAGACCAGTGCCCAGCAGTGGAAAAAAAGGGTTGAGTTATATAAGCATTAATAAACTTTTACGTAAATTTATAGTTAAACTTATAGGTACTTAAACTTATACTTATATTTAAACTTACTTGACTTATCTAATTAGAAAAACACAAAAACTATTAGGTTTATTTACATAAAAACTTCCTAACCTAATTAACATACAAAACCAAATCTGCTGCCCGCCGTAAACGGCTTAAGTCGGTATTAATTCACGAAAAGAAACCTTTAAGCAGTCGGTCAAGTGGTTCAGGTTAAATGTCGGAGGGAGGTACTAATCCAGTTAGATAAGTACAAACACTGAATGCCCTCACTTCCGCTGAAGACGAAGAAGACCTACAATGCTCACTTCACTACACATTCCCCACTGTCTTACTGCTCGGGTGACACACGTTTGCCTCGTTTGTTGTTATATTTGTGTAGATAACCGTAATCCAGATACTTCCTATTAGGTGACAATTTTTTTTATCGTTGGTTGTTTTTAGGGCATCCGAAGTATTATTGAATTGTTTACGTTAGCAATAATAATTATTGTTTAGGAAATAATTTGGAATCATAAATAACTGTAAGAAACTTTTACTAATATCAATATTATATATTATAAATTGACCCTAATAAAATAGACTATCATAAATACAATACTATAACAAATTGACAAAGTAGGTGTTTCGTGTGCTAGTAAATGCTTCATTAAATACTTAGCTGTAGATATCTACTGTGCGCTAACTAAACAATCCATTAATAATGCATGTCGAGTTTAATTAGTTACAATGTAAGCAAATATGTAGAAAACGACATCATTAACGAAACAATATTAAAGGGAAGAAACATGATTTTCATGATTGGACATATAAATATTTGGCTAATATTATACATATAGAGCGTCAATTAAAAATAATCAAATACGTGCATCATTCTCAAAACGTTTTGTAGCTTTTGCTGTCTGCAACAGCCTTCCCCATTGCCTTCCAACTTTTTCTATCGCACGCCTTCTGTCCCAAATCGGAATCGAACTCAGATCGTCGCTCTATCGTTTTCGTGGTCCTCCTCGAGGACGACGTCGTCTTCTGGAATCATCCGAGTCTAAACTTTTAAATATTGTAAGTAACAAGCCAATTCTGATAATATGGTGTTCTGCTAGTACCGTAATAGCAGACATTCAGACAATATTACAGCTAAAACAATGATTTGTATTTATTTGTTTTGTTCTCCAAGACATTCAAGAAGTTACTCAAGTTTTTAAACAAAAAATAAGAACCCTTTAACTAGATGAGACTTAGTTATAAAGGGCGTGCCTTTCATTACCAACGGTGAAGAAAAGTTTAATGAAAAACAAAGAGCTCAAGTAATCGAGAAACAATTTGAACGATCACGCATGAGTTGCCACGGCACAAATATAAGCGATTGTTTTAAAAACATAATTAATTTGAACGACCCTCGCTTCAACTAACGGAACATTTAATATTGAGTGCTCATAATTATTCCTTTCTTAGTCAAACCCTTTTTACTAACTTTCTTTAGAAAATATTGGATGAGTTATGTTACTGATTTTGTTTTACTAGAGCAACACAAATACAATACTCACTGTTATTTTCAAAATTTAAATCCGTATCAAATAATTCAGAAATCTAATATTTATTAAAATGTGTTTAAGCAAGGGCTTTTTCTTGTATTCAATAGTAAAAATTGTTTCGTGTTTATTAAATTGGTCAGTTTTGGTTATCACATTTCTATCTCATCTTGCTTATTAAGTTATCTTTCATTTTTCTTAATTATATTTTCTCAAATATTTTTCTTATTTAGATTTCTTTTGTCTGCAGATCTGGTATTTGGGAGAATTGTAGAGCAGCATATGAGGACATCGTAAAACATCTCGAAAGGTAAGATATTGCGTAGATCAATGATGGGTACTCTATAGTACCTACTTATGTTTTCTTTTACTATTCATTTATCACTTATCATGTGTTGGGTTAATGTTTAATTATTACTTGCAAGAACATACATAATAGTAGTTTTGCGTTTATCGTACAATTATTTACCATATTTTTTTTATTTTATAGACTTCATTTTTTCAATATTCACCATTTGACCCTGCTTACTTGTTCTATATGAACAAGTAAGCAGGGTCAATTAAAATTATCAACAAACCTCAAAAACACCGCACCCCAGAAAGTGAACTACTGTCCTCCTGTTTCCTTCATTTAGAAAAAATGAAACGAAATCTTTGTTTATTTAAACGGGCCACAGTTATCACAGAGGGTGTGAAATCAGAGGAGACAATTAGATCCGTAGATCGGGTGTATTTTTAACAAATGACCGCTCACTGCGGGCCGGCTGGTTGCGGGGTGCGAGCGATTCATCAAACTCATTCAGGGGCTAATCCCGATGCGAGGAAAAAGCGGCTCTCATGTAAATTGGGCTGATTCGAGGGCCAATCGGCGAGGGAAAGCACTTTTCTTGTTTAATGGATGGTGATTGATCGTCAAATCGCTTTGATACTTCGCGGTTTTGACTTCGATTTTACTTCTTCAAACGTATCGGATCATATTAAAAGCTTTTGGTTTGTATTCAATGGGTTTATAAGGTGGTTCTGACACCCTCTTTATTTTGGAAAAAAAATTGAAATCGAAAAGTGCACTTATTACTGTAGGTAGTTATTTTTTAATATACAAATTTTCTGATAGAAGAGCCTACAAAACAACAATTTGTTATTATTTTGACAGCCTTTAATCAAATGTGGTTTTCCAAATCCAGCTAATTAATCGTGGAGATTGGAATATAAAACTGTACACGTACGAGTAGGTTCAGGGTAGGCTGGGTTGAATTACAGTGGGACAGCGCGGCTTGTACCGATGTGTCACTGTCAGCCAGCGCGATCGGCTCGCACGCCCGCTGGATTAGCTGTTTTTAAAGAAATGACCTTGTTTTTGTAAAATAGTCAGTGGGTCTCTATTGATTGTTAACTAAGATTTTTGCAAAAGTATCTTCTATTTTTAGTAGTCACTTAAAGGTAGTATAAAGGTTGTATGTGATTATAAAGGTTCATATTAGGAGGTGTATTAAAGAATATAATATGGTTAGTTTATGTAGATATGCCGCAAAAGTAGGTGCTGGTTATGTAAAATGTAGTTATTTATGTAATGTAATGTTAGAGACGATTGATACCACCAACATATTATGTGCCACCAACAATCAAACTTACTTTTGGAGACTTGACAAAAGTAGGTTTGGTCGTTGGTGGTATCAATCTTCTCTAACATTATTACTTACAACTCGTAATGTAGTTAAGTCATATTAATGTCGTTGTCTGAATGGCGGGCTTCCTTGCTCTCGCATTATCTTGGTTCGTTTAATTTGCGCATGCGCTGCGACCGGTTCTCAATGCTAAGTCCAATTAATTGACAGGATTATCTCTGATTTAATATAATTTGTTCTTACTATTTGTTTTGTTCTTGTACTCGCACGAGCTTGTTTCGTTTGCAATTAAAATCAAATTTATTTAATTACTGTGACAGCTAATAGTGCAGTGATGTAAAAGCTCTTTCTACAATAGATATAAGTGGAAACTATGCAGATGGTTAAGTTAGTTTAATAAACAAATTGTTGGTGCATAGTTCTCTAGAAGAAAGGCTAGAAACAATGACATTTCTTTACGGACAGCGTATCTAAATGAAATTTGTAAATCAAATAGAGACAATTAACTTTTGACAAATCGTTTGGATCAATGCATTCGACCGATTTAATTCGGTTTCGGTCGGAATTAGGCGGCGATTAATGCGCGCGGCGAGTTAATCCGACTGGGCGCAGTGCGCGGATCGGCACACATCGCTGTGACGGCGATCGTTATTCATCCCCGTACCCTTGTATGTCAAGATACCTATGCTCACCCCTTTTTATTCAGACGGCTTGCTGATTTTTTTAAAAAACAATAGATAACTTCATGTATTCACCAGTGGTATTTCAAGAACTGAAGTCAAGTTATTGTCAGTTACTGTTTAGTTAACGGGGTTTTATTAGCTATAGGCTGTTGCAGTAAATAATAACATGTCGCGATCATGTTACAGAAAATGACAAGAATAGCGCCAGCATTTGCGTGATTGAATCCTCCACCATTAATTCCATGAAGATCAAACGGAGACTGAGGGTGATATTTATCAAGGATATTGCGAATTATTTTAATCAAATCAAATTCCCTTCGTTGTAAACAAATGCTTTTGATTAATGAGACGCGCGACAGAGTCTCGCAGCCGTTGTGATAAAACACCCGAGGAAAAGGCGAAATTAATGGTCATAAAATGAACTCTTGTATCCGTTAGATAAAGATACTGAATGCTTTGAATCTTAAGTGATTTTTCTTCTGCTATTTTGAATGATGATGGCTCCGATCGCATCTGGTGACTGTACATTTATATCTTTTGAATTAGCCGAGAGTAATTTCGCACGATTAGTGCGGAACTGCTAGTCGCTTCCGAAGATATTTAGATTGTCATGACGTCAAACCATTAATAATAAGTTTTGATTTTCAGTGGACTGATAGGTAGGTATGCGTAGGGCGCCACGCGCGCGTTGGTAAAGGGTGTCGAGTCACGGCAGTTGTAAGCCCTCGGAATACCTTCCCGGGTTGTCGTCTATGCGGTCGCTCTGGTATTTTATCTAGCTCTTTGTACTTTGCCCTTTTACAGAGAAAACTATTCGGTTAGTTCTGTTGGCGAACCAAACTATTTATTTTACTACCTTTGATGTGAGTAGCATTTATGTCCATGCAATTCTGTTTACTTTGCTTATTAGGTATCTACCTAAATATTTAAGAAGAAGAATACATTAATTTTTAAAAAAGTTGATTTTTTTTTCACTTCAGTAAAGAGGATTTAATGACGCACAATAATATATTTTAATTTTCTAGGGAACATTGCACTATGCAAGATGTTCTTATTCATCGTTATGATAATTGTAAACAAATCCAGTCACCAGATAAAGTACCAGAATCATTTATAAATAGGAAGTGTGAGCGGGGCCCGGCCGTCATAATGTAAGTTGCACCGTCAGCCTATATTAATCTGGATCCGGCGTCTGACAGCACAAGTCAAATTTCTCATCAAAAATAAGAATTAATGGGGAACAGCATTAATCATTAGCTCGCAAACGGCACAAGGTGTCTGTATCCCATTATTTTGCATTACTAATGATATGTACACAGCGATAAGGCACATTTTGGGAGGAAAAATCTCAGTGTCACCTCCCTTGATTATTTTTACTGTATAGTTACTCGGTAACTGGAATATGATAAAATATGTTTTTGATAATACAGTTAATGTTTTTTTTGTGTAAGTTAAAAATAATAGGCATTTATGAATACAGCTAAGTGGTTTGATGACTATGTTGTTCCTAAAGTAGGTAAACATAAATAAAATAGACAGTTAATATGTATATGTATTCTAACAGCTGGTAATGTTAATTGCGAATGTTATTTTATGCGAGGACGCGTGCGGGATGGTGAAAAACATTCATTATTCCTTCCTTCATTTTAAGTCAGTTCTCATAGATGGCAAAAACCTATCTTCAACATTACTACCAAACAAAAATCGGAACATTTGTTCTACATAGATATAATAACAGAATGCATTTATCTATACGCACTTAAGAAATCTATGTATAGGTTGTTTATGGCAAGCGAATGATACATGTGCCTTTAAAGAAAATATTAGTAACTAGAATGAACAGAATCCATCAGAGGTGAGACAAGACAGGCCCGGTGATCAATTAGCCGCCTTCGCTCAGTAATTTTTAATAAGTTTGAAACACTAATCACTTCCTTAGCAAAAGGCGTGACCGTTCTATTTCTAGTGGAAGCTGGTATCGACAGAAGATGTCACTTTTCCTTTAATTACGCATAGGCCTCATTTCTTCGCGCCCTATTAGTACACATCAATCAATGTTGCCAATAGCTATTTTTTATCACGCGACTTGAGTGTTTTTTCTCTTAGCCCGTTTTTGTTTACGGAGATTTTTAAGTGGGGAATAATTTGATGAGGTTCGCCACCCGACTGTGTTGCGATGGGAACGATGCTCATTTGTCATCGTCTTGTCATTTCTGCGTTTCTTTCGAGCAGTTGAACCGCTCAAGTAATTATGTAAGTTTTTAGTATTTTTTTATCATTCAAAGATATTGATCCTCTCTTTCTTAAAATATAGATTGATATGGTAACCAATTTATAAAATTCGATATTATTTAAAATCCTTCCTTCGTTCTTATTGTAATTAACACATTTAACAAATGAATATCGCTCACTCACCACAGCCACAAAACTATGAATATGAAATAAGTCTGTCATGCTAATGCTGACATCGATGGGGTAAATCAAATATGTGAATCCACAGATCAAAAGAATTCATTACAGTGTGTAAATCACAATTTGCATGTGGCGCAGAGCAACCATGAATATGCATCCGGGACGCCTGAATTTGAACATTCATGCTGCGTTCTAACACCCATTCAAAACTGTAACGAATGTTATATGCGATTCAAATGTTTTTAATTTAAAAATTTGGCAATAGCGTTGTTACATGTTTGCACGACAAAACCTAGTTGGGCAACATGAAACTGCAAACACTATACTATCAATAAACAAAAAAACTGCTATAAAATGTATGCTATTTGAATGCAAAAATTGTGTTCTTTAATAAAATTTAAAAAATCCAAACTAATACTATTATTTGTAACAAACATGATGTTGGTTTAGTCAAGTGATTTTTCTGGATGTAATATAAATTCTCTTTATGCAGTGATGACTGGACACAAAGCTGGACACTTGCCATTCCGTTCACTTTCCAACCTTTCCAATTCTGTTATGCAAATCCCAGTTCCCGGGGAAATTATACAGAGCGAATAAAAAGTATTGCCGTGTTTACTTGCTGACTTTGCTTCGACTATGAGTCGAGTGTGTGTACGCATAAATCGGGAAAATTCATGTTATTTTCATATTAAACATTGTATGCATGCATCTATATGTTTATCTAATTTGTTTCTTGAAAGCTTTTGTCCTTAAACATTTAATTTGGTTTCTCTTCTAATAACATAAATGTCTGGACCTATATATGGAATAAGTACTGGTTATTATTGTAATAAATACATCTCATATTTACAAAGCCGTATTGTATTTGTCATAAATAATTGACAACAGGCTAGGGGTCATCACGCTAACCATCGCGCGGCTAAATAACACACTGCTCAACCCTAGCTGGCCACAAATCAAATGTTTTGATAGCACCGGTATTAACGAGACAATTTGATTGCGGACATATCCGAGCTAAATTGCTTCTAAATTATATTTTCTGTTTACTTTCTGCCAAACTCCCTGTTTCGATATGTGACGTATGATGTACTGGCAGATGCCTTTTTGTTTCTGTTGCGCCAGTTAATGAATTGTTTACAAGCTTTTCAAAATGAAATGTTCGATAAACAATTTTTGTTTTGTTACAGTGTTGGAATTTGTTTATTGGTTTGCTGATGGATGTATCAATTTAGGAGTCGAATTTTTAAATGTGTTTTTTTATGGTAAACCAAACATGTAGGTATATTTAGTAAGCCAATATTAAGTAAGCCAACTTATCTTTCGGTTATATTAAAATGTAAAATAAATAAAAGCAAACTTTAAAAAAATCAATAAATGAACAGTAATAATAAGCATAAATGCTTTAGTAGATCCTTTTCTACTTAAAAGTAAACTTTAAGCAAACTCCCACATAATATTACCTTTTAGCTAGCTAAGACAATTGTTACAATAATTTTTTTATGAAACAGTATAAACGGATACAAATTATTTATTTATTTAAAAAAATAATGTCATGTATTAGCCAAAATAGCTTGTGATTATTATAACTACACTGAAATCATAACTGTAGTTGTACCTACATGTTGTACATATCTTCAGGTGATTACTTTTATCAATAGAGTTCACAAAACTATGATCGATGTGACACAATGTCCGAGCCTCGTTCGAGATAACTTGACACAGATACTGCGTTTGTCCACGAGATAACATCTCAAGGAGACAGGAGTTTATATCTACAGATATTGTTTATCTATTCTGTCTAGCTTATAAACTTAGTGCCTTAATTACGTACGTATCAATTGTTAATTTCATTGTGTGGGTGTTAGGATATGTATGTATATTCAAGTATATCTCAAAGAAATAGTATCACCGCAGAAAATGATATATGCCATAGATGGATAGGTAAGTACCTACACCATTATCGTCTCATTCGAAACATGTTGTGGTCAATGCAAGCGATCACTTCGATCACAATCATTACCCAAGCGATGCACTTGACCATTCAGCCGCTTTAAATGATGCATTATATCATCCGTCTACTCAAAGAACTGCATACGATTTAACGAGTAGTATTCAAGCGGCTACAAGATACGAATATCTTTGTCGCTTCACATTATCGAAGGAATTGAAATGGAAGTGTGCCGATGGATGTAAATTTTCTGCGGTCGGTCCACATGCATATTGAAGCCATATTTATGCAATCGGTGGTCATTGAATTGTACGGCTAGGATTACAACACATTTTAAACGTTGAAAGTGCATTTTTTACGACGGGAAAACGGATGTTTTTTGATGTTAAGGATAAAATATCGCCTTGGTTAAAAGTACCTAGGTTTTCGTTGCAAATATTTGCTTATTTTTATTGCCTGTGGTTTTATAAATACGTTTAATTTTTTATAAGAGAATTCTCTTAAAAGAGTCGTCGTCGTTTTCGTAAAAGGAATATAATTTTACTCCAAATTTTCCAATAACTGTGAAATGAAATTCAACATTACCAAAACACATTGCCATTACAGATAATGGTAATGGCCCCTAAAAACTAGGGGTCTACGAATTGTAGAAGCAATTTTGCATAATTATCCAACATTGTGAGAGGCGACGCGGTGGCGCTTTAAATCCTAATAACATTGGACCCGATCAGAACCTCGTTATGCTCCGTTAATCTACTGCGAACAAATACGTTGTTCAAATACGTATTTGTGCAGTTTTATTATTTTCTTTACGACCTGAGTGTGCTTAGGTAATAGCTTGTCATACATTTTCCAGATTTTTTAGTACAGTCACAAATGTGAGTAAAATGTTTAACCACTTTTCATTATTACACAAAACATAGTCTTTTTCTTCGACACGATTATCTAAAATTGGAAGGATTTCAATCAAAAGGATTTCCAAAATCAGTTCTTACTCCATTTTATGCATTCGTAACAAAATCGCCCATTTCCACAGACTTTCGTATGACAGTTTAAATCTTCTCACGTACTTGTAATAACATAATGAGCCTCTAAGCTCCCGAAGACAAATTTTATTTTTCCACCAAACACATTTTATATTTCATTTCACGTTTCATAAGCGGAATTTGCATGTCCCTTCTTGTATTTGGAAAGCGTAATGCCCCGGTCGCTTAGTGCACTTTTATTAAGGCATTAAATGATGTAATTTTTTTCATATTATATTATTCAAATTTAAATAACTGTCTCCGGTTTCCCCCATGGAGGTTCCAATGTCTTCTGTTTCTTTTAGGAGACGCCCCCGAATTTGGTTATTTTGGTTGGATATTTCCGCAACAGAACAGCACGTGAGTGGAGGCGCCATATAATATCATCCTAATAAACTGTACCTTTAAAAAAAATACTTATTTTTTAAGATTTAATTGTTAATTTAAAAGATCATGTGAAAATATCTGTAGTTAATTTTTGTAAAAAAATATTTCATCCGGAAGTAATTTATGATTTCTTAAGCAGTTCCACCCAAGAACTATTTATGAAATCGTAAAAAACTCATCAACCTGTGAAATACTAATAAATACAATAGATTGAAATCAAGAAATATGCTAATTTTAATCGGGAAAGTGGATAAATAGTCTGTCGCCACTTTCCCGATATCCTCAGCTTGAAATCCAGTATTGGAACAAACTCGACCTTTTTTAAAAGTAAAGTTTAACATGATTTTTCTAGCTGAAAATCAAGGTAAAAATCTCTGTTTAAATTTGTGCTCAAGGTACAGCACAAGACCCACACACATGTATGAAATCTACATCTTTAGGTTACATGCATAAGCTGTCATGAACTGGCCTGGTGGTGTAATAGTTAGTGACCCTGAAGCCAGAGGTCGTGGATTCGATTCCCACCCAGGAAAAATCTTTGTGTGATGAGCACGATTGTTTGTTTTGTGTCTGGGTGTAATTTATCTATAATATGTATATTTACAAAAAAAAAGCTGTACTAAAGTATTATATCCGTTTCTAGTGCCCATAACACAAGCAAATGTAATTGCTTAATTCAGGACTAGATGGTGCTGTGTGTGAAAATATTATTATTATTATAATGTTGTTCTTTTTTGGTATCTTAATAGTCTCTAAGGCATTTGTGTTCTCAAATTGGAGAAGTTAGAAGGCCGCAATTTTTACAAATGATGTCGTGACGTTTATGCGTAGGGAGCGCTCGGCGACAAGTCATCATGTTACTCTCTTTCCTATTATTTTGCATTTGTAGTCCGCCCTAAATGTTGTATCTACTTACTTTTGTATTGATTAGGTAAATTGTCTTTTTATTTGACAGCAAATTGGCTTTGTACCGGAAGTTACTACGGTTTTAATATCGGTTGAGTATTTAGGAAATTATTGCGCTAAATAAATAGCTGTACCTACGTAATGCGGTAACTCACATCTATAATATAAAAATGAATCGCAAAATGTGTTGGTAAGCGCATAACTCGAGAACTGCTAAACCGTTTGCGATAATTCTTTTTTTAGAATATCCCTTGAAGTAGGAGGATGGGTTTTACGCAGAGAAAAATTAAAAAAACTCCTCCGAAACAGCTTGACCGATTTTTATGAAATCTTATAGGTCGTATTCTGTTTTTAGACCCGACAAGTGGCACTGCTTTACCGGCGACGACGTCTGCGGGATCCGCTAGTTTAACAAATAAAAACAAAAGAAATGAAGGCCATAAAATTTAATAGATAGCTCATTAATATAAATATTTATGATAACAGTTTTATTAATTAAATAAGTAGCGATACATTTATAAAATCCACAATATTTTAAATACCATCTGTGTCGTTTTACCGGTGTTCTGTAATATATTCTTATGGTGATGCATCGCATTATTACGCGCCAATATTGCGTTACCATCATTTCAAAAGCAAAACATTATGTTATCTGCATATGCTTGGAACTTTTTACCTATAACAAAAGCCCCTTTGCTACTTGTGTTTTCTTTATAATTTATTCCATTTCTCCCCCACACATTGGCATCGGTCGCTGATATTTTTTATTCGATTAGTAAACCCCTAAGGTGTTTTTAGCCTTTTTTCGCTCGATTTTCTTCGAAGCTTTGTTGACTGTTTGGAGGGTTACAATGCTCATTTCTCTTGAGTGAATAAGCTTATTTTTTACTTATAAACCCTTCAACTGAACATTAGAAGTAAACTACTCCTTATTTTTCGTTACAATTAGTTTTAGACCGAAACTTTTTATTGAGCCAAAGGTATGTTTTAGAACGATAGAAAAGTAACTTTAGAATTCAAAGAGGGATAAAGACGATTTGTTTTTTATTTGAAACAATAAATATTAGTATCTGAAAACCACAGCACTTACACACTCGATTTGTGTTGCGGAGGAGGGGATGAGACGAAACTTTTTGATGGATCGGACGGAGTTTGTTTTGCATGTGAGTGATATGTCTGAAATAATAAATGTTGAGGCGTCGACGCTTCCCTTTCCTCCCTCGATGGGGTGAGCTAAAACGATTTTTGATTCGGGTGTCAAGCAAATGTTTTACGCAGTGACGCTCCGACAGGATTTTATTTTCTTAATCGATTCTTGAGAATTCAAATACGGGGTTTATACTTATGCAGTCTTGATGAACCCTGCCTGTGTTGTATATCAAGAGATTTACGATTTGATATTTGGTTACGTAAATAGGTAGCACTATTACCGAAAGCTTTGTTTAATACTTGCGCTAATCAGATTATGCATACAAGAATGGTTCGGAACGGTCGCTAGTGAGGTATTAGGTTATGTGAACGGTGCAGTATTAACTAATCAACGTGCGTGGCTTTGGTGGTAGATTGCAGCGCATTGTCCGCGCTCGTGGCCCCGGAATATCTGTTTAGGCCACTACCCATTCTATAATGCCAATGGTTAGCGCAAACTATATTAGCTTTATTATCTACTTCAATCTTGTATGTACTATCTGTAGGTAAATTCACATTAATAAATGCTCTTATGTGGTCCACTATCAGTTTAAATGCACAGAGCGCTCACGCTTATATTACTAAAAGGTGTAGGCTGAAGTGACCGTCTTCGACATTTCATCGGTGATGATTAGGTTCTAACTAGTATATTAAATATGAGTGTCGTGTTTTAGATATTAATGTACTAAAATAAGTGCTGAAAAATGATTTAGTTTATCTTGGTTAAGATATATTTACATTAACGATATAGAAAATAAACTACACACTTGAAAGGATTGAACAATTGAATTGAAAGAATAGGGACGACAAGCTATAAAACATCGTATTTTAATTAGTCCGTCAGTAAGATTGTGAAAAAAATTTTAGACACGTATTTTTGCTTTATAAAAGTTATGGAGTGGAGTGCGCTACGTCGTATTACAAAGGCATAAAATTTACCTAAGCATATCGTCAACCGAGATTTCGCTTGGACGTATCTCCGTTATCTCAAATCCCACAAACAATTAAAAATACGTGTCCGATATTATTATTTATCTATCTGACGGACAAGACAAAATAGATTGTTGCCATCCCTATTAACAAGAGAAAGATATATAATATGTAGATTGCTGCATAGAAAGAAAGCTAAGAAAAACACAAAGTAAATCAAAGCCCTCGATAGCCTAGTTAGTCCTAAAAGGCTCTTTCAAGATACCAAATACATATTTGTATATATAAATAAACAATAATTCTGTTATAATTTAAGTAGGTACGCTGATCTAAGCATCATCAATCAAAGCAACACTTTTGTGAAGATAAAATAATAACGAAGGAAGTGGAAATAATTTATTATTTTATTGATTTGAGCTTATCTTTTGTCCGATCAAGAGGCGATGAGTCGATCATTTCTTTTTAATTCGTTAGGGTACAGATACATCTTGTTAAGATTTTTTAATTGACAAAAAATATTGACTAGTGTGTTAAATTTGACGGGATTTATTTCAGAAATAAAGTTTATGTACAACATTTGTTTGACTGTGGTTAGTGACCCTGACTGCTGAGCTGGGGGTCGTGGGTTCGATTATCACTTGGGACCGATCTTTGTGTGATGAGCAATACCTATTTCAGTTTCTAGTAAATACCTATAACACATCCAAATTATTATTATCTATAACAATATTAGTTCATGACCTGTGCACAGAATTAATTTACTAATCTGGGCATAACATTTTCTTTTTTTATTGCTTTCTTGTTAGATTATTGTAAATTGTCTCGTTGGTCGCTTAATAAAACAAGGTCCCGGTTTTGAATTCCGGGTCGAGTAAAAAATATATACATATTTAAAGTGTCCGATAAACTTTAATAGACCCTATTACGTATGGGACCTTAACATAGTAGAAAAATAAAACAGTCATAGTAGTTAATGTAAGCGATATTCACGACTGCCTACACCTCCTACATGTCAGTTTGTGTTAATAATTTACAACAAAAAAAATACTATTTGCATTTATTGTATTTTTTTTTATTCATAGTCTGTTACGTACAAAATTGTATTAGAAAAACTCGATCAAAAGATTTGAGTGGTCTAAAGAATTATTTACATATTAATGGTGAGGGAAATGAAAAATATATTAAATTCAAACGGAGCTCCGTGACTCGTCAGTAAAGTATCAAACGACTCCATTTGGAGGGTTAAATTGTAGAGCAGAGCCAGATATAGAGACAGTGTGGCTGCTATGCTAAACAAAGGCTGGTGGCTGGTATTATTGAAATAAACCGTTACTTAATCTGATTTTATTTATGTTACGGTTGATTATCAATGATTTTGATAATAATAATAATGTTTATTTATTAAAGTGAAACAAAAAAACGTTTTTTCATGTTTATTTTATTTTCTCAGTTTTAAAATACATCGAGGTATTATATTCAATAGCATTAAGTTACGTTATTGCTATTTTTAACGATATAGTACACTTTAACACTAGCTCCTTTTATCTCGTTACAGGGATACCACATACAATCCCCCTCTCTTCTATCACTGCTCTGTAATCCGCAAAAGGGTTCCGCGAAGGCTTAAAACAGCCACTTATTATGTATGTTACATTTCACTTTCAGACATAATTTATATTCAAATGCTCAAAAGGCATTACTGGGCAAAAATTGCACCTTTAACCCCTTTGAAATGAAACAGTAATTCGTTACACCAAAAGTTGTTTTCCAATATATTTTCCGTCAGTTCATTTTTCTGTTGCTGCACTTAGCAATTAGCATTTTTTTAAATATTTTGTTTTCTTCTTTTTATTTCAACCAATATTAAAGGGAGAACTACGAGAGTTACTTACCTTCATACTACCATAGTTCAATTTATTTTTACTAAGCAACACTGGACAAAAATGTTAGGTACAGTTTTACAAAAATCAAATTTGTTTTTGAAGAAGTGTCATAAAATCATATCGGCTCTTTCATACACACTCTCCCCTACCGTAGGTAAATCAGATAGGTACCGTACACAAATCAAACAAAAGTCTGATATTTATCAGGATAAAGTAAAAAGTTAATAAGTAAACATTAATAAAAATAGAATCGGAACGGAAGCATCAAAAGTCTAATAATTCACAATCAAAAAGAACCTAAAGAATTAGGGTAGCGGCACGAGAGATCGGTATACAAAATGATTACATACACCGTCTTCATCCGTTCACAAAGAAGCGCAGCGGGGTTCTATAATATTATACTTCTGCCTTTGTAGTAGCTCCACAACTCAGTGGGAAGCATGCTTTATGGTTTCAAATGATAAAATTGTTTGTTAGTAGCTTTGCTCAGATCATTTCGCGTGGTAGCGTGACCGATTTCTGACAGATGATTTAAAATTGTGTTAACGAGATATAGACTGTTTCCGATGTAGGTTTTTTGATTGTGTGATTTGTTTGTTACAGATTGCGTGACGAAAGAGGCGATATGGAACGAGTTATGGCTATGGATAAAGCTCGAGAAGGTTCACATAACGGTAAGAAGAACAAATTTTGATTATTCGTGTCTGTATTCTAGGTGTTAGAGGCTATTGAAGACATTTACTAACTACTTACCTAGAAGTTTTAAGCTTAATTAACAAAAGCCTTATCGAATTTCATAAGAGTAGTATTTTTGTTAAATATTGATTAATTAATTTTGAGAAACACCTTATAAGAATTGCAGTGTAAACTATTTTTCATGAAGTTATATATTTCCTAACAGGCTCATCTCCAGGGCACAGTCCTGTGTTAAACCTCTCGAAATCGGGGTCTGGTGATCGCGACCGGTCGGATCGTGATCGCGATCGGGATCGGGATCGCGATCGAGGCGATGGGTCTGCAAGCGGGAGGAGTTCGGCAGCCTCTCGACGAAGTCCACAGCCACCCCGACTTCCTTCAGCAGCTACTGCAGCTGCTAGCCCTAGATCACACTCCGACGAAAGTGATGCACCACTATCCGATCAGGAGGATCATAATGTTAAAGATGAGGACGACGGTGAGTTAGGACATTACTATTTACTTCTATATATGATTAAAAATGCATAAACGAGAGAATAAAGATCATCGCTGCTGACGAACAGGTTCACGGTAGAATTGGATTTAATAACACTAGGCTGAAAATTACATGTATATATTAATTAAGCCAGTTTTTGTTTTCTGTCCAGCCAAACACACTATCAGAAACGCCATTGTTTTTATCAATTCGCTACAGTTTACACAAATATCATTAAGTTTAAAATTTTATAATTAAATCAGTTCCATTAGGGTTTAGTATGTTCATAATATCACGGATGTAGGTACAAGTGTTTAATTCAAAGTAAATTACGTTTAGCGTTAAATGAGTCGATCTTTGCGTTGTAATCAAGGCCAGGCATGACAAGTAAGTGTCCGTGTACCATTAACAGCTGTAGTATCACCCGCTCAATACTTGGCATGTAATGCACGGGGAAATTACCAAGTAATAGCTCTAGACCTTCAGCATTCATAGTTCGGAAATTATCAGCCATAAAACCAGGGTTCCTTTTATTTTGGAATGGAAATGCTTGTGTAAAATAGCTTCTCAGACGTACATACAATGTGTATAAGTTGATGCTAATTATTTTATAGACCATCAACTGAAATTGGTTCCAAGCATACTGGGTATATAAATTAATAAAACGTGGGTACTGAGGTTTGTTATAATTCTACTAAAAAGTTCAGTTATGTATCTCCTTTATATTGTGAAAAATACATACCTACACAAGATTTAAACATTTGTTAACAGACCGAACACAAACAAATAGATAGGCGGTCAATTTTATGCTCGTTTAATGGTGACAAGTTTTGATTATGAATAGACAAGTGATATATAAAACTAACATAGTAATTCTAAAATCAACTCTATAGAACACATTCAAGCCCGTAGACGATTATCAAAGATATACCTTCGTTCCCATACTCCGTTCATCTTGATCCCTAGACATTGCACGTTTCCGTGTAATGGTACTATATAATAAAATCTTATTACGAGTATCGCTCGCAATTGCCCCCAATGATGTATGAAGCACTTAAAAGGACCCAATTCAATTTTACACGAGTTCAAAACCCCTTTGTGTTTTATACGTACGAGTACGTAGGTAAGTAATATTTTTAAATTAGTAATTACAGCTTTAGATGGAACAAACCGTTGATTGAATATGGCAAGTTATCTGTTTGTTATAAACATTAATCTAATCAAATCAAAATAGTTGAATAAGTACATACCTACATAATTGAAAGTGGTTCGTTTAATTCCTTCTTATACATATAATGTATGGAAGCTTGTTTTGTTAACAATTAAGCATTATGAATGGACTATTAACATCATTAAACTAAAGTGATGGATGGTATGACAATTTCTCCAATGACATGTGAGTTCGTTTCTACTAAGCTTTATATTCATGAGTGTTTTAAACTAAATATTTTAATCAATTTAGTTTACCGTCTTCCTCTGTCATCAATCAAGCGAAATCTAGTTACTAGGCCACACGTCGCTAAGTTATATAGGTACGTAATTACAGTTGTTTGGAAATAGAATGGAAACTCATAAATATCACTGGTCATCATTAAGTACAGGTTCTGATATTGAAAATGAGGGAATTAAGAAGATTGTACATTTATGTATTAAGTAGGCCTTTACATCTTGTCTTGATCAGATGATTAACAGTGTCTTAAGTTTAAAAGATGCAGTTGCGTTGGTGACCTAATAAGCCACTGCTGAAAACTCTGATTTTGATGATCTTTGTTATTTTAGGTGTCCGTAGAGTTCACGTTCACAAGGTCTTCCCAGTTGGAGAAATCAAGTTCAAAATAAGTCAAATCGCGCTTTACGTTGTCCTTGAATACGCACTTTGGTCGGCTTTATTATCATCTTGCCATCATTTTTAGCATTTACATAAAATACTGTAAGATAAATAAATTTTGATAAAATTTGGCACACTTTTTCTAACTAATTTTAGTGATTCATACGTGCTCCTTTAAGATACACTTAGTATTTTTTATTTCACTGTGGAAAACATTATTTCACCCGTTTTCATTTAATTTCAATAAACATAAAAAAGAGTTTGCCGATAGGTATCTACCTCAGATTATCGAAGTTGGCTGCTCTGTGGCTGGTACTCATCACTACAGACTGTGAAATATGAGTAGGTAGTAACATATTCATACGTTGTGAAGTTTGCAATCAAAACATAGATCCAAAATTGTAAATACATAAGGTGCATACAATAGCTGAATCTAGTCAAACAATAACGATTGTTTATTGGTTAGGTATTCTAAGCTGCATACAAAACGCTTAAATAGCGTGAGAACGGATAACTTATGTACTTCCATTGTAGGCAATTCTTAAGTACTACATACTGATGATAGCCCAGAAATTAGTAAGTATTTAGTGATGGCTAAGGAGAACAGTCAATGATATCTCAGTGTTTAAAGGGCTCATGATTTTGTAGTATATATCTGTTCTATTAGCAGTACTCAGTAATAGTAAAAGAAAATGATGTTTGTATATAACGATATGTTTTAAAATTTTAATTCGAGGTCACCCGCACTATGTCATCTAAGGCATAAAATACTATATGATGCCATAGATGATCTATCTCACTCGATTCTATATACAGAAGAACTTCTCTGCAGTGGAATAATTAGTTTAAATACGTAATACCTTGTTGCACAGTACGTAGTTCCAATGTTTTTGTTTAGGATGTATATTTTAAGCAGATATGGCGCTGATTTGTATTAATCAATTACCAGTATAAGTTCTCATGTAAGCTTACGATTATTGTATCGATACGTAATTCACGCACGTCACGATCGCCCTAGAATCATTATAAAAATGCTTTTACATAAGACCGTGTCATTCAACTTTGATCTTTGTTCATCGTAGATTAGTTTTCCTTTCAATTAACATTCTCATTTCGAGTCTAATTTCATTTTACATCCGTGAAGTCTTTTAGGCAGTCACATAAGTCAATTGATTCTGTGTCCTTAGTGTTAAATATAAAGTTTAGGTTCGTTTGTTTGAATATTTTAGGATGCTGTTAATTGGCCTTATTAGGAGATGGTGTTGTGACAACCTGAGAGTGCTATCGTGCGCATCGACAATGACGAAACGATGTTGTCTTCATTATTTGATGAGCGGTCACTATCTTGTCAGTTAAATTAAATGTATCGATAGATTATTTGGGACCGTGAGAGATCTCAAACGAATCTCTCTTTTTTATGTGTGAGGTCCGTTATTGATTGGTGAAAATTATTATAATCAATCCGTCATTTTAACATATTACGTATACTTTCCACAATAATTATCCTGTTGTAAATGAAACTTGGACACTAAACTTTTCTTTGTTAAATGTCATGACAATAACCCGGTCTATACTTACCCAAGATATAAATGCGGGGTATGTATTATTTTGTTTATTGCCTGAATTACCTGGATACCTATGTATGTAATAATTATGCCCTCGTAGCCATATTTTCACTACGACGCTACGACATCTAAGCTGACTAGTCAGGAACGCAGGAAATAATAGGTATAGTGCCCAAATGTGTGCGCAGACATAGGTGCGTTTTCTATTCCTTTTACTCTCAGAGTCCAACGGAACGCGACGAACAGTTTAACGTGTTCTTCGATGCACGGGTCCCAAAATATATTTATTTGGACAACCAGTAGTTATTACATTATTTTAAATCTAAAATGAACTAGCACTAACATTATAATTTAATGCATAACTTTTTAAGATGCCAGAGCATGCGTATGGTTAAATATAATGATAAAATGGGTAACACTTGAGTTATTTAAAAAAAATAATATATCAAAATTATTTAAATGGGGAAACCAGAAACAAACAAACAAACTCAGAACTTTTTTCTGAAGATCAGCAGGCTATCGGCAAAAATATCTAGCTCGCTGCAAAGGCTGTTGTAAGTCTAATAAACATATTGAGATACCGAATAAGCACAAAATGAAATTGATTTCCGAAGTCTAAAGTTTCTGTGGGATTACTTATAACTCAATGTTTAAATCAACGCAGCCTAGATGCTACCTATTCGATAATCAGGTATGTAGCAGATATTAGTTACTAATAAAATATTACTAATAGTTTCTGCAGTAAATGCTTGTAGGCAGGATTTTCATCATTCAAAACATGATCCCAAATAAGTAATCTCTGTTCGTCGGAGTCCATACAAGCAGTGCGCCGATGATCACCACGCGATATCGATGTTCATCCGAACAATAATTGCGGCCAGAATGATACATGCACGCGATTCTCGAATGTCCTCTGTCGGTATTGCCTTTTTGCTTTAAACACTAGCCTTTTATGACTTCTTATTAAGTAACTATTGAAATTCTGAACTATTAATTTATAACCTGTGTAATCTCTGATATTAATGTTTGTCGTTGATTTTTATTTAACATTGGTAGTTGCGTTATATACATAAACAACAACTTTAATAATAAAACTGATCTCTACATAATACCCACTTTCCTTTTAAGCTGTATTTTTTACACTAATCAAAATACCAACGTAATCTTTGGAAACCTCACTTTGGACCATTTTATTATATTCGTTGGTATCTTTTCGTATATTTCATTTAAGAAGGAGATTTGTTTTTATTATTTTCCCACTCTCATTACTTCTACCTCTCCTATCATTCTTATACATAGGTACCTATGTAGGAACTAACTACTTGAAAGTTAAAGTTTTCAAGCTTTGTCTAATTATTCCTTATAAGATTATTTAGAAGTGGTTTGGTCTTCCCAGGTGCAGATCTAAGTGATGGAGAAAGAGAACTACAAGCATCCTCCTCACCGGCGCCCGTTAGTTACGCGGCACAGACAGGCACTCCACCCTCGGTACCCGTCGACCCGACTGCGGACACCCTCGTCTCTTCCACTGAAACTCTGCTTAGAAACATTCAAGGTCTCCTCAAAGTCGCAGCTGATAACGCGCGGCAGCAGGAAAGACAAATAAGCTACGAGAAAGGTTAGTGTAATCTGAGATTTATTTACTTTAGGTATTTAATGAAAAATGCTTAACGAATAAAAGCAGAATTAGGGTAAGTAGCAACATTTTAGGAAAGTTTTGGTTGTAATCTCTAGACTCTCTGATTAAATGTGAGTTGGTACAATAGGTAAATGCCGAAATGTTAAAATAAAATTACTGAAAAAGGTTTCGCGTTGCTTCTCCTCCCATTATTTGGTAGAAAATTACGGAAAATAACGTTTGTGATCATCGTGAAATCAAATGGGTGCATTTAATTTTTTATCTTCTGTAATTATTTACATTCACATCATGCAGTAGCGAATAAGTACATGATTAGGTACGAATTTCTTAGAAACACACTACCTCCTTTTAAGAATTAACATATGAAATTATCATAGATTATAATACAGAGACACTGTAACATGCAGGAAGCCCTATCCGAGTAAATGTTATAATCGATATTAGTCGAGATCTCGCATGAATCGATTCTGCGTAAGCTGACGTCTAAGCAACATTGATTAACCGCTGTTAACTGTTATGATCTAAGATCACGTATTTTAACTTAAAGTTCTATGTATATTCTCATATCGAGCGTATATTAACGACACACGTTTCATTTGCATCGCATTATATGTTGTCTATTTATTGCGTTATTATACTAGATTATTAAAATTAGAAAATAGTGGGTAAACAGCAGTTTTGTTGTACTTAAGTACTCGTATGATATATCTACCTATGCAATGAACACTTATGGAAATGCTATCAGCGTCGTATTTATGTCAATTAGGTTTGACACTAACATGTCCATTTTAAAGTATCTATGTTAAGTTATTACCTAACTTAGTTGTATGTTAGTTAGGTCTCATTTTCTTCTTTCTGCCTAATGTAAAAGGCTTATTTTTGCTTAGTCTCGTAAATATATCTATATTTGTCTTACTGCTGTTTATTTAGATACTAACTTATGTTGAATATGTACATACCTGTTGGTTTTTCTTACCAAATTAATAAATAAATAAAACCTATTCCAATGCGGTGACAAAATGTGTTTAATATAATAAGCATTATGTTAGGAGAGGAGACAAGCTAGCGTAGGTCTGTGCGCAGCTCATGTCGTGCCTTTTGCAAATAGCCGTAGTACAGATGCGCCTGAGTTATAGCCGAGCCCACTATCATTACACACGATTCCATTCAGACAGCGTAATTGTTTAATTGATATTTCTGCAAGTTATTTATTCACGTCATTTCATTTATTCCATGAGAAATTTTATTCCGTGCCTTATGCTGCAATTCTACTACTCGTTTCGAAATCCTGGTAATTTATTCTAAGTAGGTACTTACTCATTCATTTAACGTTATGAGAATCTAGTACATTTTAATATTATTTTAATATATGTAACATAAAACGAAACTTTCAATATCAAATATTTGTTTATTTTTATGAAATAAAAAGAACAGCAGAAAGCAATTGTTATAAGATACATAAAAATACAGAGTCGAGGAGAAACTGGCGGGACTCATCGTCAAACTTGAATATCAATATTGCGCCTCCAGCCAATTGTATTAATAAACAAAACAAAATGAGAAATAATAATGCTATAGGCTAACAAAAGGTTCCATTTCTCCCCCTGTATATACTAAATGTTGAAGGAACACCCTATTTTTAATGTTTAAGGATCAGAATCGTTTGTCTGGAAACCCAGTAATTTTGTTATTACGATAATAAAATTATTGTTGATGAAACATTTTTTCGAATCGATGTGTCTGGTGAACTTTACCGATGAATTTCTTTTTATATAAATTACGGCAATCGGCCGCTTGCCCGCCGAGACTCAACTGATAGGTGTTACGGCCTTTGTTGCTCAGTGTTTAGTAGAGTATTTGTATCTATATATGTTCCTTTCGTTATTAGTATCCCATCCTGGTACTCGCTTCGATTGTGCTTTTTTGTATGTATGTTACGTGATAACTTTGCCAATTATTAATATATTTGGATGGTTAATTTTTTTTTAAAGGGTCTTTTTATGTGGTCCCTCTTAAAATTTATCAAAATCGATTGGGCAGGTTTTGAGCTATTATTAAAACATGGAAGTCGGTTCGTATTTAAAAAAAAGGTTTTATAATTGGAAATAGAACCCTAGATAATCATCTCAGTCTGCGAAGAGCATTGTTTTTATGAACCTGTGGAATTGCCAAGCTGAAATTATTTAAAATCCTACTTAGGTGGAGGACCCTTCTAAGAGATTGCAGTTTACTGTATCTACACTCTTTTATCAACCATAATCTCATTTACCTAAAAACGACACTTAACAAGAAACAAATACATACAGGGAAGATTTCGAAAGCATTATGTTTTATATCAACAAAACTAACTCTTGGTAGTACGCGTTTCTGATTAACATTTCACTCTGTCTTTTTCCAATTCCACAAGTAGATATAGGTAGCCTAAGTACCTAATAGTAAATAAGTAGATAAAAAAATGATAAAATGAAAACTGGAAGAAAATCCGCTTCTTAGTAGTTTGTCTTTCAGAAATGGTATGGTTTAGAGATTTTTTCTTTTATGAGACATACTTAGTTGTGCCCTAGACATACAAAAGCAATGCTATCCAAGCAATGTTTAAACACAAACACTGAGCTAGGCCCCTCGCAGTCACAAATGACAGATTCCTATCTAGTATCTACACTCGCAATTTTTACACTAGTGCGAAATGGGCGAGGTGCAGACAAATGTTAGCAGGCATTCATGTCGTTATCAGATAACCGCTGTGGGGTAGCACTTTTGATATACTGGTGTCGATTGGTACGTGTAAATAGAGTGCCAATGAATGGGAAATAGGTGTCATATTGTGGTCTTTTGAAGAGCGTTTTGTACCGCGTGTAATATAAAAATGTCAATTTTGAAAGCGATTTGCGAGGGTCGACTGCAAAGTGCAGGGTTATCGTACTTTGACAGGTTTCAATGTGATTTGATAAAAAGCTGAAATAGAGCCTACCAATGTAGGTATTAGATAACAATGACAGGTACATATAGCATTTGCTAATATTTTGTTCTATCTCATGGTGCCCGTAGGTAGAGCATTATATTACATCAACAATCCTCGGATAAAACTAAAAAACAAAACTCCTGTAACACGGTGAATCGGCCGATTGCGATCATCGCGACATAAATCTGCTTCGGCTACTCTTTTAAGCTTTTATCCCTGTTAATTCTTATTGCTTAGTTTATTTCTGTACCAAATGGTCCGATCTTGTTGCTGGCGGTTTTGTTGCACTCTTTTGTTTAACAACTATCAGTTTTTGTTAAGCTAAGTGCTGGTCAACGGACAAATGGCGCGCGTCCCGATAGCTCGAGAGTACTTTATGACCCTCCGTTCTTAAGATTCGTATTTATCCTTGAAGTAAGTGATTAATTTAAATAAGAAAAGTTTATCCAAACGCTAAAATAATATTCAGCCGTTTTAGTGTTTATGGATACTGCTAGCGCCATCTAGTATAATAATTTTGTACTATGTAATTATACAGAACATCGTCTTCGAAATCAATGGTGATAATTACGTTTATATTTTCAAGACATTTTTTTTTTGGGACATATATAATCAATGCGTATTCCGTTTTCGTCTTAGACTTACAGAAAAAGCAAATATTTAATGCGAACCATTAGGGACCCAAAAAAAGTTTGCGAAGAACAGAATAGATATCGACCTATACCTACATTAGCTAGGAAAATGATAGTTAGATGGGAGTCCCACCCATGACAGAGAGAAAGATGATGCATGAAAGAGAATTTGGTATGAAGTATGAAAGTGCGAGAGGCATAAAAGATAGAACTGGTATGAATGAGACAAGCTAGACACAGGCTCCGACAATGTTGGAGGAGATAGAAAAAAAACCTAACGTACGTAGAAAGATGCTTACCTAATTTTAATATTTTTAATTCAACATAAATAATTTTTAATTATTTTACATAGACCGTTAGTAGGTAGTAATATTTTGTTGCTTTGAGAAACACTATAGGATTTTAATGTATCGATTGCTAATTGTGAAAACCTTTAGTTGACTTACTGAAATTTATGTCGTAGTACCTATGCTACTCATATAGTTACCTCAAAAAAGTTACCTAAATAAATAAATAAAAGCCTTTATTAGGAGTATTAAATACGATATGAATGTAACGCAATCATTTGTGAGTTGCAAATTATGTCACAACTGAAAATATGACTTGGTAGAGGGGAAAGAGCCCATCAATAACTGACCGACCAAACAAACAGGACTAGCCAATGATAAAAACTGATGAGCAAATAGACAGACATGACTTGTGTACTCAGCTAATGGATTCAATTGATATGAAAGCTTTTACAATGCTGACGACGCGACATTATCGGGGTAAAGTTAAATTACTGGTTTTTGTGATTCAACATCTATAAATTCCCTATGTTTAATCAGACATTAGCGCTTAGGTGTTATTTCGCGTGAGTCCCTTGTATGCACATTGAATTTAAAATTTGTTGAAAACAGAGTACTTATATACTTCGTTATCTATGACCATTACAAGCTTGTATTTGGAAGTGGTTATATTGCAATCTGAACGAAATTATTAAATATTAGAGTTAACGTGAGTCTCCTACCTTCATTATAAGACTACAATTGTCAGTGAAGCGAAAACATCACGCTTGACCGTCATATCTCAGAGCTAGCTCCCATCGCAGCTCAAACAACCGCCCCCAGCGGCTTAACGAGCCACCGCGCGATGCGCAGGCGCAGATACAACCAACGATGCATTGTTACCCCGCCGCGCCAGCTTTCGCACCATTGTACAACACCGAGGTGTACTGCAAAAATCGCTTAATGCAATCTTTGTTTGTTTACATCCATTTACCGGAGAATATTTTGTAAAAATGATTTACGAAGTCTCAACATACTTTGAACTCGAAATTATCAGTTCTGCAAAATAACTGAGTGTAGTTATAGTCTTCGCTCGGTGAACTAAGTAAACAATAAACTGTAGGATATTAAAATGCCATTTGTGCAATGTACCGATACTCGAGAGACATGGCGGCCATATTGTATTACTTGCGCGTGTCGCTCCGGTTACGTTGCGCACGCGCTTCGACCACACGCGCGCCATCTAGTGAGGCTTTACGAATATCGAATGTGACTTACCGGATTGCGATTAGAACCTTCGACATATTTCGTAATCAATAGCTATGTTAATAATAAACTGGCGAATTTCTTTGATTTGCTTCAAGTACAATGTCATTCCGTTACGTTAATGTAATTCTGATGTAAGAGCTTGACCTGAAAAACTTACCAATTTATTAGTAGGGACACAGTGACAAAATACTAACATTACATTAAATTCAGATTAAGTTGATTATACCTTTGAAAACAAAATACTAACGCTTTGCAAAAAGGAAAAATCCCATAAATCTAATCAAAATCATTTAACAAAATATCAGAAATGCTCCTTCCATGTTTGTGCAAGGATAATAATTATCCATATTTTCTTAGGGGAAACTTTGTTAGCATGTTATTCCTGCGGTGTAATGCTACAATATTACAATGGAAATATTAAATTTCACTTCTGTTTATGTTTAAACTTATTGTTCATATTAGGTATGCATGTGGTTAGTTATTTATATCCTTCGATTCGACTTTAAAAGCAGAAAATGTCTAAGTGGGTCTACTTAAATCAAACCTGGTTAGTTATTTATATCCTTCGATTCGACTTTAAAAGCAGAAAATGTCTAAGTGGGTCTACTTAAATCAAACCTGGATATACGTGCAAGAAGAAACATAGCAAAATCGTATCAAAAAGATACCTACCTTCCTACACGTGGTCTGTACACAGGTACTGTACCTACCCTTCTTCAACCCTATTTAGTGTCCCATTGCTAGGCACTTGTCTTCTCTCAACTATCTTACGAGTTGAGATAGTTAAGGCCTTGATCCACACACGCTGGCCAAGTGCGGGATGGTGGAAGTCACATGTCCTCGAATGATTAGTTCTTAGACATGCCGATTTCTACACGATGTTTTCCTTCACCTATATTGAGCAGCGGCGATGAAAATTAAATAATTCACACAAAGATGTGTGGGCACGACCGGCGATCGGACCCGTGACCTTATATTTTAAAAGCGAGGCTGATACCACTGCGCCACCATTGCTCACCTATAGCATCATTATTTAGTATCATGGGTGAATCGGTATATTGGGCGCGCGCGTCTCATCGTAAACTACATCATTGCTTAATATCAGGCAAGTTGTAATCAAGCGCAAGCCTATTTCGGAATACACGAGTGTGTCGTTTGGCAGTTTGTCTTTGGCTGGTGAGTAGTGGTGACAATAGTAGGTTCATAAACCATCACATCATTTTACTCTCGTGCCCCTTACGAGACTAAATCTACGGACGGGAGCTATCTTAATCCCCAAAATGGCCTTAGATCTAAAAGTGAGCAGCCCGTTGCCTAAGTTCACATTTTTATAGACGCAATAATATTTAAGATGGATCATCTGCCTAAGCTCTACAGCAATACGGGAATACGTAAAACAAACAACACATAAACACCTTTCAGTTTTTTATAGTATTAGTTGTTAATATCTGGATGACCGAGCTTTGCTCGATATTTTTTTTTAAATGACATTTTCTAAAAATGATTCCTAGCTAGATCGATTTATCGCCCTCGATACCCGCTATATACTAAATTTTATGAAAATCGTTGGAGCCGATTCCGAGATTCCAATTATTTACAAGAATTGCTCATTTAAAGATATAAGATTATAAGTTCATATATTAAGTTCATTATATTTACCTATAGGTAAGTACCTAGTAACGATTCTTGTTCATTTTGTTTTCTGTAGCATCTAGCCTGTTGATGTTTACTTGAATCTAATAACTACACTGTCTATTCGAAATACTGTTGAATTCATTAAGCCACTCATGCGATACCTATGAACATTACTTGCAGTTACAAAAACAACGAACTTTCATACTAAGCCATTCGTAAATATCTAGGTACCTTGTACTGTCATTGAAATTTTAATAAGTAAAATTGTTTTTCAATTAGGGAGCTAGTAGATATCCAAATTTATTCATACATATAAATTTATAGACGGAGACTCAAATATGAATCCCGTACCGCAACAAGCTAAGAAACTCCCTTAGGATCTCAGGATCTAATGTAATATTGTACGTGTTATAAAGTGTTACATGTCTCGTGATGTTTCATTAGAAAATGAACTTACCGCTGGCCACGTAAAGTCGCAAGTAATTTGCAGTGGGCTAGTTGTTACATCATCTAGGTTTGTGAGTTTAAGTAAAGGGGTAAAGTGAGACAATCGTAAAGTTTAATAATAATTACATTCTCAACTCTCCTCGCAGGTTGTGCGCAATAATTAACCGCTCGGAATTACTTAGCTGAAATAATTTAATGTGACGCCCGCCGAATAGTTGTCGGTCGTGTGTGCGTTGTTAACTTTTAACTGTAGTGAATTGTGTGTAGGTACTACCTTTTACTTCATTTTACCACATTCTTTTAATCGATGGTAATTCACAAAACAATCATAAGTATAATATACTCTTTAATTTGGGGGTTATCCAGGAAAACGTTTAAACCTTATAATAGCAATATTTTTAGTGGTTATGTATTTCTTTTAATTGTTTATGTACGATCTATTTGTATCTAATAATATCGTTAAAAATGCGCGGCGTAAAATTAGCGGTCAGTGACCCGCGTACCTACATACTGCGTTACGATGGAAACGCACAGCTGATACCGTTAGTAATTTACGTAGACGCGCGTTAGTAATTTAATAAGTAAGTTTAATTTAGTAAGTTTTACACGCCCCGCGATTAATTTTTTTTGTCTTATTAATGTCCTAGATTGATGAGGAGAGAGGTGTGATGACTAGTACTAACTAAACTATTTTTTAGCATTTAGTAAATTTTCTACGTAATCTTAATCTTTATTTTCAATAACACTGTTAAACTTTAAATCCTTTTGATTTTTTGATGCTTTTAGATTTATAGGGACATATCAAAATATAAAATAAGTGCTTATTAAAAATTGTTTAAGTTTACTTTCTAAAAGTTTACCCACTTTCCTGTATGTTTGGTATGTGTCATAACTTTATTATAAAACAAAGCCCACATCCCAAAATATATTTTAAGGATATTCATGTAGATACCTAGTTTTCACTAATAAAATTAAATAGAAGTTGAATGAAAAACAGACGAAAAAAGAACCAAGTATTAATTTAACTATAAGTATTACATTTCTAATCAATTAATGTCTGAGACTTTCTTACTCCCTGTATAAGTAGGTATCATTTCCGCACTAACATTAATTATAGCATCCCCTATAAAAAGCGTTCATTACTCATAATTCAAATAAATTTACTGCTGCTTCCATTGCCTAAATGGAGGATTGAAATAAAATAAGTCATAGCGTACACCTGCCCGTGACTTCAGCAGGCATTAATATTCTTTATATGCAATTAAATTTAGGTGCGCGGTTGAAACATTGAAGAAGTTTGCACAAAAATGAAAAATTACCGGTCAGGGAGCGGCGACCGCAAAAACACTGCATAAGAAAGAACTAATGAAAGCTTAGAGCCATTCGCATAAATCTCCGTTACATTTTTAATACCAATATATCCGACGAGGGGAGCATCCACCGGGGAAAGAAAATGTGTAACTAGTTGAAAACAAAACATTCGCGAACCTCCTTGTTTATATTTTATTTAAATACCACCAGATGTTGGTTGCCTATAAATATGATTTTTTTTAATCGGTGCCTTACCAGAGACTTGGTATCGGTCCATCTACCGTCAGCTGGTATGTAGATGGACACCAGTTTGACGTGTTTGTTGGCTAATTTAAAAGTCTCCCTTCTAAAAGTATTCCCGTCGGCCGACCCGTCATTCCGCCGGTCGGTTGATATCTCTTTTGACCTGTATATTTTTTATTTCCTTCGTTACCTAAGTTTTTTCGTATCGTATCGAATCTCGAGGACTCGTGTAGTCTCATTAAAATAATACAGGGCTACTGGATAATCTTATCCAGTGTGTTTCGATCGCAGATTGGGTGCGCGTGCGGCGATAACTCCACAAGTTATTCAGACAGTGCACGCTCGATACGCAAATACTTTTTAATCCATTTTGCGACATCTTCATTATTTTTATCTTTATCATAGTACCTAACTGTTGTACAAAAGCGACGAAGTTTACGACGCGCTCGTCAAATCTACAGAGTCGGTAGCGCCATTCGAAATGCAAATCCCTTATAATATATTCATAAAATTATGTGTTACACATGTATGACAAAATCTTGCCGTTAAATAACGTAGTAGTCAACAGTCTTTTGTAGAGTGTACTAAGGTTATGTCGTTATAAAAATACTCTTATGCTGTAGTAAGTAGGGTGAATTTTTGCGTATATAATGAAGATTCAACATTGTGGAAAATAAAACATAAAATTTCACACATAATAAAGGGAAGCAATTCTTATGATTATTAGCGCAGAGACTGCGGGAATAATCCTTCGCAGTAACATCGCTGTGTGACATAAGCCGGAAAAATCTAATAACAATAAAATAAAATTGTGCCGGTTTGTAAATTTAAAAAAGCATAGGGAAGGAAATTCGGTTTGAGCGCCATTATCGTTACTTTGAATTTACCATTTATTTAAGAGGATCGTCACACCAGTTAATGTGTTTAGAGTTAATCTTCTTACAATTACCTAGTAAAATGTAATTTTTATGAATCGAATTGGTTGTACAATAAGATTACGATAAATCTAAATTATAAATATGCAACTTAATGTTTTGATTTTAATTGGTCCTAAAGTACTTAAGTCATTAATATTACTTAATACTATTTGTTTTCCTACTACTATTAAAATTTCATTGTAAGACACCCAAACACTAGGAAATCATTTATAGCAAAACGACTAAAGACAGTGTTGAGGGTGTTCTGAATGCATACTTTTGTTTCTCATTTCAAAGACTCATTTCGGTCGCTTTCACCACAATACGCGTTTAAATTATTTGCCAGTTTTGAGTCATAAATTTTGCGAAGACTTTAATTGTTATTTTAACTGCAAGCACAACTTCCTTTTTGATAGGAAAGGAGCCGTGAAAATATGTCTTAATTCGCTCACCTTATGACTTATGTTTTATTAAAATTATTATAGTAGTTATTTCAAAGGTATTACAAATCTGGTAATAAATTTTAGTTTATTTCTAAAAAAAAATTAATATTCCTTCCTATTAGTGTTGCGTTACGGATAGTATTTTCTTTTGTTGAACTTTTTGCATCAAATTAAATGTTGATCTCTACGGTGTCGTTGTGTAAATAAGGTAGCGCTCACTTGATCTCGTGTAGTCTCAAAGGGCGTCACATTCTGAATTTAAATATTATTGTTGTTTTTTCAGAGTGCACCAAAATTGAAGAAAAATACATTTTTCCACTTGCAACCCTCTGTGGTTTGAAAGTTACTTTTTACTGTCATCAGATATCAAAAATAATATGTTCTCTGTCTCAGTTTTAATCGTTTATGTGTTGAATATAACATAACTAATTACTTACCTTACGGACATTACTAAATTGTGTAATCAAAATTGATCCTTTTGTTTATGGGTCTCGATCCTTTCAATCATCTATCGACCATTGAGTTTCGATATCATAATAATTGTCCATAATTATATATTCCCTTGAACGGAGAACATCATTTTTATTGTTATTTTATTTATAAAGTAATAATTTTTCGTCGGACGTAAGTCCATCAGGTTTTAAATTTGATTGATCCGATATAAAGATCGATTTAATAATCGAGTGTTCCGCTTGTGTTTTAGTTTTCTCTTGTTTTTTTTCGATAAACGTTTTCATAGGATCGATTTAGTTTCGCTTTATTGGTGTTGTATTCAGATGATTTATTGGTCGCTAATTTTGATGTAGGAAGGTAATCGTTTTTATTTTATTGGATTTAAAATGAGATACCATTAAATATTATTAGTAGAACTACTTATATGTATTTAATGGTATAGTAACTATGCTTATGTTAAGTTTAACTATATAGAGGATCTGTGGGTAGTAGATATATAAATAGTTTCATCGCATTGGGGCAACATAGACTTACATAAGTAGGTACAAATACAAGGACCACCAGGAGCATCTTTTGTTAGGGTTGTTCTACTCGCAAATCGTAAGATTCTGAGATAGGCCGCCGCATACCGACGCGGCTCCTTAATGGCCATCTCTCGACAAAGGTAATTTACGTCTCATGTGCGAAACCACTCTTAACTAAAAGCCCTTTAAATTACAGCATACACCGGGATTGATTCGAAATTAATCTTGCAACCGATGCGGTCTTAAGATTGACGCTTTTTATTATTGACTATATGACGTTATTCTGCAAGAAGTGTCTCACAAATTAGTAAAAATATTAAGTTAAAATATTAACAAAAAAAACCGACTTCATGGATGCCATTCTCAGAACTAAACCAAACTGAAATGGGACCACAAGGGAACCATCAGCTTTCAATTAAAAAAAAAATATCAAAATCGGTTCACCCATTCGAAAGTTCTGAGGTAACAAACATAAAAAAACATACAGTTGAATTGATAACCTCCTCCTTTTAGAAGTCGGTTAAAAATAAACACCCAATTTCTTTGTCACCATTTCGGCAATTATTAAAATTATTGCTGTAAGTAGCTTTTCGTTAATGCATGTAATAAAACAGGCTATAAATATAAATGTCTTAACAGCTCAAAATAAAAAAAAACCATAAGTTACCCATGTACTCGTACTTATGGAAACCTATTTATAATACAAATAATGTAGGTATTGCTTTGAGACGCAAACAATGCAAATAAACCCACGAACTATTGATACCAAACAGCGCTTTAATTCAAAATATTACTAACAAACGATGAGTAAACCAACGTTTCAATTTACAAGATCCCAATGCAAGATAGCTATTGTGCGAGATTCAGACATATCTCTCAGGACCTTATTATAACCGGCACAAGTTAACTTGTCTTGGTTATCGTTGAGATTTTTGTTCTCAGATATGCTGAGCACCAACTTGGCTTCTATAACGTATCCTCGTATTATTGTAGATTAGTATCGGTAGTCACCAGTTCGTTTGACGCTGTAGATTTACTCGTAATTGGCTGTATGTTTGTTTAATATGTGAAACTTCTTTGTTATTTATAGATATGAAAATTTTTTTTTAATTCTTATAATACTATTAATGATAAAACACGTCTTAAAGTCTTATCAGTCGAGACGTTTACGTTAAATCGTAAAATATTAGATTTGTAAGAATATTTAGTAGCATCTTAAATGCTTACTTTTAATAATGAAATGATAATTATAACAATTTCTGTAAGGAATGATGCACAATTATTATATCAAATACTATCAGCAGTAATAGTTCGTTGGCTAACATCGAATCTGCGGGAATAATTAAAGCGCTAACGGAATTATTAAGCGAAACTGTTCTCGTTGTTGTATTGAACAAGATTGTTGCGGGGCTACATCGTCTCGACCTTACCTATCTTGTACTACGCTATGATATCAATGTTGGAATTACTTGGATATATTAATCATTTATTGACTTTAGCTTGCGTGATCATATTTGCCATTGTAAAAGTCTATGCAGGTTACAATCATACACTTCAGGTTCTTATTTTGATTTTCTGATATTCTAAAAAAAAAGTAGACAACAGAGTAAACGTGTAATAGAAACTAATTCTATTATACTCACGTTTATCTTTCCAAATTAAATCTTTTAAGTAACGTTTGTAGTAACGATACTCGTAGGTGCTAACAACGCAAGTTAATCAGCGTGATCCCTTACGACCTCCATTAGGTAGACGCAGCTTACCTACCTAATTGAATAAGGGACGAAATTAAACTGTGAACGGTCATGACCTCTTTCTATTCAAATTCGTCTCCTTACATACATATGACTCGAATTAGCTTATCTATGGCAAGTTTACACAGATTGAAAGCTTAGGATCCACTATTAATTTGCAATATCTTTAACATACAACGTCCGTAATATGCTGTTCTTAAGAAAGGATGGAACACATACATGATAAAGGTGGAATTTTAAATCAGGTGAAGTGTAATGGTAAAATAAATACAGATTGCTCTTTCCATTACTATAAAGATAAAGGTGTCGTCGCAAAGCATTAGATGCTTCTATCTAGTAGTAAGGTGCCAATATTACCAACAGCCGATTAGGGTATAACACGACTGCGTTATCTTTATTTTGAATTATTTTGTGATAAAATTATACTTTTGACCATGGTACGCAAAAGACACATCTTTTTAGATCGAATAACTATGGTTCCTACAACGCATCTATGTACATTATAAATTTTAAATGGATACGTTATTTAAGAACTGACTGTCTTTTCATGGAAATTTCAGTAACAGGACTTATTAGTTTACTAAGACGTTGCAATACCTACGGATCGGAAGTTCCTCCCTCCAATCGTTTCCGTCAGGTTAGTCCTAATTGAAAGTTATGCAAATCTCTCAATTCGACTCCTTCACAATAGTACCGGGATTCCGAATGAGTTAATCCGTGTTTATGCTCTTAATCGGCCCCTTGCTGAAGGCTTTGTTACCGTTTTAGTTCACTGTTAAAATACAATACGCGTTTGTGTACAATGAACCATTTATTTAACTTAAAATGTAGTTAATGCCAACATTTTCTTTTATTGCAATATCTCTTATTAAAGTTTACGATATTGATTCTAAAATAATATTTTGGCTGATAATAATTAAGGTTTTTGTTACCGTTTTAGAATGTTTAATAATATGTATTTCCTTTGTTACAGCTGAACTAAAAATGGACGTATTGAGAGAACGAGAGGTAAAAGATAACTTAGAGAGACAACTACTTGATGAGCAAAAAATGCGAGGTAAGTGATAACTAAGATTGTTATAAGTCCAGCCCGGGAGTAACCTGTTAAAAGATGTATAACAAGGTGCAAACAAACCAAATCAGAAGTTATGGAAAAAATAATGGAGCTTAATCTCAACACCGATTCAATAAATCACGCGGTCGGATCGTCCGCGTTGCATTGGCTACAATTAACAGGAGATCTAGTTACCCACCATTGTCTTCCACCCCGGCGAGTTGTTTATTTCCTACATTAAAACTATTATTTCCTTTTGTTATAAGCTGAGTGCCTTATTTATCCAATTTTCTTTCCGTGCCAGCGACCCATTGGCGTCTCTTCTGTAATTGTTTACTACAATGTAGTACATGTTCAATCCATCCATTTTTATAAGTATTTTCACACGTTATAACCTTAAGCTGTCTTTTATTGTTAATGTTATCTATTTGTTTCTTTACTTTCCCAAGCTTAAGTTTGCGTGTTCTATAATTTTCTACAATTTATTGGTTTATTGATAGTTTAGTGCGTTTCTTTGACGTTTCTGTAATCACGATAATTATGCTATTTATTATGACCATTTTGCTTGACTCTATTGCCTTTGAAGTTTGGTCCTAAGATAATAGGCTAACACCTTGACATTACTACATCAATTTAGAAAGATGAAGTATTTCCTATCACATATTTTATTTACAATTTCCTTTAAGAAGAAGTTAAGGGAAAATGATTGACATACAAACATTAACAAATGATTCAAACCGTAGTAAAAGTAAAGGTCAATTTGAAGTCGAACCAAAGACAATACTACCCTATCTTTATAAACACAACATTATGTCAGACAGTAAAAAGAAACCCGTCAGAATGAAGGTAACCTTTGTACAAATGTCAGACGACACGGCAATGGTGCACTGACGCCTTGAGACTAAAGGGTTTATTCTATTAAAGATGGCCCATATTGAACTCTAAAGTTTAAATAATAACGTGCTAATTTCCTATACAATAAAGAAGAATTGAAATTTACACGTCAGGAGCGACATAAAGGTGGTGTAGATATTTTATCTAGGTAGACATTTCTCTTGTGGAAATGTAATATAAATTTAAATGTTAATAGAGGGACGACAGGTCGCTACGAGCTTATCGTTGCGTATAATGAAAACAATTATTGCTTCTGAAACATGCATTATAATTATGACCGGTAACTACATATTACAAAATTGGAACTAACAATTTGCTATAATATTCGTAGTGCCGACAGGTTAAAATAGTGTCAATTGTACGTTGTTTATACTAGACGCCGTGAAATAATTGCTAATGGGTTTACTAGACTATTTGGCTATCTTCAGTCCAGTTTAAAAGCTTTTTGACAAGATATTTAATGTCGCTAATACCTTTATCGCAGGCTCTTCCGTTTTTAATCTATTATTTAGTAGTTATACAATTATATTTAGTATCTATCTGTTTTTAAGTTACTTAATCGTTGACAGTTACTGAGCGGGATAATAAAAATAAATAGAAAGTGTTTTTTGAAATGTGGATATACTGTTATCATTATTAGTCCACAGCTGGTCATAGGCCTCTCCCAAAGCACGCCACTGAGTACTATCCGCGGCTACTCTCATCCAGCTCTCGCTAGCCACCTTGCAGAGATCGTTAGTTCACCTTGTCTGAGGGCATCGTACGCTACGTTAGCGCCATAGCCTATTTTATAGCTTACTGACATTTAAATTTATGGACTAGTCCTATCATGAGTTTCCACGTTTCAGCTCCGTATATCAGAATGCACTGATTGAAGACTTTTGTCTTAAGATTTTGTGGAATTGGTGACGTGAAGACTTTACGTAGTTTTCCAATGCGGCCCACCTATCTGTATTCTTCTATTGGCCTCTTTTTGGAAGTTCTTTTTACCCGTTTGCGTATTTGCTCGAGGTATATATCTTTTGAAACAACTCCAAGAACAGATCTCTTTACCGCAATCAAACATTAATCATGAGTTTTTTTTATATCTATCTATAGTCATCATTTATTATATTGTGTGTCACTGAAGGGTAAGTAACTTTAACATAACCTCGCAACAAAGAGGGAAATGGAAGCTTCATACATAATTCACACGGTGAATGAACCCGATTGCAACGTGAGCAATACTGTTAATTGCCAAAAACCAATCATCAGATAGCGGTATACGCGTCCATGCTGTGAAATACAACTTTAGTTACAAAAGCTTGCACAACCAATAGTGGTGCAGGAAATCTGAAATGAATATTAACTCATATTGACCATTCTTTGATGGAACCAATTTTATTTTTCCAGCTCAGCAGAGAAAATACATTAATTTAAATTTAAAACGAGTAACACTAGTATAATAGTTATAACTAATATCCAGGTGCTTGGGGGTCAGAAACAAGCTATTGTTGGCATAAAATTGATCGATAAGATCTAATATAGGATAACAAAAATTGACATAACGGATAATTTGGACAAAAAATTTATAAATTGTTAATTTTTAACAGCAACATACATAGTTAAAGTTGTGATAAAAACCATTGACCATGATATAGCAAAGAAAAGAAAAAAACAAAAATACCTATAAACCCAAACGTAACATGCAATTTTAGAACAAGTGCTGTTTGCTACTGCGATCCAATAACAATCAATCAGGATTGTGGATCGCATACTCTATGAAAATTGGAATAGAACCGACGAACCTAATCAACCTTCGCGATGCTAGTCCATTCATTCGAGATATTGTATTGAATAGTATATCTAGTATCTGCAACCTAAGCCTTACGTACAACGATTTTATTTAACCGGTTTACAAGGTAAGTAATTATTTTACTATTGAGTTTCATATTTATTTATTTACCTTTAATCTGTATATAAGCCTCTTTAATCCCTTTATTAAACTTTCTCTATTTACATTTTTAAATTATCAAGTAGTATCTATATTGAAATCTTTTTCATTAATATTTACAAGTTGTATCGTCTAATGTCTTAGGAATTGCGATTGTGAAATTCATCACTCAGTCATATTGATATATTCGTTTATAATTGAGTCAGATTGCACCCCTTTAAGGACTTCCCCAAGGGTGCGTGTTCCTTCATTACCGTTGTAATGAGAGCTGAAGGGAATCGGGAAGACTGTCATAGTTTTCGCTTTATGATTCCGTCCGTTCCGGTCCTGACCTAACCTTTGTAACAAGGGAATGTACTTGGAGAAATTTATATCTTTTCTTTAGTTTAAGATTTTTAGTTTAAGTTTCTTTAGTAAAATTAAGGAAAAAAGTTTCGAAATTAACGTTGAAAAGACTACTTAACAATTATGAAAATAAATATATTAGTATTCTAGGACATGACACACAAAGTCATCTGATGCCAAGCAGATAACTGATTTATAATATACATACATATACTAGGTTTTGTAAATGTACTTCTTTATAATAGATAAAACAAAACCAAACTTAGGACAAACAGACATGTTCTATTATCTATACACAAATATTTGTCTCGGGTGGGAATCGAACTCACGACCCGCAGCTTAAAAGAAAGTATATTTCCTAATAAGCTGCCGCCGGCCCGTATTAAGATTTAACTAAATTAAAACTATTTTATTTCAGGTTTTGATTTTTTAAACATGCTCGCTAGCAGCATAGTCTTAGACAAAATCACTTTATTTTTCTCTATGATTATTATATTAATCTGTTGCCTGAATCCGCACCTGTCTTTCTATTACTACTATTCTATCTATGCATTTATGTGAAGTAAAGGAGTTGGTATAATTCTCATTGTGTTCGAGATTGCGTAATTAAATAACATGTAGGCCTCAACATTACGTCTTGAAAGGGTTCGCAATGGAAATGTTACGCCAATTATGCGTACATTATGTGCGGAATGGAGGGTTATCAATGCTGCAGATATTTCTCAGTATCATGAAATATGATATTACAATCGTTTCCGTTAAAGTTCTAGTTTGGATTGCATTTAAACACTAAATAGTTAATGGTTTCTTAATTGAATTAACTCATCCAAACTAAAATATTCTGAAACTGATTATATGCAATCAATCGACAAATAAAACTTTCCTTGCTTTGTTACTGCTAACTTGTTTTTAGTAGATGCTATATTTTGAATAGTCATCAATTGTATTAGTAAAGCTCCGTTCGACGTCATATTCCCCTACTAACATTATCATCGACGGACAGTCGAGTGATCAAATTCAAATGAAATCGTTTAACAGGCGCACAATCGTATCAACATACGTCAGTAGTCAGTACGATCTATCGCTGCACTCCCCCTGATAATTGCGTTAGTTCATACATTTGAAACGCATTGAGTGGTCAGTCGGGCTATATGCATGTACTCGTACTTAACATAAGTACGAAGGTATTAATATAGTAAGCCATTTCACATGTAGGTCACCAATGCACTGTTCCAGGGCCCTGATGCTCGCGCTTTAGACATTTATAAGTAACTAGCGGACTCGGCAGACCTCGTTCTGCCCGGTAAAGCAGTGCTATCTACCGGCTCTCAGACCTTCCGAATATAGCCAATAATAAATAATAGGTATCTAACCCGGTTTTCGGCATATCTTCGCTTTCTAAATTTTCTTTTTTTTAATTTTTCTCTGCGTAAGAACCATCCTCGTACAAGGAATATTTTAAAAAAAGAATTAGCGAAATCGGTCAAGCCGTTCACGCGTGATGTCGTGACAACGGAAAACGGGTTTCCTTTTTATTTATATAGATAGACATTTGTCAAACAAAAAAAATCTTTATTACCTTAAAGAAGCAATGTTTACAAAAAATAAAATAATACTTTCAGGTATAAGGCAGACACAGCATGTAAATGACGATTTCTTTTGTTTTTCAATGACATCCACCATTTTTTTCGACGTTTGCGCGCTTTAGACATATTTCTAAAGCGCTAGAATTGGGGCCCTGGTATATTAATGGACTAATAATGTTAACACCAATTACCGACGACATGTTATAAAAAAACGTATTTTAATTAGTCGGTAACATTATTACAATCTTAGTCTCGTATTTTTTGGTTTATCGTTGAAATAAAACAATATTAATTTAAAACATATTAAACTTATGGAGTGAGAGTGCGCTACGTTACAGAGGTACTTATGAAATTTTCCTAAACTTGACGTCATTCGAGATTTTTCTTGGATGTTTAGTCGTAATTCTTAATCACGCAAAAGAAAAGAAAAATACGTATCCAATATATTTAATTTATCTATCTGACTATCAAAACAAATAATTGTCGTCATCCCTTTTATCGTATGAGTTGAACTGACGCCTCTTAGTGTAGAGCGTAGCCCGTTTGTATGTACGCTAAGTAAGTTAAAATTCTTTAGTTATTCCGATTTAGTATAACATGTCTGGACTGAAAAAAGAGTCTCGATGTCATATTGATTGATAGTGTCCTCTTAGTGATCCTGTCCTAGTTTATAGCATTAATATTCTGCTGATACAATCCTCGCTTTCATTACCGAATGAACGATTAATAGAGAGTAAATAAGTGCATTTATTAAAGGGTAAGCACCAGACTGGAATTCGCAAATAACTGTGGGTTCTCACAAAATACCAGCGATATCTCAGGCGCAGCAGAAAGATGAAAAAATATTCGGAGTACACGGTAAATCCTGACCACGGACGTGCGAGCCTGCAACATCGGCCAGATACGTACCGTGTACGGAATTCAATTACCGAATACACTTCGACGATCTTTTAGAATTCCACGTAACAACCAGCGCAACCCTTATTGACAACTTTCAAGAAGTTAGAGAACATTTAGAAATCACCAACGATTAGTTTAATAAATTAGAAACAGTTATTGTGTCTAATTTATTCGAGTAAGTTGTTAAATAAGTTCATACAGCACTATGTTAATCATTAATGTGTGTAGGTATGGGAACCTTAATACTCGTAGTAGGTAAGGATATTTATTTCAATACTAGCCTTCCTCAATAAATGGGCTATCAATGTATTTTCGAATCGGATCAGTAGTCCCTGAGATTAGTGTATTCAGCCAAACAAACAAACTCTTCAGATTTATAATATTAGTTTAGATTTCGCTATCCTGACTCGTAAAACTTACGATCTTGTTTCATTTGTGGTCACTACGTTTAACCTTGCCTAGTAACATTCAGAGCAGGTAACTTCTTCAATATTTTGATTACTTTATTTTGAGATTTTACACCTACTTTTAACGTTACGAAGACAAATTAAAAAAAAATCTTTTTAAGATTTATGTTGCCAGTTATCTGGTTTCCTTAACAGAAGCTCTGCTTAGCTTGGGATCAGATGAACGTGTATGTTGATGTCCCAGACTATTTATTTATTTATTCAAGTAAAGCTATTAATTTACTAACTACTACTACTACTTGATGTATAGTTTAAGAAAACTTTTCATAAATTAATATGATTAGTGTCAACTGTTTGTTTAACTTTCTTTGAGCTTCCTTTACACTGTTCTTAAACACAATTAGGTACTTGAAAGTCTCACATTAATACAGTATAAGGAACCTTCAAACAAAATTATTGTTAGCTTTTGTTGTACTTTTTGCAAACGGCGGCGGTAATGTCTAAGTAAAAGTGGCGGCTTCGGCTACAAAGTTTTGGTGTGCGACGACGTCAGGCAAATATTTACACTTGAATTGTTGTTTCAGTGGTTTCAGTTTTTGCTTGAGGTTCAATTGTGGCCATGAAAAAAATGATTCACTGGCTGCAACATTTTGTGTTGCTCAATTTGCCTGTCAAGCCATTTCGTGAACGTTAGCAACTCAATTTTATGGTCGTTTCTAGTTAGAGAAAATTGTCGTGAAACTTAAAAGCTAACTAATTGGTTGGTATTTTTATGGCACATAATTAGTTCAAATATTTTAAAGAAAAAATGTGTTTTAGTCATTCAGCTGTTATTGCAGTTGCAAATATAAAACTTTATTGATAAGTGCTATACGGCAAATGCTTTCGTGAACTTGATCGGAGTACCCATGAGCGACGTCATGCGGAAGTAATGCTTATGATTAGAACCCTGATAAGACTATATTTACACCTTCATTTGCTTTATATCATTACGGACGCATGCTTGCTATTTTTTAATCTTATAGTCATAACAACCTGTGATTTCGTCTGCATGATAAGTTGAAAGTAACTCAAGAGAACATATTGTTACTGTGTACATAACATAATATTTCGTCTAAATACATACTTTTAGCCATTTTGCTGGAATGATAGCCAAAATCTATCCTCATAACCTTTTGCATTTATAGAACAGGATAGGATTAATATTTTTCTCTTTTTAAAGTAAAAACAAGTCCTATTCAACACTTGGGCGGCTTACAAAAAGATCGGATAGAAACGAATAACATTAAATATCTCACGGCTAAGTAGAATCCGATGTTTGGCTCGTGCCGGCTTACCATTGGACACATGGATTGACTACCTTTTGAGATCAAGCATGTCCTTTCCTTATCGGGAAAACTAAAGTCCTGCTTCCGCTCGACTTCTTTAAGTTATTTGTTCTATAGTAGTGTTGTTGGAAAGTATTTAATGCTCTTTCTAGACCTTAATTTTTCCAATAGCCACTTAATATTTAGAATAATTTAACTAAATAGGGTATTTAAATTGACATAGTATAAAGTCTACCTTTCTTTTTTATACTATATTTTCTTGGTCATTCACATCAAGTAGACGATTACTAAGATAGATTACATACAAATTAAAATATTGAAAACTACCCGCAGATAGGCGTTTCATAATCAAGTAAATAGCAGTGCTTCATGACGTTTAATTTAACAAACCATCAACATTTGTAGTGAGATAACGAAACGGAAAGCCGACGAAGGTTTCACAATGTAGCAACCTTGTAATTACCACTAGTGTAATTATACACATATAGCCTACACGTCTATACAGAAACGAAGCTAATCAAGACCCTATTCAGATTCATTACACCTAAGAGAAAAGCAATAAATATAACGCCCTAATAAAATCTTGTATAACATAGGAAATAATAATAAAATATTACAAGACCCCGAGATTTTGTCTAATTAATTTTGTATATACGTTCTTGGGGCTGACGATGTCTTGGGAGTAACATACAATGAGTCCGGAAAACCGAAGGCGAGGTGGTAACAAGATCCACGAACGAGCTAAATTAGAATTTATGATTGTATGTGAAATTGTTAGAACGGGTTTCAATGTATATTATAATGTTTTGCAGTAATAAGACGTACTTAAACCAGAGTTTGGAAATAAATTGTGAATTTACATGTACATATTATAGGTACTCGAAGATATTTTCAAATATATCGACATTCAATCAAAATATGAAAGTTAAAAAACCAACGGATGTAGTACATAAATATTGTTACCTAATAGTAGTTAGCCAGCTTTTCAGTAGGAAATTTCATCTTGTAAGTATTTACATACTGTGAGTAGGTACTATGGGATGAGGTCAACTTAATTGAACTAAAGGTACTTTACTAATGGGTAAGTAATTAATCAAATAGGTAATCCACTAATATCTGTACTTACCTATTAGAAGTGAACGTAATAAATGTTGCGAGTCTCGTGTCCACAACCACGATTTGATTACACACAACTGACTGAGCAGGCCATTTTCCAGCTGCACAGTGTCCGTAATTCGATACTAACTAAGTGTCAATTTTAACTGTCTTGATATTTCTCTAGTTGCATTAAATAATCTGAATATCATTAACAAATCATCTTTGAAAATAATAATAATCACAAAGTGCACAATTATTATTATTATAAAAGACGTATCATTAGACTACAGAATACCAAAACTCAGCATGGGGCAATTGTTTGTGTTCTAAACTGTCTAAAAATCATACCGATATCTTTATCTATCCTTGGTTTTACTACACCAAACTTGTATTGATTAAAAACAAACAGTTGTTTTAGGATATATATATTGGTACTAGCACTAAAATTACTAAACTAATAATAATGACTAAGTAATAATAATAGGTCCAAATGTACCTTACAAAATATCGAGTTCAGCTACGAAATCCAGAGTTGCCCATTGAAGCGTAAGAACTACTGAGGTGAAGTTGCGTGTTAGCCAAGTGACTGGGAGCTAGATCTGTGTTTAAAACTGGCAGCCAGCGACACTACAATGAGTCAGCTGGCCACCGGGCGAAGGTAATGTGCCCACCCGTGCGATCGTTGCCTCACGAAAGTCACCTTTAATGTGTCAACGTAACGCAAAAATTGTCGTAAAACTACATAATATTCCAATAAACGTTTATAGTTTATAAAGACAGGAAAGTTAAATTAGAGTTCATCAAACAGATTACTAAAGCAAAGCGTGAATACCAACAAACACAACTAATAGAAGAAAATTAGCTACCGTAACAGTGGCTGGTTCGCCCTCGTAAATCCGATTCACTGCAATAACAACATCAAGTGGATTTATAATTATCGGAAGAGCGTTTAAGTCGCGTTTTAATTATAGAAACAAACAAAAACAGGAATCTCCAATGTCTTGGGAGTTTTGCAGGAACTCGTTAGTTTAATTCCATAAAGCTTTGTTGTGAAAATAATTTTCTTGTTATTAGGGTGAGTGGGTAATTTAACGCTCTTGTATCAATGGGGGTTGTAAATCGCAAAGATTTTAATTGATAATAATAATTTACCTTTCCTTTAATAATTTAAAGTTATTCTTAGCTTCAGATTAGAACAGTATCTACTTTACGCTACTAAAGGGTTAAAAGGAATCACCTCACCCTATTTGCCCGGACATAGGAAATTCAATAATAATTGAACTCTCTGGATGTCGGACCGCATCCGGGAAAATCGCACACTGATCACTAATTTAAGAAATCTTGTTTAATAGCTCTTCTTCACGTTCATATGTACCGCAAGCATTTAGATACCTATTATGTACCTACGACTGAGTTATCACAAACACATCGGAAATGAGGAAAGAGTTTGTTTACATAATTAAATTATTGCAATTAAAACCGATACACCTGTCAACCGAGAAGTTCGATTCATCGAATGTATCAATGCATCGAATGCGCAAATATAACGATTGTCGATTGCGGGCTAATAAATTGTTTACGTTGCGATGCGATCATTAAGATCTTTGTTTACTGCTCGACCACACACGAGTAACAGACGTCGACGAAGCCATACGCTGATTTCATTGCAGGATATCGTATTAAAATTGCTGCTTATATCATTATTTAGTACAGCTTACAGTTTAGTTAACAAGAATAGGTTTGATAGTTGTTCGTTAAGTTTATGAAGTTGTAAGTTTCTCTTCTCAATTATAGGTACATACATATATGATGAACATCATATCATGAAAAAAAAATGTCCAAACTCATTTTTTAATTTTTGTGTAGAGGTTAGGTAACAAGATTAAGTATATTTATTTAATTTTTCATAATTATGTTGTGTATACTTTTTATTCAAAGCATTATGTTTTGATACCCCAACAGATAAGTACTCGGTTTCTAAAAGGGTTTTATAGAAAATTTATTTGTTTTATTTAAAATATTGATGTTCTTTTACTTACTCAATAAAAAAAACAATCATGTTTAGGCCAGTGGTTTAATTATGCAGGTCTAGTAAGGTTATTTATTATATGGGTACCTGCATGATTAATAGGTACTTTATGAATGAACCTAAGATGTATTTATTGACTACAGTAATATAGATATCGATACTGTGATAGTTATATATTAATGTGATGAATATACTCAGATGGTTTTATATTTAAACATATCTTTAATATTATTTTTAATCCTTTAATTTTACTGTAGGTGTTTCTTTATTGTCTTATACGTAGTTCTGCTGTTATAGATTTGTTTCAAATTCATCATTTTGATGCAGTGATGAGAAAATGATACAAGCGTGTAATTCAATTCTTTCGGGCACCAGACAATATTCGACAAAAACGAATTATGTTCTGCCCCTTCGCGGAAAGTACTGCGAGTCCAGGACTGGGATAATCAAATGACGAGACCCAAAATTGATTCGCAAAAACATTGGCTGGCCAGTGCATACATAAGCACATATACTAACAAAATATGGCATACTATAACGATAATAATCATTATTTTATTAATACCTAACTTAATTGTATGACTAAATTGGTAATTTAGTATTTCAAGCCACAAGTTGTTTACAAATATGCGTTTATTTAGTCGATCAACTCAGTCAGAAACAATCGCACACACAATACAATTCAATAAACCGTCAAAAAGCTGCCAGTACCTGTTAGTGTTTATAAATCGACCGGACATACGTTTTCCGCCTTGGTTTCCCGACAGGGGGCGTTGGTTCGCACCCCATGATGAATTCACCTTTTATTTTGTCCCACTTGACTCAATTGAGAGTGATTTTTGAGCGTGAATGGGCAGCTTGTGTAATTTGGTACTGACAGGCCCAAATGTGTATTGAAAGCTATAAAAGGTTCAGACAAAACTCAATCAACGCTTTGCAATTGTTTTTATTTTTTTCTTTCAGCTATGAACACTTTTCTACAATCCCTACTAATATTACAAATGCGAAAGTAACTCTGTCTGTCTGTCTGTTACGCTTTCACGCCTAAACTACTGAATTGATTTGGATGAAATTGGCTATGGAGGTAGTTTGAGACCCGAAAAAGGACATAGGATAGTTTTTATCCTACTGCGCAAAAAAGGTAATGTTTTGGCGCGATAACCGACATACCTACACACGGGCGAAGCCGCTGTCGGAAAGCTAGTGTTCCATATATTTAACAGTTGTGCTCCTTTTGCTTACCTTCTGGATACTTTTTAAATACTATGTCTTTATAATTAAAAACAATTAAATTGCACCCAAATATCAGATTGTATCTTTGCTATAACATTCCCCGAATCCATTTAAGTTTCATAGAACAAGTTTATGTCTGCAAAACTCTGTGTATGGTATATCACTAGATGGCAAGCAAAATCTTAGTAGAACATTTGTGCAATGTTCTCCCAAATAGTTTGTAGACAATAAATTATTTAATATCCCCTCTTGCTCAAAGTGCGGGTCGTGCACTTAATCTGACCGTACGTATGAAATTGGTACTTTAAAGGCAATTAATAGGACACGTAATCTTGCAATCTCAGTAAAATTTTGTGTTAAAGACAACAGGTAATTTTGAATGAAAAGTAAGTCATAGTCATTTATCTGATTCTTCAATGTATTATGTTTCAAAGCTTACGAAGTGCCATCTGTAATTACGGTTTCTAAGTGACCGATGGAAATGGGTGTCGAGTGTACAAATAGTTTGTAACTAAATAAGACGCATAGTTAAGACCCTTTTAGTTGACTGTAATGGATTTAGAATTCGACTAGTCTTAAGAGGTTCTAAACATCATTTACCATGTGTACATACATACTTATACATAATCTAGGTTCACAAACTTAAGAGTTTAGTACTGGTTAGGTAAGCCTAACCAGTATGTTAGCAAGTAAATCTCTTACTAACGATAATGTAATATTTCACAATAAATATACTTACGTAATAATTTATCAAGTGTTCATTCTCTCGAACTCATCTTAATAATTTTGTGCTAGTACGGCAATTCGATACTTATACTCGTATGTAAGCAAACTGCTCCCGATGTAGTGGTGCAAACTTAGTCCGATATAATCATGAACATGAGATCCTTCAGTTCTCATAGACTTGTGATATATGTATTCAGGGGTCGGTAACTAAGCAGTAGTTAGTTTGTAGGACTTCAGCAGGAATAACAGCGAGCAGTAACTACATGGAAAACCATACCTTATCATTATCTATTATATTTGAAACATGTTGTAAAACAATTGAATACATAGTACATAACACGACACAGGGATTTCAAAGAAACCTTACACTTACTCGTAAATACTCATCAACTTAGCATCTCAGAAGTTTTAATTTCCCTTGTACAAAATGCGAAAAGGGGTGTCCCATTTGATGTCCAGGGTCGATGAAGTTCGAACGCTTTATTACTGTGTCCGGCTTTAAGTGGGTGTAAAGTTTCAACACCCTTTGATTTACTTGCTATGCAGGGTACGTGTGCGATAGATCGGGCCAAATTATTCTAGCTTTGTCTTTTTCGATTGTAACTCGATTTTATTACATTTTCATTTTGTTTCCATTTTGAATCACAAAATGAACAAACGAGGTATCGATTTACTCTTGCTCACTACCTATGGCACACACTGAATATGTTATGAACTTAAATTACCCTAATAGTGTTTCAGGGAGTATTGGGGACAATACGAACCACATAATGGGCGAGGCAATTATTATACTAATACCTTAAAGGACCACTTTAATCCCCTAATCGGAAGCCAAACTAACGTAGCGCCGTCCCGCATAGAAATATCTTAAATTGGTAACACAGTCCGGCGGGCCAACCATAAAACATCTTAATGAGTATAGCCAGCAGCTGCGGACCCCTATATTACCATTCTCATATCCATGCAAACTACCCACCGACAACGTCTTAGCAGCCTTACTTTCCTCCTTGTTTACAAGTCGACAACTAATTTGCTGCAATATGTGCATAGGACAACATTACGGCACTATCTCCTTCGTGCGTGGCATGCATACATTTGCTTCTTCCTCGCCGCAACAAGGTTGTTCCTCGACCTGACCCTTCACTCAACCCTCCTATATTCAAATTTAGTCCAAACCGGCCATTTGGACGTGGATTTGTTATAAGATTAAAGGAAGATTTCACTTGTGAAACAATATGGCAGCTGATTTACATATTTCGTTTCCTTATTAGTTTCGGGATATTTGTTTTGGGGCCGGTGAATTTACATCCACTGACCGATTAAATGGCCCTTAGGCGTCTTTAATGGGGGTGCCGCGTGGTCGTTGTTGGCCTTAGCAAATGTGTGCTTATGCGTAATTGAATATTTTATGGGCTGAACCAAATTTAGCGCGCAAAGTTTATTGATTCTCATAGTTATACCCACAACTTGGAAGATATTTATTTTAACGGCGGCGTTGAGTTTATGTTTGTATAACAAAACAAAATGTCCCTCGACATTTGCCTTTTCAGTTTGCGAGTGTGTTTATCATTTGCGTTTATCTGTTGACTGTTTTTATTCCGCGGATGACATGAGCCCTCTGTTTCAACAAACGCATCGTATTCCGAGCTCATTTCTTTCATTCTCGGACGAGTGCTCACGTTGCATTACCTCTATTCACTCTGAGATAGCTTCACTTAGTTTCATCTTTTTCAATGTAGCCGGGTTAATTTCTGCATCTTTATTATTCGAGTGGCCGGTGTATAGATGTAGTGTAGTCTGTATGGTAACGTAGATTGTGTGGCGGAAAGCAAACTTGAATTGTTAGGTCGGTCGCCGCGTGGAGGTAATGAACGCACGGGTGGGACATGCAGCGCTGCTGGAGGCGTCTGGTTCGAGCGAGACGCGCTCCGTGGCTGGGGTGGGGGTGCCAGGAGGTGGGTGCTCGTGCACCGCGTCCTGTATGCACAGCGCTGCTTCCGCATTCGTTAATGCAAAAGCGTACGTAGACTTCAGGTGTAGATTTTCAGCGCTTGTGTGCTTTATACTCGATGTTAAGGCGTGTGTCTTTGTGCAATGCTCAGCCTTAATTATTATTGCGTTTTATCTTTTCTATCATATACTATTTGACGGGCCGGTGGCGTGGTCGGTAAGATACTTGCTTTTCACGCCGCAGGTCGTGGGTTCGATTCCCACCCGAGACAAACATTTGTGATGAACATTTCTGTTTGTGTCGAGTCTGGGTGTAAATATCTATTATATGTATATATTTACGAAAGAAAAGTATTATATGTATAGTATATACCAGTTATCTGGTTTCCATAACACAAGCTCTGCTTAGCTTGGGACCAGATGACCGTGTGTGTTAATGTCCAAGAATATTTATTTATTTATTTATTTATTTTATAATACGCTCTCGAGGCGGTAAGCTCAAGTAATAAAACATATATCAACTAATCTGTACTACAAACTGAACCAAGGTACAATAAGAACGTTTAAATTGCTATCTACACGTGAAATCTGTAGAATCGCTCTCAGGTCTTGTATTTCTCATATTCATTTAGGTATATCCCTTTGAAAACAAAATGAAATAAACAGTGGCTTAACAATTCATTACTGCATTCGTTCATTTCAGCTTCATTAAAATCGCATTAGGATTAATTTTTCTCGTCCCTATTTTAATTCGCAGTTCGCTAAGGGGATCTCGCCGGACGTTGTGCAATCATCTACTGTCAATATTTGTGGTGTGTTGTCTACCTGCTCCGTGTGTTTTACGTAAATTACTTTGCAATTGCTTCTGGCCAGTTATTATAACTGCCTTACTTAATAGTTTATTTAACTTGCTAACGTACGTAAGTTCATTTCCCACAGACTACCTACATGTTGTCAATTGCGTATTTAAATAAATGCTATAAATTTACTTTCATCCCCTTGCCTTTTTTAGTTCATTTAATGTAGATACAGATAGATATTTTATCTAACTCAACTAATTATGGTTTGTAACTAGCAGAGTTTACAAAATTGTAAATCGATATTTCATTTTCAAATCGATGCATCGAAGCCTCACGATACATTTGCACGCGATATCCGACGACCCCTGCCAACGAAAATCTATAATATTATTAATTCAAGCATACTTATTAATAAAAGGTGTCATGTTACGACCACACTGATGTCGCAGGAAGCATGGTTTGATGAACCATTTCAACGAAAATAAATACAATATTCAATACTGAACTGCATCGATTTGAGAATTTTTTAGTCAATCCTTTTTCATTAATTTGACCGTTCTCAGTTAAATAGACCCTGCGTTTGATGAGTATTATATTTCCCATGTTGTGACCTGTTCATGAAAACACAATGTTTTTATACGCAATAAAATTTTGGATGATGTGTGACAACTCCTGCGAAGTGCCGACTATTTTCCGACACAATCATCGTTAAATTTACTTTTATAGACAATTACTTGACATCTGCGTCAGTTTTTTGCTGTCGTTAGATAGGTCCATAGAAATATGAAAGTATTCCGTGCAGGTTCTTGAAACATATATTTAATAGGTTGCAAAGATAACTTCTTATAACAAAAAAGATTTGCAGAGTTATTGCTATTGTTTATAACAATTGTTATTAACAACCAGAATTTTTGTTAAGCTCTAGCTAATTTATTGTATCAATGAACTATGCAAACTATAGAGTTTTATAAACCAACAATAAATCACAGGTCCCATTGTTGTGTGAATTCTTCATTTTAAAAACACCCGAAATAGCTGTTCTAGTGCCGGGGGCAGGCAATATTGAGAATCGAGCATTTCACGGTCGGTAAGTTCAGCCGTATCGATACGGATATAATAACCAGTGGAATGGTAACTATAAAGAGAGATTGTATTTTTTACTAACGTCGTAAGAAGTCGGAATGTCCGATCGGCCCTTTGATCAGTTTGATAAAAGCGCTGGCGATTTTTTCCTTTCTTTTTTTCATAAAAAAATCCCGTATTTTTATTAATATTTTTATAATTTTGTCATCTATCGGAATGTTTGAATCGTGCTTCTCTTTCCAATGAAGAAACAAAACATCAAATTTGGTAAGAAAACTTCTTACAGTAAAAATATTGAGTGTTATCAGCAGAGGTCATTTCTGACTCATAACTTAGATCCCCACTCGTCTGACAAAAACAATAATCCACACTGTTTTGAGGAAAATATTTATCTATCGCGACACCCGCCCATAAATACACTGCTTACCGAAATAAAAGTAGAAATAGATAAAAAGCTACACTGCTGTTAGCAACTGCTCGGGACACTGGTGACAAATGACAAATATCTCTCTTAAAATAATTTTGCGGTCACAGGCTTTTGTCCAGTTTTATTAGCGGACTAAAATAATGGTGAAAATTTATGGAGGCCTATGATTTTAACTTACATGTATATTTGTGTTCAAAGTGTTACAAAACGTCAACCAGTGCAATTATCTAAATATAATAGGTACCTACAGTTATAAGAAATGTGTAGGTTGTACAGACTATTTATTTAGCAATACCTATTAGTATCATACTCGTTTGTAGGTACGAGTACGCAAACCTAAAATCATAAATCGACAGAAATAGCTTGTCACTGTAATCATTTAACCTTAAGCAACATATGTACTTTTGATAACGTCACATTTTATCTAAAGGTCATTAATTCATACACATCTATCGGAAAGCCATTTCAACTGTGTTTGATTTTATTCTAAGCAATTTATTTTCAATAAAGAACTATAAAAAGACTTATCTAAATCGTTTGACTGCGAATGGTAGGGGCGCAACTGTCATAAATGTCGATTTTTATTTACGCGCTTTTCGGATAGTGCGAAACTTGTCTACAAAATATAACTATATCCTTTGTTTAGTCAATAAGACAGTTGTAATCTTTTTAAATAATATAAGACACTTACACTTGTAAATCATGTATTAATATTACATTGGACTATTCGGAATGTTTGCCAAAATTAAAAAATATATGTTACTATAATTACTATAATTGGAGAGAATATTTTAATGAAAGATCTCGAGAAAAAGGGATCTGGTACAAAACTATTCAATGTGAACCTCTACGGGTGCCCTGGTTCATGAATTGTTACATAAGCCAAAAATTGTCTGAAGAAAAATTTCTTATGTTTATGAAGTTATTAAATTCTCCCAATTGTGAGCAATGCGGAGTTTTTCGCAACCTATATCATATAATGACGGAATGTTTTCAATTCGAAACAAATGAAACAAGTTAATAAAGGACTTGAATTTGAACAAAGTCGATATAAGCATGTATCATAAAATGTTGTCTCAACCAACCAGTTGTGATGCAAAGACTTAGTCCAAATAGGTACATAGCCCACCTTGATTTTGTTATAAGATAATTGTTTAGGATACGATAGGACTGACAAACGCTGTGCGTAAAGGTCCCTTTTAAAATAAAGATTAAAAAAGTCATGTACATTTGAACTATAAACCCACTTTATTCACCTTGTTGAAAATTCCTATGAGATTGGCTAAAAAGGGGTAGGTTTTGCGCGTAGCGTTATAAAGCAATAAGTACGTCCGGATCCGCTCACCTCCCACATGTAGAGATTAGACGAACATACTCGTAGGTAACATATTAGAGCAGGTAACGTATAGGATTTTGATAAAAATATTTGTGAAATACCAAGTAATAAGTATAAAAACATACAAGTCTGTAAAGGTATAAAATTCAACAAATTATACGAATTACGAAATTTCGATTAAAATACAAAGATGGCCATAAATGATAAACAACGAAATAACATAGGAACCCATTTAAATTTGTACTTGAGCTCCGACTCATTTACATGTTATTCGAGCAACCAACCCTTAGGGACCGTATCAGCCATTTATGAGTTAAAAAGTATTAAAGAAAAGAAAACTCGATAGATATAAAGAGATATATAATAACAAGAGAAAGAAGCCGCGTGCAAGGAAACTGCTTGCGGCGAATAAGCCTCGCGGAAAGCGGCATTGTTCCGTGACTTTTAAAACGGAACAAAATGAATGGAGGGGAAGGAAATCGGATGAAAATATGAAAAGAATACACGTTATAATATACGTAAAAGTGAAACGAAACGTCGGAGATCGGGTCTAAGCCGCGGCGTCCGCAAATATAATTTGCATAGTCAAGTAGCCAACTTTTGTCTGCAGCGGATGTTCGCAACCATATTCGTTCGTTGCTTTTTAACCACACTCTCGTTCTGTATTGGTCCCGACTTTTTATTGCATTTTTCCCCTTTGAACGGATTCCTTCAATATTTTGGTGGTTCGTTTTTATTCATACGTTCGGTCATCGGATTGTTTCGCTCCATATCGCTTTGTAGTATTTTATTAATCCGTATCTTGATGTTTGGTGTTCATAAAACGGATAGATAACAGGGAAAATATATGTATAGTACATATTTGTAGTGTACAATACTTACAATATTTACATTTCCAATAAAATTAGAAATGCAGATAATAATTGAGTTGAAAGCGACTACCTAAGGAATCATACTAAAGTATTAAAACGGAAAAGACTATTTGAACTGATAAATTACGTCATTGAAATTTGAATACAAAGGCGGCAACAATAGACTAAACTTTTTGTTCAGTCAACATCAGATGAAATAATCGATTAAGGAATTATTACGATTCATCGTCCCAAGCTAGAGAGAAAGCAATAGGCCGGATTATTGGACACAAAGCGATGCCGACGAGCTATAGATAAATATTGACTTGTAAAAACAATGAAGGTCCCTGCAGCCGCGGTAATATACAATGAAGACTTTTCTTCATATCTGTCTTTACAGACGTGAACTTCTCCTTTTCTATTTAATTTAAGAAACAGAATTTGTAGCGATTGAAAGTCCCACAGATTTAGCAAAAACCCAACCCATCACATAGGCTAATTAGATACTTTAAATATTCCCGCGTCAATAGACAGGAAAGTGAGATGAAAAGATCCTAAAATAAGCTTCAACGGAGTGCGAACATGTTTTTCAGAGGTGTTAAAGGGAATCGTTATCTGGACTCGATGGTCCGACAAATTTTCCACTGAACGGATCTTTGGTCACTCACCTTTGTATTGAAGAGAAATTAACGAAAAAGGTCCATCTATCCTAATTCTGTTAACAAAATATGCGATCATGTTAATAATACCTTTTCCTTTTAAGGCCAAAAACTGCGACAAAATAGCGATAGTTGGTACAAAATGTAACTAACAAAGGCTATGTTGCCTTGTCTTTGCAATAGAATAGAAATTGTTATCTTCTTTAAGTTCACACACAAGTTATCCTGTGGCGGAGGTTGTAGATACAAATGATGTGCAGAAGTCGATTGCTAAAGTCACTTGGTCTACAAGTTTCATTAGCAGTAACATTAATTACTAGTAAATCTTTAATGAGAAAAATATATTTTTGTTTTGCATTACCTAATCGTTCTGATCGTTTTATCGAATCTTATACCTAAATAAGTTGTATAGTCTTTTGATATTAAAACCTTGCTTTTTTAAAAAATAGGCACTAAATCTTTCTTTAATTCTCTTTTATCCTTAATATGTTTGCGCTGGACAACAACTTGCCTGTTGTTAAGAAAGGATGTTGTCTTCTATAGAACGCGCTTATCCAGCATATACCAATACACCTTTGACTTGATGAAAAGCAACTTAACAAACCAGCGACGTTTTTATTAGTTTATTATTCGTATCTTTGCTGTAGTACCTATTATGTTATGAGCATCTTGCTTGCTGGCCGACAGCATTAAACTCTATATTTTGCCATCTCAAAGTGGTTCTAGGGTGTATTATATGGCACGAGTTACGAACTTTGAATAAATATTTTGCTGCACACTTTAAATATTTGCGTTCATGTTCTTAGCCTAATTAAGAATAAGTACTTGTTTGAAATCAATTTAGGATAACATCATGAAAATTTTGCGTCGATAATCGTAAAATAATGCCCTTTGAACAAAATACACTAAGTTTATGAATTGATCCACAAGGAATGGAGCCGCCCCAGACCTGTCGGAGGCAGGGCCTCCAGCGTATATCAACACGTGCATCGGGGCTCAATCATTCGTCAATCGAACTCCCGAGTGAATAAGATGCAAATATGACTTCCCCATAAGTCTGAAAGGGAAATCTTATTGATGTTATGAAGATCGCACAATTATTAACGCAGAAATGCTTAAACGTACAACTGTAGGTAAATTAGGAATCCTTCAAAGTTTTGCAGTAATGCAAGAGAAAAAGAGACGGCAATACCATTTTTATTAGGTTTATTTTGTGCATGGGTATGTAACTGCAGGTGAAGAAGAGGAGTATTGCTCACGACGCATTCGCAAAACCGTTTATTTAGTCGATGTTTTGTTTTCTTTGCGTGCTGCAAACATGTAATTGATGATTCGATACGGTACAACTGGGCTGGATACAACAATTCTTTTGTATTATTATTCTAATAAGTTAGACCTATTATTTGACAGAAAACTAAAAGCTATTCAAGATAAAATGTAAACTAATTTGTTTATTTTTTTCAACAGTAATGTATCAAAAACGGCTAAAGAAAGAAAGAAAACAACGACAAATGATCCAAGAGCAACTTGAACAAGAACTCAAGAGACGGCAGAAAATAGAAGAGGCTCTAAAACAGTCCGGAGCACCCACAGAGATACTCAGAATCGTAACTGGTTCGTATATTAACATACACAATTTAATTACTGAAATTCCTTCGCCTTCAGTAATCAAAGGTTCCTAAAGTTCTAAATGTGTCAAATTGTCAATACCATCTCTATCGTAAGTTTTAACATGTATTGGTGCTCCTGACATGTTAACTTGCCGTCTGTCAAACTATCACAGTATGCCAAAATGTTCACGTGATAACATACTAACTTGATAAGTAACAAGCACACAAAAATAAACTTTGTATATACAGATTAAGACTAATTCTCCTATGCTAAGAGGCGTGTTGTATGACTTACTTATATTGGACATATGTGAAGTGCGTGATGTAAGAAGGGTGGAACGCTGGTGATGGCTTGTACTAATCTCCGTGTCAGGAAATCGTTTCGCAGACCATTTGAAACGAGGGTTCTAATCGAACACGCATTTGAGTTTATTTTCTTATGTAATCGTTGCTTGTTACACGTATTGTTCATTTGACTTGATTAATATAAGGAGTTTAGATTAATCACATTTAATAATTATTTATTTCCCCATTATTGTTTTAGGCTATGAAGACGAATAAGAAAGCAAAACATTACTATTTTTCCAAAACCCTGAAAACCAAACTATAATTTTTGGTAAAAGTTTAAAGAATTTTCGTCATCAGTTCCTCCCATCCAGGGTAAAACAAATTCACAAAAATCTCCTCAAGTCATTAGCTATTTAGGCTGAAATCAGTAAACGTACCTACCTACTAAAGACTCTTTAAAGTATTTTTTTTAGTTTTTGAAACCACTGAATAATATTTGCTCCACAGAGAATCTAACGCCGCCGTCAAACCAAGAAACTCCTCGATCGGAGCGAGAAAATGGTTCGGAGCGAGAGAGCAAGCCCCCCAGTGCAGAGCCTCCGGCGTCCTCTCCGCCGTTCCAGAGAGACCCTCCGCGTACACCTGAGAAGCCACAATGGAACTATCCACCACCTCCTGTTGACATAATGAGTGGACAAGCTGCATTTTGGCAAAATTATTCAGGTAAGTTTGAAAAGTATTAGTAAAAATGGGTAGAACAAAAGAAAATGGTATTTCCTATTATTGAAAATTGGCAATAGGCTCAAACGATTCAAAGCCGTGCCTAATTTTGTAGAAAACTAAAATCAGAACCACAAGTGCACTAACGCAATTATAAAAAATATATTTACCGTTACAACAACAATATTGTGTACTCTTATCCAAACCGATATTAGAGGTATTATTAGAAAATGTGCGTATTTTGATCGCAAAGGGTCTGTAGGATATAAAAATGTTCAGTGAAATGAAATATACTCATCATATTGCATAGCTTAGGATTGGGAATGTCAAGTATTTTAAATGAACAACGATATACGCTCTCTCGGTTTGTATTGTGATTTTTAGGGGCGAGGTTTATGAATTATTTTGTGATATGTAACAGTTTCCTTTTATAGTTACTAAAGAAATATTCCTTTCATATGCAATAGTAGAACGGGTAGCACCAGCTTACATCTGCGAATCGGAAAAGCGTTAATCATGGATAACGAAACTTTGACAATAAAGCAAAAAGGCAAAATATGGTGCATAGGGTGAATCAAAGTCCGCTTTTTCCAATCCATCCGCTTTGTGGAAAGCCCAGAAATTTCATTAAAATGCACCGGTCATACTGCAAGTGGCATGTGATTGTTTTGGTTTATTTTTAGATCGTATCTAGCTAACATTTCGTCGATTGCGATAAAAGATAGTTACGTGACATAAACATTAATCTAAACATGGAAATACATACATCAGAATCAACATCAAATCAGAGCTATAATACAATTTTTGAAAGTTATCTCTCAAAATAAATCACATTACAGGGTGGTTGCATTTACTGTTCGCGAATCATTGATACCGATTTACCCTTGTACTGAGTGCCTTTTGTCGACAGATTGTTCGTGTAGAAATTGCAACTAATTTAAGTGTTACGTTACCCCAAGTATCTTGACGCACGCGAACACGCAATACGAATAACTACTTTGAATTGAAATCACTTAAAATTATTAATTTTGAGTGAGTTTTTTTATTTTGTGTAAATGACAAAATGTATGTAAAAGTGTGGGTATGTTACTAGAGAATCGTATCTAAACCAGAACCACATAGCAAAGGTTGTTAGCTGTTTAATATACAATATAACATCTTCTGAAAGTAAAGAGCTATAAAACTGAGACGGAAAATATACAAGAGGGTTGTAAATATAAAAAGGTTGGTAACAGAAAAACAAAAATTAAAACTTAGAGCCTTTCATCAACTTTCTTCAGTGCCTTCGGTAAAAGAAAAAAACATATTTTATTATTCGTAAATTAGAAAACTTTTTCTACGTGTTTTTATATAAAATGGGATGAGTCAAAAGTAAGGAGTAATTATCTAAGTACTAAAATGATAATGGAAATATGAAATCTTATAATAGATGTTGACAATGATTCTTTTATAGGCTATGAACAAGTATTATCAATCAAGATATTATTTCTATCTCAGACCTCGTTATATTGATTGATACATTAGCGTGTATAAAGTGCGATCATAAATTTACATTAGATACACACGCATCAATGTTAATTTGTAAAAATAAAAATTATTTAATTGACTATACCTATATACTGACTCAAAAGGTACAGAAGAAAAGCAAATATTTTTTAATAACACAGCGTTTATGCGAGCCCTTGCGAGCTTTCCTGTAAAACGGATAAACCAACCGATGTTACATAAGTAATATTAAAGTTGAAAAATTAATAAAGAAGAAACTTCTTCACGCTACTTTTTAGGTGAGTTTATACAATGAATGGAAATAAAATTGTACCGCCCAGGTGCGCTCAAAACCTTTGACGATATTAACTTTTTTGTTTATTCTATGTAATCACCCGCATCATTGTGTTTAGAGTTTTATAGATGAGATACTATTATCATTATGAAAACATTGGATCTAAGTACATACGATATTACCAACAATGATAAAGATTTAAACCGTACTGAATCCGAGTCACGATGGAATTGATTTTGTGGATAAAAAAGTCAAAAGAATGTCTTTAATAGAAAATCAATCCAATCAGTATGATTCGGTACGCTCCAATAGAGTCACAAAAGTAGCTCTTGAGAGTGACCATTCCTGCTTGATGGACTTGTACAATGTAATACACAATTAGTCAAGTAACAATTACACCAGTCCTCACTTTCTCTTTCGATTCAAATATTAAGATTCACTGTAATTTATAGAATTCCAAATTTATACAGCATACATAGGTTCACAATATTTGGTCCATAAGACGCAAATGCAAATACATTATGTCCTTGATGTTAAAATATGTAGATATAATGTTAACAATTAGAAAACAATGCAAATTTTTTTGAATGTGATACGAGTAAGTAGGTCCCTCTTTTCCTCCTTTCGAATCAGTCAATATTAAAAGTTCCATAAAGTAACATTTGTATCAGGATTTAAGTATAACTACGCATTGATCTACGAATTGTATAAGAGCTTACATTTTTTATTATTGTTGTAGTAACGCTTCTTTTGTAATAACCCGTTTAACTCTCCCTTCGTTCACAATCTTCTCAAATTTCCAACGAAGTATTAATCAACTCAGTTTTTCTCTGTATTTTTACAGCTGTAATTAATTTAGCTTTAACAACGCGCAAAGGTGTCGATTGCGTCGAAAATTGTTAAAAATAATGAGGAGATGTACTTTATTATTACTACAGAGATATCAAATGGCTAAATCAAACTTTTTATCAAAAATATTGAAACTTTAATTTTGCTGAAACAATTAACTTTTAATTAAGAGTGTAAGCTACCGTTTCTAATTTAATTTTTTTCGCACTCAATTAATTCAAATTTTATTTGTTTAAGGAAAGAAAATAAATATGCTGTACAAAATGTTACTCTACATAATTTTATCCAAAACTATCAAGAATTATCTAGGAATGCCTAGCAATAGACTACTCAATCTAAAGTAACCACCTACCCAGTTTTTATACAGTCAATCTACAGAATAGGATCCCTGCAGAGCGAAACGAATTCGCTTAGCAAGCTTCTTAAACAGGTCTTTAACTAAGCATAATGATTTACTTTAATCGTGAACCTTTCCAAATATTGTCAAATAATTTAAACTCAACATTTATGTTGTATGTAAAGATACCCGTTTCTAATATATTTGAAAAGTTTTTAAATGTTCACTTAAGTGAAACTGTTCCACATAAAGTTTATTGCTTTACTTACGACTGTTTTAACAAAAAACTACTTACTCGATCACTGTTCACTATCGTTTATTTCTATTACTTTTCAAATAGATCCGACCACGTCCAACTTGTGAAGTCCCTTTTTGTCATTCCATAAGACTCGATCAAAACGAAATAAGAAGTGTTCCTAACTAGTTTTTGTGTATCAACAACAATGCTCCGTGAAAGTTAATGCTATTGTTGATTGTCAGTCTGAAACATTTTGTATATCTCAACTGTTAACTGTTCGCCTATTCAACGACCATCTTATTAGGTACGACTTTAAGATTGCGAAAAGAAAACAAACATTAAAGGATAACTTTTATTAAGCTAAGCGCTCAACCATTACAGTTGTTTCAAAGAACAAATAGATTATAGCTCTCAAAGGAACCGGCAATTCTGTTTTAGAAGCGGCAAATGCAAAAATATTACGTATTCAAACAGACCTAATGGGACATTTAGGGGTGGCAGCGAAGTGAAACAGCAAAGGCCGAAGCTTTTAAGTGTATAATATTTAATTGTGACGCTCTAGGCGTATAATCTCGCCCGAGATAATAGGTTTCTGTTTCGGGACAACCCTCGGCGGTGACACTTGTGAGTGTGATGCCCTCCAGCAACACAACACTGAAACAAATCGAATCATAATTGAGTTTTTAACTGACGAATGATTTTCAAATAGTTTCTCTTATTTTAATGAACGGGTAAATTATGTTTTTTTAAGGCATACATTTTTCGAGTGGGTTATAAATTTAGGACTCATAGCATAAACTGTAAACGAATGTCGGGATGAGAAATTGAATTCCCCGTTGAGAAAATGCTCCATCAAAGTAAGCAAAAAACGTGATTCCGTTTATATCTTTTATATCTCGTAAATTGCAGGAGGCGGCAAGCGTTGCATGAAATTGAATAAGCATATTTCGTAAAACGTCGACGTTTTCGGAGACAATTGCCTTACCTCACCTACTCTTTGCCTCTTTAAGAACTTTGTCAATTTTCGTGAAATCTTATTAGAGGATGTCCTATTCCCGAGACGTATTTTGTTTTTATGCTCTCTTGTAGCGACAGGTTGCTACGCATTTGTCTTTGTTATTTGGTTGCTGCAATTGCATGCTGTTTATTTAATCTCTTATAAGAATCGTTAGCATCTTTTGCTTACATTCAACCCTTTTTAGTGTCCCACTGCTGGGCACGGGTCTTCAGCTATCTTTCGAGTTGAGAGAGTTTAGGCCTTAATCCACACGCGCTGGCCAAGCGCAGGTTGGTGGATGTCACATATCCTCGAAAGATTAGTTCTTAGACATGCCAGTTTTTCGATGTTTCTCGATGTTTTCCGTCACCGATATTGAGCAGCGGCGATGTAACAATTCACACAAAGATGTGTGGGCACGACTGGGAGTCGAACCTGCGACCTTATATTTCTAAGGCGAGGCCCGTACCGCTGCGCCACCGCTGCTCATGTCTTTTGCTTGTTGTATAATAAATAATTATATTGGCACCTACCCGCTTGTGCCGTAGCACATTTGAAAAAAAACGCATATTTAGTTTACCTACTTAAAATCTTTGAATATTACCTATACACATATGTACATTTAACAGTAAATTAAGTACCTATGTGTAACCCTCGCAGCAATTTCATAACACGTACGTGAGTGCTACGTTTTTAACAAAGGCAATATCGAATATTAAATTACAATGCGCCATACGGTTGTGAAGTCCGTTTGATGTCAGTTGACTTTCCCCGAAACACTAATCACATTTTACGGAGCGGCGTATATACATTGGTATACTTCGGAATGATTATTTATTAGCAGATGCTTCGTTTCCTTTAGGCATGATCTTTATATTCAATAAAATATCTTAAATTGGTTTTGTTTTTCGACGGTTAGGATTTAGACTAGGATTTAGGATTTTAATGTGAGTATGTTGTGTGATTTTTAACAATCTTCTTTTCTTCCCTCAGAAACCTTGGCTCAGGAGTTGGAGATGGAACGCAAATCCCGTCAGCAGGCTCTGGAACGTGATGTCAAAAGTCCTCTCTCAGACCGAGCCAGCTACTACAAGAATTCAGTGCTCTTCAGCTCAGCCACTTAGCTATCAACTACGGGGGCTGCCGAATACCCCGACAATCAAGAATATGACAAAGATAATAATAGTGATGAATCAAGAAAACCGTTAATTAGCGTTAAACCTGAATTCAGAGAAAAATAAAATCCAAAGATATGATTCGGAATTAATTGACCCCTTTTTGTCTATAAAAGGTTTTATCTGAATGAGAAATATGATAACAATTTCAATAATCTCATAATAATGCATAAAAATACTTTAGCGAAACGATCTCAGTGAAGTCGTAACAACGACTATTTCAGTCGTTTGAGATAAATCTGTAAATATGATCAATGAAGTAAGAAACTTAGATTTCGTGGTGTTCAGACGAAGTCGCATGAACTCTTCTTCCATAGAAAAATTTGTAAATATATTTCTTAATTATTATTAGAGTAACTATTATTAAAGTAAGTCAGCAGGTACAGTTTTATCGACGATCCGAGCTATTTATACGTCAATATTTTAATCTTTTATGCAAAGTACCTTTAACTTATCATTAAATGCCATATTTATTAATAAGTCTCCATTGTAATAGATGCCTTTGATTCTGATTTTAAATAATTAAATGTACCTACCCAATTACTGCACACATACCTACATACATATCATAATTTTTATTGAGGTTTTCTAATCAATTAATACAATTGTTGGAATTGATTTAAGACTGTTTTTGGAAGTTTTTGCTAAAATGTTCGTCACTAGTCTCAGAGTTTGTGTACATACCTATGTATATCTAGTGAATTTCTACGATGGTAACTACATCGTCACTAGATACTACTTTTGCTGTGACATACACGTAGGTACACATATTTATTGTCCCCATTTACTTTCAATAGCAAACAATGTGATCCTCACTATCCAATAATTTATTCAATTTTAGTGCAATGATTAGATGTAACTGATAACAATGTATTTCATAAATCATAAAAATGTACGATAAATATCTACGTTAAGTTAGTGGTTATACATTTTTACAATTCAAATTTATTGACTGAATACAGAAGAGACAGTTGTCGCGTACAATATAACCTAAGCGTTTCTTTAAAACTTCGTAACTAGACATTGTAAATAGTTATAACCGCTGTTTCTCATATTCGCAAAGTCGATGTATATGGATAGTTATCTTAACCATAAGTTCAGTAGTATAATGTTATACATAAAGTATAAAATGATAGTGTTATTTATATTGACGCTTAGTTTACGAGACTTTGAATGTCTTAAATAGCTTAAAGTAAGATTTAAAAGATTGTACAGAGCGTGGTATTGGCGTTTGGCTATTAGGTTAATTACTTCTACTATTGAATTTATCAATAAACCAATAATGTCTACTGTTACTGTAGAGTTATTCATATCGATATCGAACGGTCGAATAGTCAAGCGCTGATGAAATAGTCGCTTACAACAATTCTACATTATTATCTGTAAAGATAATGCAATGTAATGATAAAACTTAGTTGTTACTATAAATGTTTAGCTGACATGTGTGAATGTGTAAAGGGCATGAATGTGGTACTTTTGTATCAGTTATTTTGAGTTTGTTACAATAGAATTACTTACATAAACCCAGTATTTTTATTGGCAATTGTTTTTTTGTCAATTAGAGTCGAGGCTTATATTCTATTTTGTATCTCAATAATAGTATACAATTTTAAAAGTTATTCTATTTATTATTTGTATTTTAATTATTATTAATTTACTTAAAATTGTGTGTGTGCCTTGTATCGTAGATGAAAATATCAAGATTAAAAAGAAAAATTATCAACTTGTGTTTTGTTTTTATAACCCTATCTAATGTATTTTAATATCTAATTCCAATGTAAGTATTAAGAATAGATAAATTAATATTCTTGAGTTCGAAAATGAAAATACTATTTCGTTTATCAGTTTTTTTTAAAAAAATATCGAAATCGTGGTAAATTGCTTTTTACTACTAATATTATAAACGCAAAAGTTTTTATTTATTTTTTATTTATATGGATGTATGTTTTCACGCAAAAGCTCCTGGACAGAATTGAATGAAATTGATTATGATGAGATAGATTATGATCTAGATTAACACTGCTATTTCTACTTTTATCCTAACAAATGGGGGGCCGGTGGCGTGATCGGTAAGATACTTGCTTTTCACGCCGCAGGTCGTGGGTTCGATTCCCACCCGAGACATACATTTGTTTAAATATGTCTGTTTGTCTTGTGTTTGGGTGTAATTATCTATATTTAAGAATATATTTACAAAAGAAAAGTATTATATGTAGTATATTACCAGTTATCTGGTTTCCATAGTACAAGCTCTGCTTAGTTTGGGATAAGATGACTGTGTGTGTTAATGTCCCACTATATTATTATTATTATTAAAAAGTAAGTACCACGCGGGCGATGCCTTGCAATATATTAAGTAAATAAATAAAAAACTGATAAACCGTATTAATGTTTAAAACTAAAGGTAATGATATCATGACTACCTATGTAATAACAATATATACTGTACCTACCTTCTACACACAACTGGCTCAATCTTAAAAGAAATAACGATGCATCAAATTTTTTTAAGTCTACAAGAGGGACTAATTCTTAGTCTAATTTATGTATCTTGTCTGTAGTAATCGAAGTGGGCAATTTCAAAATTCGCTAGGTTTTTCAAATACATTACTTACAGCACGCACAGGCCATGAAAAATAATTTAACTGTTATACTTTTTGGAGAAAATTGTTAGGTATCTATATCTAACAGCCCAGTACGCATGAATATATCATCTAGTACATACATTTACGAACAAAAATTACGTCCAAAATAATAAAACTTTACAACTTTACTTAGCTAATAGAAAACCTAATAATGATTTAATTCAAAATATTTCTTATTCGTGTACGATTATTATTTACATACTATAATTCTTAACTTTAGGATCCAAAAAAGTAGAAAAGGCTCTCAATCCACCACATTTGATCTAGTTAGGTAATTAGGAACAAAGAATAAAGTGCTGAGTTAATTGATTACACTTGAAGCAAAGTAAGTACAGTACACACGGCTACACATAAAGTATATACCTACATTTCCAGTATAAACTGATCTCGCATGGTATAGGATCTTCGTACTCCGAGTGGTCAACTTATACTGGATTTGGATAGCTTGACGTGTAGCCGTATGTACAATATTTAAATAAATACGGAATAGGTCAACAACAAAGCAATAAATGAAGGCAAGTAAATGATGGCATTTAAAAAGCTTGAAAGACTACATTATGAAAGCAACGAAAAAGAAAGAATTCGTTGGGAAACATAGATCGGTATCTTTAAGAAAAGCGGTAGGTATTCCGTGAATGTACAACTTTTATAGAATGTGGAGCTATGGAGCCAAAGTAATAAAAAAATACGGCGATCGTATCACTCAGACCGTCTTTAGTGTCCACGGGCACAGGTCTTCTCTCAATTATCTTACATGTTAAAAGAGTTAGCCACACACGCTGGCCAAGTGCAAGTTGGCGTATAGTATATGTTCCCAAATGATTAGTCTTCATAGACATACCGGTATCCTCACAACGTTTTTCTTCACCGATATTAAACAGCGGCGTTGAAACAATTTACACACGTGTGGGCACGACCGGTGATCGAACCCACAACCTTATATTTTAAAGGCAAGGCCGATAGTGCTGCGCCATCCCTGCTGCTGCTGCCATTGTATAAGTCACTTTAATTAGCCAGTGGAACAAAACCAATAAAACTAAGGGATCATAAAGATCTAAAGCCATAAGAACTCCCCAGTTTTATATAAAGTTTAGTCGCGCATCACCTTTTTAAATCCTGTGAAATCGGAAAACTTCATATTTATTGCTAATAGATTTTCGGCCGATGAACGCCGGGATATTTGGGATGCAATTTTATTTTGTCCATATGAATGATTTTTATATTTGCCCCCGGGGATACGGCACACAGTCTCCCTTAACCATTTCGATTTCGGACGTCATGCAATCATTGCCCTTTAGAGCGTTCCAGTAAGTATTTATGAAATCAACTCTTTTGCTTCAGTGGAACAGTAAATAGAAATTTAAAATTAATGTTTTGGACACTACTAAAATATAGTGCTGTGGTTTGGTAAAAGGATGTTTACTTAGAAAATTTATTCTCGTAACACATAAAATAGTGTGGCCCAGCAGTGGGACACTAAAAAGGGATGAATAAACGATGTAGATTGGTATGAATAAATAATGGGCAGTTTTTATAATATTTACGTAGTTATATATTACTAACTAAACTACGAGTACATATCATGCCCATCAAGTAGCCTTCCTTAATAAATGGGCTATCTAACAGTGCAAGAATTTTTCAAATCCGACCAGTGGTTTCTGAGATTAGTGCGTTCAAACAAACAAACGCTTCAGCTTGATAATATTAGTATAGATTAAATACCTACTACCATAGTATCTAATTTACATAAATTATTTACGTACTTGATGTACGTTATGTTATTATTGTGGACACCTAGGTACCTTAGAGTGACATTAATATTTAATTGGGTACCTACCTAGATAATCTAACAGTCAGGTATTATATTCAAACAACATGATCTTAACGTTTATAAACGAAATACTTATATCCATTTGTCTGAATTAGTCTAGGTTGGTAATAGGCAACATTATTATTATTATCATTAAATAAATATTCTTCAAACGTATAACACTTCATATTATGTGTATTAAATTATTACTTTGTATCACTGCCGTATGGCGGGAAAAATAATATCAAAGTATGTTCCAAAGTTGTTGTTTTTGTCTATCCTGGGTGGTGATCAGGATAAGCATACCGTTGCAGCGCTATTTAAGGTTCGCCATATCCATGGAAGAAAGAAGTTACTTTTTAGTTCCTATTTCTAAGATCATGTCCGTTCCTTTGCTATGAGCAGCGTCGGCACAACAGTCTCGGCCTCGCCTTTGAAATATAATTTCGCGAGTTCAATCCCCGGTCGTGCCCACACATCTTTGGGTGAATTGTGTCATGCTGCTCAATATCGGTGAAGGAAAACATCTTGAGGAAACCAGAATGATTAAGAACGAATTATTCAAAGACATGTGACATCCACCAACCCGCACTTGGTCAGCGTGTGTGTGGTTTAAATTCTTTCAACTCGTAATATAGTTGAGAGAAGACCTGCGCCCTGTGACACACTAAAAAGGGTTGAAGTGTTGTCTTCCTACGGCACGTGTGCATATATATTCAACTTGATGGAAATGGACGCGCGAGAACAAAGTCGCAGGCACTGGTAGTGTGGAAAATAATTGTGTAAATTATCTAATTACGACTGACACTGACACTATTTGTTACGAGTTAGTGTTAGACTTGAATAATTGTAGACTGATTGTATACTCTTAGTTATTAATATAGATATAACATTAAACTCTTTAAGATAGCCATTTATAGAGCCTTGTTGTTACGTGCATTACAATTAAATTTATCCTGGTACTTCTATCATCATTACCCTTGCCTTTTTCCCATTTCTATTGGGGTCGGCTCCCAGTCTAACATGATGCAGGCTACCAGAATTATACGAGTGACTGCCAGCGACTAGTTAGACCAGGTGTCAGATTATATTGGCTTCTGACTACATGTAACATTTGTCATAGAAGTGTTAAATAACAACCGGGACCGACGACAGCTTAACGTGCTCTCCGAGGCACGGACCTTGGTACTTCTGTATGTTGCTTTTCTTTAATCTGAAATAGATTTGCGCAACAACTTGCCTGATGTTAAACAATGATGTGGACTACGATGGAGAGCGCCAGCTTAATACACCGATCTTGATGCCGAGTCACCTAATAGGTATTACTAACTACTTTAATAATTCTGCTTCCAGGGATACTATAAAAACCAATGAAGACGTGGGGGATAGCTAGGTACTAAAACTTAATATTAACACAATATAGCGCTCACTCCTGTCTAACTCGAGGTTGTAGGCAAAGGTGAATATCATACCTAAATAGCCGAAAAAATTTCTGTCCCTTGTATTAAAGGACGAATTTAAATTGTTGATCATAATATCTTAAAATCTAGTTAAGAACCTAGTTGACTCTACCTACTCACTTGAGTGCTACGATGGTACAAACTTGTTAACAGATAGGTCACAGACACCAAATACACTGGTCAAACTTGTAACACCACCTTCTCTCCTTAAGAGTTAAACACGTTTCGTTTTTGAAAAGGGAAAATTCGTAAATTTTCATAATACACATTTTATATTTTTCAATAGCAACCTACTAATTTTAATATAAACATGCTCTATTAGATTACTGGCGTAGTAAATCATCATCATCATCATCAGCCTATCCTAGTCCACTGCTGGACATAGGCCTCTCCTAAGGCACGCCACTGAGCACGATCCGCGGCCACTCTCATCCAGCTCTTACCAGCCACCTTGCAAAGATCGTCACTCCACCTAGTCTGAGGGCGTCCTACGCTACGTTTGCCAATACGTGGTCTCCACTCAAGAACTCGCTTACCCCAACGGCTGTCGGTTCTGCGGCAGATATGACCGGCCCACTGCCACTTCAGCTTACTAATCCGGTGAGCTACGTCGATTACTCTGGTTCTCTGTCGGATCACTTCATTTCGTATTCGATCCTTCAGAGAAACTCCGAGCATAGCCCTTTCCATAGCTCGCTGAGCGACTTTAAATTTATGGACCAGTCCTACCCTGAGTGTCCACGTTTCGGCTCCGTATGTCATAACGGGTAGGACGCACTGATTATAGACTTTCGTCTTCAAACTTTGTGGGATTGGCGACGTGAAGACTCGACGTAATTTTCCATATGCTGCCCAACCTAGCTGTATTCTTCTATTGGCCTCTTTCTCGAAGTTGTTTTTACCCATTTGCAGAATTTGCCCGAGGTATATATATTCTGAAACAACTTCGAGAACAGACCCCTTTACAGCAAATATAAATATAACAATAAAATGCGTAGTAAATATAAAAATTAAAACCTTCTTGAAACTCGAACATAAAACTGGTTATTATGATTAAAAAAATTAACAAGAGGCTATTAGAAATTATAAAAAAATAAGTAAGAATAACATTATATGGCACTCTGTCAATAATTTAAACGTAGCAGCCAGTAATGTCTTAAAATGAATTGAAACCTTTTTGCAATATTGCTATGTTATTGTGGGCATTAACTCTAGGTATATTATGAGACATGTTATTAAATACGTAAAAAAAATACATTTTGTGAAAAAATACCAACCTAATCTACCCGTCAACATTATCCAAGAATTAATTAAAAGCTTTTTGCTACATTACACAAAAAGTATTAGCAATAGCAGAATGGCGGTGGACCACATACTACTTCCTACTCACAGTACAAATTCTGGTAATATTTTGATTTTATGAAAATTATTGTGTTAGGACTGTCAATTTTATGCAGTTTTTACTGTGATCTAATATGTCATAAAACTAATTCAAAAATGAAATCCAACTTCAAAAACTGCGAAATAATAATTTTACCGTTGATGAAATGCAAATAAAAGCATAAATGTGTCTTCTCCTAAATAAGTTCACACGGCAAGTACTTTTTTGTGGTCCGTGCCCTTGAGCAGATTAGATTTTCGTTAGATTTTGATTCACGGATATTAATTAGACTGATGATTTTTGATTCCAGTTTAAATTTTTTACCGTATAAGGGCAAGCATAGAAATATGAACTGGACTATATATACACACTACAATAAATTTTTTTCGTAATATATTCGTCTCATAAACACAATGCTATGTAGCTGGGCGTTTGCACTGCACAACAAAACATGAATAAGCGTAGTCGTTTCTCTTTCTACTCATCTCTAGGTGACAGAGATAGATAGTGCTTGTAACATGTTTTCTTGTGAATGTTTCGCCAGTGGAAATTAGGGGTAAGATAGAGCAGAGCTACGGTGGCAAAGCGGTAACGGCTTCGCCTTTGAAATATTAGTTCGCATGTACCGACCCCCGTCATGCCCACACATCTTTGTCTGAATTTCATCGCCGCTTCTCAATATCGGTGAAGGAAAACATCGTGAAATTATCTCTACAAACTAATCATTCGAGGATATTCACCGACCCGCACATGGCCAGTGTGAGTGGATTAAAGCCTATATTTGCTCAACTTGTAAGGTGGGACACTAAAAATGGTTGAAGTATTAAACACAAATAAACATAAATGAGACATAGATAATAATATTAGGGTAATATACAGGCGTTGTAAGTTTAGAAACGTTTTGAAGTTAATACTGTGTAGCACAGTTAATAACGCGCGCATAAATATTGTCGCACAAGACAGCTCCTTGCCGCCTGGAGTCTCTATTGATGTATAGCAGACTACAGGATGATGTTAACTGAATAAACTAGTACTTAAATACATAGATAATTTAATACTAGTATATTATTATATTATCTGTGGTATTCGTAGACCAAAGAGTTCGATTTTTTTAATTTACCTAATACACAGGGTCATCTAATTCCAAGCTAAGCAGAGCTTGTTACTGAAACGAGATACTTAACTGGTATACTTATGCTAGACAAATATGTTCATGTGTACACAAATGTCATTTTTGGTCTTGAGTGGGAATCAAACCTACCACCGGCGGCGTGAAAGGTCTTCCCGAGCACACCACTGTGGCGTGGCGTGATCGTAAGTACTTCACCTTGCAAAATATTCTACAAGTGCCAAACATATATAAATCAATATCTATTTGAATAAATCCTCTTTTGCTATTGAAACACCAACACATTAACAACTGGTTGTATGTTGAAAAAAACTGATAGGAGGCTATTAGAGATATTGAAAAATATAAATAAAAATAAAATTATATGGCGTCCTATCAAAACCTTTACGCGTACCAGCCAGCAATGTCTGAGAAAATTTAATTAAAACCTTTTTGTTTATTAGTGTCATTTGGTAAGTATATTTGAAAATGCCATAGATTATACCTACCTGCAAAAAAATATAAAAAGAGGCCATTACAACTTTAGTCATAAAACAAACTATAATAAATTAATCGGCATTACATCTGTCAAACAATTATACGTATCTATCACAAACTACTTAAAGGTATCGTACCTTTCAACGTTTATTAGGTATGTATTAATTGTTTTTTTTTTGCAATCTAGTGCCTTTTTAACTGAAGTCTTAAAATATAGAGAAGTAAACACGGGCCACAACGGCGCGTCCGTGTCCGTGCTTTATGTGAAAAATAATTTAAATGGAAAATTTCAGAAAAACAAGAACTCTAAAAATATATTTAAATATTGTGCTTTTACAATTAATATTAACAGGGATTTGAACTTGACCAAGTCAAGGTAGGTAAACAAACTGTGCGTTTGCACTGCACTACAAAATATGATACAAGCACAGTCTTAACTCTTTCTACTCATCCCTGAGTAATAGAGATAGACAGAGCTTGCTACATGTTTTCTTGTGCATGTGCCAGTGGAAAATAGGGGTAAAGTTTAGCAATGAAACATGCTGTAGACGTATAGGCTACGACACACGCACCTGTCGGCGAAGTCAGCGCGCAATTTTCGCTCTCCGAAGCGCCTCGGATTAGTTTTTCGTTACGATAATTAAATAACTTTGAGTATGTGTTGCGTGATGTATGAGCGTGTTTATTGTCTTGTCGCAAAGCAGAGGGGTGTGTACTAGCTTTATATTATTGCTTGTTCTAAAAGATTTTAATTAAGGTACCTATAAATTTTACAGTTATAACAATTTTCCCGTTACTTTAGTATTAAATATGGTAAAGATTAGGTAAATGTCAAATATATGAATAAAAGGCATATCTTTTATTTATTTTTAGGAGAAGTTTTAATTTTGGCTGTTTTATTGTATTATATCAAGAAGTAACGCTTATTTTTAAAAAGATTGATTTTAAAATTTTTTTTAACAAAAATTTAATGAGTTCAAATAACAGCTATTTCGGATCTTTATTTTTTCTGGTAGATAATAATTTTGCTAATCCGTCTATACATCCCAGAACAAATAAATACCTTCAACTTTTTAAGTCAGATTAAAATAATTGACAGGTAGGTTAAGGTTTTTAATAACTTTGTAATTATATGAAAACAATGTAACTAAATACAGTTAAAAACAAAATGCTTTGATTATGAATATTCATAAGTTTCTGAAATGCAACACAACGCTGAAAAATTTAGTTGAAATGTCAGCCGGCTGTAAGAACACTTGTAATCTTTATTCATTTTAATTAAAACATTAACAAAAAGACGATTTCTTAACAACTAAGGGTGACAGTCGACACTCAGTTATGAAAACATCTTAACCCTTTCGAGGGGAGGTTTCAGCAATTTGCATTAAGTAGTACATCTGAATTCGAAATACTTATTTCACTTTCAAAGTCCCATTTCCAAAAGCTGTTAAAAGTCCATAAAAAGTCTTATTACAAGATTCATTTGGGCAAACCTAAATGACCGCTGAAATTTTAAACAGTTTAATAAATGTAAGTTGGGTTTTTGAACTCAATCATTGTTGCTTGTAGAATTTAGTAATTACTTTGATCTTTATAATAGTCATACAAATATATTAAAAAAAAAAATATCTCCTAGCCGTTTTTCCGGCTACGGCGACTATAAGCTTCCGGAGTCCCCGGATCCAAAAAAACAGAACAACAGAAGCTACTTCCGGGTAGAATTCGGGATCCGAAGGTCCCTGATCCTTTGTAGTCGACGCGGGAAAAGTCGAAGCATTTTGGGCTGTGCGTTGATATGTCAGTCAGTCAATTTCTTCTTTTTTAAATCTAATTAAGATTTATTTATAATATTATAATTCCCAGTGTAATATTATTCTGCAAATAATAATAAAACTTATAATGGTTAACGACAAGGAGTTTGAGTCTATTACTGGAAAGCGGAGGGTCCAGTGTTTGAAACCCAATTGTTGTGCTCTCTATCGTTAATGCTTAACTGATTGTGACACCTCCAACACTAACTTTTATTAAGACGAAGTTTTGAAGTCACCTCCTTGGGCAAAGCATTTAATCTATTGGATAGAACAAAAGCTTGTTTGAACTTAACTATATTTAAATAGAAACAAGGTATTTATTTTACTTTTCTACAATATCAGCTGAAATTTAGTGCTTTAGTACTTCTGATAGTATATTTGTGATATTTGGAAAGTATTCACAATGTCTAAATATTAATAATAATAATATTCTGGGACACACACGATCATCTGATTCCAAGCTAAGCAGAGCTTGTGTTATGGTAACCAGATAATTGGCATATAAACTACATTACTACTTTTTTGTAAATATATACTATTATATATAATTACACCCAGACTCGAAACAAACAGACATGTTCTTCACACGAATATCTATCTCGGGTGGGAATCCAACCCACGACCTGCGGCTTGAAAAGCAAGTACCTATCTCTCAAGATAGATAAAGTATTCCTATAAAGATACTTAATGTGTACGTATAATTTACAGACGACCAATATATTAGCCTAAACCGATATCTATGAAACAAAGAGGCTTAATATAAACGTTAGATACCCACCCGTTGAAAATACATATCTCATAACTATTTAACCTTAGTCTCGCCATCGTCCACAGTTAAGAACCTACCTAGTCAACAAAAAACAAAATAGGCTTCAATCGATTGCCAGCTAATAATAAAACCAATCTCGTATAATCGCTAAGATCTACCAAACACTCGAATATAACTGTGGTAATCGATAAAATGGCGTCGGTCGAAGGCAGAGACAATAATAAATTGTAATTACAATTTAAAATGAGCAGGCGTGCCGAGGGAGGAGCTTGGCCACCACGCCACCTTACCTGCACATGTGTGCACTTTTTACATTCCTACTGCAAGCAATTAGTGATATGTGTGCGTGTTCATAATCTATGTGAACATGTTAAAGAAAATATTGCCAAAGAAAACTATAGGTAAATACCATTGTCTATACTCTAACCTGAACACTACATCGCTCAAACTAATCTCTATTGTTTTTAACAAAAGCTAATAAATTGTAGTCTTAACAAAAACCTTACAAGGTTCATAGGTTCTTACTTAATTTATTGAATAGATATCAATTCATAGTAGAGCATTATTTCAGCGATGCACCACCTGTTCTATCGCTATCTCTCATAACACATGGAAATTATACAAAAACACAAAAAAATATAAAAACGAAACAAAGCATTTAATACATGATAATTTCAAAACATATAACCGTGTTTTGTTCCCAAAAATGATTTGATACGTAGCATCGAATAGCTATTTAACAAAATTATACGTTACAAAAACATTTACTTGGTTTATTTTCCATTCCTCCGCATTCAAGTATGATTTTGTTATAAACAGATATAAAAGCGAGTTACTTGTTAACGGTCACGGGTTCTGTAAGTAATTAAAGTTAGTTGGGTTAGGTACACAGAACGATAATTTTGTTTACAACCTTACCTATAATACATTGAACCATTGATATTATTGTCTATGGACTAAGTATCCTTTAAAATTGTAATATAAACCTAATAACTAATTGTAATTTTAACTTTACTTTGTAATTTACTTCATTATATCCTCTTTTGATTTTGACTATTATGAAAATTTAAATAACTCAAACAATAGAGCTATTGCTAAAATTCGCAGTACATATTGAATGGCATAAGAAAATCGTTTAGATTATGGACATACTCTTAAAAACTCTTAAAGAACCCCAATAATAAAGATAGAGATCATAATCTTGGAGGTTTGAGTTCGAAGCCGAATAAAATGGAAATACTTTTTAATGATTATTATGCCCGTAAACGATTTGTAATAAATGCTTCAATCGATTTAATCACTAATTCCAACACTTGACTTATTTTAATTTTAATAAGTTTAGGCAAGTTCACAAGTTGGTTATGTTTAGAAAGCACTCTGAATTTTGGAGGGAAAATTTCATAGTTACCTATTTACTATCTTAAATACCATCATCTACCTGTTTACTAAAGATAAACACCATTATTGTAGATACCTATATATAAACTGTAGCTATCTACTAGTAATATTGACTCGTAGCTCATGGCAGAAGTCATATCTGCGCAACGCGTAGAGTAATTAGCACAAACAAGATTACAATAAAATGATTGACACGTCGCGACATCTAGGTCAATAAATAATTGACACAGCTAGAACAACTGACGAAGCCAAAAAAGCCTCTGTCTATACGTTAACCGTGCCACCTTTGCGATGTTTAATGATAATTTGAACCCAAATAAAATGATTGATAGCCGTCGTAAACGTCAAAGATTTGCACCAAAAATAAAAATCTCATGGAGATCAAATCACCAGATCAGGATCTTTCAAATAAGCGTAATAATAAGTTAATTCAGATGGTTGCAGGTTCTAAACGATCGAATAAGTTTTTTCACGCATTCTTAAATGGTTGATCGTATAGTATAGCCAACTTAATTATACCTACAAACTGATTGAATACTCATTTTATGGGAACGTTTTCACACTAACCAAAATAAATTTGATCTACTCATATCAAACTAACCAATAACCTCTTGGTTTATAATATAACCTTGATGGCGATTGTTAAATTAATATTTAACTCATTAAAACAACAAACCGTATGCAACCTACATAGTAGGAATCTAGGCTAGGACCAATAATTTTGAGGTGTCTATTATTTTAGTAATATCAAACAACCATTTTCCAACAAAATCACAGAAGCGAATTTATGTACTGGTGAACTCAGGTTTCCAAGTGCCAGTACTCTTCAGCGTTACAATGCACAGGTTTGTTTGTCTTCAATGTTTGTGCTTCTGCAGACCAATGACGGCGAAATACACAAATTTGAATTTTGTACTTCAATTTGAAAGGCATGTGTGCTGTTTACGAATTTATCAAACAACAATTTCGGACCACGCAATTAAGTTTACTACATAGGTAATGGAAAATTTATGGAAACTGTAATTGCTATTACTATTAAAACTAGAATTGCTTGCTTACAAATAGTAACAAAATTTTCAGTAGACATCAAGAAGGTAGAATTTTTTTTTAATAAGGAAGGTATTTTTTTGTGAACAATTTCCATAGGTCACCAGTTAATTACGACTTTCTAAAGAATATGCTAGCTTTCCAGTCGCTGCTTCACTGGCGTGACTTACATTTTACATCATGGCCAGCAGTGGGATAAAAAGCAGCCTGTAGCCTTTTTCAATATATAGACTATCAACAGTGCTAAAAGTTTTCAAATCCCACACGAAGTCCCTGAGATTAGCCCGTTCGACCAAACAAACAAACTCTTTAGTTATATAATATTAGTACAGAAGTACCTATAGATTAAATGAAATTTTATAAATAATTTAATAGAAAAAAAGGTCTACAGGTCAAAAGGTTAGGTATTGCTTAATTAATTTTAAATTATTACGTAGACTTTTAATTCTTACCCACCACGTCCGATTAATTTCTAACAAAAAATAATGATTTTATTTACGTACCTACATGGATTAATAACTGAATAATTATTTTGTAGGTATTTCTAAAATATGCTTTCTGACTAAAAATTGTTAATTAATATCATAATTTAATTCAACGATACCCAGTGAAACATTTTGTTAATTCATCTTGTATTCATTTACGCTTTATGTAATTTAGCTTCAATTATGTCTAATACTATTAGATGATTTTGTTTCACCTATGCTGGTATGTAGAGTCATCGTAGTTATTTAGTTTGGAGACATTGTGAGTTTTACACAGTCGCCATGACTTTGAAAAATAAGAAATAGCTAGGTTATTCGATAGCCAATTGCATTTTACAGTAGTAGAGTGCGAGTCGCGTGCTGGATGCCATTAACCCGCCCTCCTGGGCGGTTTGCCAGAAAAGTTCTTCATTACGTATTTAATGTCTATTGCCTTAAATACCTGGACTCTCAAAGAATATTCGTGCTCTTTCACTCCTTTTTGTGTGTCATTGGGTCATTATTCAAGTATTTGTAACGGCCTTGTGAAAACTTGAACTTCAGTTTTCATAAGATAAATGTCAAATGGTATTACCAACCCGCACTTGGCCAGCGTATGTGAATTATGAACTAAAATCTATTAACTCCTAACATAGTTGAGTGCCATAGTTGCCTAGCAGTGGGACACTAAAATGGGTTGAACAAAAAGTAAAATTATCACAGACCATCCACACTTAGAACTTTAGATGAAAATAATTTTTGGGTTTAATCGTCACTAAAATGCTTTTTGCTGTATTCTGAGACGACACTTAACTTTAATCTAGCATTAAATACTAATTTTTGTATTAGTATCATTAAATGATAATTACCGTTAATTAATTGACGTCTCTGGGTGCGGCGTTATTGTGATGATAGATTTTCTAAAGCTACTGTCAAAAGTGTATATACTATGAAGGCTACTTTTTAAAAATAATTCATTAAATATTTTAATAACTACAAACTTTTATTTATTTTAAATGTTTAGCATTTGATAGACTGTAATTGCTTTGAACGTTACTTAATAGATATACACAACGGTCAGTCTAGAGTGGCGACACGTCGTCTTATCTAAAAAGCTATTTATTATATGAAATGGTTTTCAGTTTTAAATTCTTCAGAATGTTTAATGAATGGTAATCAATATTATATGTATGTTTGCTGTCCTCGTAATAGTAACGGGGATCTAATTTGATTAACAGACGTTTTACGATAAAATAGCAAATTTGAACTACGATAAAGCAAGTGTAGGCATGAAGTTCTAGGTAATGCTGGAGAACTAAGTTGGAACAAAATCTTGAGTGAAATTACTATCACTCAATATTTTAATATCTCACTCAGTGGTCAAATCACAGAACTTACCTACAACTAGTTGGGGGTGTGACTACGGGGAGAGACATAGACATACGATTTGTATTTGTTCTAAATGTGACCTCTATCTTTACCTAGAAATTTATGGGTGCTACCTTTTATCTTCCTATACCTTCTATGTAATTAAAATAAATAATCCTTAATATAATTGAATAATTATATTAAAGAAATATCTGAGTCAAACAAACATATATATAAGGATAGTTGTCCTTAATATACTCTTCCTACTGCTTCATACATTTTTTAGTGGACTACATATTATAGCGAAGAAATATTTCTGATTTTGATTCAATTACAATGTGTAACTCATTTTAATTTATTCCATTTAACTGTCAATACAAAAATTGGTATCAAGCAGGAGTGATTGACGCAATTTCTCGGCGATTACTTCGCCATGCCACCGAAGAGTTCCCGGTAATATCGCATAAATAATACGTAAATAACCATTACACAGACTTTTTGTTTTCTTTAATATCATAAACAACGATCCCAAAAATTTCAATTATCAAAATAATTCCACAGATATTGACAAACCTCATTTGTTCCTGCTAAAATATTGTCACGATGCTTCAAATTGATTATATTATAATCTGTGCAGGTAGTTATAGTTTAAACCCTTTATATGAGTATAATTTATATTTTATGGCGTAATTTTCTTAAAGTAAACAGCTTTAAATAAACTATGTTAGCTGTTTTAAAGTTTGGTAAAAATAATTTATAACTGCAAACTGTTTTTTAAACTGGACTGAAATATAACCTTAAGTTAGATAAGACCAAGTGCAGTTATTAATCATAGTCCCATATAAATGGTAGTCGTAATACTTAATTATTAATCCGGATTGCCATTAAACCCATAACGTTCATCAAGAATAAATAATAATTTTTGGTGACGGAAACTAAGACATCATTAAAAGGGGACTCGTAAGACATGAGATGCAAGGCAATAACTCGATTACGGATGGGGGGCGAGGGGGAGGGATTATAAGAACTTCGTTAGCACGAAGGTGTCTAACTCAGGTCTGAGACGAGAGGGATTATCGCTTTTGCTTTGGCGGCGCATTTTGTCGTCAGTTTAGAATATTTGATGTGATAAGATGCATGGCACGGTTCGGTTGTGTTTACATTGATGCTGAGCAAGCTCTATTGCAATATGTTTACTATTTGTGGATCACTAATTATTCTATCATAATAGATAAAGTTAGAAAGTTAAATGTCGGTCAGTCTGTTCTATCTGACACTGACTGTGCAGAGTATTTGCATGTACGTTGACTCTCTTGTGTACCCTGGCTAACTAAGACTGGCTATGTAGCCAAAAAACAGCGAAAAAAAAAGATTACTTTTGTCTGGGACCTTATACAGGAAACCTATTTAACGAACGTGGGGGCAAACATTAAGAAAATAAACTTGAAAAAAGAAATGAATAAACACTTATTTTTATTTTTATGTCTAATTACAAAAAGATAAAGTAACTAATAGCTAACTACTGATGGTATTGTCAACCGCGACACCGTATCAAGTGAGCGCTTGGTAGGGTCACTGACGACAGTGACGACTAATTTTACGTCGAGCGCATTCATCTTTTTCTGATTTTATGTCAAATAAAAGAACTGTATTGAACATTTCATGGAAATATCCTCTTACTGGTACACAACCACCAAAAAAATGCGAACTGGTTAAAATTGTTTTTCTTAGCAAATATAATTGCTTAATTTCGGACTAGATGGCGCTGTGTGTACCTATGTGTAATAATATTATTATATTATTTTATTATAGCCTCTTCTAAATTGTATTAAGATTTAGGTTTACCTAAATTGGACCAAGTTGTACATTTTATATTGCAACTATTGTTAATATTCGAAGTTAGGTACCTGATGACTACGGGGAAACGTCATCAAATTTTCATTTAAAGCGGTTACAAGGCACACCAAGTGTAACGCAAACGTACCCATCAACGGCCACAAAGGCTCGCAAACACAAAAGGTATCCGATGAACGCAGCTTAAACTTACCGAGGATGCAATCACAACTTGCGCTGACTATGTATCCAACTTAATACATAATCGCCTTAGATATTCTATACGGGTTACCTAATTTGTGTTAGTTGTGGTGGAATGTATGCCGGTTGTATAAAATAGTCACTTAAATTTAACACTCAGACAGGAGGTAATTTATTGTATTATGTACTTCTCTTTTTGCCTTTGACGGTTTCAGAGTCCTAACGAAACTAGTAGTTTCACCCTATCCAAATGACTGATTGTCTGTTTGTCTGACCACGGCTTAGTGCAGATGAAAATGGTAAAAGAAAATCTGAAAAAAATAAGAACTTAGAAATACCTCCCCTTGACGTTTTGGTCAATGATTGTGATAGGTGCGACTCTCAAAAACATTGTGGGGCTTGGAGGCTGTGGACAATTTCTTCTATTAATTCTATAAATCATTTTCATTTTAATTGTCAAACAATTGGTAGGTATATTTTTATAGTCACTTCAGAATACATCGAGCGTCATAGCCTGGAAGGTTTTAAATATTTCTTATTTATTTTGCAAGGTATTGTAATTACCTACTTTAAAGGAAAACTAGCACGACTGTTAGCTAAAGAATCATCATCATCGTCATTATCATCAGCCTATCCTAGTCCACTGCTGGACATAGGCCTCTCCTAAAGCACGCCACTGAGCACGATCCGCGGCTACTCTCATCCAGCTCTTACCAGCAACCTTGCAATGATCGTCACTCCACCTAGTCTCAGGGCGTCCAACGCTGCGTTTGCCAATACGTGGTCTCCACTCAAGAACTCGCTTACCCCAACGACTGTCGGTTCTGCGGCTGATATGACCGGCCCACTGCCACTCATACTGCCATCGTTGTTCTCTCAATAGAATTTAATTAGATTGCTTCACACCGATATCACCAGGTGCAGGCAAAAGTTAATATCATCTATTTGGTTCGCAATGGTTGGATCTAATAGTAACAGGGGAGATATTGTTAAAAGTTGTGTTATACTTGCTACAAAATACAACTAGCTTTTACTAACTGAAACCTTTCGGGTCCATTTCGAAACCACATCCTGCCTAAAGATGTTTCTAGAATTATTAACTAAGATTTGACGTAACAAATACCAAGTTTCACAGGGATTAGGGAACAGTTCCGGTCCGAAACCCCAAGGATATTGTGTTATTGTTTTGCAGTGGTTAGCAAATTTTAACCAAAGATCGAATGTAAAGTACACAGAGGATTCTGAACTGGTATGATTTGTTACATAAGTAGTCCAGTCCAGACGAAGTATTTACCATTTTTTATAAAGTTTAATAGGTATCTATTATTTTTTCTAATTCTAATCTATAAACCACTGATACACTAAGGAATAATTTACCCCGAAATATCACACGCAACACCGAATGTACATGACCTACCAACGTGTAAGAAAGTCCCATAACACTGCCCGCAACATTTTAGGTGGCCCGGAACATGCATGCTACTTGATACCGCTCTAAGATCTAGCGCACTTCAACATTATCCCCGAAACATTTCACATATAATTTAAGGTTATGTTGTGCAACATGCCGGTCTTTTTGTGTCCTGGATATAGCCAAGATTATTATTGAGTGAAAACTATAAAATTAGAACGGGTAGGCAAATAGTTCTATAACTTCTGTCACTAAAGCGTAAACCCGTCGATATGTGTATTCTTGTGGCTCTCTAACTTATGGCGCCCAAACTTGGTATTTGACTAAGGCTCAGAAGTCTAAATTCAAGGTTTGTTAAAGAGCAATGGATTCTAAATGTAAAACAGGCACAGCAGATGTGGGACTACCTACAAGTCCGCTAAGCTGAAGCTGGAATTCGGTAGGTCAAATTTGTCGCATAAATAGATGGGCTGAAATATCGACACAGTGGATTGCAGAAAACGGTCGTCTCCGAGGAAGACCTCGGAAAATGTAGCGCCGTTTTGGGTTAGTTGGTCTCAACTTGAAAGAAAGCGTGCGATTGAGAAAGTTAGAAGGTTATGTGGGTGGCTTTTGCCCAGCTGTAGGAGAGTAAAAGCTAATTTAAAAAGTCAAACACTAACCCTCTTATAGGTTACAGTTTCAGACTTTCATTAACATTATTCTCGCTGTTGAATCTCATTTTGGAATAAGATACAGTCAGTGCTACTAACTATATACTTAAAAAACGTAGAAAACAAGTAGAAGTCAGTAGGTAGTCGGGTGCGGCGCGACTTCCGTGATTGTCTAGTTTTAATGTTTCACCCACTCATACAATATTAAAGATCTGTATCACAGGAAGGTGAACTATCAGTTTCGCTTCGTTTTCATTAACCCTTTCAACGTTTCACGTATCTACATACAGATAGCGGTTTTATTCACCCCTTTGAACCATTTATAACAATCAATCGATGTCTATCGACATCACTTATACACCTTGCTTGGTATGAGAATTGGTTATTAAATTAAATTGGAATAAGTGTTCATACAAGAAAATATCTGATGTTAACAGGCCACAACGTGTCAACACAAGGTCTAATTAATAATTCACCTAAAAAGTGCAACTGAAAAATATTCACCATTACCTCGTAACCTGGAGTAGGTAGGCGCTAATAGACATATGATAAACTTAATTCAACCTCCATAACTCATTCTACAATCCAGCTTGGCATAGTGAGGGTTCCTAAAGGTTTGGACGCAACAAGCCGATCAAGGGGTAAAATAAAGTCATCTAGCAAATACCACCTACCAGCAATGTATGAACACTTAGGTGGTATTTTATTAAATCACACATTGAAATAAAACTACTTTATAACGGATTGAAGAACCCCGTGACCATGAAGTCTGAAAATACTGAAACATCGGGATACAAAATCTAAAATAAACCGCAATAAAATCCGTCATAAAGTAGTTTTATTTCAATGAATGAACACTGTCAACAGCTAAATATATGTATATGTATACTGAATGATACATGAAAATATCTAGCAAATCGATTGACATTGTTGTAAGTAATGGCAAGAGGCTAAATTTCCTTGTTATCCAAGTATTTGCATGAAATGTATACCAAGCATGCAAGTAATTAAAATTTCAAATTCGTATGTCCACTATAGTCGTTGCATTTTGAAAACTGAAATATCCATAAAAATATATCAAGTCATTAGCTTTGATAAAGTAATAACAAATTGCGTCGCTATTTACCATTAAACATGTTTTCGTAGTCTCACACATATATTAACGAACCATTTATTAGATTAGACACGCTCAGTTGCATTATTTGTTCAACATACATCACTTCTTTAACTCGGAAGCTACTTTGTAATATGCATATAATGCTTTGAATAAATTAATTTAATTTTTTACAACAAATAATTACACACAGTGGAAAAGGGTAACTCTACATAACGTCCTACGAATTATAATTAAACGTGAATATTTACGTTCTCACGCCATGCTTGATGGAAAAATTCGATGAGCCAAGATAATTCTTTTGACTGAGCCGAAAGACATTTCTGTAAATACTTGGCACCATAACTTACGTGTGGATGTCCATCTCGCATCATCGCAAAAAACATCATCATCATCTAAACCAAACTTGAGTAGGTACGCAGTTTATGCAAGATAAACTTTCACATTAATGCTAGTAAAGCAATTTTGTATGTATACTCTATCACGTGTTCTTATTTGTCCTTAAACATAACGTAAATACATACGTTCATATAATTTATATTAACTTTCCTAGCGACATATATCGTCCAGTGACTTTTTGCTTGAGGCTTCGTTCCAATCGAATTATGTAGCCACCATCCAAGCAGTAAATTAAGAATTAACACGGAAACTAGTTATTTTAAAACATGCATCGGGATACCCTTCGTAACGAAGTTTCTTAACCAGCAGCGTGTGATGGATTAGACTTACATCGAACTGCTTGTTACAGCTTACTTCACCATATAAATCGAATGTTTATTAGATAATCAATGGTTTGCCAGAAGATAAAATATATTCAATATTAAAACCAATAGTTGAAATGCAGTGACACTGAATTAAAATTTAATAAAGGGCTCTATTAATTTCATTACTAGAAGATAGCTACCTAAGTTACTTATGTATAATTATTAACAAGCAAACACGGTTAAATGAGTAGCTGTGGTGTAGCGGTATCGATCTCGCATTTGAAATAGGCGCGGGCCCGAATTCCGCTCGTGCCCACACAACTTTATGTGAATTGTCTCATTGCCGCGATATTGATCATATTGAATAGTCTTAGAACTAATCACTCGAGGTCATGTGCCATCTCCCAACCCGCACTTGGGTGGATAAATGCCTATACTCTCTCGTAAGATACCTAGTTGAAAGAGGAAAGGATTGAAGTGTAAACTCCAAAACAATAATCACCTACTAGCCTTTCTTCATTACGGCCGACTACCCAGGACATATTACAGTGCAAACACTGCTGTAGCCACTCTCTTTTCTCATTTCTCTCAGACTACGGTGGTACGAGTGCAGGACGGATGACTTTACATGCACCCGAGGCACGTGGATGTCACACCATCAACGTTCCGACTATGGGTTACCGAAAATTAAAAGAAATCTCAACACTATTTTAGTTCGACGCGGGATTGAAACCCGCGATCTCGTCGAACACATTATTCTCCACGCCAATAAGGCAATCGATAGGTCACCTTTTAGGTATTAAATACTACCTACTTATCATGATTAATTTCCCTAATTTATACACTAGGCCATTTTTCTTCATATATTCATAGTTAGACGTTATTTTTAAACAAAAATGAACATGAAAACCAAGGAAAATACGCATGAAAAAGTTTTGATCTAGGGCAAATAATCGTAGGGGCTAAATTGTGTCGTGACAAACATCCATGCTTCAAACGCCTTCAGTAAATCAACGCGCCAATGAAATCCAATTACTCACACAAAAAAGCGATTAGTTTCCTGCAACACATGTATGACGATATGTATGTTGTTATAATACATAGTTATGTTACAAGTTATAGTTATACATAGTTATAATAGTGAAAGGTTTTATAAAATAACCTTGTAAGGGGTACAGAAAAATAAAGCATTGCTTTCATTAAAAGATTTCGGCCGTTAGAAAAGTTTATGTATACATAACTAAATATAACTAATAATTAGGTACTTTGATTTTAAATTATGTTTATATATCTTCAGGTACAAATCGAGTCCACGTGTTTTGTCGTAATTTTGTTATCCAACAACTAGCAAAGAGAATATTACCGCTTACGACACTGAGACCATTACTGAAAAAAAAGTATCTGTCTTAAAAACTAATGATATCTCCATACAAATTAAATAGTTGATACATTCAAGGCAAGCCATTACATAAGTACCCCAAACGACTTAATTATATTAATAAATTAGTAATATTATTATCATCCAGGGTACAAAAAATACAGTCCCATAATATAAAATTATTGAATTTTGCAATTTAATACTGGCCTGGCTCACCGTTGGCCATAATTACCAATGCGGATCCAATTCATCATTCTTTATTACAAGCACAAAATTCCATGTAAATTTCATGCACGTTACCAACCGTATGAGTTTCGATATATCGCAGGAATTTGCTTTTTGTTTTCTTTTATTTTGTTATCTTTCTAATGACATTGAAATTAACAAACAATCTTTACAAACATGGCTACGAAACTATTTCGGATGGATTCTTACTGAACATGCCTTTAATTTTTACTCAGTCGGAGAACGAAAGTTGCGTCAATTATGACTTTAAACATTTTCAAGTGCTGGTAATAAAATTCAATATAAATGATGATGATAAAAAATTAACATTATTGTATAGTTTTACATATACGTGTACATAAATCTTTTGAAGTTAAAATATGAACAAAGCTCGACGCACATTTTTCCTCCACAAAATGACTTTCAAAACGATTGTCTCAACATAAACAACGAGCCCCCGCGTTCCTACTGAAAATGTCATTAATGTCTGAGTGAAATTCGGGGTCTAATCTCGTCACTGCAAAGCTTATTACATTTATACAACGGAGTAATCTTCGAATAAAGTTTTCAATGGAAAGTGTTGAATCATTGAGGATTGCGAACCCTTGCTCGCTGAAAGAACTCTGCTATTTAGTCGTAAACGACGGAGCTATACTGCGATATACGGTGGTTCTAACACAAAACAAAAAAATTAATGTTTTTACTTTGGGACCTAATGATTGTTTGGGGAGTGATAACGGCAATCTACACGGTACACAGGTGCCCTAATGATTGATGTCGCAGAAAACCATTAAGAACAGTGTTTTCAATAGGTACTAATGTCAACAAAAAGCATTACACTAATTGTAAAGTATACCGGTCTACTATTTTGTATCAAAGATACTATCTCGAGGTATACCTCAAACGTTTGCAAATATTTTAATGTCTTCAAGAATTCTGTTAGCGATGACTCGACATCGCGACTCAAATCTCGCTTCTGTTTACTATTAATCAATTTCAAGCTTTCTCTTTTAACTAACTAAAACACTTGTCCAAGTCATAATTCAAAACATTAATTTTAGTCGGAATTAAGTAATTAATGAGTAATCAACATGCGGCTTTCAGTGACACACAGTTTTTAGTCTACCTGCTTTACTTAATGATTTACTTAAATATTTAGCAGTACTAATGTGAATGGTATTAGGCACTTAAAAAAATATAAATTTCTTCTATGTTGTTGTACCTGCCTGTTACATCTAATAGTGACTATAAAGATGTAGTGGACCTTACATCTGAACAAATCCATCATGTTTTGTTAAGTTTTGTAGTAATGATTAAATAACTTATCTAAAATAGATACAACAAATCAGGATTATGTCTCAAATGAAACCATAATGCCTTTTAAACGCGACATCATATATATTCTATATAAAAAATTGCCAACCCAACCTCTGGCCTGGCATAGCGTTTTCCTGAGAAGCTGTCATCAGTTGTACGCAAACCGCATAGTCATTGCATCGCAATAACCAATTGTGAGCGTATTACGTGTCCTATCACAAAGCCTCGAGCTCTTTATACAAGCATATCAAACTTATGGAAGGCACATATGTTTAAATAAAAAAACATGTTAGTAGGTTTATGCTGGATGCATTTCTGGAAGGCAATAATAGACCTTAAGGTGCTTGATCAAAATCAGTTCTACATGGCACTCATTTTCTGAATGGAAAACTGTACAGGAATTTAACTACTTATTTGACACAGATCATGAGAAAATCGGATCAATTTTTATATAAACGTATTATTAAAAAGTTACGCTATGCAATTTCGAAACTACTGTGCTATTTACTTCATCACTGTTTACAATTAAAGTCATCGAACTTGATAATTTTACGAGATTGAAATCACAAATCATGAAGAATCGATAATTTGGAACATCAACCATAGAAAATGTGATAAATATGTTCGCTGAATGAAAGTAAAGTGGTTAAGAATTGAAATACCAAAGTCAAAAGTAATTCTTCGTAGAAAACAAGTTTGTTTAAGTAATTGAGGAATAAGTACGTGTCCAATTTTCTACGCTTAGGTTACGATGAACTGTTTATACACAGTTTTCATTAGATAATCCGTTCCATTACATTACAGCTGATTTTGCAATGCAACTAATCAATTCGACGGTCATTATAGTTATTATAATCTTTTCCAATGTTATAGAAGTACTTGCTGTTGTTTCTGATAGGTTATCGTATATCTAATATTTTAGTGTATTAAACAATGTTAAATTATATACAATTTTATATTCATTTACCGTTGGTATATCCAGTAACAAAATTATATTTCGTTGTATAGCTTTTTTATTACTTTGACTGTGATGCGACAAAGTCGTTTTTGCGCAAACATATCGGCGACAATGGGAAACGGGGCTTTTGTATTTTTTAGTTTGATTGATGATTTTAATTTCCTATTTGGTTCGTTGATTTTGCGCGATGGATACCTTCACTCGTCAATAGATAGATAGGTACCTATTTATTAAATATTTTTTGAGAGAGCAGCTGATACTTACAAATGCCAATTATACAATTTCTGTAATTTAACCACAGTAATTTAATTTCGTAATACGAACATAACGAACGAATATCTATGTTTATAATTCAATTATTTTATAACCTACCTAAGCCATTAGGTTAGTTTTTCTTAAAACTAGGTTCTAGTTTGAAAAAAATCGATAAGCAATGTCGATACCTACCTAATAATAATTTTGCTCATTAGAGGACAGTAAAATTAAACAAAATTAGTTTTTTTTAAGACATAATAAATATCCTCATTTCAGCATATTATAACACAAGGATATGCGGATGTGACAGGACCGATTTAAATATGGCGTCGCCGGGCGTCATCCCGGCACTGACGCTGCGGTCGTCCATTTATCACTCCGGTAAGCCTCCGTCGATATTATGATCAATGCCAGTCGCCCACCCAGTCAGCTCTATTACGTATCACAAGGCAATAGAAAACTCATGCCTAAGTAAGATTTTACGGAGGAATGGCGAAAATAAATTTAGGTCATTTAACTGTAGGTAGGCGACCAGTGATTTTACGCCTATTATACGTTACAGGTATTTATTAGTTTCTAGGACATTAATTGTATTTTTTTTGTAAATTTTCATGTTATTCCAAATTCATTTATTGTATTTATGCTGATAGGCTATTTTCAAAATATAGGTACTACCTGACCTATATTCCTATGGATAAAGAGACACTTAATAAGTACAGTTGAAGGCGGATCGCCCGCCTTGCACACTTTGTATTCTCCTAGTCACCACCTGGGGGTAGTGGCTTTTTGAAAAATCTTTTACATTTCACTCGCTTCGAGATTTGTTACGAATAGACCATTTTTGTAAGATCGAAGCTGCTTCGGTGGCTGTAATTGATAGCTACAAGTAGGTATGTTGTCTTTGCAATCTACTCAGCTCACCTTACCTACGCCTGTAAAGCCGGTAATTACCTGAAGACTAAGCTAGATTTAATGTCAACCTTTACTCTTCCTCCGCTCCTAACTCTATGATGCTACAAAAATTAATCTCTTGAAATTATCTGTAATACCTACTTAGTAGTTTCCTTTTAACTATTGATCCCAATTAAATACTATTACGAATGCGAAAATTTATGATTCTTTTACAATCACGGTTACTTTTTCACGGTAAAACTGCTGAACCAGTTCGGATAAAATTTTGGGTGAAAGTAACACTACATAGGATACTTTTATATCGAGAGTATGTTCTTTTAAGACGCTTGCTGCACCTATATCATATGTGGATGGAGTCGCAGGCGGAAATTAGTTATTAATTGTTAAATACAGCGTCGATCCACAACCAGTAGCTTCTATTTTGTATTCATATTGAACATTGAACAGATAATATTCGATAGCTACTAGGTATAACAAATAATTCCCACCCTCTATCGTAACAAAGCCATATTCTAACAAAGCCATTCCCGATAAGTGGTGACCGGTGACACCCGCCGAGTGCCCAACAAAAGAATGGGAACCGGAAAGCGAGGTGAGTGCTACTCGAACAGATCCTTCGAGATTGACTCAATGGTATCAAGAGCGTATCGAGGACACGATCTGCGTGATCAATGATACAAGAACGTCTCATAAACCGCTGATATTGCGGTGCAACTCAAATATTCTTAACGTTTTAATTTTGTTTCAATCGAAACTCAAAATATTTTATACATATTTATATATTTTTTTAATAACTTTTCACTAATATACATACCTAATACTCTTTCAATATCTCCGAGGACATAGTGTTAATACCTATGTGTTAAATTACGTTACTATACCTACGCCTTCGAATACCGACATAGCAACTATATTGTGTGTTTAGTTAGATTAAATTTCTATAGGCGTAAGTACAGTGAGGATCTACCTAAAGTCGGTGCCAGGAAAAACATTTATATTCACCTAAGTATCTACTAAACTGAGTAATTTTTTTCGCACTTTGGTAGTTTAATAGTCTAATACCTACCTAGGCACCGAGTTCTCGCCTTAGAAAACTCATAAATAAAAGTCATTTCAATTGATTCGAATCCAGAACTATAAAATTATTACCAATATCTCACAGAATTATTTTCCACTTAAAGAACTAAATCGTACTCAATTATTCACCGTCCCCACTAACCACTTGAAAAAATCCAATCAGCATAACTCGTCACTTTAATATCGATCCCCAATTTGTAAGTACTTATCAAATCGCTTTATGCATACCTAGTCCTATAACTGACAATTTACAATTGCTGTCGCAATATGTAATTTGGACCTTATAGTTCTAATAATAATAATGTGTTTTCTTTTATTCTGACAAACTTCTTTGTAAATGGCAAAGCCGAGTGGTTTACTTAGAGTTTAAAATATTCATAGCTTGTACTGGATCGTATTTAAATATTTACATAAGTGTCACGCAGCTTCCCTGACGTTTGTCGATAAAATGTACTGAGTGGAATGGTTGAGTTGGTACATTGCGGGAGCACAGGGGTGACAAAAATGAAAAATAACTTATTAGTAAAAATGGGAAAAATATGTGATAGTAACCTACATAAGTGCGTACTTATGAGTGACGACAAAAAATATTAAAGTTAGGTAAAGCCTATAACGGAGAATATGAACATGAACTTTAAAGTATAACATTGTAAACTTGTAGATGTCTATTGAAGAGATGTAGGTAAGGATCTGTAAATCTCATAAGCCTAAGTAATCTATAGATATTGTAAATATTCCTTTGCCACGCATATCAGAGAAAAAGACTATATTATTCATTTGTCACCCTTAGCGAACTGATCCAAGACGTTAACAGTCAGTAGGCAGGGGAGATACTTTACTAAGCGTCGTGTATTCCAACCATAAAAAATAATGGATCTGCGAATCGACGAGATATGCACGGAAATATCGAGTGAGGTGAGCGTTCGAAAAATCGTAATGGCATCGAGAAAATGGGGATTAGAAAACGATCGACTCGAAATAGATACGGGTGCTCAAACATTGGCTTATAAAATGTGTACCTTAGGGGCTGTTCAGTTCTTTAAAAAACAACAAGTAATGGAATGGAATCTCAGTACCTTACGAGACGCGACGAAGTTCAAAATGTTTTTTCAGAAGATTACAAAGGTAAAATTGAAGGCACATATTTCAGCCCAAAGCAGATACATGCTGCAGATTTTTAATGTGAAATAAAAGACAATCTAAAGAAAAATGACTTCGTAACTGTAGTTCAACAAATACCTGTCACTAATATAACACCATGACTTTAATTTTAACAAATTTCAACAGCCAAATTTCTAAAGGACCTCTTGACGATAGTGTAAATAACATAAACCGTAGATACTAACCTAATTTCAGGTAATCGTGTTTGTTCTCGTGAGCAAACATACCTATGCCGTGCAAATGACGGCGTTATGGCAACACCCGCACTGAAACAACTTAGAGAAAATACAATTACCGAGCTTTATGGTAATAGCGCCAAATATATTCTGAGCCAACCCTGCATAAGGATCTTCCTAGTTTTCTTAGTGTTAACATTATAATCGAATTAAATATTCATCAGTCATCAATTGCGAACTACACACGCAGCATCGATCTCTCTCACTATTTGTCCATCATGGAAATTCATATTGGTTACTTAAAATTTATAATTACGAAAATTTTGGTGATCATCAGGGACACCTCTTTAACCTGCATGATGTATTTTTTTAGGTTACATTCCCAAAAGCAGTCTGCTAAATAATCCTATTTTAGCAATAATCACCTAAAATTTCTGGATCTCCTGATAAAAGGACTCGTTCATTTTGATATTTACCTTACACTAATGACGCTGGTGAAATTATAAATAGACCACAGCACCCAGCTAACGACTGTCACATGTGACATAGGTTAATGTTCAAGAAATTCGTCTCAAGTTATCGACGGACAAACAAAGTTGCGGCCGATGGGGAGCAAACCCAATTATCTCTAATGAAGACAATGAATAAGCGCGGTTATTGATCTAGATTTAAATTTCATGACGGGTCAGTCCCTACGACGTGCGAGCCCTTAATGTTTCTTGCCAAGTTTAGTGCAGTAAGGCTATAGCGTTTTGATACTTAGAAATGTCAAGACTGTTGTATTAGAATCGAATGAGATTTTTAGCTACTTTTTCTACCAACATAGCTGGCCTGAAGAAGTTCCGCGAAATGGTAAACACAGCAAAGTACGCCTTTCGAATTCGAGTGACTGACTATCAGACTTTCCGTGTGATGATAATTTTATGCAAATAATATGCTCAGAACTATCTGGTACATGAATAAGAAAGAAAGATGAAGTACCAACCTTTTAGAGTTCTACGGTCTTAAGAGTTGAAACATCTTAGGCTTAACTTACACGCACTAGCCTAGTGACGCTATTATCTTCACATTTTTAGTTCTTCTAAAACATGTCGAGGTTTCTTCAAGATATTTTCATTTTGAAGAAATCGATAGTGAGCAGCGGCATTAAATACTCATACAAAGATGTGTAGGCATGTCCCAGGATCGAGCCCGCTTTCGCAGCACCACCACAGCTAAATATCTCCAATGATCAAGGTCGACAATTCCAACTACATCCAAGTTTAATGTCCACTAACTAATTTCTTATCCCCAAAACATAATAATGTGAGCCAACATACACACGAACAAACATGCGAAATTATGATTAACGAGCTCTCTCACACAAGCACAGGAACCTTCGTACTTTGTGAAATAGATCACTGGGCAACTACTTACGTTAATATCAATCAATACCCCTTATGATACTATGATGGGTGTATCTACTTCTTGGATGCCAAGCACTTCTTGGGTAATACAATATTAAGACTTAATAGGTACCTTATTCTCGTACTTAAGAATAAGACTATGCCCAGAAATGTAAAGCAAACTTACTTCCATATTTATTGTAGAAGAAGTTTGCACATGCCAAAAAATACAACTTCGAAAATACCAATTAGTACATATTCATTAGCAATATGATTTCCGTCCTTTAAAAAATAGTTTTAATTTTATTTGAACTAATGAAGCTCAATTATAATATATTATACCTAAAAAAGTCTAGTCGACAAGTTGAAAATGGTACAAAATAGAGATACTGCTCTTAAAATTACGTGCGAAAGCTCATTGGATCCGGAATGACGTCTAGATAAATGTGCTAAAAGCGTGTATTAGCACATAAAAAATTGCAAAAGTTATAAACAATTAAAGATGAAAAAATAATGGCATTTCGTTTTTTGCCAATATTTCATAAACTATTAATATTTAAGAAATTTGAAAAAAGGATTCTGAAAGAGGAGGAAATTTCCAATAAAAAACTCCTAACTCCCGGAACTCTATCTCCATTATTTATAATTTTAATTTAACGCTGAAGATAGGTCTGCGCGTGACATTTTTAGGATGCGTGCGTGGCGTCAAAAGCGAGTACGGCGCATTAATTAATTTATTTAAAAAATTAAATATTTTTTTTTTAATTTGAAAAAATTATGGTGTGTTCTGAACACTAATTTATTCCCGTTGGAAATTTTACTTAAAGTTAATTTTTCAATGAGTTAAACAATTGTTAACTAACGAAATTTTCTCGAACTATCGTCTTAATTATAAGTGAAAAAAAATGTTTAAATAATGGTCGTAAAAAATTTTCGCTTTGTAGAGCCTTTCTTACATACATACTTAACAAGATCGTGCCATAAAAGTTAAAAAAATATTGATACTTTGTTTATAAAAATTTTTTTACTTGGACAAAAACTTAAAAATCCAAGTAATGTTGTTAAATTTTTTTTTTATAAATCATCATATTATCGTTTTTATATTAATACAAGATATTAATTAATTTGCAAAAAAAAATTTTCCCGCCATTTGTTGATAAATTTTTTATAAACAAATTGATTAAATCAATATTTAAAAAAAAAAATTTCAAAACTTTATTACATTGTATATATTATGATTTAAAAAAAAAATTTCCTTAATTACAATTTTTAATTGTTTATAATCGTTTTTTTTATATTTCTATTGTTAAAATAATTAGTTAAGAAATAATTTTTTTTTCTAAAAATCATAATTGAGAGTCCTCTATAAAGTAACAAAAAAAAATTTATTGGAAATTTTCAAATTTCTTAAATATTAATAGTTTATGAAATATTTCCAAAAAACGAAATGCCATTTTTTTTTCATCTTTATTTGTTTATAACTTTTGCAATTTTTTATGTGCTAATACACGCTTTTAGCACATTTTTCTAGACGTCATTCCGGATCCAATGAGCTATCGCACGTAATTTTAAGAGCAGTATCTCTATTTTGTACCATTTTCAACTTGTCGACTAGACTAAAAGTAGGCAAACGTAGCGTTGGACGCCTTGAGACGAGGTAGAGTGATGTTCTCAGCAAGGCGGCTGGCAAGTGGCACGAAGTGAATGAGAAAAGCGTCGGATTATATTTAGTGGCGTGCCTAAGGAGAGGCCTATGTCCAGAAGTAGACTAGAATACGTTGCTTATGATAACAGTAGGTACTATGCAATATCTAATGTAAGAATCTTAACAACGGCTAAACGGTTTACAAATTTTGCTCATTTGCGTATCGCACCTTATTAAAAAATATACTTACGTGCACGATATCAAGGCGTCTTCATTAGTAAATGATTTTTTTCACAAAAACTAGGTAGATCTCGATTCTGCTTCAGCCAGTTTGTACACGAAACCTACAATATAAATATAAATAACTATTGAAGAAACAAGCTATTCCTATTTCTAAGAAAATATCCATTTAATATAATGTAATCTTAAATGCATACCTAATCAAATGTGTACAAGTCGACTTGTGCGCAGACAAAACTATGGTGAAACTTGTGCGTGTGGAAACCCATAATAATTTCAACCCTTTTTAGTGTCCCACTCCTGAGCACGGGTCTTCCATCAACTATCTTACGAATTGAGAGAGTTTAGACCTTAATCAACACACGCTGGTCAAGTGCGGGTTGGTGGATGTCAGATGTCCTGGAATGATTAGTTCTTGGACATACCGGTTTCCTTGCGATGTTGCAATTCACACAAAGATGTGTGGGCTCGACTGGGATTCGTACCGGCGACTAAGGCGAGGCCCGTACCGCTGCGCCACCGCTGCTCCATAAACCCATAATACCTACTCTTTATTTTGAACTAGCTTAGATATTAGGATAGAAAGTATTGCCGCACTTAAGCTAGTAACGGGTTGGTTCACCCAGCTGTGTCTAAAAAACTATGAAAAGCTTAGTAAATAAAAAAATTACGAAAAGTTAAGATATCATATATGTTACCCCATTCTATACGAGTCTAATAGATAAGCTGATTTTTAATTTAGTAAACTATACAAAAAGTTTCACTTAACTGTTCAACAAAAACTAGGTATCTCTGTAATAAATAATTATACAGGTATGACAAAAATGGTTTAAGATAAAAATGTAGAGAATTTTTGGCTTCATTACTTTACATCATTAGGCCGAAAACTATAGAATGAGGAATGATGATTATTTTTTAGCTAAAGTACGGCAAAGTAGCTTGGGCTTTTCCGGGCTATAATCTATCTCCGTGCCAAATTTCATCCAAATCCGTTCAGTGGTTTTTGCAAGAAAGACTAAGAAACATACACACCTTCACACATCCATACAAACTTACACATTCATGAGATACAGCTATCCAGACCTGTTTGCATTTTGGTATGGCTTCTGGATTTCTGGAAATCAGGAGTGGAAGTGAATTATATTGAACTAATAAAATGTAATTCATAGGTTCATGGTATTTAGGTATTTTGGGTTATGTAACTTTAAAATAATGTTAGAAAAAGCAAAATAAATAGGTAAACTTAAAATGATTATATTGTCTGAAATTAATACTTTACCACACGTAGGTACAGACATTCTTATTTATTATTTAATAGAATAATGTATTCAATATATTCTGCTTTAAAATTATGTTAATTTCATGTGCTGTTGTGACATTATCAAAATATAATAAAACAAAGAACTTCAGAACTATCATATCTTATTTCTAAGTAATATTATAAATAAGAAAGTAAGAACTTTTTTTTTGTATTTTTTATTGGTGTTGTAAAAAACACAAAACAAAAAATAAAAAAATATAACGGTTAATATTATTTGTTTATAACAAATTGTTAAGTTAATAAACAATTAAATTATTTATATAAAAACAAATATTTCTCTGTTATTTTATTGAAAAGGGTCAATGATGATTTTTAAGAATAAAATAATTTCTTAACTAATTATTCAAACGATTGAAATATAAAAAAACGATTATAAACAATAAAAAAAAATATTTAAGATTTTTTTTTATTGTTCATCATCAAATATTTCTTTTAAATCCCAAAATAGTCTATTTGTTTATAAACAATTTCTTAACAAATGACGTAATTTTTTTTTTCCAATGTTAATTAATACCTATATTAGATGCAAAAACAGCAATAATAAGAATTTCCAAAAAAAAATTTTTTAATAAATTTTTTTAGAAATTTCATTTTTAGTTAATTTAAAAAAATATAATTTACAAAATAAACTTTAATAAGTACCTAAATAAGAAGAGGTCCACGAAGCGAAAAATTGATAGACTAATTATTTAAACTTTTATGCCGTAATTTATAAAAACAGAGATTGTAAAAAAAATAGTTAATTAACAATGGTGTAACTTTTTGAAAAATCGTCCAAAAAATTTTTTTTATTGAGGTTTTTTTCGTTCAAGTGTCTAGATTACACTATAATTTAATCAACTTTTTAAATTGTTATTTAATATTTAAAAAAAAAATTAGGTGATATACCGGTGTTTTAGGCGGCGCGCCTATGCAGTAACGCTCTCGCGGAGCCCTATTTCCAGCATTAAAAAAAATATAAATAATATAGATAGAGTTCCGGGAGTTAGGACTTTTTCATTAGAAATTTCCTCCTCTTTCAGGATCTTTTTTCAAAATTCCTTAAATATAATTATTTTAAAAGTTATTAACGAAAAACTAAATACCTTTTTTTAAATATTATTTTGTTAATAACAATTGCAATTTTTATGTGCTAATATACCCTTAAAAAACATTTTTCTAGACGTTATTCCGAATCGAATGAGCAATGGCACATATTTTTAGGAGCTTTATTTCTAATTAACACGTTTTTGAACTTGTTGACTAGACTATATGTACATACTTTTTTTAAAGGTACAAATGCCGAAAATACTTTAGTATTTTGTGGTAGGTATTACCTAGAGGTTCTACTGAACTGATCATAATTCTATATTTAGCTATAACTAACATATGTACATCTAAACCCGAAGGTTAAGTCTACGTTGAATATGAGGGTGCCCTTGCCATAATACGAGTACTTATGACAGAGACAGCTAAGAATCTTTTCAAGAAAAATCCAGCAGCACTTCAGCACAAGGTTCGCACTCGGGACCGGGCATTTCGTAGCGACCACAGATGCAGTTTGATTATAATAATAATTAAAATAAATTAATCCTACATTGTTGTTATCATAAGATTGATATACAATGTAGGCACAATACACTAGGAAACAAAACAGGCTCAATCTATTGCAATAGGCGGCGTGGCGCCCCACGGGACGGCTGCCGGACGTGGGGGGTGGCCTCATCAATCTGCGATCCTCCTCATGTCGATATTACAAGTGGCCTAGATACCGGTCCGGCTTCATACGCAGATGTGACCTAAAAGAGAACCTTCGATACTTGTAAATCGATTGTAGTAAGTATCAAAACGTAATTACTTACAATTAGTGAAAAAAATATTACGAGTATATTGCCTACGTACATCATTTCTGATTGCAAAATTGAGACGTCTTTTCTTTCAGCAAAAATTTCATTAATGCACTTTTTTAATTATAATCATGATTGCCTCAATGAATAGAGCCAGGCGATATCAAAGTAAACAAATTCTTTGCCACAAAATAATTAATTAAATATGAACAAGTTATCTCAGAGCGACACCTAGCGACGTTCTCTTTTGTACAGCCATCTTTTCATCGTCAAAACTCATTTCAATTAATTTTCGTAAAAGTAAGTAAATGATGTGCCCTTTAACACTGTGAGGGTGGGGACAGGGGACCAGCCTCTTTCTACCTATCAGGCATTGTTTTCCAACTATAGACCTTTTGACTACTTTAGTATTTATAAATAGGTATTTAACAAAAAATAAAAAATATTTTTTTTAGTTATTACTTCAAAGTATACTTACTTATATCGTAATAATTATTGTTGAAAAAGAAAACAATCTTAAAACGTAGTACCTAGAAACACGTTTAGGACAATTGCTCTTATAATTTTTGCAGGCCGCAGGCGCTTAGCGTTAACAATGAAGCTTCTTTCGACATAGCTCAAAAGTACTGGTTCTTGATAAAATTGAAATGGGACTACACGACATGCACCAGCTTCAAAACGAAAAAAGAATCATACAATTTTTTTAATGTATAGGTAACCTAGATATTACGTAACAAACATAAAAAATAACATACCTACAGTCGCATTCGAGAACCTCCTTCTTTTTGAAGTTGGTTGAAAAACAGTTTATGGTACATTCATAATTTAATGTAACTCCTTTTTTTAATTTTCTTACAAAAACTATCATTTGGTACCCACAGTTCTTCCCACATTAAACAATAGGCAATAATATTACCTTTGCATTAAACTTATTAGCATAGGTGGATATGAATGTGAAAAATATATTAGCTAAATACAAGTCTATGTAAATGCTATATTTTGTATTTATGGACCACAACAATAAATTTAAAAACAAAAGTAACTCCCCTGTTCCCGTTTGCCACCCACAGAACTCCCATGGGAGAATTATTAGGAAAAAATCGTGTTGATGGATTTAATTACAAAAAATAATTATTCTTAAGAAAGTTGCCTGAATAAACTCGAACGGAGTGGGTTCTTCGATTCCCCCTTAATCGGATTAATTTACTTTTAAAATGCAAGGGGGTGGTCGTCGTAATTGATGGAATGATAACATTACCTACCTTGTGGTCGGACGACTTTATAAAATAAACAAAGATATACCGAACCCGAAAAACAATACAAAAATTTACATAAATATTAGCATATACATTTTCTTAGCAAGAAAAATATCCGCATATTAATCTTAGTCACAAAAGTCCATCCATAGACACGTTTAACAAAAAATAAAATAAATCGTATTCCGTATAGGTATTTATTAAATACTTTTTCATCTCTCTTCAAATTATTACTAAGAACTTATTGACACTAACTCGACAACCATCACCAACAACAAAATTCGTCGAACTTATAATACCTACAACCAATACGATTTTTGTTTCTAGAAAAATTGTTGAAAACCCGTCGCTACTTCGATCTGTAGTAACGGCCGATGAGAAGCGTTTTTTCCAGTCGGTTACCGACCGGTGATCTGTTCTGAACGCATCTTCACTGACGCAAATCATATTGAGGAAGGGTTCGGGATTAGGAACGTAACAAGGAATTGTTTAGTCATCGTCACTGATTTTTCTCAGTCTCCGGCCCTTTTGACGTAAATGTAGCATTTAAATGATTTGAAGAGAAAATTGTGAATTTATTTAGATTTATAAACATAAAACCATAAGTTCTAAGTACATTTAAATAATAATATGATAATATTGGATATCCCATAAATTGAATTCAACGATAAAAAATTCCTTAACTTCATTTCTTAATTTTCATTTTATTTAGCTGCTTCTATGAATAAACACAATGAAATTTATACTGATAAAACAAATTGAAATAAAATATGACTATAACAAAATAATTGTTTTACCGAACGCATAGGGCGTTGTAGGTAAAATTCTCAAGTCAATTTGAGAAATATTTTGTGTATGTCTTACCTTAATTCTAGTTGTATCATTAGGTTATAATGTCGCAACTTGAACGGGATTGTATCGCATCGTAAGCAAAGCGAGGGCGAGCGCTCTGCGATCTGCTGAACTTTATTTTTTTACGAAATGATATAAGCCTATTATTTTGACTCCAAATACATAAATTACGTTGGTAATTAATAGAAAATCTAGTTATTTCTTAAAGATGTAGGTAGAGGCGATATTCACCCACTTTCATCGGCTGTATTTTAATCCTATAAATAATATGAGGCGAGAGCACAATTACCAATTTTGTTCCGGACGGGCTGGAAAAATTCAATATATGAAAATCTAGCTGACGCCCTGAACACCTACGTGTTCATAGATTTCGTGACGACGATTTATACTCCCTGAAATTCCGTCCGATATTCAGACGATGTTCTCCTATCCGCTACGGGAAAGCCACCGGGACACTAAATGAAACACCGACTTGACAACATACGCACACACTTGAGATTACTGCTTGATCATTACTTCTTGCAGTGGTAGATCGCAATTACGCCGTGCTACGCCCGCCGAATAGTGCGGTACGCTTAGCTACTTCGAAACTTTACCGTAACGACGACCGCAGTAACCTCTCCTGTGTTAACTTTAATTTCATTTTAAAAACTATACATTTTGGTTCCTAGCTATTAAACTATTAGGGCTAGATCTATAAGGTAAACACTATTAGCAAGCCTACCTAACCCTCTATCTAGGAAGCCTAAAGTTTTGAACCTAAGTTCCTAGGCTTCGCAAGTATAACGAGAAATATCTGCAAAATCTAGGCACTATAGGTGCAGTTAGTACTTTCACTCGTTATACTTGCCAAACCCTAAGACCTAGGTTCACTATCTCCTACCTATTGATAGATAGCCTATCTAGGTACAAATTAAACACAAAACTATAATTCATTTATTAAAACTTACAAAGTTATAGCGGACTTTCTAACAACGTCATACAACTTTCTTACAAATTTTAACATTTTACAATTTTACTATAAAATTACCTGAAAATACATTACATACTGCTTATACTGTTTAATTATAATTTAATTACAATAATATTAGCAATTTTGGAAAATGCAAAATCTATTATTTACTTTTGCGAGATGAAGGTACTTATTTTATATAAGTACCTACATTTTTTAACATTTTTAACAACAAAAATATTTCTAAGAAAACTGTTAAAATGTTCTAAGATATGCACTATCACATTTTGCAATACTAAATTTACTGATAACACTAAATTTACTGATAACAATGTCTAGCACAGTCTAAGTCTATCGCAAACACTAAGTCTGTCGCGAACAAATTTCGAGCTGCTAGTTTTTATCATTTTTTTTATACATTTGCGACTAGCAGTTTTCCAGTTTCAGTAACAGTGTAAGTACTTTAATTACTTGTTGTAGATACTGACCCCCGTATTCATAAACGTCTTATAAGCTCATCATAGCTAAAATAAGTTTATAATTCGTTTGTTTTTGTCTGTCATCTTGACATTGATACTAGTAAGAAACAGACAAAGTCCATTTTAACTGAAGAGTCATAAAAGATTTTTATGAATAAAACCGTATACATATAATTATTTGGAAAGCTATCGAACCTGAAATTGGTAAAGTTATTCAGTGTACGGGTGACGTGGAATGGGTGTTATTTTTCTTACATGTGCTGTCTCATGTCACGATCATTCATTACATTTCGTCTATCTTTGTTGGTTGGGGTAAATTCTCATTTTAGTTGTACGTTGCGACTTTTTTCTCTAAATATTTTTATCGAAGTTCCTACCTATACAAATAAACTGCTCGATCCTATCTGACTACTAAACCCACTCATAAAACCCTTTGTAGCTAAGTATTTTAACAGAGATATTGATAACTTTTCTATATACCTAGTCACTTTACTTATTTATATTTTTAAGTTAAAAAATATTATAACAATATGAGCTAACTAAAACGAACTTTTAAATAAATAAATATACTGGAATAGAATTGGATTATCGAAACGGTAAATTTTTGACTCCCTAACTAGGGAATTAACCCACTCCTGACTGAGTGCCCAAGTGTGTGCCCAAGACACGGGCTGCAGTGCCACGTTGAATAGCAATAGATAACATTAGAGCCAGAGTGGGAGTCGCCTGTCTTCTCTCTATTTTTCTCTATTAAATTTATTCTCTATTCAAATTCTGCGGTGTTGCAGCGGTAGATATCGTCATCGCCTTTGAAATATGTATAAGGTCGGGGGTTCAATCTTCGGTCGTGCGCACATCTTTGTGTGAATTTTTTCATCGCCGCTGCTCAATATCTATGAAGGAAAACATCGCGAGGAAGCCGGAATGTCGTTTCAACTGAAAATTTCATAAAAGTATATGTAACTCTAAAGAGTAAAATAGGGATAAAGAGTGTACGTACATGGCGAAAAACGTGTAGTCTACACGAACCACAGTGTAGACAGATATAGATATGTACCTAAACCTATCTTAAGGACTTTTATAGACTAAATTGATATATCCGGGATTTTGCTTCCAGTCAAGATAAATAAAAACTGGAAGATAAATCCCGGAAAATCAACTGTGAAAATTCTTAGGTTTTAATCTAACTTATTTTCATCAGTATAAGCAATAAAATAATTTCGATAGGCACTATCCCAAGTGTCTTATCAAGTGCTTGCATGTAATACTAGTTAGGTATAAAACACTGGATTCCTTATGACGTTTTCTTTCATTGACCTTCGATGCGGCAATTGAAATTTTTTTATTGAAAATTGAAAAATGTATTATACAAATTAATAAGCTATAAGTGCGCAAACCTTCCCAACTATACGTTTCGATTAGCCAAGTTATTTGCCGCTTACTGAACCTCAAGTACCTACATTTTGGAACTGCACTTTGGTATATAAACAAATTTCGAACATCTTAAGTTGTCATTTTCGCGTGAGGTTAATATTGAAACGACTAATCTAAGGTAAGCGGTTTTTCGTTTGATTTTGCGTATTTTGAACGTTTAAATTTTGTTACTCAAATTCATAATTTATGGATACTCATTAGGTATATATGCGGTTAATTTTCGTGAGTTCAAATGATTTTACCATAATTATTACTGGAATCAGGCCCCTTAGATTACATTACCCGTGGTGCTTAGTCCGTTTTCATGGGGCAATTTTAAATCTCTCTTTTTTTCTCTATGCTGTCTCCCATTTTGCCTGGAGGGGAGTGGACAATGTAACTTTCCAGCTCCTTCTTTTATCTTTCTGAATAAATTCATGCGGGATCCAAGACAGTTAAGGTGTCTTGGGACTTGGCCGGGTTCAAATCCCGAGTCTCTTCACGGCGCCGTTGTAGATCCTGGCTTACAGGAGTAGCAATGGCGGGATTGCGGTTGCAGGTTAAGTCAAAAGGTATATAAGCGACATTTAAGAAAAATAATTCTTCATTAATATTTTTTAATTAGGTAAATGTTTGTGGTGTTTCGATAACTAAACTTGTAGGTACGTTTCTGGTTCCGATAAAACTAGCTTGTTTTATTGTTAGTATTTAATGAAGGGATATTATAACATAACTATTAATTAACCTTAAATGAAACCCCCGACGCATGAGCGGATGTTTTTTAATCTGTTTAATAATAATAATATTTTTACTTCAGCTTTTGTTTGATACACATATTACAGCCATATATTAATATAGAATAGAATAAAATAATTTATTACTTATTGAAAACACTGTGCACCTGCGTCCAATGTCTCATGAACATAGTGTCCACATCGACCCGACCAGCTATGAGTTTCAGATAGCTGTTGGTGCTGCCCCGCAACCGACGCATCAGAGACTATGTCCTGTTCCGGATGTATGGGTCCACGCAGAGTATTCCAGCATCGCCGTGTATAATTTACCCATAGACTACACGTGTAACAAGATTGGCAGTACGCCCTAAACAGAGTTGTTTTTACAGCGACACTGCAACGTACAAATCTACGGGCAATCATATATCATCATATTAGCTCTGACTGATAATACACTGCGTTATCTCAACATCCATATTATCTGAGAGCGTCTTGGTCATCTAATGGCCCAGATACTTAATGTTTGTCACCTTCTTAAGCTCACTGCCAGCCAGTGGGACTGATGGAACCGCTGAATATGTTTTGGAACCTGCTTTAAATAACATAAACTCACTTTTAGTGGGGTTATATCTGAGCCCATGAGCGTACTCCGCGTACTTCCCGCAGATCCCTAGGAGCTTTCTGAGAGCACTGATCGATGGGCTCAGCAGCACAACATCGTCGGCGCAACTTATGTTATTACTCCATCAACTAAACAACCGGTCCATGTACAGGCAGAAGAGTCCCGGCGAGGATATTCCAACCTGCCGCACCCCATACTCCAGCCTGTACTCATCCGGTAGCGACCCCACCCACTTCACACAGTTAATCTGATTGCCATACCAATATTTATACAGCGCTAAAGTTCAGGTTCCAAACCTGTGTCACTAGACAACTTTTGTCCCAGTCACTAAATCAAACGCCTTAGAAAGGTCTAGAAAGCAGGCGTAGACAGACGTGCTTCTGCTAGTGTAGTATTGTATGGTGTGTTTGAGACTTAGTACTGCCGATTCAGTTGATAGTCCTGCTCTAAAACCGAACTGAGCATCGTGTAATTTAAGTTCCTTACTGAGATATTTATTGATCACCCCATCCAGCACTTTAGCTATTATATTTGCCAGAGATACAGGTCTGTAGTAACCTATATTAGAAGCATCCGCTATTTTATTTTTAATAAAAGGCACTACTAAAGTTTCCATCATTTCCATAGGCAAATAGGCATGACTTATACAAAAATTGAAAAACATAGCCCTAGATAGATGTGTTCCAGCGTACTTTAAGTGCTCAATCCTTAATGAGGCGTGACCAGGAGACTTCCCTCTTTTCATATATTTAACTACATGAGCCACCTCTTTAGCTAAAATTAACATATTTCTATCAGCAACTGGTGCCTCCATTGTCTAATTTTTATCACCCGACATTAATACAGATTTAACTCTAAAATGTTCCGTATACGATCCTTCAGAGAGACTTCGAGCACAGCCCTTCCATAGCTCGCTGAGCGACTTCGAATTTCTGAACCACTCCTGTCGTGAGTGTCTAGGTTTCGGCACCGTATGTCATAACGGGTACGAGACGTACTGTTACATCCCTATTTTCTGTATCATTATGCTGAATTGCAGTATTAATCAACTGTCGTCAACTCAACACTGAAATTCAGCATTAATCAATATAAAAAGCCTAATATTTTCGAATGTAAGTTTAGTTTCGTTTTTTTTCCAGTGCTGGTATAATATGCGGTCTTAAACTACGCCCCACTTTGTAGTCTCCAGTTACAACCTGGGAAATATAGCACTGTCCGGGTTGAGTCTTGCCATCTAAATTAAGGCAACAAGTGCAATCCCAATGATAGTGTAGTAGTGTAATAAGGTTGTGAAAATAAAAAAAGTTAGTGAAAGTCCAGATCGTTCTCGAATTATCATCACTCAGTAGGCCCGAAATTAAGAATACATAACATACATAATTTTACCTTTTTTCATACTAGCTGCCCCAGCGAACTTCGTACCTACATCTAAGTATATATTTAAAAATGAATCCCTATTTCCCTTGGTCACGCCATCACGCGTGAACAGCTGGACCAATTTCGCTAATTCTTTTTTTAGAATTTTCTAAGTATTTCTGAATGCTTAACCAGTTATTATCATTATTCATTGCTCGGCCAAAAGCAAAGTTGGCACTGATAAGCAAATCGTTAGAATTGGCATTATTTAAGTAAAACAACCTCAACCTTAATAACCTCATCCATAACTAGTTTTCAAGGTTTACCCAATAAAGGTTTGTATTTGGTAAATCTCGAAAAGGTGATTGTATGTTGTTACTAACGTAGACTTACGAGTGTTTGGCTGTAGTGTTATCTAACAGCTTGTTACCTAAAATAAATATTAATAAACATAAAAAAGCTTTATAGTATAAGGTCCTAGTGGGCGAGCTCTTTACTACGATAATATCAAAACTTCTGGTAGAGATACCACACAACATGAACAGCAGCGCCGACCACGCATATCGCACACGCGTTGTGCTCGCGACACGCGCAAAATTAGTGAGATAATACAGGTTGGGTGCAACTCTTATGCGGGATGAGCGCGAGATTGGCAAGAGGCAGGCGTAAGATAAATACAATTTGAAGTCTATTGATGTGTCGTAAGACACAAATTATCAAAAATTTCAAGTAAATTTAGACGTGGGTGCTGACGCGCGTGGCGTACGCTTAGCCGTCGGGTGTCGTCTGAATGCAGTCTAAGGGTTGCCATGCGACGTGACAACGCTTCCAGTTTATTTATCTTCATAGGCTTTCAATATATAGTAAGTTAGTATGTTGCTTAGATATTTATGTGGATAATCTAAATTAAATTAATCAGAAATAAATACTAGATAAGTAATGTAGGTTAACATGACCTAGAAATAGATCGAAGGTTTTCCTCGATACTGAGACGTAATGTTTAATAGGTAATAGCAACCCGCGCAGTGTACCAAACGTTTGTAATCATAGTAGCCGTTTTAGTTATAGCAACAAGTTTAATAATATTTAACATAAAGACTCGATAAGAGTTGGATAAACACTTGACCGTTTATTTACCAAAGTATGTAAGTAGCTTTCTTTATAAAATTGTGTCTTCGCCATCTTTTTGTAGTAACAAGTTATGTAGGTACCAAACCACTTAAGTGTAATAAAATATGTCTAATGCACAGCCGATTGAATGCCGATTTGAATGCAGTTTTTTTTATTGGAAATCTTGGTATTTTTTGTATTTAGAGTTATTTCCTTTCAAATATTATCTAAGTGGGAATTTAAAAGGCGAGTACGGTGCGTTTCAAATAAAAGTAAGACTGGACTGAACCCGTGACTAACTTATACCAAAAACCAAGTAAAAGTAACGTCAGCACAAAATATCAATCATATTATGTTACAATGTATGGAAAAGTGTTTTGGGTAAAAAACTTTACTTAGGTGGGTATTTAACCCACCTAAGTAAAGTTACACACTAGAATGGCACAAACTTGTTTAATAATCAAATATAATTGTGATAAATAAGTTTGGACGTCAAATACCTCAGTCCACCCGTGACCATGAAGTCTGAAAAGACTTTAAAACTTCGGGATTTAAAACCTAAAATAAACCGCTATAAAATCCGTTATAAAATAGTTTAATTTCTATGTTATATTCGTGTAAATTTAAGAAAATACAACAATAAGACATATTCATCACACAAATGTCTGTCTTGGGTGGGAATCGAATCCACGACCAATCGACGTGAAAAGCAAGTATCTTACCGCCACACCCGTCGTCGTACGCGACCCTAACAATAATTTTTGTCGCAAAACTTGTGTTTGATCAAAGGAAGAAAGGTCAGAGTTAAGTAGAGATTTTTTTTTATACAGTGTATTAGGTAAATCTAATTAAAGGAATACGAGCGTGTCCTCTTATATAAGTAGGTACATACACCAAGTACTTTTAGGACGGTGCCAGACCTTGAACTAATATTAGATTTTCATTCTCGGATATAGAATAGATATAATAGAATTATGATATAGATACTTTGTTTAAAAAGTAAAAAAAGACACACTTTGTTTAATGATAGTCTTTTTACACAAATTATTCTATTAGTTCTCAAAATATCAGCTAAATGCCAAAGCAAACGTTCAATGTTCTACTCGTAGTAAAATGTAAAATCAAGTTCGTTTTTAATCCAATAAATTTTAAATTTAATAAAATCAAATAATTGGTACGTACGTTTTATGCACGGTACGTTTTATGTCGGTATCTGGCAGAAGATGCGCCGAGTGTGTCATTTATTATAAATTGAAATATGTACTAGGATATAGTACATTAAAGCTGTGAAAAAAAAATAAAACTTCTAAGCCAACGGAATCAAAAGATCAGCCGTTTATGCCGTAAATTTTCGACACTCGCAAGAGAATCAAAATCTATAAGGTACTACCCATGAACACAGAATCTTGAAATTTGGTACGAAGCAAGTCTACGTCAACGTCGAATAACAAATGAAAATAAAAAAAATATATAAATTTTCAGTATCTAACATTCATATAATAAAGATATTTTTAATAATTTTAAACTTAAGTAAATTAAACTTCTATTTCACCGCTATCAAAATAAACAACAATTTGTTTCATATTCTGAAACTCGCAAAGGAATCAAAACCAACTGGACCACTTCCCGTCGACCCAGAATCTTGAAATTTGGCATGAATAGAAGCAACATTTTATAGCACATATCAAGAAAAAATTCTGAAAACCTAAGTATTTTGTTACATCACATATTTTTTTTTACTTTTACTTATTTATAGATTTGTTTTCAGTGCACGAGTCCGACTCAAACTTGGCCAGGGTCTTTTTTTACTGAGTAGGTACCCTGTATGTGTAAATAAGTGTAACATCAGGCCTATAGCTCTCTCCCACGGAGTAGCTTTTACCGGAAATAGAACTGGATAAAATGAAACTTTCATTATGAATATTGCATCCAGCTGTAATGTAATTTCCCAGCTTTTTTTCAAACTGATTTTTATGACTCAATATGTAAAACTTAAAATTAGAAAATGCGTAGGTAACTCTGTACGCACACTGCACAGTCACAGTAATTGCATAAAATCACGATAGTAGTACGAAATGCGTAGTTTAAGACCATAAAATCGCTATGCTATACTAGTTTCCTACTAACGTATATATATTTGTTGTACGTATGCTATTTCATTCATTCAATCAAGTTAACAACTTTGATAGTGGTGCTCTTGCCCTAGGTCGAAGAAATTAATTTATAACAGTAAGTGTTCTCTGTACTATTACATATTTTAAAATAATGACACTGTAACAAATACAATCATAAGTTCTAAAGTATTTTAGTCACATTATCTTGAACATTTATTTAGGGTTCACTCGGGAACTTAGATAAAAATGGACTATTAACCAGTTGATGCTTCCATATCGCCATAAGTTATTGTATAATATTAGTACAGGTACTTGCTTTTATGTGTGTGTGTGTGTAGTGTTGTATCAGTTGATAACTTATGCGGTATTGGAGTATCAAGATTGATGAACCTATTATAAATCTTTTACATCCGTGACGGTATCTTATCTTCGTACCTTGAGTAGGAATCTACCTACCCAATTTTAAGTACTATTTGGAATACAGTAATATAACCATGAAATAAATAAATTTAATTTCATGTAGGTCAGTTTTCTATGAAAAATTAAACAATTTAAACAACGTCGTGATTTTGGCTTCTAGTCATGGCAAGTTTGAAATCACTGAAGGATACGTCAAAATGACTTGCAAAGTTTGTATGCACAACTTTTAAGCAATATTTAGTTTGCTTATCTGAAACCAATTTCCGGATTAAACTCATTGCACTTTGCAACACATTCATTGCCACCGTACGTTTCCTAATGGCAAAGAAAATTTCTTATCAGCGGCCTTGTCGTATCGTATTACGTACGTAAATTGCGATTGTGCGTTTACGTAAAATGTTTTTGCCATAACATTGATTTGTGTTTCTTGACCTATAGGTAATTTCAGAATTTCTTTCTTTTGACCTTTGTCTATGAATGTAGTATGTAAATAAAGTTTAAGTTTATCTCTAAAACGGTTTGTACGATTCAAAAAAAACTATTTATCTTAATAACTATCCGATTAATGAAAGGCAAGTACTGTATTTAATAAATCTTAACTAGTAACTAAAAGTGAATTATAATTTTTACTACAATTTAATAACAACTTTGTCCGATTTTTTGTGAATTAGAAAATAGTTTCAGTCAAAAGAAATATCAACAGAAAATAAAAACTCTTTCTCTATAAAATCTTACATAAAGCGAATATGCACACAAGAACAGCGCTTTTCTCATTCTCAGATTGTTACCGGGGTGGGCGATACATAACTTTAACTTCCGAAGCACACGCTCTGAAATATTTATTCCTGAAACGTAAAGATCGGGTGGAGTGGGGGTGGGGGGCGGTTTATCCCGCGGTTTCCTTCCCGCCGTGTTTTACTCTGAGAATGGGAAGTCGCCGCCGACGACGGGTCGATACTGCCAAAGATAACTTACGCGTTAGATATGTTTTTTGTAAAAGATGAGGAATACTTCTTTCAAGAATATTATCTACTTATGTATTAAATAAGAAATGCGTACTTGACCAATTAACGAAAACTTTTAGATAAATCTTTATATATATAATTCTTCTGTGTGTCACTGAACTTCTCTCAACGACTGGACCGATTTTGATGAAATTTTTTGTGTGTGTTCAAGGGGATCTGGGAATGGTTTAGATTCACAATTTTGCGCGGTACGAAGTTCGCTGGGGCAGCTAGTCTATATATATAAAAATAAAACCCGTTTTCCGTTGTCACGACAGCATGAAAACGGCTTGACCGATTTGGCTAATTCTTTTTTTAGAATGTTCCTTGAAGTACGAGGATGGTTCTTAAACAAAAACAAATAACAAAATCAACCTCCTCAAAGACGGCTTGACCAATTCGGTAGGTCTGAGAATCAGTCTTAATCTATTTTCGGACCCGGTAGGTGGTACTGCTTTACCGGGCAAGACGACGTCTGCGGGGTCCGCTAGTCCTAAATAAAGTTGAGGAAGATAGACAGGAACCAAAATTCATAAGCTCTTTTTAGAATTATCAAACTTGAGACAGGAGTCTCTTATTTCCTACAACTCACTTGGCCATAAAACGAAACATTACTTCTGATCATTTGTTTTACAATTCGCCAAATGTTTTAATACAACTTCCCATCTATTGGTGCAAGCGAGTTGCTATAATCTGTGGCAGTTCCCCGACCTCCAGTGGGGTCCCCCCTATCGTTCGATTGTCTGCGGAGGCTGCCCGCCGGTGCCATCTGATGTGCCGAGAGCACTCCAGATCTGCATAGATCGTTGCCTTCGTTTTTTCCCTATCGAAAAATCAATACTTACAGTTCTATAAAGATGGGGACACTCTTTGATTCCATTAATGAGCTCTTTTATAAATATTTTCAGAGTCAAATTTTTCTTTATTGAAACATAAACAAAATAACAATTGGAATTATTAACAGGGGAACTACGTGCAATATCCAGGTTTGGTCTTCGTTTTATCATCATTCCTTTTAAATTAAATCCAATGAATGATACTGATCTTCTAAGTTATTTTATTTGTAGGTTAACGTCATAGGCTTCAGGCACTGGATAGCACATAATGTGAAAAGCCTTAACCCAAAACCATACCGCGCTTTCCGCCAGTTCCACCCTCAAAGGGAAAGAGGCTCAAACTCCAAGCAATAAAGCCTTCGGATCCGGCAAAACAAATACAACGAACATTCCAATGCTAGATATCACTTGCTCCGCCCACACAGTCGGCATGACGACTGTAAGCGTTCTCATTGGTCGCAGCAAAGCCTTCTCCATTTGGAATTGGTTATTTTTTTTCTACAATTGAAATTGGAATTATCCATTTGTTCTGTATGACTGTAAAGCGCATGCGCTACGGGGAGGCGTTACGTCACGTAGACGTATCTACGTATCTACGTTCTGGCGTACGAATGTTTTATTGGATTTCACTCTACGTTCCCATTCCTATTTGGGATTCGTTGTGGTGTGGATTTTGTTCTTGGAATACGTCTAGTGCGCAGTCGTGTCTCAACATATACAGATCTTTTGTGAGAATATTTACAGAAGCCTAGGTGTACCTATATTTGCTAGATGTAGAGACTACACAATGTCTTATTTTATGAAATAAGAAAATGGATTGAATTTGTGCCTCTATGTGGACAAAGGTACCGAGGTAAACCTGAGTACCCTTGTAGCCTACCTACCTAATTAGAGGCTAGGTACGGAATTGGGAAATAACTTGTATGATACTTTCCTGTATAGTTTAGCTCTTAGAAAAAGGTTTCTTCCATGGTTTAGCTAGTCTGAGCTGTCTCCATCTTTTATTTCATAATCAGTCGAAATGTGGCGTTGTGGGTATACTTATAAGTACCTACGTAGATACCTGTTTTAACTTTTTTAAATATTGATATATACAGGAACCTTGTAAGTTCGTGATAAAATTTCGCATAATCGGAAACTAGTAGACAAATTACGAGAGCAAGTGCTTTATCAGTCCTTATATCGATCAAGAGATTTAAAACCACGTTATGCTACTAAAAGCATTTCGTTAGAATTTCATCAAAACACACGACACAACATCGTATGCAATAATGCGCCCGCAACACTCGGCTCGATTCTAGGAATCCTACAAATATTATTACTACCTTTAGTACTAGGTTTTACAGTTCAGAATATGCTAGCATTTTGTTGGACAAGTGTAGTTCAACATTGGCATCCGAAGCTAGGTCTGTCCGGAACAATTTCATTTGCGACTGGGCGAGGATAGCGCTGTAATTACAACAACAATCGATAGAGGCGCCACCGTCTGCCGCACGTTTAATCTCGCCAGAATCAAAGGACCGTCGCCTCACACCCACCCCTGTAGCAAACAGCAACGGTTGACACTACATACCTCGTGTATATTGCTTTCTGCAACATCCATTACAGGGTTACTTTGGTAAAAGTTATATTGCTGTTAATGATACCAGCAATGGTTACTATGACATTCTATCTAATTGTTTAGAAGTATTTACATAGTACATACTTTGTCTCCAAGCCTACAGAGTATGTCTGCAGAGCTATGTTTAGATGTAGCCGAGCAGATAGTTGCATTTCCAGTTAGCTATGTTAAACTATTTCTAGAGTATTATTAAAGTTTAACATTGTTGCTTCTTGATACATAACATTAAGCGACTTTGAATAGTAATAAGTACTACCAACGTGGTGTATTCCAACCATAGAGTAACCAAATCGAGGTTATTCGGATTTAGAGTAATTTTACATTGTAAATAGAATTGCTGTGGTATCTTAAATCTAAAGACAGTTTAGTTATTTACCTTTATCACTTAAAACTTTTTTTAGTGTCCCACATCTGGGCACGAGTCTTTTCTCAACTATATTACATGTTGAGAGAGTTTAGCTCTTAATCCACACACGCTGGCTAAGTGCGGGTACGTGGATGTCACATATCCTCGAATGAATGGTTCTGAAATATGCCGGTTTCCTCACATTATTTTAAAATACATACAAATATACCATGTAATTATATTTTGCGATATATTCGTATGTAATACATAGCGTGCTATTTATTTCCACGTAGACGATACTGTTCAGTGTGCAGATTAATAGTACATCCGCTACTATGAGTTGGAAGCACAACACAACACATATAAAGCAGCCTCGGCTCCACGGTACGTTCTAGCTCTACCACTCGAAATGCTACAGACATAGAACGTAACTTTATAATTATTTAGCAATCTTGTTTAAAATTCAAGTTAAATGTATGTATGTATTTAAATAGAGACAATATTTCCTTATTTAAATCTATAAGTATCAACCAAAAATCACACGTTTTCAATTCACAGTGCAATACACATGTCCCGCCCGGGCCCGTCTACTCGGATTTATACCTAACCTCGGCCCGACCCGGCCACGTGCCGGTCTAATATATCTAATTAAACCTTATTTTATTATAGTGACTTTAAAATAAAAAAGTAAAGTCACTTCTTGGGATTAGATAAAGGGAGACTAGATAAAGAATCACAATATTTTTCAAAACAGCTTTCTCGAGACGCAATGCAAAGTAGGTACCTAGTAAATAGTGTAATAGCTAGGCTAAACTGTTTTATCGTCCCCACAATTACCTTACTAAATTTCATCGAATTCTTGGGAGCCACATTAGAAATCACGAATATAAGGGTATTTAAATACCTATAAACACATAAATGTATATGTATAAATGTATAAGGATCTGCTGGGATTTCTCCTAGAGCTGGGCTGACAATAGCGACGCCAGCCCAATCACGCAAAATAGGCGCATTTACTAGACGTTGAGTTGCGGAAAAATTAGCCCGCTTCAAACTAACTAACTATCTAACCTATAAACACAGCCTATAAACAAGAATTGGTAGTTTAAAGAAATAAAATCACCTGTTACAAGTCGAAATATATTAGACTCAATAAGCGCTGTACCAACAGAACAACATTTTAATGAAACGAGGTCAAGGACTCAACTGACAAATCGATATCAATATTAAATTTAATCATTTTGTATGCAGAGCTGAAAATGAGTTACGTTCTATGGCCAACTACTTATAGAATAGGAAGCGAGTGTAGGTAATGGTGCAAAATAGTGACGCAGTATTATTGTGGAGGGGGGGGTGAGCCCACTCCTCCTTCCACTGCCGCGAGTGAACGTTCACGGGAAAAATAAGATCCGTACTCTGTCCTGCTTATTCTTAGGAAAAATGCTTTTTGTGTATTTTTTCCTTATTCCTTGTCTTGTTAGGCGGATTTCTATTGTGTGCGTACCTAATTAAATCGCACACACAAACGTTTGCGTTATCAAATGTTCAAAGGATTTGATATTGATCATAATATTTTTATCTACATACATAAGCAGATACAGGTATTACAAAAATTAATCCCTAATTTGAAAAACTTATAGTACTAACTCTAACAATATATACCTAACCACGTCATTACATAGAAACGACTGCATTGCCGATTGATAATATTTTTTTGTTTTGCTTGTTATTGCCTAGATTAGGTTAAAGGTTCGTGGACACGGAAATTAAAAAGAAACGGATATGTGCCTTCTTCTCGGACCAACTGCAGCAAATGGTGCTGGATACTTTGCAATAAAATAGGCAATGCATGTGCCTTGAAAGTCAAGCAGCGCAGCAGTGCCAATTTTATTATGATAGAGTTATTAATAACTAGTTATCACGTTTCTTATTTAAGGTCGGCACTTATCTGACGGAAGATGACTGAGCGTATCGTCAGTCGCGTCTATTCAATCAATCAGATCGGTACATAACTGACGGAAAATGCGTTGCAAAAAAAATACTGTCAAACCGATTTGGATGGAATTTGGTATGGAAATAGTATGAGATCTGGGGAAGGATTTTTAAGAAGCAAAAAGGGATTAATGGTTTTGCGCGATAACCACCATTCGCGCGGGTGAAAAGCTAGTACTTACAAACATAATTTTTTTTTAAATATCTCTAGCTCCATCCAAATATTAATATCATATTATGCATAGGTACAATTAAAGCACCAGTAGGTAGGTACAATTCGATCAGCTCACTTATGCTCATCGGAAAACTGCACAAAGCTTAAGTATACTCGTAAGTTAAGTTTGATAACTAGAAAGCATAGAAGTAGATAGACGATTCAAATTCATACTAAGTATGAATTGAAATCCTCTCAGTGTAAACACAACTAAAATATTAGGTACCTACAGCTTCAGGTAATTTAAGGTAAAACAAATGAAACGAAACGCCATCCGACTAAGAATAAAAGTACCTTTTTTTATTTGACAGCCGGTTACGCCATCTTTCCTTGCTATGTTGAACCAAATGATCCTCTCGGAGTCCTCAACAAACCTTCGAATGTGCGTCGCATTCCCCGTGCACCCGATTACAATGATCATCTTGTATCCATGGGGTACCACAGATGGCTCTAAATTTAATAACAGCTGTTGTATTGTGATGTACTAGATTTTAGTGATTTTTTAACCCCCGGCAGGAGAATAAGTTATAAATTATAAGTACGACCTTATAAGTTTGATTAAATAGATGGACCAATTTGATTGCGGTTTTTATCTTTCAAAGCTGGAGTTATATATTCTCTAAATATAACTCCAGCTTTCGAAGATAGAAATATATAGATAGTTCTTATCTAAACAATTAGTTGGGGTTATTAATTAATAGTAATGTCTCAGATTTACGCGAATATCACACATTGAAATAAAATATCTTTATAACGGATTTTATCGGTAATAATTGTTATTAATAATTTTGGACGTCAAATACATCAGCCCACCCGTGACCATGAAGTCTGAAAAGACTTTGAAACGTCGGGATCTAAAATCTAAAATATACCATCTAATATAATATATTTCAATTATATAAGTTAAAAATTATATAAGTTAACTACGAGTAGGAACTTATCTGTGACAGTGTTATATTTTATATGGGCTTTGTAGTCTGAAATAAATAGTTATTATTGTTATTAATTTACAGTAGTACAGGTAGGGACTATCCTATCCTACTAATATTATAAATGCGAAAGTAAGTGTGTGTGTGTGTGTGTGTGTGTGTGTGTGTGTTTGTGTGAAGGTTTGTTACCACGTATCTCAATAACCCCTCAACCAATGTAAATGAAGTTTGAAACGTAGGTAGTGTAATACCCTAGAATAGGACATAGGCTAATAATATTTCCAAAAATCATCCCCTAAGAGGGTTAAATAGAGGGGTGAAGTTTGTATGCAACTTTTTATTCCTTGGTCCTATTCATTTGAAATTCGGTACACATAAACCTTATATCAAATAATGAGATACAGGTTTTTTATTTTTCCATAATAACTCGCATGGTGTGAAAAATGAGTTTTATTGGTAAAAATTAAAGTTTCTCTGGATCTGCTTAGTCTCAAGTCCGTTTCACTCCAAATTCGGCACACTTATACCTTAAAAAAAATCATAAAACACGTATTTTTTATTTTTCCAAAACTACAACCAAAAAATAAAATGAAAGTAAAACGAACTTTTGAAAAAATTTAATATTCCAGAATTGATTAGTCCTTGGTCCGATTCACTTCAAATTCGGTATAAATATAGCTTAAAACAAATAATGATACACGCGTTTTTTATTTTTCCAATTTTTTTTATCTTTATCCTAATACTACGCGGGTGAAGCCTGAGAAATTATTCTGAGGGAGATTTTCTTTGAAGTTGATATCAAATACTCCTTCGTCCTTTTTAGCTAAATTACTTTTTATTTGGACACTATGACGTTTGATAACTCAGTCCGATTATTAGGATTCGAAATTTAAATTTTATTTGTTCTTGAATATTTAATAAAAAACTTGCAAAAGTATTGTCTAAAAGCCGTAGTATTTTTTAAGAAACCACTATAGATTTATAGACATGCCTATGAGGGCTTGCTGATTTCAAAATGTTGCTTACACGCCTACACTACTAAACTAATTTTGTACGGAGATAGTTCGAGACCCGGGAAAGGATAGTTTTATCCGACTGCAAAAAAATAGATTAACGGTTTAGCGCGATAACCGATATCCGCGGGCCAAGCCGCGGGCCCAAAACTAGTCTATACTATATCTATAGGAGGTATTCTGCTATTAAATCACATCTTTAGGGACTAAGTAAATAATTTGTATTTCTGCTAATTGCATACTTACACCTATGTTACGTTATCATGTAACTATGATTATGATTGTCCGTCATAGAACATCGACAAAGTATTGTCAAACAGTGGATGTAATATAACTTCCTTGTAACTCTTGTAAGGTACCATCTCTACCTCTCTCTAATTTCTGCTCAAATAATATCTTCTCATAAATATTTGAAGTAATCTTAACATCATCGTATAAATAATTCATAAAACAAATAATAAAAAAATTGGTTTCATTTGGAGGATGTCAAAGACCTTCATCAATAAAGTTGAATTTGTTAACAAAATCGCACCAATTGCGATACATAACAGTCAATTGAATTGTCATTTCTAAGCCTACGACAACTTCTTGTGACCTTAGTCATAACCTGCCTTAAGGCCCGTCACATTGGGTCGATATGAAACGATTCCTTCCAACATGGTGACTAACCATGCTCCAGCTTTCTCTTTCTAACTCAAAACAATATACATATAGAAAAGGACGGAAAATAATTTAAAATTTGGACAGTAAGTAAACTCTTGGGGCAATGTACTCACCAACTGGTTGTGAGAGGACGAAAGTACGAATTTTTTTTCAATGAGAGAAAGATTGTTTATGTATGCACTGCGATGCATTTGCACCGGCTAATGTTCGATTGCCTGGAATTTAACACGCAGAATATTTTTAATGATGTGATGAATATAAAAACGTTACGTGCTTCGTTAGTTTAATATCCTTTAAAACAATCGATTTCGTTCTCATTGGGACACCAATATTATAAATATTTCTAAAAATAACATTCGATTATACAAACCTGAATTAAGAAATCTAACCATTACCTAGTATCTATCAAAGCGTTTTAAAAATGAGATAAAACTACTTTCTCTGATGACGTTAATAGTAGGTAGTAATCTGTATACTAAATTACACTTAAAACTTACACATTTTTTTCTAACTTTCACTGGCTGTTGCATCACAGGCTCATGACCAGATAGGGAAGGTCGTTGATCGGGTCGTCGTTTCGTTACTCGGGTCTAACATTTTTACAAAATTTTCACCGAGCAGATAATAGTAATATTTTAAAATTAAAATAATAGGTACTCGAAAATTTTTGGGTTTAAAAGCAATGTTACAGAGTATTTTTTTTTCTCTGACTTAAAAAAAGAGATTATTAAAATATAAAGGATATTGGCCACACTCATAAGGCTACATCTGGTCTAGATCAAAACTAGTGTGTTGGAACTATTACTCACATCATCGTACCGTCTTATAATACGATCAACCACAAGGCACCCTCAATATTAAGGCTACCGACATAGGCCTATAGCTACATAAATACACATAACAAAAAAAGTTGTAAAAGAAAAAAAATGTCAATGTAAGTACATAAAAGTTCCTATATGACGAGTACCTTTCTTGCTTACTCGTACTTTCGGCGGTTGAACCCACTCGGGGTGACATTGCGACTTACGAGTGACTTCATCCACTGTACTCACACTCTCTAAATCTTGATACTTGAATACTGACTGGATTAATTTTTTTCACTAAATTGGTGTATCTATTTTTTTTTTATGTTAACCTGCTTGCCTTCCATCCATTTTGGCTTCAGCTAGCTCAAATCTCCATTTGATCAAGTCTTTTAATAAGTGTCATATAAAAACTGTAAAAATAATGTTGAATGCAAAATATTAGTACGAGGTCGACGATCTATTATGAATACTTGTAGAAACTGAAATAATCCCGAATAACCCGATAGCCAAAGGCAGATTTTTGAAGCTAAGGCAATCCTTAAAAATTACACAATTTCACTTAGTAATCCTCATCTAATTAGCTTCATGTTGTCCATGTTCGGTTTTTTTATTCCTATAATAGGCTTGCGCTTCACCACAACTTGTCCACTGTGACTGCATGCAATAAACATACAAGTATGTTTGTTAGTGGTTAGCCATCGACTACACGTATAAACAAAGCAACACTACTTGTCTTGTCTTGTTCTACTCTGATTCTAAGAGGAGTTTCGTTCTATATCTCCGGAGTCCATCATCAAATCAATAAAACTTCAATGGGATCAAGTGGGCACGACATTATAGTTTCAATAAAAAAAAATCAGTCCACAATTGAGGAATTTAAATACAAAATATAGATAGGAACTTCTTCCTTTTTTAGAAGTTGCTCGGTTAAAAATGTACTTACACATCCGTCCCATTAAAAGTTTTTAAATTCTCCTTTAGAGTGCATAAAAAGCAAAAACACAGTCTAATATTATTTCAATTAGAATTCATCTCATTCTATTCGTCAATTAGAATTTATCTCATTTAGAAATGAGATTAAATCGGTAACGACTGGGAATCGGACCCGCGACTTTATATTTCAAAGGCGAGGCCCATACCGCTGTGGCACCGCTGCTATCTCTGCTGCCTTAGAAAAGTGATTTGAATATTGCTACAAGTTTGATAAAAATCCATTATATTCCGCCGTTGCTAGAGTATTTAAGTAATAGAAATAAAACTACTTTATAACGAATTAAAATCCGCTATAGGGTAGTTTATTATAATTAATCGTTAATAAATGGTAGGTAACTTCAATAATAAACACTAAGTTTGGCTTAGTTGAGATGTAGTTAGTAATAGACCATCTAACAAATACCTAATCTGATCGCTTGCGGATTTCAAAAAATCTAATTTTAGCAAATATCAAAACTTATCCAGTGGCCCAGCCATATTTGTAGCACTTGCCGTGCGTACGGGAGCACTGATGCACCACACCGGCTCGATTTTTATTTTAAGACTTTTTATCTTTGTCCTTGAAATACGAGTTTAGATTACGTCGATGGCTATGCTCTTTTTGTTTCAGTATTTAATTTGTAAGTACCTCGTCAATACATTAAATTACAAAACTGTTTTTTACCTGTCAATTATAATAATAATCTATAAATTTTAAGTTTTCAAATTACGTTCAATAGTTTGCAAAATACTATTTGCTTAGAAAATCTTAACTTTTATAACCGATTCAAAAAAAAAGAGAGAGATAAATATTGCCGGAATTGCGCCAAATTCACAATAATGATCCTAAAAGGATAGAATCCTTATTCTCCGTATCTGCCAAATTTCGTAAGAGTATGTATGTATATCGCAATTTTCGAAAACTGGCCGATGGGTTGCAATTATTCTTTTTTTTTAAATGCAATACCTTCCAACTTAGAGATAATTTAAAGTAGCATCAAAATCGATTTAGCCTTTTTTGAACATACATTTAAGTTTCTAGTTCAATGACATTATGGATGTCGTTTCTGAGGTTTTCGAGAGCGTGGATTACAAAAATGAGTATTTTGAGATGTAAGTTGGTGGATAACATTGGGAGTTGGTGGAGTCTTTGACTTTCTATCATCTGTTTTTAACATGGCGGATATAATTCTTTTTTAACTCTTACATAAATACAATACAGGAGACTTAAAGTAGTAACATTAGTTTTGAGCCGCATACCAATATAACAGTCGATATAACTAATGTATAACATATATCGTTTCCAAAAGAATCGGCCATGCAGTTTGTTTTTACTTTTCATAATTAGACTAGTCCCGGTGAACTTTCTTCTTATTTCTTACCTTTGAACCTTCTTTGAGCTTCTAAAAATATTTCAAAACTAAAATTAGTCAAATTGGTTCACCCGTTTTCGAGTTTAAGTGTTACAAACATCCGTTAATTAATTTTTTTATACAAATGCTACTTTAAGTTTAAAAACAATATCAATTAATATACATAAATTTCTATTTGCTCAAGGGCTGGCATCGATCTTAAAACACTATTTGGTGTATGAGCCTGGATTTTGGAGAACACACATTTATGCTTGAAATGTAATTTTATTAACTGTATAAATTATTGTTATACCCCTTTTCTTTACTTCGACCTTTCTGAAGTCGGATAATTTTTTTAAATTAGGTTTATTTAATCATGTTGTAGATTAGTTTTTTTCTGTTTTCAATAAATAGATATTAAATTGATTGTGTCGACTACAGGTGAGACAATGAGCTTGTCATAAGTAGTTTATAATAAACAATCACACAACACACATTGGAATCGTTCGATGTTAAAATGTTTGTAATATTAAATGTGTTAGACAACTTTTGTAGCTGACAGCACCGCAAGAAACCGAAACAACGAAATAGTTTTCGTCAACTTAGTATAAATGCATCATGTTAGTAATGTGGATCACATTATGCCAGGTCAGGGCATTCTATCCTAACTCAGTACGCAGACATTGCAAAAAACGTTTGAACAAAAACACAAAAAGGCCTACAACCAGGGCGATGCACTTTTTCGGTCTCGACGATTCTCCCAAACTCGATGCACCGACTAGTCTTGTAAGTGGAATGTGAATTGGGCACTTTATGATGAAAGTGATACTCGTTCCTCGTTACCAACTTACTACCTTATTTTTTTTGAACATAACGTTTTCATAATTGAGTTTATAATTAGAATTAACGCTCGAAAATCCAACTTCATATTACTAGAATCATTTTTAAACTTAGTATCAGCCAACCAAACAAAATCAAATCAAATATAACATAACATTATCACTACTTTATTATAAAGCGTAAAATGTGAGTTTAAACATTTTCCCAATGTTATTAATTATATTATTGGAACCCTACTTCAAGAACCTAATAAACTAAGTTACCTGAATTGTAAAGTGAATATTGATAGTTATTGTAACCATAAATAAAATAGGGTTTACAAAATTTGTTTACAATTAAAAGCCTTTCATTGAATATAATGGAACTATTTTCGAGTGTTATTCATTGTATGGTAATGATATTCATCATTAGAATAACATTTGCGCAATGGACTTTCCCGCTTAATATCCTGAACAATGTTCAAAAATATGGCAAAGATAGATCAAGGTCATTGATTGAAAAAATTGTAACTACACAAAAGAATATTGACAAAAAGACAGACGTCAGTGATCCCATACTGATATGGTATATTTTCGACGTTCGATTTCTTAACATTGTATCTAGTTACAAATCTAACGAACAGGAAAATGCGAAAAGAATATTACAGTATACATTTAAATAAATTAAATCTGGATGAAGCAGGATTCCAAGTAAAAGCTACAAGATTATCACTGCAAAATCAAAATGATAAAAAATCCTCTCTTCAGACTTTGGAATACTTTTTCAAATCTTGAACATTCCTGTTACAGAAATCAAAATGGATAACCCAGAGTTATATAGTTGCGCAAACGCAATCCAAAGAAAAGCAGGTATCCAGTGCATCGAAGAATATGCAAACATCATTAAATGGAATAAACATGGAAAAGCTATAATAGACTTGGGCTGTGGTGACGGTAGTTTCACCACTTTGCTAAAGAATTATATACCCAATAATTACAAGATAGTCGCTTGTGATGTTAGCGAAAAAATGGTTAAATTTGCTAACGACAAATTTGGTGACGAAAACACGACCTTCCGAGTGTGGGACATAAAAGGTGATGTACCTCAAGAATTTTACGGAGCCTTCAATCATGTATTCTCGTTCTATGCGTTACATTGGATTAACGAACAAGAGTAAGTTTCTTATAATAAAAACCGACCAGGAGCGTGTCAGGCAATGCGCTGTGTAGGGTTATTATTTGTCCGAATCAGCGTACGTCTTAGTAGGCAGGGGAATTTCGAATAGTATTAACTATTAAAAGCGGGCCCACATAGCGCGATGGTATCTGACAAAGGAGTCATAAAATCCAACTTCACAAGGGATGTTTGTAAAAATATGATCTTTTTAAGCACCACCTTATTACCTCCCTACTCGTTAACCCCTTTAGCCGTGATATATTTTGAATTCATTATATATAGTACAAGCGTGAATTATTACATATCTACAAACAACGGTTTAGCTGGTAGAGGGGGGACACTTGACTTTAATTAATATTTCGGGAACTTTAAGGTTGGACTATTAATTTACCCATACTAAGTATTTTAATATTCTATCTAACGATATGCCACAAGACAGGACAGGCGAAAAATATGTTGTATCCCAATTACGTGTGTACCCAATTTTTTTTATATTTTATATTACTTATCTACATAAAGGCTTTAGGTTTATGTACATACTACCATGTCAAATTACAGCTCTGTAATACCAAATGACATGGCGGAACTATAAGAGTTCCTAGTTTATACCAAACCCTAAAAATGGGCTAACCATACCTTCAGATCTATTACATAATTATAAAAACTAGGACTACTTCATTGGAGCAAGTTGTATTAGGTACACGCACACTTTTTTAAAGTTTTAGAGTCGTAACACACTAACTAGTCCATAGCTTTACTATGTCCGTATTTTCAATCCGCTACTTAGCGCAGAAACTTTTTGAGGGTACCTCCCGTTCAATCACTCTTATTTTACTTAGCTTATACCAAAGTTCGGGGACAAGTTACTCGTAAATAGGTTTTCAAAAATTTCTCGATATTGCAAACACTTTTTTCCAATTATTTATGTTGGTAATCAGTTTGTGAAATTTTGAAAAATCAGAAAATAGAAATATAAAGATAGCTATGTAAACTGTACTTGAAAGGCTAAAGAAGCTTTGTTAGTTTAGGAGACAATAAATATTTACGTAAAATATAGGCACCAACTTTAATAGTTTTCGTTAAAAATACAAGATCCGAAAAAAAATCTTCCAAGTCTTATCCAATCTATTTCGTTCCTATACTTGTACAAAAGTAACTATAGGTTCAAATTATATAGGTGTCAGGTGACTATGAACATTAGGTGACAATAAAACCGTACATTATGCGTTGCCCGACACAGAACTGGTCAGTCATTTATTTTTAGTCATTTTAAATCAGATCTGCTGCTCTTTCTACCCTTGTCTTAAAACTCAGCTAATCTATATTTGATGTATTAACCTAAATATGAATGAAAAACAATTGTACGACCAAGGTGCTAATAAATAAGTATACCTACCCAAATCACAAGATCAATGTCAGTCGTGGCACTTTTGGTAAACAATTTTCTAGTCCGGATGTTTAGCTTCCACAAATATTAAATACAGTTGCAACGTTAGTAAAGGTCAGTAATAACAGTCCCTAGGTTATATTATTAGTTCAAACTTTTTGCCTTTTAAAAATTAAAACAAAATACGCTTAACAGTACTTATCCCGAAAACACTCTTAGATATTATAATAACTAACACATCAATCCCTTCGTTAGAAAAAGGAACCAATAGTTTCTTTCTTCCATGGTGCCTCCCAATACAGTGGCTAATCTTTAATTTTTAAGCTATGTTAGATTATGAAACTTCAAAGCAAAAATATCTTAAATGATTATTCCTATCACCAACGAGTGCAGTATAAGCCAAGCCTAGTAAAAAACCAAAACTAACAATAAATTTTACCAATTCGATATAGGTACTTAATTCTACTTTTACAGGAAAGCTTTTCAAAATATTTATGAACTTCTTGTCGGTGATGGAGACTGTCTCCTGATAATGTTGGGACATATGCCCATCATCGAAGTATTCGTTAAGATGAGCTTTACTGCAAAATGGAAATCGCTATTAATAAATTTGGAATCTGTTTTTATGTCACCTTACCATAGCCTCAAGGTATTTTATATCATTTTTTTGTAACATATGTTTAAATAAAAACCTAAGAAATATTATACATGGAAAATAGTAGAAATCATCGATCCTAAACTAAGCAGAGCTTTTACACTATGGATACCAGATAACTGCTACATTTTTTTTTGTAAATATGCATATAATAGAATTATCTCAGGTGTATACATAGGTACACTCAGACTCAAGAAGACAAAAATATACATGTTTGCGTAGGACACAAATGTTTTCCCAGGGCCTTTAGACAAATTACATAGCGAAACGACAGCGAAAGATCGAAAAGAACAAAATCTTTACAGTAGTGAATAATGTTAGTTAGGTCTCTGTGAAGATAAGAAGAATGTAGCTAGTTTCTGAATACACTAGTTTTACTAGTTCATTCATCAACGACGTTTATTAATATAACTCGAAAATCACTTTGAAAGTAACATCATAGACTGAGAGTGACGATTGAACTTGAAATCTTTTAAACACATTCGATGTAAGAACTAGCTGTGCGTCGTAACGTTGAATAAAAAAGTTCAATAAATGAACGGTTTACGTAGCAAGTTGCTATTACGTTAATTCACTGACGAATTTAACAAGTGGAGCAACTACTTAACGAACGTAAATCATCGTTAACGTTAGGTTAACGAACATTCCATCAACTACCCAATACAAGAAGATTGTTAACAATAACGAAATCTAGTAAAGTATGCTTTATTTATGAAAATTTCGTCATTTTAGGACCCAACGAAGAAAATAACAGGAATGTTGGAAAAGGTTGGCTTCAAAAACATTGAAGTTCAAAACAAAGAAATAGAATATATGTTTAAGACTATGGAAGAACTGAAAAGTTAGTAATGTTTCAATAGTTTTTATTGTAATTAAAAATCCGCTCAGAGATGCCATACAGTTGCTCAACTTATCTTCTACTTTTGTACGTTTTTATTTCTCATAATACTGCTACTATCGACTCTATATAAGATAAGTAATAAGTAGATATCTTATTTTATCTTACTCTTCCTAAATCCATCAAAATTGTTTTTGTACAGTCTATGAATACTTATTTAATTTTTTCCGTATTAGATTTGTTCTTGAGCCAGATTTGTCGTATTAATATGAAAATGTTCCCTGTAGTTAATTAACCTAAAACAAAATGTCAAATAAATTACTATTGTTCTATCCATTACAAATAAAAATCAGCTCTTTACTTGGTTATTTATGAACATCGGAATATAAACTATGTCTAATACGAAAAACGATATCTGAGGATCACTTTGACTATGGATCAAATCTACTTCTGATTACAACATCCTTCGATATTTTCAGATACCCTCCGAGCAACAGAGCCTTTTAAAATACCAAATGACATGTATGAGGATTTTATGCAAGATTTTCTAGAAATAGCACAGGATGTAAAAGGTTTAAGAATAGGCGACAATTATGAAAACCTATCTTGTACTTACTATTTATTAGTTATTTATGCAAATAAATAAAATTACCGAGTATTTAGGTCTATGTGACTTGTCATACATGACTATAGCATATTTTTTATTTCTATTTATATTTTATTATACCGACTTTTTATGATTCTACTTATAATTGTCGAGTTATTGGAAATAAACTGTAGTTTTAATGTTCTCAGTTGTTTGTTTATTTAACACATATTGATATCAATTAATTATTAACAAAACGACAGTTTACGGTGTAGTTAATGAAATAAGCTAAATATACCTAGGTAGGTATACCTACACGGAAAGTTACCAGAACATAGCGCGCGCGTGAACTTGTAAGTTTTCTAAATAATATTTACCGTTGTTTATCTACTCACAATTTGCTTTATTAATTTTTGAATTTTTTACAGATTCTCATCCGAAATAACTTGAAAGTATATGAATGGTTAAGATAAACATAATGTGCAAGCTACAATTTTACCAATCTCAACAAACTAAATTTATATATTTTACTTGCCAACCAAGTGGCATTAAATGAAAAAATAATAAGATTTAACAGAGAACCACGCTTTTTTTAGAATCTGACTTGACTTAAAGTGATTTTATAATAATCGGGAATATAGTTATTACCGACTGAATGTCTAAGTAGCCTAAAATGTGCTAATTCCGCCCCAACTGGAAATTTTCGTAAGCGACCATTGTCGAACCTATAAATGCTTATGAACCTCGCTCCCGATGCGACTGCCTGCCGAAACCGCGTTTAGTACGCAGACAACGCGCACGCGCACCCAGAAAATTCATAAAAAAGAACAAAAAATATTTCAATAAACCTTAAAGGAACTGCTATGGAAAACGCTGAACTATACCAGAGAAGCAATAACTTGCAAAAAAGGGATGCTCTTCTTTGCCTAGAAAACGAGAGCAAAAAAATTAAATGGAAAGAAAATAGCAACCGTATCATAGACATTGGTTGTGGAGACGGTAGTGTTACGAGCATGCTGAAGAAATACATCCCGAGTCCGTTTACGTTACTAGGGTGTGACGTCAGCGAGAAAATGGTCAACTTCGCGAACGACCATCACTGCAACGAGCAAACATCCTTCAGTGTGCTAGACATAGAAGGCGACCTCCCAGAAGGGATGAAAGGAAACTTTGACCATGTATTTTCGTTTTATGCGCTGCACTGGATCATGAATCAAAAGTGAGTAAACACGATAGGTACCGATTTATTTATATTTTTGAGAAATTTCATATTGTAGAGTCGTTAATTACTTGTTCTATATTTCGAAATATAGATAGCCTCTACTTCGAAAATAAATAAAAATTAATACAATGTAGTGCATGTGTATTATTGGCATTATTTTGTGTTATTTGTCTAATTACCGACATAAATTAATAAAAGTAAAAAAAAAATAGAAAATATATCGATAATGATCATAAATATGCTTTCATTGTACTGCGCGTCCACATAAGCATACTTATTGTTTGTTGTAGAAAAAAGTCGTAAGTGTGATTTGTTTTTAATACGATAAATTTGTAAAATCACTACCGGACTTATAACCGAGACCGTACCTAGGTACACACATCATTTATGTATTTTACCTTGAACTAGCGATCCGCCCCGCTTTGCACGGGCACAATTAATACCATTCTACTATTGGTGAAAACTGTATGAAAGTCCATTCAGTAGTTTTTGAATTATAGCGAACAGACAGCGGAAGCGACATCATTTTATAGTTACTGTGTAAAGATAAAATGATATCTTTGTTTTAAATTTTGGTTTGGCAAAAATTAGAAATGTATGTAGTTAACTTATAACGGGAATAATAATAATTAAATTTATTTCAGTCGTGCATTCAACAATATCTACAACCTGCTAGACGATGATGGCGATTGTTTCATGATTTTTTTGGCAAGTGTACCGCTGTACAATGTTTATCGCGAGCTGGCGCGCCTCAACCGTTGGAGTTCCTGGCTGCTCAACGTCGACCAGTATATATCTCCATACCACGACTCTCAGGTCAGCTAATGTTAAGATAAGCCCAGTAACGACTCTTTAGCGGGATACCACTGCTGAGTACAGGTTTTCTCACAACGATAACGAGTTAACAGAGTTTAGTCCGTAATCCACACAGGTTGACTATGTGCGGGTTAGTGGATGTGACGTATCCTCGAATGTCTAGTTTAAAGACATGCCGGCTTCCTCACGTTGTTTTTTTTCACCGATAGCAGCAGCGGCTTTGAAACAAGTCACATATAGATGTGTGTCCGCCCCGTTCTGTTCAATTTCGAGCCTCCTGATTAAGTATTTTTTTATAACTCCTAATTCGTATTAATTTATATAACTCATGTGTTTCAAACGTCAACTGTAAATATCTTCATATTATGTAGATTATTTTATAGGTACTATTTTTTCTCGAACCAGGACTTACGTCCAGTAGGCTGGTTCACGTAATTAAATGAGTTCAGTTGCAGTGCAGTTGACGCAAGTTTTGATCAAAACAGCCTTTTCCGTACTCTCGTAACTTTGACAACCGCTGTCAGATACGCTAGCGTCAAGTTCGCGTCACGCGAGCGCTTTAGACTAGATATGACAGCTAAACAATTAGAAGAATACCATTTTGCACTAAGACGTAAACTTAATTGCAACTGTACCGCAACTTGATCGGCGCGTCAAGAAATTACGTGAATTTGGGCACAGATCCTGTTATTGATTAAGCAGAGCTTGTAACCACTAGCATCCAATAAAATCTAGAAAAATAAACTAGTAAAATGCAAACTTAAACTTCATTTATGTGGGTATGGAGACCGCTGCGCTGGTTTCAAACAAAAGTTGAGACTTAACAGAGAACTTAGGTAAAAGACTTGGGTATAAACACAGTTACTAAGTGATTTCTAAAAATGAGTTAGCCTCTATATTTTGTTAATTAATGTAGCTACAAGTTCCTCATTACACGTAGCCTTGATAAAACTCAATAACTTTCAACTGTTCGTGTTTTTAAGGAACCCGATAAAGAAATTACGAAGATGATGGAAATGATTGGTTTTGTTGATGTCGATGTCGAATGTAAAAATATGGTTTTTATGTATGAAGATACTGAGATCATGCTAAGTAAGTTTAGTTTCATCAATTAAGTACTTGAATAATAAATGCGAAGCACCTTACAGAGTTTGATAGCAATATTCATTTAGTCAGATACATAAAATTGCTTATTTTTTTCTGTTTCAGAGGCATTACGAGCTGTAAATCCATTCAAAATCCCAAAAGACGAGTATGAAGATTTTATGAAAGATTTATATCTTAAAGTAATAGAGGAAATGCAAATGATAGACCATCACAACAATAACACACGTCCAAAAACTGTAACTTTCAATTACCGGCTACTCGTAGTTTATGGACGGAAACCAAAACGAAGTAAAGTATTAGGAGATTTAGATTATTTATGTACATATAGAAGAAAGTAACTAACTCCTAGAACATAGAAACATTCACGAAACATGTAACTAGATATTATTTGCCTAACTTCGAGAAAAGAGCTTTGAATGTGACGAAACTGTGTCATGTTGAATAGTACAAATTATAATTAAGTACAATTTATATGACGTATGTCGATTGCAAAGTATTACTGATTTAGTAAACAGTTTTATTTATATTTTACTATATTTTATTAAGTAGCTGTAGGGAAGTATTTATAAATTTTGATGAAATAAAACTGTGTTTTAACGGTTAGTGTTTAATACCATGGTTCTTTTCTTGTTCCTATGTAGTGTGTTTCTTTTTTCTAAATGACAATGTAAAAGTTAAACACAAGATGTTTGCTTTCTTGGTCACGGTCGTGACTTTGATGGAATAATCCCCGTAGAAAAACGAATTGCCAAAGATACTATTAGCGATGTCAGTTAGGTTGAACTCATGGAAATATGACCCCTAGAATCAGACAATTAGGTACAACAACAATAAATTAGTATTGCAATTCTAAGTTTAAATAGGATCTACATAGAACAAAATTGTAATACAAATTAGTAAGATATACTGTAGATTATACTGTATATTTTAAGTACTTGCCTCTTTGACTGCACAATTTTTGGTAACTCCGTAGTTGCTTCTAATAAGAGCTGCAAACACAGGATGCTCACACGGCCGCTGAATTTTATAATTCCACAAAAGTACATTTTCCTTTACCTTGTGGACTGCTATTCTTGTCTGAAAATTAAAATACATAAATTAAGAGGACTCTCACACATCAAATACCTACCACTGGAGACTACACTGGTTTCTTTATTTAGTAGGCAGGTAAACTAACAAAGGCGTTCATTTTTCTTTATAGAATTAATCATCTTATTAAAAGTATAGGTAATGCCCCTCGTCGACGACAGATTAAAATTACATACCTAGCTACTTTCATAGAGCAACCTACGCAATTACACACTAAAGACACTGCCCTAGCTATATCACCATTATTGCCTACGTAGACACGCTAGGATACTCTCGGAGGGCGGTGTGGGCGCGAGACAAGATATACCCAATATGAAAATTAAATAAACTCTCTCAAATTATCTACACGTTTTTATTGTCAAGGCAAGATAATTTATTTGCAATTATTGCTTTTCTACTGCTTACTACTGTACCTCGTTTTTCTATTTTTGTCCTGATAAGTTCTAGAAGAAACCGAAAATCTACTGCCGCTACGTGAAGACAAATTCTATAAAATATACATTTTTTTATCCAATAATAGGCTTACGCTTGACCACAACTTGCCTATTTACTGTTTAAACTTTGATGTGGTCTAGAGGGAACTCGCTTACCCAGTAAATATTTATTTACTTAAGAGTTGAAGACAGGCAGAATATAGGGCTATCGGGAAACAGAGATGCTGGCAGTGAATTCCACAATTAGACAAAGGCATCGTTCACACCAAACTAAAAAGACCGTAGACTTTCCACTATATATCAGGGGCGCATAGCGGTGCCTCTACTTATCCGATGGTAGAATATGGGAATATGGTTATGTAATTCCAACGCACACATACTCATATGGATCCGATAGAATACCAAAAGACTAGCAACGCTCTGGCGATGCTTTGCTTTCAATTTCTGTATAAAATTGTTGAATGTTTTTGTTTACACAGATCTACAATCCATTCTTTAACCCAGCATGTTTGTTTAGGTAACCTTTTCCTTATATCTATGCTATGTTAATTTTTAATAACATAGCACTCACAACCGCAGCAGCTAATTATAAACACGAGTGAACTGAAAGTAAAGTAAATATATTTTAACTAGTTTTCCGACCGCGGCTTCGCCCGCGGATGTCGGTTATCGCGCTAAACCATTAATCTCTTTTTTCGCAGTCGGATAAAACTATCCTTTCCCGGGTCTCGAACTATCTCCATACAAAATTAGTTTAGTAGTGTAGGCGTGTAAGCAACATTTTGAAATCGGCAAGCCCCCATAGGCATATCAATAAATCTATAGGGATTTTTAAAAAATTCTATTTCTTAGACCATAATGTAAGTTTTTCATTCAAATACCAAGAGCAACTAAAATTTAAATTTCGAATTCTATTTATCGCAAAGAGTTATCAAACATGTCATTGTGTCAAAATAAAAAGTAATTTAGACCAAAATCACGAAGGAGTATTATCAACTTTGAAGAAAATCACACTCAGAATAATTTCGCAGGCTTCGCCCGCTTAGTATTATAATAAATATAAAAAATATTGAAAAAATAAAAAACACATGTTTCATTATTTTTTTAAGCTTTAATTATACCGGATTTGAACTAAATCGGACCAAGGAATAATCAGTTATGGAATATTTCCAAAAAAACGTATTTTACACCCCACCTGGGGGTAGTTTTAGGAAAATAAAAAACACGTGTTTCATAATTTCTTATAAGGTTTATGTGTGCCGAATTTGGAGTGAATCGGACTTGAGACTAAACAGATCCAGAGAAATTTTAATTTTTACAATAAAACTCATTCTGTACACCCCTTGGGGGTAAAAACTCTCTCAACTCATAAGATAGTTTAGAGAAGACCCGTGCTCAGCAGTGGGACACTAAAAAGGGTTGAAGTGAATGTGTGATGTACCTGCGTGTATGATAAGACATACAGGTTAAGATTTCTCTATGATAGAGCTAACGATAGGGCAAAAAGCTACCATAGAGCGCTCTCATGATCTCTACCTGTACGTTGAAATGAGAGACTAGATTAGACTACCATCCTAATTGTCTAGCTCTATTAGTCAATCGTGGACGAGGGGATTTTTCAAAGTTAAAGAAACGAACAGACCTCATTGATTTCAGTTGTTTTCAAATACGTAACATTTAATAAAATTATGTATTTATCATCTGTCGGTCGTTTGAAGATTGACGTTGAAATCACAGTCAAATTTTGTAATTTGGGCCCTTTGCAATTAGAATATGCATTGCAGTATAAGTCGTATGTGCCCTGCAAAAAAGATTTATATTATTAAACTGTTGCTAGTGGTAGTAGTAGTAGATAGTATAAAGAAAATAAATAAATACCAGCATTAATCTATATTTTCTCTTTATTTATTTTTTTAATCTTGATTTATAGGGTTTCTTTAAACGTATCGAAAATGGTGGCTTATACTTGTAATGATTACTTTGAACCGTGAGAAAAACAGTCGTGGAGATTTTATTTTATATTAAATGCCTTGGCTGTTTAAAATAAATGAGCAAGATACATAATAATATGTATCTATTTATAAAGCCAACCAAGTTCTAATTGAACTTGAAAATAGCAGTCTATATACTTTCTTATAACGTATAAATCATTATGCCTAATCCTAAATACATAGTTACAATACAATATTATTATTTTGTTTGCTGTTCCGACGTGTGTGACTAAAGACAGCAATAACGTGCGAATAAGAAGCAATAATTAGTGCCACCATTTATGATTTTTTATTTTTTATTGGTTATGGTTAATTTAATTTCATATAATGTATAGTATAATAAAAGTTTGTTTTACAGAAAGATGTGTACATAAAACATATTTCGTATAAGTACTACAAGTAGGTAGTCATGCACTGCGCGCGGGTTAATAGTAGACAAAAGTATATGAGGTGTATTACTGCCCGCCCCAGCTTCGCCCAAATGGTGTAAGTACTTGTGGTGTTAGCGGTATCTAAAATAGTTTAACCTACTTACTGAATATACACACCAAATTTCAAATCGATCAATACGGTGGAGATTTGTTGGAAACACGAGAATCTTATATACCTCTTGGCTTGTACTACGTATTTCTCACCTTTTAAGCCTTCCATAGACGTCTACGAATATTTCAAAACCGAAATTACCGAATTAGTTTAACTATTTTCGAGTTTTAGCGCCACAAACAAGTGACCATTTATTTTTAATAGTTCCATATTAAAACAGGAACAATAATATCGACAGCACCGACATGACAATGTTATAAAATAAAATCTGAATATTTTTTTCCTGTACCCAGAGTACACACGTAAAGCGGAGATATATTTTTTTACTCGCTAGTCCTATCGTGTGGCATACTATTAGATAATCCTTTCTTATGTTGTCGGTCATAGTGAGTTTAGACCGGATCAACGTCAGCTGTCAAGTATGACAGGTGACATCGCAGAGCTGTTCGACTGAATGAATGAAGTGTTGTCTATGTATAGCTTTATGATTATCTATATTGTTCTTTCTCTGTATTAACTGTTACCATTTCAATTAATATATCGCTGGACCCCGTGCGAGTTAGACGTCCGCTGGTGAATCAGTAGATCAACTTACGAGACGCCAAGTAGAGCGGTATTTATCTTAGTTTTACTTATTGAATCCCCTAAGAACCCATTAGTTTAATATTGGGTAGGTAGGGTCATATGGGAGTTACTGATTAAACGATAGACATTAGGTAGGTGGTTATCAATAAAACTACTCACCGATTTGGCATAAATAAGAGGGTAAGTTAATATAAAAGACCATCCTGACACTTTACATATTTCTCCATTTACCGTACCTACTTCTGGTTGAGGGTTGGTCTGGTTCACACCCCCTCCTCCTCCCACAGATAGTACACCCCTAGACCTCATAAGGAACTTATGTGCCAAATTTGGAGTCTCTAGACCCAGCGGTTTAGAGTGTGCGTTGATATGTCAGTCAGTCAGGCAGTTAGTTTCTTCTTTGATTTAGAGGAAGATAGTATAGTACATCTTATTAGATCCCCAAAAAGTCTGCCTGTCTACTTAAATAACAAAAAGTTGTTAATGAAACACGAATACTAGACTAGAAATAATTAATAACTACTACCTACTTAATTGTTTATTTTTACTCAAGCTTATGACGTCAATTGGTGTCTCACGATAAAATTTATAATATGTAGTTAAATTTATAATACTCACACAATAAAAAAAAAATTCACATTGCATAATACCTATCTTACCACTGTATCTCCGCCTTATAAATCTATAAAATTGTATAAAGGACAAAATAAGTAAAGTTCCAATCTTACATATCCTTATTCAGTTTTATATAGTTTACTTGCTTCTGGCCGCGGCTTCGCCCGCATAGTATTACGATAAAACAGCTTAAGAGCCGTTTTAGACTGCAATCTATCTCTGTGTCAAATTTCATCAAAACCCGTCCAACAGTTTTTTCGTGAGAGTAACAAACACAGGGAGTGTGTGTGATAAGCAGGGTATTTTTAAAAATAAAAAATACGTGTTTCATTATGTCTTTTAAGGTTTATGTGTTTCGAATTAGGAGTGATTAGAACTTAGGCCTTAAAAAGATCCAGAAAAACTTTAATTTTCATGAACAAAATTCATTTAACATATCTGAAGGTAGTTTTGGAAAAGTAAAAACACTTGTTTTATTATTTGTCGTTAGATTTATGTATACCTACCATAGATCTAGCATAAGTAGATCGGAAAAGCGAAAGAGATAGAGAATAGAATACACATATGTTAGAGTGAGATAGACAGACGAGACAAAACACGTACACGCTACGGTCCCGTACTGTAAAATTGTTTATCGTGACCGGAACAAATAAAACTATATCTCTTTATATATTAAGTTTCAAAGCGAAATTTTGTATTAAATAGACGATAGTTATTAAGGTTACCTGTTCTGTACCAGCATGTCACGCATCTAAAAGAGAAAACTGACAAAATTATACTTTTTACACTTAGGTAGGACTGATATGTTTTGCTCCCTACATGCCTTGTTTTAAAACTGCTGCATGTTTTATCACATTAATACTCTAAATTCATAGGCAGTCAATTTAAATAATATAAAATACGTGAATTCCCGCTATTTTTAACACCACTTTTTCAATATAGAGTCTTACTATTATCAATAATATTATCACATTAATACTCTAAATTCATAGGCAGTCAATTTAAATAATATAAAATACGTGAATTCCCGCTATTTTTAACACCACTTTTTCAATATAGAGTCTTACTATTATCAATAATATTTATCGATTTTTTTTTATAGTGTTAAATAGATAACCGGTATAGGTTCCAAACAACTTTCGTGATGTTCGTTAATTTTTTTAAGTTTTAACCGACTTCTGAAATATGAGATATTGTTTTGGGTTTAGGTTATTATGTTTTTTTTTTTTTCGATGTATGTTCTCCGATCTCTCTGTCAATTGTGAACTGATTTTGAAAATTCTATTTATGTTTGAAATAATATACTGCCATAGTAAAAAATGGTGATCTTATGATGGACTTCGGAAATGGAAAAATATCTTCATATTTTTTATTGCTTGGTTTATATGTGTAGTCCATAGTAACTACTAACTAGGGGCAAGAGGACCACCGAGGCAGTTTTAATGATCGCAGTATTTGGACCAAAATAGTTATGCCTTATCTAAGACTGGAACCACTTTTGTCTCAATTTTGGGTTAGAAGGTCCCAAACACGAGTTAACTCTCCTTTCAATTGAAACATTTGTAGCATTGTTATGACTACCTACTATTGAGGTTTATTTTGTGCATTTTAGTTGCATTTATGAAAAAATATCTCGAAACTAAAAAAATCCAACAGAAATGACGGCGCTAAACAGCTGTCATGTGGCCACTGTCGGATTTTAATGAAATCATTTGGAACGTTTTGGCGCGATTATTTTAATTGAAACCGCAATCTTTGCTTAATTATATTTTTTAATATACTGGTGGCTACATGAAAATCCTTCAAATAAAAGCAAAAATTTACTGAAATGGCATACCTTATAAATTAACCAAAGCATTTCACTTCATAATTAACGAAATATTGATTTCCATACTGTTATATTAACAAACTTTAAATATTGTAATGTGTCTTAACTTACAAAAACAATGTTGATATAAATAGTGTGATATCAATAAATGATTACTAATTATATATTTTTTTATTCTGTTAGAATATAATCACTAGCCGTCAAACAGTGTTATCGATAATCGAAGTATCAGGCGGTGCATGGTGCAGCAAGCTCTATGCGCCACGCACACATTCACAAAACACGCACACTACTGCAATTGGTTTTTGGTCTCGTCTTGATCACTACATTGCCAATCTACTGTAAGCGTCAGCTTACCTCCTAAATCTATGATACCTACCGATTTTTTTGTAAATAGAGCCGAGGAATAAAAAGTTTTACTTTATTGCTCTATTTATCAGTCTTTGGAAATGATTTTTGAAATTATTATGTCCTATTCTAGAGTCTACACTATCTACGTTTCAAATTTCCCAAAAAGATAAACACACACACACATCAACTAAAATGTACTTACAAAATTGGCATTACTTTTAGGAATGTTAAATTGCTGGATTTGTCCATTAACCATTAAAACCAGGAAAATTACAAAACGCATCGTACGAACTAATCACGTCAACCAGAAATGGCTGAATAACATTAAATATCACCATTTTACAGAAATAATAACAAGTTGATCTATTTTTAATGATACCTACAGTAATTCTACGAATTTTCATACTTAGTTACCAGTGTTTAAAAACTACTAACATATCATCAAGAGATGGCCGCGATAAAATGGAAACTGCACTATTTAAAATATTAGACCTCAATAAAATAAAATGACGAATCCTAATTATAGAATGTATGAATGAGTAAGAACATCAATTTCTGAACATAAATTCCACCTTGTTCACTTTTAGTTAAAGGTTAAGGTTACACGCGTTAGGGTAAAATGTGTGCAAATGAGATGATGTAAGAATGAGTAGGTAGGTGTACCTACCTACCTACCTACTTATTTGTACCTAGTCTGTGTTATGAGTTTTGTATTATACTTAGTAGGTATGTACTCACTAGAAACGTACACGGTAAAAAACTTACATACGACCGAACATCGAACCTCCTCCCTTTTCAGAAGTCAGTTAAAAAGGATTATTATTAAAGAAACATTGTGAGAAAAACTAAAAACAAGGTTTATAGTCATTGACACAGATATTTTTCTAAATATAGTTAAGAAGGTTTTAGGTACGTTTTTTCTCTGCAACAAGGGTGACGCTGCAGCCATACAATCGTTTTTTAAACCCTTGTGCCCTATGATCTTTTTAAGCGTTTTTCGTTAATAGATATAACAAATTTTCGACACTCGCGAGGGAATCAAAACCTACTGGGTACTTCCCGTAAACTAAGAATCATGAAATTTGGTACGAAGCAACGTCTTATAACACGAATAAAGGAAACAATGCAAAAAGCATATCTGTGCCTCCTGTGATAAGTGATATATATTGAATTGTACCCTTTTTTGTGTTTTTTGTCATGGGCGTTGTCAGAAAATTAACAATAGTTTAGTTCTTACTCCCGTTTTTTTATCTGCTATAATTTCGGAGATAATTTTATGCAAAGTGATATAACTGTCTGGGTCGTTGGGCAAAACTTCGTAAATATCGATATTTGTCTATGTGTAACCCCCATATGTAACTACTAAACAATTCACAACACAACAATAATTTCACTACGTTAATAGTGAATTCAAATACGTCTAGAGTTATATCCCTTTGAACCGATTTCTTTTTCATAACAGGGTGACATAAATAGGGGACTTATAAGAAAAGAAATTGAGTCTACAGGGTTGTATCTTTATCTTTTGTTTTAGGATTATTGTGCACGATTCATTATTCTGATGAGTTACTGGATACTTATCTTCGTGTCAATTAACACTAAGACTATATTTGCAATGTAATTTTACTGTACATGTATCACATAATATAAGCACATAATAAACTTTAAAAAGGTACAACTCAAAGGTTTTTGATGAATTACTTTGAAAATGAAATATTTACCAAAAACACAAAAATAAATAATAAAAGAAGGTTAGAAGACCCTACAAATTAAGATGCTCAAGTTAAATATAACTCAGTTAGTTCACGAACAAAAACTGTTTAAATCTTGTTTTTACTCTCCTGTAAAATGATTATTTTTCAATTGTATCACTTAACACAGGAGGCACAGATATTTTTTTAGTTTCATAATATGATAATATTTTTTTGATAATTTTAAACTTACTGAGGTCTATAATACCTTTAAGCTGTTACAAAATTAAACTCCTATGTTAACGCAATCAAACCACAAATAAATCAATCAATTTAAGCCACAAATTTTGAACCTCGCCACTACTCGCAACAGAAGAACCTAAAGGATACAAACTACCAGTCGACCTAGAATCTTTAAATTTGGCATGAAGCAACGTTTTATAGACACATAAAGGCAAATTTCGAAAACATTAATTTTTAGTTACATTTATTTATTTATTTAGATTAGCCAACGATTGTCTACACCATACATGACAGTATAAACTTTTAATTTTATACGGACAAAGTGTAACAATCACTTAAAGGCACACCGCATTCACAAAAACGGCTTTAGTAAACATTATACAAAAATAATATTAAAACCAAAAATTAAATAAGAGTTAAAAAATAAAACAAGTGAATTGCAGCATAGGATCACCAAAAGAAATCAGGTGAATAATTGATGACATTTTTTAAGATAAGGATACAGATATTAGTATAGCTGCAATCACTATTAAAATTTAAAATAAAGTTGTTATAATGAAACCTAAAAACATTCATAAATTATTTAAAATAATAGACAAGAAAAATAAAAGGGTACCAAGCAAAAATAGCAAATTAACCTTTACATTGTTCATTTTATATAAGTAAATTCATTCATACATAATACATATAATTAAAAACAAAAAATGTATATCTATATCTGGGTATCTATTGCAAAGGAGTGACATTATTTATAATAATTTTAAAGATTTTGCTCCAACTGTCGTTGTGAATATCTAGCAAGTCACTAGAGCTGTTAAAGATCCTGCATAACCTGGGTATCGGTGAATTTGCTCCAAGCACTGTTTCCTTACATTACATCATCATCATCATCCTATTCTAGGCCTTACTAATCCGGTGAGTTGTGGCGGCCGGCCAATGCTGCGGAGTCCATTGCTTTTCTCCACTCGAGAACCTTCATGTCCCCGCGGTTATCGGTTCTACAAACGATGTGGCTTGTTCACTGGCACTTCAACTTGCCCACTTTGATCCACTATTTAGGTGACTAGTTCTTTAGACCTTTAGGATAATTCACGTAATTAAATAAGTTCAGTTGCAGCTAAGTTTCGATCAAAACAGCCCTTTTCGTATTCTCGTAATTTTGACAACCGCTGTCAGATACGCTCGCGTCAAGTTTGCGTCACACGAGCGTTTTAGCGTATGTATTTTTTATATGACAATTACAAGAATACCATTTTGCTCTTATACGTAAATTGATCGGAACTGCACTGCAACTTGATTGGTGCGTCAAGAAATTACGTGAATTAGCCTACTGATCGCGTAAAGAAACTCCGAGCATAGCTCTCCCCATGGCCCGTTGAGCGAGCTTGACCTTGGCTTTGTTTCATTAAAAAAGTTGTCATTGATCCTTTTTTCTGTCTACCTTTCACTTACTATCTAGTACACATAGATTTAGGATATTAAATCTATGTTCTAGTAAAAGAATAGATAGAGTCACAGATAATATAATACTATATTAGTTAGAGCCAAAGATTTTATCTAGAATATGAAATCAAAACAAAATGTTTACTATGCGATTCATTTTTTAAGTGTGTGGGGATAAACACATCTGCTATCCATTTGAAATCGGAATGGATCGCTAGTAACTTATATAAAGGTATAATGCAGATGGAGGAAGAAAAAAAATTAATAAAACTAGACGACACTTAAAATGAATTTCTTTACATACTACGTCCCTCTTTGAGTTACCGGTATAAGTGTACCAAATTTTAACTCAATCAGTCCATAGATTCGAAGTAATTCGACTGTGGCAGTTAGACAGATAGTCACGGGAGAGACTACCTACCAGTTACTCAAAACTATCTACCAGCTCCCCTTGTAAAACGAAACCCTGAAAGCGTGAGTTTCTTTTGCTCTCAATCGACTTTTTTTTAGTAGAAGCACTTTACCTATTGTCGGCTTTTTAACGTTTTTTTACGATGAATATATTTTGATTTTGAATATATTTTATTTACCCTCAGTTTTTTGTATTTTGGTTTAAGTTATATGTTTGAAAATCTCATTAACTAAAGATTTGTTATATTTATTACAATTGATTATTTGGTTTTTGATTGGTTGTGGATTAAATAAGAAATTTGACGTTTTTTCTTAATATGGAGACTTAAAAAGGGCTGTCTTTTAATTTCCTACACTGTCACAGGATGAGCAAACCCTTAAAGGACTTTTTCTGCAAGAAAAGTACGTAAGATAAAGACTAGGCTAGATTTCTCATCATCACACACTTTTGAAGCTCTGTCAACCCCGTGAAGAATATAGACGTGGTGTTACATTTATTTACACACTAGTTTCCCGCCCGCGGATGTCGGTTATCGCGCTAAACCATTAATCTCTTTTTCGCAGTCGGATAAAACTATCTTTACCGGGTCTCGAACTATCTCCATACAAAATTAGTTCAGTAGTGTAGGCGTGTAAGCAACATTTTGAAATCGGCAAGCCCCCATAGGCATATCCATAAATATATAGGGGTTTCTTAAAAAATACTACGGCTCTTAGACCATACTTATTGTAAGTTTTTCATTTAAATAACCACACAGACTATTAAGAGAACCTAATAACCAAAACCAAATAAAGTTTAAGTATCGAGTTCTATTCGTAGCATTGAATTATCAAACATGTCATTGTGTCAAAATAAAAAGTAATTTAGATGAAGAAAATCACCCTCAGAATAATTGCGCAGGCTTTGCCCGCTTAGTATTAGGATAAAAAAAATAATTGAAAAAGCAAAAAACATGTGTTTCATTACTTGTTTTAAGCTTTATTTATACCAAATTTGAAGTGAATCGGACCAAGGACTAAACAGTTATGGAATATTAAATTTTTCCAAATAAACTTATTTAACACCCGCACCGGGGGTAGTTTTGGAAAAATAAAAAATACGTGTTTCATGATTTCTTTTAAGGTTTATGACTTATGTTTGCTGAATTTGGAGTGAATCGGACTTGGGATTAAAAAGATCCAGAGAAACTTTAATTTTTACAATAAATCTCATTTTTTACACCCCTTGTGGGTAATTTTGGAAAAATAAAAAACATTTGTCTCATTATATGTCTTAAAGTTTATGTGTACCGAATTTTAAGTGAATAGGACCAAGGAATAAAAAGTTGCATACAAACTTCATCTCTCTATTTAACCCTCTTAGTTGATGATTGTTGAAAATATTATTAGCCTATGTCCTATTCTAGGGTATACACTACCTACATTTCAAATTTCAATAAAATCGGTTGAGCGGTTATGGAGATACGTGGTAACAAACCTTCACACACACACACACACACACACTTACTTTCGCATTTATAATATCAGTAGGATACAGGAAATTTAATAAACCCCGACACAATTTTTAGTTAAGAACCATATCTTTTACTTTATCGTTATCTAATAAAAAAGCGCATTAATTTTTTTAAGTTAAAGTATGTTTGAGACCAAAGTTAAAGTCAAATACGGGTTAAATTGCAATTATTTTATATTGCTAGAGAAGCTAGGTAGGTAAGTTATATTTTCTAATTTAGGGTTGGCACCGCCCTCAAAAAACTATTTACACTTATGCTTTAAAGTGGACTTATTATATTGTAGCTATAAATTATTATTTCACCCTTTTCTCGTACTTTGAACTTTATGAAGTCTGATTAATTTTTGAAATTGATTTTCATTTATTTCCTAAGCTTTTCTTAGGTAAAGTAAAAAAAATGTTTCGATTTTTTTTTTGATAATATCTCAAAACCGACCAGATGAGTTTAACTCCTTTCTAGCTTAAGTATCTACGTACGGCAGTATAGTCATATGCCAGTTATGCCAACTCTAAAAAACAACCATGGCAGACAAGGGACAAGTACACGTTTACTGCGGCAAGTAAAATCATAATTCTTCATTTGGTGCGGCGGCGGGCCAAAATGCGGCCTCAATGATATTTCCGCCAGTGCGTGGCAGGTCTTTCTAGACCCACTAGCACGAGGATAGATTAAATTGCTATAACTTTGTGGAAACATAATGTATACTTTTCTTTTTTATATTGTTAGAATGACCTTGACCCCAACTTCCTTAAGTTTGATTCGCCCCGGGATCTGCCAAACAGCAAATGAGAAATAAAGCAGGAAAAGCGGCAGGCCGATATCGACCTGAACCGCACTAGAAAGTATTTTTAGTAGTGATGGGACAAGGAAAAATAAGGGGATATCGGAAATAAAACAGAATTATCGTAAAAGAACTGAATAACGATTTTATTTATTCACGTAAATAAAATATAAACTATTTACTGTAGTAGGCTAGTTTTTAAGAATAATCATTTTCATAAAGGATGGTATTACATAAAAAATCCCCACGTCATTATGAGTCTAAAGCTGATATGTTGATATGTGCAGGTAGTAAATAAAATTTATCGCTTGTGCTTTGTTTTCCGTTTGTTTCCACATTCTTTTTATTTTTCTTAGTGGAAAATATTTCTTCACTGCTGTCACTATCACTGTCAATAACTGCAGAGCAAATTACTATATTTTCCAAAATTTGTATTTTTCTTTTATTGTTTGGCATCGTTGATTAAATCGAACACTACGTCATATCAGTTAGCACAACACTAATTGGCTGGGCGCGCGCTCTGTGCGGTATCGGATCGCCAGCTGCCTAATAGGAGGGCGGGCCGAAATAGACCCACTGCCGCACTCGCGGATGTTTTTCACCGGTCAATGCGTGGTAGGTCGATAAAAGCCTGCCGTTATGTTTTGACGGGGAACACCTACAATTAGGACCGCAAAATGAAATATATATTTGTCTGTGTCAAATTTTTACAAACACCTGAGATAATCGTTTCGCACAAGCGAGAGGGACATAGTTTTCTTTGAGCACCAGCTCAAGTACCGCGGCAGGCCGATATCGGCCTGTTACGCAGTAAGCGTGTTAAACCACCCAACCTCATACCGGCAATAGTAGAAGGAAGCAAGCACAACATGCTTCTAACATACCAGGAAGTAATGCGGACCTACGTTACCAACAGGGAATTAGGCTTGCTCAAAGTAAGACTTGACGAAGCCGCTATCTAATACAACGACACCCACCAGGTTATTCCTGGAACCATGGAAGGTGACGTGGCGGCTTACAGCGCAACAGCTGGTTTTGTAACAGCCGAAGAAAGAACAAATGAAAAGAAAGGGCCTCAAAAATTCCACACACTACCAGAAGACCTCATAGTAGTAACAGCACAGTGCACCCAAATAATGCCCGAAGATAAAATAGCCCAACGAGCCAAATCGTTAATACCATCTTGGCAATATTGGGCGGTCCCAGGGTGTGGAAAATCAACATGGATAGCTGAGACACTCGAACCAGGACAGGATACAGTATCCACAACAACACGCGCGGGAGTTACGGATAGCGTGAAGATAATGGCTTCCTTCCAAGTAAACGGAGTGAACAAGTCAACGGAGCGCCTAATAGTTGACGAAGCTCACATGAATCACTTCGGTGCCATTGTCAAGGTTTGCTGACATGTTCAAACGAAATCGTTCTGGTTGGAGACATAAAGAGCTTTCATACATCGAGAGGGAAAACTTGTTCCAGACTAAGTACTACCATCCAGCCTCAGTCACCAAGATCGGCAAAAAGTTACTGCGAACATACAGGAATCCCATGGACGTTGCATTCGCCTAAAGTGAGATATACGATGGGTTATACTCGGCGAAATCAATCATTCAGTCCCTGAAGCTCGGAGACATTACAAGAGTACATATACCACACACCCAAGCAGACAGTTTTCCTGGTACATGCTCAGGCAGAGAAGAAATCCTTGTCCCATGAGGGATACGGCAAAGGAATTGGGTCACTCCTGGCGACGATACACGAAGCTCAGGGATTGACATATAAGAACATTGTCATCATACAGACCGGACTGACCAAACTGCAACTACACGATAGCGTTAACCATGCAGTAGTAGCAGTTTTCAGGCACACGGAGAGCTGCATATACCTCACTAACAACACCGACGACGCCATAGGTCGATTCATAAAAAGGCCAACGCAGTGACAAGTCCTCGAATACAACCTTAAAATGGCCATAAGGACAAAGAGGCAATCAAAGGTATTCAAGAAAACATGACACAATCCACACTCGGAGACTCTACAGTTAGTAAGTCATGCTCGCCAAAAAGTCACTACTTGCAGCGGCTCGGTGGGCGGGTCGTTCTCTTCCCCACAAAATGGTTGAGGAGGGCGATGGCTGTTCTATCAAGTCAAGCTCGTGCGCGGGTGCGTTGAACAAGATGTGGATAAAATTACAAGACATTGCAAACGCTGGCTAACCCTACCCCCGCGTGCTGTTTGTATTGTCTAATGGCAAAAAAGCTGTTAACGTTTTATAAAAGGACATTTTGTAAATATACATCAATATATTTAGTACTAAATTTCCACCCGCGGCTTCGCCCGCGCGTATGTCGGTTATAGCGCTAAACCATTAACCTCTTTTTTCGCAGTTGGATAAAACTATCCTTTCCGGGTGTCGAACTATGTCCACACAAAATTGGTTCAGTCGTGCAGGCGTGTAGGCAACATTTTGAAATCGGCAAGCTCCCCTATGCATGTCCATAAATCTATAGGAGTTTCATAAAAAATATGTTTCACTTGGTTGTCACACCGGTGAAGGTCGTTTTTCTACGGCTCTTAGACCATAATCACAGACTACTAAGAGAACCTTGACCATAATGTAAGTTTTTCATTTAATATCCAAGAACAAATAAAATTTAAATTTCGAATTCTATTAATCGGATTGAGTTATCAAACGTCATTGTGTTAAAATAAAAAGTAATTTAGCTAAAAAGCACGAAGGAGTATTGATATCAACTTCAAAGAAAATCTCCCACAGAATAATTTCTCAGGCTTCACCCGCGTAGTATTAGGATAAAGATAAAAAATTTGGAAAAATAAAAACACGTATTTTATGATTTCTTTTAAGGTATATGTGTGCCGAATTTGGAGTGAATCGGACTTGAGAATATAGGTACAGATCCAGAGAAATATTAACATTTACCAATAAAACTCATTTTCCACACCCCATGGGGGTAATTATGGAAAAATAAAAAACCCGTATCTCATTATTTGTCTTAAGGTTTATGTGTACCGAATTTTAAATGAATAGGACCAAGGAATAAAAAGTTGCATACAAACTTCACCTCTCTATTTAACCCTCTTAGGGGGTGATTTTTGGAAATATTATTAACTTATGTCTATATTATGTATACACTTACATACTTTACATTTCAAACTTCATTAACATTGGTTGAGCGGTTATGGAGATACGTGGTAAACAAACCTACACACACACACTTACTTTCGCATTTATAATATTAGTAGGTTAGGATAGGATAGGAAAGGATAGGATAGGATTAGTAGGATCAGCATTGCACCCGTGCGAAGCCGGGGCGGGTCGCTAGTAAGAGATAAAAGTTTAAAGACGGCACAGATGAAAGTTCTTTGGTGTGTGCGTTTAAAATAAAAAATGCCTACTCTGTCATAAAATACTTTGTTCATTATCCTTCCATTGTCCACGGCTAAACATCTATAAACACACAACTCTCCAACTTTCTTTCTTTCTCTCGTTGCCTCAACATCTTTGTTTCAAAAAGATAGTAAATTTAAACAACTTCAGAAAGGTTTATTGAAATTTTTCTATTACTTTTTAATTTATATTGAAATGTAAGTATGCAGTAGATAATTTATTTATTATTTACACGCGTAAACAGTTATTATACGCAAAAAATAATCCATTTCAGGTTCATTTGGTTTCTTTTTTTTTCTTTGAAAATGTCCCATATCCTGCGACATCTTTAAAACATCCTTCATGAATTCTTCTAGAACATCTTGAGGCATTTGAAACGGATCCAGTGCCCGTATCAGACCTAAACAGATAAAAATTAAATTATACGCACTAAATATTTTCAGAAAATTTACACAAAAATTCACAGGCCAGATCAATAATTATAGGCGCGCGCAAAAGCCGCCAGTGGAAAAAACATAATTTAGAAGGCATACCACACTTGCCAGAATTTCATTTGCCTGAATTTTATTTGCTATAATACTCACCAGACATATCATTGTATCTCTTTTTTTTTGTTCACTATATTAGTCACGTGCTAGAAACTTTGTTTCCCATAAAGTTAATTTCTATAACGTCATTTGTTATAATCATTGTTTCCCATAAAATCAATTTCCATAACATCGTTTGTTATAATCATTGTAAGCCGTAATAATCACATCATTTCCCACCGAAATTGCTTGTAACACCCCGACTCAGTGCAATCCGACTCGGATAGGTTAGGTTAGAAGGCTAATCTAAGACTAGTCTTCGTGGTTTTTTTTTAAACCACACAGAAGTAGGAGCCCCGCCAAGCGGGGCTACGTCGAGCTTAGTTAGTAGACGCCATATGAGGTACGCCAATCGCTTTTTAGGACAATTTCCTACGCACTAATTTGTAATTACTTAAGTTTGTAAATAATTTTAGAGCGCCTTTTAGAATCTCATGAGCAAATACATATCTTGGATAGATTGGAAATTAATTTAGTTTGGCGTTTGACAATTCTGTTGTATAGTATTATTGCAATTAAAAATATGGCAAACAATAGTATGGCATTCGAATCATTATGAAATCTAATGTTCGGGCAAATAACAGTATGTTACATGTCTTTTATGGTAAACAAAACATTCGGGCAATTGAAATTCGGGCATATGAATATAATGGCATATATTTTTCAGGCAAACAATAAATAACCAATTTAGAATTTTAGAAAGTATCTGGACATAAAATGAAATTTTTGAACTACCTACCTACATAATAATAAAGAATATCTATTAAAATATTAGGTACATAAAAATACTTACTTACAAACTCTTCAATATTGTTGTAAACGAATGGATATTCATTACATTTGACGTCGACACTTTTGTAACCAATGCTCGTCATCATTTCTGATATCTTCTTTTCAGGGTACTAAAATAAATCACTATTAAATAAATATTGCAAATTACAACACATACACTAATAAAATGTGTCAACTTATTGTGGATTGGATAAAAACAAAAAAACCCTGTCACACCTTATCATTTAATGATACGCACCTGGATTTTACGGTAAGGTGATAAAAAGGGAACAGATTTTAGGTTTCGTAACCAATAACCCCATTTTGTGGTTTTACTCAGAGCTAGATACACATCAAATACTGGCATATCACCCACGAACGTCAGGAGACAGTCACCACCTTCCACTAGAAGATCGTAGATATTTCTAAAAGCTTTTCTGTATCAAACAAGTAAGAAATAAGTAGGTACATTCATTTAGTACAAGCTCTGCTTAGTTTGGGATCAGATGACCGTGTATGTTAATGTGCCACTATATTATTATTATTATTATTAATGTTTTGGTTAAATTAATTCTAGATAAACCAATAACGACTACAGATAGCACCCCAAATGGATTAAAAATATCCTTAATCCAGGTATTGGCCATTCTAGCATAAAAGAGCATCGATTCTTTAATACTACATGGAAATCCTACAAAGCATTACCTACAACTGCGAAAGTTTGTGAGGTTGTTTGTTACACTTTAATGACTCTATTAAAACGACTGAACGATAAGGTATTAAATAAGATTACATTTACTTAAAATACTTTTATACCGGTGATAATTAATTAATATTTTAATTAAATGATTACCTACCTAATCCCTTAGGACAATTCCTACGTAACCAGAATACCTAACATATGATTTTATTACAACTTACTCTTGATCAAGAATCCAGTGTAACGTCAAAAACGAAAAGACATGATTGAAAGACCCATTAAATTCTAGTGGCATATCCCCCTGGATGTCCCATACTTTAAATGTTGTCCTTTCATTTCCATATCGCTCATTTGCGAAATTGACCATATTATCGCTGATGTCACAAGCGACAATCTTGTTGTAATTTTCAGGAATATAATTCTGTTCCATTATAGCTGTGAAACTGCCATCACCACATCCCAGATCAATAACTGCCCTTCCCTCCTTACTCCATATCATTCTTTTTGCATGTTCATTAAGAAATTGGAGATTAGCGTTTCGTGAGTTTCCATTAGCGACACTAAAAAGCTCTGGATTATTCATTTTTGATTCTGTAACGGAAGTAGGTAATACAGTAATTAATTAATCCCCTATAAACTCAAAGCGATCTTTGATTCTATCATTGTCTCGATCTTTGCTTATAACAAGCAAGGACCTCACCTTATCTAGAAGCAATTGTTGCGTACAAGTTAAGATGCGTCGTCAGCGTAGCCGCGTACGTGCGTCACGTTGTTAAATAAAAGACCTTTTGTGTGTAAATTAGAGCGCTATGAACAGACATTATATATAGGCGTTCTTCACAAATTAATTCAACGTAGTTTATTTTCTTCTACATTTTTTTAAAACATGCCCTTGAAAATATTTATTAGATATTACGTAGGTACGTACCTAACGTGATTATACATATTTTATAGTGTCGTGGCATCATCTATTATATAAAATTTCCATGTCACAATGTTTGTTACCGTACTCCTCCGAAACAGCTTTACCGATTTTTACCAAATTTTATACGCGTATTCAGTAGGTCAGAGAATCGGCTACTATCTATTTTTATACCCCTAAGTGATAAGGGTTGTTCACCCTTAATTTTTTTTTATTAATAAATACGCGGTACGAAGTTCACTGGGGCAGCTAGTTTTCTTTATAAATTTTGGAAGAGATCATGTAACGTATATGTAAATCGGCGAGCTCATAGGGCCGCGATCATCAGTAGGCTAATTCACGTAGTTAAATAAGTTCACTTGCAGTTTAGTTTCGATCAAAACAACCCTTTTCGTACTCTTGTAATTTTGACAACCGCTGTCAGATACGCTTGCGTCCAAGTTTGCATCACGAGAGCACTTCGAATAGATATTGTAGCTAACCAATTATAAGAATACCATTTTGCACTACGACGAAATCTTAATTAGAAACTGCACCGAAACTTGATCGGCGCGTCAAGAAATTATGTGAATTAGGGCACTGATACACCTTCACATCTCGATGGGACACAAAATAACAACATAGAAAGCTAATTAATATCTCTGCAAATGACTACAGCAAATATTCTCAAAATGTTTGGATGGAAATAGATTTCTTTTTTGTGGAGACAATTTCGATTTGTACACACCACCACGGGCTCACACAACCGATTATATAGACATTGTGAATGTCAATCACAGACAACTAACCTGAGTGACGTAGACGTCTTGTAAGTTTAACAGCAGACAGGCCTTATGCTATCAAAACTGGCTGAAGTGACACGGGTCTTATCTCAACTATCTTATGAGTTGAGAGAGTTTAGGCCTTAATCCACTACGCTGGCCAAGTGCGGGTTGGTTTATGTCACATGTCCTCGAATGATTAGTTCTTAGACATGCTGATTTCTCAACGATGTTTTCCTCCACCGATATTGAGCAGCTGTGATGAAACAATTCACACAAATATGTGTGGGCACGACCAGGATTCGAATCCGCGAGCTTATTTTTCTAAGGCGAGGCCCATACCGCTGCGCCACCGCTGCTCCTAACTTTGCTGTTACCTATACCTACGCTTTATTAGTAATTCCTCTCTTGGTAAATAGCGACTGGGAAAGTCCCTATGTCGGTTATTATTATTTATTTTTTAAAAAGATAATCAGTCATTTCGAAAAGAAAGGTTGACAAAAGAAAGTATGTAAAATAATGGATTTTCGGGTATTCCACCTAAAAGAAACCACATCTAAGAACTCTTGTTTAAAACATTTCAAACTGTTTGTGTTCTTTTATCAACCCTGTAAACAACCGACCGTACCTCACACAATCACCACAGTTTAACCCCGGTTGGACACCCTTTAGGGGCGGTTTTGGCTAGGTCATCGTACGGAACCAAGCAAGTACATACAATTCGCGTTTGGAAGATTTTTTTCTACTGTACCTTATTTACTTCGGCCAATGATAATAAATTGTAGGTAACAGTGTATGATAAATAGTAGGTACAGGTGATTTCAGATGTTACTCATGCCTTCTACACGCGTATAAATACTAATTTACTCTACGAATGACTTCATAGTCTGCAAATTTTACTGACGGTTACAATCTATCGGTAAGTAGAATTTGTCTTCAACATATTTTAAGAATTAAGAAAAACGCGTACCAAGTCCTATAAATGGTATAGTTCATTTTAACTGATTAACTGATTTTAATACCTTTTTAAAAACGAGTGGGTAAAATGTTTTAAAAAAAATGACATTAAGCGTGAAGGGTGTATTAAAAGAACTTTTTTTTCAAATGGTTTTTTTTCACAAATCTTTGTAGTGCTTAGAATTACCACCAACCCACCTACCTACTCGAGAGTTTTGTACCAAAGATTTTTACTTGTGAAATCCTTCTAAAAACCCTTTCAAATGACACATGGCATGATAATATAATATTTAATCTTGAAAAGTGGTAAGTCCCCGTGGTTCACGCATAGGCTAATAGCGAATAAATCCCATTATTAGAGGTCATCTAGGATTATGCGTCGCCGTCGTATAAACAAAGCAATATTGCTTTGGTTACGACAAGAAGTTACAAAAACCACAATAATAATAGTACACTCTCTATTCTTTTCACTCTAAGATTTCGTTGGGATGGAGTTATTGGCACTACCGTTGAACGATTGGGCGCTGCAGAACTCCTGGTATTATATGCTCTCCATGACATGGGTATCACACCATCACACCGACTACCTACTGACACTAGATAGGTGTGAAATTACGAAAGTCTCAGCACTCATAATTTTCTATATATTCACAGCGCAATGAATAAACCTGAGCTATATAGTACGGTAAGTACAGAAACCGCATTGCAAAATATTGGGTGCCTCGATATCTATGCAAAGAAAATCAAATGGAACAATGAAAGAAAGACTGTCATTGACTTAGGGTGTGGAGACGGTAGTTTCACAGCTTTACTGAAAAAAGAATACATTCCCGAGAATTATGAAATAGTTGCATGTGACCTCAGCGAGAATATGGTGAACTTTGCAAATGAAAAGTATGGAGATAGAAACACGAAATTCATTATATGGGATATCCAAGCTGATGTACCGCAACAGTTTATAGGAGCATTTAATCATGTATTTTCATTCTTGACTTTTCATTGGATTATTGATCAAAGGTTTGAATGAAACAATCTGAATTAATTTATGTTAGCTTACATTAGTATTAAAGTTTTACAGTTATGTTATTTTTTAGGAAAGCATTTCGTAATACATACGACCTCCTAGCAAAAGGAGGTGACTGTTTACTAACAATTATTGGGTATCTCCCAATATACGAAATATACATTATGCTTAGAAAAACAGAAAAATGGAGTTCATGGCTTAAAGAGTTAGACTCTGTTTCCTTTATTTCTCCGTATCATAAAGTAGAGGTAAGTAACGAATTGTGTAGTGGGCAAATCCTTTTGGCGTTTGAACACTGCCTTGATTGTTATTATAATTATTTTTTTACATTTCATCTACTTCAAAAAGAAGGAAATTCTGTTTTTTTATTTGTTAACTATTTTTTATTGAAAAGATTTAGGCAATTATTTTTATATTAAAACTTATGCTCCGCATGTACAAATATGAGCAAGATCTGACCAGTAGGTAGTAAGTACTTACATTGAAATCAATGTTATTTTAGAAACCAGAAAATCAGATCATAGAAATAATGGAGACAATTGGCTACAAAGATGTTGATGTAAAGAGCGTAGAAAAAATGTTTTCATTCAAGACAATAACCGAATTTAAAGGTAAGACAATATCTGAGCTAAACTTCAGTGCAGACAAGCAAAATAAAGACAATTTTTTTAAGTCACGGTATTTACTCGCTGAACAATTCGCTAGTTAATTGTTTCCTGGCCATTCTAATTCCAGTCACTTCCTAACTCAGTTTAGGCCCACTGAGTTCTGGGGGTGAATTGAACTGCTGCCCCTATAGTAAGAATAAGAAACTTTGACTTAACGAAAATGTAATCGGATGTATATTTTCAGTTCTGGTGCGATCGCTGGAGCCCTTTCGTATGCCCGAAGATGTTTTTGAAGACTTCATGTTGGATTTCTTAGAAGCGTCACATAGTATTAAAGGCTTCAACATAAAAGAGAATGGTGTCAACGAACCTAACTCTGTCGAATACAACTATCGTTTAATAATGGTGTACGCCTCTAAATAAAGATTTAAAAAACACGAAAACTGACTTATCTATTTACCTCGCCCAAAATACAGTAGTAACTCGGTTGATTCCAGAAGACACACTCAATTGATCAGGTTGACGGCTCACATTTGCTTTTTCTAATAACTATTGTTTCAAATTTGTAAATTGCTTCAAATTTTACATACGTTCGTCGACACATTACTCGTAGTACATTGCTCGCACCTATACTACATGGCCATTTAGGTATAACTATACACGTGGTTTGTACATGTGGTACTATAATATAACAGAATGAATATATTTAAAAGATAGATATTTTATATAGAATTATGAATATCTTGCCCTGACATACCATCCCTAGTTTATCATTATCATCGGTCTATAGTAGTTACCTACCTAAAACACTCTCCCAACGCCAGTGGTCAGTTTCACCCTATCTTCAGTTCAGCGCATCAAACTAATGCTACCTACCTTTCGCAAATCGTTACCACCTCACTGGAAGGTGTCTTTCTTCAGGAACTCGCTTGACTCAGCGGGTTAAAACAGTTCTTCGACCGTTATTACAGCGAGCACAATGCCATTTCAGCTTGCTAATCACGTGTGGTGTCTTTACAAAATTAATTCGTTGTCGTATTTAATTCTTCAAGGAAACATAGCACAACTCCTTCCTGAGCCCTCGCTGAGTGATTTTAACTTTATAGTGTCCAAATATCAACACCGTATGCCATAAATAACATAACTAGTAAGGTAACTGATTATGAACTAGTAACTTTAGTTTATGAACATTGTGATAGACTTACCTAAGGAGTATGTTTTCTGAATCTCTTTTTGTCCTCCTTCTCAAAGTTATTTTACTTGCATAATAATAATAAGGTATGTATATTCGGAAAGAACTTCAAGTTACTGGCTACTAACAGCGATAGGTCTTAGATCAGATTTTCGATTATAAGTTTGGGTTTATCCAAGTAAATTTTTAGACTTATCGTTGCCAAACGGATGCTATTGTGGTTGAGGCAGTTCAACATCCAGCTATTCAAACATTACAATTATGCTGGTTATATAATTTTGGACATAATGGCCCCTTGTTTCAGCCGTCTGCACAACTGGATGGTTTTTGACTGCTGATTTACATACTTGGATATTTATAAAATGGCAAATTTCAATGAAAATCTCAGCATTTCAGTATTGCGATAGTTTATTTGACATTCTGCTAGGATGATATAACAGAGTCAAAGGCTTTATCACAATCCTTAAATGCTAGATATAGGGACAGTTATACTTCTCAAACTTCTGTATAATCTGCCATACTGTGTAAATGTCATGTAGAGACACGTGTCTCAGGAATGAGACGTTAGTTATTCAAAAAGTTTTTTTATATCTTACACTAATAAATTGGTATGATAAACAAGCATATTTATAGTACCTACCTAAAAGCTTTTTAGAAAAACCCTAAATCGAAAGATAGTTTTGGAGGAGAAGGAAAAATCAAACACGGTTGGTTCTTAAACACAACTTTAATTATATGAATTTAAAATAAAAAACATAGTAAATAGTAGTACTAGTATAGTATTATATTATCTGTGGTAGTAGTAACAACCCTCTTGAGTCCCACGGCTGGGCTCGTGTCTTCTCTCAACTTGAGAGAGTTAAGACGTTAATCCACACACGCGAGCTAGTAAATGTGACATATTCCCGCCGATTTGCTCGCAATATTTTCCTTCACCGATATTGAGCGCAGATGAAACAATTTGCACAAAGAGGAGCACAACCGGGGGCCGAACCTGCGACATTTATTTCAAAGCCAAAGCCTTTCTTAATTTCTATAAAAAATAGGTAGTGAAATTTAATGTAGATGTTATAAAAACTTCACTTTGTCCCATAGACATCAATAAGATATAATTGATAACCAAATTCCGGCTCGTTTATTATGTTTTTCCTCGTATGAAAATGCCCTGATTCTAGGGACATTTTTAACATATCCTCCAAAAAATCCTCCAACACATTGATTGGCATATTGAGTGGATCCAAAGCTCGCATCAAATCTGATAAAAATTCAAAATTCAATCGTAAATATGTACACTGAAGACTAATATTTTTTTAGCTTACACATATTTAAAAAAATTCGCCAATATAAAAAAAGAAAACTTACCTTTAAATTCTTCTGCTTTCTTATAAACTAATGACCATTTCCTTTGTTTTACATAAATATTTTGGTAACCAATTGTTTTCATTATTTCCTCGACCTTTTGTTCTGGGTTCTAGAAAGAAAAAACAGTAAAGTATTACCTAAAAGTACGAAATCAATTCATAGAAGTTTAATCAGCAACTGAGCATTATTACAATCTACATTATCCTACTAATATGCGAAAATTTGTAAGAATGTATGGATGTTTGTTACTGTTTCACGCCAAATCAACTGGACGGAATTGAATGAAATTTAGCACAGAAATAGATTATGGTCTGGATTAACACATAGGTAACTTTTTGTCCCAATAAGAACCACGCAGGCGAAGCCGTGGGCGGAAGCTAGTATATAATAATGCAATTATATTCGGAACCTTCAATTTATGGTAAGGTGATATAAAAGGAACAGTCTTCAAATTTCGTAACCACGGTTTCCATTTTTGAGTTTCGCTCAGAGCTAGGTACACGTCGAAGACTGGCATGTGACCTACGAACGTCAGAAGACAATCACCATCTTTGACTAGAAGGTCGTAGATATTTTGGAACGCTTTCCTGTAATTAAGAAAATTCTAATTATAGTTAGGTAGTGCTCTTCGTTACTCAAAAACGCTATAGTTACGTTTGACAAGTTAGGTTTTATTAAATTTACCTTGTAATAACAAAAAACCAACCTAATTTTAAAACAAACTAGTTTTTCCTAGACCAAATAATTTCATACTTTAGGCGATATGATAAACCTTACAGACTAGGCTAAATAGGTTACTACTGTGTCCGCTAGGAGTAACTAGTTTAACTTAGGCTGAACTAGTTGAGCCTATTATTAATACGAACACTACAGGATCACCAACCCGCACTTAGCAGCGTGTGTGGATCAAGGCCTAAACTGTTTTAACTCGTAAGATAGTTGAGAGAAGACCCGTGCCCAGCAGTGAGACACTAAAAAAGGGTTGCAGTGAAGGTGAACACATTAGGATAAGCTGGTTTGGCCTAGTTATTCACTTTTGAGTTAAATTTTAGAAGGCGGTACTTTTTTCTTAGAAACATTGTTTTTCACATTTTTGTGATGCATCCAATACCTACTGTCCCAAAACTTTTGTAAGTTCTTAAAAAATTCCACTAAAAACGATATCCCTCCTATACCTATTATGTAAAAGTAAAAGTGGGGAGACGGGTGAAAACTTCCCCTTATCCACCTTGTCAGTGGTTAGCCAGCCATCGACTACTTTTTTTTATTCTTGAATAGGCTGGCGCTTGACTACAACTTACCTGATATTAAGCAATGATGTAGTCTACGATGGGATGCGCCAGCCCAATGTACCGATTCACTCGTGATTACGAATGACTTTCGGTGAGAAGGTGGCAGTGAAATGAGGCTCCTTAAGGTTGAAACTATAAAGGAGCTACAATTTCGACCCACCCTCTTAAATGGTGACACCAGACATCGCACCGGAACACGGCAAGGTCGCTTGGCGGTGCGGCTTTGTCTGATGGGTGGTCACTAACCACGGCCGAAGCCTACCACCAGCCTACCACCTACTTACCAGTAAACATAATTACCAGTTGATTGTCACCTGATTTGCACCACCCGGGGACCACGTGTGGGGATTCAGATAAAAGGTGCACTCCCGGACGAAGTTGACTCAGTCCCCAAAACTACACGAATAAACAAAGCATTATATCTTGTCGAGACATTTCTAATGTGATTGTATCAGGAGTTCCGTTCTATATCTCCGAAGCCCATCATCAAATTACAAAAATGTAGGTATGGGACCAACTTATGAAGACATATTAAAACAAAAAAATAATTTTGATAATCTATCCTCAATTGTCGGAGTAATCGGCGAACATACAAATTAAAAATCACGATAGAAGAAAGAAACAAGTTTACAACCGACCATAGAGCTGGAGGAGGTTGTCAAAAGTCGGTTAAAGAAAAATAAGCTTGACATAAGTAAATCATTTTATCAGTTGTCATGTAAGTACTTACATTTGATCATGAATCCAGTGCAAAGTTAAGAAAGAAAATGCGTGATTAAACGCACCCACAAATTCTTTTGGCAGATCTCCTCCAATATCCAATACTCTGAATCTAGTGTTCTCGTCCTCATATCGTTTTTTAGCAAAATTTATCATATTCAAGCTGACGTCGCATGCTATTAATATTTTGTAATTATCGGGAATATAACTTTGTTTTAATAAAGTTGTGAAACTACCATCGCCACAACCTAAGTCGATCACAGCTTTTCCTTCTTTGTTCCACTTAATTCTTTTCAAATTTTCGTTAAGAAAGTGAAGATTAATCATCCTTGAATTCGTGTTTGCTATGCTAAATAGTTCCGGGTTATTCATTGTGTTCTGTAAAAATATATTTAAATGTAGACCTTTATATGTAGGCAGTCGTTCAGAATTTATGAGCGTAGATACATTTCGGTGATTCATTTTACTCGCGCATACTTTTAAATTTTACAGTAACTCCTAAAATTAAAATAAAAGTATTTTATAACGGATTTCATCGCAGTTTGTTTTAGATTTTAAATCCCGACGATTCAAAGTCTTTTCAGACTTCATGGTCACGGGTGGTCTGATATAAAATAGTGTTATTTCAATGTGTAAAATTCACCTTAATGTACGAAAAAACTCCTAAGATGTTAATTTGAAGTGTACCTAGAGTTATTATAATGAGTATGAAATAAATTGTTAAAAAATAAGTAGTTACTAATTCTTTTTATGTTTTGTTTATTTTTTTATGTAAGAACAAGATTTGTGTCAATAAAAATTGTAAAAAAACGGGCAAAGGTTTAAAATCGGATACTTAAACCACTCGGGCGAAGCTGAGGTGGGCAGCAAGTCTAATATAAGATATTATTATTATTATTATTAATATTTTTATTGGGACATTAACACACACGGTCATCTGATCCCAAACTAAGCAGAGCTTGTACTATGGAAACCAGATAACTGGTAATATACCTACTACATAAAATACTTTTCTTTTGTAAATATATACTTAAATATAGATTAAAAGCGGACCCCGCAGACGTCGTCCTGCGATACGACCGATTCTCAGACCTACCGAATCGGTCAAGCCGTTTCTGAGGAGGTTATTTTTTTTATTTTTCTTTGCGTAAGAACCATCCTCGTACTTCAAGGAACATTCATAAAAAAAATAATTAGCGAAATCAGTTCAGCCGTTCTCGAGTTATGCGCTTACCGCCACTTTTTGCGATTCATTTTTTTTATATTATAGATTACACCCAGACACAAGACAAACAGATATATTTAAACAAATGTTTGTCTCGGGTGGGAATCGAACCCACGACCTGCAACATGAAAAGCAAGTATCTTACCGACCACGCTACCGACCCGTCCAACTAATTAATATTTACAAATGAAAAGTAGTGTACCTAATTATGTGTAGTGTAGGTATCAGATAGCCGGTTTCTATATCACAATAGTAAAGGTTCAAAGATAAAGATAAAGATAAAGATAATTTATTTTTGTAGAAACATGAGTGAATAAATACAAAGGTGTTAAAAAATGAAATAAGACCTGCATGTTTTGCCAGAAGTCGGCGTACAAAAATCATGCTTAGGCATACATGAAATTCCATTAATTACAATGTCAAAACTACAATTGTCAAATCGGCATAAATTTAACTAAAATATTAAATTACTATTAAAAATTATTGCTGTGTCAGGTCAGCTTATAGATCGATGTCATAGGATGTCAGATAAATGTTAAAAAAAAAAATATATATATATATATATATATATATATATATATATATATATATATATATATTATAACAAACAAAAATTATCATCAAAATTAATAATTTACAATAGTCAAAACCATACCAGAATAGTCATACAAATTATATATTACTCAATTTATCCTCTAAATAGTCAGCTAAGCTATAGTAACACTTGGATGTAAGATATCTCCTTAACTGCAATTTAAATTTTTCCAAGGGAAGATCTTTGATTCGTTTGGGTATTTTATTATAAATGACTGGCGCTAGACAAAAAACACTGTGGCGCTTTAATTTTGTGTTAGCTCTTACCATGCACAATCTATCTTTGATATCGTCTCGACGACTGCGAGCAATAACATCAGAAATTTTACTAAATAGTTTGGGGTTACTTTTTACGAAGCATGCCACCTCATATATATATAAAGAAGGAAGACTTAAAATGTTATACTTTATAAAATACGGTTTACAGCTATCGGTTATTTTTAAACCAAACATAGCCCTAATGCACCTTTTCTGAGACTTGAATATTAATTGTTTATTTGTTGAATTGCCCCAGAATATAATACCGTATCTAAGAATGGAACTAACTAAACCGTGGTATGCCAACCCTGTATGTTAATGTTCCAGAAAAATTAATGTTAATTAAAAAAGAAAGTACTTACCTACCTAACACCTGAGTATTAAATATTATTGTATTTTTTTTGTGATTAAATAGTGAATGATATATTATATTTATTTATTATTATTATAGATTGTAAAGTACAATATTTTGAAAAAAAATCTGTACACAAATTATTCCCTTTTGAGAAACTTTATCTGTACTAATATTATAAAGCTAAAGAATTTGTTTGTTTAATTGAACTCGTTAATCTCAGGTACCGATTAGAAAAATCCTTGCACTGTTAGGTAGCCTATTAAAATTTATTGAGGAAGGCTTAGGGTGCTGGGCATAATATAAAATGAAGGTCACGCGGTCAAATCCGCCCGTGAAAAGCTATTCAAGATATAAATCTACTGTCCCGATCCTCAAAAACAATAGTTTTACGCAATCTCGGAGAATGTCGTTTCTGCCTGAAACCTTTTGCTTTAGAATACTAGGTAGGTACGTGCGATTTCATGAGTGGAGACCATGGATTGGCAAACGTAGCGTAGGACGCCCTCAGTCAGGTGTCTGGTGATCAGTGGCATGCTTTAGGAGAGGCCTATGTCCAGCGGTGGACTAAAATAGGCTGATGATTATGATGATGTCACGTACAAAACGTGGCAGTGCTAACATTAAGTATGACAGAGCTTCGCTCCGTTCTTTTTGCCTATAATATGATTTTGTTGAAAATTATTTTAAGGGCTCCCAGTTATAGATTTTCTCACAAAAAGAAGAAGCTTGAAAAAATTAACTGCATCATGCAAATATCATGAAAACCATTGGAGGCGTTTCCAAGATTCAGATGAAATATATATTTAAATACAAGTAATAGATTAGATTGATAGAATTATAAATACATACCTAAGTAGATTCTCTGAGAAAATTACGACACTCCCTATTTACGAGTACGATGCCTTCTAACTTACTAAGCCACTTTTAAGCTTATCTAACAGTAGGTATCTTCAATACTAAATATGTAATTAGAAAAGTACCTGTTTTATACGTTGTCTCTGAATATAATCGTCGTAGCCAGATTGCAGAATTGATCATTCCATGATGTGGCTAACCATTTCATATAAATTAAATGATTCTACTTCGTAATATGACGACCTAAAATAAGCCATATCGATCATACCCAGCTAAGCTTATTTTACGTTAAGCTCGTTTATTGAGTATAATTTAAGTATTTCTTGTATCTTGACTTGATTTCATTCGCCACAAAGCTGTAATTTAGCATGGTAGTATATAATAATATCAACAGCGCCGACAAAGTTGTAATTTTTTTTTGTGTATTTACAGTAGGTAACATAAAACGGAGATAATAGTTTTTCGCCAGTCCTGTCGCGTGGCATATCATTAGATACCAAGCTTATTAAAAAATATAAGCTTTTGCGACTTAGGATTCAATTTACGAAATATTAAGCTCTTAAGCATTTTAGTCACAGTCAAATGACCCCCCCTCCTTGCCTCTACCAGGCAAACCGTTGCATGTAGTTTTGTAAAAAAAATAGCGCTAGTAGTAATGTTGACTATAAAAGGAAAACTATCACGGTAAGTGATACTCAAAATACATACTATGCGTTTCAAATAGGAATAGGACTGGAAATCCGCCATCTTGAAACGGAATGTACAGCAACTTCACATTTTTTTAGTACAGTGGGCAAAAACGTTAACGAAAATATAATCACATCTAGATGAAAATTAAAAAAAAATGCGTGTATTTTATTGTGGTTTGAGTAAGATTGGCTATTTAGACTCGAATATTTAGGTAAAAACATATTTTGTTAACTTCTGAAGAAAAAAAGCGGTGTTAGAAAATAAAACGCATGTGTAAGTCTATCTGCGTATTTGTGTACAAATTTGTAGCATCCTACCGCGTAACTTTACTTAGGTGGGTAGCTACATACTTTTCTATAAAAATCACTTTTTCATACATTTCAACATAATATTATCATGTGTGGTTTGATATTTAGTACTGACGCTACTTTTGCTTGGTTTATGATAGGAAGTTAGCTGCGAGTCCAGTCCTATTCTTATTTGAAACGCATAGTAAATATAAATATTTTTTCAGCTTCCTTTGTGAAGTTTAATTTTCTAAACTCCACTGCCTGCTTAGAAGTATGTACGCATAATTATTTATTAGGACGAATAACCAAGGACCCCTACACTGCACGCCTAAAAACCTCTTGGCCGGTTTTTTAATAATAAATTGTCGGCTGCCATGATGCATCTCAAAATAAAACAATAATCAGCATCTTTAATGGCGAAAAGTGAGTAATTTACGATTTGATCACTAAATGTTAACTAATCATGAAGTGGTCATATCATTAAACTTTGTTTGTTCAACGATCCATAACTTGATCATTGATTGATGATGATTCATTATGATGTGGACAGCTGATATTTTCTATTTCATGCTATGGTTGGCCACTTTATGAAATGATCGATTCTACGATCTGGCCACGACATCGACACTGGTTTTCCTGCTAAATCTAATAATAATAATATCTTTATTTAAGACAAAAGAACACAGATGGTCACAAATAATTGCAGTTTACTTACATATGGTTTAAAATACGAATACATACATCTTGTTTAGACTGAGTGGAGTACTGTCGTCCGAGCTAGGCTAAGTATAGCCACAGTGCCGAGCCCCTCAAATAACTAAAATTGACGGGCCGGTGGCGTGGTCGGTAAGATACTTGCTTTTCACGCCGCAGGTCGTGGGTTCGATTCCCACCCGAGACAAACATTAGTGATGAACATTGGTGTTTGTGTCGAGTCTGGGTGTAAATATCTATTATAAGTATATATTTACAAAAGAAAAGTATTATATGCATAGTATATACCAGTTATCTGGTTTCCATAACACAAGCTCTGCTTAGCTTGGGACCAGATGACCGTGTGTGTTAATGTCCCAGAATATTTATTTATTTTATTTATTATTTATATTACATTTGTTAAAGTATACATTAAGTGGTTTTTTTTTCTACCGTCAAATATTATATTAATCTTGGTAACTAATTGTTAAACCCCCGGGGCAGGAGTACCTAGCAGACTTTATAATTAAAATGGCGGGAGACAACAAAGCACTTGTATTTCTTCCAATAAACTGATACATACGAAAAGAGAGCGATACAATATTAAACCAACGTATATATGTACAATTTTTACAGTAATACCAATCAAATCATTACGAACATCACCTCATGACCTACTTAACCCTGATTGGTTGATCGAACAAAACTTTAATGAATAATCATGTTAGTGGCAATAAAGTTAATGTCAATAATATGTTAGTGATTATTTTAATATGAAATATAAATCTAAAATCGAAACTATTTAGGTATTATGAGTTAAGATTATAAATGGAAAAGGAAGCGATACAGACATACCAATATAATAATAACCTATCCTGTCAGCTGCCATAGATTAAAAAGAATCTAATATTACCTATCAAAGATTATAACAGGATGTACATACTTGTTTAATACAACATCAGTATAGGTTCAACTATGAATAATTCTATGTAATAAATTATTGTTCACAATACTAAATATAATTAATAGAAAGAATAAAATATTATATAATCATTAGTATTGGTTATGATAAATTGCATTACTATAATCAGCTAATAATAATATATTACTCTAGTCAGCTAATCTATGGTAACATTCGGCCGTCCTATAGGAAGCGTGTCCCACGGTTCGTTTCTTATAGAGTCGTAGTCGCACTCGTCGTTGGAGTGCGTGAAGTGTAGCCCTGGTTCGTTTGAGCATTTGGCACTTTCACCTGGAATGAAGACAATATTTACTATTATTTACATTATCATTTCCTCACAAAGTGAACACACAGCATAGTGGTGAGTGAATGTGAAGCTCGTTTAGATGCCACCGACTTTTATGAGTACACAGCTGTCTAGGGCACATAGCTGTTTAAGGGACACATAGCTGTGATAGCATTCAGTTATTAGGTATCACACAGGCGCTAGGTAGCACACAGGCACTAGGTAGCACACAGGCACTAGGTAGCATACAGTTTATAAGTAGCACACAGTTTATAAGTAGCACAGAGTTTATAAGTAGCACACAGTTTTTAAGTAGCATACAGTTTATATGTAGCACACAGTTTATATGTAGCACGCAGTTTATAGGTAGCACATAGTTTATGAGTAGCACGCAGATAGGTAGCACACAGTTTTTAAGTAGCGCACAATTTATAAGTAGCACGCAGTTTATAGGTAGCACACAGTTTCTAATACCGACTAAGTTTGAAGTCCCGAAATTTGAGCTCACACAGTAGACTATCTATATAGTTTATGCACGCAAGACTAAGTCTGGGTTCTGCCATACCATTGTGAATGAAACTCCATTGAATTAATATGGGGTCAATTGAAATCATATATTGGAAATAAATTGGAAAAATATTAATATGGTATAAGTCAAGGAAAGAAGGCTTTAAACCTAGTAAATACCGTGTCTTGGAATAAAGGCATCAAGCACATCTGAGAAGAAGATGATAAAATGATGGAGGTCAATTGCATTCTTGCAATGCAACAGATTTACCAACACAAAGTTCATCCCGCATCCGCATTAACCTACTCAGATTCGTTATCAGATTATTGACTAATAAAAAATTTAACAAAATTGCTTGTTTGACTCCTCATCTTAATTTTAGTAACTGGCCAGAAAAAGAGGAAAATATCAAAGAAGTCGTTGAAACGTATAGCTTGTTTTTTTTTATATTTCCATATTTTTTTAAACATTTATAATATTTCCTGTCTTCAACAATTTATTTGAGATACGACTGTATTATTGTATTCCAGTGTTTTATTAATGTAAAGGTTCCGAATAATGAATGATTAGAAATCTATTCAGTCACTCTTTTAACAAATCATTAAATGTATTCAATCATGGTGGCCCTACCCTAAAAATAGAGTCTCTGATTACGAGGCGGCCATATTTGTTGACATAATATGCATCCTTAGGAAAAACAGACTTTATATCTTATCGTTTCGAGTGTACCACGTGAGTGCGACAAATGGAAGTGCGATTAACGCTTGTGCGACAGAACTGTACTGCGACTCACCATTGCATTGGTTCATTGGAATGCACGCTAGTACGACACACTGAAGCTCGACATCACGTTGGTGCGACAAACGACTGTACGACAGTAGTTCGACACCACGCTAGTGCGACAAAGAATTGTTTAACAGGACTGTAAATCGGCTGTATGTACTTACATTAATGAAATCATGTACTTAAATGTATTACTTAATATTTCTCATGTAAAAAACAAATATAGGACAGACCGATAACAAATCCTTTGTCGTATGAACCTATTTATGAGGAGATAAACTTATGGACTATGTGTTTTTTTTTTCAACGGCATAATTATTATTTCACCCTTTTTTTAAGTTGAATAATTTTTTTCAAATTAGTTTATTTGGTAGGTATGTAGTCGACTACTTGGATCAGTATATTTTATATAGCAATATCAGTATATTTTTTGTTGTTCTACAAAAAGTCATCCGTCGCCAAACATTCCCTTTATAAACTTTTTAAATGTTATACAATTTAAATTAAACCTAATATACCAATTTCATTAATTTAATTTTTTTGAGCAGCGGTGGCGCATCGGTATGGGCCTCGCCTTAGAAAAATAAGGTCGCGGGTTCGAATCCTGGTCGTGCTTACACATCTTTGTGTGAATTGTTTCATCTCCGCTGCTCAATATCGGTGAAGGAAAACATCGTAAGGAAACCGGCATGTCTAAGAACTAATCATTCGAGGACATGTGACATCCACCAACCCGCACTTGGCCAGCGTGTGTGGATTAAGGCCTAAACTCTCTCAACTCATAAGATAGTTGAGAGAATACCCGTGCCCAGCAGTCTGTTACATTTAAACTTGACAAACATATGGTTTAACGGCGAGACGCGCTCTTATCTTAACCTAACCTGTTGACAATTGACATGCATTTCTTTAAGTTCCATAATGACATCGAAATATCCTTAAGTTTCCTTTTCAGATTAAATTTACATTTACTTTTAGTTTTCTCACTAAGTAATTTTAATTTAATATTCCAGTTGATATTAGGTATTCTATGTACCTATATTATTATGAGTCTACTGTATTATGATGACAAATATTACCTATGCTTTTTTAATCTTATGCTTACTGTAGTTAGTTACTGATAGTAAATAATTGTATACATTTAAAGAAGAGTATTAAAATCTAAATAAATATAATAATTTTAGGTTTAAATTTAGTTATAATTTTTAGTTACGTTAGTTTTTAGTTTAGGTACCACTTAACTTATTTTAAGCGGAAGTTCAGACACGCAAGAATCACATTTTATTTAAATTGAATTATGATATAATAATAATATAATTTAAATTAGAATAATTATGCCACCCGTATTTTATGCGTATCGATAGAGAACTATTTTTTTTGCGCACAGTTCTTCACGTATACGTCAAACGGTCAAGGTCTCAAGTTAATTCCCCATGTTAGTATAATAACGGAATATTCCTACAAGCAATAACAAAGGCCAATTAACTTAAACATCTAGCTCTAATAATGTTTATTACAACAATCATTTTTATAATTACGTGGACTATTACCTACTACGTACGTAGGTAGGTATGTAGGTACACTAATAATAAATTTAAGAGTAATAGTTAAAACAAACCTAAGTTGTAATTAAAAAATAATATAATTAATAAATAATAATTAGTATGTCGGAGAAGTCATTAGTACGGTAGCAGACTTGACAGCGAGGTGGCAGCGCGTCGTAACGACACGCTTCGACAGAGTCTAGCCTGAGGTTCGCACGGGCGACGAGTGGGGGACCGGCGCTACACGAGCTGTCCCCAGTTCTCTACAGACATCCGTGCGACCAACATCGATCTAGGAACTGTCTTACCACTCGTTGTATCATTTTTACATATGGTAACAAATTAATAGTGTGATTAAGTTAACTTTGTTTGCTGCTCGTAACCACACCCACTCAATAAGTATTCTGGCGTGGACTATCCCTCTGATCGACCCCCTGTACCGATATATATTATATTATTTATTATTCTATTAAGCTATGTATATTCTGTAACTGTACTTTGTAATTTATTCGATCACTGTTCAATCATAGTAGGCTTGGAATTAGTAATTTAGTGAAAAGAATGGATATGTGTCATATCATTCAGACTAAAGATATAAGATGTCTGTATCCGCCTAATATATCCGAGAATAGTACAATATAGAGAATAGTATATATCTGATCTAGCGTATACAGACACATAACGTAAAGCGAGAATAATCAGTAAGCTGACACGCTTATCTAATACTTCTAAGTATATTTACTTACATGAAATGTATTGTTTGTCGGGGTTGGATGTACTTTTCTCCCCCTGGGGGAACCACATGGCAACCGGGCTAAATCAGCTCAGATAACCGCCAGGAACACCTGTTCCAAGGAATTTGCTGTCTCAAAAATTCAAGGTTCGTTATGAAATCGGGACCTAAGGACCTATTTGATTTTACTTGCTATTTGTCAGGCTAAGGACTACCAACCAAATATTATATTTTTATTTATAAAAACCTTATAATTGCTGTCGACTGCGTCGGTGACTTAGGTAATGGCGTGGTTTCATCTTTTATATCCTGTATTGCTTGCGCTTTACCACAACTTGCCTGTTGTTAAACAATGATGTCTACAAATACTGAGCTATGAGAGATAAGGGAATTAATAATATCTTCTCATAACTATAGCCAGTCAGCTACGACTGACCTCCGTAGTCGTAAAAACGGCTAGGAAGAGTATATTATACAGGGAGACTTTTTTATCACTCTCCAAATTTTTTGTATACATTAGGTATCATTAAAAAACACCGTTTTTGAAAAAAAAAGGATAGGTAAAAATTTCACGAAAAAAAATTTTGTTCCGCATAAGTTATTAATGTTTGTGGCCGCAATTGTCTTGAAAAAAATCAAACTTCTTAGCTAACAAGTGAATGACCGTTGAACAATGTGGGGAGAGCTGGTGGGGCTGTACGGGGCGCGGGCGGGGTACACAACCAATCGCAGCGCGCCGCTCGCTCAGTCGCCGCGCGCGCACGCCGCGCAGCGCACCCTTGTTGCGCTCCCTTTGTGTTCCACAATGTATTCACATCGCGAATAGTGTTATCTAAAGTGTTGCGATGTGACCTTTTAAGTGGTAAAAGTTTAAGTGTAGCCCGGAGAATGTATGAAAAATAAAGTATCTCTCGCCTTCCCAACCGGGGTCTGGTAAACCAGCGACCAAATCAAAAACGCAATACCATTTTGGCGGCTAACCAAAGGTTGTTGGATTAAGGTCAATTCACAACCCCAATACTAGCTCAAGGACGTGGTAGACTGAGACTGCTACAAGAAATATAGGATCAATTATTCGATTTCTTTGAAAGAGACCCCTTATTGAGTACGTGTGATGTGGCGTGCCGCCGTGTGGAAGCTGCTGAACTCTGGTTTGCACCCGTACCACTATCATAAGGCGCAGACACATAATGAAGCAGATATTTTTTAAATACGCAAAAGGTTAGTTCTTATTATTATTGAATCCTCGTACTTGTACAGGTTTAATTCGAATCAGTCAGTTATACCGCAGTTATAAAGCACAATCGTTTTGCAATTTGCAATTTTTGTAAAAGTATGAAGGGAAAATTAATGCACCGTAGGAATGAAAGTTATCAATGAAATGTTGGTGAAGGTAGGGAAGTCATACTCGTGATGTTTGTCCGTTACCACACACGTTCACTATTTTGAGACATCTTTGTGAGGTCATATTTCAATAATCTTGTTCTAATTAGTACTAAAAGAAAAAACACGTATTTCATTATTTTATACAAAGATTATAATATTTAAATTTGGACAGTGATAAAAAACTCTCCCTGTATAGTTGTATATATGGCCACAGAAACATCCGCCTAACAATATGAAACTGTCTATCAAGCGCTGCTTTAGTGTCACCGGTGAGAGACTCGGTCGTGTCGTCATTGCTCATTCGTGTCCAGAGATGGGTAAAGACTCAGTAAATACTGTCACGTGAGTAAATACTGACTAAATACTCTTTTATACTGAGTATTTACTAAAAATCGACAGTAAATACTTTTTTTTCATTTTTTATCACATTAATTGGTTCTTTCCAGGAGCTTGACATAGAAAATACGACCCTATGAGGATAGGACCCGCTAAGGATTTAATTTCTTTAGCTAATTCATAAAAATGCCGAACCAATGTAACTTTTCCTTGTAATTTTTCTTAGTACCTAGTTGGAAATGTGCTTGAAAATAGATAAGTTAGCTAGGTATTGCTTAAATTTGATAATTTCGTACCCAAAAATATGAAATAATTATAACACACTAAAGTCCATATCACCAACCCCACTAAGGGACTACATATGTAAGGTTTCTTTGTTTTACATTGAAGGGATATAATGTTTTGCATAAAACAATAGAAGGTATGCGACTTGCTATTAGTTTCTCTGTCACTTTTTTGAATGAAGTTAGAAAATAATAGAATGAGAGGCAAAATCAAACAAACATCAAGGACATGCTTATTTGTGTTCCACAGTCGTAGAGTGCGGTCGTGTTAGTTTACGTGGTAAATCCATTTTGAATTTTTCTTACGGATCCTATTCTGATTTATTGATTCTGTAGGCATAGGTACTTACTTAAAGGAATAGAGCAAATTATTTTAATTGAACTATCATAGAGTCCTGAATTAGACCAACTGATTAACCGATTCGATAAAGTAGGTAAATCTAATTTTAACACACACACACACACACACACACACACACACACACACACACACACACACACACACGCGCGCGCGCAAATATTTTAAAATGACAAAGTAACAATAATTAAAGTATGCAACAAATATATTATTTTCTTTTTCTAATAGTAGGTATACTAAGAACTAGAAACCTACCTTTCCGAAATAATTAGATAGACCTTACGCGGTATGCGGAAAAGGGCGAGGCGACATAGCTGAGGCAGAGCAAGGTCCATCCTCTCCAAGTGACCCTCGACTTATGAACGACGCAGGCACTTACAGGCTATGCATGGGAGTTTTTGCAATTAGATACCTAAATCACCTCGGACGGGAGAAGTCACCCGAGTGCCACCAGTTCGGGGCTGAAGGGCATGGCGCTGCATACGCTGACCAAGTGCCCGATGTGGCCGTCATAGACTGGTCGCGATGGCTGGGAAACAAGAGAGGGTGGCAAACATCTTCCCGCTCCGCAGCTTCAGATGCTGGCCGGCGGGTTAGCCCACTGCCAAAGATTTTAGGGGGTGAACCGGGCTTAGCTGCTTAGAGCTGGAAACCTTGCTGGGTCTTGCTTACCCTTGCTACAAACAGGAGTACCACTCCCCCCGTGTCTGTCCAGGGCGAGGAGATGCTAGAGACATTTCCCTTTAATAAAAGAAGTGGCTGAAGCTGGCTAGGAAATGGAATGAACTACGTTTTGACATAGCACAGTTGTAGAGAGCTATATGTCAAGTCCACTTGCCAGTACGGCTGAGATCTAGTCCTTTAGAGAGGCCATGGTTGAGCGCTTAAAGTTGTCTCTTAAAGCTGTTTCCGACTGGGGTGACGCCAATCTAGTCAAGTTTAATGCTGCTAAAACTCAGGCGTGTCTATTCTCTGCTAAAAAAAGGCCATTTCAATTGGCTCCTACTTTTCAAGGTGTATACGTGACTATTACAGACCACCTTGAGCTTCTTGGCGTCAATATAACTTCGACCCTCATTTGGCCCGTACATTGAGTCCATGGCCCAACTAGCTGCCAAAAAGCTAGGTGTCCTCGCGAAGCTGCGTCAGTACTTCAGGCCGAAACAGATGCTCGAGCTATACGAAGCACAAGTTCGTTCATGCATGTACTGCTCGCATCTTTGGGTTGTGTCAGCTAAATACCAACACGAGGCTTTAGAGTCTATAGTAAGGCGAGCCAAGAAGCTTATTGGCAATGAATCCCTCGTCAAGGCTAAATTGAAAAGTCTCGAGCATCGCCGCATAGTTCCTAGTCTTTCGGTCTTTTACCGGATACACTTCGGAGAGTGTGCGTTGGAATTACACAATCTTATTCCCCCATCCCCGTTCTTCCATCGGTCAAGTAGAGGTACGGCTATGCGCCATCGTTATATGGTGGAAATTCCACGGGTACGCACATTGTGCGAACTGCCAAATTATGGAATCCGTTGCCGGCATCTATGTGTTCCAATAGCTATGATCTCCCGGTTTTCAAGTCACGAGTGAACCGGTATTTACTGGGTAAGCGCGTTCCATCGTAGACTGCATCATTGTTTCACATCAGGCAAGTTGTGGTTAAGCGCAACCCTATTTTAGGATAAAAAGAAAATCAAAGTAAGTGAAGGTCACACATAGTATAAGTTGTTTTGGTGGTTCATCATCATCATCGGCCTGCCGCAACCGAAACCGAACTTTTGGTCGGTCACTAATCTATCTATTTATATAAAATTGAATCCCTATTTCCCTTGGTCACGCCATTCCGCGTGAACGGCTGCTTTCGCTAATTCTGTTTTTAGAATATTTCTTGAAGTACGAGATTGTTTTTTAAGAAAAAAAGATAAAAATAAGAAATTGGGAAAGGAAAATTAGAAAGACAGAAGTTATCCGAAAGAAAAAGTCACGGCCGAAAACTGGGCGAGATATTATAGAAGGACAGCCGAAGGAAAAGCAATTAGTACTCATGACTTAAACTGCCGTGGTTACATTTGGGTGGTTGTTAGGTAGGTCTGAGACCCGGTAGATGGCACTGCTTTACCGGGCAGGACGACGTCAACCGGGTCCGTTATTTATAGATAAATTTTAACCCAGACCTAAAAAAAAACCATCATGCTCATCACACAAAGATTTGTTCGGGGCGGGAATCGCACCCCCGACCTCCGGCATAGCAGTCAGTTCGCAAAAAAGACACTCCACTACTGTCAAAAGTATTTACTCATGCTTTAGAGTAAATACTGAGTAGAAATGAGTAAATACTCAGTTTTTACTATTTACTCAGTAAATACTAAAACAGTATTTACTCACCGCCCATCTCTATTCGTGTCCGTTCATCCGGTCACTCCCGTCGCTGTTGGATATTTCAACGGTAAGTTTAAAAAGTAAGTGCTTTATGTATATCGTCAAAAAGTTGCAGATTACGACTTTTTCGCAAGTAAACACCTTTACCTACTATGAAAATAGAATAGTAGCAAGATAATAAGCGTTCACTTACCAATATCCAACAAGATAAGAATGAATTTACCGCTCAAATACAGTAAAATTTGAAAATTTTATAACGATCTGACGTTTCACTAAAACACAATATATTTGCTATTTATGCACTAATAATGCTCGTATAACACTATACACATTTAATTATCACAATACACATAGGATTCAACGTATGAAATAGGTAAACGGGCTTTAAATTACATAAAAAAGAATATTAATATCGGGAGAAGTTTTCAAAGCATAGATCTAGGATAAGTAGATCGGAAAAGTAGATAGATATAGGAGATATATGAATCATAGGCTTAGTAGCAAAAATATCCTGAATCTATAATCTCAATACAAAACGATCTGACAATCTCAATAGTCGGACTTTGCATTGATTATGCTCATTAGCATCCGTTTCGGCTTGAAGTACTGTACACATTTGCGAGGTCACCCAGCTTTTTAGCAGTTAGTTGAGCTTTAGGTTCGATGTAGACGCGAAGAGCGGTCTGTTAGCGGTAAGTACACATTTCGGAAAACAGGAGCATGTAATCGCATCTTTTTATTGCAAAACGCAAGCGGTAGCAGCATTGAACTTTGACCAGGTTAACATCACCCTATTTGGAGAAAAAAGTACTTATGTAATAGACCAAGCTAGATTTCTCGTCATCACATGTACACTTGGTGTTCTGCCTACCCCGTGAGGGATATAGCTGTGGTGTTACATTTATTTACACATAAAGGAACCATTAGCCAAATTTTACGTGTATATTTGTTGTTGTAGAAATAATTCTATAAATATAAAAAACTAGCGGCCCGCCACGGCTTCGCACGGGTATTTAGACAAAAATTTTAATCATCATACATTTTATTACACTCTTGGCTTACTTTCCATGCTTAGAACACTCGATCAAGTCTGTTGTAGTCGATATAATTCAAAGATTAAAAAAAAAATCACCCTGACACATTTTTTTTGGTAAGAATGATATCTATCACTTCAGCTTTCTATAAAAAAACCGCTTTAAAATGGGCCCATCCGCGCTACATGGCAACAAACTTGTACACAGTTACACAGATACACGTTTCAACCTTATAACACTCCTCTTTTTTGTCGGGGTTAAAATCCATTAGAGTCACAGACATAACTGCTCTGTTTCTTAAATTTCAATTTTGATAAATTTTATACTCATGATAGCTTTTGAATGAGATGTCCGATTTAAATAATTCAAAAATTTACAGGTACTGATATACCCTTGAATATTAAGTGATTTATTTAGATAAGGATTAATACAAGGTACGAATAATTGAGTCTAATTTGTACCGGCGTTAAAATTGTATATTTTAAGATGAAAAAGTAGTTATTGTGACGTAACTAAAATATTTAGATACATGTTATCCCGGACTTAACTTTTCAATGATGGAAGAATTTATAAAATCGGTCCAGTACTTTTTGAGTGTATTCGTAACATACAAACAAACAAACAACTCTGCCTCAGCTATCACGCCACGCGCGCCGTTTCCCGCCTACCGCGTAAGGTTTATCTAATTCTTTGGAGAGGTAACTTTCTGGTTCTTAGCATAGCTACTATAAATATTATATTTGTTGCACACTTCAATTTCTGTTACTTTGACATTTTTAAATATTTGTTTGAGGTTCGGTTTCGGTTTCGACCAAAACCGAGATAACAACCGAAGGTTCGGTTTCGGCTAAAAATCCTGTTTTGCCTGGAAGAACCATATATTTGCGCCGTTAAGCGAACTTAGCCGTTGCAGCAGCATCCCCTGCCTGTTCTGTCTACTGTCGCGTCCCGCATTAACGGCGCCCATTTTTCAACGCAGCAAAGATAGGTAATATGTGAGGTCTTTGGCCATCGTGGCCCGCCGTGTAGTTTTAGTACAGTTGGCTCACCGGCGCACACTGGTCCGGATTTGAAAAAAGTGGGACATTCGAGATATCAGGTTTTAAAAATTATCATGGGGTAGTACTAATATAGTAGAACAATAGTTGTTATTAGCATTTTTTATTTAAATGTATCCTTCATACTTTAAAAAAATGTTGAAGAAAAAAATGTATGGAAGACAAACTTGTTTTTTATTTTTTTCGAAACTGTTGAGAGCTGTAGAGGTCTAACCTGTAAGGTCCTTTAAAACTTAATATCCTTTACCTAAATCTATTAAAATGTTCTGCGGTTAGGTGCGGCTTTGACCCTGAGAGGGTTTCGAAGTTAGGAAAAAATAACTATTTTTTTCCTACACTATCTCTTAAATATGTATAGTATTTCTTACGTATTTGATACTAGTAGGTCTGTAATAATGTGTGGATGATATTTCGGGTTGAGCTTTATCGATTATATTTATTTTGAAATAATCCAATGTTACAGAACGATACCAAAAATAGTGTTTAGTGGGAGCGTAGAAAACAAAACAAATGAGTCATCGCTAATACTTGGCTCTGATTGGCCGGTTGCACGCGGTGCTTACATCGGATCGTACTACTTGGGCCTTGGGCTACCTACTTTGAGTACAAATAGAGGATTTTTTTGTTTAACTTGTCTATTGGTTCGACCGTCCTCTGACGGCTCACCGAAAAAGTCCGGTGAACCAATAGAGGCCCTTCCGGCTAATTGGGTTAGGTCATCAGCAAAAAAAAGTTTAACTTGTCATGCGTTATTCAGCTGCGTTACTTGAAACATCTGAAGACAAATTAAGAAAAAAAGATCAATAATGGCTGCTTTTGTTACTAATTTGGACTTGCACGTGTTTCTGCGAGAGGAAAATTTAAAAGACATAAGCCGTTTATATCAAGCTATCGTTAGCAAAATACCAACGGAGCTATCGCACGAAGATTCAAAGATGATTATGGATTTTTCAAGAAGTTTTGTTAGCAACTAGACATCAAAAACCTTTCATAAAGAGGCACACTGACTGGCTACAATCTCATTTAAAATGGCTTCCGTAAATCAGTCAATTTGGAAGAGTTATTTTGTCCTCATGAAGAAAGCGTTGATGAAAATATTAATGTTGATACCGCGATGGCATCTATACAGCCAAGTACATCAATTTCACATACTAAAGAAAGAAAGGCCTTTAGTGATTTGAGCAATAAGCAGAAGAGAAGGCGTTCTGGGTCCTTGATTGACGATCATTCAGAAGAGGAGCTTATTTTTGCTTTGATTACAAAATTGAAGACTAATGGAAAAAGCGAATTGGCCCGCATTATTGACCATCTTCAGAAGAATCCCCACAGTGTGAATGCTGTCAAGGATGTTTTATTTGGCAAATATCAGGCATCAACTGTCAATGAAGATCAAGCGCTGGCTCTCACAACTTCACTTCATTTATCCAAATGGCATTGTTTAACTGCTAATCTTGACTCAGTACTACCTTCATATTACAAGTTATTAGCTGCAAAGAGATGCTATCCGCCAGTAACAGATTTAACTATAACAGAGAATCGTGCCAAGATAAATTTGCAAGCTCTTTTGGATTTGACGGAGAACAAGATGATGAGTATTCCTACTACTGCAATGGACCCTTTAAACTGCAATTTGAAACTGATCAGCAAATGGGGCTTTGATGGGTCTTCTTCACAAAGCAATTATAAACCAAAGGGTATGAGTGATGACTTCGACGAATCATCAGTATTTATGACTAGTCTTGTACCTTTTGTTGTGATTTAGTTATTTGGGAAAATCCTAACTCTTCATCTGCGCATTATTGTAGGCCTATCAAGTTTGAATTTACGAAGGAATATTCAAATCACATGAAGCAAGAAGAAGCTGCCACGAAAGAAGGAATAAGGAACTTGCATCCTTCTAAGTGTGGAGAATTCAAGATAAGCCACGAATTACCTATACATGACAATGGTGGATGGCAAAGTGGTTACAGTTGTTTTGGATACACCTTCAGTTGCAACTTGCAATATATGCCTTTCAAAACCAAGTGAGATGAATAATTTGGAACTAATATTCTCAAAATCACGATGAATAATTTTCAAATATAATGTAATAATTGTTACTGAATAAATAAACTGATTACTGAATTTTTTGTCTCTTTCTATAAATTGGATTTTTTTTTAAATCGTTATAGTTCAACCCGAAATATCATCCACACATTATTACAGACCTACTAGTATCAAATACGTAAGAAATACTATACATATTTAAAAGATAGTGTAGGAAAAATATAGTTATTTTTTCCTAACTTCGAAACCCTCTCAGGGTCAAAGCCGCACCTAACCGCAGAACATTTTAATAGATTTAGGTAAAGGATATTAAGTTTTAAAGGACCTTACAGGTTAGACCTCTACAGCTCTCAACAGTTTCGAAAAAAATAAAAAACAAGTTTGTCTTCCATACATTTTTTTCTTCAACATTTTTTTAAAGTATGAAGGATACATTTAAATAAAAAATGCTAATAACAACTATTGTTCTACTATATTAGTACTACCCCATGATAATTTTTAAAACCCGATATCTCGAATGTCCCACTTTTTTCAAATCCGGACCAGTGTGCGGCGCGGCGGCGCAGCAGCGGCAAAAAGAGCCCGACGGATTATGCCAGCGGCATTTCTACCGCATGAATGTCCGTGATTCCCAAGTCGACTGACTGAATGTATACAAAAAAAAAGTAATTTAGCACCAAATAGTGGCTCCCATGTTTAAATTCATTACACCACGTCTCTCTTTGAATCTGTGAATTTACTTAAGTGTACCCAATCTCATCTTAATCGGTCCAGTAGTTTCGGAGAAAATCAGTGGTGACAGACAACGGAGTGATCCTATGAGTGTTCGGTTGCCAAACCCGTTGGGTGGCGCGCGCTACCGGCTCACAAACCATTTCTATGTAGGTACCTTTACTACAAATACGATGGCTGGGATAAAAAATACTCATATCGATATCTGGGCAGGTGCCAAGAGTATCTAGTGGCGGAGTATCTAGGCGATCTTTGTACGGGACCTTTTAGGCTAAACACAAACTTTAGTAGTAAATTTCTTGCTCACCGCTAATTAATGAGGTTCAAGATGAATTAAACATAACTAAAGTTGTTGTTGTTCTATTTCGCATTTATATAAGACTGAATTGGCTTTATTCCAACAATACGTAATAGACAACAAGACAACAGTCCATTGCATCAGAATTGACGTAAGTAATTTTTATTAATGATAAAAAAAACAAAAATAAAACCGACCGAAAAGAAAACTACAAAAAGTAAAAAATTAAATTTACCTAACATAGTTATAGTAATTAGTATTTTGATTTACTTAATCAGAAATGATTTAATAAGTATTTTATATAAATTGATGTCACTGCCACTCTTACAGCGGTAGTAAGAGTGGCGCTAACATAAATATTTAACTTAGAATATCTCCTTTTCAACAAAAAAATAATCATCAAAATCGGTTCATAAACGACGGAATAATCCACAAACACACATAAAAAACATATAAACCCGCGATCAGGTCCTGACATGATGCCAATTAGTACCACAGCAGTAATATTCCTACTCTTTCAGATAAAAAAAGAATTTTGAGAATCGGCCTACAAATGATAGAGAAATCGCTGTACATAAAATACATACAGTCTAAAATTAGTCTCTCCGTTTATGTCAGTTAACAAACGATGATCACCCATAGTCCACTTGGATCATGGGTGTTCATCGTTTAGGTGCAATTGACATCTTCACCTTGAATAAGTGAAAACCTTTGACGTTTGATCTATCGTATTAATATAGTCCTTTTAAGCGCCACACGACTATGACCAATCCATGCCCTTTTATCCCCGACAAAAAAGAGCGGGTTATAATATGATCGACGTTTATATTTAAGAACGCGTAGGTATACCTACAAGTTTGTGGTTTCTACATAAATTTTAGCGTCTCTTGTGATAACAAACTTGCGAGAATTATTGGGCAAGTTTTTCTTTCTACTGCTTTCTCTTGTGGCTCTTTCTTTTTTATCTCGAATCTATCTAATCGCATCTAAATTGGTTATTAATATTCAAATTAAGAATCGATATCGTTCTTAGTTGTGCTAGGGGTTCAAATAATGTTTAATAAAAGTTATTTAACTCATCAACTATATCTTCTTCCAGGCCACAGCGATGTTTATGTATATTATTATTCTTCAATCTATGCTATCATTCAAAATTATTCACAAAGAATTCATTTTCACAGTATTTTATTATACTACTAGCTGCCCCAGCGTACTTCGTAACGCGTATTTCTCTCACCTTTTAAAAAAAAGTATTTGTAACCAAACTCCTCCGTTTCGGAAGAGTTTGGTTACAGACACCGCGACACATTATATAACATATAATGCTTTCAATATTATCTTCCATACATATATAACATAAAAGAGACACACTTGAAGTATTCAAGCGGTAGGTACCTAAATACTAATCATAAAAACAATAAATAGAATTGATCTATTCTATTGCAAATAGCGTGAGGTAGTACTTACTTTATTCTTTTTATTTCACAGTAGCAATGAATAAGCCAGAATTATACAATGCTGCAACAGCAGTGGCAGAGAAGGCGAATCTAGATTGCCTAGAAGAGTATGCAGATAGAATTCACTGGATAAATGATGGGGCAGTTATAGACTTAGGCTGTGGCGATGGTAGTTTTACAGCTTTATTGAGGAAAAAATATATTCCTGCAAGTTATAAAAATATGGTTGCGTGTGATATAAGCGAAAATATGATCAATTACGCAAACGAACGATATAGCAACAAGGATTTAAAATTTAGAAAGTGGGATTTACAAGGTGACATTCCACTAGAATTCAATGGAGCATTCAACCAGGTGTTTTCGTTTTTAGCATTCCACTGGATACATAATCAAGAGTAAGTTTTGTCCACATCTTTTTATTCTTAAACACAAATAATAATGAATCTCCGAAATGTACCGACGACCGACCGACTGCACCAAATGGGATAATTCTTTTTTTATTTAGTTCGTTATTTTCAGGACAAGATTTGTGTAGGAATGTTAGCTATAAAAAAATACCGTAATGTTTACACAAATCAAGTACTCATTATCACCCATGCAAAGCTAGGGTGAACAATTACTACAGCACGCCTTCGACGGATTTACCCTAGACACCGTGGGTTCTCTATGAATGTGTCTAAATGAGCTGTACTCAGTGGTGGTAGGTTTGCACTGAGGGTATTAACTACACACTAGACAAAGGCACGTCGCCTAATAGGTAACCTAAACTTGCTTCGATGAGATGGCTAATGAAGTCATGAATGGTAACGGGTGTTGTGAGCTGTACTGCGCCAGCAAGCACTACACTTACTGACTGTCCTTTACTTCATTGTCACTTGGCACGACGTAAAATGGATAACAAACATAACAATTATCGGCCAAATCAATTTCAATATCATAACTATCTGTAGATGAGCATAATGGAGATAGAATTTTGACGTATTTTGTATGGAGCTAATGTCAAATCAAATCCACCTATATATAGAATATTAAAACCAACCGTAAGTAGGATTATTACCTTCTTCCAAAATAACACCAATTTGCCATCAAGCAGCTAAATATCTAATGTGGTAAGTAAGATTAGATAACTGGAAATCTTTTACACGTGAGTAAGATTAGATAGAGATAGATTAGATTAGAGTCCGGATAGAGATTGCCCGAGCCTCATTCAACAAAATGAGGAAGGTTCTGTGCTGCCGGAGTATTGACCTAAAGCTCCGAACTCGATTCATCCTTTGTTACATATGGCCCGTAGTATTATATGGAAGTAAAGCATGGACTATCAAAGACGATACTAAAAGACGCCTGGAAACTTTTGAGATGTGGTGTTATCGTCGTATGCTTCGCATCAGTTGGACTCACAAGGTTACAAACGAAAGAGTTCTACAGCGTATGGGTCGTGTTCGCCAATTACTGATGGCTGTCAAGAAGAAAAAAGTTGAATATCTCGGTCATGTGCTCAGGCATGATATCAACTGCTTCAATTAATTATGATGGGCAAGGTAATGGGTAAACGCCGCGCTGGCAGACGTAAAAAGTCATGGCTTAGAAACATCCGGGAATGGACAGGAGTAGCCAGCGCAGAACAACTATTCCGCTGTGCACAGGAAAAGAAGAGTTTCCAAGAGCTGATAGCCAACCTCCAGTAGTGGAGAGGCACTAGAAGAAGAAGAAGAAGATTAGATAACTGAAAAACTTTTACACGTACTTATAACTAAAATTCCGAATAGAACTATAGAACTGGGATAATACGTGGAATTTAGTTACATTTTCCGTTTGAAAGGCTATAGTAAACCGGCTCTAATTCTCTTTTTACAGGAAAGCATTTGAAAATACCTACAACCTTTTAGTTAAAGGGGGTGATTGTTTCCTAACACTGATTGGTTACCTGCCAATATACGAAGTATACATTATTTTAAGCCAAACGGCAAAGTGGAATTCATGGCTTAAAAATTTAGAATCTATTGCCTTCGTGTCACCGTATCACAAAATAAGGGTCAGTAATAAAAATAACATATAATAGTGGTCACGCCTGTTATATCTGCAGGTGTAGGCACTAGGCAGAGGTGAATATCACCTCCTTTTGCCGGCTATAATTAGGTCCCATGATGCGTAGTAGAGGGTAAGCCTATTACCGTTCATCGGGCACAATTCGCAACATTGAGCTGCTAGTAAAATAACAAATTGAATATCGTTGAGCTCTTTAACTACTTTAGGTTACAGCTTTTGGGGGCTGAGTCACCTTCGTCCGTGGGAATGCACCTTTTATCACACGTGGTCACCGGGTGGTCAGGTGACAAAAAACTAGTGGTAGGCATCCACCAACCCACACTTGGCCAGCGTGTGTGGATTATGGCCTAAACTCTCTCAACTCATAAGTTAGTTGAGAGAAGACCCATTCCCAGCAGTAGGACACTAAAAAGGTTGAAGTGAGGCTTGGGCCGTGGTTACTGACCACCCATGTACCTTAGTAAGTGACCTTGCCCTGTTCCGGTGATATGGAATTTTTATCTGCCTACCTACTTGATGAATTCTTATAATAACTGTTGTGTGTCACTAACGCAGGTGTCATTTCAGAATCCTGAAAAAAAGATTACAGAAATAATGAAGAAAATAGGTTACAAAAATATTGAAGTTCAGTGCAAGGAAAAATGGTTTTACTTTAAAACAATAGAAGAATTTAAAGGTATGTGTCGAAAAAAAAATTAAAGGTTACCCATTTGTGGAAAAACAGTAATTAATATTTTCTTATTCTTAACTATTGTTAAAGACTACCTAGCTTTTTTTGCTGTTATTTTATTTGCATCAAAGGAACAATACGTTCAGATGCCAGTCCTTTAAGTACCATAATATAATCCTATAGGTACCTATATAATAATAAGTAATAGTAATATTTTCACACTATGTGTGTCACATCGAACAAAGTCTTACACCGATTAAAGATTACATATTAGATTTGATTTGTTATTTTTATTATTATTAGCACTGATCATTTCACAGCTGGGCAAAGACCTCCCATATCACATTCCAGACTTCACGATCTTGAGCCTCTTCCATCCACCTGCTAAGAACACATCCAGTTCGTCCCGCCATCTCCGTCTGGGTAGACCAAGAACGACGAGACACGTGACAGACGTAGACCTCAACGTCTTCGTTTGATTTCATATTTTTTTCCTATTTCAGTACTAGTAAAAGCATTGGAGCCCTTCTGCATGCCAGACGATGTTTTTGAAGAATTCATGAATGATTTTTTGGATACCTCACTAGGGCTTGAAAACTTTAATATAAAAACTAATATGAATGAACCAGACTCTGTTGAATACAATTACCATCAGATAATTGTGTTTGCTACAAAATAATTGAAACAAAACAAAATTATTGGCATTAAATAATTTTATTGTTCTTGAGTAATTTATTCACGATCAATTATTATTACCTACTTACATTAAATATCAAAAACCTTGAAGTTGTTCAACAATGAACACACCACAATGTAATTAAGCAGGTAGATGGTACTTACTCTACATCATTAATTACTAATCGGCGGGAGCAAATAACCAGTTTTCTCGGATTTTATATTCATCAACGTAGGTAGCAACCGTACGAACTCAGGTGTACCTAAGTATCCTAAATTACACCTAACTACAGATCAATGCCTATTCACAAGTTGCTTCTTACTTCCATGCTATGCACACTACGGTGCATTGATTTTTTTGATGTGGGCGCAGGGGGTATGTGGAACTCCCAAAGGGTATCCACTAAAACCTCCCGTGAAACACTTGCGAAACAACCACGACCGTTACATATGTACCAGTAGTAAGTACTTAATAATCGTAGAAAGTAGTTGTTATAAACGCAGACAACGGAGACGAACGACTCCAGCATGTATGTACCTTACTCAATACTCAATAACTTTATTGCTTTATTATAGAGTAAGTAGATGCTTAGGTGGTAGGTGCTTATCTAAATATATAAAAGAAGAAACTGACTGACTGACATATCAACGCAGAACCCAAATCGCTGGGTCTGGAGACTCCAAATTTGGCACATAGGTTCCTTATGGGGTCTAGGGGTGCGCTAAGAAAGGACTTTTCAAAACCTTTAAGGGGGTGAAACGGGGTTCCACCAATACCAAATAAAAATATGATAAAGGGTTCTTAAAGATCTGGCTAATCACTTGGCTAATATTTATCCTAACACTACGCGGGCGTAGTCGCGGGCGGCAGCTAGTTATGATATAATCATTATGGACCCTGTTGGGCACAGCAAAAGTGTTAGACGAGAGGAAGCTCTGATTTTACATAATAATAAAAATAGAAAGATCTATTTTATGGTGTATTTTATTTTATTTAATGTCATAACTTAAAACCATTACCTAGCAACAGAATATTGTTTAAATAAATTATAACTTAATTAAATTTTAACATTAAGAAATAATTTGAATAAAATTATTAATTTATTAGTTAGGTTAGGTTAGGTTAGGTTAGGTTAGGTTAGGAACTTTAAAAAAAACATTTACGGTAATAATTTAAATTCTTACCAGATAATAAGTTTTAAATTTTGTTTTTGTGTTTATCACATAAATATTCATTTACAGAATAACATTTGATAGTGTTGTCTTCGGTCGTTATTATTTTTTTACACTTTTATTGCGTAAGGACTTGTAGAATGCATTTTTAGTCTATAAGATGTAAATTTAATCTAGATCGGAGCCTGGAGTATGTACCGTGATTGTATATCTTCGAGTTTTGTGTATAACTCTTGATGTTTGCGGACAAATTTACATGTTTCTAAAATATAGATACTGAGAAGGGTTATAATTTTGTGTTTTATAAGGTAAGGTTTGCAGCTATCAGTTTGTTCAATATTTACTAGGATTCTTATTAATTTCGTTTGCAGCGTAAAAGTGAAGGTGCATCTGTGCTGTTGCCCCAGAGGGTTACGCCGTAGCTAAATTACTACCTTGGCAGAGGGGATCGCGTTTTTGCGAATGACCTAACCCAATCGGCCGGAAGGGCCTTTATTGCTTCACCGGACTTTTTCGGTGGGCTGTCCGAGGACGGTCAAACCGAAGGGGATCGCGTACCTACTGAAGGCTAATCTTTATAGCATAGATTTAGTAAGATTCCTATATCTTTGCTTTATAGATTTAATCTATGGATAAGGATTAATATTATGTTGATAAAACTCCTTCGCTACTAATGCATAAATTTCGAACAAATTTGATTACAATAAAAAAAGGTTATACAAGTAGTAAGACAATTTTAAAAGATAGACATTATACTGTCGCGGACTTTTTTTAGAACTTTTAATGAGAAACAATTCCATCATACATTATTTTTGCAACACAAGCTCGCAAAAAGAAATATTTTTTCCGTTTTTGCAACAATTATTATCGATGCTTTCTCTTATTGATAGCAGCGTGATTTTACTTTTTTTTTGTTAGTAATATCCTACTGATATTATAAACGCGAAAGTTTGTAAGAATGTATGGATGTTTGTAACTCTTTCCCGCAAAAACTACTGGACGGAATTGGATGAAATTTAGCACAGAGATAGATTATAATAATAAAAAAAACATTAATGTAAGGTACAGTCTTCTTGTTTCAGTAATTTAACAAGAAGCTGTCTTAAAGTTTCCCTTGATTTAAAGAAAAGTATGTAGAACTCACCAGTGTCCATAGTCTGTGGTTACCTTTGGCTCTTTCACTGAAGCAGTAGATCGCTGGCTTCCATAATTCCAGCGGTCTGTCAGTCTTCAAAACTCACCGGCAAGCACCTTACTGCAACGCTGTGTGTTTTTCATTTACCATAATATCTTTAAAATTTACCTTTTATAAACCATAGCTATTGCATTGATAACAGTGTTCCAAAGAAGGCTTAGGTAGTTTATCTCCTGAGTGGGGACTTGAATTAACTTGCCACACCAGCTTTGTCACCAATACTACAGTCAGTAACATAAGACTTAGGAATTGACTTATCCTGGTGTACTAACAAACAATTGTCCATTAAAACATAAATCTGGATACCACAGGTGAGCAACATCTATGTTACCGAGTTTGGTACCACTACAATGCAATGTCATGATGAAAAGGCAAAGGGTAGTGTGACAAATAAAACAACAACGATTTTATAAAGCCTCTAAAAATTAGGTCGAATTTCCTGCGATTACCGCGTTCAACTGAACAAACTGTTCAGTTTTAAAATATTATTATAGATTAAACAGCGCTCACACCTGTATAGCCCGAAAGTGTAGGCAGAGGTGAATATCACCCAATTTCCATTTTAGATCCCACCATGAAATAAAGAAGCTCTTTGTTATTATTTGACTTGAACCTATTGCTGTTTAACGAGCACAATTCCAAACTTTGAGCTGCAACTAAGATTTTCTAAGTAGGTATTAGAAAAGTATTTTTGCTTGACTCAGAAATCAAACCCAGAATCTCCAACTTTACCACTGGAATGCTGAGGCGGTTAAAATATAAGTATCGTATCATAATAATTCTGGTGATTTTTTAAACGATACCTTATTAAATTAGAATTAGATATCTTCGATCGAAAAAATCTTGTAGATCCAGATGTTTGAGAAGGCATATCTTAAGTCTTGGGGGTTATAATGCATATTTTATCACAGATCTGATATAAAGGGATCCTTACAACTGAAACGGATAACAGCTTAGGGCATCATGCAATGGCCTTATCAGGTAAGGTATAAATAGCCGGGCTTGTTTGAAGGAACGCCACATTTATTTTATTATCTCAATAAACAGCATCGCACCATTGAGGTTAATGTGTGAAAACAGATTCGATAGTTCGATTCTGTGTTAATATTCGTCGAAAGACCAAAGTGTGTATTCAAAGTGTGATAATTTTAATGTAATAATCTAGTACGAGTATTTTCTAGCATTGGTCTCTCTTAATGACTATATAACACTGAGTGTTCGGATAGTCAATAAGAGAGGTCAATGTTAACTACTCTAGGTTAATAACTATTATTACAGTTCTTGTTACAGAACTTGTAATGGAGAGTCCAGAACATTATAATAAAGTAAACTCAGAAACAAAGAGAGTGAATAAAGAATGTCTCGATGAATACGGGAATAAAATCAAATGGAACTATAGCGGAAAGGCTATCTTAGAAGTAGGCTGTGCAGATGGTAGTTTCACAAGTATATTTAGACAAAACTATGTCCCTAATAACTACGAAATGTTTATTGCTTGCGACATTAGCGATAAAATGATCAATTTTGCCAAAGAACATCATAGAGATGAAAAAATCACATTCAAGAAATGGGACATACAAAGTGAAGTGCCTCGAGAATTTGAAGAAGCATTCGATCATGTGTTTTCTTTCTTAACATTTCATTGGATTCCTAATCAAGAGTAAGTTCCGACTAGATATTTACACAGATGATTGTTATAAACTACCAGCATGGAGTTCTGTAGATGGACTGTGCTACAAGGCTCCTAAATTTTGAACTAGCTAAGGACATTAAGATTTTGTTTCAGAAAAGCTTTCCAAAATATTTATAAGATACTAGCGGAAGGAGGTGACTGTTTTATAACATTTATTGGTCGTATACCATTATACGATGTATATTCGATACTAAGTCAAAATCCCAAATGGAGTGATTGGCTTAAAAATCTTGAAACAATTGTTTTGGTATACAACAATGTACAAGTAAGTTTTAAATTAACACCTTTATCAAAAAAAGTATGTCTTCTTTATTAAGTGCTCACTACCTCAATTTAACTCTAAATTAATGAAATAATCCCCATGCACTTCTTTAAACCCCCTTTTAAATCAAAATCAATCCATTTGTTTAAGCGCTACACTTCCATAAACTTGAAACAACCCATTTTTTTGTCGGGCGGATCCTAGCGGATCATAATTATTGTTTTTGTGCCCAGATCTATACAAACCTAGAGTACTTACCAATGTTATAATTCCGGTCAATTTTCAGAATCCAGAAAAAAAGATCACCAAAATGTTGAATGGTATTGGTTACAAAGATGTTGAAGTTATATGCAAGGAACAGTATTTTGCTTTCAAGACCATAAACGAAATAAAATGTAAGATCTTCAGATACATAGGCTTAAAAATTAAAGTTAAAAATACCGACGGAAAAATCAGTGAAAAACATCAGCGATAGAGTAAGGTCTAAATGTAGCTTACTGGATGCATACATTTTATGAGAAAAGTCTTATTAAAGAAAACGCGACAGGCTGGACAGCCTAATCCTACGAATATTATAAACGCCAGTGTTGTAAGAATGCATGGCATGTCTGGATGTATCTTTGTTACCCTTTCATTTAAAAAACTACTAGACAGAAATGGATTAAATTTGGCACAAAGATAGATCACGGTCCTTTAATACAGATCGTAAAAAAAACATACATACTTATTGGGATAAAAAGTAGCTTAAGTGTTAATACACACAGACTACTTTTTATCCCAATAAGTACCACGCGGATGAAGCCGTGAGCGGAAGTTTATTAAGTACCTATATACGGATGTCGTCTCATAGAGAGTATCTTTTATTAACACGCTTTTATTAGCTTGGGTTGTATGTATGTATGTATGTATGTATGTATGTATCTATGTATGTAACGGAATCTTTGAACTTAATTTTCACCAGTTTCCAGAAGTCTGATTAATTTGAAACTTTGCATACGTCAAGGACCGATAACTATGCAATAATTTGATAACAGTTTCCCATTAGATATCCTTATTAGGACGGCCAGGATTAATAAATTCTTTTAATAAAAAAAATTAAAAAAAATATGTATAAATATAAAAAAATATATAAAATAATAATAATAATGATTTATATAAATTTCCAGCGAGTGACGAAGGGGTAACGAATATTCAAATAATATATTTATAAATTTAATTGCACTCACGTATTACCTACACTTAGTACAGGTATCAATTTAAAAAAAATCCTTTTATCTCTTTCTGTATCGAACTGTACGACTGGAGATTGAAATGATACACACCAAGTACACCAATTTTTTTTTAATTTTCGCCGTTTTTTATTAACGTTTTTTTTTTCAATCAGAAACGTATTACGTACTTGGTTTTCTATTTGATTTAACATTTTTTTGTAAAAATTAAAAATTTTGTTTATTTCCTGGTAACAAGGACTTAGATTCTGTGATACCTAGCGATATTAATAAAACCGGAGGTCTTCCGAATGTATTGAAAATATTCGTAGGAGCTAAAGTGATCTTGAGGACGAACATTGACGTGTCGAAAGGTTTAGTGAATGGCAATATGGGTTTTATCACAGAAATTATCTGGCCAAATTTTCGCAGAGGCCAACTATACGCGGAAGAAATCCCGTCAGTCCGTATCGATTTCGGATCAGATGGTGTGCACATGATTAAATCAATATCGATACAGTTCCCAGCGAAATACAGTTATGGAACTGTTGAAAGACGAATGTTGCCATTAATCCTGAGTTGGGCTTCGACCGTCCACAAGATGCAAGGTTGTACAGTCGATCATGCAGTCATTTATCTAGGCTCGTGACTGTTTGCTACTGGACAAGCTTATGTAGCACTTAGTCGTGTAAGATCTTTAGACGGTATTCGGATTGAAGAACTCGATTGTTCTAAGTTAACAGGAAAAACCCCATGCGACAGTGAAGCTTTAAATGAAATAATGAGATTGCGAAATAATTTGTGAGAAATTTCAATACCACATGTCAACAAATAACTAATTGATAAATCGAACTAAAAAATTAAAAATAAATAATTGTTTAAAAAAGCTAAAAAAACATGCTTTTATAGCTAACCGAACTAAAAATGAGAAAATAATTTTTAATATCAGAAAGTCTATAATACAGTAGTAGAAGATCGAACAATCAATCAGAATTTATCACCTCAAAATAAAATTAAAATAAAGTTTAAGTTATTAACAAAAGAATTCAATTCAGAGTAAAAAGCGTGGGGTGCATTTTACTACTTTTCATAACTCTCCTCTCATAGATAGTTGCCAATAGAATGGTAGTTACATTTACTTTATCGAGCACCCCACGCTGTTTACTGTAAATTGAATTCTTTTGTTAATAACTTAAACTTTATTATAATTTTATTTTGAGGTGATAAATTCCGATTGATTGTTCGATCTTCTACTACTGTATTATAAACTCTCTGAAATTAAAAATTATTTTCTAATTTTTAGTTCGGTTAGCTATATAAGCGTGTTTTTTTTGTTTTTTTAAACTATTATTTATGTATTTATAATAACGGTAGTACTATGGATCTTTAGTCTCAAATAAATAAATAGTATAATAAAAGACCACTAATAGAATTCTTACTATTTATAAGTCGTTTCGTGTTTTTAATCGACTTCTGAAAAATAGGAGCAGGTTCTATGTTTGATAGTATGTATGTTTTTTTTAAGTTTTAGTAAAAGCGCTGGACCCGTTTCACATGCCTGAAGACGTTCTTGAGGAATTCACAGAGGACTACATAAAAACATTGCAAGATATGGATGTTTTTAAAAACGTCGATATACCTGGTTCTATTAAATATAATTTTAATCATATTACTGTTCTTGCCAAAAAATAAAAAAAAACCATTTTTAACCCTTTTTTGTTACTATTGAGCAGGGGGTGGAATTAGGTTAAGTTATTTATGCACTTGTATCGAAATGTTTATATTAATATGGATCCTGTCGGGATTTTTAGTGGACAAAACTTAAATTCAAATGGTAGTTTGGCAATGTAGCGCGTAAAGTAAAAAACTTTTGTATTAATAAATTATGGGATTATTTCGGCTCTTTTAAATTAATCTAGGGATTTGAGGCATATCCAATATCCATTGTATTCTTTCGCTATCACTACATAGTATAAAACAAAGTCGCATTCCTTTCTCTTATATCGCTATGTGCGCTTAAATCTTTAAAACTACGCAAACGATTTTGATGCGGTTTTTTTTAATAGATAGAGTGATTCCAGAGGAAGGTTAAGTATTACACATTGCACCCGTGCGAAGCTGGGGCGGGTTGCTAGTATGAAATAAGTGTAAGTATATAACTCTACTTAAATCCGACCTCTGCCAATGAGTTTTATGAATTAATTTTCAATGGTTATTTAAATCGATAAATAAAATAGTATGTAGAATGTAATAGGTAATATAATTATAAGACGAATATAAACTAAGCCTTAAAGTCAGACATAGGATGTCCAAATGTATATTTACCTAAACTCCGAGAAAGTATGTAAATTAGAGTAATGGTGTACATAAACTCCAATAATGGTGTCTATAAAATGCAATAATAATTTATAATTATTTTTAAATCCTGGTACTAAAAATTATAATTACCTATGATTTAGAGGCGGTATTATCCACTCTATGTTCAGTACGTACTTCCTCGATGTTTATAACTTAGCGATTTCGAGTGAGCATTAATATAGCCCAAAACATTACTAGGCCTTCTTAAAATCGCGACAAAGACTGTTTTCTTCAACACTTTTTTGTGTCACACATCTGGGCACGGGTTTTCAATCAAATATTTTATGAGTTGAGAGAGTTTAGGACTTAATCCACACACGCTAAGTGCGGGTTGGTGGATGTCACATGTCCTTAAATGATTAGTTCTTAGACATGCCGGTTTCCTCACGATGTTTTTTTCACCGATATTGAGCAGCGGAGATGATATAATGAAAGACTGTTTATGCAAAGTTAATATTATATGAGCAGCAGTAGCGCAGCGGTACGAGCCGCACATTAGAAATATGTATAAGGTCGCGGGTTGGATTCCCTGTGGTGCCCACACATCTTTGTGAGAAATGGTTCATCGCCTCTTCTCAATATCGTTGAAGGAAAACATCATGAGGAAACCGGCATGTCCAAGAACTAATCGTTCGAGGACATGTGACATCCCGCACTTGGCCAGCGTGTGTGGATTAATACCTAAATCTCTCAACTCGTAAGATAGTTGAAGAACCGTGCCCAGCAGTGAAACGCTGAAAAGGGTTGACGAGAGAAGAATAATGCCTAACTCTTCTAAAGTAAATTATTCTTAATAATGTTATGCAAAACAAAAAGATCCCGCGAAAATCTATCAGCTTGCTCCTTGACCTCACCTTGAAGCAAGCATGAAAGTGAAAATCTTAGGTAAAAATGCCTAAGGCATGCTTAGAACAAACGTTAGCTTGTCTGAGAAAGTCACAGCCAAAGCGTTTATAATGCTCTTTCAGTTAACTCATGTGAGTTATTTTTTATAATATTTTCTATGAACTTGACATTAGCGGCCTTTCCGGGTACGGCGTGATCCTCTATTGGTCACCCGGCAAACCAATTTATAAGACGTTGTCACGTCAAAAACTATATTCGGAATAGATATCTACCTATGCCACTTTAGATACATTTTTGAAGGTGTCAAAAATGTCGTTCCGGTATCTCTTAGGTAAGTAGATAATGTTAGCATCTCACAGACTACTAAGAGAATGTAGCATCTCTAGTAAGTCTATGGTCAGATATTTGTTGACTGATTGTTTTCACAGACTACTAAGAGAACCATTGTTTTCAATGTTACTACCGCACGCGATGGGGTTTTATTGATTGGTTTTTAATTTTAAGGTCTCTAATTATAAGACTGATTACACAATCAAATACCCAACCCCGAGCTAGAGTAGATACTGAGATTAGGGTACTCTAAAAAAAATCAAATTATAAATTCAGTTTATAAATAGGTGCTTAGGGCTTATTTTATTCACTTCACTTTCACTTTTTTTTAATATTTGGCGTCCACCGTCTTTGACAGTGATTCTGCCAACGTCAAGTTGAAAGAGACAGTGCAATAAAAAAAAAGTTGTACGGTGTGGGCCGAACGCTGACTCAATAAAGTAGGTATGTATTTGTAGGTAATTCATGAAGAGGTTAAACTGAAAATTAATATTGGGACAGAATTCAACAACAAACAGAAAATACACAGAATAAACAACTAACATATTGAAATATATACACAAAATACATATTGTACGAATGTTTATGTTCTTATTTTATTCACCGTGGCACCTACACTTAAGAAGGTAAATTTCACATACATAATCCAACGAATAACCTACCAATTCAAAACCATTCAAGCTCATCAAAGATGAAATAAGAATTATAAATGAAAGTTTCGGATAAGATTGTCTTAATAGTTATTCTTTTTCTTGTTATTCTATTTTATAATTTTTATCATATTATTTTAACTTCCCTATTAATTCTAATTAGATTTAAAAACATTTTTTCACCATACAATTAATGTGTTTTCAGCAATATAATATTTTCGTTGATGTAGAGTAAGGTATATATTTAAAGTACCTACCTACTTAAGTTATGGGAATCAGAGACGATTGTTATAAGCAGATAACAGTTCACACACATCTAGACAAAAAACCAGGGTCAAACTTTCAAAGAAGTGATCACAATAACAGGCACAATCCAAATATTTGTCGTAAAAACAAACCAAATTTAACAACAATTTTATATAAAGATGATCACCATTTTTATAAATCATTGTTTAAGGTTAACATGGTGTTTAATTTTGAAACATCGGTGTAATATTGGCTAACCGAAAAGCTATGCTGTCATAGTATGCGTTTCAAATAGTAATCTGAAATCCGCTATCTTGAACCAGAATGCTCAACAACTTCAGATTTATTAGTACTAAAAAATCTGGAATCTCAACTACCTTCAGATATTTTAATACTAAATGATCTGAAGTTCTTGATAAATCTCAATTCCTAGACCTACTCTTTGGTATTTTGTGCGGGTTTTGTAGGTATTCTGTGGTGCGGCGGACCAAAATACTGACAGGTGCTCTCATAGGTTCTCTTAGTAGTCTGTGGTACGTCTGTGGGTTTGGTTTAATAAAGTAAATATTAAAAATTTTCAAAAGCCACTACAATTATACGTGATGAGTAAAAAGCCAAAAGGAAAAGACTCGGGACAAAAGGAAAAGGTAAGCATTGTAAAAAAAGATAAATTTAAAAAGATTTTAACGTTTGATTGTTTTAAAAACTGCAGATTGTGATAGTATCGTAATCTATCTGTTTAAAATAAAAATGCATCACTAAATGTGTTGCTAAGCGCAAAACTCGAGAAAGGCTGAACCGATTTTGCTAATCCTTTTTTTAGAATACGAGGATGGTTCTTACACCGATTTTTTTTTTAAAAATTGCCTAGAAAGGTCTACATATAACACTTTATCCATACAATTGATTCGTAATAATACTAAAAAGTCAATTTGAACTATTATAGGCTGTTAGGCGGTAAGAAGTTCTCAGGGTCAGCTAGTTAGTAATAATAATATAATGGGTCGACCCTTGTCGTAAATAATAGGGTATAACTGTACCCAACTAAATATGGTAGTCCTACTCTTAGCATCCCAAGCCTAGTTTAGGCCTTAATCCACACAAGCTAGCCAAGGGCGGATTGGTGGATCTTACATGTCCTCGAATGATTAGTTCTTAGACATTCTGGTTTCCTCGCGATCTTTTGCTCCACCGACATTGAGCAGCGCCGATGAAACAATTCACACAAAGATGTGTAGGCACGACCGGAGATCGACCCTCTATTTCAAAAGCAAGGTCGATACCGCTGCGCCTCCGCTGCTTGAGACTTTTATTTGTAACTAATTCAATGTTTTTCAACCGTCAAATCGTTTGGGATCGTGAAGCCTTGCACTGGGGGTCGCCTGCAAACGGTCGCCGCAAAGTTAAGCCAATGCAAGTTGGCATCAAAGTAAAGCCGTAGGTACGCAGCCTTACTAACTTTTATAGTTATTACATAATTATTTTCAAAAATCTGTCCTCACAGCTGTGTGAACTGTTTAATTTTATTATTGAATATAGCTATACCAAAATAAATAAAACATAAAAGCAACATCAACTCCTAACTTGTCGGTCTATAGCCCATGAGGTTTCCATAGTTTTGCCGCCTTTATCGCAAGCTCAGAAAGATTGAAAAACACTGAACTAGTCCACAAACGTTAAAAGCATAGCACAGCTATAGCAAAGTGGCTGTTGTGGATACCACGCTTTCTCTTTATGTTAGGTAATTTATGTTTGGGGAAAACCTTGAAAACACGAGTGTTATTGCAAATTGTAATTATTATTCATCTGACTGTTTGCGTTTACTATGAGAGTAGGCAAACAGAAAGATGAATTGTAAATAATCTTACAAATAATTGAGTAGGTACCTAACTTTTATCAAAATAATGTTGGTTTAATAGCTTGTAGTGGAGACTTCTACAGAAACAACTTTACAACAAGAGGAAGTTCACCTGGATGAACTCACTGTAAAAATAAAGAGTCTCCGTCTTTATGATGAAGACCCGAAATTCTTTGCTATAAAAATCACTTTTATGGACCAACCAATAATTAGTGATATCATAAAAGCTGTATATTCTCGAGACAATATAAGGGAGACTACCATCGCACTGGGTTCCATGAGATATGATCCTTCCGACTATGAAAAAATGAGTTATTTTGCAGATTATCCTTTAGTTGGTAAGTGTCGATCTTAACGAAGAACCCTGTTGGTCGTTGGCTTACTCAAGGAGGCTCCGTCCATATAACTCTATCTTTGCTTTGCTGATATTATATCTATCTTCACATTTGTACTGTTGTGTTTTATCATCACTCATGTAAAAAGTAGGTAGGTACCTACATCTTTTCTGCACAACTATTATATTAATTATATATATTATACCTAATATATTAATGACTTCCGAATAGTGAAATTAAACTAGGTACTTATGAATTTTATAAAGGATTTATCGCGGTTTTTATATCCCGACGATTCAAAGTCAGACTTTGGCCACGAGGAAAAACATCAGAAATTCCGAATAGAAATTCTCCACCCAAGGTAGGTACCTACTTAATTAGTTTTTATATAAATGCTTTTGTTTTGGGTAGGCAAGTAGTTAGATCAGGTATAGGTTTAGATTATAATTGTTATATAATTGTTCTTAGTCTACATCCAACCTACGCAAAGTCTAGATGAAAATATTGTGAGAAAACCATCAAAGGTGTCATCATTACTAGAGTCGAGCAAATCAAGTAAATCAAGCTCCTTAATAAAAGATGGTATTGACGTCAGCTGTTGCAATGTTGATATTTTGCCTATTTTTCTTGATGACACTGGTTAGTTATTTTTATATATACATATGTTGTAAAGTACCTACTGCACAAACATAAACAGAATAAAGAACAAGTTAAAAAGAACCGCCTTCTAAAAAGAAATATTTAAGTACGAGTAAGTAGGTACCTCTGCTAATTGAAGTCGGTACTAATATCCCACAAATATTAATTTTCGTTCTAGTACTGGCTAATCTGCTGATTTAGCACCGACTTCAATTAACAGATATATCTCAAAGTTATTTCCTACTTTTAAGATGGTGGTTCTTATTTCCTTCAAAATTTTTGGCGCATTCCATACTTTCCGCGTGCTAGGTTGAAAAATTCTGGAGGTTCCCTTGGTCAAAAAGTTAGGAACATATTTTAAGGTACTAAGTTTATGATATCCTATTTGGTACCTTCAACTTTAGAGGTTTTAGTAGTAGCTTGTTTAAGTAATATAATGACACTAAAAGAAAATAGAATAGAGTGTCAAGCTAAAGTAACATTTCAGGACAAAAAGTCATGTGTGTTAAAAAACGGATGGAACCGATGCAAACTCCAACAACTCTATTCTGTAAGAGCTGGGATTGCCTCCCACTTCTAACCATGGAGATCTCAGTGACTCGTGATACAGAGCTCTCTCACCACCACCAAGTACTGAAGGAAGCAAACTGGATGAAAGTGACCCTTATTGCTATGTATAACATGATAGCTCCTTACGACACTGAATTTGTGTACACAGCGGCCTCTAAAATGCCCATTTGTTGTGAATCTGTATGTTAAGCTCTACTTTTGAATAAGTTTCTTGTGTTAAAAAATAGCCCTTATATTGTATTTAATGTGCGAAAAGAATTCTCTTGACACTTGGGGCAAGCATTTCACGTCAGAAATGTACGGAACATAATCTGGCGGAAAATGCGTGGCGTCGCCGATGCATCGCATAACGCTCGAACAAACAAATTGAACCTTTCACACCCGACTTATGATACGGTGACCCTTAATTATTTTTTAAATATCAGTCAAACCGGACAGTTATCCAATTCTCTTTGAAAATTATGCAGATAACTGAACTCATGGTAATTGCATCGTTTGGTTAGGTCCTTTATCCACATTATCAAAGGAGATATGTCGAGATTTAGGTAAAAAAGTCGCTTTAGGTTGTGAACTCAAGGCCTGCTTTATTCTAAAATTGTCTAGAATAAGGCTCGCCTATTAAGTCGAAAAGAATACTCGACTATCCACCGAACAAGTAACCGAACTAAAAGACCGTGATATCGGTGGTATACTTGTTTCAGAATACAGAAGTAGCAATATATAACAGAGGCTACCAAGTGCCTCGAAGGTTTAATTGTACTAGCTTCTATCCTAAATGGGAGAGTCTGAGAGTAGAAAACGATGAGTTTACACGTAGCGACGAAAAGTTGGTTTATAAATTAGAAAACATTCAAAATGAAGAGTACATTAATGTCCAGTATTATATAACTGAGGACCAGCGTCCGAGTAAGTTAAAACAAATTTTGACTTCTCAGTACTCGGATTAGATACCTACACACATTCCTAATGCTTAACTTAAAAATAAAGTAATACGTACTAAGTCTTTACAGGTATGTAGTCTGACCAGACATACTCTCGGGCTATGGCTTGGTCAGTACATGTTCGCTTAGTAAAGGGTAAACTCATTGCCGAATGTTCTGCTGCCCAATACCTACCGTAAGTAATAACACTAATCCGCAGGTTCCTGGTGTCACAGCGCCGTGCCTCGGAGAGCACGTCAAGCTATCCTTAACCTGATCTCACCGATTGTGTCCGTTCTACTGGATTCTGAGAGATAAGGAACAGACAGTGCTGTTTGTCTAGTCATCTGAGACTCACCGCCATAAGACGAACAATATACGTACACCTAAGTTGGAAGATCGTATACTCCCTCTGATTACAGCAAAACTATTTCAGACACAGCAGTTTGGGGGTCCTTCCATCGAACTCTAATGTTGAACGAATACGATAAATGGTTTATGAAGCACATCAAAGACTACAAATGGCCCATAGAAGTTCATATGTACGCAGAAACTGGCGGCTACAGTTTCATGGGTTTTATAAATTTGTTCAAACTACTGTATCCTGGAGGTATAAAGTTTAATTTTGTTAAATAGCTAATAGTACCTATGTATTAACAGTTAGTTACCAAACGTATCATTCGGTCGTTGATAAACACCATCATGAACAATAACTTCGTTAAATTATTAATTGATTTCGACTACACCGTCTTATTCGAAGCCGGCTCAAGGTTTACCCATTAAAGTACCTACTGATATGGAGCAACAGAACACATAATAAGATCGCTCATAGCGTCAGGAATGGCTTTAAATAATCCAGCATAGTACCCAATGTCGTGTCGTAATGCCTCTTGAATTATCGAAATTTATAAAATACTATGCGTTTCAAATATCATTTATTTATCATTTATCATTTATTCATTGCAATAAAAATAGGACTGGACGGTTTACTTCATGCCAAAAACCATAGTACCTTCAGCACAAAATATTATTTTAACCACAGACAATAATATTATTTTAAAATGTATGGAAAAGTGATCTTTAAAAAAACTTTACATAGGTATGTAGTTAAAATACCAACCTAAGAAAATGTACGTTGTAGTATGCTACAAACTTGTTCACAAATACATGTAAATACACGGATATAAAATACACGTTTTAACTTATACGAATATCACCGCTTTGTTTCGTCGAAAGTTAATAAAATATGTTCGTACCAAAATATTCGACTCCAATCTTACATGAACGGTAATAAGATATACGCATTGTTTATTTCATCTAGATGTGATATAATATCGAACAAACATTTTTGCCCACCGTATTAAAAATAGTTGCGCTTTCCGGTACAAAATAGCAGATTTCCAGTCCTATTCTTATTTGGAACGCATAGCACAGTAACTAAAGTTAATAAACATTATCATCGTTATAGAAAAAAAGGTATGTGCCGTGGTACCGCTGACGTGGGTAAATGCTACCACTATGATCAAAGAATGTGACTGCGACTTATTGCTTACTCCGAACGATAAGGCACCGGATTCTTTTATTGCTGCTCAGAAAAGCAGGTTCGGAAAATTGTTGCGAATGTGTGTCATTATACTTTACTATAGGCTGGTGCGTGGTAGATACTTGTTTTTGTGTTTCAGAATAATCACAGAATCAGTCGCTTCTTCTGGGACTACTACTGAGACAACCTTTCAATGGCCTCCATCGGGTGGAGATGAAAACAATGCCTTTGTTATTATTGAGGTTGAACTGGGTCGGGCGTTGGAAAACATTAGTATTCCACGGAAAATATACAGGTTGCAATTATCTAGCATTTAACTATGAATTTGTACGTATGGGACCTTTTGCTACCTATTTAGGCATAGATACCTACCTACCCACTCGTTTTACCTTGAATTATAATATCAGCTACTTAACTAACCTACAACGGCTACAACTATACAAAAAGAAAACCTGGCATAGTTTTGCAGTAAGTATAATAAAATAACAAATAATAAAATTTATTAAATTCAAGTTGTCATTTTACATATCAATCAGAAACAGTTATATTAAGCTAATATAATTACATTATTACCCGAACTAGGTGGAACCTGTGTTTCGGGGTTGTTACCACTACATAATAATAATGTAAGAATAATAATGATTACACAAAAATAATAACTTTTTTAAATATAATTCTAATATAATAAGATACCCAATCACTTAAAACTAGATTATTTTTTTATGTATATAATAAAATAATATAATATTTTAAATAATCCGACAAAATATTTTACATTTGATTAACCTTAAACTGTATAAATCTAATGTCATAAAGATCTAATTTGTTGTACAAATAGGACCCTAGGAAGCAGAAAAACTGCTACGAAGTATTTTGAAAATATAAATTAATTTACGTATTCTAGTAAGTAGGTCAATATGATTACGGTAATTGAGGTTATTGTCAAGTGTAATACCTAGATATTTAATTGAATCAGTTTTTTTCCAAAGTGACGCAGACGCATGCGGATTCAGCACTAAAGCGACAGTTCTTATTGTGCGCCAATATGTTATTGGTAATAGGTATGTAGTTAATTAGGTATTAACTGTATGTTATTGTTCCGCATCGGTGTCATCCGCGTAGGATACAATAAGCCCGTTTCGAAGTTCTAATCTGCATAGATCATTTATATGGATCAGGAACAACGTAGGCTCGAGTATACCTACTGGCTAACTATATTTGATGTATAGCGCTCTTAGGCGCCCTCATAATCAATAGAGTTCATGTATTTTTCCTCGGCATATTTTCGCGCTGGACACATTTCATCTCCAGTTTTGTGTTCGCTGGGTTTTTTAAATCATTTGCACGTGGCGCAGGTAGGAGGAGCAGCTTTTTTCTCACATTCACTCATAGAATGTCCTGTGTCTCCACAGTGGCCACAAGTGGGGGAGGTTTCACGGCAAAACTTAGCTGCGTGACCGTATTGTTGGCAGTTGTAGCACCTCGTAACTATTGTGAAGTCCCTCACCCAGCAAGAAGTCTAATTTATAAAAGCTATTGATTGATCAGGATTTTCCTTATGCTAGATGGAACTTCAATAATATACTTGCACGATGGAGTGTTCTTCTTACCCGATTTATGGCTAAGTTTAATTGATGTTATAAATGACTCACAAGTTAGCTCGGGAAATTTTGTCGCCAAATTTTGTTTGAAAATACACTCGAACACGTCTTTTTCGCTCAGTGAAGTAGGGACACCAATGACGACAATTTTTGGACGGCGTTTAGTAGGTTCTACTACTGTGAAGCCCGATGATATTAATTGTCTTGAGTTTTTCAATTTTTCAATATCGTCTTTGGTCTCAGTGCTAATAATAACACCGCCGTTTCTTATTTTCCTGACGCCACGAACATGTAACTTCATTTCTTTCGGGGAAATGATATTTTGGATGAATGTCTTTGTTTCTTCGCTACTTGTTTTTTTGTCAATAGGGTAAATTGTAACAGACTTTAGGCTATTTGGGCGAACAAAGTTATTACTACCCTTCTTCACCATGTCGGCGAACGATTTCCTCTCAGTAGGTACTCGTATATTGCAGGTATTTTTTTTTCTACAACAACTTCATTATAACTCTCCAGGGTCTTTACTATGTTTTGATTATCCTGTAGATGCTTGATAGTATGATGGGCTAGAACAGTTTTTTGTTTTCAACGACTGATACATAACTGCCATATGAGATGCTCCGCTAGTGGCTTTTCGACACAGATTGGTTATTCGCAATTTCTGTTCTGAGATTAGTTTCCCTCACCTGCGACTGAACAAACTTCTTCCAATATACAGTTTATTTGCGACAGCCATCTCTGTATTTCCTCCGTAGGGACAACTTCAGGAGGCAACTCGCTAGGGATAGGCGGTAGATTCTCTTCAGTTGGATGAGAAGACGGTGAAGGAGGTGGAGGGCTTCTTGAGGTAATTCGGCTCCGCCCAGACGGGCTAAAGTTAGACATTATTGCAGTTCTAACTGATTATCATTTACCATAAGTAAAATAATAATTTATTACCAGACTAGCAAACCCGGCGAACTCCGTTTCGCCACCAGATGGCTTCGTTTTATGTAACATTTTCCCGCTTTTCTGTTGAAAATTTTCCTGAATTTTCTTTAAACCTCACGGAGCCCGAGACCTTTCCAACGAATGCAAAACCGTGGAAATCGGTTCGTGCGTTCTGGAGTTATAGCGTCAGGAAGGAAAACCCGACTTATTTTTATATAGTAGATATCTACTACCGTATTTGCAGTAGAGGTACTAGGACAGCGTAAGAACTCGTAAGTGACACATTTAGTTTTCTCGGTCAAACATGTTGAGCACACTCTAATATTTATTTTTGTGTAATATTTATTTTCATAATGAGCGCAATAAACAGTATGCACGTCCACTTTGCATCGCAACGCCAAACTATCCAAACTATAAAATAAATGCATTTTCGTTTGTTTAAAATTATCAGGAAACAAATTAACGAGATGCTAAAAGATATGGAAAAGCAAACTATTCCGAATCGAGAATGCACTGGTCGAGGTCAACTCAACTCCAATTGGGAAGAAACCATTGGCGTGTTTGCTACCTCACTACGAAGAGTACCTTACTATGGTAATACTGTACTTATCTTCCTACTTATACCTACTGACATCCTAATCACTATCCCGACCAGATGTACCTTGGTAATAAAACACGATACCTAATAGTATCTGTTTTGTACCTACATTCTGTGCAAATAAAATTTGTGTTTCTGATTCAGTAATCAGATTTAGGTACAGTAGGCACACAATCACGCCATCAGATCCAGGTCTCTACTTAGGTTATTTAATAACAGCCAAAATTGTGTTACAGGAACTACAGATATTTGCACATTCAATCGACAACTTTGCGAAACCCGCACTCGAGTGGAGCTAATGACATCCTCTTGGTTAGAAGCGTCTGTTTACATCAATAACAATTTTGTGATTCAGCAATATCTTCAGTCTGAGGAAACCTACGAAGTAACTAAGTATTTATTAGACTGCTTTTCTGACGCTTTCGATTTTCTCTTATATTTTCTGCATTGCTGGTTAGAACGTCTTCTTAATTAACGCTTTCAAATAAGAGCACGCAAATTGATCCGTATATCTTTGTACAATTGGATATTTTTACCCTAAAAACTTTTTTTAGGAGTTGTTGATGATGTCTCATGCTTGCCTAATGAGAACTGCGGTGGACACATTATTTTCTACAGAGCCTTGGATAGAAGAGAACATGATACTTAAAGCAGCTCGACATGCTCGACAGATGCAGGATACTGAACATGCGATAGACCTTTATTTGCAGGTTTACTAAGCTTAGTTACCACGGTAATACCAATTCCTGATTGAACGTACCCCTAATTTATGTACATCTTCTACCTTTCAGTTACTGATATTAAAATTTCGTGATGCCAGCAACTGGCGTGAATTGTCCACCTGCTTGAAAGATATTGACAGAGAATGGGCAAACGTGTGTCTGAACAAAGCTGTTGTGCTCGACCCTAGGCACCCACTCACGTTAGATACATTTGTTTATTGATCCTTTAATGCCTTTACAAGGTTAGGTACCTAGTTACTTTATGAATGATGCATACCGCATTTTAGCAAGTAGGTTACCGACTACCGACTTTGGTTGAAGCTTTGGTTAAATACCAGATAATATTTTTTTCTACTACTTACCTACTACTAATAAATGCGATTGTTTGATACAAAGGTATTTTATCATCCGAATAAACATGATAGGTAGGTAACAATCTGCGGCCATAAGCCATGTCAATAATCATAATTTTTACTATAGAAAAGGTCGTAACGCGACTTGTTTTGATGCGATTGATTGATTAGTAAATTAACTGGTAGATAGCTAGTTGTAATTCAGAGTAGCTTGATTTCCGCAACTCAACGTCTCGTTTATGTGCCTAATATTAACCCCTGACGAGAGAGAAGGGTGAGGCACCTAAACTTAACAAATAACGTTGAAGTGATTGAGGGGTTCTTTGATTCTTAGCTAGGTGTTTAGAAAATGTCAGGTGTATTTAAGTATTACACTTAACTAGCGACCCGCCCCAGCTTCACACGGGTGCAATGTGTTATACTTATAAACCTTCCTCTGGAATCACTCTATCTATTAAAAAACGCATCAAAATCCGTTGCGTAGTTTTAGAGATCTAAGCATACATAGGGACAGAAAAAGCGACTTTGCTTTATACTATGTAGTGATTATGTTATGTTTAATTAAGGCTTATGATTAATATTAGAATTGATACTTTTTATCACGATAATTACCTAGGTCATTTAGAATATCTATTGATAATTCCGTATATAATCCTGGGTAACTGATACCTTACACGTCCCGTCTCGTATTAGTCCAGCATAAACTTTGTTAAATTAAACTAGAACAGTCTAATGGAAAAAAAATTGTTCCCAGTTTGCTATCTAAGGGCAGCATGCTGTTTGAAGAGGATCCTGCCACAGCCGAGCCGTTCTTTGTAGCTCTCCTAGCTTTCTACCCGTTTTGGACTACGCTATGGATAATCGCGAGCGCCTATTACTATGACCGCGGTCTTTTTCATATGGCAGACACAATTTTACACATTGTTAAAAAGTAAATTACTTATCCCGTATTACCTATCTACTTTTTCACTACCAACCCGCACTAGGCCTGCGTATGTGTATTCCCTGACGTCATCCAGACTGAATCTATCTATATGCAGGTAGGTACTCTCTTAACTCTTAGGTAAGTTGGCAGAAGACTCCTGCCCAGCAGTGGCACTTTAAGCTAAAGAATAAAAACATTTAGTTCTTAGTCTTACTTATATGAATGATATGATATCTAATAGATTTGGTTTATTTTAGGTTAAAAGTCCGTTAAAATAATTTTTAAGTACAAATTTTTTAGGAGTCAAAGTGAGGGTACAACTGCTGAGGCTGGTTACCCTCGTGTTTGGGAGCGTGAACTTGGTGATTGGTGGGATAATACTCCTCTCTTGCCGGGAACAAGTTTGTTTCTTGATGCTGCTGATCTTCTGTTCAGACTTCGAGCTCTACCTGTTAGTAGCATCCCTTGCTTTGCCACACAGTTCAGCAGTTAAATTTGACAATATTTGTCAAAATTTTTGCTAAATTCTTTCACGTCTATCAACTGTAGGCATATAGCTTCAGATACTGGACTTACTAAGTATTACTTTTTGCCACACAGTTTAGCAGTTAAATTTAACATTTGTCAAAAATTTTGCTAAATTCTTTCACGTCTATCAACTGTAGGCATGTAGCTTCAGATACTGGACTTACTATGTATTACTTTTGTATTACTTTCGCTTTAAAAGCTTGTTAGGTAATATGAGGCCATCCCATTTTACTTTAGGCCTTCCAGAGTTTATGTACATTTGCAGTTGGCAGAAGTATGCGTAGCTCGGGCACTAACTGATGGAGGAGAAACTGCCTCGTATTATCATCAAGTTGCCCTCGCTTGTCATCTACGAGGGAAATATGAAGAAGCGCTCTGCCACCTACGTATCGCATGCGAAAAATTTGGTGAGGTAGGTAAGCCATATTTATTTTGAAAATTAAAATTATCTACAAATTCGTAGTCATGTATTTGTTAGTATTCAGAAGTTCAAAGACAATATATAATAGATAGACTGGATATTCTATATAATAGAGTACCTACATCATAATATACTTACATATAAAAAAATATTAGTTAGTAGATAACTAATTGCATTGCTTATTTTTTTAAGCTTACTTACTTACGAAGCCTAGAAGGTGAATGTCACGTCAGGCTTGGAGACTTTGAGGCTGCTAAAGAAGCGTTTAACAAAGCTGGCACTTCTATTGGACCGTACTGGTAACAATTTTTAAGTACCTATACCTTAGATTACAATAAAATAAGGCACGTTCTTATTTCCTTCCTTGACAGTACTACTTACTACTAGGTAGTTTTTAAGTTACTACTAGGTAGCATGTCTAAAAGTGGTTGGTATAATTTTTTACTAGACAATATTGTCGATCCCCATAGTTACAAAGCCTAAAACTTACTCAGTTACATCTTTTAAAGTAGGTACATACCATAGATTTATGTAAACTGACGTTTGCAGTAAATTGGCAATGTAGTCATCACCAAAAACAAATCAGGTACTTACAATAGTGTGCGGGTTATGTAAATGTATGCGTGGCTTATAACTGTCTGTCCGTCGATGTTTGAATGAATTGTATAGAGACCAGGGAAATGACATAGAAGAAAGATAGAGATGACTGACATACGCGCGAACGGAACCGCAGGTGGAAATCTAGTAAATAATAGTGACATACCTGCACCATGAAGTGGGTAACTTTTTAGGGACAGTGCACACTCCAGAATAGCTTGGTGCCAAGTGTCCTGCTCAGTGTTAGGTACCTACCTACCGATTAATAATAGCTTTACATAATTAATCGGTACTCCTCAGTCTGATCATGTCTTTTCACGATGAAATGAAAGGATCAGTAGTCTTTGATGGCAACATATCCGATCCATTTGACATGCGGAGGGGTGTGCGGCAGGGGTGTGTTTTGGCGCCTACGCTGTTTGGTTTATTCTTTGCGTTGCTCCTAAAAGCCGCTTTTGGCAACGATCAGCAGGGTATCCATCTCCATACGAGGGCTGATGGAAAACTTTTCAATATTTCTTTGTTAAGGTCAAAGCGGTACCGTGAAGATCTTTTTGCCGACAGTCTTCTGTTTGCCGATGATGCTGCCTTTATAGCAACCTCCCCTCATGAGCTACAAACCATAATAGACAAATTCTTTCGTGCTTGTGACCTATTTTCAATGTCAATCAATGGCAGAAAAACCGTGATACTGACCCAAGGGTGTGCGGAAAAACCAGTAATTTTACTGAATGGCACCCCGCTAGAAGTAGTTGACAAGTTTTGCTACCTAGGATCGATCGTGACGACCAATCTCACACTCGACGTGGAGATTGATACACGCATTGGAAAAGCGGCGACCATGTTTGGCAAGCTCAGTCCCCGAGTATGGGAAAACAAACACTTAAGGTTAAAACCAAAATATTAGTGTATCGAGCTTGAGTATGGGAAAACAAACACTTAAGGTTAAAACCAAAATATTAGTGTATCGAGCTTGTGTCTTAAGCATACTCTTGTACGGCTCCGAGACCTGGACAGCGTACGCAAAACAAGAACGTCGACTCAACACCTTCCACATGCGCTGTGTGCGTAAAATTCTGGGCGTCACTTGGAAAGATCGGATCACAAACAAAGCAGTACTTGAGAGAGTTCAGCTGCCCAGCTTCACCGCCTTGCTGAAACAACGTCGTCTACGCTGGCTAGGGCATGTGTCTCGCATGGACTGTTCTCGTCTTCCCAGGCAGGTCATGCTTGGTGCAGTAGCGGATGCAAAGAGGACTCTTGGCCGGCCTTTGCTTCGCTTTAAAGACTGTATCAAGAGTGACCTAGCCTCATTTAGTATTGGGCACAGCAATTGGGAACAGCTTGCGGAAAATAGAAGCCAGTGGAGGAAGCGTGTCAGGCATGGTGAGCAATTTCATGACGGTGCCTGGTTCGACAAATTAGCCTTAAAAAGAGGGAAGCGACACGCCAGTGACATGCTTCCACCAGTCGCGGAGCACACTTGTTCGCGGTGTGGACGATCGTGCCGTTCTCGGATTGGTTTGTTCAGCCATCACAAAAGGCGCCTCGTATAGAACACTGCTTAAATCGTCTGTAATAGACGTCAAGGCCTAGTATACATAATTAAAATTTAAGTAGTCAAAAACATCTCGCACTATACAGTGACTTAATCAACCTACACATAACATCGCTAATAACGCTGAAACGAAAACGGCGATTTTATAATTTGGTTCGGGATAACTCTAAATTAAAAACTTAGCAAACCCCGACCTTTTTTTCAGCTAAGAACAATCCCGACTAATTCACCTTTCCAACAACAATAAAACAAAATCAAAATCGGTTCATCCGTTTGGGAGCTACGATGCCACAGACAGACACAAGCACACGCGCACATTACTCTTTATTAATTCCCGCTTTATTAATTTTCATGTCTAGTACATTGCTTTCGTTGCAAAATCGGGATCTGGAGCATAGTCCGTCGGTGTTACTAGACTTGCTGCGTCGCCAGCCATCTGCTTACTCCTGGATGGCATTCGCCGACAGCTGGGTGGCGGTATGTACTTTTAAACACCTACTTACATTTTAGCAATTAAAATATTTAATGGCAGGATAAACTAAGTTATAATTGTTGTTCTGTCGCATGTCGCGGTCAGATTGATTCCTCTTTCTGTCAACGCCTAGTCATGGTGTTCTAGATTTGATACTAGTATTCTCATCCATCCTTATTTGATATATTATTTATCCAGAAAACAGCTCCCGACCGGAATGACAAAGAAGAGCAAGCGTCTGCAAAGGCATGCGCGCGAGAATGCGCAGTACAAGCGCTCCGTTGGGACCGACGCGCAGGCAATGCGTGGGCGCTGCTAGCTAAGATCGACGAGCCTAGCGAAAAGCGCGCATTCTGTCATAAAATGGCAAAACTTGTGAGTGATAATAATTGATTTATTCATTATGGTCTGTAATTAAGAATTATTTACATAAGTTATCGCTTCGCTAGGCTCAAGGCCGGTCTTCTCTCAATTGTCTTAAGAGAGTTTAGCCCTAGCCAACTCACGCGGGTTTATCGCGGGTTGGTAGACGACAATGTCTTGGAATGTTTAGTTTTAATAGATGCCGGTTTCCTGGCGAAATCTTCCTTTACCAATCGGCGACGATGAAAAAGTTCACACAAAGATGTGTAGGCATTACGCAGGATTGAACCCGCGATTTATATTTTAATCACGGGTCCAGACAGTTTTAGCTTTACATAGGTACTTACTATAGAACACAAAATAATCTACTAAAATTATGACATTATGAACATATCCATGGAAATATCCTAGCAGAGTTTACTCATATCTTATCTTACTTATCTCTCTTATATCCGCACTTTATAAATGTCGTAAATGTTTTATATATAATTTTTCAAAACATAAGTCATGTACGTACTCACTTATCTGTTTCCGGCGTATCTGTACGTTCACGTTCCAGTACGTATTACTCGTGAATTGCTCTATGTATTTCACTTGTGTCACTTGTTTCAGTGCGGTTTTGAGCCATCAGCTGATACTATATCCGAAGAACTATCCAAAGCCACGCTATGTAAATTCGTAGGCACTGCGCTACGTGAGTGCCGCTGCGACTTGTGCGAATTCGTTGAATGCTTGTAATTATTTGTTAAATACATGTTTTAGTTTATTATTTTAACATACGTTTTGTTCATATTAGTATAGTTTAATCGGTTCGGTTGACTTTTGTGTTGTCCCTTTTACCCATTTCTAACTCAATATAGGCAGATATATTCCAACATACCTCATGCTTTCTCTCGCAAGACTTGGGTTAAGCGCAGGCCACACTGCCAGCTGACGGACGGAGCGGGCGAAGCGGACGACATCGTTTCACCTCTTTTCATACTTGGGTTCACACCGCCAACTAACGAGCTAAGCTACCTCAGAGATGTGAGCAAAGCCAACGAAAGTCCAGCGAAGCTCCGCGTTTTGCCTGCGTCGTCAGCTTCGCTCACCCGCCCGCTTCACTAGATTAGCTCGCCCGTCCACCCCGGTTCGAATATTCGGACTACATACGGTATTGCCTACATTTTACATCATACAAACAAATTGTTGGACACTCGTGATAAATTCTTCCATGACGCTTACAACAATGACGTGCACTATGCAACTGCGCGATAGTGACATTGGACATAACGCTATCCTTTCGCTCTCCCATCCGCACACAGGCCCGCTCCGCCCGCTTCGCCCGCTCAGTCCACTCCGCCCGCTTCGCCCGCTTAGCCAGCCAGTTTGTAGTTTCCTTCGCCCGCTCCATCCGTCAGATGGCAATGTGGCCTGCGCTTAATTGTATACCTACTAGTTCTAGTTTGGGAAGGTAACAAAAAAACTACAAATTTAAGAAAACAATATGCAAATCGGTTATGTTGCTTTTTACTATCAATTTTTGGATGTATGTGTACAAGTTATGAATTCGAGGAAAATAAAGGAATATGTAATGTTTCATTATATATATACTCTACAGCGCAGTACTCATTACGAACAATCATTTCTTACTTCTTAAGTTATTCTTCATATTATAGTACTTCTACTCAATCAATTATTTTGTTCGTTTGCTCATTGACATCAGATATTATGACCGCATGTTAACATGTAACATATCACAAATCGTAATGTATCACCTAGGGAAATCCAATTAATTTAAATTAAAAAAATATCTAGCTAAGAAACACCATTCGTTCTCTGCAACAATCAGTAAATATTGCATAATGTTCTAACTGTACAGACACGTAAACTTAACGAACATATCGGAAACATCGTCGGTGTCCTTATGATACTTATTATAAGATCTCGCTTACAGATGCATAGAAACGAACAATATTCTCATCTCACTGCGTATAGTAAAGTCGGTGAAAAAGTCGCGATAAAAACCTAAAATCCACATACTGAAAATCTAAAAATATATTATAATAAATTTCAAATGTCTATACATAGATGAGTGTTCACTACGCGCTCACATCGAGCGTCGAGCGCGCGTCCATTACGTTAGAATATTTAAATACGATAAGACGAGCCGCGGCGCCGTCCGTACACGCGGCGGCCGACGGTCGCGACGTCGCTACTCGCGTCGGACTAGGGACTAGACACACAGCCGAGCCACGGCCTCCGCCGCGCCAACAGTCCGCGTCCAAACTAACGACAGTAATATATATTGCGTATATACCGTGTCGCCTGCACACCGTCTATCGTGCCAAACACCGCACATTATGATCATCACAGTAATAATCTTAGAAAGTACATACAAATAAAAACATCAGCCGTTCTGATGACTATCGGTCGTCTTCTGATCGTTTTTGGAATACAAAACACAACAGGTTTTAATAATTCATAACGAAAAGATAGGTAAGTCGGTTCGCACGGGGCGAGGAACAAAGGCGGCCGAACACCGTTTCGGCACGATACACGAGGTGCGAGAGAGCGAGGTGCCGGCACGCTCAGACGAAGACCTTGGCGAGTCCGTCGGCGCCGGCGCTGGCGATGTACGGCCGCAGCGGGTGGAAGGCGACGTCGAGGATGCTCTCGTCGAACTTCTTGCGATGCGCGGTGATCTCCTGCACGCAGGTCTTGGTGTCGAGGTTCCAGAGGCGCACGGAGCAGTCGTGCGAGCCGGACAGCAGGAACAGCCCGTTGGGGTCGAGCGCCAGCCCCGTCACCGCGTCCAGGTGCGCCACCATCGCGTGCGCACAGCGCCCCGACACGGCGTCCCAGAACCGGATGTGCCGGTCCTCGTGCGCCGACACCACCAGCGGCAGCGACGGGTGCGCGCGCACCACCGTGCCCGGGCTCGAGCACGACACGCGCACCGCCGCCTGCGCACACACACACCATGTTACACACGCTACTACGACCCACAGCGTGCGCACGTTTAACTTAACGAATGCCTATGCGTCCTTTCGCGCCGTGGCTTTAAAGTAACAAACATTTAGCAAACCGGGTGCGCAATAGTGGCCGTCGGGTCCGCTAATAATTTCGACGATTACATTATTAGTATGTCCTTTCGATCAGAAGACACACTTATGACATTTTCATTAAAGTCGTGAGCGGACCTTTACTCACGTACCTGTATTCAATCAGTATTCGACGCGAGGATTGTATTTTAGGAGAAATATTTAAAAGATATGTATTTAAAGCCCAATTTAAATTGTGAAATTAGTTGGGTGACATTAATTTCATCAATAATTTCACGTAAACGTCAAGTTCTACAATGCATGCATCGATTTCGCGACACTGAAAGTTTAGTTATTCCGCGTGATTTCTAGATAAAACTGGGGCCGTACATTTAATGTCAATAGATACACGACACAAGTATGCGTCGACATGAAATTGTCACGTACAATCGCGACGTGAAACTAGTTTCGCAACTTTTTACCTCGATGTTAACGAAGTCATGAACACAGACATAGTGTGGATTTCGCGACACTATTATTATTAACTAGTTTTACTCGTAACGAAAGTAGGGTCATAAAATGAATCGAATCGGGCACGAAACAACAGGAGGAGGGGAGGTACCTGTCCAGTCTCGAGATCGTAGATGAGCAGCGTGCCGTCGGTGTAGAGCGCGGCGGCGCGCGTGGCGCCGTCCGCGAAGTCGGCGGCGGCCGGCGCGTGCGCGTGCGCCAGCGCCTCGTCGCGCAGCGTGGCCAGCAGCGGCCGGGCCGCGCGCGGCGCCCACAGCCGCACCGTGCCGTCGCCCGACGCCGACAGCAGCCGGCCCGCGCCCGCCGCCAGCGACCACACCGCGTCCGTGTGCTCGCGCAGCACTGCGCCCTGCCGCACGCGACACTCCGTGAGTTCGTATCGATAGCGAAACGTAACACTAAAACGACGACTACCCTATTCCTCCCCGACGGTACCTGCACGGCGGGATCGTAGGGGTCGTAGGGGTCGGCGGTGGGCGGCGGCAGGTTCCAGACGCGGATGGTGGCGTCGAGCGAGCCGGAGAAGCACTCCTCGGAGCGCGGCGCGCCCATGGCCAGGCACAGCACGGGCGCGGTGTGCGCGCGGAAGGTGTACAGCGGCTCCACGTCCAGCCCGGCCGACTTCTTGGCGGGCACGGTGCGCTGCAGGTTCCACAGCTTCAGCGTGTGGTCCTCCGACGCCGTCACTAGCGCCGCCTCCGTCGGGTGGAAGGCGAGCGCTCGCACCTGCAACGTTTATACTTCGCTTCGATTCCCCGAGAAAACTCTTTTTAAAATGACCTTGGGAGCATAAAAAAAATCAAAATCGGTTCACAAGCGCCAGAGTAATCGGCGAACATACCGCCCGAACATAGAAAGTCCTCTTTTTTCCGTCGAAAGTCGGTTAAAAATACATTTACTTAGTGACGTCGTGTACAGACCCCGTCGAAGTGCGAACGCAGCGTATACTTGGCGTTCCATGTCTTGCGGAAGGAATCCTTGTTGGCGCCGGCGACGTCGTACGCCTCGGGCTCGTTGCTGACGGTGAGCTGCGCCAGCTCGCCCAGCGCCAGCGGCTCCTCGTCCGCCTCGCCCGCGCCGCCGCCCACCACGCCCACTCCGCCGCCCACCACGCCTAAAAACACACACTTATTTCATAGGTCCCTCATAAATTTTATTTCAAGAAAATTTGGCTCTAACTAAAATACGTGTAAGTACACATTTACATTAAATTAAACACAAAATAAAATTTCTGACCCAGCATGTTTAGCTGACTTCAGCCTTCAAATACTTTACTATACTTTATTTATATTGAAAAACAGCATCAAAATCGGTTTAAAGCAACAAAGTGACACTCAGATACACAACCATTCTTAATTGTCAAGAGTTAATTAAACATCTTTAGACAATCCTTAAATGACATAGACATTTACTAAAGACGGCACTTACCGACAGGATACTCATCCCCCTGGCCGCCACCATCGGCCTCTCTCTCAGTGAGTAGATTCAATTCGTTCAATACTTCCTCAGCTTCATGGTCAACTTCCTCTCCTGAAAATGAAATACTCAAATATTTTAGTCAATGAATTTCACAAGTAAATAAATAAATTGATGTTTTCTAAATAATTTGCATTACTATAGCAAAACAGATATTTCGTACATAATTTCCTCGCCTAATTCATTATATTGCCTAATTGATGATAATTAAAATAATACTAAGTAATTTAAATTAACAATCACTAATCAGGAAAACAATAAATAATTTTTATCTAGAGTTAATCTAAAATATTAATATGCAGTCAGTTTAAACAATACCTTGTTTAACAGTAGTGTGGTGTGTTTGCTTGGCATCAAGGTCGTCGATTTCGTCCATGTCCATCTCTTGGTTGGTCAGAAACTCAAAATTAGCAAATACCGCAGCGGTTTCCTGGACCGAGAGCCCTTCCTCATTGTAACCGCCGCCCTGCGATACACCACTCTTGCGGGGCTCTTTCCCACCTAGATAAAAACATACTTTATACATCCGCCAGTACCTAAATCAGGACCCCTCTCCTGTAGCAGTACCCTCCTGAACAGTCACCCAATAACAGAATTGTAAATAAAAGAGGCCTCGCCTTAGAAAAATAAGTTCGCGGGTTCGAATCCTGGTCGTGCCCACACATCTTTGTGTGAACTGTTTCATCTCTGCTTCTCAATATCGGTGAAAGAAAACATCGTGAGGAAACCGGCATGTCTAAAAAATAATCATTCGAGGACATGTGACATCGTAGTATTGTCTTAGATTTACACGAATATCACACATTGAAATAAAACTACTTTTTAACGGATTTTATCGCGGTTTATTTTAGAAACGTCGGGATCTATCCCGACGTTTCACACCACCACCAGTGAACATAAAGTCTGAAAAGACTTTGAGACGTCGGGATCTAAAATCTAAAATAAACCGCGATAAAATCCGGTAACAAGTAGTTTTATTTCAATTTCGACATGTGACATCCTCCAACCCTCACTTGGCCAGCATGTGTGGATTAAGGCCTAGACTCTCTCAACTCGTAAGATAGTTGAGGGAATAACCGCACCCAGCAGTGGGACACTAAAAGGGTTGAAGTGATGAAATGAAATAAAAGAGGGTAGGTAGTTAAGATAGTTTATAAACAACAGCGGCTTGTGTTTAATGAACTAGTTGAGTAGCTAAGTGCATATTGATAAATAAAATAAAGACATACATACCATAATCATATTTTCGAACCATATGGTTCATGGAATAATCACATCTGTCGTGTTGTTGTTTGTCATAATTTCTGTAGTTTGGATTTTCAACTTCCTCATTATTCAGGCCAAGCAGAGCTCGCACTCTATTTGAGCGTACATCAAGGATAGTGTCTGTGTAACCTATTTCCTGTGAAACATAATATAATCAATTTCAATTGCTTTATACCAAGGTGGTCTTAATAACTTTGTTTTCTATAACTAAAGCCACTTGCGGAAAACAACAATTAGGATTTACTGCAATCTATAGTTGCCCACTTTGTCAAGAATATACTACTTACAGAAGAAATTAAAACAAAACCCCTTTGAAGAAAGCTGATGAAAGCTCATTTCAAAGCTAGGTTACATTGAAGACCTACATAAATATAATTTACCAATTTGTTAATAGAAAACCCAAACATGCATTTCATTTTACTGCACAGAGCACTTAATTCTACGAATTACATGTTACCTGAAGGTATTGCTTAATAAGCTGCCGGCCCTGCTTCCACTGTGCACGCTCGGCAGGCTCAGTGTCTGCAGGAGGCTCCTCCGGTGGCGGGCGGACGTCACCCTGCTGTAACTCCACGCCATATTTGAGCTTATGGAACTTTGCCCTTTCTTGCTTCAATGCATACTCAAGCATCTTAATCCGCCTCACAAGGTCATTCTTTAGATTCTCTTGACCCTTCCTCTCACCCTGGAGGAAGGCGATCCGTGCCTGTTCACAACATAGAAACATAATTGATAAAATTAAATTTTTTTATTTATAAATTGTACTTAACTAATCTTGCTATAGTAGTAACTACCAGGCTCTCAAGCAGCCTATATTCACAATACCTTCAGCTTGCTAGTACATAGTATGTAGTAATCCTAAAGGCATTCCAACATGCATGATGGAATTTCCTTGGATACCAAAGGTCTAATGGGCCGTTTACACGAGGACAGAGACGAGACAGGACAGCATGCCAGTAACAGGGATACACAAGCTGACAGTGATATAGAACAAAACTTGAAATAAAATCTTACAACTACTTTAAAACAGTTTCTCATGACCATGGAGGCTGAAAAGCATCCAAAATAATGGGAAGACTAAAAATGATGAATATCATATGACAATTATGAGGAGATGAAACACCATACCACCACCACTTCTGTTACTGTTTAAGTAGTAAGTAATTAAATAACTAAGTAAGTGAAGTAATAGAATCTTATTTTAGTTTTTACAAAAATCTTCATGCATTTTATAGAGTATTCAGTCTTTTCCTGACTAATTTAACAATTACCAAATAAGGTATCCAGAAATTATTAAATACCTACACAATATGCATTATATAATACAAAATCGCAAGGCTATTCTTCATTCCATAGTATTCATTTGCACAGTTATACTAATATTACAAAGCTGGAGTTTCAAATCTGTAAACATTGACTGTAACACTGTTTAGTTTCTAATATTTTTTATACATATTTACATCACAATTACCTAGTTTCCATTAGAGATCTAGCAAACATCATTTAATTAATAATGAGTCTTATACACAGAATAGTTTTTTGATATTCTGAAGAACCTAAAGAAAGGAAAAAAAGGAATGACAAAGACAATATTAATACAATGTGAATGTTAATATATTTAGATTTATTTTATACTAGCTTTCCGACACGGCGGCTTCGCCCGCGTGTATGTCAGTTATCGCGCCAAAACAATACCTTCTTTTTGTGCAGTCGTATAAAAACTATCATATCGTCGGGGATAGTGCAAACCCGCGTATGTACCATACGTAAAGGCCGCGTATCTGCAATAGATCCAGTTTTACAGGAGAAGGTTATAACTTTAAATCTTTTTTATTTTAACGAATTTTAAGCTCATTTTTACACAGAGACTCATTATTTATATGTTCTATCTGTTGTTAGGTAAATATATTACATAAAGTAAATAATTTACGCCCTACGACAATTACGCGGATTTGATTTAACCATAAACATATCACTTTGGAACCTAAAAAAAATAATTCAGAATCTTAATTTCCTTTAAAAAAAGTGTGGTCCACTGTTGCTTCCTCGTATGGAGATGGATTTAGTCTAGCTTCCTTGGAAATCAAAGAGTACTGACTTGGCAATTTTTCTTACGATTTTTAACTTTATTTCAATTATAGACTGAACTGAATCTACCTCCATTTAAGTATGACCTTTTTCTGAAATTTGTTGTGTGAAAACAATGTTTTTTCCATCGCCAGTCACCATCGCAGAAGGGCGTTCGAAACCACAACATTTCTATTTTGTGATACATCCATCACTGAAAATAACGACTAAAAATCTTTTGGGGAGTCATCTATAATTAATCTTTAAATAATCAATGCAAAAAGAACCGTACGTTTATGCTTTTAAATCAGTAGTTGTCTCATCAAACCAACAACACTTTATTATTACTCAGATTGTAAATTGGAAAATTATGCATCAGCATCAGCTTAAAATACAATGCAGTAGCTTTCAAAAATGGACACAGTGTTCAATTTTGTGCACGTTCTTTATCTAAAATCTTTTCTTGTCTAAATTTTTTCGTGACAAATGTTGCAGATATTCTTCTTCAGTAATATCACCTACTTTATATAAACAACATAGATCACATGCATCTTTTTTTGGTTGAAACAATGCTATGTTTTTACCTTTCAGAACATCCTCAAACAGTTTTCTGGAAGCCACCCTCTGTGCCTTTTTCGTTGCTCTTTCAACTTAGATACGGTATAGTTCACGTTTAAGCTGTACTATTGGCTCTAAATATAATTTCGTGTTCTCTTTTCTGCAGTAATGAGAAGGCATTTTGGGTATGTCCCTTAAAAAATGTTTGCACTAATTCTTTTAACGTAGACAACTTATTTTCCCTCCAATTTATGGTTATCCCTTTATTTGGATTCTCTCCTATAGCCCACTCCTTATAGCCATACCAGTACCTTATAGCCCACTCCTTAATGCTTAAGAATGTCTTTAAACGTACTCTATATTTTTGGTCATTTCATTTCAAATAATACACTTTTTTACTACCTCGTCTTGTATCAGCCCTTCCAGTAGTTGTTCTATTAGTCGGTTTTTTATCTACTAAGGATGAAACAAACATTTTTTTCTCAATCCAGCTCATCTCCCAATTTTCTTTAAAGATATTTAATTGTAGTTTCAATAAACTTTTTACAGTTAACCACCTTGCTCCTATACATTTGCTTAAATTACAAGCCTCTCCAAGTTTTCTCCGGTTTGCTAGTCTTGTAAAAAAAATTCATCACCAGTCTTACTAATACTTAAGTATTCCTGACCTAGCATTCTCAACTTCTTATTCCTAAACCTTTTGAAGACATTTGTTCTGCTTTTCGTGTCCTTATACTCTGCTGCAACTTTAGTATCTAAGTTATTTCCAGACAATGTGAATAATGTGGATCGGCCACAGTCATCTGATGAAAAGTCAAAGGTAGTTACAAAATTGTTAGTTGCAGTCATAGCAGGTTCAGAAACATTATCTGGATCACCAAATTTCAGCAGCATTGCTGAGTAAGAAGTACTAAAAGTAATTGTGTCACAGTTAGCTAAATCAGTAAAAATTGAAATAATTCAGTACGTTATTAAAAAATGTTTAGATGTTAGCAAGGTTAGAATTTAAAAACAAGCTTGAAATGAACTAAAATTGTGCTAAATAAGGATATTTGACATAAAATACACAAAATAAACATTAGATTTATACTTTCCTGATGTTGCACTGGTTAATTTTAAGTAAACACAAGAGTTTTATTGCAAAAATAAACCACAAAAGTGCTCCCGGTGTCATCAGATTACTTAAGCGGTTTTGACACTTGCCGGCGGAAGATACGCAGTATTGTTATTTGGCAATTTTTGGCTTCCAATTGGACGAAATAAACTCATGTGAAGGCGGTAGCAGTCAATCAAGATTTTGCGTGAATTGCCCGTAAAAACTTAAATAGGCTACATTTGTCAGTTACGCGGAATTATCCAATGCTATTTACGCGGATTTGCACTATCCCCGACGATATGTCCTTTCTCAGGTCTCAAACTACCTCCATACCCAAGTTCATCCAAATCGGTTCAGTAGTTTAGGCGTGAAAGCATAACAGACAGACAGACAGAGTTACTTTCGCATTTATAATATTAGGAGGGATCATCCAAAATGCTCAATTTTTAACAAAAAAAAAAACAAGTTGAATTATTGCTGGTATGGCCAGACTTTAATATCTTAATATATATATTTCTTGTGTGCGTGTGTATGTGACTGAACTCCTCCTAAACGACTGGACCGATTTTGATGAAATTTTTTGTGTGTGTTCAAGGGGATCTGGGAATGGTTTAGATTCACAATTTTGTCCGCTGGCGGTACGAAGTTCGCTGGGGCAGCTAGTTATTTTATAAATTACACCTGACAATGTGATGCAAGACCAATTTGCTTTGATTTTGTGTGAGATATTGAAAAAAAAACACTTTTTAACGGATTTTATCACTGTTTATTTTAGATTTTAGATCCCGACGTTTCAGTCTTTTCAGACTTGAATAGATTTTGAAATGTCGGGATCTAAAATCTAAAATAAACTGTGATAAAATCCGTTAAAAAGTGGTTTTATTTCAATATGTGTAATATTCGCGTAAATCTAAGACAATACTTTGTGTGAGATTTTTAGTGTTGGTATGACAAACTGACAATAATTTCCTTCAGGGTAGTTTCCTTATCTTATATCTTTAAATGAGCAATTCTTGTATATATATATATATATCTATATATATAATTGGAATCTCGGAATCGACTCCAACGATTTTCATAAAATTTAGTATATGAGGGGTTTCGGGGGTGATAAATCGATCTAGCTAGGAATCATTTTTAGAAAATGTCATTTAAAAAAAAAATACCGAGCCAAGCTCAGTCATCTTGGAATCTCGGAATCGGCTCCAACGATTTTCATAAAATTTTGTATATAGGGGGTTTCGGGGGTTTTTTTTTAAGTTATTTATTGAGAAAAAGTTACCTAGTCAATATTACAAATAAAATAAAAATATCCTAAATGTTGACGATTTTAAGTAAGAGAAAAAAAATTGGAATTTTAGCATGGTTTTTGTGTCCCTAACTTTATTTTGGAGACATTGATACAGGTAATCAAAAAAGGGTCTGTTGTGTTCATAAAAGGATTTCTGTTTTTCTGTTCAATTAATTGGTTCAATATGAAATCTTTTTAACCAGTGTGCAGTTATTTTTTGTATGTATCAGTAATAGACCACATTTCCATTATTGTTTAAAACACAATACATACATTAAGCTTTTTTTGACAATCTATTCATAATAATATTGATAAAAGTGCACAGCGTAACATTAGTGATTGGTGGCCCTAGCGAGTGCACAGCTGATACGGCAGTACACAATGACATTATGATCAGTATGAATAGTAAACTTCTTTGATCAGCAATTACTTTATGTTTTTGTACTAAGACATATCAAAATCAAATATGTGTTTATCATAATTTAAGATTATTTTCTCAATGTAAAATAAATGTAACAAAGTTTTCCTGTATAATTGTAATAATTCTTAATAATAATTGCTTTATACACAGTTCTTCTCATCTGCACCCTTTGACTGTAGCAACTTTTTCTAAAGTAATAGTGTATTATTATAAGTCCATAGGTATCCCTGTCTTTATCATGACAGCCTTTACCTTGTTTTGATGGAAACATAAAATAGGAACTTCTAGCAATGAGATCATTATTTTAATACCTTGTCATTAATTGACTTCACAGATTTGTTGTGAATCAAAGTAACATAGTTAAATAAAATGTCTATTTAGACCAAATTTAACAAGTTTTTTTCAATATCTTTATTGCCTCTGGTCAGTTAGTTTCAAGTATAATTGAAATAGAATCACTAGATTCAACAATTAGTATTTTGCTTACTTGTTATTGATAAACATAGAAAAAAATCAGATTTAATAACTTATTAGAAAATTTGAATATATTATTATAAACTGCCTAACCACCTGACAAGTCCAAATAGGGCTACACCTACATGAATGTTTTAATAAGTGTAAGTATAGATATTTGTTATTAATGTTTACAAAGAAGGATTAAAAATCAAATAACTGATAAGAATTAATTCAAATAACAAAATCATTTACAAAATGCTAAATTAAGTAGAGACAATTCATGCACGTTCACAAGAAAATAGTTTACGCCATTAAGGTCTACATTACAACTAACATAAAAAAGACTATAATGGTAACAATGAATCAAAATCACCTCGAATTCCGCTCTGTCCACTTCCCATTGTGATCTCTCCAGCTCGAATCTCGCCCATTCATGTTGGATGAAGTGCAAAATGCCCGGTATTGAATACTGGACACTTTGACTAGGTTCGTCATTTTGTTTATTATTTACACTGACTCCGATTTGAGATCCCACTTGCCCTCCGTTGTGATGAGATACGGAGCTATCATCCATGGCTGTGGGGATTTTCATGACATGGCCACCATTACCGAACTTGTCACACACCTCTCACAAATAACTACTAAAATCAACTATGCCAAATGAACTACTAACACATTATTAAAACTATATTTCAACTAATGTTCACGTAGGTGACACCATTTAAAATATTTTTTAGCGATGAATTCATGAATGACAAAAATTATTGCATGACGGAAAGAAAAGTCGCAACGACGTCCCGACCACTACATAGTACATTTAACTTTACTTTTTTTTAAGTTGCCAAATGAAAAAATGTAAGTTGTGTATTTATTTTTGTAGGTCTACAGCAAAGAGCATATAAACGCTGAAGGTTTACAGTTGAAATGAGTGATAGACACAGTATTTAAGTAACAATGCCATTGCGTATGTATGTAATGCTTTGTATTTCTCCTGTGCCTTTGAAATGTAGTTTTTTTGTTTCGGGCTAGCGACAAATCTATTTTATGTTAACTTTTCCTTTTTGGCAACATTGTTATTGTACCCTCCACAGACTACTAAGAAGGCTGTCAGAAAGTCAGCGGTGCTGTCTGCATACTTTCTTACTCTTATAAGCTCGGACTTTAAGCTTCATGAATCGCCAGCCTCAAAGGAGAGGCACAGTACAAAAGTTTTTTTTTTTTTTTTTTTTTTTTTTTTTTTTTTTAATGGCTCGGTTGTAGACCATTTGCCAATATCAAAGTTAAGGAAACTTATAAAACATTAAAACAATTTAATTTAGAGCGGATGGAAAAACCAGGATAGGATTTGGGAAGGATTAAATTTTTAAGTTGGTGTTTAAGTTTATAAAATCAACTAGAATAGAATATATACGAGGGTTATTATGATATAGAAGTAACTGGATAGAAGTAGGTAAAGGGACAGGAATAGATATCAAACTATTATAAAATGAATAGGAATCATAGAGGGGGCAGGAAAAAAATATGTGATTTATATCAGCTACACCGATGCCACATTCGCATTCGTCAGATTGTAAGATTTTGAGACGGGCAAGATGCGCCGGTGTGCTGTTGTGGCCCAAACGCATGCGTATAAGTGAGGAAGTTGAACGTTTATTATAAATTAGTTTGAAAAACCACGGTTTGCTCGGGATAGAAGGCTGGACTGTTTTGTAATATTTGCCCTTTACCGTAGAACTCTCCGCCCAGAGGCTATTCCAAGAATCTTGAAGATAGTCTGTGGGTAAAGAGCCAAGGTCATGGCAAAAGTTTTTATAAGGAAACATATCACCATCGACGACAGCCTCATTGGCCAGTTTATCTGCTCTACAGTTACCAGAGATGTTACTGTGACCAGGTATCCACGCAAAACAAACAGAGTAACCCGAGATGTTGCACATGTTTAAAAGCTGACGTAACTTAATGATAATAGGGAAAACGGTTTTTAACTTAAAAGGAAACTTCGATAACGATTGTAGCGCACTCATGGAATCGGTAAAAATTATGGTTTTCTTTAACTGTAATAAAAGGACTAATTCTACGGCCTTGAGGAGGCCATAACATTCACCGGTAAAAACAGAGGTCTGTGGAGGGAATTTCACCTTTTGAACTATTTTAGATTGATGGTGGAATATCCCAACACCTACGTTACCTGAAGAAGAGTTTTTAGAGGCATCCGTATAAATGTATTGGTAGTCTTTCCAATCATTATTTAAGATGATGTTAAATCTTTCATTAGCCATGGAGGTGTCTTTATCTATGCCGAAGTTATATGTTATGTCAATAGATCTTACTAGAGATTCTAGGTCGCTGGAAAAGAGAGGGTGTGTAGGAGATCGATGCGTGGGGGCTTGTAAGGACATAAACTTACGAAAACTGACAACAGTGCATGGGAGTGGTTTATGAGACCAGGAATTACATGTTTCAATAAGAGTGGACAGAGCCTTAAGTTTATCATATAAGGGATGGTTAGAAAATTGAAAAGCTCTAAACAAGAATTTATCACATAGATACTGACGGCGAAGGAACATAGGAGGATCGACACATTCTATTTGTAGAGCATTGATAGGACTTGACTTCATAGCCCCAGATACTATTCTGAGAGCCTTAGCCTGAATGCGGTCAATTTTAGCAAATGCAGCCAAATTGCCAGGGGCCAATAAAAATGTACCATAGTCTAGGACACTACGTATGAGCGCGTTATAAATAAGTTTTAAAGTATAAGGGTGAGCACCCCACCATACCCCTGCTAGGCATCTAATAATGTTTAGAAGGCGTTCGCATTTCGAATTTATATAGTCACAGTGTGGAACACCTAAAAGTTTGGAATCTAACATTACTCCTAAGAATTTAACATGGCTCTTTAATGGGATTGGTTGGCTATCATAATATACGAGAACAGGAGGGCGAAGACGTTTTCTGGAAAACAGCATAACGGAGCTCTTGGATGAAGAAAGTTCAAGACCGTTATAATCTAACCAAGTTTTCAAACTATTGAGTGCCGAGGACAGAGAAGTACAAGCGGACTCGATTGATTGGTGAGAACAGTATATAAGTAAATCATCAGCGTACTGTAAAACACTAACAGGGCCATTTAAAGAGGATTCTAGATCATAAGCGTAAATGTTGTATAATATTGGACTTAACACTGAGCCTTGCGGTAAACCTTTCCACACAATGCGTGTTAAATTACGCCTTGTGTGGAAAGAGTCTTCTGAAGAGTCGGCGTTCGGAGTTTGCAGATGTATGTATCTACTGGACAAAATATTAATAATAAAGTTAGACAGGATTACAGGGATATTAAGAGCATTTAATTTTTGATATAGAATACTTAATACTACATTATCATACGCAGAAGTGATATCTAAGAAAGCAGCCACGACTGATTTTTTAGATAAGAATGCTAACCTAATATCAGTTGTTAATATGCTGACACTGTCCAAAGTGCTTTTACCACGGCGAAAGCCATATTGAGAAGGACTTAACAGCTGGTTACTCTCAATGTACCACTCCAACCGGGTTTTAATTAGGTGTTCAACGATTTTGGTGACAACGGGAGATAAAACAATTGGCCTATAAGAAGAAACATCTGATGATTCTTTACCAGGTTTTAAAATCGGTATGACTTCTTGTCACAGTACAAAAGTTGCTTCCGAGTAAACTTTGGTATCGGATGGCAGTTGATCCTTTAACGCGGGAAAAATTCAAATGCTTGTTCGAAATTCTGATTGAATCCGGGCTCATCCGAGGCTGTTTTTTTTTTGGGTCCGGGTTATTACGGATGTATAGTTTGTATAGATATTTTTTTTTTCTGATGACCTAACCCAATCGGCCGAAAGGACCTCTATTCGTTCACCGGACTTTTTCGGTGAGCCGTCCGAGGACGGTAGAACCGATACGGATGTATAGAGTCGGGGCCATAATTGTATACTCATTTGTTGACATCTGACAATATAGTTTATATACAGGTTAAGGAAATTGTACACTATTCCTCAAACCATTAGAGATGCAAATGGATTATTTCCAACAACTAATTTGACCATATCACTGATTCACAAAATAAAAATATGTATCGACTGCCGAAACGAACAGTATCGTTTTGAAAAATTTTGATTGGTATTTTTTATGTTTTATTTACTAAAAAATCAATTTAAAAATAAAATTATTATTTAAAGCAATCGATTTAAAAAAAACTATTATCTGGAAAGAAATGAACATCCCTAGTATAGCCTGTGAACCATAGAGTAGTAATACATGCTGCCAACCGAGCGAAGCGAGTGCCGGCTGCCGGCCGCCAGACACCCACAAATGCCCACAATGCTGTTCAATGCCGCCATTTTGTTCGTAATTGCGTTTGAGTGAAGATAAACTACGGTCGGAATTGCTACAAAATATTAAAGAATACGGTAAATATTGTTGCATCTGCTAAATTGTGTTATTGTAATCATTGTAATATTAGTTCCGGAACTAGCAATTGAAAACCGTCTCTAGAAATGTTGACTTTCAAATCGACGCTACGCAGTAGTTCAGATATTTTTATTGGGTTTATTTCAGGTTAAGAATGTCACGTTACGGCGACTGTAAGATATATGTTGGAGACTTAGGTAATAATGCTAGTAAACCTGAGCTGGAAGACGCGTTTTCATATTATGGACCTCTGAGAAATGTGTGGGTAGCAAGAAACCCGCCTGGTTTTGCTTTTGTTGAATTTGAAGATCCACGCGATGCAGAAGATGCCGTAAGTTTATATTTTGTTTTTTAAATTATTAGAAAGCTAACGTGAATTCTTTATAACTTGTCATGTATTTACAGGTACGCGGCTTGGATGGGCGTACTATATGCGGGCGTAGAGCTCGTGTCGAAATGTCTAATGGTGGGCGAGGTTACAGTGGGCGCGGGCCTCCACCTCGTTCGCGTTTGCCGCCGCGACCCTACGATGACCGTTGTTATGATTGTGGTGATAGAGGCCACTACGCACGAGACTGCACACGCCGCCGCCGTCGCAGGTGACATGACATCTCAGATATACCTATTTTGTCCACATAAATAGAATATGGTATGGAATCTTTCAATGTATCTGAACTGTTTCAGTAAATTGTGGTAAAATAAATTTTAATAATAATAGACACCTTATAAAAGATTCCATTCCACCATATTGGACTCACTTATACCAATGATAACTATGTTATAGGTTATCATTGGCCTGTGCGCCGAGAACGAACTCTTCAGTGTCTGCACTTCTTATTGTCTGCGCTACGTAGTATTCACACCACGGCGTGTACTCCGAATGAGTTGATCGCATCGGTTACTTCTGCGAACTACGTAGCTACAGCCTACGTGCAGTCTTCACTTGTTGAGAGTAATGTTCGTTCTACGCGTCGCTACGCACCTCTATTGTAATCACTGCGTGCACTCAGTGAGTCACACATTATTATCCCATTTTAGTGTACAAAGATGATCGGAGTTGTCTTTGAATCATACCATTATACTAAGTCTGATAGAAAAATATAGTTGGTGAAACCATGAAGCTGAGTCACAATTAGCAGTGATATTTAACTTACATTTAAAATTGTCAGTGTAAACCAACCAAGCGTGTAACTAGGGTGTTAAATTATGTTCCATTCATCAACCTAACGTCTTATGGCCTGAAAAGGTTTCTTACAAAGTTCGTTTGGTTGGTGAAAGTTACGTTTAATCTTCAAAATAATAATATTTTTAATACTCTAATTTTTTTTTTGACAGCCGATCTAGGTCTCGCCGTCGCTCGAGGTCCCGCTCGCCGAGGTCTGGTTCTCGGTCCCGCAGCCGATCCCGCTCTCGTTCCCGCTCCAAGGCGCGATCCATGTCTCGCTCAAGATCTCGCTCGCCATCTAAAGATTCGAAGAAGTCTAACTAGCTAATAGAAGTTACATTAATGTATTCGTTGAACTAAGTTTTTTCTTCAATCAGTTTTACTTTAGATTACTACAACATCACTCCGCAAGAGTGTATTAAGATTGTCCACCTGATTGTCAGTAATTATCATTCCTGTGTATTTGTATAATTTTTATGATCAATAAATTGATGTTTGACTTTCGATATAATAATCTTTTACTATTACTGGACTTTGATATCGATTTTGATATAGTAACTATTGATACGATCGTCAAGCGGTTTCTATATATAATAATATATTACCATAGATTTAGGATGTAAGTTGACGCTTGCAGTAGATTGGCAATGTAGTGACTAGCATAGATCTAGCATAAATAGATCGGAAAAGCGAAAGAGATAAAGAATAGGATATGTTAGAGTGAGATAGATAGACGAGATCAAACACATACGCTACGGTCCCATGCGGTAAAAGTGAGAATAGTGACCGGAACAAATAATACTATATCTCTTTTAAATTAAGTTTCAAAGCGAAATGTTGTATTAAATAGACGATAGTTATTATGGTGACCTGTTCTGTACCAGCATGTAACGCATCTAAAAGAGAAAACTCACAAAATTATACTTTTTACACTTTGGTAGGACTGATATGTTTTGCTCTCTACATGCCTTGTTTTAAAACTGCTACAAAAGTTTTATACATAATTAGATAGGAAAAATTATAATGTTTTATCACATTAATACTCTAAATGTTTAAGCAGTCAATTTAAAATAATATCAAATACGTGAATTCCCGCTATTTTTAATACCACTTTTTCATATAGAGTCTTACTATTATAATATTTATGGATTTTTTTTTATAGTGTAATAGATAACCGGTATAGGTTCCAAACAACTTTCGTGATGTTCGTTAATTTTTTTAAGTTTTAACCGACTTCTGAAATATGAGATATTGTTTTGGGTTTAGGTTATTATGTTTTTTTTTTCGATGTATGTTCGCCGATCTCTCCGTCAATTGTGAACCGATTTTGAAAATTCTATTTATGTTTGAAATAATATACTGCCATAGTAAAAAATGGTGATCTAATGATGGACTTCGGGAAAATGGAAAAATATCTTCATATTATCTCCACAGAACCGTTGCCTTCGCGACAGATAGTATTGCTTGGCTTATATTATGTGTAGTCCATGGCTAACTACTAACTAGGGGTAAGAGGACCACCGAGGCAGTTTTAATGATTTGCATCATTTTGACCATAATGGTTATGCCTTTTCTAAGACTGGAACCACTTTTCTCTCAATTTTGGGTTAGAAGGTCCCAAACACGAATTAACTCTTCTTTCAATCGAAACATTTGTAGCATTGTCATGACTACCTAATATTGAGGTTAGTTGCATTTATGAAAAAATATCTCGAAACTAAAAAAAAAACAATAGAAATGACGGCGCTAAACCACTATCATGTGGCCACTGTTGGATTTTAATGAAATCATTTGGAACTATTTTGGCGCGATAATTTTAATTGAAACCGCAATCTTCGCCAAATTATTTTTGTAATATACTAGTGGCTACATGACAATCGTTTAAATAAAAGCAAAAATTTACTGAAATGGCATATTTTATAAATTAACCAAAGCATTTCACTTCATAATTAACGAAATATTGATTTCCAAACTGTTATATTAACAAACTTTAAATATTGTAATGTGTCTTAACTTACAAAAACAATGTTGATATAAATAGTGTGATATCATTAAATGATTACTAATTATATATTTTTTTATTCTTTTAGAATATAATGAATATGAAGCGAAATGCTTTGGTTAATTTATAAGACATGCCATTCCAGAAAATTTTTGCTTTTATTTGAAGATAGTCATGTAGCCTCGAGTATATTAAAAAAATAATGTGGCAAAGATTGCGGTTTCAATTAAAATTATAGCGCCAAAACAGTTCCAAATGATTTCATTAAAATCTGACAGTGGCCACATGATAGTTGTTTAGCGCCGTCATTTCTGTTAGAATTTTTTTAGTTTCGAGATATTTTTTCATAAATGCAACTAAAATGCACAAAATCAACCTCAATATTAGGTAGTCATAACCATAACAATGCTACAAATGTTTCTATTGAAAGGAGAGTTAATTCGTGTTTGGGACCTTCTAACCCATAATTGAGACCAAAGTGGTTCCAGTATTAGAAAAGGCATAACCATTATGGTCCAAATGCTGCAATTCATATATACTGTCATTAAAACTGCCTCGTTGGTCCTCTTTCCCCTAGTTATTAGTTAGCCATGGACTTCACATATAAACCAAGCAATACTATCTGTCGCGAAGGCAACGGTTTTGTGGTGATAATATGAAGATATTTTTCCATTTTCCCGAAGTCCATCATAAGATCACAATTTTTTACTATGGCAGTATCTTATTTCAAACATAAGTAGAATTTTCAAAATCGGTTCACAATTGACGGAGAGATTGGAGAACATTATTTTTATTTCTTTTTTTTTTATTAGCCATTATTGTCCCACTGCTGAGCAAAGGCCTCCCCTAAATTCTTCCATTTTGTCCGGTCTCCCGCGACCTCTGGCCATCCAATATCGAATGCATCCAGGAGAACATAGATAGAAAAAAAAAAAAACAACCGGACCCCAATATAGAACCTAAATAGAACCTTCTATTTTAGAAGTCGATAAATAATAAAAAAATCTGAGAATATAACGAAAGTTGTATGGAACCTTTGCCGGTTACCTAGCACAATTTAAAAAATATATCGATATGTGTTATCGACATTAGTAAGTCTCTATAATAAAAAAGTGGGAATTCACGTATTTGATATTTTTGTAAATTGACTTCCTATGCATTTAGAGAACTATTATGATAAAAAACTATATTTTTATCTATCTAATTATGTATAAAACTTTTTTATCAGTTTAAAAACAAGACATCTGGAGACCAAAACATTTCAGTCGTACTCACTGGTGAAAAGTATAATTTTGTGGGTTTTCTTTTTTAGATGTGTTACATCCTGGTATAGAACAGGTAACCATAACAACTATCGTTTATTTAATACAAAATTCGCTTTAAAACTTATTATTTAAAGAGATATAGTATTATTTGTTTCGGTCACGATAAGCACTTTTACCGCACGGGACCGTAGCGTGTACGTGTTTGGTCTCGACTATCTATCTCACTCTAACATATGCGAATCCTATTTTCTATCTCTTTCGCTTTGCCGATCTATTTAAGCTAGATCTATGGGTATTACATAATTTTCACAATTGATAGTATCGTGTGTGGTGGGTCGTACTGAGTGGGTCGTTAGGACTATAGATAGTTACTGATTTTCATTGCCACAATAGTATCTCTATACTATCGACAGACTATCGTTATCATAACAACGCTAATTCGTGAATTACATTAGAATATTGAAAGGTAAAGAAGGAAAACAACAATCTTCTCCATTGATAGTTTGTTTATTAACACTGACTTATAAACGTTAATGTATTACATTTTATATAAAATGGCGTTCCATTTTTGTATATAAAGATAAATCTATGAATGAAATTAGGTGCCTACCATACCTTACAATCATCGAGGGTATGGGCAGGCTTTAATTCCACTTGAGTGCGAGATCATCGATTAGGGTCATCACACACCGAAGTAACAACGTTATGCAGTTTTATATTTAAACAATTGGGAAGAGTAATCAATATGTTGTAACTAAAATGTAAAATAAATACTGAGCCACTGCAACGTTTCCATTTTAATTCAATTGATTTCTAACTATTATTATGAATTTAAAGTTTTGTGGAACGAAACCAGTTTTAAAATATCGCTACACTGATTAGACTGTAGTGACGTCATTCATATCAAGAAAACTACTTAAAATATACAGGTGTCAGTCAAGAGATTAACCAGTGATAGACCCGAGTGACGTCATTAGAACATTGAAAGAAGCGCGGGAAACCTAAAAATTGGCTGACGCGGTTTTTTAGTCTTTCAGTTAAAAAATTATTTTAAGTCACTTTTTACCCAGGATAAGGTTTAAAATTAAACTCTTTATATGTAATTGTATGTATGTAATATAATTTTGTACATTTTTATGTAAATATAAGTATATTTATAAATTAGTGCCAGAAGAGCTTGGTAAGTTTTAGTATATAGTTTTTTTTTTACCATGGATCCCCCCGGGGATCCCGGGGGTACAATACCCGACATTGCCCACAATGTTACTATAGATTATAATGCTGAAACTAGCATGGACACAGATGCTTCATCCGTGTCATTAAGAGGCGACAAAAGAAAACGAATTGCGGCGAAACGTATTTGCAGGACGTGCAACAAAAAACATACAAAACGCAATAAAGATGGTAAAAAGATCGACGGATATTGCGGTTGTGGTTCCGACGTGGAAAAGCCTGTTCAGCCCCCAGTAGTTCTTCCCCAACAGCCACCAGTAAGGTCTTTGTTTACCAACAGTGATTCTGCCCCATATGTTGTACATATTGTAAAAGAAACACAGTCTCAAAATGATGGTACCACATTACACCCGGTTACATTTGGTCGATTTTTAAAAAAACACAACATAAAAAATGTTATCAATGGTAGTTTAAAACGCATTGGCAGAAATCGCCTATCTATTTCCTTCAATCAGTTAAATGACGCCAACACTTTCCTCAGTAACACTGATTTAATAACCAGCAACCTAAAAGCATTTATCCCTTCTTTTATCATTACGAGAATAGGTATAGTTAGAGGTATCCCTTCGGATTGGTCTGAAGAAGAAATAAAAGAAAACACTAACATTCCTACAGGCTGCGGCCCCATTATCAAAGTGAGACGATTAAATAAAAAGGTAGTAGTTGATGGTGTTACATCTTTTAAAGCAACAGAAACTGTAGTTTTATCCTTTGATGGTCAGGTTTTGCCAAAAAGAATTTTTGTATGTTATAACTCATTGCCTGTAGAATTATACATTTATCCAACAGTTCAATGTTATAATTGTTGCCGTTACGGACACGTTAAGGCTCAATGTCGTTCAGTTCCAAGATGTTTTCGATGTGGACAAGGCCATTCTGGCCATGGCTGTTCAGCTGATGAGGATGATGTGCAATGTTGCCTCTGCAACGGTGCACATCTTGCTATAGACAAGAAATGCCCTGAGTATGTTCGTCAAAGAAATATAAAAGAAGTTATGGCAAAATCATGTATTTCCTATCTAGAGGCTTCAAAATTACACCCTCCCATTTCTAGGGTCTCATATGCAGATGCTGTTCTTGCTACTTCATTTTCATCTTCCCCTGCATATTCGCAACCCACAGCCATACCTGTTAATTTGCCATCACCTGTAAAAAACACTTCATTTAGCTATAAAAAAACCACTTTTAGTAAACCTCGTCCTCCTCCTAGCCCTAGAAAGGGATATGACAAGGACGCTCATAGAAAAATAATCAGCGAATATTCGATGCCCGAGCCATCTAATGGGTGTGCCATTACAAATAAAAGTAAAGAAAATGATACAGAAATTAGCATCAATGATTTCCTTTCCTCCTTAATTACTTTGCTTTCCCAATTTCAAGTTTTACCGTCAAACGCTGCCCCACTACTTGAAGCATTTTCTTCTTTTATTAAAAACAATAATGGATCAGTCCGCAATAATTCAGTGGAATTGTCGTAGTCTTATATCAAAAAAATCTGATTTAATCCATATAATCAATAAATACAAACCATTTATCATAGCAGTCCAAGAAACATGGTTAAAACCTGAGTCCATATTCAGGATTCCAGGTTATGCATGTGTCAGAGAAGACCGCTCTGATGGTTATGGTGGGGTAGCATTGCTAATCCGCCACCCAGTATTATTTTCTCACTTTAGTATCCCACCTCACAACAATGATTACTCTATTATTGCAGTTACTGTTAAGAACATATGCTTTGTTTCTATTTATATTCCCCGTCCAACTAATGACATTTTATCTGAAATAGACACAATCATAACGGCTCTTCCAAGACCATTTATATTAATAGGAGACTTCAACTGTCATCATCAAACTTGGGGAAGCTCTGTTTCAAATAGTTATGGCAATTTAATTTTAGACATAGTTGACTCCCATAATTTATGTATTTTAAACTCGGGCTCCCCAACAAGGCGTTCAGCCCCAACGGAGGGGCTCAGTGCACCAGACCTATCAATCTGCACTTCGGATCTTGCATCTTTGATTACTTGGAGATCCCTCCCTTATACATATGGAAGCGACCACTATCCTTTACTTTTAGATTTTGCTTTTGCGGTTGAAACTCAACCCAAACGTAAATCCCGTTTTAAATACAAACTAGATAACGCTAATTGGCATTTGTTCAAACAACGTTTAGATGACAAGCTGTCACAACTTCCCAATGTCACTCAGGGCTCCGAACATGAATCTGCCATTGCCATGGCAAATGTCATTATAGAGGTCGCGGATGCAACATTCCCGAAAAAGTCTAGCCATCATAATTATATTCCATCCCCTCCCTGGTGGGATAATAATTGCACTCAAACTATCAGGGACCGCAAGCTGGCCGAACTAAGGTATAGGGAGTTTGCTTCAAACGAAAACTTTGAGATTCTTTGTAACTCCATCCGAGAAACTAGAAAGCTATTTAGGAAAAAGAAACAAGAAAGTTGGAGAGCTTTCTGTTTATCCTTATCCCCCCAAACTAGGCCGTCTGCTGTTTGGCAGAACATCAGGAGATTTAGATCTGCGTTTAAAGAAACATGCTCTGCAACGCTTCCATTACCTCTAGCTGATTCATTTTTGGATAAACTTTCTCCTCCCTCAGTGGCTGAGCAAATCCCTTTATTAATAGGACCACCGGTAAATACTGAAGATACACTAGGTTTCATTAGTAGTTTATTTACCCTTTCAGAACTCAAAGCCATAGTTAATAACTTTAGTAAAGAATCCACTCCTGGAGAAGACGGAATTCCCTATTCTTTTTTTTCTCATCTTAGTGACAGTTTCCTTTCTTACCTCCTAGATGTCATCAATAACATCATGATTACTGGTAATGTACCTTCTTCTTGGAGAGTACAAGAAGTCATACCGATTTTAAAACCTGGTAAAGACCCATCAGATGTTTCTTCCTATAGGCCAATTGTTTTATCTCCCGTTGTCACCAAAATCGTTGAACACCTAATTAAAAACCGGTTGGAGTGGTATATTGAGAGTAACCAGCTGTTAAGTCCTTCTCAATATGGCTTTCGCCGGGGTAAAAGCACTTTGGACAGTGTCAGCATATTAACAACTGATATTAGGTTAGCATTCTTATCTAAAAAATCAGTCGTGGCTGCTTTCGTAGATATAACTTCTGCGTATGATAATGTAGTATTAAGTATTCTATATCAAAAATTAAATGCTCTTAATATCCCTGTAATCCTGTCTAACTTTATTATTAATATTTTGTCCAGTAGATACATACATCTGCAAACTCCGAACGCCGACTCTTCAGAAGACTCTTTCCACACAAGGCGTAATTTAACACGCATTGTGTGGAAAGGTTTACCACAAGGCTCAGTGTTAAGTCCAATATTATACAACATTTACGCTTATGATCTAGAATCCTCTTTAAATGGCCCTGTTAGTGTTTTACAATACGCTGATGATTTACTTATATACTGTTCTCACCAATCAATCGAGTCCGCTTGTACTTCTCTGTCCTCGGCACTCAATAGTTTGAAAACTTGGTTAGATTATAACGGTCTTGAACTTTCTTCATCCAAGAGCTCCGTTATGCTGTTTTCCAAAAAACGTCTTCGCCCTCCTGTTCTCGTATATTATAATAGCCAACCAATCCCATTAAAGAGCCATGTTAAATTCTTAGGAGTAATATTAGATTCCAAACTTTTAGGTGTTCCACACTGTGACTATTTAAATTCGAAATGCGAACGCCTTCTAAACATTATTAGATGCCTAGCAGGGGTATGGTGGGGTGCACACCCTTATACTTTAAAACTTATTTATAACGCGCTCATACGTAGTGTCTTAGACTACGGTACATTTTTATTGGCCCCTGGCAATTTGGCTGCTTTTTCTAAAATTGACCGCATTCAGGCTAAGGCTCTCAGAATAGTATCTGGGGCTATGAAGTCAAGTCCTATCAATGCTCTACAAATAGAATGTGTCGATCCTCCTATGTTCCTTCGCCGTCAGTATCTATGTGATAAATTCTTGTTTAGAGCTTTTCAATTTTCTAACCATCCCTTATATGATAAACTTAAGGCTCTGTCTACTCTTATTGAAACATGTAATTCCTGGTCTCATAAACCACTTCCATGCACTGTTGTCAGTTTTCGTAAGTTTATGTCCTTACAAGCCCCCACGCATCGATCTCCTACACACCCTCTCTTTTCCAGTGACCTAGAATCTCTAGTAAGATCTATTGACATAACATATAACTTCGGCATAGATAAAGACACCTCCATGGCTAATGAAAGATTTAACATCATCTTAAATAATGATTGGAAAGATTACCAATACATTTATACGGATGCCTCTAAAAACTCTTCTTCAGGTAACGTAGGTGTTGGGATATTCCACCATCAATCTAAAATAGTTCAAAAGGTGAAATTTCCTCCGCAGACCTCTGTTTTTACCGGTGAATGCTATGGCCTCCTCAAGGCCGTAGAATTAGTCCTTTTATTACAGTTAAAGAAAACCATAATATTTTCCGATTCTATGAGTGCGCTACAAACGTTATCGAAGTTTCCTTTTAAGTTGAAAACCGTTTTCCCCATTATCATTAAGTTACGTCAGCTTTTAAACATGTGCAACATCTCGGGTTACTCTGTTTGTTTTGCGTGGTTACCTGGTCACTGTAACATCTCTGGTAACTGTAGAGCAGATAAACTGGCCAATGAGGCTGTCGTCGATGGTGATATGTTTCCATATAAAAACTTTTGCCATGACCTTGGCTCTTTACCTACAGACTATCTTCAAGATTCTTGGAATAGCCTCTGGGCGGAGAGTTCTACAGTAAAGGGCAAATATTACAAAATAGTCCAGCCTTCTATCCCGAGCAAACCGTGGTTTTTCAAACAAATTTATAACAAACGTACAACTTCCTCACTTATACGCATGCGTTTGGGCCACAACAGCACACCGGCGCATCTTGCCCGTCTCAAATTTTTACAATCTGATGAATGCGAATGTGGCATCGGTGTAGCTGATATAAATCACATATTTTTTTCCTGCCCCCTCTATGATTCCCATTCATTTTTTAATAATTTGATATCTATTCCTGTCCCTTTACCTACATCTATCCAGTTACTTCTATACCATAATAACCCTCGTATATATTCTATTCTAGCTGATTTTATAAACTTAAACACCAACTTAAAAATTTAATCCTTCCCAAATCCTATCCTGGTTTTTCCATCCGCTCTAAATTAAATTGTTTTAATGTTTTATAAGTTTCCCTAACTTTGTTATTGGCAAATGGTCTACAACCGAGCCATTAAAAAAAAAAAAAAAAAAAAAAAAAAAAAGAACATTGAAACCGTTTTGGCGCGATAATTTAAACTGTCACTGAGATCGCAGTTATTGCCAAGAAATTAAAGTATTTTAATTTTTTAATACACTTGGTCTATCCTACATCAAAATCATCACTACATAGTATAAAACAAAGTCACTTTCTGTTCCTATGCCCTATGTATGCTTAGATCTATAAAACTACGCAACGGAGTTTGATGCGGATTTTTAGATAGAGTGACTCCAGAGGAAGGTTTATAAGTATAACATATTGCACCCGTGCGAAGCTGGGTCGGGTCGCCAGTTCAAAATAAAGTAAAAATTAATATAGTGCATCTTCCCCATTAAATCTTTTTATAAGCTGAAATGCATAGGTACTTAGGTACTTTCGTTTGAAAAACTTATATAGAGTCCACAAGAGGGCGCCGCCAATCAAGGCGTTACTGCCGGCATCTGCTGACCGTTGTCACTTCGTTGTGAATTACCAGTAGGAAACTCAAAGTATTGTTTAATTAGGTAAGTACCTATAAATAATACCAAAGACCATTGGTTACAGACGTTCCACTTATCCACTTAAATTTAGTCACTAGACTTCGAAAAACATGTGCATCTGGATTTAGGGCCAATTTTTTGAACCCTTGCGAAACAAAATTACAGATGTTTAAGTCGCATTTAAGTATTCCTTCAGATAATTCCAGATTTCGCAGATTATAATGAACTGAGAGTCCAAGATATACCGCCATAAATTTAACTGTAATGTCATAACCTACAGATTTAGGAATTTCTTAAAATATTTAAGAAATTCAAAATTATTAACCCAGAGATATTACTTACTGAGATTTAGGCTATGCCACTTCATGCAAGCGTCTGGATTGAGGGCCCAAGTTACTTAATCAAAACAGTTTTAATTCGGATTTAAGGAATTTGTGGCCCTTTGCTTTATTTTAAATTTTTTTTAACTAATTTCCATATAAGTCTTATTTCGTTTCGCAAGGGTTCAATAAATTGGCCCTCAATATAGATGCACATTTTAAAAACAACTAAAAAATAAAGATTTACTTATTCTGATAGCATAAATAAATATATTGCAGACAATGTCATTGATTGCAGATGAGGACTCAATTCTCATGGTATCTAATTACACAAAATGACGACAACAACCAATGGGACTACAAATTTGGCGAGTAAGTGAGTGGGCAGGTGGCTCTTTCAAGCAAAACATAAACTTTGAAAATCTGCCAGTTAATAAAAGATTCCCGGAGTCAATTATAGGATAGGTACCTAGGTAGCATCTATAAAAACTGCATTTTAAATACCACGTATTTAGTAATCAAGAACCTACTAACTTATAATAGGTATTATAGTTAGACAAGTGCAGTTTTGTACGTAGTAGGAGGTAATGCCGACATCAATGGCATAATAAATATGTAGGCATTTTACAGGAGTTCAATTTTAAGTTGGTATCTTATGGAGTATCTGCTTAATCGTCTGTTATAACGTTTACATGTGCGCCTGTTGTAATATACCTAGTCGTTATTATCGCAGACAAACAAATACAGGCAATTAAAAAAGTACTGTACTGTATTTACCTACTTGATAGCGAGCTCCAGAAAACTATTATAATGGGCGCACCTTATTCAATAAATATGGAAATCCATTATTGCCGTTCACAGCTCTTACAATTTATATTTAAGAAAGTAAGGCGTGTGACATTCGTCTAACGCAATGAAATTATACAAAGAAAGTTTGACGTTATTATGCATTAGTCACACATATAAGAACAGGTACTTACTTCAAAATATTCATAAAAATAACAGACTTATGAAAATAAAATACGTACCCTATTTTACAAATTGGTTAGTCCTACTTACATCCTATTACAATTAACAATATATATATATATATATATATATATATATATATATATATATATATATATATATATATATATATATATATATATATATATATATATATATATATATATATATATATATATATATTATTATACTATCATCTATTTATTTCCACAGTAGAACAAATTTTATTTTGTTAGATTTTATGTATAATTTTAGGTCGCAAATGGTTTCATCCAGACTAGGTACCTATGTACTTACTTTTAATACGAATTCTATTGAGATTAAAGAGGTTTGTTATTGATTTCAATTTAGATTTTTTTATAAAAAGGTAGTAAAGTATGTATGCTGTGTACACTGACACATGATAACTGCAAGTTTTTAAACTCTCAGACAAAGCACATAATACGTTCAAAATTGATATAACATTCCATCACATATACACACATTTTAAAAGGCTAGTCGTTACTATCACATTATATCGATTTCATGTATAACAGTTATAATTCCAATAAATTGAGTCTACATGTAAGTGTGTATCAATATCATTACCTTCAGCCTATTTTCTCGGTTGTTAAATCTGTTAATAAATTAAGTTTACTAATCGGGCCTAATTGGCTATATCAATATGCCCTTTCCATAGCTCGTTGAGCAACTTTGAATTTATAGACTAGCTCCCGCAAGTGTTAATGTGCAAGTTCGCATCATACAATCAGGTATAATTTAAGACTCACTGGTTGAATACTTTTCGTTTATTAGACTCTGTTGAATGTATGGAAGTACCTACGAGACCAATTTCATAACAAAAAAATGACTATTTTTAGTCTTCTAAATAATTACTATTAGGTATATAGAAGAACAAGAAAAGGGGATTTTACAATTTTTTTGGATGTTTGCACTGCACAACAAAACATGATACAAGCACAATGTTATCTCTTTCTACTTATCCCTAGGTGGTAGAGATAGACGAAGTCTGCAATATGTTTTCTTGTGAATGTTTCGTCAGTGAAAACTAGGGGTGAGGTTGTAATAAATCTGTTTAATGGCTAAAAACTTGCGCGCGAAAACGAAGCCGACATGCAGTTTTGATTCCTGACATTACTAAAATAATTAATGACGTCATGAATCAAAAGACAAGGACGACGTCAGTTTAAAAAATCTGCGTGATTTGGTATTTCAGCAAAACACAGCATCATACGAAGATTTTTTAAATAGGTATCTATTTAAAAAAAGAATGGATGTTTATAACGGTTGAACCTATTTTGACTGATTTTGGATTTAAAGTACTCATACAAGTCCAAGGAAGGTTTAAAAGGTGAGAAACACAATAATACAAAGTTTGCTGAGGCAGCTAGTATCTTATGTTTGCTATCACTTCCGCACACTTAATGGTGATGGTGTTTTAGTTATTTAAAGAACCACATTAAAAATTACGATTATAAAAAAGGAGACGTTCAAAAAATGTATAGAGCCTGGGATTAAAATAATTGTAAATTTGAACAGCAATCTGAGTTACATATGTTAATAGAGCATAATTTTACACCACCCCGTTTTTTTAAAAATTGAAATTGAAAATAAGAATCCTTAATGCAATATTATGATTATTGCAATTGGCAACCCCATGGCCAAATGACAATTGAGCAACCAAAAAAATTAAATTATTTAGAATGCTGTCAATCAAACTGATCAATGACAATGACATCATGACGTTTCCCGTAATTATATTTTTTTCCACGCGTTTTGTTATTACACTAATAAGATGACAAATATTTTTCGTCTTAATTACATTAAACTGCAACTAGAATAATATTACAAGAGAAAAGTACTGTAATAGAATGCAATTATTGACGTGATTGCAATATTTATACTGCTTAGAAAACGGATAATTAAAGGTAATGTGCGTTTTGTTTTTCTATTACATTTTTTAGATTTTTACAAAAATGGTTGCTTCTAAAATTCGTGTTTAGTTAAATTCTAACAGCTTATTAAATAAGCTTTCCAATGAGGTATATCACATTGGTGTTCAAAATTCTATCCCACTTTTGACCTCTCCTTTACTTGCATTTTTATTTATAAATATCGATGTTTGTCGCGTGCTTTTTACGAAATCTATAGAAACATGAGTACATTTTTATATTACTTCTTACAAGGATAAGATAGCCTATTGTTCAAATTTTATGGACGTTAATATCAGAGTTCGAAACTCACATAGACATCTTTCAAAATGATATTCTCGTCACAATAAAACACAGATGTGGAATCGGCTATTTAAGTTGCGTGGGTGTGGTTAATGTAAATATAAATGCTGGAGTTTTGATGTAAATATTTTCGTGTTCAGACTCAATATATTGAAGTTAGTGACCACACATTAGGCATCCTCTAATAAGGCAGTCTCATTAAGAATTAGCTGTTACATACATTATATCGCCGCCTATTCGTAAAGGCCACACCCAGTCAATTACGACAATACTACCTACATACCTATTAATTGTTTTCATGAAAAATCAAAGTTATAAAATATCAAATGAACATACTTTTTACGGATCTGTTCCCCAATTTAGAACAATACAAAACTACTAAAACACCTTTTTTTATTAACAGCTATCAAGAGATTTTTTTTTTAATTATCTTCGGCAATAGTAGATTGCTATCAGAATATTACAAGAAATTGTGGAACAATCATTCATGTTACATGAAAACACAGTATTTGATACGTCTTTCTACTTCAAAGTCAGGTAATACCAACCTTACTTTACACAAGTGTATGATGATGATGACATCATATTTATGACCTTCTTCAAATGTAGAAGATACAACAAGACAGCCAAATAAAATGTCATCAAAGCACTCTATTGTTTTTTTTCTGGTTTTTTGACCAAATGAGCATTCACAGGATATTTTAGTTCTGTTTTTAATTGCTCATTATGTTCTTCTAAAGAATTAACAGCATAATGTAATACAAGCTCGTTCAATGTTCTGAAATAGAAAAATAACACACATAAGTACAATCACATTACTAGAAGTACTGATCTCATAATAAGTCAATATCTGGATGACCGAGCTTTGCTCGGTATTTTTATTTTTTAAATGACATTTTCTAAAAATGATTCCTAGCTAGATCGATTTATCACCCCCGAAACCCCCTATATACTAAATTTTATGAAAATCGTTGGAGCCGATTCCAAGATTCCAATTATATATTTATAGATATAAGATAAGATAGATACTTTAAGTAGCAAATATTAATTATAAAAATACGTACTCATAAACATTATAGGGTTCTGCAAAACCATAACCTCGTTCAGTCTTTGATATTATACAATGGTAGACCATATCATTACAACAAATAGACAGGGCTAATTGCCCAGTAGAATTAGGCCGAATTAGGAAAGTACCCTGGGGTTTGCCACTAAGGAGTTTTTCAGCCTCCTCACGGGTGCACTTAACATTCCAACTTATTGACTCCCTGTGTGCATATAGTTCTTCTAGTTTATGCAAATTGTCATCTTCTAATAAATGCAAGTACTCATCTTGTTTCCCTCGCCGTTTCAGCCATCTGTAAAAACAAATTTTAGCAAGTTCATTGAAAATGTCTTCAGACAATGCAATTTTAATACCTAGCAGCATTACCCTAATAACAACCTTGCCTACTACTTTGCATTTTTAATTGACTTCTGAAAAAAAAGGAGGAGGTTCTATGTTCATTCATATGTTTCTTGATTTCTCTGCTAACTGTGGTCTGATTGAAATACTCGCGCTAACCTACTGCGCGACGCGCCCGACACGCTCGACTTGATCATCGAGGGGGAGACCTTACAGGTGAGGGAGTGTCGGCCCCGACGCGACGCGTACCGACTGCTGGAGATACTGCGCGACGCACCCGAAACGCTCGACTTGATCATTGAGGGGGAAACCTCACAGGTGAGGGAGTGTCGGGAAAAATTGTTCTTAGTGGATTTTTGTGATTTACAAAACATCAGGTAAAGAAGTGCACCCAGCACTGCAAAAAGATATGAATAAATAGATTAAATTAAACAATAGAACTGCATTTGAAAAAACTAACTTGAAAGTGAATAATAGTACTTACATCTGTTAATTGAAGTCAGTGGTAAAACAGTAAATTAGACAGTACTTACAACAAAAACTAATTTGTGAGATATGGCGCTGACTTCAATAACAAATGTAAAAATTATTTTTACTTTTGAGTACATATTTTAGAAGGCAGTTTTTTTTATTTAATATTTTCTATTAGAATTTAATTATGGCTTAATCTATTTTTTACTAAAGATATATGAAAGAATATTTTCTTTGCTCTTCTTGAAATGGAAGTAAATTATTATGTACAGGCTAGGCTTAGTAACTTTTTTCAGACTTATATTCTCTCTCTAAATTTACACCTGAATCTAAAATAGCTGTGCAATAAGCATGCACCTATTTTCAGGTGTCAGTATGCTTTGTACTCAGTGCAATAAGCCAATCTCATATCTATCTATTCTGTGAGACATATCATAAGTACAGATAATCACTATCATTTAAATTGTGGTCTAAATAGATAATATCATACAATTTGATTGTACTTATTCAGTTTGCTGATATATTATGTTAAAGTAAAACTTAGTATACTTAAATGAAATAACAGCTAATGTAACACTTATTACTATCATAGACACTTGGTAACTTACATTTTGTAACGGCCTTTTATTTTATGTAGATCTGTAACATCTGACTTAAGTTTAGCTATTTCTCTTTCAAGGACCAATTGTGCTGTTACAGTTTTCCGTAGTATATCATTCAAATCGGATTTGGCATTCTTCAATGTTTGAACTCTAGATATTAACTGTCTATTATTGTCTAAAACCTTGTTTTTCTCATCAGGTTCGGCTCCCTCTTGCATTTTTTCTTGTAACTTTAAATGATCTTCACAAATTTTAACTGTTTCTCTGAATGCATCAAGAGCTTGTTTCTTCATATTAACTTCTTCCCTTAACCTTGTGTATTTGTAAGATTTGACTTCAAAATCTTTAGTTTTTAATACATATTTCTTGTGAATCTCCTTAAATTTAGTTTCTAATGTGTCGTCGGTCATACTTTCAGCTCCTTCATTTTCATGAAGTCTTGACAGGGGGTACATAAGCTTGATATCAAGACTGCTATTGCAATGAGCCAGTGAATATTCTCTATAGAAGCGGACCAGGTCCACAACTGACTTGTATTCATAAGGTTCACAGAATCCATAGCGGCCCTCATGTGCATAAATTTTAATCAGCTTATTTGCACCCCCTTTCCTTACTGTCAGAGTGTAACCAGTATCTTTGTTTGATGCATTGCGCACCAGGAATGTGCCATCACATGTATCACGGAGTTTCTCTGTGGCTTCATCTCTATAAATAAAAAAGTAGGACTTGGTAAGTTATTTACTAACCAGTTGCAGTAATTTTTCATTGCAATTTAGTAAGGAATTCGATTATAATGCAATTTAGTTACTAAGTTTTCAAGTCCGATAAATAAACTATTAACTAAAATCTGTACAGAGACTGGTACCCACCGTGTAATATCGCCCCAATACCATTCGGCATTCTCCAAACTTTCTTCTGCTGACTGTTGAGGGGCCCCTATTTCAACCATTATTTCATAATTATAAAGCAAAACTTAATCACTTCATTCCTCAATTTAATACGAAACTAATAAATCTTCAGACATAACTAATATCCGAGCGGCTCCATCACAAACTTCCGCATTCGAGGTTACGAAGGAAATAACCAAGTTAATCACTTGGTTGCACTATTAATCATAAGCCACACTAATTTGTACAAATATTTGTATAAAACCAGTCAATATACATTGAATACATACGAAACACTATGAGAAATGGGTATCTAGATCACAAAGGAAATGGACAAGCAATGCGATGATGGTTGCTATGGCACTTAAAATTTTAGTAATTTGCACGGCAGCTTACTATTTAGAATTTGAATAAAGGACTTATGAAGAATACTGAAATCTTAAGATCTATCTGTCTAAAAAGCACATATTTTAAAGTATTTTATCCATTTTGCAGGATTTTAATCACTAGCACCAGCTTTCAGAAACTTCATCGGGCGCCATGATAATCTGTCCGTCAGTCTTGCCAGATTTTTTTGTGACCTACTTGACAACATATTGACAAGTGACTTGTCAATGTCAATAAATACCTAATTTATTAACGCTGAACCAAAGATATATACTTACTAACTAGACTGTGCACTATGATGAAAAATCCGGTCAGGGTGTGAGGGCACCTAGTGGTAGTGTGTCCCTTTCTAAGGAGGTACCACAAACAAACAGAACACAGGACATATAGCTTAAAAACGATTAAATATTCTAATTGAGGCTATATTACTACGCTACCTACAACTACCTAATTTATTGTATGTAAAAAAATTAAACAAATACATCGTGTGTATATATCTTTTTAAATCTACATCACTTACTCTATACGTGGGTTAAGGATAGTATAATTTGTTTTTATACATGAACAATACAGTTTTATTGAAATAATATTACTTAAAAACGGATTTTATCGCAGTATATTTTATTTTAGATTTAGCTACCGTGGGCAAAACTTTGTTTCAGAGAGCACACGGGATCTGAGATGATGAACACCTTGACGCAGAGCTCTAGTACGTCAAGCAAGTTTTGCATGACAAAAAGCACCGAGCACCGAAAATGGTTGGAATCATAGGCGTAAAAAAAGGGGGGCCCGGGTGGGCCGTGCCCATCCCAAAATGGTCTTATGCCCACCCCAGGATGTTAGGCTACCGATTCGAAATGTTAAAATACTGATAACATTAGATTATCAAATATACAGACCTTCAAAAAGTTGCATACTCCCACGTGTATTTTTATTTATTTTTTATTGTTGTTTTAAAGTAATTTGGTAGATCTCGGTATTGTGTATCTATCTCGGTATTGTGTATAAAGAAGACCATTTTTTTTGTTTGGGGAACAGGATAGCAGAGCAGCGGTTGCACAAGAGCAGCGGTGGCGCAGCGGTACGGGCCACGCCTTAGAAAAATAAGGTCGTGGGTTCGAATCCTGGTCGTGCCCACACATCTTTGTGTGAATTGTTTCATCTCCGCTGCTCAATATCGGTGAAGGAAAACATCGTGAGGAACACCGTCCAAGAACTAATCATTCAAGGTCATGTGAAATCCACCAACCCGCACTTGGCCAGCGTGTGTGGATTAAGGCCATAAGATAGTTGAGAGAAGACCCGTGCCCAGCGGTGGACACTAAAAAGGGTTGAAGTGAGTGTGAAGAGCAGGATACCTTCTAGCGTTACGTTTAGATTTCTTTATTGCCTACAGAACATTTTGCATTCAATTTGCTCGCAATTTAATAACATTTAAGTTTTCGGTATCAATTTTCATTGCTACGGTCAAAAATTTTAACGCACGTTTTCTCGCATTTTCATTTGTGGATTGTAGATTGTAGATTGTAGCGGGCTTGAGTTTCCGCAACTTGACGTCAGTTATGCGCCTATTTTGCGTAGTGGTTTGGCGTAACTACTGCCAGCCCAGCTCCAGGAGGAAACCTAGCAGACTCTTCACGTTGCCGACGGCTTCCTGGATTGACCTCAGCGACCCGAGGTTTTAGCCCTGTATTTAGCCAGTCCTGGACAATATAGGATCACGTGGACGGCTGTTTCTTCTGCTTCCATGCAGGCCCTGCACAGAGGACTGTCCGTGACACCTATGGTAAAAAGATGTTTGTTTAGTAAGGCATGGCCTGTAATAATACCTGTGAGTAGCCGAAGGTCGCATTTTCATTTATCTTCTGTTAAATTAGTTAAGGCTGATATTTGTATAGCTACAGTTTCCGAATGAAAAGACGTAAAGTTTGCTTCGTAATTTATTCGACACTGATTGAACTTAAACTAATGACAAGCATATTGAACAAAGAAAGAGTTGTGAACTACAAAGCTAACTATAGCGTACACTTCATTGTTCTTAATTTTCTTTACTTCCACCAAAAATTTCACGCTCGCTTCGCTTGCGTTTATATTTCTGTACCTACATTGTTTTTAGGCATCATTATTTTGTACTTACAAAAATTTTGTGCTCACTTCGCACGCATGTTCATATTTGATGTGTGTTTTTAATTTTTATTACTAACACCAAAAGTTTTCGAGCTCGCTACGCTCGCGATTTCCTCTTTGGTTCTGCATTTTCATTGTTTTTATGAAAATTTAAAGTAGGTAACAAAAGCCAACAAAGTTTTCGGGGTCACTACGTTTGCGTTTATATTTTTACGTCTAAGTGTCATAGAAGGAATAAATAAATAAACTGTAATTTACAAGTGGAAACCTATATTAAAAAAAACAACACCAAAACGAGAAAGTGGATCCTTGCCCTAATATTGCACATAAATTATCTCTCTCCCCTTATTTAAATAAGCCAGACGATCGTAATACTCGAAGCAAGACGTAGGGCGTAGACCCCACGACACTACTCCCAAGCGATACAACTCGTCAGTGATCCGACGTATGTTCGGATAACAGCGGCCACTTAAACATTCATTCACACCGTGACTGCAACATAAACAATGTGACAGGGGTGAGTTGAAATATTCTGTTTTATTTAAGTAGCAAGACTAAGTGGGCAATCTAAGATGATGTAGTCGCGGTTTAATATAAGCGGAAGGGCTGACAATATTAATGTATATTAATAAATTGATTGTAAATATTTAGAAATTTTGAATGGTGATTTATATTTAATCTTTGTAATACCTGATATATTTTCGCTGTATAGTAATTTAGCTAAAGCCATCTGCTTGGGTAAAATTTTTAAAGATGTTAGGCATACTTCATTTTTCTTCACAACTACCCTGCTTTTCTATCTTAACTCTTCTGATATAGCCGGTAGGTTTTGTTCTGTAGAATCACTTCTGATCAGCTGTTTTAGTTACCTTTTATCCCGAATCACGGTTACATAGTCTTCCTCTCTGCTTTCATCACTTCCATCTCTTAATATTTTTTCCCGACTACCCACTTTGCCAGAACTACTAACATTTTCACCCGGAACCATGTTTTGCATCATAATTTCACACTCCCGCAACACTTCTGAGTCACTTTTGTCCACCTCGTCAATATCGTCTATTATGTATAAGTGATATAAAAAAACCCGGTAATTAAACAATACGAAGAACAATTTATGCGTGCGCACCTCACCGCGTTTTGCTTGTCATTGAACTATAGTAGTTAATAGAATAAGATTTAATTATGAGTTATAGCTCGTTACGTTTCAAGTGATATGCACGGATCGTCCTCAATCGCAAAAAGTAGGTACTTGGCGCGCGCCTCCGCACCGTGGCTTCACTTCACCGTCCGAGCAAATGAATTATGGGTGGTCAGTGGCGACGACAGCGTTCGACACTCACCTATCTATAGCATTATAAAAAGTAAAAAAAAACCATTTGGCTCAATTTGTATAAAATAAGTTTAATGTTGACGTTTTATTTGTTAGTTTCAGATAAAACTTATACGTATAATTATTAATTTTAAGGTGTTAAATTTATTTTGCAACTATATTTTGTTATATTCTTTGTTTTTAGTTTTCGTTGTTACCACCAAAAATTTATCGCACCAGCATGGGTAGTGTTTAATTTACTTGTACCAAAACCCAAGCAAAATCAACTCAGAATTCAAGACACTGTGAGCTCAGTTTGCTTAAATCGGAAAGCAACTTAAATAATAATATTTGTAGGTAGTCAGTAATAATTGTGATTGATATTTTTGGACGTCAAACACCTCAGTCCACCCATGTGAAGGCTTTTTAAAGACTTTGAAACGAAAATCTAAAATCTAAAATAAAATATACCGCGATAAAATCCGTTACAAAGCAGTTTTATTTCAATGTGTGATATTCGCGTTAATTTAAGACATTATTACAAAACAGTTTTAATTTGAGACAGTCGGTACATACCTTGAGTATACATATTTACCTGCGAGATTGTATAAAAATATTCGATCGACAAAAATCATGGTTACCCTAAACTTTAGGATAACTATCTTTAGGGCCTAAAGAATATGGCAGCTGCTTTTATCTTCCAGTGGAAAGAACGGCGCTAAGACCCAGTTTTACACCTTGTTAAATATGAATTTACCGTTTTTCATGAAAAACAAACAGATTTTCATTGAACAGATCAATTTAATTTTTTTTAAATCTTAATCACTTACTTTACGCGTGGGTTAAGGATTCAGATTCTTATAATCTTACAATGCTAAATCCTATACAATGTGGGATCATTATTACTTCAGATTGATGATGATCTCGCATTTAGTAGGATTTTCGTACAATGAGAGGTCATCTCATACTGGTAATCTATAGCTTGATGTGTATCCGTGTGTACAAAAATCTAGGTATGTTTGTGGAATGAGAGATGACCCCACATATTATTTCTATTAAATTAATGTTAGGTCAAATGAACTTGATGCAATGTTCTGGACAAAATATAAAATAATGAAATTTGAATAAATTTTTGTTGATATGTTTTTATACATTACTGAACAATACAGTTTTAATTTAAGACAGTTGGTGCACATTTTGAGTATATATCTACAAATACGAGATTGGATAAATATGTTTGATGTACAAAATTCATGGTTACCTTAACCTTTTAGAAGCCCACGCGATGTGTCCTCCAGCACCACGCTACAAATGTATAACGTATCTATAGTAAAACGTAGGGATGGGATTAATGTCCTATCGACAAATAATATTATAAGTTGAAATTCATGTTTATTCACCAATTTACGAAGCTAAATAAAAACTGATACCGTATTTTCATATTTTGTTCTATTTCATAAAAAAATCAATATGAAAACCTGGCTATATTTCCCATAATAAAAGAAAAGAATTGTAAATTTATTAGACGTGTGTTCTAGAAGGCACATCCCTATTTGTCTCCAAATGTAATCCTTCTACTTCATATCAAGTCGTTGGCGCTCGAGGCACGTCAAAATCCTTTCTGATTTATGAATGTCTAGCTAGATGTCGATGTCTATGGTAGTTCGCCTTGAATATTCAGTTAACACTTTGTAATCTGGAATCACATGTAAATACATTAAATCGATAAAGGATACCTAGGTATTAGGTACTGAAGAACCTATCTAATAGTATATAATACTAAATTACATAATAATTATATCTATTCCTAACACTTTTCTTTAGAGATCGATATCTAGCTGTTTTTATTATTTCAAGCTTCATTATCTAAACAGTACAAGATTAAGATATAATAATATAATTTATTTAAATTTACCTCAGAATCATATTCTTCAGATTCACTGTCCTCTGTAATTATATCAAATTCTGATTCAGACTCCACACCTTGTAAAACTCGCAATAATTCGTCATATTGATCGTCACTCATTTTTTTGTAAGAACACGTGCGCTAACGCAAGTTGTAAACATTGCACAATATTAAAATGCACAAAGTCACTATGACTTTGAAACCCGTCCGCTTATGAGGTCACAGATTTACTTCTATACAAGTACGTGGCGTTGTGCGTACTGACAACTAGCCACTTTGTAAGGATGGGTGCTTTTGCTTTCAAACGGTGTTTCACTATCGGCTATGATTAGAAAACCTATTTATTCTTGATTAAGGTGAATAAAACGTAGTTTGTAGTTTACAATATTTATAAAATATTATTTATTTACGTAATTTTCTTGCAATAATAGTATTTATGATCGTTTCGACGAGATGAAATAACGCGAGGTCTTCATCGTGTCCCATCACTAGCTTTCTTTAAATCAACAAATATCAAGTATTTGGCGGCCAATTGGCGTTAATATTTTCTGGCGTTTTTGTTTTTATTGAATATAAAACAAACAAGAACATAATATGTGTGAAAAAGTTAAAAATAAGACTTAATACAGGGCAATTTTCCATAAAAACAAAATAAAAGGTCTTGTAAAAGTCGTAAATTTATTTTTTACTATGATTACTTCTAATCAAGTAGTGGCGCTGAGAGCACGAAAATCTCGAACTTTATACAAGTGATTGGCGTTCAAAAGGTTAAAGAATATGACAGTTACTTTTACCTTTCGGTGGAAAGAAAAGCTGTTATGACGCTAAGACTCATTTTTGCACACTGTCAAACAAAAATTTACAGTTTTTCATGAAAACGAACAGATTTACTATGAGAATTTACACAATCGTAAATGGACGCACGAGAATCAACAAAACAACCAAAAGAAAAGAACAAACCGCCATCTTACATCTTATTATCAAGCCCAAACTATAAATGCTACTTTGATTCAGTATTAATGAAATATTTTCAAAATACAACGCATTCACATTTAATTATAGAAACTGTGTAAATATTTCAATAAGTTTCAACGTTTCAACTCGCCGTTTCGGTAAATTATATAAAAGTAAAGTATAAAATTTTCGACCGTTTTTACCAAACCTTAAAGATTTGTTAATCTGGCAAAAGTTAGACAAGGACACCTTCCATCGAGAGCCTTTTAGTTAGGACCGCTTTTACTGGCAAGTGATTTTATGGAAATATCTACCCTAACTCAAGAAAATAGATCTCATTTTAACTTAACAAAAATTGTTGGTACCCAATCTTGTTAGTATTTATAAGGTCTTTGGCTGGAGTACTCTGATCTGTATGACGCTGTCTGCTTGCAGGTGCTCTCAAGATGTCACTGTCACTATCATTCATTCATACCTATGTCATGTCACTCTCATTCGTTCGTTCAGTCAGCTTGGTTTCGTTCGCCATTGGTTCGTGTGTGGTCTGTCTTGTCTGTTTGCTTGTTGTTTTGAATAACGTGTAATGAATGTGAATTTTGTGTTGAAATTGTGCCTAGGTACTAAAGGAATGAGTCTTTATAGTTTGCTATAATTCTCTACAAAATGATTACATGGACATGACAAAATTGAAACACGGTGGTCATTCAGAAAATGTTATTTTTGTGCCTTGATTCACAAAATGTGTTTTCAAATAGGAACATTGATATTTTTCTCTTTATTTTTTATTGTCTCATCAACACATATTACAGGGGAATTTTCTACTGACGAGTTCTTTAAGTTCTTAGTGAAATTTGGATTCCAGAAAACTCATATTCATTATCAGAAGGAAACATATGGCTATATATTTGGGAACATTTCATCAAGTGAATATTTTAAATATCCTATAACATTTGCTGTGTTAGATAGAGGACATTTTTTACACTATTACAAGAGCAGAAATAACATTGATAAAGAGACAGCTTGTCAGTTAATGTTTCAAAATCTGAATGCTACTGCCTACCACCCTAAATGCAATGTTTATGGACAAGATTTGTTCAGGCGGATCCCATGTCCCAAAGGTGGTTTATGTGTTGACGAAGATACGCCATGGAATGTAATAAAAAAGAACCAGTTTACATATGTTATACAAAACTCAGGGCAACCAAGGTAAACAATGAATCACAGAAATTGTTTATATTCATATTTTCCTGATGCACAGTTTTCTGTGTTGTGTTAATTCTAAATAGTGAATAGAGTTTAAAAGTTAATTGAGATACATTGGTACGTATTCCTCTCATTACCGTTATCATCAGCCTATTCTAGCCCACTGCTAGACATAAACCACTCTGAGGGCAGGCCACTGAGCACAATCCACGGCTTTTCTCATCCAATTCTTGCTGGCCTCTGCAGTGGTTGTCACTCCACCTAGTCTGAGGGCATCCTAAGCTACTTTTACCACTTAGTAGTCTCCACTCAAGAATTTGTTTACCCCAGTGGTTGACAGTTCTGTGGCAAATTTGACTGGCCAACCTACCACTTCAGCTTACTAATCCAGTGAGCTATACCAATTATGTTAGATCTCTTTGGATAACTTCATAACAAATTTGATCCATCACAAAAACTCTGAGCATAGTCCTTTCCATATCTCGCTGAGCGACTTTAAATTTATCCTTGTATATTCCTCTATGCAGATGTAATTATAGTGGGATACATTATTTCACTATAGAATAGTAGATTTTTTTATAACATTTTGTTTATGTATCAGTCATGTTGATAAAGATATTACCTAGCTATCCACTACAGCTTTGCAGGGGTGGTCTAAGTACCTTATTAAAAGTATATTTTTGTATTTTTATTTTATTTTCCTGTAAACAAACCCTTTCCTAATCATTTTAATAAATTAAAGAATTATCGATTTATTTAGAATCATTCATTTAGATTTTTTTTGAGAATTATCCATTTTAATACAGTTATTCCAAAGTTATGAGCATACATACATTTCCAGGATTCATTTTTAATTGTATAGGTAATTAAACATCTTTTTTACATTTAGTACTAAGTTACTGATATATTTTATATGTTAACTATATATTTTCTTAAATTAAATACAGTTACATATTTGTTTCCAGGTTTTGGTATGTCTCCATAGTAGCTTGTTACTTGGATGAAAATACATGTACTTGGCATCACTACAGAGGAGCACCTTCTAAAAACAATAAAACTCTGACAAGCAATTCACAAACTCTGCAATATGATTTCTGGCTTGTGAATGGCAGTCCAAACTTGTCCTTTTACAATACATTGCAGTATCAGTTTTCATTTGACAGACAAAATACTCTAGAGCTGTATCTAGTGTTCTGGTTATGCTATATAGTTCTACTGCCAGTACAAATTTATGCAGTCAGGTAAGACATTCAACGCTTCATAAGATTATGTGTAATCAACAACACCATCAGACCAAACCATAGGGGTGAACCTTACAATCTTTTTGTGCTCAGACTTTTTGTATAATTAACTTATTTCCCTAGAGTTAAATAAGACTATGTGCATAGAAATCATCAATGTTTCAAATACAAGTCAATTAATAAATGCATATGTTTTTTATAGAACTTTATTAAATCTATTTGTAAAAAAAATTAAAATTAATTAATTAATTAAATTAATTTTTTTTTTTTTAAATTAAATTGCAAATCAGTGGTGTGTTGTTGACAATACAAATAAGATTTGATGTCAGAATAAATCATAGTTCTTTTTTAAACCAAACAAAAAAAGACTATGAGCTGCCCTTACTTATTTTAGTTAAAGATAAATGCAGGCTGGCAAGACGTGAATGAAAATAGCCACAAAATAATCAGTGAAGAGTCTGTCATGTAATATTGGCTATAATAGATTTATGACACTTGGAATTTCAATTACATCAGTGTAGGAATTATAACCAAAATTTTATTAAATTACCTGCTACCCCTGTTCCCTTCTCTGTCCCAGGGTAAACACTGACTATTGTAAGCACTGTAATATAGATGCTATATTGATACTTATTATCAATATAGCATCTATATTATAGTGCTAAGACTATCTAGATATAATTGAAGTGAATCTTATACAGTAATCAATATCATAACTAATGCAGGACACAAAAGCACCCAGTGACGAAGTTGTTCACATTCAGTCTTGGTTTGGAGTTCATTGCTCTTTGCTTCAATGTGTTGCACACGGTTAAATTTGCTGTTGATGGTGAGGGTTTTGCTGGATTGGCTGCTGCTGGTGATGTTTTAGATATTATGAGCAGAGTAAGTGCTTACAAGTTTATATTCTTACGGTCTTATTCATAAAAACCTTATAAGACTTTAGTTAAAATGGACTGTCTCTTTCTTAAAGATGACAGACAAAGACAAACAAATTATAAACCTATTTAAGCTATAATGAGCTTATAGGATGTTTATGCATTACAAGGTTTATTGTACCAGAGTTGAGAGAGTGTAGGCCTTAATCCATCCACGCTGGCCAAGTGCGGATAAGTTCTTAGACATGCCGGTTTCCTCACGATGTTTTCCTTCACTGATAGAAGAGAAGAGTTGTAAGGGAACCAAATTGTTTGCTGGTATGTTGATCCAACAGAAAGCCTGATCATTTATTGATGACGGGTTTGAATCTCTGGTCCAGCAGAAACTTTTGTAAAAAAAAATTAGTAGTAGCTCAAATTTGGGAATTATGACCCATGAAAGACAATAAGCTCCCCCACTTTATCGTAAGGGACCTAAATATTGCTGAAGAATAATTCGGAAAATCACTAGATTTAGTACCACCCATTCTAAACTGAATATTTGATAGCTATAAACTCATTCAAATAAATTTGTAGTAAAATGTAACTGTATTAGATGATTATTCTTATTTCAGACTCTTTTTATGCTGCTTCTTCTTTTACTGGCTAAAGGATGGGCAGTTACTAGGCTGGAGCTTACATACAAACCACTGGTGTTTGGTGTCTGGCTTGCATATGGAATCGTTCACATTTTGCTTTATGTTTGGAATACTGTAAGTTATTTTATTAATGCCTATTTTGAACCAATATTTTGTGTCATACCATTGTTCATACTTAGAAAATGAGACATAATTAAGTTGCTATAGATCAGGGATGTTGCGGATGCGGATTTTTAAGATATTATGTAAATAATAAAGAATTAAAACAATGATAACTTAATTATTAACATTTTTAATGTAATCAAATCAAACATAAGTATCTATTTTTATATTAAACACCTACTGGTTCTTATATTAGTACGTGAAATTAAAAATAGGAGCATTATAGCTGTCGCCGCGCCGGGCCCGCCCAATTTCTTTCTTGTCGCTACTTGCGTGAACATCTGCATTGATTAATGCGGATGCGGATGCAGATGCAGATGTCCAAATCTATGCGGAAGTTCCGCATTTGCGGAAGCGGATGCGAATGTTCGCAACACCCCTGCTGTAGATACAGTGAAATAGTTAAGTACTAAAATAATTACCCCATTACTATCTCTAAATTCTTGCATTTACTGGGAGAAATTTGTAGGTGCAATCTATTAGAGAATTCTTACGCAGCCCTCCCTGGGCTGTGCTTTTTGGCGTGACCGATAGAACACACGTATTATATCTCGCTTAGTGTTGTATAGTGTAAAAAATACTGACCAAACGTGTTTTTAGTCTGGTTTTTTTGTTTGTTGCAGACAGAGGTAGATATTATAGAAGAAATAGATGAGTACCAAACATGGCCGGGGTGGCTGATACTAGCGCTCCGTGTCGCTATTATGACGTGGTTTGTGTTAGAACTACGGAACACAATGATGTACGAGCACAACATGCCGAAACTTAATTTTCTTTTACATTTTGGCGCGTCGAGCCTTGTGTGGTTCGTTTATTTGCCGATTATAGCGCTTGTTGCTCTCCAAATAAGCCCTTTGTGGCGGTTCAAGTTTTTGTTAGGTAAGTAATGTGACTGGGCGTTTGCAAAGGCCAACAAAACATAATACAAGCACAGTCTTATCTCTTTCTATTCATCCCTGAGTGATAGAGATAGACAGAGCTTGCAACATGTTTTCTTGTGAATGTTTCACCAGTGGAAACTAGGGGTTACGTAAACATAACAAATGTCTGCTAGTTTATTTTGGTTAAATAACTGTTGTATACAGGCTTGCGACACTTAATTTGTAGAACATTGCAACATTGAATGTTACTGCTGATCAACTGATAAATTGCGTTCTTTTTTGTTATGTAATTGACTGGCGCTTGACCACAACTTGCCTATTTTTAAGCAATGATGCAGTCTACGATGAAACGAGCTTACCCAGTAAAGACCGATACCGATAATAATAATAACTGTAACTTACGTAACTTTACATAATAATTATTATATACATAACTCTGTTTTTATTTTATAATTAGCTTTAATCTCATGTTGTACCTTTTAAACCAAATAAACAATTATTATTATATTATTATTAACTTTTTTTTGGTACTTTCAGGTATCACTTACTCAGCAGACTGCTTAGCATTTTGTGTGATGGCACATCTTCTGTGGCCTACGCGCTCGGAACAGTACTTACTACTAGCGCCCTCTGATTATACAGGTGAAGATAACATACTTAAGAATGACCTACACATATTACGTAATTTTTAGGGTTTGTCGACGCGGGAAAAATTCAAATCATTGTTCGAGAGTCCGAATGTTATTAGTCCGAGCCTTAGCTGAGACGCTTGGTACTACAGTCTTTAATTTGATATGGTAGTATGTACATATCAACAGCGCTGACAAAGTTGCTATTTTGTTAGCTGATTTTTTTTGTGTACTTAGGTACGTTATGATGGTTTTAAAAAAAATATCAAGAGTCAAGTGTATCCCCATCTACCAGCTAAACAGCTATATGTAGATTTGTAAAAAAAAATCGTGCTAGTATTATATAATAAATGTATAATGGTGAATTTAAAAGGAAAACTGCCACGGCTAAGTTGGCTTTAGAGGTTAAATATATAATCAGCCAAGTTTAAAATAAAAAAAAATGCCTCTCTAATGTTATGAGCCCGACTAGTATTTCACCGGTTTTTATAAAAAAATAAAAAATAAAAGAGTTCGTCATACGAACCCAATATATACTATTTCACAAAAATGACTAGCATGTCTTTATGAATATTTAATTTTATCACCACGTGGTGAACACGCCAGGCGTGTTCTTGGTTTACCATGGATCAAATCAAAATTTACCTATAAAATATGTTCAATTTAAACCGTCGACCTACTTATAATGTCGGGTATTGTTACATAGATATTATTAAATAGATAGGAGGTAATACCTAAACATTTCCTTCGTATTTATTTACAGCGGGCATTGAGGAACTAGACGAGTTCAACGAATCCCCCCATGTGGTGCACAGCGATACTGTCGCCCTTACTACGGCGGAATCCATTAACGTTGACGAAGAAGAGGTGATATTCACACGAGCGTCTCACAAAAACGGCATTAGCTTTTCATAGCAATATAAATAACCCTTTTTTAATAAAGGAGTACCTAATTAAACAGGGTTGACAGCTGCCACTGGTTACGCATAAAACTGAGCTGAATAAGAGGTCTTACAGAAGTCATTTCCTGCACTGATGTATATTGTTAGTCAATGATTGCGTGCGTTAAAATTGCATTGGCGTTTGGTGTGCTCGAAAATATCGAATTTCGACTAAGTATCTTAGTCTATCTGTCACTACAGATGTTGAATATAAAGTATGTAATGATAACTACATAAGTAGGTATAATACAATAGCTTTAGCGTAAAGTAATAGCACAAAATTGTTAAAATGTTTAAATTGTAAATTATCTTTATTAGATATTGAAGTGTCAATTAACAGATTCATTTATTTTCTGTGTATGTGCTTAAAAATTATTAAAACTAAAATTATGTATTGTGCCAACGAGTAGTTGTTTAAAGTATTATAATGAAATTAGAGTTACCTACCCACTATTGACGTAAGTTAATTTGTAATTTTATTATGATTGTAAATATATTTATCAAAATTTGAATTTAATCTGTGGATGCTGTCAAATTTAACAGCAATTACGTAGTGAAATTAGTCATTTGAGCCTTGATTGAGAATAAAAATATAGGTTTGTTATAGCAATCTATGAAATTTTGTAATTTTGGTGTATTTCAAAGAACCTTATAACCGCCCGTGTCGATTTATCGTAGAAATATTTTGTGCCCTCACCGCACTTGTTACACGACAAATAAATACGGCTTTTTCTTTTGTTCTAATTTTATCCACTGCACCTAACCTTTATATTGTAGGTATATTTTATAGATTCCTAAAATGTTACATTCGGGTGCCAGGGGCACGGCAATTGATATTTAGCCAAGAAACTAAAATGATTACATGATGTGCACATTATGAACACTATGAGGTGTTAATTTACATTTTTATACAAAAAGAAAATAAAGAGTATCTAAATAGGATATCGGAAGTTCTCAAGTTCATGAGCGTGCAGCTATTTAATTAAAACTTTTTATATGAATTATGTCAAGTATAATAAGTACAATTAGATCTCAAAAATTGCACGTGTGCAAAAATATTTTATTTTATGGGTGTTTAACATTAGTAGTAGGTAAGAGGCTAGTTTTCAAAAAATAAAATGGTTAATACACCTCTTTAAAGTAATGGCAAATAAATAATTTTCTTCATAAATGTTACCTACTTTAATTTACAATGTGTATTTTTGGTTTTCAGATGATTATTTAAATTTAACTGTAAGACTATTATGTTAGTCCGAATGTAGTGACGCATTTCTAAATAAACAGCAAGCTTAGAGCAAAATACGGCACATTTACGACTATATTTAACTAATTTTCTAGATGGAAACTACCCTATTGGTGACTTATTAGTCTTTTGTAGGTCATTTATATATTTAACCAATTTTCATTCCACCATTCCTTTCGCTGTGGCTGTAGTTATCTTGTCTTGTAGAATGTAATCGCAGGTATGGTGGGCGAGATAACTCGTTATCCAATATCGGTCACTAATCACAGGCGGCGGCGTCCAGAAATGAAAAGTTGCTTCTACAGACTAGCCTAACCAAAAGTTCTACTAACTATGATGTCTTTATAAATGTTGCTACCAGAAAATTGATCTATTTGTTTGTATTCCATGGTAAAGGCGAGTTATCATTGTATTGTGAATTACAAACGCTGATATTTATGTGACGATTAGGTATACTCTCCTACCGTTCATCAGGTGGACACATTTTCTTAGACGAGTTATCTCGGTCTTTTGTGTAATGGTGTATGTGTTTAGGTGTGCTAAAGCTTTTCTCCACCAACACATGGAGTAATTTGTTTTTGATTACCTATTTAATGTTTATTATATTTTACTTACTATTATAAGTCTTTAAGTGTAGGTATCCTAAAAAACGTTTTATTTGTTATAGCCGAACAAACGTATTTCTTATTAAATATTGTGTTATGGCTAACTCACACTGCCGCAGACTCATGCTATTCATTTCTATTTTTTTATATCATTAAGCCGTACACGTCACATTTTTCCACCGATCTTTATGGATTGAATTTGTGCAACTCGACGCGTGTTTAGTTTTGAGTTTATAAATATCGATGGAATTATCGGCCGTGTGCATTTTTTACCTAAACGCTGCCAGCGTTTAGGTAAAAAAATGTGTTTTACAAATAGGTATATGAATTTGAATAGCAGTTATGCGGATATTTATCATGTTGATGAAAATTTCGCGATACTGCTATGCACTATCGAAGATATACATAGGACGTGTAGCCAGATCGTGTAATTGTACACTTCATGAAGGGGCAAACTTAAGTTGACTATATCGTGAACGTTTAATGATCTGGCCATCCACGTTTGGCCATATCATCATTAATGTAAGCTTTCATTATGTTGCGCACTTCTTTGACTTACTTTAGTAAAATTCAAGTATATTTCGTGTCGTACCTAAATTTAATTACGTCCTATCTTCAATTGCCTCAACATTATTAGCCTTTAATTAAAACTACCTACCGCCATCTTGAATCATAAATATAATACAGTATCTAGTTACCAATCAGCGCCTCTAATGATGAAAAATGTAAGTATTTTACGATCTATCCGATCAAATATTTGGTTATATCACGAAGTAGCCATGCGTCTGGCTGGTCATATCGCTAACGTTGTTTATTCATTGATCTAGCTAGACTGCATCATGATGTGGGCGGTTGATATTTTCCATTTCATGAAATGGTTTGCACATCATGAAGTGATTTCTACGATCTGGCCACGATACAAAATCTAATTATACTCATTTACTTAGGAGTACATAATAATAATTATAGTACACATGATGATAATATCATAAAATGTACACAACAATTCTTTAACTTTCCTTTGTTGTACCTACCTTAAATCAGTTTAATTATCCCATTAATAATTTCCAATTGGTAATTAACTATGTCTTAAATTATAAATAAAATTTCTTAATGTCCCTGAATGGAAATTTTATTTTACCTGTTAATGATGTACGGCTTAAATCAAAAACCATATCATCTAAAGAAATAGACTTGAAGATAATCTACCTACTATAGCAAACCCAGGTGAGTTTATATGAATAAGGAGGAAGCTATAATACAACTTGTCTCTAAAAAATGAAAGTGATGTTTATTTTACTGCCTTAAAAGGATGCGTAGAATAAAAATAACAAGTGCCAACAACAATAATTTATTTTTCCACATGTACTATTAGAACAGACAGACAATATATTTTAAGGCTGGCGTAATTTAAATTGAATTATGCTTTAACTCTAGCAGTTGGTACAAACATTGTATACGTACAATATACAATCGTCAAACATATTCAAGACATACATACATCGTAACAGCTCGAGTCGATAAAAATCATAGACGTATAATATTACTTCCGTGAAAACTATCTGCTGCCATATTATGAGTGTTTAAGAGATTATGATTTCGTTGAAAGATGTGAAAACTGATGCGGTTATTACAATGCGTATATTTGCATCCCTTTCTTTCAACGGAATCACGACTTGATAGCTAAATAGTTGTGGTATTGTTGTTTTTAGTGGTGGTAGAACTATTGGCAGCTTTGAAGCTTGTCGACTAGTTACGATACGACTTGTCATTTAAAAACAGGTTTGGCGTCAATTTCGTTAGATTTTAAAAGACTTCACGCTTTGGAGGTCTTTATGGACTAATATTACAAGTCAATGATAAAAACATTAAATCCAATATTACGTAAGGCGTAGGTACGCCCGCAGGGTCTTCACAAAAGTGGTTAGTAGCAGGGTCACGTCATTGCATCCTACGAGGAGATGAAGCGGGTGTGAATTTCGCCTGTCCACCAGTTAAGCGTCACTTCACATCGAGTCTGTAGCGACAAGCGTCAAAGCATATGCGACTGCCGACTGCCTGCGCTGCCGAGGGGTCTAGTTCATAATATCGAAAGTCACTACACCGATGGTCACTGCATCGAAAGATGGAACGTTTTCGATACAGCGACCATCGATGTAGTGACTTTCGATATGGAGTACTGTCGATGTAGTGTACCATCGATTTAGGGTACTGTCGATACATTAGCCCGTCGGGTCGATGGAACGTTTTCGATACAACGACAATCGATGTAGGTAGTGACTTTCGAAATTATGAACTAATCCCGCGGCCGAGATGCACGGAAGTCGTCGAAATGCCTACGACGTTTTCAAGTGTCATATGATACTGTTGTGATGTAGGTGTTAGAGTAATGAAGATAATAGAAATTAAAGGTAACAGTGATAGTGCTTGCCGCACCTCTGCCGATTCGGTGTGAATTGACGCTGACACACGTTCATGACACCACTGCTTGACTACGTTGCGAAAACACATGCAGGCGTCCGCACAAACCAGCATTGGCGCTTAACAACTTCCTGCAACTACCTACAGAATGTGTCGATGGCGATGTCACAATCTTTTTGTCACGATTTCATTAATTGAAATTTATCTATGATTTAATTTAGTAAATATCGCAATGTTAAAAGATTAGACAAACTAAAATAACAATGTCTTCGATGCTGCTTAAATGATCAAACTACCTAGCTGAAGCTATATCTACACACGAAAGAATGTAGAAGAAATAGGTACAATGCCGAATGTTTTAATCGTTATTATCTATTCATTAGTACCTATTAGAATAGAAAGTAATGTAAAGTACACGCGCATTCGTTTCTCAGAACTCTACATCCAATATTTAACTACTTTTTTTTTAGTTAAAAACACTCCCAACTAATTCACCTTTTAAACAGAATCAGTTCAAACGTTCGAAAGCTACGATGCCACAGACACATGTCATAATTATAACACTGTTTGCATAGGGGTCCAATTCATAATATAACGGCCAAGAGTGTTTCTAGCTATCAATACCTACTGTTACTACAGAAGCTATTGATATAATATAAACACCATTAATATGAAGATACGCCAGGGTCAGGTTTATACAAGCTAATTTTAGATTTACGAGGAATGGCTGGCCTCGAGTGAAGCCAGACAAGACAATGTGTTGTACGGTGCAGTAATATGAATCCAATACCGATCGTATAGGTGACATTAACATGATTAAATATGTAGGATATTGTTTCTAATAAATATCTAATAAATAAAATGAATGTTTCTAATATAACCCTGACTATAGAATAAATAGCCTAGGTCCCCTAGAAATAAGTAGACCGTCCTCAACATCGACACACTCTGTAGCAAACATACCGGTCTACTAATAAGAAAACAAATACTTATAAAATAGATTTTTATACTGGCCAAAAATAATACCTACAAACATTTCTTTAAGGAGGTAGGCAGATAACAATACAATAAAAAGGAAACAGTATGCTCATCTCATTCTACTTCTATCACATCGAGCTAACCTGTTTTTGTAACTGTGAACAGTGTCAACTATACAAACTTATAAATAAAATAAAGAATATTTATGTAGTACAGTGCCTCAAAAGAATAATAAGCATCGAAACGAGCAACTAACATCACTTTTTACGACTTTTAGATGACTAACTAGGAAATTGTAGGTAGGTATTTATTTCGTCTTCTCTCTTAAACTAACGTCGTTTGTAAATTCAGCTATGATTTTTCACGAATATATCGATGCCTGTTAATCTCTTGTTGTACCGATTTTTCATAATAATATGATAGCAAAGCGACGACATTGAGCTTAACATCTTTGTCTATGATTCCTCCATAAACTTACATATAGATAAATAAACCACTAGGAGGGTCTGTAGTTGCATTAGCAGTGTTAAGCTTCATGTGTTGCCTACAGACTAGATAACAGGTAATACAACAAAATTAATAAACTACACATTACCACAAGTTAAAATTTAATAATAGTCCTAAATATTATGAGAATGTTAGATAATATTCTATTTTACAATTACAAAGGAGAGGTCAAAAGTGGGCTAGAATTTTGAACACCAATGTGATATACCTCATTGGAAAGCTTATTAAATAAGCTGTTAGAATTTAACTAAACACGAATTTTAGGAGCAACCATTTTTGTAAAAATAAAAAAAATGTAATAGAAAAACAAAACGCACATTACCTTTAATTATCCGTTTCCTAAGCAGTATAAATATTGCAATCACGTCAATATTTGCATTCTGTTACAGTACTTTTCTCTTGTAATATTATTCTAGCTGCAGCTTAATGTAATTATGACGAAAAATATTTGTTATCTTATTAGTGTAATAACAAAACGCGTGGAAAAAAATATAATTACGGGAAACGTCAAGATGTCATTGTCATTGATCAGTTTGATTGACAGCGTCGAAATAATTTTGATTTTTTCGGTTGCTCAATTGTCATTTGACCATAGGGTTGCCAATTGCAATAATCATAATATTGCATTAAGGATTCTTATTTTCAATTTCAATTTTTTAAAAAACGGGGGGTGTAAAATTATTTTAAATACACCAAAAAATTTAATAAATTATGCTCTATTAACCTATGTAACTCAGATAGCTGTTGAAATTTACAATTATTTTAATCCCAGGCTCCATACATTTTTTGAACGTCTCCTTTAATAATTAATGAGTATAATAAATTAATAATACATAAAGTAAAGTCAAAAATTATTTATAACAATGAACCATAATATTTGAACAGGAATGTACATTACGAATTTTATATTATTCTTGTATAGTTAGGTACTTAATATTTTAATATAAAATTGATCAGAGATCATAATATTGCACATTTTTAAAACAAGTATAAATTTTGTGACATTAAATGACGCATCAGAAAAATATCTTATCTCAATTCCTTGCCCTGCAAAGGAAATGCCTACTTTGTCACTCCACTTTTAACTACACATTCAGAATATTTAATAGAATATAAGATAACACCAACTTTTGAAGAGAATCAGGACATTCAGTACACATCCATGACACCCTATAAACAACTTTAATAATACTGTCTAAAATATCTTAGATGTTGTCATCTAAGGTATTTTAGCAGAAGGTACTTTAGCTTTGGCTTAGGACTCTACAATCGTAAAAGCCAATGCATTATAAATGCAATATAAGCTGGCTGGCACCAAAGGTAACTAAATGATCATAATATGTAAGGGTGAAATATAATTATTTTATACATATTAGTCAATACAACGTTTAATTGAAATTTATCTTAATTCGATATAAATTAAAGAGCATAGTCGCTTCGCATTCTAATAACACTTGCTATAAAATGCAAGTACATTTACAATAATGACTGTACATTATTCTTATTTAATTCTGAAAACCAAGATTCAGCTCAAAACATCGATTTTAAACCACAACCAACCCGACTACAGTAACATTCTTTACAAACTATCATATAATTAGTAATAATGTAATAGCTATGAGGTCAATTTAATTTATTTAAAAGATCATTACCTAATTAAGTATGTATTAAAGCAAGTTAAATTATAATAAAACTTAGATTTACATAAAACGGTTTATTTTAACTGTCTGCAAATAATAATTAATTCTGAAACTGCCATCCTAGCTATTTACAGACCACCATCCTTAAATGTAGACAAGTTTCTACAGTCTCTTGACTTAGCGTTAAATAAGTTATCGTCATTTAAAAATGTAATAATTACGGGGGATATTAACCTGAATATCATGACAGGAAAAACCGACACTCGCGGGCTTGACTATCTTAACATGTGTTCCTTCCACGGTCTCTTGCCAGCTCATACCTACCCCACACATCAAAGCGGGTCTTGCCTTGATCATTTTATTTTAAAGACAAAGTTTTCATCGATTACCTTAGTAACTAATTCCACGGTGACGGATCACCATGCTGTCATACTAACACTACAATTATTATCGCTACCTAAAACTAACAGCATGTACACCTATAGAAAATTAAATATGGAAAGTCTTGAACGTGATATTCATGACATTGACTTTGCCCCTGTTTACACTTCCGCTGATGCGAATTTATCACTGAACTACTTAATAAAATCACTACAAAATGCAATTAGTAATAATACCATACTACTGAAATTACGCAGTAGGCACAAAACTATTAAACCTTGGATTACACCTGGTTTGCTGCGATGTATAAGACACAGGGACAAACTACATCTGATGGCAAAACGTTCACCTGAAAATGAGATTATTTCAACATCTTACAAAAGATACAGAAACTTTTGTAACAATTTACTGAAAAAGCTTAAACTTGAATATAATAAGAATGAATTAGACAAGGCTGGAAAAAACAGTAAACTTGTTTGGAAATTTATCAAATCTAGGACTTTCACTTCAAAAATACTCGAGCCACCCTTGGATATATTATATACAGAATCAACGCCAGCACAATCTGTAAATAAAGCCAATTATTTTTTTGCGCACATTGGTAAAAATCTAGCAGAAAATATCTCGTTTTCAGATAGTCAAGCTATTGAATATAATATGAACAAATCAGTCTCTAGACTTAAGTCATTTGGCATGTTAGATACAGACATAGACGAGGTAGTGAAAGTGATAACAGGGCTAAAGGACACTTCTGCGGTTGGTTGGGACAACATATCGACCAATTTACTCAAAAAATTCAAGCTAATAATAGCTCCACCTTTGGTACATATTTTCCGACTTTGTTTATCTGAAGGAATTTTTCCTAATGCACTAAAAAAAGCTGTTGTTACGCCAGTTTTCAAATGCGGAAACAAAACAAGTATTAATAACTATAGGCCCATTTCTGTTTTACCCGCTCTTTCCAAAGTGCTTGAAAAAATCATTAATATAAGATTGATAAAATACCTCGAGGATAATCAAATTCTATCAGACACACAGTTTGGTTTTAGGCCAAAAAGATCAACCAGCCATGCAGTACATCGCTTAACAGACCATATAGTTACTAACCTAGATAATGGGATGCATACAATTGGGATATTTCTGGACCTCGCAAAAGCGTTTGATACTATTTCGATTCCTAAGCTGCTAAATAAACTCGAATCAATTGGTATAAGAGGCACACAGTTGCTACTGTTTGCTGACTATCTTAGAAATCGATCTCAATGCGTAAAAGTAGGAGAGCACATGAGTTCTGACCTTTTAAATACCTCTTTTGGAATTCCTCAAGGAAGTATACTCGGGCCTACGTTGTTCCTGATCTATATAAATGATCTATGCAGATTAGAACTTCGAAACGGGCTTATTGTATCCTACGCGGATGACACTGCACTTATATTTGCCGCAAAATCTCATGCCGAAGTCTACGAACATGCTCAAAATGGGTTCAACATGGTTAATAATTGGCTTGTTAATAATCTCTTAACCCTTAATACTCAAAAAACTAAATATGTTCAATTTTCAATGCGGAACAATAACATGCCGTTATTACCTAATAACCTATTGGCGCACAATAACAACTGTCGCTTTGGTGCTGACTCTGCATGCGTCTGCCCCACTTTGGAAAAAACTGATTCAATTAAATATCTAGGTATTACACTTGACAATAACCTCAATTTCCGTAATCATATTGACCTACTATGCACTAGAATACGTAAATTAATTTATTTATTCAAAATACTTCGTAGCGTCGCCAGTTTTGAACTACTAAAACAGGTATATCTGGCTTTAGTTGAATCTGTTTTATCATATTGTATAACTTCCTGGGGAGGAGCATCAAAAACTATCATTCTGCCCTTAGAACGAGCCCAAAGGGCTATTCTAAAGGTAGCTACATATCGGCCTTTTTTGACTCCTACATACAAACTGTATCAATTAAGTAATGTCTTAACTGTTCGCCAATTATTCATCTTGCACACCATATTGAAACAACATACTCTGCTTCCTTTCATACCTACAGCTAAGAGACGTAAGGACTTAATTTATACAAAACATAGAATAAAGCATTCTTATGTAAACAGGTTTTTCTTCTTCCTAGGGCCCTATTTGTATAATAAATTAGATAAGACATTGGATTTATATAGTTTAAGGTTAATAAAATGTAAAATAGTTTTGTCAGATTATTTAAAAAAGCTAAATTATGCCGATACGGAAAAGTTACTCGAAGTCGTAAAATAAAAATTAAATAATATAATTTTAAGTTATTGGGTAGTTATTATATTACAATTATATTTAAAATAAGTTTTTTTGTGTAATTATTATTATTCTTATGTTGTTAATATACATATAAGTAGTAGTAACAACCCGAAACACAGGTTCCACCTAGTTCGGGTTAAATTGTAATTATTAGCATAATTTACTATTTTTATTGATTTTTGAATGTACAATGACCACATGATTTGAATAAAAATTTATTATTATTATTATTATATGTAACATTGCTGTGATAATATGCGTAGGCGTTGGTACCCGATGTATTGTCATGTGATCTGTTAACTGTCCACGTAGCTATGGTTGAATGTTATTTTATTTAGTAAATAATAAACAATTATTTAAATAACAGTTAAATAGCGATTATGGTGTTCTAGATAATAACTGTAGTTGGGTTGGGTTGATCACAGCGTAAGGATACCTATATGAGATACACTAGCGTTCCGCCGCGACACCGCTCGCGAGAACTTCATTTTATATCGTACCCCACAGTGGGATAAATAGTAGTAGCATTCAATAAATGGGCTATCTAGCAGTGCAAGAATTTTTCAAACCGGACCAGTAAGTAGATGAGAGTAGCGCGTTCAACCAAACAATTCTTCGGCTTTATTGTTAGTATTATTATGTAAACTTACGCTGTGATATTATTAAGTACTACTTCACTTTCGTGCAAATAAATAGACATAAGTATACCTCTTTAAAACAATTATACTAAAACGGCTACGGATGATGGACGTCTCGGAAATCGTACGCCCTTTATGTGACAACCCAAAATCTTAGCGTACCTACTCAGACGACAATGATTAGCGGTTACCATAATAGGAGTCGTTTCTAAGTAAGGATCCGAATCCGCTAGAAGTATTTTATGATCCGGCTCTGGCTGGACACACTCAGACTATGACCGTAAATAAGTAGTATTAATCATTAGAATGTAAGTAGGTAAATTTACGTATAAAATTAACGAATATTGTTTACAAGCAAGGCTGATACTGACTGACTCATACTTATATCGATTACCTATTATTATAGTTAACTACTCACGGCCAGAGATTCGAAAGATTCCTCCAACTTATAGGAAACCTACTTGACACTCGAGACTTTAAATATTTTTTCTAATTTTAGCAGCCATTATGCTGTGCATGCGCACAATTTCTTAGATAATAACATGATTGGATGACTAGCGACATATTATCATTACGGCAATGTTCTGACAAAACCAACATACACATACCTACACATTACCAAATGCCAAACCAGAAGGATAAAGAGTTTAAAGGTGCTGCAAGTATTAATAAGAACCACCATTCATTAAATTAACGACGATTCCGTGAAGTTGTAAGTCCACTCACTGGAGCCAAAAGCCGTCTAGGTACTAGCAGACGAGCATTTCCTCGAGCAGGCCTTGAAGCACCAGGCTGTTTTAAGTCAGCTAAATGTGATGCATAACCATCGTTTAAAGTCGTAGCCATGTTACTATATTTTTTACTTATTCGCCCGATAGCATATATTTGTTTTGGTGATAACCCACAGTTATTGTAAACAGTTATATCTTTACCTGACCCATAAGCTGCATGCAAAATGACACTATGTTCATTTATTAAATTATTTAAATGTGCAGCTTTGTGTCCTAAAGGATCAGTAGAAAATCCGTCTGAGAAGAACACTAAACCATGGGGAAAATTATGTTCCGCAAGCCACGAAATAACTTTTCTTTGTTGCATATCAGGACGTCCAGTTATGTACAGTATAAGGTACCCAAGTTCTTGCCAAAATCGTACAACGTCTACTGCCCCAGCTCGCACTTTTGGATCACGTCCAGTAACAGACACGCTGGCGGTAAACGATCCATCAATACTAAAAACAATACACTCAGTTTGTGGTGGCACAACAGCGAGATGAAAATTACAACTCGTGTGATCTCCACGAACGACAACTCTTACAGGATAAATACCACAAGGAACGCTTTGACGCTCAGTCAGCGTATATGAGACTCTCCCAGTTTTGTCAGTTACCACAGTAGACAATACTACCCACTCTCCGGCCGGAGGATCTTTGATCATATAGATGTCGACCTTCTCTCCCGTTAATGTTATCATGTCCAAAGGACCATACATAAATCGAGCCGTAAAGGTTTGTGGGCAACCTTCTTTGACAATAACGTCATTTGCTCTGTGATTTGCAGCAACGTTTTTCAACTTCACGGAAGTTCGTTTTCTCATCCATTTCTCTCTTTCTTGTCCTGGTTTAAACATCGGACCTTCTTTGTCCTCAGGATGTCCGTAAAAAGCTAAATCGAAATGACCAACCTGTCTTAATATAAAAGCGATAACATCAGAACTCTCCCAGTAACTGGCATGGAACAAATGGGGCAAAGCATTCGTCGGAAAATTAGTTAATCCTTCAGGGCAATATAAAGCATAGTCAAGTCTTTTACAGCCCCACCATTTTTGTTGCAAAGCATTCATTGTGATTAGAGGAATATTATCCACTAGCCCACTAATTGTGCTTTGGACTGAGGTTTCGGAAAGTCTTCGGAGAACAGGTGTAGGTGGCATTTGCGAGTGGTCTCCAAATATTTGTGGGTGACTTTGTATCAATTCCATCAAATGGTAGGGCTGACCATTCCCCAAAGGATATTTCGTATATCGGGCAACATTGATTGGAGGCAAATTTGTGAATCTAGCTGAGAGCAACGGCTCCAATCTCGAAGCCACGGGATCAGTAGGGTGAAACAAATTATACACTTGTTGGACAGGTGGTTTAACAATATCCCGAATCTTATCATCAGATATTTTTCTTGAAGCTAAAATTAGAGACAGTGGACTGCCGAAGGTAAAGAAATCGCTAACTTCAAATTCCAATTTTATGTGGTTATCACTTGTAGAAGATGACCGTCGCCTTGGTGTTGGAGCTTGTAGATGTGATTTATTGAGGAAATGAGGTTCTAAAGGATCATTTGGTATAGTGATTTCAGTGTCTAGTACACTATTTTCACTGTCGTGACGTGACTGATATTGTAATGTCCGTACAAGAGCGTCGTATGCTAAAACAGAACCCATGCTGTCACCCACAATACAAACTTGACCATTAAAACCCTTGCCTTCATCTGATTTTAGAAATTCGTTATAAACATAATTGGCAGAGTTTATAGTTTTGGTCACTGATTCCAAATAATCTGGCGATGAAATAGCAATTAAAGGTATAGCACCAATAGGTATTAAATCATTTGTTAAAGAAGGATTTACAACAGTCGAAGGTGAACAATCAAAACTGTAAGGACTCAGTGTTGATAAAACACCTAAAGCTTCTGTACAAATAGAAGGACAGGACACAAGTTTGATAGATACATGGCCTATTAGAGTAGGATAATGTTGCCGCATTACCGATTCAAAAGCACCTTTGAAAGTGGTAACATCAGATTTTTTAGCTGTCATGTCGACATTTGCATCTAACACACTTCCTGCATGAAACACTAATATTAAAACTGTAGTTGGGCAAGAGTTATGCACAGGTGTTTCAGGACTTCCATCAATGCTATGATGACTATGCAGATTAGCAATTCTTCGTGAACCTCTTTCAGATGTGACTCTTTTTAAGAAACTAGGATTAAAAATACTGTCTTCTTGACTTTGATCTCCTTGTGTAGGAGAAATATCTATATCAGCTTCATCCAGAGAGCACATAGAAGACCATTTATTAAATGAAGATTCACAGTCATAAAATTCATCTTCTGAGCCCGTTTCAGTTTCTGATTCTCTAACTAATGTTTCCATGCGCCAGTTTGCAGCTTGAGCTTGTAGACTTTTGATAGATCCTGATGAAGATGATCTAATATTTGTTTTGGACGCACTCTTGCGTTCTGAAGGTGGAGTACTTTCAGGTGACAAATGTTTGTGGATCTTTTTGTCTGAATTACTTTTCTTAGCGGCTACAGGCGTTGGCACTTCTTCATTCTTTTCTAAGCTACTCATAGTGGCTGCCAGAGTCTTTGAGTTTGTTGATTCATCACCTTGATCTTGATCATCACCTGCTTCTCCTGCCATTTTTTTCTGCAGAGCTAACTGGGTTTGTCTTTCAATTTCTCGGATATCTTCCATGGTTAGACCATGCCATTCATCCTGCCAAGCCCAGGCTTGCCGATGTGCTCTTAACATTGTCTTTCTTAAAGCAACGTCATGAATAAATTTTTCTAACTTGGTTTGCATGCCCCAATACCTGAATTCTACTTTACATAATTTATAGGCGCACATAAGAGATTTTCCATTTGGTAATGGTTGTGGTTTTCCTTGTACCTCTTTCCAATAATCCTCTAACCAGTTATCAGACAGAGGACCCCTGTTGCATTTTTGTGAGACAAATAATTTTGGATCTTCTTCCTTAACATAATCTGCACCATACAGTTGATCTTTACAAACATCTATAACATCTACTATTCTATTCTTTAGATCACTTCCTGTAAGATTGAAGACATTTTCTTGGTGGCCATTATCAGCATAATAATAGGTTTCTATTTCTAAGGAAAACTTTTCAACAAATGGACATGTGTATCTAGTTTTTGTATAAGGATAAGCATTCCAAGCTTCTTCAGACACTGTTAAGGCGGATTTAGGGAGTAAGCTTTTAAACCATCCAGGTAGATGGCTTCCAACATGATAAATTTTCTGGGTATACTGACCTTTACCTCCAGGTCCATCTTCATATGGTTCATTCACAAGAATTTCCACACCACTACCCTCACCAGAACTTTCTTCCCTACTCTTCTTAGCTATCATATACAGCTGAGCAATTCTATACTCTTCTACAGTAAGAGGTAAAGGAATCCGGTACTCCTTGATCAGCATTGTGAGTTTCAAATTTCAGTAGTGAATAAAAAACATAATCTGAAACAATAAAAATCATTCAAAACAAATTCAATATTTTACTAACAAATAAAAAATTACTACAAACACATTAATCATTTATCCTCCTCTATGTGGCAATTAGAGACAAATAGTTAGGTAGTTGTAGGAATAGTTAGTTGTAGGGAGGGCAGTGATAAATAAGTACATAAAATTAAAGTGTTTTTGCCCTGACCGCACCCATTAGCAAAACCCACTTTGAAAAAATATTTATGGTGCAGATTTTGGGTTAACTGAATTTACTTAATGTAGATTTTGTACCTAGGAATGTTAGACAAATTGTATAGGTACATTAAATAGGTACATACTAGGAAGGTGCTTGAATGCAAGAAAATCAAGGTCCCAACGACTATAAATTATTCAATGCTTCTAAAAGGCGTAAATCCGTCCAATCGGGTTATCGTAAATTTATTTGAATCACATTAAATATACTCTTTCAAAATAAAAATACCTTACGATGTTCGAACGATTCATTAAAAAATTGCACAAAGACAAACAATGCGATATTACAAGCAAGTGAAGATTTAAATATTTACCTTAACACATAAAAAATGAAGAATATCACATATTATTTAACAACGAAACAGATTTTAATTCATGAACATAAATTTTGTAAAACACATCCCATCCATAGGAAAACGAATGAACTTTGACATTTTCACATCGCTCGCACACAACCCCGTACCGTAATGTCAATATGGCCAAGGACTATTCCTTTTCATGCTGCTAAATTAAACACCCATAACCGGTTTCACAAATTAAATATCAGCTATGATATTCCGAAGCAGTGTTATGGCACAAGAAAACACATAATTATACCGTAACACAAAGCTTCAAATAAATAGAATTTATTTTTATGATTTATTTCAACTATTTTAATTTTTTAAGATGAAAAAAAAAACTGACTGCTTGCATTTTGTTTACTCCACACGGGTCTGTCTTTAAGCTCGCTCGTAGATTGGAACGCTGGAGATCCTGCGTAGGTACACAAAGGTCGTATGTATAGTCCGTTCTTAATACGAAACCGAAATCGCCGTTGCCGAAATCGGTATGGAAAGATTTAATACGAACCCAGCTAGAAATACGATAAGTACTTAATATTAATATTATTCATGTAAAATAAAATAGTTGTTTTAGCGTCGATGAACTGGATGTTAAAATTGTAGGTATTTAAATAATAAATAAACGATAAGTAATTAATGACGATAAAAATTTAGTACTTAATTACATATTACTATATATTTTTACACACATAAATTAGATTGTTGGTCTAGTGGTCTACCAATAAAACTTTTTTTAGAGTACTTGGAAATATCTTAAGAGCAGTTCAAAGTAGATTTTGTGCCCGTTAAAGAACTACCTTATTTTTGTTCCATTATTATTATTATTATTTTGTTTTTTTTTGCTGGATTAGTCTGCTTGCGTGTACGACCGGTGCAACCCGTGTCGAAACATAAATCCAAATTAAAGGTGAGCTCGTTAATTGCCCATTATGATAAATATAAATACAGCCGGTAAAATTTTAAGTAACTGATATTCAACTTTGCCTACTTCCTCAGGCAATACAGGCGTGAGCGCTATGTGATTAAAATTTCTTTTGGTAAACAGGGCTACACATCAAGCTATTAAAATTCAGTATAAGCTAAACTCTAGTTGTGCAATTCTATACAATGCGAGATCAGCTTATACTGAAAATGTATAGCTTGATGTGTAGCCGTGTGTACCTACCTATTTAATTATTTATTTCAAACAAGATTAAAACAAAAGCGCTAAACATGAACATTTTAGTTACTACTTACCTACACGTATTAATTAAAATAATGTTTATCACTGCGTAAACTAACCACTTGTACGTTTTAAATCACCTACTGACTGGACTATGACTAGATCTTTTTTAGCTGATGGACACGAGAAAATCAATAGCACAGGAAGCGCGGGAAACCTAAAAATTGGCTGACGCGGTTTTTTAGTGTTTCAGTTAAAAAAATATTTTAAGTCACTTTTTACCCAGGATAAGGTTTAAAATTAAACTCTTTATATGTAATTGTATGTATGTAATATAATTTTGTACATTTTTATGTAAATATAAGTATATTTATAAATTAGTGCCAGAAGAGCTTGGTAAGTTTTAGTATATAGTTTTTTATTACCATGGATCCCCCCGGGGATCCCGGGGGTACAATACCCGACATTGCCCACAATGTTACTATAGATTATAATGCTGAAACTAGCATGGACACAGATGCTTCATCCGTGTCATTAAGAGGCGACAAAAGAAAACGAATTGCGGCGAAACGTATTTGCAGGACGTGCAACAAAAAACATACAAAACGCAATAAAGATGGTAAAAAGATCGACGGATATTGCGGTTGTGGTTCCGACGTGGAAAAGCCTGTTCAGCCCCCAGTAGTTCTTCCCCAACAGCCACCAGTAAGGTCTTTGTTTACCAACAGTGATTCTGCCCCATATGTTGTACATATTGTAAAAGAAACACAGTCTCAAAATGATGGTACCACATTACACCCTGTTACATTTGGTCGATTTTTAAAAAAACACAACATAAAAAATGTTATTAATGGTAGTCTAAAACGCATTGGCAGAAATCGCCTATCTATTTCCTTCAATCAGTTAAATGACGCCAACATTTTCCTCAGTAACACTGATTTACTAACCAGCAACCTAAAAGCATTTATCCCTTCTTTTATCATTACGAGAATAGGTATAGTTAGAGGGATCCCTTCGGATTGGTCTGAAGAAGAAATAAAAGAAAACACTAATATTCCTACAGGCTGCGGCCCCATTATCAAAGTGAGACGATTAAATAAAAAGGTAGTAGTTGATGGTGTTACATCTTTTAAAGCAACAGAAACTGTAGTTTTATCCTTTGATGGTCAGGTTTTGCCAAAAAGAATTTTTGTATGTTATAACTCATTGCCTGTAGAATTATACATTTATCCAACAGTTCAGTGTTATAATTGTTGCCGTTATGGACACGTTAAGGCTCAATGTCGTTCAGTTCCAAGATGTTTTCGATGTGGACAAGGCCATTCTGGCCATGGCTGTTCAGCTGATGAGGATGATGTGCAATGTTGCCTCTGCAACGGTGCACATCCTGCTATAGACAAGAAATGCCCTGAGTATGTTCGGCAAAGAAATATAAAAGAAGTTATGGCAAAATCATGTATTTCTTATCTAGAGGCTTCAAAATTACACCCTCCCATTTCTAGGGTCTCATATGCAGATGCTGTTCTTGCTACTTCATTTTCATCTTCCCCTGCATATTCGCAACCCACAGCCCCATCTGTTAATTTGATATCACCTGTAAAAAACACTTCATTTAGCTATAAAAAAACCACTTTTAGTAAACCTCGTCCTCCTCCTAGCCCTAGAAAGGGATATGACAAGGACGCTCATAGAAAAATAATCAGCGAATATTCGATGCCTGAGCCATCTAATGGGTGTGCCATTACAAATAAAAGTAAAGAAAATGATACAGAAATTAACATCAATGATTTCCTTTCCTCCTTAATTACTTTGCTTTCCCAATTTCAAGTTTTACCGTCAAACGCTGCCCCACTACTTGAAGCATTTTCTTCTTTTATTAAAAACAATAATGGATCAGTCCGCAATAATTCAGTGGAATTGTCGTAGTCTTATATCAAAAAAATCTGATTTAATCCATATAATCAATAAATACAAACCATTTATCATAGCAGTCCAAGAAACATGGTTAAAACCTGAGTCCATATTCAGGATTCCAGGTTATGCATGTGTCAGAGAAGACCGCTCTGATGGTTATGGTGGGGTAGCATTGCTAATCCGCCACCCAGTATTATTTTCTCACTTTAGTATCCCACCTCACAACAATGATTACTCTATTATTGCAGTTACTCTTAAGAACATATGCTTTGTTTCTATTTATATTCCCCGTCCAACTAATGACATATTATCTGAAATAGACACAATCATAACGGCTCTTCCAAGACCATTTATATTAATAGGAGACTTCAACTGTCATCATCAAACTTGGGGAAGCTCTGTTTCAAATAGTTATGGCAATTTAATTTTAGACATAGTTGACTCCCATAATTTATGTATTTTAAACTCGGGCTCCCCAACAAGGCGTTCAGCCCCAACAGAGGGGCTCAGTGCACCAGACCTATCAATCTGCACTTCGGATCTTGCATCTTTGATTACTTGGAGATCCCTCCCTTATACATATGGAAGCGACCACTATCCTTTACTTTTAGATTTTGCTTTTGCGGTTGAAACTCAACCCAAACGTAAATCCCGTTTTAAGTTTTAAATACAAACTAGATAACGCTAATTGGCATTTGTTCAAACAACGTTTAGATGACAAGCTGTCACAACTTCCCAATGTCACTCAGGGCTCCGAACATGAATCTGCCATTGCCATGGCAAATGTCATTATAGAGGTCGCGGATGCAACATTCCCGAAAAAGTCTAGTCATCATAATTATATTCCATCCCCTCCCTGGTGGGATATTGATTGCACTCAAGCTATCAGGGACCGCAAGCTGGCCGAACTAAGGTATAGGGAGTTTGCTTCAAACGAAAACTTTGAGATTCTTTGTAACTCCATCCGAGAAACTAGAAAGCTATTTAGGAAAAAGAAACAAGAAAGTTGGAGAGCTTTCTGTTTATCTTTATCCCCCCAAACTAGGCCGTCTGCTGTTTGGCAGAACATCAGGAGATTTAGATCTGCGTTTAAAGAAACATGCTCTGCAACGCTTCCATTACCTCTAGCTGATTCATTTTTGGATAAACTTTCTCCTGCCTCAGTGGCTGAGCAAATCCCTTTATTAATAGGACCACCGGTAAATACTGAAGATACACTAGGTTTCATTAGTAGTTTATTTACCCTTTCAGAACTCAAAGCCATAGTTAATAACTTTAGTAAAGAATCCACTCCTGGAGAAGACGGAATTCCCTATTCTTTTTTTTCTCATCTTAGTGACAGTTTCCTTTCTTACCTCCTAGATGTCATCAATAACATCATGATTACTGGTAATTTACCTTCTTCTTGGAGAGTACAAGAAGTCATACCGATTTTAAAACCTGGTAAAGACCCATCAGATGTTTCTTCCTATAGGCCAATTGTTTTATCTCCCGTTGTCACCAAAATCACTGAACACCTAATTAAAAACCGGTTGGAGTGGTATATTGAGAGTAACCAGCTGTTAAGTCCTTCTCAATATGGCTTTCGCCGGGGTAAAAGCACTTTGGACAGTGTCAGCATATTAACAACTGATATTAGGTTAGCATTCTTATCTAAAAAATCAGTCGTGGCTGCTTTCTTAGATATAACTTCTGCGTATGATAATGTAGTATTAAGTATTCTATATCAAAAATTAAATGCTCTTAATATCCCTGTAATCCTGTCTAACTTTATTATTAATATTTTGTCCAGTAGATACATACATCTGCAAACTCCGAACGCCGACTCTTCAGAAGACTCTTTCCACACAAGGCGTAATTTAACACGCATTGTGTGGAAAGGTTTACCACAAGGCTCAGTGTTAAGTCCAATATTATACAACATTTACGCTTATGATCTAGAATCCTCTTTAAATGGCCCTGTTAGTGTTTTACAATACGCTGATGATTTACTTATATACTGTTCTCACCAATCAATCGAGTCCGCTTGTACTTCTCTGTCCTCGGCACTCAATAGTTTGAAAACTTGGTTAGATTATAACGGTCTTGAACTTTCTTCATCTAAGAGCTCCGTTATGCTGTTTTCCAGAAAACGTCTTCGCCCTCCTGTTCTCGTATATTATAATAGCCAACCAATCCCATTAAAGAGCCATGTTAAATTCTTAGGAGTAATGTTAGATTCCAAACTTTTAGGTGTTCCACACTGTGACTATTTAAATTCGAAATGCGAACGCCTTCTAAACATTATTAGATGCCTAGCAGGGGTATGGTGGGGTGCACACCCTTATACTTTAAAACTTATTTATAACGCGCTCATACGTAGTGTCTTAGACTACGGTACATTTTTATTGGCCCCTGGCAATTTGGCTGCTTTTTCTAAAATTGACCGCATTCAGGCTAAGGCTCTCAGAATAGTATCTGGGGCTATGAAGTCAAGTCCTATCAATGCTCTACAAATAGAATGTGTCGATCCTCCTATGTTCCTTCGCCGTCAGTATCTATGTGATAAATTCTTGTTTAGAGCTTTTCAATTTTCTAACCATCCCTTATATGATAAACTTAAGGCTCTGTCTACTCTTATTGAAACATGTAATTCCTGGTCTCATAAACCACTTCCATGCACTGTTGTCAGTTTTCGTAAGTTTATGTCCTTACAAGCCCCCACGCATCGATCTCCTACACACCCTCTCTTTTCCAGCGACCTAGAATCTCTAGTAAGATCTATTGACATAACATATAACTTCGGCATAGATAAAGACAGCTCTATGGCTAATGAAAGATTTAACATCATCTTAAATAATGATTGGAAAGATTACCAATACATTTATACGGATGCCTCTAAAAACTCTTCTTCAGGTAACGTAGGTGTTGGGATATTCCACCATCAATCTAAAATAGTTCAAAAGGTGAAATTCCCTCCGCAGACCTCTGTTTTTACCGGTGAATGCTATGGCCTCCTCAAGGCCGTAGAATTAGTCCTTTTACTACAGTTAAAGAAAACCATAATTTTTTCCGATTCTATGAGTGCGCTACAAACGTTATCGAAGTTTCCTTTTAAGTTGAAAACCGTTTTCCCCATTATCATTAAGTTACGTCAGCTTTTAAACATGTGCAACATCTCGGGTTACTCTGTTTGTTTTGCGTGGATACCTGGTCACTGTAACATCTCTGGTAACTGTAGAGCAGATAAACTGGCCAATGAGGCTGTCGTCGATGGTGATATGTTTCCATATAAAAACTTTTGCCATGACCTTGGCTCTTTACCTACAGACTATCTTCAAGATTCTTGGAATAGCCTCTGGGCGGAGAGTTCTACGGTAAAGGGCAAATATTACAAAATTGTCCAGCCTTCTATCCCGAGCAAACCGTGGTTTTTCAAACAAATTTATAACAAACGTACAACTTCCTCACTTATACGCATGCGTTTGGGCCACAACAGCACACCGGCGCATCTTGCCCGTCTCAAAATTTTACAATCTGATGAATGCGAATGTGGCATCGGTGTAGCTGATATAAATCACATATTTTTTTCCTGCCCCCTCTATGATTCCCATTCATTTTTTAATAATTTGATATCTATTCCTGTCCCTTTACCTACATCTATCCAGTTACTTCTATCTTATAATAACCCTCGTATATATTCTATTCTAGCTGATTTTATAAACTTAAATACCAACTTAAAAATTTAATCCTTCCCAAATCCTATCCTGGTTTTTCCATCCGCTCTAAATTAAATCGTTTTAATGTTTTATAAGTTTCCCTAACTTTGTTATTGGCAAATGGTCTACAACCGAGCCATTAAAAAAAAAAAAAAAAAAAAAAAAAAAAAATCAATAGCAGTCGTCCGTCGTAGAATTATGCCTAGACCCGTGCCGCCTGCCGTTTACCAATGATGGTAATATATAGAAACGATGGTGCGGTGATCTAAGCTCGCTTGTCGTTACTTGGATGGAAGAAGCTAGCAATAAGGACAGTTGGAAGATTTTGGGGGAGGCTTTTGCCCAGCAGAGGGACAATATAGGCTATTAAAAAAATGAAAATATACCAGGTACCCACTATGCTTTTTAAATAAGAATGGGACTGGACTCGCGGTTAACTCCACACCAAAAACCAAGCAGAAGTAGCGTGAGCAGAAAACATCAAACCACAGATAAAAATATTATTTTGAAATGCATGGAAAAGTGATTTATGTAAAAACTTGACATAAGTATTTAGTTACAATGCAGCTATCTACATAATTAAATTTAAGCGCTGGGATACTACAAACTTGTACACAAATTCATATACACGAATAAAAACACACGATTTAACTTCTAACTCTCACGATTTAGCTTCTTGTCGTCGGAAGTTAATAAAATATGTTTGTACAATATTCGACTCCAGATGTCCAATCTTACTCTAATGGCAATAAAATGCATTTTTTTAAGTCTAGACGATTTTTGCTCACAGTACTAAAAAATGTGAAGTTGTTGCGCATTCCAGTCCAAGAGGGCGGATTTCCAATCCTATTCATATTGGAAACGCATAGTATGTAAGTACCTACTCAAAGTATTTACAAAAGTTAACTCAGTGTCTAAGGAACTAGCTAGCTAGGGTACCTAAGCTAAGCTACCTAATTAAAGCAATCTTAAAGTTATGTGTTTAATAGTACTAACTATTCTTAAATTATTATGCGTTTTATGAAATAAATATATACCGTAAAATCCAGATGTTAGGGGCTTTAAACTTGATGGCCTAACTCTCCTAAGAGAAACATACTTAGGAATCGTATGGTATGGATCCCAATTTGGGTAAAATTTTAATTTTTTTAATTTAATTTTTTAATTCCCTTATTGTGGTAATATTGAAGAAGACCGCAGCGTGCGATAGCCATAACAGTCGTACTATGTTAGCGTAAGCGTTTATATGTTCTTTGGTACTATGCGTATCAAATAAGAATAGGACTGGACTCGCGGCTAACTTCATCACCAACACTTCAACCCTTTTAGTGTCCCACTGCTAGGCACAGGTCTTCTCTCAACTATCATATAAGTCGAGAGAGTTTAGGCCTTAATCCACACACGCTGGCCAAGTCCGGGCTGGTGGATGTCACATGTCCTCGAATGATTTTCTCGGACATGCCGGTTTCCTCACGATGTTTTCCATCGCTGATATTGAGCAGCGGAGGTGAGATGTGTGGGCGCGACCAGGATTCGAACCCGCGACCTTATTTTTCTAAGGCGAGACCCGAAAAACTGCGCCACTGTTGCTCCAACTTCAACTCAAACTTCATAGGTACCAAAAACCAAGCAAATGTAGCGGCCAGCACAAAATATCAAACCACAGACAATAATATTATTTTGAAATGTATGGAACACTGATATATGTAAAAACTTTACCTCAGTATGTAGTTACAATGCACCAGTCTTTGGATTGTGCAGATCCACGTATGGGTAGGGATATTCCGATACTAGTAAATACGAGTAGGTACTCAATACTTTTGATTCGATACTAAGTAATTCCACTGCGAAATTGGATATGATGTCCTTGATGATGGCCTTATCGGTGGACATCTTGGCACGGTTGATGACCGACACGTTGGGCCCCACCCACGTGATGAACATGAACTTCTTGCGCTTCGACATCTCGCGCGGTCATCATCTGAGAACTGCGTCCGGAACTCAGTGAAGTCTGAACCGCGCGCCGAACATATGATGCGCGCGCCGTCGAATTTGAATACAGCCCATTCTGTAGGTGATGTGTCGGATCTGACGTCTTCGTAAGCAGCACGTGTCGTGTCTCGATCTATTCCCGTTTTCATTGCCACCTTAGAAGAGCAAGAGAATCCAGAGTGGCTGGACTCCACATCTTGTACATCCTCACTCTCACAAGAATCATCTTCCTTCGATACTAAGTATTTATAGCATCGAATCAATTTTGCGATATATACTAGATATCGAAACAAAATTACTTGGTTTCAAATCGAATCAGCATTACCATTAAAGTTTCTCATAAAAGCAACCCATTTGCAGAATGGGATGACATGAAGTTAGTGTTTCTTTTAGTACAATTAGTATACACAGCAATATTTAATTTTTGTTGCGACATCAGTTCCTACGACATCAGTTCCTAGCAAGTGCCTTTTTTCCAAAGCCGTTGCAACAATGTGTCAAACAAGGAACAGATTGTCTTCAAAACACCTTGAACAGTTAATGTTTTTGGGCAATATTAACGCTGAAGAGTTTTTTGTATAAAGTATGCATGTGACGCAAAACATTTATAGTAAATAGTTTTTTTCTTCTCCTCAATTTTGTTTAAATTGTTGTCCTTCAACGTTCATTGTCAGCATCATCAAAATAAAAGTACTAAAAAGTATCGATATCAGTAAGTATCGATACTTTAGAAGTACTTGTTTAAGTAGTATCGAAAAAAGATTTGAGCATTATCATTTCATTTCATAGTAAGGAAATGAGTGTGGAATAATAAATTAAACACTTTTTATAAACATTGTGTATTTTAGTGAAAGCACAACAGTAAACTGCAGGTGTTATAGCGAAAGAAAGTTAGAAAAAATAACTCTGAATAAATTAAGTTATATAACAAAGTAACAAATGCCTAATTAATAGTGTATACACCCCATACAATTATCATTCATAACGTAAATATAGTATAAATAATGCTTACTTTACTACTTACTTACTAGGTACTATGTTTAATTTATTTAGTCTTATGATATTAAAGGATAGACAGACATGCTTTAATTTTTGGGGATATGCACCTATGTACCTACTTATATTAACCGAAAAATAGGTAATCCGTTATTGTACACAATTCCTAGAAAAAGTATACAATTCGTAAAATAGATAGGAAACGTATGATATTGTGTTTTATTATTATATACTTTTCCTAGGAAATGTGTAGATTTCCTAAATTGCAATAGGAAATCTTTTGGGTTTTAGGTGTGAGCCCGGTTGGATGTCCCCAAATGATAGAGTAGGTACTATGTAATTATTTAATTCTGTCCACAAGTACAATAGGTATAGGTACCGTGCGTCACGTTCAGTGTTCACAACCGGACTGATGTTATCAAATAAGTATCGGATCGGGAACGATGAGTGACGCCAACATATGCATATCCATGTACGTGCACTTACATAGATAAACATATGTGTGTCCCTACAGGGTACATTAATTAATTCTGCAGTTACAGCGGATATAGCCGCGGCAGTGGCTGGAAAGTAATTAAGAGCTAAATTGGCGCCTGTTAATCCCCAAAAATAAATTCCACCCATAATTAAGGCACTGGTTAGGTTAGGCTACACTTCTAATTACAACTAGAAGATTGCTAGAACCAAATTGGCCCATATTTTATACATCCCATGCCCCATGTCCGAAAAATTCTTTACCTAATCAATTTCCAAACATGCCGTGCAAAAAATTAATGCCAGCGAGAGTGGTGAAGTGAAAAATCTTTACACTTCATAATTCTCTGTGCCCCTTAACCCAACCTCAACAATACAAGGCCCGTTTGAAGGCACGCTACGCTTTAGCATATTAATAAATAAAGTACTTTGAAATTACAATGACGCTAAAATTTACATTTTTTAGTTGTTGAGACACTTTGTGGCCTATCAACATTGGTACAGTAATAAAATTCGCATGAATTTAAACTGACGACAACCGCACAGTAACTTATAATCTTACCAAAAATAAATGACGCTGAGTGGCTTAACAATTAAAACATAATCATGGTAGAGACCTGGTGAAGACATGAAATTATTTTTGAATATTAGGTATTGTAGTAGCAGATATAATAATTGTTTCATATAATAATCAATAGGAATAAGCTGCTCATTTACTAGCATTACGACACCGTATATATTCTCAAGGAACACATGGCTCTTGATATGTACATCATACTTACTAAGAGAAAATCCTAATAGGTACGTATAAAAATTATACTTATATTGCTAATAAGGTATCACTTCAACCCTTTTTAATGCACCAGGCGGAAGAGATATCGTTAGAATATATCATTCGAGAAAAAAATCTAAAAGTTATTTCCATTTTTACCACGACAGTTTTCTTAGCAAACAGACGACCTCATTTCTATTCGTCAATTTAACTGGACAATATTTTAGTTATATCTATGAATGATTTGTGAAGAGCTTCGATAAACTCTGAGCTGCTGTTATGTTGTGCGTAACTTGTCACCGCGGCACCTAGTTTGTCCGGGAATGCCGAATACCTGGAAAAATAATTATAGATATACTCTTCAACCCATCTTTAGGAAACAATATCGGGTTCAAAAAATAATAAGTTAATATCCAAGAATACTAAATATTCGTCATATTTGTGTTAGTTTACTACCTAAATATGTATATCAATTATTTATTTGTGCCTGATGTGCGTAGGGATAAATAAGTAAATACTAAGTAAATGCATAACGATGATAATTAAATACTTACCCCCGCATTCATAAACGTCCTATAAGCTCATTATAGCTAAAATAGGTTTGTAATTCGTTTGTCTGTCATCTTGAAATTTATACTAGTAAGAAAGAGACAAGGTTCATTGTAACTAAAGAGTCTTATAAGATTTTTATGAATAAGACCGTTGACTTCTATAAAAAAAATGTGCATGTGAAATAAAGACATCAATCATATTATATATACCCTATCTGTGTGATCAACTTCATCAGAATCTCCTCCGAAAGTAGGTACCTAACGAGCCAAAACATAACAAACATACATTTACCCAACTATCCTCATTCCTCACAAAATTTACATACTAATTACAAATGTTCAATAACTTACCCAATGCCAAAACCTTCACTAACAACGGGACCAAACCCTCCCGCCATCACACTAGGTGCCGATAAGGTACTCGTACTCAGAATAGACTTATTTAACATCTTATATTCATATGAGTCAAATATCTCAGGCCGAGGCAAGTTGTTGTCTTCCGCTATCTTCATCAACGCAAACATATGACGGTCGAAGCCTTGGCCCATAGCCGCTTCTTTGACTAGCTCCGAGTGATATGTGGAGCATTCCTGCATCATAGCGCGTAGTTCTTCTTTCGAGGACTTGGCTGAATGCAGCGTTTCGCAAAATGACTGAAAATTATAGGGCAATCAATCATTTTCTAGTCATCATTTTTTATCAGCTTGTATTGATTTAGTCAAATTGTAAGACTTTTCTGTGGAGAGCGTGAAGAGCTGGAAACAGCTGCAGATTCAGTACCTACCTAGTATTTTTCTATTTACACACGCTATCGAGTTAAGCATGATACGTATAAAATACAAGACTGTAGGTACTATGTAAATAAAACTTAATTTAAAATAAAAAATAATGACATTTGAATATTTTTAAAATACGTTATTGAAACTCAGTTCGTGTACTTAATTATAATTAATGTCAGCAATAGATACCTTTGTCTTCTGTGTACAAGGTCGCATTGTCTCAGTCCTGCCGTGTTTGAAGGCGGAGGTGCTACAAGATTCGTATGTTCCCACAAACTTGCCTTTAATTAAATGATACGCTGCCTAAAATTGAGTTATTATTTATAATATTATCGGTTTTATCTACGTAATATAAATGTGCATGCGCATTCCACTGGAGATGTCATCAACAATATTTTTACACAGTAGTAATTGACTCATACCTACGCTTTTCGTGAGAACCGATGGCACACGTTTTATTAACAATACCATCTATATATCGGTTGGAAGGGACCGCCCTCCTCAAACTGATGATAGGGTGAAATCCGTACATCATACTGAGATGATTGGTACATTAAATCGTTTCAGGAACTTTATGGGTATTTAATAACCGTGCTTTGTTTTGCTGACTTTTACGGAATGTATCGTTACCTTTAAAACATAGTGTTTTAAATTCAATGATTACCTTAGTGAAATCTTAAAAGTGAACGGCCAAGTTTCCAGTATTGGGTTTGTCTTTACCATCAAGCCCACTAGCACCACATCATTTCACATCGTTTCTTAAACGAATGTACTGATTTATGATATTTTATTCAAATTGAGAGATTGAATTGATTATCATAGTAATTATAAAAAAGACATGAAAAAAAATCCAGTGAAAAATGATTCCGATGAAGGAGCTGAATGCACACTCAGTTTGTGGAGAGCAGTCCTTTCCGCCCTGTGTAGGGGTGGGACGAGTTAATTGGTCACGCTTTTTACTGTTTTGAGGCAGTAACGCGCCACATTTTAATTCTTGAGCCACTCGGCGTCAAATTAATTTTGGTAATATTATACGTTTGTGCGGGTTGTCAGTTTAAATTCATGCGATTAGCATTACTCTACCAATGTAGTTCAACAATTAAAATATATCATCAAGTCATCATGTATGGTAAAACTACCAGCGTTACTAAGAAAATCGATAGCTTTAAAGGATGCACATTATTGCACATATATTTAGAACTATCAGATACCAAATGTTATGGAAAATAATTACTATAATCTACAATTAAAAGGAAAATGCAATGCGTAATGTGATGCAATAACACAAAATGGGTTGTATAAACAAATATACAATAATAAAATAAATAAACGTGTAGGTATATTTATTATCAATTTGAATTTCTCAGCCTTGTTTATTAGCACAAAAATAGTAATAATATCCTGGGACATTATTCACACGCGGCGATCTGATCCCAAACCAAGCAGAGCTTGTACTTTGGATACCAGATAACTGATATACTACATAAACAAGTATGTTTGATTAGTCAAAAACATACAAACTTGCCCGTGACATCCTTTTACACAAATATCTATATTTGGTACAATTTTTGGCAGGTTATTTTATACAATATTTATCTTCATTATGATGCAATTGTCATCCTCATCGGATATTTTGTATTGAAATCGGGATATTCTGTTTTATAATAAAAAATATTTTAACAATTTTTTTAAGCTAATCACGATTTTATTAAAATGACTATTCTTTAAGCGATGAAGTTTCTCATAAAAAGCATTCATCACTTGCTGGTTTAATAAAGCAGAGGAGTTGTTTGTTTTATCACATAAGCAGTTTACACAGCAAACCCACAGACACAATCCGGCACGGAGGCTTGACATCAGCAACTTTATTTTCTATTATGATTAAGGAATAAAAAGATCCTTATCAATTTTATTGCTCTATTTCACCCTCTTAAGGAATTATTTTTGATATTAAGCTGTATTTCAAAAATTTATTTAATACATATAATATGTCCTTGAGCCCTACTTAAATCTTAATTAAAAAGATTATAATGTAGTCTCTAGCTAGAAGTCTACTCCAACAATTTTTATGTGTGTAGTAAACAATAGGCTGATAATATTACTAGACTATGTCTTATTCTAGAGTCCACACTACCTACACTTCAAATTTTATTAAAATCGGTTGAGCGGTCATGAAGATACGTGGTAACAAACATTCTCACATACACTTACTTTCGCATGTATAATATAGGTAAGAAAAAATCAAGTCTGCGACATGGGTACGCGCTAATTTGCCCGTCGATACTTAACACTCAGTACTTAGTCACTACCAAAAAAGTTACTGATTTCGTGACGACGTTTTTCTAATTGAACGTGATATGAAGTCGCCGACTAACGAGCCGACAAAATAGTTTACGATTCGTACTGGCGCGTGCTGGTTTGGTGTGAAGACTGTTTTAAACTAACAGTCTATTTTGAAGAAGTCTTTTTGCATTTGACAGCTTATTCATTGAGGAATTTAAGGCAAAGGCGATAGTGATAGCTAGTTAAATATTACATAACACATACCTGGAAGCTGAGTTGCATGATACAATCTGGACTGACTTTGTATTGCTTGCAAGCTCCTTTAGTAAGGCCTTCATATAAAATGTAATCTATACTCAGTGAGTCACACCAAGTTTTGTACAATCTCTTGGCAATGTTAACAAATTCTTTTGATTTATCATCTAATTTGAATTCTGAAAAGAGTTTATCAACATGAAAACATTATTAATGCTATAGTACCTATAAATGGGGAAAATAAGTTATTAGTTATGGCCTTAAGTTATAGCACACCTTTAAAACCCATGTGCCCATGCAACTATGGAGGATGTGTATATTAAAACTTGATGCCACTTTTGGGTTCACATGACATGCATTTCCAAAAACAGCTTTTATTATAGAACTCTTAACTTACCTAACTTTTGTACAGTAATATTAGTATTAGCAGGTTTCGTATCAGGGTGAATGAATGGATTTTTTGTAGTTTCTGCATATACGTCTTGGAAAAATCTGAGGACAGCTACACCATCTCCCCATGAGTGTTCAAAATTGATTCCAGAAACACCATCCTGTGTTACTATGAGGCTGAATGATTTATCAAACCATCTGAAACAAATAAGTTACTGTGTCCATATAGAGGTACATACAAGACTTAGTCATTTTAAAAGCATTAAGGGGTTAATTTCGTAAGGCAGAATAACTTCATTCACCTGATAAGCTTCAATTCCAGATGGTCTGTTCACAAAAGTTCAATTGCAATTGATTATAGTTTGTTTAAAGCTTACCTGTTCAACCCATCATCGTGTAAATATTTTTTCAAAACTTTATGTTTATTATCCTCAATAGAATCATCATCTAATATCAAATTGAATATAGCAGAGTCTATTTTACTTAGAGTTTCTCTGTTGCCTGTATTTTCTAAATGAGTCCGTTGTTTGGCCCATTCATCTCTGTTTTGACTTGTTAATATACCAACAGGATGGTCAGCTGCTGGTACTGCATCATTAATGATTTTACTTAAATTGCCTAATAATTCTGATGGTGATAACAAGTTACCTGAAGGATTAAAAGGAAATTTAATAATAAGGAGCAGTAATGTTTGTCATACTTACTATAAAATAAGCATTGCTTCACAATTTTCTGAAAGTCACCCAATACTAGCCAACTGATATGTATGAGAATTTATTTCCGTTTACTAATTCAATTCAGTAACAACTACATACTACTGAAGTTACTTTATGTCATAACTTAATTGAAATACTATAGTATCTTATTTATAATCAAATAAAAAAATTATTAGTTATTATTATTACCATCCTTATCTAAAACATCAAACACATAAAAATGTCCCTTCTTTTGTACAACTACATGTTTGCTATTAGGGTCTCTGTAGATGACATCTTTATTAAGTTTGGGGATCCTGGTGGCTCCAAATAGTCCATCAAATTGGCTCATATCTAGGGGAAATGCTTTGAATAAGTATGCTCCATACCTGAAAATTTGTAACTCCACATGTTTGACCAAATTCAACATAGCTTAATTTACAAGAACTTATTTAAATTATGGATTTTTTAAAGAGTGCTTGAGCTATGCTATTATTTTGAGTACTAATATGCTACTATAGTAAACAGTGAGATTGTGGTAATACATGCATTTAATCCTATTTAAATGATAATAAAAATACTCACCATGAAATAGCTGCAGGTAAAAGTCCAGTAACAGTTCTAAACATAGGTGTATTACTCTTTGTAGGATTTAAATGATACACTTCAGGTTCCAGTATATTTTCTTTTAAAGATAACATGAATCTCACAGCACTTATCAACATGTTAGTAGATCTCACTAACTGGTTATTGTATTCAGATTTAGCATCATTTTGAAACACAAGCAAAGGATTATAGTTAATTGGAAGAGATGCTCTGTCTCGCAAATACAAATCAAACCAATACTCTGATATGTAACTTGTATGCTTATTAATCTTGTCTTTATGTACCAATTTATTTTGTAAATCTACACCTTCTTTTAATAAAAAATTTTTTGTTCTCTTTTGAGCCACGGAAAACTGTTTATCATCGAGCAAAGGTCTCACTGCTTTTAAATATCGTTCTCCAGTTTTTGACAACTCAGGAATTGGAAGGCGAGGTAAGGACTTCTGGAAGTGCATTGTAGGCACTTTGCTTCGTTGTAAATACTGATAATTAATATCTCGTACATTTTTGGTTGCAAACTTTCTCTGATGGATAATATTTCGGCACATTGAATTGTCTTTAGAAAAAAAGTTACTAACTCTTAACATTTCTATTTGATTTACACAATAAAAAATATGTGTTAATACAGGCGAAGACAATTTTGGTACATACTTTATATTTTAACACTGGTTGTGTGTGCGTGCTTGTGGTGTTTAATGATACAGAATGAATATTACAGAAATTTAAAGATCATTTGCTCGGCCGCCGTCATGTCGATCCACAGACTACTAAGAGAACCTATGTCGTAGGCTTGGGCAAAAAATATCGATATATCAAAATATCGATATTTTTTCAGAAAAATATCGATATAAATCAGCGATATTTTTTCCCGCGATATATCAACTTTCGATATTTATTTTTAGGTATCAAAATCGATATATTTTTTAAAGCTCTGTTGTCTGCTCATGCGTCACATCATGTCTTTGACCAATCTGATTTCTTAAATTTAATTCAAACGCAAACAAAACAGGCGAGCACATGAAGCAAAGAGTGCTCTTGATGTCAATATCAGACAAATACTGGTTTGAATAATGTAATTTTTGTTGTGTTGATGATGTTGATTTTTTTTGACTTTATGTACTTATTTTTTAATAATAAAACTGATGTCAAAACAGCCAGATGTGTATTTGCTTTAAAATTTCGAATATTTTGACAATTTTTATAGATAATTGCTTATTGCGCAGAAAATATCGATATATCAACATATCGATATTTTTTAGTCAATTATTATCGATATATTTTAAAAATATCGATACGATATATATCGATATTTTTTCCCCATTTGCCCATCCCTACTATGTCGATCGTCGTCTATATTATAGGTTCTTCTACGTATGTACGTATGTGACATTGATTAGTGACGGAAGTGACGTTTTGTGACAGACCTGACAGCGGTGGTCTCGATTTGAACATCATAATGCGAAATTAGTAGAGTTGCATATAAAACTCGGTATATTTGTATAAAAAATCGGTAAATGGCAAAAAATATGAATTCCAATACAAGTCACCTTGATTTTATAAAAAAAACGACGGGTTGCACTCCGGGAGTGCCGGCAGAAGTGAAAACTTGATTATTAACGTTGAGCATGTTTGATATTTTGGAATGGTTAGGGAATAATTTTGCACCAATTGCTTTATCAGTGTAAAAGTACTATCATTTATGTGGTAGAATACAATATTCATTTATTGCGCTATCGTACACAAACATGACAATTTATATTACGTCATCCGTCTTACGCTTTTTCGATCAGGTCACGTGTCCTGACGCGAGTTTAAGATTTTATACCCATTACAGAAAAAGTGCTCAACGCCGCTAAAGAAGTTTTCACTTCAAAAATACTGTTGGAATTTTATATTACTTAATGATACTGAGAATGCTTGTGAAAAACTATCTTTGTTTAGACCTAGATAAAAAACCTCGACATTATTTCGGAAAAGTAAACAAACTAAATTATTCAAATAAAAACAGACAGGTAACTGACCCAAAGACGCTACAAAAAGAGTGCGAATTTTTTATAACTAACACTGTATATCTTTATGGGGCAGTATGGCAAAGACACGGATGATACGAGTAAAGAGGGCCCAGAGGTTAGTGCTTAAGATAATGCTTTCGAAGCCCAAAAGACTTTCCACTGACCTTTATGCAGAAGCTAAGTCTTAACTATCACTAACAGAAAGCTTTTTGTACTCAAAACAGTCCTCCTTAAAAACAACTCAATCCCTCACCTCGCTAATTTCGTGAAAAGTCAACGCTACTGTACGAACTTGTTAAGTAAGGCCAAGTACACAAATATGCTAGCAAAGAGACTCCAAAACATCTACTTCTATAACACAAAGTTATCAAATCTCACCAACAAATATCCTCAAACTTAATATACATAAAATAAAATCTATTCTATCAAAGTGATCAACGAACTTAACTTATGAATAAGTTGAAGCGATGAAGCCTCACTTTTAACCTGGGCTTAGTGTTAACCACACGCCGCCGCGCGCCGCATAGCCATGTCGATTTAAAATCGAATAATTGAAAAATAGATTTTTTAGAGTAATATAATCGATTTTGAGATCGATTTTGAGCCCACATCGATTCATTGAATCGATTCATAAACATCCCGAATCGGACGGATCATTATTTAACAAAGCCTGTTGTCAATAACGCCGATTGCCAACAAGTACTTTTGCATAGTTGGAACATCTGTTCCATGTGATAGGCTTTTTTTCTGTTGTGGGAAATATTGCTACTGACAAAAGGATTCGTTTAGATCCTGAGCGATTAGATATCCCCACCTCTCCCTATTCATATCATCAATAATGTCTTTATTAAGGAATTAGGCATATTTGAAATTGACGCGATTAATCGGAAATCGATCTTCAAATGCCCGATTAAAACAAGAATCGAATCTCGGACGTTCAATTTGAATCGAATCGGATTTCGATATTTTTTAAAGTGAATCGACATGCCTAGCGCCGCGGCCGCTGCTGGCTGGGTACAAGCAAAGAGCATATACAGTGTGAGTCTTCATAAAGTGCACATATTGAAAACACGAATACTATACTTAATTTTATCGACGGAAAAAATATTTAAAAAAAAATGATAATTTTTTTATACAGTTTTAAAGATTTTCTTTTGTTACAGAGACCTCCTTTTTATTTAAACGGTATTACTTTTGAACTAAAGAATCAATCACAATAAAATAAACTTATTACTAATTGGCAATAACAGGGCATTCTCACAAAATGAAACTTGAGGACAAAATACGCTCGATTGACAGTTTAGAGATTTTTTTTTAAAGAAAATCTCATTTTTTTTCATCAATTTACACAATAATTTCAAAATATCTCAACAAAACGACCCCTTAACCTACTTTTTTTATTGATTCTAATTATTCTACATCGTAATAGCTTTAGAAAGGTAAAAAAACTATGCTTCTAACTCGATCATAACATTTTGTATCAATTTTTAAAGATAACGTCTTGTGCAGGGCCACATGCCATTTTTTGGCAGGTAGAGACCCTTTTTGTGAGTCATTGTTAGTGAGCGCGGAGTGGGGTGCGTGGGGCAAAGAGAGCCAAACAAAGGACCTGTTTGTTGAGGACCCAGACAGACAGTCGCTCCGAATTATTCGCCGCTGCTAGTAGTATTTCTTTTTTCGTTCACATATCGCTAACGTTCGTTTTTTCCTACGCAATGCCGCGTCTAAGTGAATTCTCACCAGCACACATTGCTGACATTCACTATTACTATGGCCTGGGACGAGGAAGTGCTCGAGCTGCGCGTGACGCTTACATTGCTGCGTTTCCTAACCGGCATCCGGTGCCATCTGCCCGCAACTTCCAAGAGATCCACAGAAGATTGTCTATTACTGGACTTGGATTGAGTAGAGATCGCCGCGAGCCGCCGCAAATAATAATTGATGTTTCTGTCGAACAAGCAGTTTTGGCTGATTTATTTGCTGATCCAAGCATTAGCACTAGACGACTTGCGCTGCGTCACGGCATTTCGCAAAAATCTGCATGGCGTATTTTGAAGAAGGAAGGGCTACATCCTTATCACTATCAAAGGGTGCAACATCTTCATGGAGACATTGATTTTCGTCCAAGGTGCGTGATGTCTACTTGGATACTAAGAAAAATCAGAGATAACCCCAACTTCCCTAAAAGAATACTGTGGATGGACGAGGCAAGGTTTACGAGAGACGGTATCGTCAATTGCAGGAATTTGCACAAATGGTGCCCTAAAGGTGAAAATCCAAGGCTAAAACGCTCATCGACATTTCAAGTTAGGTATTCTTTAAATGTTTGGACTGGTCTCATTGATGATATGTTAATTGGACCAGTGATATTACCATCAACATTGACCGGTGAAAGTTTTTTAAGACTGCTACGAGACGAACTTCCGGAGCTTTTGGAGGATGTGCCATTGGCTTTACGCGCACGAAACCGCATGTATCTGCAAATGGATGGATGTCCTGCTCATCATGCAAGAGATGTGCGTTCGTTTTTAAACGAAAATTATGAAAATCGATGGATCGGCCGGCAAGGACCGGTAGCGTGGCCTGCGCGTTCACCCGATATGACTCCCTTAGACTACTTCTTATGGGGGACCATGAAGCAACGCGTCTACAGTACCCCAATCGACAGTGAGGCTGATTTGCGAGAACGCGTTATAAGCTGTGCCAATGCCATTAGTAATGACCCCGAGATGATAAGGAGAGCGACACAACAAATTGTGCAGCGCGCAACTTTGTGTTTACAACAAAGAGGGGGACATTTTGAAAACCTTATGCATTAGATTTTGTTACTGAATAGTATTTTGAAGCAGTAGTTATAAGCTAGATAAATAAATGATTTTAATTGAACTCTTGTGTATTATTTACAAACACAAATAAACGTCTGCTTAAAAGATTAATTGTCGAGAGTCCGGAAGGCGTTTTTTGTCGTTATTTCCAATCAGTAGTAAGTTTATTTTATTGTGATTAATCGTTTAGTTCAAAAGTTATATCGCTTTAATAAAAAGAAGGTCACTGTAGAAAAAAAAAACTTTAAAATTATATAAAAAAATTAAGATATTTTTAAAAAAAAAATTATTATGTTTTTCGTCGATAAAATTATGTATATTTTCCCTGTTTTCAATATGTGCACTTTATGAAGACTCACACTGTATGCGCTTACGCTGAGTATACTACGCGATTCAAATAAGAATAGGATTGGAAATCCGCCATCTTGGACTGGAATGCGCAGCAACTTCACATTTTTAGTACATTGAGCAAAAATGTTTGTGCGATATAATGATCACATCTAGACGAAAAAAAATTAAAAATGCTTAAATCTTATTGTCGTTCGAGTAAGATTAGACACTGAGAGTCGACTATTTAAATAGGAACAAATTTTATTAACTTCCGACGACAAAAATCGGAGTTATAAGTTAAAACCTGTGTTTTTATCCGTGTGTGGCATCCATCCACAGTTCTTAGAAGTCGCAAAGTTGTTTACTAAGGCTACACACTTATTACATAAAACATCGATAAGCTTACACTAACTATTTACAAAATATGTACATATATTACACCTATTATAATGATTAATACATATTATATATAAACACAGTATATTCGGTACAAAAACATAAATACCAGCTGTTCGTCAACATTTATTTCGCCCCCTACGATAGCGTGTCGGTTAATCCGCTTCCGCTCGTGAATGTAACCGCTCGGCTACATTACCGGTTTACTTGTTGACAACGAGTTTGTCCAACAGTGAGTTCCTACAACTTACGCGATGCGCTCGTGTGCAAATATCATTGTGACAGTCTGTACTCGTTAATTTCTTTCTCCGTGTGTACTGTGTATCTTCTACTTACTGTGTTTCTACTGTCTCTCATCTGTATACCTTCTAATAAACTGTTGGTTGAACTGAGGTGTGTTAATTGCCGTCCCACTGACTCTTCACCGTGTTGACTAGCGGCCTAGGTACCTAACAGGCAACCTACCATTTACCACACGGCCGCCTCACCTCGTCGCCGCCGCCAAACTGGTGACCCGCTAAGAGCACACAAAATGAGCGACAGCGAAGATACAGAAGCCACCATGGAATCGGCGAAAGCCGGCGTTAGCACCCGCCGCCGCCCGAAGAAGATGGCTCCGTCGCCGAGTTTCAATGAGGAGCATCGCATGCATGAGTACCGCAAGTATAACTTAAAAGTGCCCACATTTTCCGGGGACGACCCGGAACTATGGTTCGCTATGTTGGAGGGGCAATTCGAAAATTATAACATCACAAACGATGCAATAAAATTTAACAGTGTCGTCACTAACCTTGACATTGTTTACGCAAAAACAGTGAAAGATATTATCATTAACCCTCCGCATAGCAACCGGTACGACAAATTAAGATCGGAACTCATAAAACGTTTGAGTGCATCTCACGAAAATAAACTGAGACAGATCCTTTCCCACGAGCGATTAGGAGATAGAAAGGCGTCTCAGTTTCTTCGACATCTGCAGGACCTGGCCGGTCAGAATGTTCCTGAGGAATTTTTGAAGACCATTTGGTGTGACCGCTTGCCGCAGAACATACAGACGGTGTTGGCATCTCAACCTACCCACTCATTGGACCAGTTGGCAGAGTTGGCTGATCGGATTCAAGAGATCACAACACCGCCCCATGTTGCAGCCGCGTCATCTTCAGGGATCAGCGAGATCGCAGAGCTTCGTAAGATGGTGGAACGTTTACCCTGCGACTACAAGCCGGCAAACGACGCAGGCAGTCAGTAATGGCGACATCCGACTGCCCCACGTCTCCTGGTCGCCTGTTTGTAGTGGACCGCCCCACGAAAACCCAGTTTTTGGTCGACACAGGTAGCGACCTCTGCGTTTTCCCTCGGTCCCAACTTCGCGAGCGACGAGCACCGACCAATTACGAACTCAGCGCAGTTAATGGTAGTATCATCAAAACCTACGGTTACGTACACTTTAGCCTTGATTTAGGTCTTAGACGTACATTCCCCTGGCAGTTCATAGTAGCTGAGGTTACAAAGCCTATCATAGGCGTAGACTTTCTTGCCCACTATAACTTGATTGTAGATTGTAAAAATAAAATTTCAATAGATAATACAACTACATTGTCTTCTCCAGCTTCACTGGCCCATAGGTGTAATAGCGTACAATCAGTGAAGGTTCTCACTGGTGGTTCACGGTACCATCTTTTGTTGTCACGTGACTTTTCCGACATCACGCGTCCAGCTGGTACACAACGCCCCACATCACATAACACACAGCACCACATACGCACCACACCAGGCCCTCCCGTTTCGTGCGCCCCTAGGCGCCTCGCCCCTGACAAACTGCATGTGGCGAAGCAGGAGTTCCAAGCAATGCTGGCAAATGGTACTGCTCGACCTTCAGACAGCCCATGGTCGTCGCCCCTACACCTGGCGCCGAAAAAAAGACAATGGTTGGCGCCCCTGCGGTGACTACAGACAGTTGAATGCCCGTACCATACCTGATATGTACCCGATCCGTCACATACACGACTTCACGCACAACATTTCTGGTTGCAGAGTTTTCAGCACAATCGATCTCGTGAAGGCGTACAATCAGGTACCTGTCTATCCAGAGGATATACCGAAGACGGCGATCACCACGCCCTTCGGTATGTTCGATTTTCCATATATGACATTTGGCCTGCGTAATGCAGGCCAAACTTTTCAACGTCTGGTCGACGAAATGACTCGAGGTTTAGACTTTGTATACGGGTACCTTGACGATTTCTTAATATTCAGCAGGAACGAAAATCAGCACGAGGAACACCTGCGCCAAATTTTTACAAGACTACAAAATTATGGTATGGTCATAAACGTGTCTAAGTGCGTGTTTGGAGCTCCGGAGGTAACCTTTCTAGGTTATCGTATCTCAGCGAGCGGCACCAAACCACTTGACACCAAAGTACAGGCCATTAAAGAGTTTCCTCTCCCTAAGGACATCAGGTCGCTTAGGCGATTTTTGGGTATGGCCAATTTTTATCGGCGATTTTTACCCAAAGCCGCCGAAATACATGCGCCACTAAATGCCCTTCTCAAGGGAACTCTCAAAGGTTCAACGCCCATTACACTTGCTGGCGATGCTCTGAAGGCTTTTGAGGACACCAAAGAAAGCCTATCCAACGCAGCTTTATTGGCACACCCAGATTGCAGCAAAAAGCTAGCGTTGGTGACAGACGCATCGGACACAGCGATAGGAGCCGCCTTGAACCAATACCATAACGATGCTTGGCAACCTCTTGCATTCTTTTCTAAGAAGTTGAGTCCATCACAACGAAAATACTCCCCGTACGATCGTGAACTGCTTGCGATCTACGAGGCAGTAAAATACTTCAAACATATGCTCGAGGCGAGACACTTCACCATCTACACTGATCACAGGCCGATCAGTTTTGCCTTCCATGAAAGGAAGCAAAACTGCTCGCCTAGACAGTTTCGCTACTTGGACTATATATCCCAGTTCACCACAGATATAAGGCACATTTCCGGCACAAATAATGTCGTGGCCGATACCTTATCGCGTGTTGATGAACTGGGAGCTCCAATTAGCCTAACTAGTCTCGCCCAAGCACAAGCCTCTGACCCAGAGCTTGCACAGTTTCTGTCAAAAGACAGCAATATGTCCCTCCGACTCGAGAAAATCGAGTACGATGGCCAGGCGCACCTATACTGTGACGTCAGTACACAGACGCCTAGGCCATTTGTCACCAAAGCCTTTAGGCGTCAAGTATTTGACTGCCTTCATGCCTTAAGTCACCCAGGCGCCGCGGCAACTGCAAAATTGGTAGCCGAACGTTTTGTATGGCCTGGAGTTAGGAAAGACTGCCGAGATTGGACTCACGCGTGTCTTTCCTGTCAACGCGCAAAGGTTAGTCGACATGTGTCCGCACCTTTAGGCACTTTCGACCTCCCCCGCGCAAGGTTCAATTTCGTGCACATCGACCTAATAGGCCCTCTACCTATTTCTCAAGGTAATAGGTACTGCCTCACTGCCATAGACCGGTTTACCCGGTGGCCAGAAGTAGTACCTATCCCTGATATTACAGCGCAAACGGTAGCAAAGGCACTAATTTCTGGGTGGATTTCTAGATTCGGTTGCCCAACGGACATTGTAACTGATAGAGGTCGTCAATTCGAATCAGAATTATTTAGATACCTCTCAGTCACAATTGGTTTCCAGCACAGACGTACCACAGCATACCATCCAGCCTGTAATGGCCTTATTGAAAGATTTCATAGGCAATTAAAGGCCGCAATCACATGCCATGCAGACCCAAACTGGACTGACATCCTACCGTTAGTCATGCTTGGCATCCGAAGTGCTTTCAAGGAGGATTTACAAACTTCCTCTGCAGTCTTAGTATACGGGGAGCCGTTACGACTTCCCGGTGAATTCTTCAAACCAAGCACACCCTGTACAACTGATACGTCAGATTTTACAGCGCGCTTACGCTCTTTCACCGAGAAGCTCAAACCGACTCCAGCTTCGCGACACTGTAGGCAAAAGGTGTTTGTCTTTAAGGAGCTGGCCAACGCAGATCACGTTTTCCTTCGTGAAGACGCTGTACATGCCCCTCTTCAACCGGCTTACACCGGTCCACACAAGGTCTTGGAAAGACGTGACAAGACATTTAAAATACAAGTTAAAGGTAAAATTGTCACCGTCACTGTGGATCGCTTAAAACCGGCTTACGTTTTGAACGATAAGGAGGACCTGGATACACACATACCTACACCTCCACATTCATCACACACCTTCCAAAACACACCAACACAAACATTTACACCTACACAGCCTACACCCCCAGACACACTAAACAACCGCGTAGTACCCAAAACTACGCGATCCGGACGAGTGGTCCGTTTCCCGGACTATTATCGCCCTTAACCAGGTCTCTGGGGGGGAGTGATGTGGCATCCATCCACAGTTCTTAGAAGTCGCAAAGTTGTTTACTAAGGCTACACACTTATTACATAAAACATCGATAAGCTTATAACTAACTATTTACAAAATATGTACATATATTACACCTATTATAATGATTAATACATATTATATATAAACACAGTATATTCGGTACAAAAACATAAATACCAGCTGTTCGTCAACATTTATCTCGCCCCCTACGATAGCGTGTCGGTTAATCCGCTTCCGCTCGTGAATGTAACCGCTCGGCTACATTACCGGTTTACTTGTTGACAACGAGTTTGTCCAACAGTGAGTTCCTACAACTTACGCGATGCGCTCGTGTGCAAATATCATTGTGACAGTCTGTACTCGTTAATTTCTTTCTCCGTGTGTACTGTGTATCTTCTACTTACTGTGTTTCTACTGTCTCTCATCTGTATACCTTCTAATAAACTGTTGGTTGAACTGAGGTGTGTTAATTGCCGTCCCACTGACTCTTCACCGTGTTGACTAGCGGCCTAGGTACCTAACAGGCAACCTACCATTTACCACACGGCCGCCTCACCTCGTCGCCGCCGCCAAACGTGTATATGAATTTGTCTACAAGTTTGTGGTATCTTAGCGCGTAAATTTACTTAGGTAGCTAGCTGCATTGTAAATATATACCCAAGTAAAGTTTTTACATAAATCACTTTTCCATAAATTTCAAAGTAATATTAAAGTCTGTGGTTTGATATTTTGTGCTGGTGCTACTTTTGCTTGGTTTTTAACCGACTTCTAAAAGGAGGAGGTTATCAATTCGACTGTATTTTTTTTATGTTTGTTACCTCAGAACTTTCGAATGGGTGAACCGATTTTGATAATTTTTTTTTTAATTGAAAGCTGATGCTTCCCGATTGGTCCCATTTCAGTTTGGTTTAGTTCTGAGAATGGCATCCATGAAGTCGGTTTTTTTTGTTAATATTTTAACTTAATATTATTGGTATAAAGTTAGCCGTGAGTCCAGTCCTATTCTTCGGTTCGACCGTCCTCGGACGGCTCACCGAAAAAGTCCGGTGAACCAATAGAGGCCCTTCCGGCTAATTGGGTTAGGTCATCAGCAAAAAAAATTGGTTGTTTGTAAAGTAGGTTTACGATCGAGATGTTTACGTGATAACGTCTTATTGGTGATATAAGTTTTTGGGAAGTAAGGAATTAATGAAGATAACAATATCTCCATTCGTTTGTATGCCGCTAGAGTGAGAGAGACGGAAGATCGGTCCACTCACTCGAACGCTATGCCCGCCTCCGCTCGTGAGGATTCCGCGTGACAAGTTTCACGGAATGACTGGCAGCGCTCGAGATGAGACGAGAGATCGGTCCGTCTCTCTCTCGTTATACCTGCGATCGCGCTCGTGAGGTTTTGGTGTGACACAAGTTTCTGAACATGTCACCCGACTAAAACGATTTTAAAGACGTTATCACGTCGAAAAAAAACTCCTATTCTTATTTGAACCACACACAGACTACGTTCCGACGACGTTCAAAGAGAATGAACGCATAGGAAAAAGAAAAAAATGGCGTCTTAGAACGTAATTACGTAATTATTTAGTTTTTTTATTACTAATCTTTAAAAACTTAACTTATTTAAACTTGACACTGGCAAAATTGCGAAATAATTTCTGCAGAGGCCATAATTAAAAGAAGAAGAAAAAACGCATAGTAAGTACAATATTACTCTGTGTACTTTTGTCAGGTTATTCGTTCTCTTAGTAGTCTGTGGGTATTCACTGAAATCTTAGAAAAATTAATGCATTTCGGTATTTTGTTATGATTACGACAGAGCCCATTTAGGTACCAATAGGGAAAAATCAGTAGGCGTTTTTGTTTCATGTAAAAGAGAGAGGATGATGTCTAATGTCACAGTTGCTGTCAGTTAATTTTGTTCTGTCAAATTGCTGTTACTGCTGGCTGTCAGTCAATAAAAAAATATAAATAATTTAACATCTGCTAGTGCTGAAGGTTATTTAATTTATTTAAAATAGTTTCTTCTATTAATATCGTTAATATCTACCGATCTACTATCTAATATCTATCTATTTCAGTTTAACAGACTATCAAATCAATATGGACGAGTCATCAGAGTGTAATACCAATTGTGGTCCCAACGATTTGGAGACTTTAGATTATTTACGCGGAGTTAAATCGTCGACTTGCTTACTCTTGCCGACTACACCTAGTCCGACACCACTCGACTTCAAACATCCGCTCTCGGAGGAAATGAGTGAACTCCCTTTCTTATCCATTAACGGTGATGCGAATGTTGCTCAGACAGGTATGTCAATTTTAGGCTTAGGTACTTCTCTCTAATTGCATGGCACTTGAGCCTGTTGGCCTTCATCAGCCACATTTAAGCAGATATGTATAGGTCCCATACGAAAAAGAGGGAGACTGAGCCATTATTATCATTACAGTACAGTACATTTATTGGCTTGGCATGAGATACTCTCCAGGCACCTCGCGAGTATTAAACTAACAGGATAACCACTTGGCCATTGAATCCTATTCGGTTAAAGTGTATGACAAAATAGTTGCACACTTATCTTGACTTCAAAGTAACCTCTCACACATGTTTATCTTACTGTTCAAACTCCTCCAAAATCTGCACAAGCGTTAATAAACATTGGTGGTTTATGTGTATTTCATAATTTAAGGGGATCTTAAATGTAGTTTCATAAAATATCTCTCTCTATGTTATCCATACAGTACCTTTCTACGAACCAGACAGGGGATGCCATCACATTGTACTTTAGGTACTTTAAAATTCCTGTGCATTTTCGATAGATTACATTTCTTTGTCTAAAAAAAAATATTTTAAGTTTATTTTTCAATACTAATTTAAATGCTAAGTGAAATAAGTGTAAATGACATTCTACATCTAAAACACTTTAGATAACATTAAGTCTACTAATATTGCTTTTGTCATTCCTAATTACCATACCCCAGAAAAGATTTCGGTGAGAATACCAATGATTATTTAATTTCAGATGCTTCTGCAGGTGACTCAAGCTCATCTGGTGATTCTAACTCCGTAGTTCAAGACCCAGTTAGTGCTCAGCTCATCAACAATATAAGTATGCTGGATTATCAGACACTCAGTAAAACAGGCGATTTTATTATAGGGCAGGTAAGATTTAGGAGATCTGAAATTTTTTTGAGATATTTAGTGAAGTTGATTAGAATTTCTGTTGTTAGCATAATAATATTGTTATTAGCATAAAATATACAACATAAACCTTTTAAAACATGCCAGTAAATGAATTTTGTTAGGATCCTTACTAAGGTACATAATACCCATCAAACATACCACCGGTTTGTGATACCATGTTTTCTTGTTTTTATTTCAATCACACATTCCAGAAAACCACAGCATGTATAAAAAATATGATATATAGGGAGCACCTTAAACATGGTCTTCTATATAAAAATAGGTCAAATATCTGTAAAGTTTTGATGAATGTCTTAGTATTAATTGTATTTTCAGGCTGAAGACTGCAAACTGAATGGGAATCACATTGCAAACAACAGGAAACTACCAAATTTCGTCAACTGGAACTGGGGAGTTATCAGGAAAGTACTTCTTTGGATTGTTCTCTCAGGTCTCATTGCTTGTTTAGCAGCAATCGTAACAATGGTAATAACCATACCAAAAGAGTGTAACCCTGACTTACCATGGTATCAGGGAAAAGTGTTTTACGAAGTATTTCCTGCTAGCTTTGAGGACTCTAACAGTGATGGAACTGGAGATTTAAAGGGGCTCTTGAAAAAACTGGATTACATACAAGATTTAGGAGTTTCTGCTATAAGACTAAACTATATTTATGAGGCACATCAGTATCCTGAACAATACAATAATATCACGTCTTTAATAAAAATTGATGTTAGTGTAGGCAGTTTAGATGATTTTAGGCATTTGATATCAGAAGTGCACAGTAGGAATATGTATTTAATCCTTGACATACCAGTTGTTTCTTTGGCACAACACAGTTCACCAGTGGATTTAAATCAAACTGTGCTTATTGCGAATGAAACTGTAGCAAGCTATACCGACCTCACATCAGCAGCAATCTTTTTCTGGGCTAGAGAAAACGTTGATGGGTTTTATCTAAAAGAGTTGGAAAATTTTGTTGATGATGCTAATTTTGGTAGGTCGTTACAAATTTGGAAACAAATGATAGGCAATAACAAGATTTTTATCACTAGTGAAAATGCTTATAACAAAGCTAAAGGAGATAACTTAAATGTGTTACTATCTAGAATTGATCTAATTGATGTCCATTTAGAATTGCATAATGGTATTAGAAGCCTAAAAGATTCTATTGATAAAGTTATTTCTGGTACTTTATGGACCAAACCGCATTACCCATGGGTTCATTGGAATATCGGCAGTGTTCATAATGAGAGGATATCCACAAACCATATCAATAATACTTTAGCACTTACTGCACTTGAATTTGTCTTGCCTGGCACTGTTAACATATTCTATGGCGATGAGATTGGTTTAGCCGGTGGTGATAATGACGATGATTTTATTGAAAACAAAGATGTTCGCAATTTAGTTTCCATGTCGTTCTTGCCTAATAAAAGTAAATCAAACAGTATTTCTCTGGGAAATAAAATATATACGTCAAAAGCGAGTTATCATTTTGTTGACGTTATAAAAAATTTCACTCAAATAAGGCTAAATACGCCTACTATTTATTTGAGAGCAATTTTTAAAGAAGGCAATATACAGAAGAATGTTGAAATTCGTGAAACGGAAGAAAATCTTGTTGTTATTGAAAGGTGGTACCCTCGCAGGAACACGTGTGTTTTTGTTGGCAATTTCGGGAGTGCGTCTATTTCGACTGATCTTTCTTCAATGTTTTATGGGGGTACAGTAGTAGCAAGTACAAACGTTTCTTTGGTAGGGCAAGTACTGTATTTCGATAAAGTAACGTTCCCACCAAACTCTGCTACCATTTTAAAGCTAGAAAAGTAAATAAAACCCAGTATTACTTAAGAACGCATGTATTCTCACAGAGATTTTACTCCTTAACACTCATTCGTGTTTCTTATTTGTTATTCTTTGTAACTAGTTGTAAGAAAATGTTTTTTAACAAGATTACCAAAGTACTTAACTAAAGATCTGGATTCTGATATCGATTTATATTCTGATAGTTCCTTGTACCAAAGATATTTTAAAGTATTTTATTTAGGCTTATTTTTTAACGAATATTTTAACTAACCGTAAAATAAAATATAAATAGTGGTTTAAAAATTTAATATACATTTGTACATATTGAAAACAAATATTATGTACTTAGTATATGAATTATTATGTACACTTTGTGTTTAAAGTAAATAAATAGTTGTTGAAATTATTACATTTTCATTTACTTAATTATACAAGCAATTTTAAAATAACACAGTTGTTATATTTAAACAGCGAGTATTTAATATTAAGTTTCACAATATAATAGCGACACCTTTATAATGTACATATTGTGATACAATCGTAAAAAATATTGTATGAGTTGTTACTGTTACATGTATTATGGCGTGCAAATCGCTCTAATCAGCGCAATCGCGCAAATAAATATTTTATTATAAATATTTTTATTACATTATTTTAATGTGCGTGCTTTTATTTTCACGCTTGCGCAATGAATTACCATACTTGCATCATTATAAACAATGCATGACGCCGTAACACCCTTAGCTCAAAAGAAAAGTAATTATTACATACTTATACATACATACTATAAAACTCCTCTCCACACACATCTTAAGGGCTTCACGTCGTATCACAATTTTTATCTTTTTATATTTTCTTATTCTAACGACATACATTTTGAGAAAATTCTACTTGGAAACTGTAGTAAAACCTACTTTACCGCAATTAAACATGTACCTACAATCACTTGATTTATAAAATACGCCAATTGTCTTCTATCTAATTATAGGGAAATCATTCAAATGTTGTGTATGCGAGGTTATGGTAATAGTATCTATAAAGTTTAATATCACTTTTATTAAGATAGGCATACCTACCCATTTTTTAACTACTTGACACATCACATTACATAGAAACAAATATCAAGTAGAATTCGACTTCGCATGGACTAGTGCCATGATTTGTTTTACTTATTTTTAGAAACAATCAGAATGGCTCTTCCCATTACAATGTATATAAATTACGTTATTGAGCAATTTCGAACAATAATACTTAACACTAAAATATTGCAAATTAAACTCAGACATTATAAAATATACACTACCTACTATGCTTGTATAGAAATGGTAATGAAATTAAAGAAACATTAAATTATATAAGGCGTTTTGCATATGTAGCATTAGTTGAGGTGGTTGAGGCAACTAATGAATAGAAGGGTGGTAGGAATTCCTAGACGTGTTGCGATTGCCGAATTAGGAAACCTGCAACTATACAGAACTACAATAATTAGAAACAAACTTAGTCATCGATTGCAGCAACTTTAAAACTGTTGTCTATCTCCTTAGATAAATTAAAAAAAAAAAGAAAGAAGTGGCATGGCACTAGAACACAGCGCGCGGTCCTTCTAAAATGAGTCCAACGGACTCAACGACACTCAGTCATACGCGGACTATCGAGTAGACGACGCATGTTGACATGACAGAGCATATTAATTTTAGGTTTTGTGCTTATAAAAGTGTGTTTAATAAAAGTAATAGTCACTCAAGAAACAAAAATAAGAGACGGGATTACTTATCACGCGGAAGTACAGCCAAAAATCTTAGTTTCATAGAAATTAGTACCTAATTATTGTATGCTACGTCATGTTTGTGAGTGTGAGATAGATTATGCAAAACAGACGGGCAACGCACACGCTTCGCCCGTCATAGTATTTTGCGGGTAGTTCGCTACCGCAATGTCATTCATTCAACAGCATGGCTATCTCTGTCCTTTACTATTATCGGTCACTGTAAATATCTAATTGTGATCACAAATGTCTGTTTCTCCTTGCATGTGGTTGTGACTGAGACCCAGGTTTAGTAATTGCGTTTTAGAGCGTACCGCATCTTCCTTTTCTTGATTTATCAAAGTATGTCACCGAATTTTGATACTAGCTACGTGTGCGCAGTTCGATTGAGACATAATATGTGTTTACATATTATGTACTAGCTGTTTAGCTAGTTACCAGTTTATGCAATAGTTGCTGTGATTCACACGCAAAGCGCCTAACACCTAACAGATATTATTTAATTAGATCCACGTATTGTGTATTGAACAATCGCTCAAGTTTTTGTTCTACTATAGAGGTACAAATGTGATTCTAAAATACTAGTTCAGTCTTAATATCGGTGGATTATAGCACTGGAAGGATTCACAAGTAGTAGGTAAGTTATTTTAGATAATGTCATGAGCTGGGCTGAGGTTTTTTGATTTTGGGCACAGTTGGATGCGTGACGTACGTATTAGATAACGCCCGAGGTGTGTGAGGTTCAGTAACAGGTAATGCAGGAAGCTTATCTGTTGGATTGCGAATTAATATTTTTTTCTGAGACCCTGTTACTGCCTTCTTTGAATTACATTCTTGTTTATTCTTAAGTTCTATGTTATCGGTGGTGGTTGGGGCTGACTTTGTAAACTTTCGATCATTTTCACTTTCACTAGGTGTTTGTTTCAACTTTTGAACACCAAACGCTTTAGTTTGTTTGAGTAACGAACGGTCGTTACATAATGCTGCTATTAGAGGTAAATCAAGGTTCTTACTTTTTTCTCGGAGGGTTTTAATGTCTAAATCACAATTAGAGTCTTTTACTTTGCTCACTAAATTCACATCACTATTCACATTTGTACTATTTAGAGAGATTTTGGTGTCCCTCGAATACGCGTGAAGTTTTTTCTTATATTCATATGGTGGTGGCGGTGGTGGAGGCATTCTTCTTATTTTTACAGGAGGCGGATCCTTGGTGTTTAATATATTTTCGTCTGATTTTGTACGCAAAAAATTTGCAACATTTGGAGTAGGCGCTGGTATTTGTGGTCGGTCGAGATTAATTGAGTTGCTGAGAGACGTGCGACTCGTTAGCGAATACCAACTCGTTCGCGTGCCTGGTAACTGCACGTAGGAATCGGATAGGTTTTGTGTTGATCCGTACATAGATGATGCTGATAAGGAGGTAGACAAATAAGGTGTACTCCTATACTGCAGACCAGTTTTGTGCATGTTTGATACCCGCGATTCCGTCAGTTTGTGATCTAGATAATTTTGCTGTGAGATGGCTGGGTCTTGTAACGGATAATATACGTAGTCTACATCGCTATACAACTGTTGGTGGAACATAGGGTTGTGAGGGGGCGGCGGTGGAGGAAGGCGCGTTACTGGTGGTGGTGGCGGCAATCTTGTACGTCGCGGAGGCGGTGGGGGTGACGGCAGTTTCATCATGGCTACCAACACCTTATGTGGAGGCATCTCTCTCGACGAGGACAAGTTGCCACTAACGCCTTGGTCTAACTTTGATCTTTCAGCTCTGCGGCTAGTAGAAGCTTGGTGCCGTTTATACTTTTGGAACTTGTGTTCTAATACCATGGGACTTGCAAATGTTCGTTCGCTTGATGTGCTAACCTCACCGGCCTCGGCTTTTAAAATTGTGATCATTGGTTTCGTTGTTACTACCCGGGCTGCTACTTCTTCCTTTTCATTATTACGTTTTAACGACATGGTCGAAGATGCATTTCCTGGGTATGCTGGTGGCGCTCTTATTGGAGATGTTGCAAGTGATGACACTGTTTTATGATTATATTCGTACGGTGGCGGTGGCTTGTCCGGAAATGAGGGTCTTATTGGTGTTTCGTTATTTATGTGGAATATATCTGGTAAAGATAAATTCAGTAAATTCCGACTGTCAATTCTTGTTGGAGGCGTAGGAGGCCGATCGAAAAATGAATTGTTCGGGTAGTGATCGTCTGATGGAGCAGTGTCTTCATGTCCCTGAAGGTAGCTGTCACCAGAGAAGGGCAGGGGTAATCTAACATAGTCTGATACTGAATCTAAAGTGTCACTTACAGACTGACTTTTCGGGTACTCGCCTCTTCCTACTATTAAGTCACTCAATTCACTAGCAGTGAGTAAGTTATGTTTGTTATCTGTCGGATCACTCCCATCGCCATGAAAGGAGGTTGCACTTGCATTTGAACTTGTTCTTTCCCGAAACATATTATCATTATTGAGTTGCTCTTGGTTTAAAAATTGTGAACCGCCATCGATGCAGTCAGTTGATTGAGACGGTTGTAATCTTAGCGTACCTTGCGAATGCACAGTTCTTTCCGATTTGTTTTTTAGTATTGAAGATACACTATCGAAATCTGCTAAATCATTCTCTTGTGATGGTTTGTAACTATCATAATGTGATCCTTCGTATTCTGTTCTGCTGTCTTCATAAAGAGTACCAGTTTTTAAGTGTGCAGTAAGTTCAGAACTACTCATAGTATAGACTCCGCTGGTTTCGCTTGAAGCAGCTATGGTCACTGGTTGGCCCAAACCATCATACAGAGCTGATGCCGCATCTTGTGAATACTCTACGTCTAAACCCACCATGCTGTTGTCACTCACCATTGAATTTTGTGCCGTGTGACTATATCCTAATTCTAAACTGCTGGCATTAGAGGCTCTGCTAAGTGTGCTGAGCCCAGCTCTGGCCATAATAACTGTACTACATGATGACGAACATTGCGAGCCCGTGCATTTTAATTTATTCGATCGTAGGCTGTCAGTCACGATTTCGCTAATACTTTGATCTGCCAAAGAAGTAGTTTCTTCTTTTTGATTTGTCGGATATGGTTCTGTTACATTTGCCTCAGTATGTTCCACTTCACTTTTGTTTTTGTGTGCTCTTATTTTGGATTTTTGCAATTGTAGTGAAGACGTTTTTGTCAATGGCTGATTGTTTTGAGCCATGTGTCGTACAAAATAAGAATTAGAACTGTCCAACAAATGTGCAAACGCCAAACTTTCGGTTGACGGGGCTGGAGGTGTATCGATCATTATTTCCAATTCATCTTCAGATTGGACTCTGTCACTTACAATTCCAGATGTCGTATTTGAACTTGTCGAAGAAATAACAGATATTCGTTGTTCATTTTTATTTTGGCTATGTTGAAAATTCAGTGCTTTCGAATAACCAAAGCAAATTTTGCGCTCCTCTTCTTCTTTTCGCAGAATCTCATTGAATTTTGGAGCTATTTTCATAGAAAACTGGTGAGTTTCTTTACACAGTGAGAATAGGTATTTACATTTTTCTTCACTAGAAGAATATAGAGTAATTTTGCCTTCATCGTATCTTATTTCAAACTTCTTTCTATCAAAACTTAATTTTCCTATTGCGCTCCAAATAAAGTTTGACTGTGATCCATTATCAGGTAAAATTTTAATTCCTTTGGCCGTAACGAGCAACCAAACTGTACCCGGTTCAGGATCCATTTTTGATTGTTTCAGACGGTACCTATGTGAGTTTATAGTGTCTGGTAAAAGACAAGCTTCTCTTATGAATCTTTTTTCTGCGTCAATCTTTGAAAGGCCACGGTGTTCCCGATGACAGGCGCGCATTGCGGCCGATACCCAGTCTCCAGTAAGTGATGGAGGCGCATAGTCATCAACTTTAAAGTAGTCTTTGTCTTCAAAGGTATCTGCATCGCCATATTCAGCTTGAAGTGCTAGCCCAGCCAACAGCAGTATTATTTCTGCTGGTAAAGCGTCTCGTGTTTTGACATTTTGTCGCATTTGCATGAAGTAGAGATGCCGGCCTATTTCATCGTGCAAAAGGAGCGGACTTTCCACATGGAACTGCACGGCGAGGTGCAATTCAAGGAGGGGTCTTCCATTCGCGTCCAAGCCCTGTAAAAATATTCCGCTGTTAGTTACTAAAGTTCATACATACAACGCAATGTAAACAAATGAAGATAATAATTATTAGTTCTAAGGTACCTATATAACTTACATGGGTGTGGGATGATCTCCAACTCTTTGGCGCATATTTTGATAGCTTGCTTTCTAAGTCAACAAACAGGAAATCTCCATCTAAAAAAATACATTACATGTTATTATTTTCCAAGAGAAAATAGCTATTTTCGCCATACCTACATTCTAAATAATGTGACATAGCTCGTGAGCTGTACAAATATACATTGATTACTCAACAATGTCTGTTTGCATATTAAAACAGAATGCTTACAAAGTGGAATGCGTGACGCCATGAATATGTGGATATATACCTAAACATAGTCTAAGATATCATTGTTTTGTAACACTACTTTACGATATTGTTGATTTCACAGTTAAATGTCTTTGTCGTTTTTATAGTTTCTAATTAAAATTCATCGGACTTACTTTGTAGAACAGCTAGTCCAAAGAGATCTGTATCGATCATGCCTTGTAGTTGTGCATGAGTGGTGACCAACGACTTCAGTTCTTTGACTCGTGCTTTGGCTTCCACAACGAAGTGTAGGGGTTGGGTTTGTCCGGGCATTCGCAGTGAGAGGAACCGCGCGCCCGCGCCGAGTGCGCGGGTGTCGCCGCCCAAGGGCCCGCGAACGGAACACAGAGCACGCATGTCGCATCTCGAGAACACTGTTACGCGCACTGAAAATAAAAATTAAAAGTGCTTTAGTAATGTAGGTACATTTATTTATTTTTTAGTTATATGTATAAGCAGCACAGGTGATGAGGTCTAAGGTGATGCGAGGTATTTGTTTCCTAAGTTTTCATTACCTACTGCTACTAGGTAGTTAAACTAGTTATTTGGATGTCTCATCAAGATTTTATTTATGAATAACTCATTTGTTTCCATGCTCCTACTTATATAACTGTATGAACGAAATGAGGTTGTGCATAAGTATCTACCCACAAATGTCGAATCTTCACCATCTGTGCATTCCATAACTTTTTCATGCGATCCCCTTTTTGTTACCTGCCGTTTTTATAGAGCACATTGTTGCGTTTACTTACGAATTTTATAGAAACACAAACAAATGCGCACGTGTTCATTTATGTGTAGTTAACAGTAGGTACCTACTACAGAATTAGGTACTTACATATAAGTTGTAGTAAGAATAAGTTATAGTTATACTAGTATAATGACAAACTTGTTTTTATTAATCGCAAATTATTAGATAGCAATATAATATTGCCATAAGATGAGGCAAATGCCAATTTACTACAAGTTGAATACCCTGCTAAATATTTGCTGTAGGTACCTACCTACTCACGAATTCCACTGACCACCAGTCAAATTCTAGACGGGCGGCGGACTAGAAACCGACATAAGCCATATTTTAAGGTGATAGTATGTCATGTTCACTATTTTATGACAGGTACGGCCAACAACATTGTTTGACGATTTACATAATAGTTTAATATTTTATCAATGGTTTTTGAATAGACTGCAGCCGCGTGTGTTTAATTAAAGCGATTATGATTTCGTTGATAGAAAGGGATGTGGTATACAATGCGTAAATCCGCATTCCTTTCTTTGAATGGAATCAAAATCGCTTTAAACACCCGTAATACGGCACCACTTAACTTAACTTCTAGAAACTTAGACTTCTTCTTCTCCTTTTTGAAAATTAGGATTGGGTTTGAAACTTGTTGGTTGGTACCGCTACTTTAGCATTCGAAAAGAGTCTTATGTTAACAATAGGTAGGTAATTATGGTTTAATAGAAGTAAAAGATATTATTTTTAAACTGAAAATAAAAGAGCCGCCTCCTAAAAATAACATTAAGCTACATTTATTGTTAATTGAAGTCTGTGCTAATGATACTCTGTGCTACCGATTTAACGCCGACTTCAACTAACGTAGATAAATATTATTTTTAACTTTTTAGAAGGCAGTTCTTTGTGTCTATGAAAATATTTTTTTCTAATTTTTTTAAAAGCCTCCAAGAAATTTATGGTTTAAGAAACGTTAGTAGCTACCACGCCTACCTTTTTACCAATATAATCCACGCCTCTGTGTATGTGAAGGCGTAAGCAGAGGTGGCACGTTTCACTTTATCAGTAATATTCATAAGTCAAATAGGGAATAGACAGCGAGTCTATTATCGGTTGCATTGATAACCGACCTAAAAGCAGGGTTTGCCTATCAATTTGTTAGAATAGCATTATCCGCATTCGTAACCTAACCTAAACTAGCCATCGATTATCGTTAGATAGATACAGTATTTTTAAAATTAAAGACGAAAATCGTTTCCGAGACTTTCTAGGATTTACCAAGTTTTATTACATACCAGCTAGAATTAACAGAAAAGCCGGTCAAGTGCGTGTCGGACCCGCACATAAAGGGTTCCGTACGATTTTTAAAGGTTTTTTTTACATATACTTATAACTAGTCTATTTATTACTCGTAACTTGTTAAGCTAACTTGGCCATGATATATTTTCTTTTAAATTCGTCATTGTGTACCTATTACTAGCGTACATTTTTTCACTAATCTACAAACAACGCAACAACGCGGCTACGGTTTAACTGGTGGAGGGGAGCTGGGGGCGCTTGACTTAACTAAAATTACAGCTTTTCGCTAATGGAACCCTAAGTTAGAAACCGATCTTAACATAGCCCTAATATTTTTAATGCTATCTAACGATTAAACATCAGCCAATATCCCACATAAAATGTCTTTGTTTTCGTCTTAAGTACTCTCTAATCTACCAATTTGCCACCGACTACAGTTAAACAGTCTTTTTTTAGAAGGTGGTCCTTGGATTTTTTTTGGTTACATATTAATGTTTTTGTGCTGACTCTACGAAGAATATTAATAGTAAAAACGGAATGTAGAGTCTCTCTCAGGACCACTTTAAAAAGTAGATGTGAAATAATTCTATCCCAACCGGTACCTCTGAGGCTCTCGAGTTCTTGAGCTTGTGATAACCATAGGATGATGGTTTTTGTTTTAGTAAATGCGCGATAGTTTGTGATGGGGTCAAGAGGAGCGGGGCGGGGGCAGACCGGTCGGCGCAGGCGGTGGTGGTGAGGCATGAGGGGGGAGGGCGCTACGTAAGCGCGGTAGCAGCGGACGGCGACGCGAGGAATGCGGACGACCTTCAGATGCCGAGCGCCCCTCCCCCAACGCCAGCCGCATCTTGCGTCCTCGCATACATACCTAAGGCCGTCGATGCTTACACTTTTCGACATCTCGCCGTCGCCTCTAATTTTGACACTTTTGTATGGATGATACTTAAAGACCCTTTCCCCCTTTTCTTTACACATCCGATTGAATGTTGTTTATCATCAAAACTTAGTTAAACCTGATTAAACCTTTTACCCTACATAATATCGCGTCTAATTAGTATTAAGAGACTGCTGCTAAACTAGCTTTATCTCCTCAATTTAGTCTGCTTAGTACCTACTTATTCTTGCATCAGTTAGAATCCCAGAAGGAGATTTCAATTAAATCTCAGTAAAATGCTCTGAATTATTAGTTTACCAAACTAATGTCAAGTGCTAAAATTCAATGATAAAATATAACATATTCTTTTAAGCTAGTGTAACATGGTCCTTTATTATAATCCACATGAATTCCTTCATAATGATCAAGGATGATGAGGTCATTAATTTAAGAATTTTAAAAGATATCAGTTTGTGCTTTCCTGTTGTAGGTACTCTTTTTGATTGCATACTAAGCGACCTAACATGACGTCAACTAAAAAAAATGTTAATAGAGTTTTGATGTCAATATTTTTTGGGAAGCCACATCATTGCTGTTTCATTTGTTAGATAAGTAAGTATGCATTGGTTTCTGGTCAGTTCTGGTTCTATCAGTAATTGTCATTAATTAATCAATTTGTGATTGTTATATTGGTGACAGAGTAGCAAAAACGAAGAAATACTTAACTCATATATTTTAATTTTGTCCTCAATAAATTGGATAGGTAGGTACTTGTCTATCTTATGGAGTAGAAGCATGTGAAAGGCGTACGATTTAAACAACTTGTAATTTGAATTAGATTTTAATATATATCTTTTCCGGTTTTTTAACATCTTCATGTTGCCAGTTCTAACTGTTTGGTAGATTAGTTGTTTATCTGTGAGAAACATAGGTTATTGTAGCGTAAAAGGTAAAAACTAGCGTTCATTCAATAAGAGGACAACAATAATATAAATTAGGTACACCTATTATGTCATTTTGTGATTGCGTACAGTTTGTTTCGAGGTCGTGTGTCATGTTTCATGTCATGATTATTGTTCTCGTTAGATTAAAATTATTATTCACATATTAGGTATGATTAACATATCAAAAGGGGATACGTGGGAGTTTACTGATTGTTCATTTATTTCAACCGAAATTTAATTAAGATCCCATGAAAATAATATACATACAACCAAACGTATACGGGGTGACATAGTCAATGTTGACAAAGCCCCTTAAATAAAGATTAATTAAAAACCATACGTAGAAGCTTCTTATTTCAGAAGTCGGTTTATTAGTTATTGTAGACAAACAGTATCGACTTAAATAAATAGTAAGTAGGTTTTAGATAATACTTAAGAATGTAATTAGTAGCTAATATCCACTAGTTATGTTGATACTATTGCTGGTACTATTACGTACGTACGTAGTCATGTTTATCAACCCCCTATATTAATAATACTGGCTGCCCCAGCGAACTTCGTACCGCGAATTTATTAAAAAAAAAAATTCACTTAGGGGTATGAAAAATAGATAGTAGCCGATTCTCAGACCTACTGAATATGCATAAAAAATTTCATAAGAATCGGTCAAGCCGTTTCGGAGGAGTTCGATTACGCACTCCGTGACACGAGAATTTTATATATTAGAAGATGATGAAATATGAAACTGACTAATCGACATATCAACGCACAGCCCATACCGCTGCGTCTAGAGACTCTACATTTAGCATTATAGGATAAGGGACCACGCGGGTGAAACCGCGGATGGAAGTTTTCTATCTTTCTTAAATATATAAAAGAAGAATATGACTGACTGACTGACTGACATTAACGAAGAGCCCAAACCACTGGGTCTGGAGACTCCAAATTTGGCACATAGGTTCCTTATGGGGTCTAGGGGTGCACTGAGAAAGGATTTTTCAAAACTCACCCTTAAAGGAGGTGAAACGGGGTTCCAAAGTTTGTATGGAGAAACAAGGTTAGTGAGATCAATTTCGCGGGCGAAGCCGCGGGCGGAAGCTAGTTTATGATAAAAGTTTTGAGACACTGACTGAGGCAAATGGTCTCATTTACTTGTCCTTTTTTTAAGACCTTCGCCAGGTGGCCCACTTTCTATAGTCTTCAAACTCGCTAAAATTTAATATAACTTGATAAGCTGGATAAATATGGAAAGAAACATAACCGAGACCATATTTTTGTACGCAGCCGAAGCATGGATGCAAGGAGGGAATATAGACTGCTTGAAGTCTACGACCGAGTTTTGCATAAATGTCTTGATAGTTCAAGAACTCGACATCAAGCAATATTTATTTTCTACGGTATTATCTCGAATATTCACTTCATTCGGACACGTTTCCTAACGAGGTAGCCATGTCATAGAACTCCTCGTCGTGCAAGAATCGCCTCGTCGTGATGACTGGAATTTACTTATAGCTGGCCCTTTTTCTTACGGAACCCGTAGTTATGGCTACTCTTGCCTACTGGTTATTTAGACCGGTAAGCCTAAACCATAGAACACTAGGGTTAGGTATAAGGCCGTACGATGGGCCGTACATGTACCTATTACAATAGAAGATACTACACTAACTAGTAGCTAGTTTGGTAATACATACAATGTGGTAAAGTGTTAAGTGCAACAATAACATTAACCAATGTGATACTATCGACAGTAATGCCATGTGCAACAACCGTAAATATTGTAGGAATGCGGTTGTTAGTACAGTACATACTCGTACCTACTCATTTATTACTCGGTAATGAGTATGAATCATCACTATTATCAACCGCAAGCTGTAGCAAACACTACCTAGTCATGTATTTATAGGTATACTAAAGGGTGGGCGATAAGAATTTCATACACAAGCATCATGAGTAATTAGGAGTCCTAATGGAAATGGAAAGGAATACTTAAAGTCCATTGAATAAGGTTCCAATAACGTTTCAGACATAAGAAAAAACTGGTCATGAGCGAGTGAAATGGGGACCACGGGGACGGTTTTGTTAAATATCAGAGGCACTTGTTGATAGTTTTTGTTTTGAGTAACTATTGGATTAGTCTCTCCCGTGACTAATAAAATTTGTTTGTCTGTCACAGGCTCACAGCCGATTTGCTCCGAAACTACTGGAATAATTGAGTTGTAATTCGGTACACTAATGTGAAATGAACTGGCTTTGGGAAACTAACAAATCTTTCTGTACAATTTTAATATACCTATAATATACATACCTTTGATGTCATTTGAGAAAACAGACGAAACTTGATCATTTTGTTATCTCCAAAACTATAGGCCTTATAACCTTCATTGGTGTCTGAAGTATTTTCTTTTACAAGGTTTTACTGGAAGGTAGAATGCTGAAGTAGCTTATATGATTCTAAAATTATTATCTCCGTGTAGTTAAGATTAAAACATTAACCTTGTCACTATTCACAGATACTTGTAGTAGAAGACAACAATGGATTCTTCTGACAAAAATAATGTGATTAAGTAATAAAATATGTACACACCTATCTTCCTAAGTAAATTATTGTGTTTATGAGTTGGTGTGTTGTAGAGGTTTGTCATCATTATTATAGTGGATAACTATAATAATGATGACAAACCTGACAATGTATTACAAGAATGTAATTATTGCTTTAGGAACGACTTATGGCTTCTGTAAGTCGTTCCTAAAGCTATGTACTACGTCTAATAAAATGGTGATAGCAACAGCAACGAAACAAATATTATGTAATACTGACTCGAATAATGTTATGAGAATATTTAAATTGCTTTCTTTTGTTTTTGGTACATTTTAAAGAACCATATAAATAGCGTACCTGGGTCTACTCAATGTCCGCAATCCATGATCAAAAATTACATTGGATGACAAAATGTGGGTGGTATCCATCTTTTAATAGTTCTACAGGTAATTAAGGCACGCAGACATATTGTCTAGCAGCAGCGAAGGGAGAAAATTCGAAAAAGGGAAGACGGAGAAAAAAAAATGCGCCGATTTTCAAACGTAGGTACATACTAAGAAGTATATACAGCATTTGTTGATGCTATTTCAAGCTTTTAGGCGTTACATAATATAATATATAATGAAGTACCTTAAATTGACCAATTCCTAAATGAAAAAAAGGGTGCATTTATACAGAAATAAATCCAGATCCATGAATGTGATACTTATTGAATCACAATCGCTTTAAACACTCATAATATGGCACCCTGATCATCAAAATCCTCCAACCTCCGGTTGACTGCTCTGTGGTGTAGTTTGATCAAAATTCTACCACGCCTACGAAGCTGTGACACCGCTAGTGGTGGTTCTTAGGGTAGAGTCGGTTAAAAATGAATTGACGTTAGTTTGTCTCGCTAAAATTCGAGAACGGCTGACTGAACGACTCGGCTGATTTTGATTTTGAAATATTCTTTGGAAGTCCAAGGAAGGTTTTTACGTGGTACGAAGGTCACCGGCTGAGCCGTGGATAGTAAAGAATACATACATGACGGCAATTTCATGTTTGTTTGATTGGAAGAGGGAGAAGCCCCTGCCCCTTCTATATTCCTGCTTATAGAATTTAATGCTTGAATTCATGAGGAATACTCAATAGAAATTTCTTAAACAACATAGGCAAACAGTTACTAAGGCAAGTATTTTTTAAATCACTTACCTACCAATATTTTATGACGAGACCTTTTAAAGTAATTTTGATTCCTTGAATTATTGAATTAGTAATTACTGGATAAAACAGAATCGTTCAGTGTCGAGTCAAATAACAACTTCACCTTTCCTAAAAGCCTAACAACGGTCTTATCCATAGAAATCATAAAAGACTCTTTAGTTAAAATGGGCTTTGTCTCTTTCTTACTAGTATAAAGGAGAGGTCAAAAGTGGGCTAGAATTTTGAACACCAATGTGATATAGCTCATTGGAAAGCTTATTTAATAAGCTGTTAGAATTTAACTAAACACGAATTTTAGGAGCAACCATTTTTGTAAAAATCAAAAAAATGTAATAGAAAAACAAAACGCACATTACCTTTAATTATCCGTTTCCTAAGCAGTATAAATATTGCAATCACGTCAATAATTGCATTCTGTGACAGTACTTTTCTCTTGTAATATTATTCTAGCTGCAGCTTAATGTAATTATGACGAAAAATATTTGTTATCTTATTAGTGCAATAACAAAACGCGTGGAAAAAAATATAATTACGGGAAACGTCATGATGTCATTGTCATTGATCAGTTTGATTGACAGCGTCGAAATAATTTTGATTTTTTTGGTTGCTCAATTGTCATTTGACCATGGGGTTGCCAATTGCAATAATCATAATATTGCATTAAGGATTGTTATTTTCAATTTCAATTTTTAAAAAAACGGGGGGGTGTAAAATTGTTTTAAATACACCAAAAAATTTAATTAATTATGCTCTATTAACCTATGTAACTCAGATTGCTGTTCAAATTTACAATTATTTTAATCCCAGGCTCTATACATTTTTTGAACGTCTCCTTTCAAGATGACAGACAAAGCCAAACGAATTATAAACCTATTTTAGCTATAATGAGCTTCTACGACGTTTATGAATACGGGGGTAGAAATATGATGCAAATTAATAAATAACTTCACGGTAACCTGCTACAGATTTCAAGTACCTATACAACTTGTATTAAAATAACTGATATCAACTAAGTAGGTATTCGTTTAATAGCCCTAAGAACTGCCCATAGCATACAAATTGTATTTTAATTACTATGGAATGTGTTCAACAACAATCTTGGAACTGTGTCAATAGAAAAACCTACCTATCTAAAGTGTTAGTCATTGAGTTATTATGTGCTTCGTATAACTGATCTGTGAAAAATTACAATGTAATGTTTATGTATTTTAAAAATTCAGCGAACCGAAAAATAAGGTTTTAGCGCACTCCTGTGTTATTATTTTAAGTAGTAATAAGCACTAGCAATCGACGTCGTTTTCAAATAAAGCCGGCGATATTATTAACTATCTCGACTAATATCGTCGGTTATCATAATATGCTTATACTATAACTGATATCTTCTGCTTATGCTAGCTATCTTCTAGCAATTATGTTTTAAGCTAGGGCTGCCAACCGTGGTGTTTTTACAGGACATGTCCTGATTGTTAGGGTCTCTTGAGCTGTCCTGGATGGTTTCTAAGCATTGTCCTGAGTTTTTAAAGAGTTCTCTATTGAACTATGTGCGCTAATACTGAAAACGTTCTCCAATCGTTTCACTGGACCCTGGTTTTATTGACCTTGTTTTTAGTGCATATAACAATTAGGTACCAACTGCTCTTCATAAAGTCCTGGGTTTAAACCGAAATATCCTGGTATTTCTATCTTCAATTCCTGGATTTCAAAGTTTCGAGATAGCAATCAACTGATGATACTGATGTACTCGTATTATGATGATATCACACATGTTTTTAGATCATAGGAACCAAATGTTATACATACATAGGTCATTTGTGTACGTTGGAGCAGGTACCTACCTACTACCTATTTATGAGATGCCAATGCTATTAAAATTTCGACGCTCTAAAATGGAATGGTTTCAAATTAATAATTTTACCTACCGGTTAACTTGTTTTAGCACCAAAAAACCTATCTAAATAATAAAGTTGCTTAAGTAACTAGTTAAGCAATTAAATGCTCAGGAGCATCATATTAGTTCTCATACTACAAACTTATTAAAAGTTCTTAATTAGTTGTACATAGATGTTTATTAGCAATAGGCTCTATCTGCACAACTTCATACTCATATAAGTGTATTCCTTACTATGGATTGGAATAGTAACAACGGGAAGCGCGGGAAACCTAAAAATTGGCTGACGCGGTTTTTTAGTGTTTCAGATAAAAAAATATTTTACGTAACTCTTTACCCAGGATAAGGTTTAAAATTAAACTCTTTTTATGTAATTGTATGTATGTAATATAATTTTGTACATTTTTATGTAAATATAAGTATATTTATAAATTAGTGCCAGAAGAGCTTGGTAAGTTTTAGTACATAGTTTTTCACTACCATGGATCCCCCCGGGGATCCCGGGGGTACAATACCCGACATTGCCCACAATGTTACTATAGATTATAATGCTGAAACTAGCATGGACACAGATGCTTCATCCGTGTCATTAATGGGCGACAAAAGAAAACGAATTGCGGCGAAACGTATTTGCAGGACGTGCAACAAAAAACATACAAAACGCACTAAAGATGGTAAAAAGATCGACGGATATTGCGGTTGTGGTTCCGACGTAGAAAAGCCCGTTCAGCCCCCAGTAGTTCCTCCTCAACAGCCACCAGTAAGGTCTTTGTTTACCAACAGTGACTCTGCCCCATATGTTGTACATATTGTAAAAGAAACACAGTCTCAAAATGATGGTACCACATTACACCCGGTTACATTTGGTCGATTTTTAAAGAAACACAACATAAAAAATGTTATCAATGGTAGTTTAAAACGCATTGGCAGAAATCGCCTATCTATTTCCTTCAATCAGTTAAATGACGCCAACACTTTCCTCAGTAACACTGATTTAATAACCAGCAACCTAAAAGCATTTATCCCTTCTTTTATCATTACGAGAATAGGTATAGTTAGAGGTATCCCTTCGGATTGGTCTGAAGAAGAAATAAAAGAAAACACTAATATTCCTACAGGCTGCGGCCCCATTATCAAAGTGAGACGATTAAATAAAAAGGTAGTAGTTGATGGTGTTACATCTTTTAAAGCAACAGAAACTGTAGTTTTATCCTTTGATGGTCAGGTTTTGCCAAAAAGAATTTTTGTATGTTATAACTCATTGCCTGTAGAATTATACATTTATCCAACAGTTCAGTGTTATAATTGTTGTCGTTACGGACACGTTAAGGCTCAATGTCGTTCAGTTCCAAGATGTTTTCGATGTGGACAAGGCCATTCCGGCCATGGCTGTTCAGCTGATGAGGATGATGTGCAATGTTGCCTCTGCAACGGTGCACATCTTGCTATTGACAAGAAATGCCCTGAGTATGTTCGGCAAAGAAATATAAAAGAAGTTATGGCAAAATCATGTATTTCTTATCTAGAGGCTTCAAAATTACACCCTCCCATTTCTAGGGTCTCTTATGCAGATGCTGTTCTTGCTACTTCATTTTCATCTTCCCCTGCATATCCGCAACCCACAGCCCTTCCTGTTAATTTGCCATCACCTGTAAAAAACACTTCATTTAGCTATAAAAAAACCACTTTTAGTAAACCTCGTCCTCCTCCTAGCCCAAGAAAGGGATATGACAAGGACGCTCATAGAAAAATAATCAGCGAATATTCGATGCCTGAGCCATCTAATGGGTGTGCCATTACAAATAAAAGTAAAGAAAATGATACAGAAATTAACATCAATGATTTCCTTTCCTCCTTAATTACTTTGCTTTCCCAATTTCAAGTTTTACCGTCAAACGCTGCCCCACTACTTGAAGCATTTTCTTCTTTTATTAAAAACAATAATGGATCAGTCCGCAATAATTCAGTGGAATTGTCGTAGTCTTATATCAAAAAAATCTGATTTAATCCATATAATCAATAAATACAAACCATTTATCATAGCAGTCCAAGAAACATGGTTAAAACCTGAGTCCATATTCAGGATTCCAGGTTATGCATGTGTCAGAGAAGACCGCTCTGATGGTTATGGTGGGGTAGCATTGCTTATCCGCCACCCAGTATTATTTTCTCACTTTAGTATTCCACCTCACAACAATGATTACTCTATTATTGCAGTTACTGTTAAGAACATATGCTTTGTTTCTATTTATATTCCCCGTCCAACTAATGACATATTATCTGAAATAGACACAATCATAACGGCTCTTCCAAGACCATTTATATTAATCGGAGACTTCAACTGTCATCATCAAACTTGGGGAAGCTCTGTTTCAAATAGTTATGGCAATTTAATTTTAGACATAGTTGACTCCCATAATTTATGTATCTTAAACTCGGGCTCCCCAACAAGGCGTTCAGCCCCAACGGAGGGGCTCAGTGCACCAGACCTATCAATCTGCACTTCGGATCTTGCATCTTTGATTACTTGGAGATCCCTCCCTTATACATACGGAAGCGACCACTATCCTTTACTTTTAGATTTTGCTTTTGCGGTTGAAACTCAACCTAAACGTAAATCCCGTTTTAAATACAAACTAGATAACGCTAATTGGCATTTGTTCAAACAACGTTTAGATGACAAGCTGTCACAACTTCCCAATGTCACTCAGGGCTCCGAACATGAATCTGCCATTGCCATGGCAAATGTCATTATAGAGGTCGCGGATGCAACATTCCCGAAAAAGTCTAGCCATCATAATTATATTCCATCCCCTCCCTGGTGGGATAATGATTGCACTCAAGCTATCAGGGATCGCAAGGTGGCCGAACTAAGGTATAGGGAGTTTGCTTCAAACGAAAACTTTGAGATTCTTTGTAACTCCATCCGAGAAACTAGAAAGCTATTTAGGAAAAAGAAACATGAAAGTTGGAGAGTTTTCTGTTTATCCTTATCCCCCCAAACTAGGCCGTCTGCAGTTTGGCAGAACATCAGGAGATTTAGATCTGCGTTTAAAGAAACATGCTCTGCAACGCTTCCATTACCTCTAGCTGATTCATTTTTGGATAAACTTTCTCCTCCCTCAGTGGCTGAGCAAATCCCTTTATTAATAGGACCACCGGTAAATACTGAAGATACACTAGGTTTCATTAGTAGTTTATTTACCCTTTCAGAACTCAAAGCCATAGTTAATAACTTTAGTAAAGAATCCACTCCTGGAGAAGACGGAATTCCCTATTCTTTTTTTTCTCATCTTAGTGACAGTTTCCTTTCTTACCTACTAGATGTCATCAATAACATCATGATTACTGGTAATGTACCTTCTTCTTGGAGAGTACAAGAAGTCATACCGATTTTAAAACCTGGTAAAGACTCATCAGATGTTTCTTCTTATAGGCCAATTGTTTTATCTCCCGTTGTCACCAAAATCGTTGAACACCTAATTAAAAACCGGTTGGAGTGGTACATTGAGAGTAACCAGCTGTTAAGTCCTTCTCAATATGGCTTTCGCCGTGGTAAAAGCACTTTGGACAGTGTCAGCATATTAACAACTGATATTAGGTTAGCATTCTTATCTAAAAAATCAGTCGTGGCTGCTTTCTTAGATATTACTTCTGCGTATGATAATGTAGTATTAAGTATTCTATATCAAAAATTAAATGCTCTTAATATCCCTGTAATCCTGTCTAACTTTATTATTAATATTTTGTCCAGTAGATACATACATCTGCAAACTCCGAACGCCGACTCTTCAGAAGACTCTTTCCACACAAGGCGTAATTTAACACGCATTGTGTGGAAAGGTTTACCGCAAGGCTCAGTGTTAAGTCCAATATTATACAACATTTACGCTTATGATCTAGAATCCTCTTTAAATGGCCCTGTTAGTGTTTTACAGTACGCTGATGATTTACTTATATACTGTTCTCACCAATCAATCGAGTCCGCTTGTACTTCTCTGTCCTCGGCACTCAATAGTTTGAAAACTTGGTTAGATTATAACGGTCTTGAACTTTCTTCATCCAAGAGCTCCGTTATGCTGTTTTCCAGAAAACGTCTTCGTTCTCCTGTTCTCGTATATTATGATAGCCAACCAGTCCCATTAAAGAGCCATGTTAAATTCTTAGGAGTAATGTTAGATTCCAAACTTTTAGGTGTTCCACACTGTGACTATATAAATTCGAAATGCGAACGCCTTCTAAACATTATTAGATGCCTAGCAGGGGTATGGTGGGGTGCTCACCCTTATACTTTAAAACTTATTTATAACGCGCTCATACGTAGTGTCCTAGACTACGGTACATTTTTATTGGCCCCTGGCAATTTGGCTGCATTTGCTAAAATTGACCGCATTCAGGCTAAGGCTCTCAGAATAGTATCTGGGGCTATGAAGTCAAGTCCTATCAATGCTCTACAAATAGAATGTGTCGATCCTCCTATGTTCCTTCGCCGTCAGTATCTATGTGATAAATTCTTGTTTAGAGCTTTTCAATTTTCTAACCATCCCTTATATGATAAACTTAAGGCTCTGTCTACTCTTATTGAAACATGTAATTCCTGGTCTCATAAACCACTTCCATGCACTGTTGTCAGTTTTCGTAAGTTTATGTCCTTACAAGCCCCCACGCATCGATCTCCTACACACCCTCTCTTTTCCAGCGACCTAGAATCTCTAGTAAGATCTATTGACATAACATATAACTTCGGCATAGATAAAGACACCTCCATGGCTAATGAAAGATTTAACATCATCTTAAATAATGATTGGAAAGACTACCAATACATTTATACGGATGCCTCTAAAAACTCTTCTTCAGGTAACGTAGGTGTTGGGATATTCCACCATCAATCTAAAATAGTTCAAAAGGTGAAATTCCCTCCACAGACCTCTGTTTTTACCGGTGAATGTTATGGCCTCCTCAAGGCCGTAGAATTAGTCCTTTTATTACAGTTAAAGAAAACCATAATTTTTACCGATTCTATGAGTGCGCTACAATCGTTATCGAAGTTTCCTTTTAAGTTAAAAACCGTTTTCCCTATTATCATTAAGTTACGTCAGCTTTTAAACATGTGCAACATCTCGGGTTACTCTGTTTGTTTTGCGTGGATACCTGGTCACAGTAACATCTCTGGTAACTGTAGAGCAGATAAACTGGCCAATGAGGCTGTCGTCGATGGTGATATGTTTCCTTATAAAAACTTTTGCCATGACCTTGGCTCTTTACCCACAGACTATCTTCAAGATTCTTGGAATAGCCTCTGGGCGGAGAGTTCTACGGTAAAGGGCAAATATTACAAAACAGTCCAGCCTTCTATCCCGAGCAAACCGTGGTTTTTCAAACTAATTTATAATAAACGTTCAACTTCCTCACTTATACGCATGCGTTTGGGCCACAACAGCACACCGGCGCATCTTGCCCGTCTCAAAATCTTACAATCTGACGAATGCGAATGTGGCATCGGTGTAGCTGATATAAATCACATATTTTTTTCCTGCCCCCTCTATGATTCCTATTCATTTTATAATAGTTTGATATCTATTCCTGTCCCTTTACCTACTTCTATCCAGTTACTTCTATATCATAATAACCCTCGTATATATTCTAATCTAGTTGATTTTATAAACTTAAACACCAACTTAAAAATTTAATCCTTCCCAAATCCTATCCTGGTTTTTCCATCCGCTCTAAATTAAATTGTTTTAATGTTTTATAAGTTTCCTTAACTTTGATATTGGCAAATGGTCTACAACCGAGCCATTAAAAAAAAAAAAAAAAAAAAAAAAAAAAAAAAAAAAAAATAGTAACAACGATATAGATGCAAGGTGCACTCCGTCAAAGCAACGTAAGAGTGATGACAGCCATTCCTGGACTAGCTTGTGTCATGTTTGTCATTCTCATTACAATCTACATAGGGTAATGAAAGGTACCTATATTTATGATGATGACAATGGCTCTGACAGAACTCGAGCATGAAGTAGTGTTCGCAATGAGTTTCGTTGGTATCCGTAGTGTGTTGGTGTGGAGGAAGGGCGCGCATGCAGGGTCAGCGGCCGCACCGCGGTCGGCGCGGGCGCGCGGAATTCGAACTATGCGTATGAAATGAAAGTGGCCGCATCGTGAAAGCGCGCGCATCCACTACAGTCGTTCGTGGTGCCGTTTATCGGCACTCTACTCACCATGAATTGACAAAATCCAAAGTAGTCACATGTAACACACAATATTATTCCAGAGTAAACCGCATCCATTAACACTTCACTGTACGGTATAGTCGCGCAAACGTGCGAGTTCAAGAACGTAATTTGCGAGGAAGCGCGCCGTGGTTGGGCGCCCTAGTACGACTGAGTGAAGCGAAGCGGGCGCGTGGGTCGGCGGCAAAGGCACGCGCGGGGCGCGCCGCGGCTTCGGATCGGTGGAATGTGGCAAGATAGCAGGCGCGCGGGTACCGGCCGAGGCCCGCTGTAGGCTGGAGCCTCCGAGTGGGTACGACGCGACTTGGCGGCGTCGTTGAGCGGAAGGAATGCGCGCGGTCTACCTTTGGGCCTGCCCATCAAAATAAATAGAATTTCCAAACATACGAGGCCGCGACCACGATGACCTGCCAATTTAGGGAATCTTAATCTTGGGTTTAGTTTGGTATAGGAATACTGATATTGGGCATGTAAGTTTATTCGGCTATGTAAATACTGTGGCACATAACAGATTAGGCTTAGGCTGACTATGAAATAGTAGAATACCCTTTAGTGTGGGCATGGGCATGGGGTTGCTCTTGTCTCTTGATTAAGATCCACACACGTTTGGCAAGAAGTGTGGGATGTGACATGTCCAATGTTCAGGCCGGCTGAAGTCAATAAAAAGGAGACTTAGAACCGAAATCAGAGCATAGTTGCATATAACTCTCGGTCATAGTTTTGGAATTAAATATTGATACAGTAGGTAATGAAATGTGGGGTTAAAACTATACATATAGTTGCAATTATTACTATTTGTTATAATTTATAATCACAGACTACTAAGAGAACCTATTTATAATCGCTTTAGTATAAAAGGAGTACGTTTATGGTACATGTACCCATAGATTTAGCATCGTGTACCACTACAACGGCTGCTGTAGGTACATACTCTATGCTGTACGTGGTGGATATGAGTATATCATAGATTTAGGATATTATTATTTCTATGGATTTTATAGTCTTTGGACACTGCTATCAACTGTCTGCAGATTTTATATCATAGAAATAGGATATACTCCAGAATGGGTTGGTATATCCTAAATTTATGTTTTATATACTCTTTGATTGTCTGCACAGACTACTAAGCGTTTATATGCTCTTTGAGACTACTTAGAGAACAGTGAACACAGACTTACTAGAGATTTAGAGAATCTTACTGGATTGTCTGCATGTCTGTGCAATGGGGTGGAAAATATGATATTTCTATTTAAAATTATTACTTACTTTTTACTGTAACATATTTTCTTTTTTATGCCTTTTTAAATTCAATATATTTCATGTGACTTCCTATTTCAACGCAAAGTAAACTTAAAAATTATTTGTAAAGGTAACACGTAAAACTTTAAAGTTATCGTTATTTTTTATAGTTTCAAGTAAAACCGTCTGAAGCGTGTAGTTACTGAAATAAATATCATTTACTAATCCGTTATCTAAGCCTTCGGTAACAAACCTTGAATAATAATGTCAATTCAAAGTACAAGTTTCTTGAAGAAACAACGGCGTCGAAAAAGCTTAGAACAGAGCAACCCGGACAAAATTATGAATTTAATTATGAGCCTGACTGATGAGACGTCGGCTCTTCTGCAAATAAAAATAAATGTCTATGTAAGTATAAACAATTAGAGCAGCGGTATCGACGTCGGTTTTGAAATTAAGGTCGCAGGTTGGAACCCCGGTTGTTCCCACCCACGCTTCTCATTTTTGTGTAAATAGTTCCATCGTCGCAGCTCAATATCGGTGAAGGAAAACATCGTAAAGAAATCGGCATGTCTAAGATCTAATCATTCGAGGACGTGTGACTTTCACCAACCCGCACTTGGCCTCCTTGAGAAAATTAAAACTTAAACTCTCTCAACTGGTGGTGCTCTAATGTCTCTGCTTAGCCTAACAGGGATAAAGCGTGATTGTATAATACGTATCGTAAGATACTATGCGCAGTATTTCTCTAAAGCCATTTATCCTGCGTTGTACAGGTGATATTCGTAATAGGGGGCGAATTTATTTCCGTTAATAGTTCAGATTCCCTAACGTAGAGCTGATGCAAAGCGATGGGGTGGTGACATTATCTCACCCCCTATATTAGGTACCTAATTACCGAAGTCTATATTACCCAAAAATCAAAAATACAAAACATATCAATGAAACGTATTTGTAATTCCACAACTTTCGTATGACTGCATCGAAATAAATACGTCCCTAATTTAGTTTGTGAAAAAGAAAAAATATGACTCCTGTTTGCGCGCTTGAGACATCTCTCAAACGCGACATATTATTTCGAAAAAAGTAGATAGAGATAAGTCTACCACTCAAGGAACGACATGCAACGAGTAGTCTATAGCAACCGACATCATATTCGATTTCATTAGTTTTCTGATTATATGAAAATTAGTTTTCAATCGACAGTCGCCATTTTTTATATATTTATTATGTCGCGTTGAAAAGCCCGAGAATTGTGGTCCTGGGTCGGCATTATTCGCGCTGGGGCGGCCCGGCACGCAGGTACTTTAATAATAATAGCGTACATACAGATACTAAAAAAAAAATGTGTTAATTTGTTCATTTAGATTCTGATTAATTACAGTTAGAAGAAGAATGTAAAGCATATAAAATATTTCAAGTTATAGCGAATACGGAACGTATGGAAGCCTATATTGATGCGATTAGCGGAATTCCATTACCGAAGAAATACAAAATAAGAGTAAGCAACCACCCATGTAAGGTATATAATACTGTATAAAAGTCGGTACCTAGTTAAGATAATAGTAGGGGAGCCGAAGATCCTAAATGTCGAGCGTCGTCAATACTTAGTCGTCTTTAAAGATTAAATGGTAGTACAAAAAAGGTTACATCATGTCCACCTCTTCAGCGGTGGCAAACAGCTTTTCATTTTTTTTAGGTTTCTTCTTCCAAAGCGTAATAAAATTATAGAGTGTGCTTCTCCTGGCATCTTTAATTTATTTTCACCAAAAAAAATTAACCAAACTAAAGTTGATCCAGGTGACTTGAAAGCATCGTGAATTTGTAGCGCTCCCTTTTCCTTGCTCCGGGCTCAAATCGCCTGATTCTTGATATAATGATAACAACATTGTACTGTACAACATCATACATTATTCTGACGTAAATATGACGACAAATATTTTTACCCGAAATTGACGACAAATATTTTTACCCGAAATTGACGACAAATATTTTTACCTAACAAATATGTCTCAGAAATATTTTGATTGGCTACTGTAAACTCGTGGCCCTATTTAAAAAGCTAATATTTGGTGTAGGTATTCAACAGAGCGCAAGGTGTCCCCTATCTCTTAATCTGAAGCCCTGGAGTAAATCCCGAAAGCCCCACTACGGCTCCCCTATTATAAAGTAACTTTGATAATAAAAAAATCAAGGGAAAAGAGAACCGAAAAGAACAAAGTAAAATAAATGATAGTTCATTTTTGGAAATTATTTACATTTTTCAGATGTCCCCAAGGCTTGTTGATACGCTAAAATATAACATCGAACAATGTGAAGCTCTGTCTAACTTTGATCCAGAAATACAAAACTTTATTGGAACACCTGTAAGTATCTATCTATATTAAAATATTTCATTCCTTCCATAAACCAGTTTTACACTCTTAGCGGACGTCAGTGTTATTTAAAATACCATTTTGATTTTAAGTAGGTACTTACATTTTTTTTTAAATCTGATCTCTACGTTCAATGAACTACGCGTTGATGTCTTTTGTTCTGCCCTCGACAAAATTTCATAATAAGTTTGTGTATGTTTTTGTAAACCTTACCGATTACTACATTGAATTATCTTTATTAGTCTCATATGATAACAATTTTATTCACTTGATATTTTCCACTAATACTAGACGAAAAAGTTTTTTTTAAATAGGCTTGCACATTGCTACAATTTGCCTGAAGTAAAGCAATGATGCACTCATACGAATGATTTCCGGTGAGAAGGTGGCAGTAGAATGTGGCTCCATAATATGTTAGAGACCAAAAGGAGCAACAATTCCGACTCACTTTCAAATGGTGTCACCAGACATCGCACCGTGCGGTGCAGCGGTGGTGCAGCATTGTCCTGTGGGTGATCACTAATCACGGTCGAAGCCTACCACCATTTTATTGTCACCTGATTTGCACCACCACCGGATTTGGTGACTCAGTCCCCAAAATTGCATGCATTTAAATATATATCCTACTAATATTATAAATGCGAAAGTAAGTGTGTGTGTGTGTGTGAAGGTTTGTTACCGCGTATCTCCATAACCGCTCAACCGATTTTATTGAAATTTGAAATGTAGGTAGTGTATACCCTAGAATCGGACATAGGCTAACAATATTTTCAAAAATCATCCCCTAAGAGGGTTAAATAGAGGGGTGAAGTTTGTATGCAACTTTTTATTCCTTGGTCCTATTCATTTAAAATTCGGTACACATAAACCTTAAGACAAATAATGAGATACGGGTTTTTTATTTTTCCATAATTACCCCTATGAGGTGTGGATAATGAGTTTTATCGGTAAAAATTTAAGTTTCTCTGGATCTGTATAGTCTCAAGTCCGATTCACTCCAAATTTGGCACACATATACCTTATAAGAAATCATGAAACACGTGTTTTTTATTTTTCCAAAACTACCCCCTGTGGGGGTGTTAAATGAGGTTATTTGGAAAAATTAAATATTGCATAACTGTTTAGTCCTTGGTCCGATTTCCTTCAAATTTGGTATAAATAAAGCTCAAAACAAATAATGAAACACGTGTTTTTTATTTTTTCATTTTTTTTTTATTTTCATCCTAATACTAAGCGGGCAAAGCCTGAGAAATTATTTTGAGGGTGATTTTCTTCAAAGTTGATATCATAACTCCTTCGTAATTTTGATCTAAATTACTTTTTATTTTGACACAATGACATGTTAAACTCAATGCTACGAATAGAATTCGAAATTTAAATTTCATTTCTTATAAGTATGGTCTAAGAGCAGTAGTATTTTTAAGAAACGCCTATTGATTTATGGATATACTTATGGGCGCTTGACGATTTCAAAATGTTGTTTACACTCCTACACTACTGAACTAATTTTGTATGGAGATTGTTCGAGAAACTATCCTTTGATAGTTTTATCCGACTGCGAAAAAAGGGATTAATGGTCTAGGGCGATAACCAACATCCGCGGGCGAAGCCGCGGGCGGAAAACTAGTTTAAAATAAAAATTAAGAAATATTTATTCTCTTTTATACGCATTCTTGTTGCAGACGCAGAATACAGACATCACAAAGAAGAAGATACAGCTGGTTCCAGTGAAGGGAAGTTCATTTTCAGTCATATACTGTGTAGTGAAACCAAATGCTCCGGCGGAGAAAGTTGTTCAATATGTCAAAGAGTGCGCCCTGTAAGTTTAGGTTTTACGAGGTTATTAGCCAGTCTGTAAGTTTTTCAGTCATCTTGCAGAAACTATGTACGCATTACGTGGGTAGGTTGATATTAGATAATATATGGTATCTTTCTTACTTGAGAGTAGAAGGTGTCAAAAGAACGCCAACATGTAATAAACTGCAAATCGTAAGCTATGTCGCTATAGGCCGACCGTTTAACTCGCGTATCGCCATCTGAGGTACAAAGTCATAAAACATTAATTAAATCTCTATAAAGAACTATTTAACCACAGATAAAAGTAATGTAAGACTATTCGTCACTAATATCCATATCGCTTGAATCATCATCACTGTCTGTGCAGCTAGAGGAGTCAGAATTTTGGCGATAGGCGATACGCGAGTTAAACGGTCGGCCTATAGACACCCATGCATGTCCCACGGCCATGTCATTCGACTTCTGATCTTACATTCCACTATCTTGAGATCCGAACGCTTGTAAAAAAATAGCATTACTTACTCTACCGATTTTACAGGTTCACTTGGCCAACATTAAGCAAATCTATATCTCTAGAATTTGAGCGTACTTTAAAGCTAAAATGTCAGCAATTGTTAAAAGTTGCCAAGAAACTCTTTACACAGGCAAGTTTTTAAAATATGTCTCTAAATATGCTTTTTCTCTTTTTTAACATCATGTATGTATACCAACCAATGTTTTTTCCAAAATCTAGGTGGCTACTCTTGAGACCGTTTTGGAAATAGCAAAGGACCAAGCCAAGCTGTTGATGAAGGCTGAGTATTGTAGCGTGATGCTAGTAGATATTGATAAGATGGAGTTATACGATACGTGCCCTCAGCTGAAAGTAATGGTGCCTGTTTTAGTAAATTTTTAAATCTTTATATCGATATTTCTGTTTAATTCTATCTTTCTATTAGACTGAATCTGTGGAGCGTCGATTCCCTTTTAATATTGGCGTAGCTGGTGAAGTAATGCGCACAGGCATGCTGATTAATGTCAGATGTCCGAAAGAGCATCATATGTTTATGCCTGCAATAGATTGCGTACCAGGGATTAACTGCCGGTAACATTAACACAACATCCATTTTTTAAAGGTATGTTAAAGGACCTTCATTTATTGATGTCTAAGAGTTTTGCCAGGAATCTTCTCTGTTTCCCGATTCGAGAGAAAACAGGAATTATAGGTATTGGACAGTTAATGAACAAAATAGATGACCCTTACTTCGATGCCATGGATGAGGAAATGGCTTTAGCGTTTAGCATATACTGTGGCGTTTGTATCACTCACTCTATGGTGTACCAGAAGATACAAGAGGCTCATGTTAGAAATGCTCTTGCTAATGAGCTGGTGATGTATCATATGAAGGTACGTAGGTCCTGTATATCTTTGCTTGAAGCATAGGTTTTAAACAAAATGGCGAATTTTTATGCTAGTTTGGAATTCAAACGTATTATCTATAATTATCTATACTAATGAATTTGTTTGGTTGGTTAAACGCGTACCTAAATCAGGGCTACTAGTCCGATTCGAATTTTTTTTACAGATTAGAGATTACAAAAAAATATTTTATATATTTAAATGTTAATTAATGGGCAATGTTTATTGCATTTCAGTCAGGTTGTTATTTATAAATTATAGCTGATTCTTACATTTAAATACAAAACTAGCCTGTAGGTTACAGATAAGGAAGTGGAGCAAGTAGTGAATTGTCCCAAACGTCACGATCACCCACGCTTATGGAGTTTACATTTCAATCAAAGTGAACTTCCACCGTCAGAATTGCCGTGTTATGTATTAAAAATGTTCACCGACCTTGGATTTGACAAAAAGTAAGATAAAATTCAGTTTAATACTCAAATTAAATCTACATAAAGTAAATATTGAAAGCAAATATAATTACACGCACTTTAAATTATAGGATAGTGTACTAGGACCATAATATTGGTAATACTATTTATAAACATTACCAGGTATAAAATGAAGCACGCAAAGTTATGCCGTTTCATCGTGTCAGTAAGGAAGGAGTATCGCCAAGTGCCGTACCACAATTGGATGCATGCGTTCTCAGTAGCCCAGTGGTCTTACGCTGCCCTCGTTAATTACCACCTAGTCCAACTTGGATATTTCAAGTAAAGCCCTTAATTATAAATCGCGCTTTCAAAAATCAGTCCCTAATGACGTAAGTCGACAACGGTAACGACGTCGCTTACAGCGAATCCGACGACTAACCCAATGAAAACCACGACGCCATTGGCACTGAAGGTAATGCAAACGACGATGACGCCAACGGCTAAGCTTTAATTGACGGTGACTGACGCCGAAAACGATCCTGACCGATACTAACAGCTAAGCCTTTACCGATAGAACGCTACACATCAGCCTACACTACAAAAGACAGCGAAAACGTTGACGCTAAAGACGACGTAGTCTATACTGACATTTAAGCTAACCACCGAAATTAATGTAAGTCTTTACGTAGCGATCCTTAAACTTAACAACTCTGTGTGCAGTGATTTGCAAGCGTTGATGTTTTTGTTGGCGGGACTGATGCACGATTTGGATCACCGGGGCTCCAGTGCTAGCTTCCAATTAAATGGACGTTAGTATATTTTCTGCGTTTAAATATTGTTGTTATGCATTAAATGGCTAACTCACAAGACCTTTCATTAGAAACTACTTTGGTGGCTCTATACTCAAGCGAGGGCAGTGTGATGGAGCGCCACAGGCTCTCGCAAGCAATGTGCATCTTGAACACGGAGGGGTGTGATATTCTCGAGTCTTTACCGCGAAGAGACTTCGATATGGCAATTATGCTGCTAAGGGATTTTATTTTAGCTACCGACCTGTCTAATTTCCTCAAGTGAGTGTTTTCCTTTGCTTATTTAAGTAGACGTGGTCAAGTAGGTTATAGGTACACTATAGGTAGATAGTAAACCCACGTATTTATTTGATAAAATCCTTTGCATTTTAAGGAGTCTTAATGATTTTAATGCGATTGCACAAAACTACCAGAAATCCAAAAGCACACATAAAATGGTTCTCCAGTGTATACTAATGAACGCTGCTGATCTTAGCGACTATATCAAAGATTGGAATAATGTCAAAAGGACAGCGGTAAGATCATAATTTATTTTATAATGCCCAGTTAAGTAAAACCTACATTTATATATATTTAAAGTCGTTTAAGAGGATCGATTTGGATGTTTTTTGTATGCGTTTGGGTGGACCCTTGGATGGTTTAGATTCACAAATCAGCCCGGAAGAGGGCGTTGCAGTCGGCAACATCTGTCAGGTCCGCTAGTGCATAGTAAATTGTTATCGTTATCCTAATTAGTCCATTGAAATGTTACATTTTTTAGGCCTAACCTTGCATTTTTTAGAGGACGCAATTTTATTTTTTTGATGTGTAGGGGGGGTTAGTGTAAGGCTAAAACCAAGTTTGTGGGGTCGCCACCCTTGTCCCACGGCCGCCATCTTGAAAATAGGGGTTGAAATGGTTTTTACGAGATATCTCGTAAACTATTTATTTAATAAAAAAAATTTGTTAACATTTTTTATTGCAAATTAAATTCTCTACAACTTTGGTCCAGTAACTTTTTGTCGTAAAATTATAAATAAAAAAGTTATAAGCGAAAATATTCAGTTTGAGAAAAAAAAATCTATTTTTCGAAATAACTTTTTTTTTATCATTTTACGAAAAAATAACATCAGATCATTTTTGTAGATCGTTTTTTAAGGAACAACTTTTATATAGAACATTTTTTCATTAAGTCAATAGCTAAGGTTTTACAGCGCCCCGAAGTGAGTACTATTTGTCAGTATTCTTAACTATACCTATAGTATACATGTATACTAATAATGTGTCATCATTTATTATTTTTTTTTCTTTTTTATTGTTATTGTAATTTTTTTAATTATAAATTTTGCAATATTATTAAGAATTAAGTAATGACTCTTTTCCACGTCAATACAGGATTTTAAATTATTGATTTTTAAAATAATTTAGAATCTGATGGCCGTTAACAGGAATGCTGTTCAGGTAGAAAAAACCCATGTTACCGTGGGGGAATAAAAGAACAGCTGCGGATAACTTGCTGTTTCTTCATGCTTTTTCCGGATGTGACACAACTTCAGCTCCTTACAATATCGGTAAAATGAAATTTGTGAAAACCCTGGAAAAACATTTGGAGTTTGCAAGTGGAACGGCTTTGTTTCTCAACAAGAGAGTTGACCCTGCTTTGCTCACTGTAATTGGGGAACGTTTTTTTATCGCTTTATACGGTGGTAATAAAGATGATAATTCTCTCGACAGCCTAAGATACAAACAATTCGCCAAATCAGTGACTAAAAGTACATTTCACTTATCTTCACTTCCTCCCACACAAGACACAGCTCGCTTTCATACCTTCCGAGTCTACCATCAGGTCCAGTTGTGGCTTGGTCATTATAATGATCCTGAAGACTGGGGCTGGAAAAAATGTAGAAAATTATTGATGCCAGTGCAGAACTCTAAACCTCCAGCACCTCCTGAGCTTCTAAAATTGATCTTTTGCAAATGCAAAGGAAACTGTGGAGCGATGTGTGGATGTCGAAAAGCAGGGCTGAAATGTTCTGCAGTATGCTTCCATTGCTCTGGCGAAACTTGCAGCAACGTAATGCAACTCGAAGAATTAATAAATGAGAATGACTTCGATGATGAACTGCCGACATTAACACCCCTTCCTTCTCCAGCTCCCTCACTGATATGTAATTCAGAAAGCCTACCAGATGCTGAGCCGCAGCGTGGTCCATCGAAAAGACTAAGGACGGAGTAGTTTTAATTTAGAAAATCACCGTGGATTATGCCTATTGGGGATACCACGTAAAAAAAAAACGCGCCTCCAGACTCTACCTCTTGGGTGGTGGGGAAAAGAGTCATTACTTAATTCTTAATAATATTGCAAAATTTATAATTAAAAAAATTACAATAACAGAATAAAAAAGAAAAAAAAAATAATAACTGATGACACATTATTAGTATACATGTATACTATAGGTATAGTTAAGAGTACTGACAAATAGTACTCACTTCGGGGCGCTGTAAAACCTTAGCTATTGACTTAATGAAAAAATGTTCTATATAAAAGTTGTTCCTTAAAAAACGATCTACAAAAATGGTTTGATGTTATTTTTTCGTAAAATGATAAAAAAAAAGTTATTTCGAAAAATATAATTTTTTTTCTCAAAATTCTGAATATTTTCGCTTATAACTTTTTTATTTATAGTTTTACGACAAAAAGTTACTGGACCAAAGTTGTAGAGAATTTAATTTGCAATAAAAAATGTTTACAAATTTTTTTTATTAAATAAATAGTTTACGAGATATCTCGTAAAAACCATTTCAACCCCTATTTTCAAGATGGCGGCCGTGGGACAAGGGTGGCGACCCCACAAACTTGGTTTTAGCCTTACACTAACCCCCCCTACACATCAAAAAAATAAAATTGCGTCCTCTAAAAAATGCAACCCCAAATGTAACTTTTCAATGGACTAAATAAGCTAGGCACCTACCAACGCTTTTAAAATGGAGAAAATATGGGTTTCAGGCAGCTGTCTTAACAGAATTCTTTAAACAAGCTGAAGTTGGGAAAAAACATGCTGAAATACCAGCCTATATGCTCGATACTAAGAAAAATTGTGTCATCCCGGATTTGCAGATTGAATTTCTGCAAGATATTTGCGTACCGCTGTTTACGTAAGTCATACGATTTTTTTTGGTCCTACTTGCTTGATACCTAATAAGATCATAATAAAGATAATGAAGAGAACATCATGAGGAAAGTTCACCTAAAACACCGAGACATCCACCTACCCGTATTAGGCTCAGCGTGCGTGAGTCGATGGCATGCGATGTCGGTGAGTGTGTTTCAACTTTTAAGATAGTCAAGAAAAAAATACGTGACTAGTAGCTAACTTACTTACTTATTTAAGCTTTGTAAGGTCAAAATACGCGGAAGAAGAAAATAAGTTTAAACATCATTATTACTGTTATTACACTTTCGTGCTAGTGTTTTTTTTTTATTCTGCAATAGGCTTGCGCTTGACTACAACTTGCCTGATGTTAAGCAAAGACATAGTGTACGATAGGACGCGCCAGCCCAATATACCGATTGACTCGTGATTACGAATGATTTTCACATAAAGGAGTAAAAATTCCGACTCCCCCTTTTAAATGGTGTCTGAAAACGGTGCGCTTGGCGGTGCGGCTTTGTCTGGTGTGTGGTCTGGCTACACACGGCCGAAGCCTACCACCAGTTAATTATTACCAGTAAAGATAATTACCAGTTGATTGATTGTCACCTGATTTGAACCACCCGGAGACCACGTGTGGGGATTCGGATAAAAGGTGCACTCCCCGGACGAAGGTGACCTAACCTCCAAAAATTTTAGATTCTTAAGGAAGAGGCGTTTGTAATTTAACTTTCCATTATTCGGCGCTGTAGCCGATTTGTTTGGGGAAGTGGACAGTCCAACTTAACAACTTCTAATATCAATCTGATTATATTCGTGCGGGATCCAAGACAATGTAAGTATCCTAGGATTTGGTGGATTTCAAAAACCTCCGTCTTCCTCTTTATACGTGTCGCTGTCGATCATTGCTTGCTGGAGTAGCAGTTGCGGGATTACAGTGGTGGCTTAAGGCATACCTATTGGTAGCCTGTTCATGTTTAAAGCCCTCAACACACAATATTGCAAGCGCCTTTAATAAAATTATAGCATCGATATTATTCTGTATCTTTAAAACTTTAATATAATCTTGAATCATAAGTTTTATTTCAGAATTGTGGAACAAATATTGCCGCACGCTGCAAATTTAGTGAAGGTAATAGAAAGCCATATTGCACGATGGGAAGCAGCTAAGCTTGTTTTTTCTGAAGTAAGTGTACCTACTAAGTAACTACTTAGGTAATGCTCTGTAATAAAACTTAATAAAATATTTAAAATATACTGATAGGCAGGTCTTAGTCTTCGCTATCTGACCAATGTTGGCATTTACTAGTAGGTACATATAGTATTTTAATATCTGTGGCATTACGTTAGATACCACACTTAACATTAGTTATACAGCGGAGAGTATCTACACCGTGTATGGCGTGAATACTAAATGAGAACTTGTACAAACCTCAAGCATCAGTAGTGAGTGTTATTGCATGTTTTCTTTTAACAAATACCATCTAATTTGTTTTTCAGATTCCGCTAACAGCAGGGTTATCAGTCCTTTTGAGTCCTAATTTGGATAATCTTATTGAGAAAAGTGTGAAAGAGAAAGAGGAAGAGTTGGCAAGATTAGCAGCTGCAGCTGAAGAAGACGATTGATATTACCTCGCAGTTTTTGCTCATGTAAAATAAAGATTAATACCAAACTACAATATTATTTTTATCAACCAAATCGAGAATAAAATAATTTAAAGAACTCTGCATTAGTCTATAATTATCACCAAATCTTTAGATGCTTGGTAATGTAAATTTATTTGTCTGTCTTTGTGTATGTCTGTCTGCTAAATGCAGACCCGCTTTTGATAAAATGTAGAAGGTATGCCAGTAGACATCTGCATGCAATCAATCATAGACACAGACGTTACAGTACTTTGTATGAAATGAAGCCATTATGAAAAAGCCTTATCCCTTCTTTGCAGTCTGGTAAGTTTTAGATTTTCTAAATGTGACCTCAATACACAGGTATTAAGGTCACATTTCGAAATTTTATCTTTTGATAAATAAAAAAGCTGCTACAAAAAATACAATATTGGTTTGAACATTTGTAAAACTACTGAAAAAGCATTAAAATACTGGGTACATCACTCTGCGCCGCCGCCGCCGCGCCGCCATCGCGCCTAGGGCGCCGCGCCGTGCCACACCACATTATCTCCTCGAGCGACAAGGTAACGACGACGACGTGACTGCGCGGTACGGGGCGAGTGACGCGACGATACTATAATACTACGTGTTCCGCCGTGTATCTCCCGCGCTAATTGCGGCAACAAAACTTGTCTCACGTGAGGCGCAGTTTTCTAATGTTAATGTCAATATTGTCATTAGGTTGTCAACATCAACCATCTGTCAGCTGGATTATGTATGTCATTATGATTATAGAAAGAAAAAATGTCATAGCGATCTTGTGTGCTAATTTTTATTTAAAAAAGATAATAACTTCGTTCAAGTTTCGTGACTCAGATAAGTTTAGAAATGATACTTTCAAAGAGTGCAATATGGATATTATGTTTGCTTTTATTGTTATCAATATTCACAGCAAATTTGTTAAACAATATTGCAACTGATCACAATTTTTATTTTGAAAATAAAAAGGGCGGTGAAAACTTTACAAAATACCTCGGCGATAAGTATGAAAGAATCACGGATACTACAGAGAACATTATATGGTTCCTACAGGTAATATTCCATTCATTATTCGTGAAAGATAAAGGTTATGTTGAAAGAAGTATCGATTGTGTAGTAAATCCCGTAAACTACGTCACAAACAACGTTTCAGTACTGAAGACAAAGAATATATGCAACGAACAAAGGCTTATTTATGTCCACAAACTTGTTAAATAATTAATTGTTTTTGCTTTTAGATTTCAGACATACACATCAGTATATTTAGAGATCCAGGCAGAATATCACAGTTTCAACAATTTTGTGACAACACTGTAAAAAAAATAAATCCTGCATTAGTACTGGCCACAGGGGACTTGACTGATGCTAAAGCAAAGAATAATTTGGGCAGTTCACAGGTGAAAACAGAATGGGTGTACTACCATAATATAATTAAGGAGTCTGGGGTTACTGACAGCACTGTATGGTTAGACATAAGAGGCAATCATGGTAAGTATGTGTTTGCAGAGTATTTAACAATGCACTACTCTTATTCCTTACTTATTGGTACTTGACCCCTTACTGCACGAATAATAAAAAGCCAATAGAACAAGTGCATACTTTAATAATTATATGTTATTAATATTTCTTTATAGAAGAGAACTATAGCTTATATATTTTGTTGAATTATTTTATTATAATATTCTGCGACATACGGTGATCTGATCTGGTTTATAAAGTACATATTTCTGGTTTGTCCTTCATATTAATAAATTGAAAATATTGGACACATACCTTTACGGTCTTATTCATAAAAACTTATAACACTTATGCAGTCTTGCTAAAGAGTATGTTAGTAAGATTGATGAAAAATGGTATTCATAAACATATTTAAGTGCTAAACAGTTACATATACTTATCATAACTTTATAGAGCCCATAACCCTACTATAACAGTTTCAAAAGAAAAAAAGATGGTAACTTTTTAAACCTTGTCATCATCTCTACTGTTTTAAATAACTATTAAAACATAATGTTTTTTATAACTATAACACATCATTCCATTGCCTGATGAGTTACCCAATTCTTATCTGTGAAATTTAGTGAGGACATATTTGTTACTTTCTCACAAAAAAAGGGCTCAATGAATTTGGATGAAATTTTATATACTTATTATGGACCTAGTTTAAGATAAAGTGTATATTTAATCTTGTTGATTTGTTTTCTTAGGATACTTTCTGTACATCATACTTTTGTATGATGTACAGAAAGTATCCTAAGTCAAGTGCAAAAGCTATTGGCTAGCAATCTTTGATACATCCTCTTATCTATTTAGTGTTGTTATAACCTTATTAACAATGTTGGTATTTATGGCACTCAGTGAATTATAACAATAAATATGTTGCTTGTGATGTAAATGCGACTGTATTTTGTTTAGCATTGATGTAGTACATAATAATTATTATTTATGTGACCTTATTTTAGAAGGAATGTCAAGCTTAGATTAGTCTTGCACTTTGTCTGAAAGACCACCCTAGTTTACAAACCTAACTTTTTTTACAGATAACTTCAACATCAGAACTATCAATGCACAAGAAAATTATTTTAGAAACTACTCAGTACAAGGAAAGATGCATGCAAAGTCTTATTTGCATTTTGAGAACAAAAACAATGTAAATGTAGCCTTTTTAGGTATAGATGCTTGCCCAGACCCAGGGTTGAGGAGACCTTTCAATTTTATTGGTATATTGGACCCTGTTGAACAACAAAATATTCTTAAACTAACTGCTGAAGCCAATGCTAAAGCTGATCATATAGTTTGGTTTGGGCACTACCCTACGTCATGTATTTTATCTCTTAAAAGAGATTCTGTGAGGTTGGACTTGCGTCAACTGATTGGAAGCTATCATGGGTCGCAAGTTTACGTGTGTGGTCATTTGCACTCCATGGGCGGTTTAGTACCAAGAATGTATACGAAACAGCAAAAAGGTTTCTTAGAACTTGAGTTAAGTGATTGGAAAGACAACAGAATGTACAGACTGGCAGCTATAGATCACGGACACTTTTCCTTTGTTGATCAGAAGCATAATGCTTGGCCTCTAGTGCTCATCACAAACCCAAAGCATGCGCGATACATTATGCCTGGCAGAGAACCTTTGCATTTAATTCCCGAATCAACACATATTAGAATACTGGCGTTTAGTGATGTTGATATTACTGAAGTACAAATAACATTTGATCAAATAAGTTGGATGAAATGTAGACACACAAAAGGTCCTCTTTATGTGTGTAAATGGTTGCCACACATGTTCTTTACTGGAATACACCATTTATATGTTAAGGTTACTGATGATATTGGAAGAACTGTACTTATAGATCATCCGTTTTCATTAGATGGAAGTCTAATGAATTTTGAAATAACTGCAAGAATTCTGCTTATGTTAGATGCTGGAGTAGTGGTAAGATATTAGTTTTATTGTATACCTACATATTTCTATACATCTGAGTGTTATTGAGTATGCTTTTTATCTAGTTCCAGGTAATATTCGGGACATTGCTGCTGGTAAATGTTATTCCGCTGGCTATATTAAGATTACAGAAACACCCACCTAGATATCACAGAAAGTTCGGACGATATGTGTTGCGAAGAGTATGGCTGCTCAGCAAGATAGATAGAATATTTTATCCAATAGTATTATATGCAGTATATTTACCATTTGGTCCTTGGGCAATTGGAGAATTGATTGATGGATATATCGGCGCTATTTTTGCCTGGGGCATATTAATAAAAGGAGCTTTCCTGCCCGAACCTTTTACTTACATGTATGGGAGTGTGCAATTAATGTTTGTACAAATACCACTAGTATTCGTACTCGCACACTGTTTAGATTATCGCTTATTTGGACAAGGTACAAGAGGCATACGGCGAGTGATACATAATCTGCCGTTCGTCTTTTTGCTGTCAATACAATTGTTATTGTCGTATTTCTTTTGGTTGGAATATGGAACTATAACATTTTTGTTTGGACCATTGAGGACGTGGAGTATTGCTTTAAGTATATTACTGTGGTATAAGACTCTAAATCTACCCCCAGAATATTGCAGGTATGTGAATTATTGTCCTACTATTATTATAAATAAAATATGTGAAAAATCTCTTTGTCATGAATAAGTTACCTACATCAACTGATGTTGGTTACTCATTCCTGGCAACGAGGTACTTCTTATCTTTATGCCTTCCCCTTGGCATGTCTTTGGTATATTACGCGGATGAAGTCGCGGTAGCTAATCATGTTACTTCTTTCTAATATTCTTATCTTTATAAAGTTAATATGGATGTGTGTAGGTTTGTCACTTTTTCACGCCAATACTACTAGAGTGAAATTTTGCAACGAGATGGTTTATAGTGTGGATTAGCTCATAAGCTACTTTTAATCCTAATATCATGCAGGAGAAGCCGCGGGTGGAAGCTAGTATCTAAGTATTCAATGCCTGATAGGTGAGTGTCGATTTTAATTTTTGTTTTACTTTTTTGCTGTTACAGAAAATTGACAAAACTTAACGAGATACCTTCATAGCTAATTTGGGTTGAGAAGCATTCTGAACGAATAGTACGGGCAAGGTATGAGTCAGAGTAAGACTTTACAAGTTCGTCAAAGTGAGTTAGTATCTATATGTGGAACAAATAGAAGTATTTATTTTCATGCTAATTTAATTATATTTTGTATAAATTTAACATTTACTAAATTAACAAGTTTGCACCAAAGATTTTACATTGATGACATTCCAGTCAAAAACTGAAGTAGATAAATTACTAACATGTAACCTAGTCAAAAAGGTGTGGACTACTTATTTATATACTATCACTATTATAAATGCGAAAGTGTGTGATGATCGACGAAATAATGTTTACTTGTTATTCTTTCACTGCAAAACAGCTAAATGTATTATTGCTTATATGTAATTTGTTATATGAATTATCATAAGACCTTGATCTTCTTTAAGTATATCACGCGCACACAACAAATATTTTTATTAAATGATAATTGACTAAAGTAGTAAGTAGTTATCACGACACAGTCGTTAAGTTTGTAACGTTTCGTGCAAGTTGTAGTTGTGATGCATTTATCATGCAGGTACTCAATTTATCGATTACTACATTATTGATGTGATACATTAAAACAGATGGTATTGTTTATGGACATTAATTATTAAATCTATTGGTTGTTATGTAGTTGTTACATCTATACTTTTGACAGTTAAAGCAATTTGCACCACATATTTTTTGTTTAAGTATACTGGGTGTGAGTGTTGTCGTGAACATGACGAGTTCTAGGTACCACTAGTACGTGTCAGATGTATGAAGAAATGTGTTGCGATGCTGCTGTGTACATATTCTTTATACAAAACCTTTTAACCGGCCGTCAAAAAATAATTTCTGTGTCTACCATATACCTACAATGAATAGGAAGGTGCAATGGGTGAAAATGGAACAAAAAACATGCATGTTTTGTTCCAGCGCTGGGGAACAAACACGTTTCATGTTTCACAAATTCGAATTTTTTCCGCATCGACTACAAAGAATCAGTAGCCACCAGATCCGGAGATTTACCTGGAAAAATAATTACTCTATTTTTCGGGTCTCTATTAAAAGAAGTCTGCAAAAAGCAGCTTTCGCGGCACATGCATCTGATCGCATCTGTTTTCTGCAGTCCGCTTGGAAAGAGCTTTGTCTGATTATTGCTTAACAGAAACTTAAGATCCGTACACTGCAAACATAACGTGACAAAGGTAATGTTTATAAAAATTGTCTTGAGATAAGGCTGCTACTAAACTATCTTAATTGTAGGTACGCTCGCTCATAACCAACAAACAAACAGAATAATATAGTACCTACCTATTTAAAGTAAACATGTTTATTTGTTTATGTTCCTTTATAGTCTTATTCTAAAACTAGAATTCAGTTTAGCGTTGACTTAGTATAACTTCAGACTATACAAAGTTAAACCCAGTTTTTGAATAAGGTATAAGAGTTATATTGGCGTATTATATATTACTACATATTAAACGTTATGTGATGTTGCAACCAGGGTCATCTATGTGTCATTTTTACCAATGTGTTAATTATAGTATGGCATATCCGCGCCAATTCTGTAGTTAGGTAGATGCTATTTCTCACTAAAAGCAACAACAGTAAAGGTCGCTGCATACGTGACGCATTCTACACATTTATAGCAGCGTGGCGCTAAGAGACACATCGCGTTCGGTACGGCTTGGCGCTCACAAGGTTAAAGCCAATTCTAGAAATGAAAAATCCGTCTTTCCTTGTTTACAAAACTAGCGCGTTCAATCAGTGTCACTGTCACGGTTTGTATGCATTTACCTACACCACGTTCCCGTTTTGAACGAGGCAGTGACATCCCCGTCCCGTTCACGTCCCGTCCGATGTATTATCTCTTAAAGTATGAAGCGACCTTAAGTACACTTAGATTAGTGTGGCATGGATGAATCATAATTTTTCTATGCCATTCTGTAATCATCATAATAATAATCATTATTAGTAACGCATTTCTGCGTAGAGAACTTGTATGCAACTATGGCACATACTATAAAATATGTAAATTTAAAATGGTGCTTTTCCTGACAAAATAGGAATGAAAGAAAACTATTTACTTACAAGAGTATAAAATATTTATTCCATATCATTATAAATATTACCTCCTTACAAAAGATTTCCCAAATAATGTAACCTGCGTACAATGGAGTTTTATATCGATGTAAAATATTTTCTCACTTAGTTTTCATTTAGGTTTTATAAGGCTGTGAAATGTGAATATAAAAAAAAACTTGTGTATCATAGGTACCTAGGCATATGTAAAGCTAATATCTATCTTAAATAAATAATTATTGGAACTATTTGTATATGTTCGTAGCGTATTTTTATTCTAGTCTTGCCGGACAGTATTTTTGTTATTACTGTTTACTAGGTACCTAAATAACGATTACTATACCTACTCCTCCCAACCATTTTGACAGTTCCATCATTATCTATCAATTTGTATATTTTGTGGCAATAAATGTAAACAAAACAGATTTCATACTTCGAGTGACGGATTTTATTGATGGAGGTGAAGTGCATTTGAAAATCCTAAAAAGAAGTTATAAAGTTTAAAAAAATATATTTTTATGATGCACTAACAGATAATTAATTCATCGAAGTGTCAAAAATAAAACTTGTTGGAAGAAGTATGAGTACTTTTAAACATTAGAAAGGTATCTACACTTTGTATAGCATGTAGTAAATATAAAGCGTTTCTTTGTTGTATATATAATTTTAACCTTTTTACATTTCGACAATTTCCAATAAGCCTGCACAAAAGATAACCGGCTTGAAACCGGTGAAACGCACTGTACATAGGCATATCATTAATGTTTTATCATTTTATGAAATTGACAATATTTGATTCTTCATTGTATCTTCAGGCGTCACGCTTATTATAGATTTTAATTAGAATAGGATTTTATTAGAATTAGAATTATGTTTGTAAATGTTTCATACATTTATTCATTCCATGCGCTATAATTTTATTATATTAGATCAAATACATAATATATGTATGATCGAATACAATGGTATATACCGACCAACCTAGCATTTTTCATTTTATTACAAAAAGTAAAATATATTTGGTTCTATATTTGAATGAATGTTGAAATGTTTGAAAATATTGAAATGTTTCATAATAACTATTAGCTACAGCTAATAGTTATTATGAAACTGACTTAGAATACAGGGTGTCAGCAGTCGCGATTTTAATAATAGGTACTTAACGTGTAATTATTTCAGCTACATTTGAAAGAACGTACCTACTTACTATCCATTGTGCTGTGTGCAATTGTCAAAGTCCACTCAATGCATATTTATGTACTTGTTTAATAAATTAATTACAAATGGAGTTTTTTTTAATTTCAAATCTTAAGTGTAATCTGTATATTGCACATTCTGCTACCAGGCTTATTTTGTACCTACTTACTTATTTTTTTTAAATCTTGGTAAAGTAAAAATAAGTTCATGGATGCCTATAAAGCTAACAAGGATCTGTTACCCGTACAAGTAAATTAAATATCACTTCTACCAATATCTATCAAAACATTTACTTACTATTTTAGTAGCAATGCATTGGCGTATCTCGAGCTTTTTTCCAGTGGCTTGGTCCCGAGATGCACCGGTAATAGAAACCAAGTCAACACCTAAGGTACTAACATAGCGTTTTGGGGTAGACACTTCCTCTCCTCACATTTATACTTCTATGTTAACTAATCATACCTACCTACAATGTCTACAGTTTGAGATTGTGCATTTTTAATAATGTAACTTACTTAGTTCCACGACTATCTGCATGCTCTATGTACTTTAAACATTAAAACAAATATAAGAGCTACTTGTAATGCAACTATCCATATAAGTAACGCTACAAAATCTGCTTCTAAGTTTCTTGCAAGTCCTAAATCATTGAGATATCTCTTAGGATCTTTGTACATGCAAAATGGTTGGTAGCAAGGTAATTTACCGCGCCCTAAACCGTATACGATTTCTAGAAAAGCGTCGAAGGCGTATCGAAAGTATGATATAAAGGCGATTGGTCGGAGATAGTTTGGCATCTCGTGGTAGGGGATGAAGAATTCTGAGAACATCAGCATCGGGATATTAGCGGCAGGTATCACAAATAGTCCAAGCTAGAAAAAGTAACAGTAAATTATATTAAGTTACTGTAGACTGCAGCCATGCAGAAATAGTGCCTACTGGCTAGTGTCCGCTATCACCGTAGTTGCTTCTTATAATACGCGACACCACAATATCTAGGTAAGTACCTATTACTTAGACAGTGGCCCACCATTTACAAAAATATGTGACACTTATTATTAAATTGTATGTAGTTATTATACTTGCCTTCATCCCACAAGCAGCACCCATAACAAACCCAAACGTCTGCGCTAGCACAGTTAAAAGGGCACAAGTCAGCCACGCCAAACCCATTCGATATGGGTCCAACGGTTGAGAAGTCAGGCACCACGCAGGAAAAAGGAAGACCGTTGCACATAACAACTGGAATGTATTTATTAAATCATTATTTCACACAGTAACTACATAACAGCAGTAGGGACTGACTAAATTAACGAGCTCATTGCCATTGCGCTGCATTTTGATGTCCATTGAATAATGCGGGTTAGGTTTATGTATGCCAAAACGTGCTATTCAACCTCAAGAGGTTTTCCTTCGGCTGAATTGAGAAGTGGTGTAAGTAATAACAAAACACTACAAAAATGGTGGTTGTTTATTTGTAGCAAACTTTACATACCTGAACAGGTAAGTCGACAATTATTTTTGAAGCGCAGTATGCTGGCAAAGAATACCATTTGTTAAGATGTTCATGTAGAACCACCTTAGCTTCCACAGGGACTGCAAAGAGAAAATTTGCATTAAAATATAGAAAAAAGGTTTGCAGGCAGAGAGTTCAGGGCGGCGGCGGCGGCATGCAGTCTTAGTGGTTTGCCTACAGCAAGACTTGACTAGATACCTATCTACTATTCAAATAATGTAGGAAATTATGTTTGTCAGAAGTTGGCGGAGTGTCGGGGAAAATATATAATTTTGATTGATTCGTTCGAGATCGTCCTTGAATGAACTTATTAAAATTATGTTGTGGTCGGATGTATGTAGATAATGGTAGATACGACTTATGTTAAGCGAGCGCGGGGGCTCAGCTATGCTGTCGGTGGCCTACAGTTATACAGGGAGACTTTTTTATCACTGTCCAAAATATTATAATCTTTGTATAAAATAATGAAATACGTGTTTTTTCTTTTAGTACTAATTAGAACAAAATTATTGAAATATGACCTCACAAAGATGTCTCAAAATAGTGAACGTGTGTGGTAACGGACAGACATCGCGAGTATCGCTTCCCTACCTTCACCAACATTTCATTGTTAACTTTCATTCCTACGGTGCATTAATTTTCCCTTTATACTTTTACAAAAATTGCAAATTGCAAAACGATTGTGCTTTATAACTGCGGTATAACTTTCTGATTCGAATTAAACCTGTACAAGTACGAGGATTCAATAATAATAAGAACTAACCTTTTGCGTATTTAAAAAATATCTGCTTCATTAAGTGTCTGCGCCTTTTGATAGTGGTACGGGTGCAAACCAGAGTTCAGCAGCTTCCACACGGCGGCACGCCATATCACACGTACTCACTAAGGGATCTCTTTCAAAGGAATCGAATAATTGATCTTCGATTTCTTGTAGCAGTCTCAGTCTACCACGTCCTTGAGCTAGTACCGGGGTTGTGAATTGACCTTAATCCAACAACCTTTGGTTAGCAGCCAAAATGGTATTGCGTTTTTGATTCGGTCGCTGGTTTACCAGACCCCGGTTGGGAAGGCGAGAGATACTTTCTTTTTCATACATTCTCCGGGCTACACTTAAACTTTTACCACTTAAAAGGTCACATCGCTACACTTTAGATAACACTATTCGCGATGTGAATACATTGTGGAACACAAAGGGAGCGCAACAAGGGTGCGCTGCGCGGCGTGCGCGCGCGGCGACTGAGCGAGCGGCGCGCTGCGATTGGTTGTGTCCCCCGCCCGCGCCCCGCACAGTCCCTTCAGCTCTCCCCACATTGTTCAACGGTCATTCACTTGTTAGATAAGAAGTTTGATTTTTTTCAAGACTAGTGCGGCCACAAACATTGATAACTTTTGCGGAACAAACTTTTTTTTCGTGAAATTTTTACCTATACTTTTTTTTTCAAAAACGGTGTTTCTTAATGATACCTAATGCATAGAAAAAATTTGGACAGTGATAAAAAAGTCGCCCTGTATACAAAAGCGTTCGACTCGAAATGTAAATCTTATACGCTGTCATATGCCGTCCTTCATTGTGACTTCGTCGTATCCACTCCTCTATAACTAACAATCTAACCATTTTTATTTTCATCATTTTTACTTTATATCTAAGTATTACGTAATAAACGGGAAAATAATGAAAATGAAAAATGGTTTAGGTTAACAAGTCTTTTCTTAACAGCTAGTGATTGGAGCCTCTTTTTAAGCAAGTAGGTAACGCCTGCGTTTGGAGACTCCGCTCTCCCTAAGTCTTAGGGCCTAAGACCATGCATTAGGTTCATCCTTGTGAAAAGTAAAGTAGGTACCTACATTTTTATTACAAACTCAATTCTGATCGTGTAGCTAGTTTAGTTATAGCCCTACAATCCCCTGGTTTTACTCCAAGGAAATATAGGTGGCAAACATTGACACCAAGACGGCTAAAAACCCTAATACAGTCTACCCGAAAGAAAAGAAGAACTGTCGAAAGAACGATGATCGTGCACATCACTACCTGCAATATTTTATTCTACGGATGATATCAAGGAGTAATATGGAAAGCAGAATATATTTTATTTCACTAAGTTGGTACTCACAAGTTTGTATAGTGGGCATAGCGTTTGAGAAGAACAGAAACAGAAGGAAGAAGAACAGACACCCGGTGTTAGACATCACTCGTCCGCCGTCTGCGCCCGCACCGTTGTATAACGCTCCTAATAATAGAGCTACCGCCAAATGACTCAGGAGTCGAATCTGGAGATGGTAATACAAAATTATTAAATTATGATGGGTAAGCGTACCCGCAATTGGCAAATGTATATACTAGGCCGAAACTATCTCAACTCATACGATTGATAAATGAAGACCTGTGCCTAGTTATGGGACTAAGGGATAATACTATTGTTAATTGCCATTGGCATTGACTGAAAGCTACATTTCTGTAGAAGGTCCCAGGATTTTTACTGACTTTTGTTTGGATGACTGTCCACTGAACTGAGGGGCGTATGTTTAGATAGTTGCTGATGGCACTTTATTGTTATTTCCTATGCCCGCACATAAAGGCGTGATAGTATGCGCGTGCGCAAGTCACATGTGAGCGATGGGATGGAGAGTGTGTGCGATAAGTAAGCAAATGAGATGTTGCCTTACATAGTAGGTAGGTACTATTATTATTCTGTGCTTTCAAGGCAAATATAATCTCAAGACAACATGTTGCAGCGGTCTGGGGCAAACTGAGTCAACTATACGTTTATCTGTGTCCCCCGCCTCGCCCGTCCCGTACACCCATCTATGTCACGACGCAACAGAAGTTGCACGAAGACAATGGGTAAAATTGAAGTACTGATAAGAATTTGTATTGCAGACTGTTTTAATACTTGATAATTATTAAAATAGGCAATGGCTGATAAAAGCACGTAAGTAGGTAATGCCTGGACAAGATAAGTCTAACATTAATTTTTTTTAACACTTGATATTCTGATAACATTAGCACAATGGCCCATACTTAGTCAAACTTCTGTATTACGACCTAATTCCAAAACGAAGTTATAATACCTATATTCTCTATTTTTAGCACCAAGTTCTTTTACTAAGCTAAGTAAATCTAACTGACTGGAATCCTTATTTAACGAATCCGGTTTTAATGCTGGTTGGTAAATACCTGAGTCAAGTGTACATCTCTGAAGACGCCGATGCAGCATCTCCAAAGTAACGCGTGCAGCTGTTGGCACATACTTGCTGCGTACCCTTTTGTTGGAGTCACGACCGGGTTTAGTAGTGTTTCATATTCCGGGGATAAATCTATAAAAATGTCGGGAAACGAAATTTAGAAAAGATAAATAAAAATAAATCACCAAATGCGAGTCTAGGATATTATGGCGTAAAATTTCTTTGAGAATTGCATACATATTTGGTCAAAACTACGAGTAGTAGTTACCCACCTACCTTTTCTTATTCCGTTTTGAATGTCGTTTTTAGCAATTTTGCGCATTTCATTGGCATAACTGTTGGCATCTTGTTCTAGTTGCGCCTTATTTCCTGCTTGATCTGTACTTGCGATTTCCAACACTGGAAAGAAGTAACGATTAGTTAGGTACATAAAAAAAATATACTAACAATTTTGAGAAATACGCGGTACTAAGTTTAACTAGTAAGAATATGTATAAAAATCTGTACGAGGTATTAAAAGTAAGGTAAGATATTTTATGTTGAATAACTCACAGTAATCAGCAACATTATAATACTGTGGGCACATGTATCCAGCTCTCATCAGCGTCACAGGGACATCAGCGACGGCACCAGCGTACAGTGTTCGTCCATTAGCGAGTACGATGACGTCATCCGCCATGGAGTACAGCTGGGAGGAGGGCTGGTGGACCACACACGCTATGGTTCTGCCTGTCCTTGATACTGCGTGGAGAGCTTGCGCCACAGACAGTGATGACACTGTGTCTAAGCCACTGACAAATTAAGTAAGGTATAGTCTCTGAACAAGGTGTGGCTGCGCAAAAAAATTAGTTTAGGTTTAGTTTAAGTTTATTTTACTTTACTTGTATAGCAAACTTAAATAATACAGTATGGTTTAGTAAGCAAAGAATGGCTTTGCTTGTTTCACGGTGCTTAAGTAGGTATGATTAAAGCTGTAGGTCATTCAGGCTACTCTATGGCCGCTTGACTAACCAAGTGTGGACCGAGGCACACAGAGGTGTTAGCTCAGCTCTACCAATCTCTAAACTTTAGCCTCGTCGAAAAATCTTGACTTGATCCGACGACGGGTTTAGAACCGGCGCGGCAGCTGTGTGGCTTTTGGTAAAATTTCTATATGACTAGCGAGTCTGTCGCTTACGAGACAAGAGTTTGCCTCGTAAGCGACAAACTCTTGAATTCGTTTGTTTGTTTTTGTCGTTGTCATCTTTGGTACTTAACTAATTTCATTATGAAAATATTTAACTATGGATATACTAGTTTCCTGCCCGCGGCTTCGCCCGCGAGTATGTCGATTATAGCGCTAAACCATTAACCTATTTTTTTGCAGTCGGATAAAACTATCCTTTCCCGGGTCTCGAACTATCTCCATACAAAGTATTCATTAGTTCATCTCCATTAGTTCAAGTGTAGGCGTGTAGACTACATTTTGAAACCTATGTATGTCCATAAATCTATAGGAGTTTCATAAAAAATATGTCTCACTTGGTTGTCACACCGGTGAAGGTCGGTTTTCTACGGCTCTTAGACCTAGGTTCTCTTAGTAGTCTGTGCTTAGACCATAACGTAAGTTTTTCATTTAATATCCAAGAACAAATAAAATTTAAATTTCGAATTCTATTAATCGGATTGAGCTATTAAACGTCATTGTGTCAAAATAAAAAGTAATTTAGCTAAAAAGCACGAAGGAGTATTGATATCAACTTCAAAGAAAATCTCCCTCAGAATAATTTCTCAGGCTTCACCCGCGTAGTATTAGGATAAAGATAAAAAAATGGAAAAATAAAAGACACGTGTTTCATTATTTGTTTTAAGCTATATTTATACCGAATTTGAAGTGAATCGGACCAAGGACTAAACAGTTATGGAATATTATTTTTTTCCAAAAAAGCTCATTTTACACTCCCCCTGTGGGTAGTTTTGGAAAAATAAAAAACACGTGTTTCATTATTTCTTTTAAGGTATTTAAGTGCCAAATTTGGAATAAATCGGACTTGAGACTATACAGATCCAGAGAAACTTTAATTTTTACCAATAAAACTCATTTTCCACACCTCATGGGGGTAATTATGGAAAAATAAAAAACCCGTATCTCATTATTTGTCTTAAAGTTTATGTGTACCGAATTTCAAATGAATAGGACCAAGGAATAAAAAGTTGCATACAAACTTCACCCCTCTATTTAACCCTCTTAGGGGATGATTTTTGAAAATATTATTAGCCTATGTCCGATTCTAGGGTATACACTACCTAAAATTCAAATTTCAATAAAATCGGTTGAGCGGTTATGGAGATACGCGGTAACAAACCTTCACACACACACACACACTTACTTTCGCATTTATAATATTAGTAGGATTAGTAGGATAGGATAGGATTAAACTAAACCTTATTTGGTATGTTACTGTTAAGGAAAACGGAATCAGATTAATATTCCTAAATTACCTGGTAGGTTCATCCAGAAGCATGATATTGGGATCAGTGAGGAGTTCGCAAGCAATGATGAGCCTCTTCCGCTCGCCGCCAGAGAGACTCCCGGCGCGAGTTCGTAACACCTCATGTATTCCCAACTGCTTTGTCACTGTTTCTATCTAAAACAAAATTACGCAAACAATCACCCAAGTCTTATTAACACTTCAATACATATTATATAAAAGAATTGCAGATTAGTTAGTGTAGGTCGCGTCTGTAGGATTCGTTACCCATGAGACGTTAAACGTGATTCTCGGTTGGTGCTAAATGAGCTGCTGTTGTGTTCACTTGTGGTAGGGTTCGGGGGCGGGTGGTCACCACCACCGCCTGGGTCAAGACACATCGCGTCGCGTCGCCAAAGGACCCAGGCGTGTTCTGACGAAATGGTTACTGAACTAAAGGTAAATGAGAACGAGTTTGGTAGGCTGTAATGGTGCTTGTTCATTAGCCATTCCCATGCCCCAACCCAAATAATGGGAAGCATTTACTCGCGTGTGCCATTTTCGTCGTAATTGTTACCTACCACGGTGAGGTCTAGTATAAACGTGTAGTTAGTTACCTACGTATAAAAGAACTATCGGGGTGCTTAACTATTGAGAAAAATAAGTGAAATTGGTGACAAAGGTGCATTCTGTTACGTATAGATAACATAAAGAAAAGTCTTGCGAAATTATTGCGACCTTATTCCAAAACCAGTTTAAAAAAATTAATATGGATACTTTAAGCGACAAATAACGGCTGAGCTAAGGCTGAGAAATCAGGTAAGTTTTGTTTTATAACCGTTTAGGTTATACCTAGATTATTATACCAAATGTTTCGGTAATTGGACTAAGTACAAGATTTTGGGTGTATAGACATTAGTATTCTGTGGTGGAAACAGTGGTAACAATATTCAGTCAGTATGTGACCGTGCAATTCATTTGCCATCTGACAATTTGATCGTAAACATTGAGTTTGTTACTTTATGCTTTAGGTTTGTCGGAAATGAATAAAACCTCACACCTCATTAAAACAACATTTAAAAAAATCGGTGGAACGATTTTACTGTTTTGTAGTTGCTAGTTTTTACCACTTGCAGGAAGAAACTACCCAAGTAAGTAGTAGTGCTTCGTCACTGGTAAATAAACTAAAAGAAGCTAAAAAATTAACAAATAATACGAGATTTTTCGTGATGTATTATGTGTTAATTCTTTAAACCATGTATTAATATAATAGCCTTCTTCTTGCCAATCATCGTGTTAATTGCTTACATTATAACTATTTATAAAACAAGTTAAAGTTTCCATCTAAGTGTACCTATATCTATTATACCTACCTACACTACAAAGTAGTTAGGTACGTATTGCATTACTTGTGCTGTTTAACTAGACTACTTTTGACTTTTGGATCACATTATTAAAAGCAATCATTACCTACTATCCTTACTAATATTATAAATGCTAACTCTGTTAGTTATAAATGCGAGTAACTCTGTCTGTCTGTCGCGTTTTCACGCTAAAACTGCCAAACAAAGAGACCCGGGATAGGACATTCTTAAAATAGATTTTATCCCACTGCGTTTGAAGAGATTAATGATTTTGTGCGCGGAAAAGCTAGTTATATAATATTACTAGCAAACTAATACTACTAACAATTTACAAAAAATTAGATAAATAAAGAACCGCTCAAGCGATTTTGTGCAAACTTCACATAAACCATCTACTAAATAGTCCGAACAATGCCTAAACATTTGGTTTGAATAATAATAATATAATAATATAGTGGGACATTAACACACTCGGTCATCTGATCCCAAACTAAGCAGAGCTTGTACTATGGAAACCAGATAACTGGTAATATACTACTTAAAATACTTTTCTTTTGTAAATATATACTTAAATATAGATAATTACCCAGACACAAGACAAACAGACATATTTAAAGAAATGTTTGTCTCGGATGGGATTCGAACCCACGACCTGCGGCGTGAAAAGCAAGTATCTTACCGACCACGCCACCGGTCGGCCCGTCAATAGGTACCTAAGCCCGTTTTAGAGCTATAAATTTACAACGAAAAGTGTCATTGATTTTTATTTAAATAGATATAAACAGTTTATAGTCGACTTCTGAAAAAAGGAGGTTCTATTTCGGTGGTATTGATGTTTTTTTAATGTATCTAACTGATTTCTCCGTCAAATTGTATGTAGACTGTTTTTTTATTGAAATTGCAACAAAGCTTACTTCTAAGGTGTCTCATTGATTTTTTTTCTGCTGGTGGACTTCGGAGATATAGAACAGAACTCATAGAAACGCAAAAGAACTGTCGCGAAAACAAAGCAATACTACTTGTGTTGCTTTGTTTTTACGTGTAGTCTATGACTAACTACTAACTAAGGGAAGAGGGGTATTGTTGAACCTCCATTTGCCATTAATAAATATTAATATACTGTGTGGGGTATCGTTTTTAGTGGAACTTCAAAAGTATTTATAAAAGTTCGGGAAAGTATGGGGTGTAACACAAAAAAATGTAAACAAAATTTATTCAAAGAATACTTTTAAAATAGTAGTCGGCGCTAACAGGAGATTAGAGAGTATAGATTTGTGGAATAACTTCAATTGACAGATATAATTTATATCTAAAAATTTTTACTTTTTAAAAGGAGCTGTTGTTTTCTTTGAAAAAATATTACCTGACTAGGCACTGTTATCGAGGCCCAGAATACATAATAATATGTTGGTTACCTAATAATGTATCTGATCGGCGGCGCGGCGATCACTGTTATTAAAGATTGGTGGGACAACAAAACAGCAAAACCCTTCACCTCATGTGCAGGGCAAGGGATTAGTTGCTCTTTATGGGCATGACAAATATTATACTATTGATGAACAATTAGCTGATATTAGCGGACCAAAGACACTGGCGAAAAGGAGATTGCGATTTCACCAAAGGTACCTAATTCCTAATTGGTAGTGCCAAAAGCCGCACTAAACCCTACTTTTGATGTGAGATGATGACTGGTAAACATTATTAAACTACAATTAGTTGAATTACGGTTAGTTAGTAACAGTGGAAGTTTGTGTACAGGTTAATATAGGTAGTTTACTTACCACATTATTTCGTTCTCTATACGAGATGTTGGGAAGCTTAAGAGACGCTGCAAATCTGAGAGTTTCATCTGCTGTTAATGTGTCTATTAGTGTGGTATCCTGATCGACTAGCACAGAACTTCGGCCTGCACCGTATAAAGAGCCCTTTACACCAGTTTTTCTGGAACAACATTTATTATTATCAGAATTAGATATTTTCTAAATAAATAAGTCTCAGTAATCTCGTGATCGTCGATATAATTTTAGCCATGCCACCGATAAATAGTAGCCATGGTCTACCTAGTCACCTAGGATAGGACATCAGCGAAAGCTATAACTAAATAGCAAAACTAAAATTGTTTCTTGCTATTTGTGCTCCTGCTTGTGGGCTAGGTACGTCGTCATTTAAAAAATGTGCAAAAACGCGAATAACGCCTGGTGGAGACAGCTTACCATCATGTGGGCCTATGCTGGTGGACCGACTAGGTAGTATGACAAAATCAAAACCGTATCAAACCAAGTAAGTACCTAAGTATTGACTTAGATTTACGCGAATATCACACATTGAAATAAAACTACATTATAACGAATTTTATCGCGGTAAAAGAAAAAGACTGAAACGTCAGGATCTAAAATCTATAATATACCGCGATAAAATCCTTTATAAAGTAGTTTTATTACAATATTTATATATTGTTCCAGAATTTAGAAGAACGCTATTCTTCATTTGTAAAGAAAAAATTAAATGCGTAGAAACCTACTTAGTAGATCTACTTTGTCTATCTATAAGTTAAGCGTCTTTTAAGTAGTAAGTCACTTTTTTGTTCATGATCGTTAGTGGGTCTGTCCGGATTTTTTTTTGATATTTTGTTTCTTTCGCTTAAAAAATTTACTCTTACAGATCAATAATTTCAAATAACGCCATCTAGTAAGTCTCAATTTTGTTAGTAAGACCTAATTTTAGTACGTTTAAACTTATTTGTGGTTTAAACTGAACGATGTCGTTTGGGGACTCTAGTCCCCGTGCACAGGGGAGGCAAGATTACAGTCCCCGTGGACGCTTCAGTGATACTTAAAATATCACTTTCCTGGCCGTCGTACAAACGTTGTAGATACATGTAATATTTTTGCAAATGGCTTTATTATGTTACCTACATAAATGTACTTGTTAGGTACCTACTCGTACATATACTCTGCACTACCTCTTACAACATGTTTGCGTCGAGGACAAGGATAATTCCGTGTTTGTGCAGCATTACTATGTCTTTTGTATAATGAATTAACATAAAGTTGACTAATATCAACTTTATGTTAATTCATTAGATTCCGCCCACGGCTTCGCCCGCGTTGTAAATATTAGGATAAAAAGTAGCCTATGTGTTAATTGAGGCCATAATCTATCGCTGTGCCAAATTTCATCCAATCCCGTCCAGAAGCTTTTGCGTGAAAAAAAAAAAGTTTTTCCTGACATCCTACATCCAGACATTCTTACCAACTTTCGCGTTTATAATATTAGCAGGACAGGATAAATAAACACATCGATGCAAATGTGCAAGTTGTACCTACTAGTAGTAATACATCATCATCATCATCATCCAAAGACTCATAATATTACTTCGTATACACAAGCGCAGCAATTGTTACAAATTTATTTTATCGTTGTGTGACTTTACAGGTTTTTACTGTTTTTAGTGTTGTTCATTTATTTTCTGTAGGATCAGACACAATCAAATTTATGAACCCAACGACTTGTGACGAGCTTCATTCAAAAAGTTGCTGTATTGTTTAAATTGCATTCCAAGGAGTTCTTACTTTTATACGCCTTGGTCGTCTTTAAGGGGCCGGATTAATATTATAAGTCTATGATCGAATCTCGATGTAGTATGATTAAAGTAATATTGAGTTTGCTAAAGATTTTACATTTTTTATTATTACAGCTGTGTTTTTATTGTAGCTAGCTAAGCCTGTTTTTAGGCAGGTACCTATTAGAAACTTATACACACTTAGACGATTTCGATTTTATGATAATTAGGTATCTAAAGTATCTAATGTATCTCATTTTTGTTACATAATATATTATTCTTGCTAATGTGTTTAATTTGTTGACAACGCTTTTCTTGAATTTGATTTTAATTGATGTTGATTTAATTTTGAATTATTACCTATATACTTACATTATACATTACTTCAAGTGCGGGAAAATCACAGGAACCCAGTTTGTTTCCTAGCACGGTTTCTAGCGACACTAAAGATCTACTACTTTCTATTATTCCAATGGAAAGTACACTAGAAAAACGTTGTGTATGTATAAGTTAATCCGATAACCAATTTTTTTTGTTACGATGGAGAATGCATGACGCATACCCCGCCTTATTTCAGAGGACGAGGCAGGGTTATGTAGGACTAATTTAAGGCCGGTGGCCACCCCTTAAGCACAGGCCGAAGGCGACCTGCGCAGGGCTCTACCCACTAAACTCCACCGACTCCAGCAACCACGCTCGGCGGGAACACGGGATCCATAAGACACAACCGCGAACCCGCCAGTGGGAGCCCGCCGAAGCAAGCTCCTACGTGTTATTACGTCCCAGGAGAGTTTCTGGGACTCTTCGACGGCGGACCGGTGCAATGCAGAGAGCGAATTCCTCAATTCAACTCCCCGCTGGTCACATCGAGGTGGGGTGGATCAGCGGGCGAGGGCCCGCTGCCTCCTGCCTCTCCGTCTCCTGCGGCACGGGGCGGAGAGGACATCGTCCTCCCTCACCCGCTCCGCCGCCTCCTTCTGTGACATAACTGAGTCGCAGAAAGAGGCCACCGCCTCCCAGGACCTCTCACTCTCGAGCATCTTATGCACGATGCTCGCGAGGGAGAGGTCCGGCCCTACAACGGACATTAGAGTGCGTCGCTCAGAGGACCAGGCCGGGCATACCACCAGGCCGGGCATACCACCAGGCCGGGCATACCACCAGGCCGGGCATACCACCAGGCCGGGCATACCACCAGGCCGGGCATACCACCAGGCCGGGCATACCACCAGGCCGGGCATACCACCAGGCCGGGCATACCAATATCCTGTATACCTAGATCAAGTTATGAACAAACAGATTTTCATTGATTATTAATTATTATTGATTTAATATAATCTGACCATCTTGGCAACTGGTTTTCTACAGGTTTCAAGGTCTGATGACAGTCGCTTGTTTAACTCTGGTAGCTAGCCGCATCAGGTTAGACTGGGAGGTGACTGACCCCAATAGAAATGGGAAAAGGACAAGGGAAATGATGAATTGATTATTATTAATAGAATATATTCTGTGTTTGAGATTTTTAATCGACCTTTTTATTAATCAACCAGTTACCTACATATAGTTTGAAATGAGTAAGCTTTTCTGGAAAGGACTATGCTTGGTGGTTCTCTGAAGGATCGAATAGGTATACGGCGCAATATTTGCCCCGTCCTATCCCGAGAACTGACATCTTTTTTTCCATCTTTTTTTTTCTTTTTTTTTCTTGAGTGGAGACCACGGATATGTTTACGTAGAATAGGATGTCCTCAGACTAGGTGAACTTACGTCTACCCCAGGTTACTAAGAGTGGTCGAGCTTAGTAGCGTGCTTTACGAGAATTCTATGTTGAGAAGTGGACTAAAATAAGCTGTCGATGATGGTGAATATTGTCTTTTGACGTTTCATCCTTTTACGTGGTCTTGAAAGCTTGGGAATAAGAGATATTACTCTTAACCTCTTTCGTGACTATCTCACAAACCGTAGCCAACGAGTCAAGATAGACAACTACATCAGTGAAGATGTGAATCTAACCTTTGGTGTACCACAGGGCAGCGTGCTAGGCCCTACTCTTTTTCTATTGTACATCAATAGATTGTGTCAGCTGTCAATACCAAACTGCAGGACACTTGTGTATGTAGACGACACTGCACTTGTAATAAGTGGTGAAACATGGGAATCTGCACACTATGCAGCTGAAAATGCCCTTAACATTGTAATGAATTGGCTTTCAGTAAACTTACTTACACTAAATGTCTCTAAAACCCATTATGTCACTTTCTCAGCGAACTCTGCTACACAGCCTAATATGCCAGACATCAAAGCCCATAGATGTCACCCTACACTGACACCATGCAGCTGCCCTACGATACATAGAAACTCTTGCGTGAAATACCTGGGGGTGCACATCGATAACACATTGAGTTGGCAAACGCATATTAGTGTAACCGTTACGCGTGTTCGTAAGTTAATGTTTCCCATGAAAAAACTAAGGGCAGTAGTTGCTGATCGGCTTTTAAAAAGTATTTACTTTGCCTTAGCCCAGTCGCTTCTTACATATTGCATATCTGTCTGGGGTGGTACATATAAAACGTATATGCTTCGCCTTGAGAGAGCTCAACGAGCGGTCCTGAAAGTCATGCTTTACAAACCTTATCGGTACCCGACTACCCAACTCTATAAAGACATGTCAGTACTCACTGTCCGACAACTATGCGCAACTAACATCACCTTACGTCAACACTCAACACTGAGCTTTGACCCAAGGCTACTAGAGCAAAATAAACGACGTAAAGATCCTGTCTGCCCATCCGTCACTGCCAAATCCGCTCTTGCAAGGCGAAGCTATCCATATCTTAGCTGCCACCTCTACAACACTATACACAAAATCTGCAACGTCTATTCCTTAACTAAATTTAAATGTTAATCTGTAACTAGCAGTTTTCTCCAAAAGCTAACGTATGATACGACTGAACAACATTTTGAAAGAAAAAAATTGTAATACACACACGCATATGCACACGCACACTCATACGCACACGCACACACACGTACACGCACACACACGTACACGAACACGCACGCACGCACACACGCACGCACACACACACACACACACACACACACACACACACACACACACGTGTGTGCGCGCGCGCGCGCGCGCCGGCGCGCACCCACTCACACACACATTTCCTGTTAATGTATGAAAAGAGGTTGTTATCCATTCAAAGATAAGCAAATATCTAAAAGAGTCAACGACATTTGACATTTATGATCTATGATAGAATTTCAGATATGTAAAAGTAATAATTATTTGTGTAAAGAAAGATAAATAACTTATAATGTCGTTTCTCTTTTAATTTTCAGGTAAAATATTGATTTGCTGTTTGTTTTCTCTTTATGTTATTTCTGTTTGTAATTTGAATAAACTCTTTTAATTTTCAGAGCAACACATTATTTTATGATTCTTCCATCTTATAAAACGACATTACTTGTTAACAAAAAATGGAAAAACTGCGATTTAAGTTTTGTGTTTTGGGCTCCACGGACGGAAAAACCAATGTAATATGTATAACCTCCATTGAGACACCAGACGGAAGTATTTTTGGAATTCCAGATGAATTAAAACCTGTAAGTAAGCATTCTGCCATATTGTCTTTAGATGTATTTGCAAAAATTAAAAATTCACTGAAAAAGAGACATCAAACACGCACTGTGTGGATTCCTCTAAATTCTGATTTGAGGAAAATATATCTCGATGAAGGTGAAAATGTACAATTTGGGGACCAGTATTTAGAGGAAATTACGGAAAGGACAGTACCTTCACCCAGTAACTCAAATAGCCATGTTCCAGAGAAAAAAAGCTTAGGAAATATTGCTGAAAAGTTTTTCATGGAAAAATTTTCAAATAAAACCTCAAATGCTGACCAATGGATTACTGAATTTGAAAATGAATGTCGAAGATTCGAGATTATACACGATGAAGACAAAATTGAGATTTTAAAATATCTCCTGGAAAAGCAGTGCCTAGATTGGTACAGCAGTATGTTAATAAAATTTACAGTGAACTCTGAATGGGCTATATGGAGAGATAATTTTTGTGAAACGTTTGGAAATAAGGGTTGGTCACAAGTCAAATATGCATTTACATTTAAGTTCCAATCTGGATCATTACTTGAATACGCTACGAAAAAAGAAAGATTGTTGTTAGAAATAAATAAACATATTGACCTTCACACAATGATAAATCTCATTGTAGTAGGATTACCAGATTATTTGATAGACAAAATTGATAAAGAAACTGTGAAATCAATTTCAAGCCTTTACAATGAGATCGGAAAACATGATTATATAGGGAACAAGAAAATGTTTGTTAAATATAAAAGAAATACAAATGATACTAAAAAACCCTGTAAAAACTGTGAAAATTTAAATAAAGGTATTCGATTTTATCCAGAAGAAAAATGTTGGTTCAATAAAACTGAAGAATATAATTCCAAGAGAAACTTCAATAAATCAACCAACAGTACAGTGGTAGAAGTTGAACTCACTGATAAAAAAAACGAATAATAACACCATTAATCAAAGTCAAACTATTAATAAACCAAAAACTAAATATATTTGGCATATATGATTCTGGCTCAAATGTATCTATTATTAACTCTAAATTGATAAAACTCAAAGAAGAAAAGCAGAATGACTCTAAGAGTGATAACCTAATCACAATTAATGGTGTTAAAAGGACTATTGGTTTGACAACTATTAAAATAAAAATATTTGATATTGAAGAAGAAGCCGATGTTTATATAATAGATGGCAAAGAATTTAAATACGATTTTCTGATTGGATTGGATATTATAAAACAGTTTAAACTGGTACAAGATGAAAATTTGAAAATAACACAAGGAAATAAAGAAGAAGAAAATAAAATAAAAAATAAAAACAACTGTTCTAATGAAACAAAAATTGAAGATAAACCATGTTCAATAAATTTTAATGAACACGTTAAAGAAGATAACTTCGAAATGAATCTTAACAATTTAAATGATAAACAAAAGTTAGAAATACATAAATTAGTAGATGATTATAAATCAATATTTGCAAAGGACAAATATGACATTGGTACCGTCACAAAATACGAAGCACGTATTGATCTACTTATAGATAAATATTGTAGTAAGAGACCTTATAGATGTTCAGTTGAGGATAAAAAGGAAATAGAAGAACAAATAGCTAAATTACTGGATAAAAATCTCATAGAACAATCTTATAGTCCATTTGCAGCTCCAGTAACATTAGCATTTAAAAAAGAAGACAACAAAAAATCAAGATTGTGCATAGATTTTAGAGATCTAAATAAAATAGTGGTACCTCAAGCTCAACCATTTCCATTGATCGATGACCTAGTAATTAAAACAAGAAATTCGACATATTTTACAACACTAGACATCAATTCTGCATTTTGGTCTATCCCGCTAAGAATTGAAGACAGAATGAAAACTGCTTTTGTTACTCAAGAAGGACATTATCAATGGACATGTTTACCATTTGGTTTGAAGACATCACCAGCTATATTTCAAAGAATACTTAGTAATATTTTAAGAAAGTATGAGCTAAATGGTTTTGCAGTCAATTTCATAGATGATATATTAATATTTTCGAAATCATTTTCTGAGCACATTATTCATCTAACACAATTGTTAGAAGCTATAAAACAGGAAGGTTTTAGACTAAAATTTGCGAAATGCACTTTTGCATCCGATTCAGTAAAATATCTTGGTCATATAATACATAATAATACGGTTTGCCCGTTAAAGGATAATTTAGTTGCAATAAAAGATTTTCCAATACCGAAAACACCGAAAAATATTAGACAATTTCTAGGAAAAAATTTTTTTTATCACGAGTACATACCAAAAAGTGCGATAATATTAGAACCTCTTCATTCTTTATTAAGGAAAAATCAAAAATTTATATGGTCTGAACATTGTCAAAAATCTTTTGAAGACGTAAAAAAATTATTGTGTTCTCAACCAATCTTAGAGATATTTGATAAAGATTTACCAATAAAAATTTACACAGATGCTTCTTTAGATGGCATTGGGGCGGTATTAAAACAGACACAACTAAATGGAAAAGATAAACCAGTGGCATATTTCTCAAAAAAATTAAATAATGTACAAAAGAGAAAAAAAGCCATTTATTTAGAATGTTTAGCAATCAAAGAAGCAATAAAATACTGGCAATATTGGCTAATAGGTAAATCGTTTACAGTTTATTCTGATCATAAACCATTGGAAAATTTAAATATTAAATCTAGGACAGATGATGAATTAGGAGACCTAACATATTACTTATCACAGTACGATTTTATAATTAAATATACTCCAGGAAAAGAAAATATAGAAGCCGATTGTTTGAGCAGAAATCCAGTATTAGATGCAAATGGGGATAATGATGAACAATTGAAAATTGTGAATATGATACAATTGATTGATATTATCACAGATCAGAAAAATAATATAGAAATACAAAACAATAAATCAAATTTCATAACAAAAAATAATGTATACTATAAACGGATTCGAAATCGTGAAAAAATTATGTTATCCGAAGATTTTAGTAAGAAACTTATTAAAGACATACATGAAAACATGTGCCATATAGGTATTAATCAAATGCAAAATAAAATTAGTAATATACAGCAAAAAAATTAATGATAAATATTATAAATCACTGTAAAAGTTGTGAGATATGTATAAAAAATAAAACACGAGGGCAGAAAAGGTATGGTCTATTGTCATATTTAGGTCCTGCCACAAAACCTTTTGAAATAGTCTCAATAGATACAATCGGAGGTTTTGGAGGCTCGCGATCAACGAAAAGGTACCTTCTAGTCGATCACTTTACACGATATGCTTACATTGTTACATCAAAAACACAAAATTCTAATGATTTTGTTAAACTTATGAGTAAAGTAACGGATTGTCATACAGTTGGGATGCTTCTTACTGATCAGTACCCAGGAATTAATTCAAAAGAATTCAAAAATTTTTTACGTAGTAAATCAATAGCAATGATCTTTACTGCAGTTAATTCCCCATTTTCTAACGGCCTAAATGAAAGACTTAATCAGACACTTGTAAACAAGATTAGATGTCAAATAAACGAAAAAAATAATAAAATAGCGTGGACAACCGTTGCCCATAATTGTGTAGATAAATATAATAACACAGAACATACAGTGACTGGCTTTGCGCCTAAATACCTGTTAGATGGTACAGATGTTTCATATTTACCAAATGAACTTAAAAACAAACAAACACAAATTGAATGGGATAGAGATAGAAAAATAGCATTAGAAAATTCGATTAAGTCACATAATTATAATAAAAAAATATTTGATAAAAACAGAATTATATTCAACTTCAATACTGGGGATATGGTATATGTAGAGAATGGGAATAAACTAAATAGAAATAAATTAGATGAACTAAGACTTGGTCCTTATAAAATTATTGAGAAGATATCAAATTCAATATATAAAATTGATACAGGTCATAAAAAAGTAGAATCAAATCTCTTTCATATTACAAAACTTTTACCATTTAAATGAAAAAAGAATTAATTTTAGTAGAATAGTGTAAAATTTATATTATCATATCATCTAGTATATTTGTTGAGACTTACTAAGAAATTTTTTGGCAAAATTTTCTTATTTAAGGAGGGAGATGAAAAGAGGTTGTTATCCATTCAAAGATAAGCAAATATCTAAAAGAGTCAACGACATTTGACATTTGACATTTATGATCTATGATAGAATTTCAGATATGTAAAAGTAATAATTATTTGTGTAAAGAAAGATAAATAACTTATAATGTCGTTTCTCTTTTAATTTTCAGGTAAAATATTGATTTGCTGTTTGTTTTCTCTTTATGTTATTTCTGTTTGTAATTTGAATAAACTCTTTTAATTTTCAGAGCAACACATTATTTTATGATTCTTCCATCTTATATGTATATTATGTTAATGTGTCCACTAAAACACCAACAAAGTGTAATAGATTAAGTACTAAGAAGAAAGCGCCTGTGTCTGTAACACAGTTTATACTAGCACAGACACAGACGTTCACTCCGTCTCCGATAGTAAATAGCTTATAGGTACAATTTAACATGTTTTGATTGGGATGGAGAAACTGTATTTAGAAAATAAAAAGTTTTATTATTATTAATAAGTTTGAATATCTTACTTTCGCCCGGCTAAAATTTTGAGTAAAGTAGTTTTCCCTGCTCCCGAAGGGCCCAATATAAACGTCAATCGACCCGGTCTTAGAGCACCAGATGCACCACGAAGTATTACATTCGATTCGGCTTTTCTGTTGTGTTTCCTGTTCCATAGATTACCTGTAACAAATACAAAATAAATTATATAAGTAGGCACAAAAGCACAGATTACACTTATAATACTAGCTTTACTTTATTTTGATAAATAGGTATCTACACCAGTTTACATAATCCACAACAGATGCAGGATTTCACATTTCATGTTTTTTAGCATATCTACCTGCCTAAAAGATTTTCGTAATAATCTTGCTTTATTTGCCAGAATACAATGGTATGGAGTTAAAAATATAATTCAAATGTTTTTGATCGTTTATCTTCCTTCACAAGATTTGGTTATAAATATTATTTTAGTGTCTTTTATCTCCCTAATGGTACATAGGTCATTGTTTGGTCAATGAGCAGAAAATGAATGTGATTATTATTATCTTCATATGATAACAAACGTATTATTATAATGTATTGATCCTGTCCGTACAAAAAGTTTTTATGTGTTTACGCCGCTTCCCTCAGCCGATTTTCAGATCGATTTTTGTGATCGATTTTGTGACCGGCTTAACATTTTAGGCCTTCAGGGTAGGTCACAAGAGCTTTCATAAAAATCGGTAGATCTATCGGCCGTGGGTCGGCAGCGTAAGATGTGTCATGTTTAACACTTTTTTAGTGGTGGTACCTCTTCAAAATACAAATCATTTGTCTATACTTAAAAAATGCTTTGTCCTAAATGACTGACTGACGGAACAGCCTAAATCGCTGATTGTAGAGACTTCAAACTTAGACGGTGTGTTCTTTGTACAATGACGTAGCCATCCAATAAGAATTGTACTCTTTTTTTTTAATAGGCTTGCGCTTGAACACAACTTGCCTAATGTGAAACAATGATGCAGTCTACGATGGAACGCGCTTACCCAGTAAATACCGATTCACTCGTGACTTGAATTATAGCTATCTGGAAACATAGATGCCGGCAGCGAATTCCACAACTTGGCAGTTCGCACAATGAAAGTGGAAGCAAAGCGCTTTGTGCGTACCCTACGAATTTCCACCATATAACGGTGGCGCATAGCCGTACCTCTACTTGTCCGATGGAAGAACTCTAAAGGGGTAGCAGAATTGATGGAAGACGTATTTCGTATTTTATTAAAACCAAATTGCGGTTAAAATGTGGTAAAAAAATATTTTGAGGGTGATTTGCTTCGAATTAGATATCAATAATCCTTCGTGCTTCAAATATAAATTAAATTTTATTTTGACACAATATGATTGATTAGGATTAATAAAAAAAAAATATGGGAAAATAAAATAATGAATAAAATATTCGAAATTTAAATTGTATTGGTTCTTGGATATTTGAATGAAAATCTATAACAGCTCGATTTAATAAGTATAAATTACACCCAGACGCAGAACAAACAGTCATGCTCGTCACTCGTCACATTTACCACGCAAAGATTTCCTCCAGGTGGGAATCAAACCCACGGTCACGACGAATTTTTTAGGTAGCAGGGTTATTGTTAGGTACTTCAGTAAAATGTTTCCTTGTGATGTTGTCAGAAAAATGTCACGCAGGGAACTGAAACTATCCGGGCTAAGCTGGGGCGGCTGGTAGCTAGTTTGTTGATAAAGTCACATCAGTTAGGCCGCTACATTATGTACAAACTACAAATAATAGATATTAAATTCGTTTCATCACCGCTACTCAATATTGGTGAAAGAAAACATCGTGAGGAAACCGGCATGTCTAAGACTCAATCATTCGAGGACATGTGACATCCACCAGCCCGCAATTGGCCAGCGGGTGTGAATTAAGGCCTTAACTCTCTCAACTATCTTAAGAGTTGAGTGAGTTAAACATTTAACATATGTATATTTTATTATTATTATTTAAAAATAAGTAGGTAGTTTGTTTACTCCGCTCTGTCATAACACATTACCTAATATTATATCTAAAAATAGAAAAATAAGTGAACGGCATAACAAGTTGTTTACCTTTCCGTCTTTAGTATTTATTAGCTTTTTGTCAGTGTGGCTTCTTTCGCGTGAACTATCTACACGATTTTAACTAATTCCTTTCTCCATTCTACCTTTTCTTCAAACCCTATCTAAAAAAACCTACTTGTTTCCAAAATGTTTGAATCCATTTGTTACGTTTCGCTTTTAAACGTTTTGAATTTTTAATGTGGCATACATACCTATTATTATTTATTCAAATAAGTACATCTATTTTTTTATGTACACTTTTAATGGAGCGAAGTTCTTTTACGCGGATTACAGTATACTAAGGTAATACTTAGTACTAGGTAATACTTAGAATGAACTTGCAAAATCGTAATTAGATCGCGCTTTTAGAAGAAAGAAGGGAAACGTGAGGTAGAGAGGGAAAGAGTTACAAATTATAATTGACAGAAATCTACTTAATATGAAATCACGCATCATTGAATTACGTAAAGGGCTTTGTTCCCAACGGGAGTTCTCCAACCTGTGGAAAGTTTAAACTTGTGGCCCACCCCTGCGCACGGGTAGATATCGGTATTAGACAAAATTTCTAATCATCATACATTTTATCACACTCTTGGCTTACTTTTCATGCTTAGAAAACTTAATTAAAACGTTTGTATGGGAAAAAGAAAGGGGCTGTTTTTAGGGTTTTCCCCGAAATTACTCGAATTTTTTTACCTATTATACCTTCCCTAGACCTCCACGAACATTTCAAGAACAAGATAATATATATCCGTTCAACCGTTATCGAGTTTTAGCGAGACTAATTAACAGCAATTGATTTTTATATAGATTATAAACAAAAGAGAGACACCGAAAAACAGCCGGCCCAGTTGAATGACGCGGCTGGCCGCATCCGGTCAACCGCTAGTGTCCTACACTCTAGGTTAGATCTACGAAAGCACTGAAGTAAGTAGTTATTTATCAGTATAATGACGAGTTACCTTACAACCATTCATCCCTAATTTTGTTTGTGTTGAATGGTTACAAACGTTTTGCGTTAAGAATCAGGATATTTCCTATTGCCCCGGAATGCCTCGGAATGTTATTCCGAGACATTCCGGGGCATTCCGAGGCATTACAAGTAGGTTACATTCATATTGCAAATAATCCCAATGTAAAAAATCCATAATGCTATTTAGAGCTTTTTTGTAGTACTCAATTTTTGATAATTTTAATAACTCCATGTTCTTGTGTAGTTCTGTTGTAGTCAGCATTGGTAAATAAATAACAGGAGGTAGGTAGGTAATAATAATAATAATAAATATCCTGGGACATTAACACACACGGTCATCTGGTCCCAAGCTAAGCAGAGCTAGTATTATGGAAACCAGATAACTGGTATATACATATAATAATTTCCTTTTGTAAATATATATTTATAACAGATATTTACACCCAGACTCGACACAAACACAAATGTTCATCATTAATGTTTGTCTCGGGTAGGAATTGAACCCACGACCTGCGGCGTGAAAAGCAATTATCATACCGACCACGCCACCGGCCCGTAAGTTGGTACACTAAAAGGTTTTATATATTTTACATAATCATACTTAATTATGATAAACAAGATGATTACTGTACATAAACTTATAAATCTCACAACAAAAAGTAATAAAATTTTAATCATTAATCTTTATATTACCTACAGTTTACATGTAAATTGAGATAAACAGATTTTTGCTAAAAGATTAATGAAAACGGTAACATCTAATAAAGGCATATGTTACTACTATTTTCATCACTACATAGTATAAAACAAAGTCGCATTCCTTTCCCTTATATCCCTATGTGCGCTTAAATCTTTAAAACTACGAAACCGATTTTCATGCGGTTTTTGAAGTGAAAACTTCTTTAGCGGCGTTGAGCACTTTTTCTGTAATGGGTATAAAATCTTAAACTCGCGTCAGGACACGTGACCCTGATCGAAAAAGTCGGAAAAAGCGTAAGACGGACGCAGGGCGCTTGCGCGAATGTTCGTGTATGTTACAGCGTGCCACGCGCATCCATGGATGGTGACAGCTGATGGCTCGACCGTCTGTGTAGTGATCACATTGTTGTGTATTCGTAAAGTTGATTTTTCGGAGAGATAAACTTTTTGATGTAAAATAATTGTAATAGTTTTAAAGTGTTAAATTTTTAATGTAATATAAATTGTCATGTTTGTGTACGATAGCGCAATAAATGAATATTGTATTCTACCACATAAATGATAGTACTTTTATACTGATAAAGCAATTGGTGCAAAATTATTCCCTAACCATTCCAAAATATCAAACATGCTCAACGTTAATAATCAAGTTTTCACTTCTGCCGGCACTCCCGGAGTGCAACCCGTCGTTTTTTTCTTTTTTTACGACCCATCCTCGTACTTCAAAGAATAATCTAAAAAAATTATTAACGAAACCGGTTCAGCTGTTCTCGAGTTTTGAGCTTAGCAACACATTTAGAGATTCATTTTTATTATATAGATGTGTAGCCGTGTGTACACATTGTCGAGGAGCCAATTTTAAAATAAAGTAAATATAAAACTAGCTTTCCGACCACGGATCCGCCCGTGCGTATGTCGGTTACATTCTATTGATGCAACTTTTTGATTTCATACTGAACACACATACAGTCAGATGCGGCGGTGGGCTTTGTCTTTAATATTTAATGATAGGACAACGGTATATAGATATATAGGTTGTTATTTACTCGAGATAAGTACAAATATCAGTTTTCTAACAATAGCCCTTGTTTAACACACTCATTTGAATTTATCAGCCTCATATGTATGATGCAGTTGTAGGTACCTACAACACTTATAAGCGTTTTGCAATGTAGTGTTAATGACCTGTTGCTAAGCTCTGAACGTAATAAAACCTAGGTACACTTAGTAAATATTGTGGGTACCTAATTAATTCAACACTAGCATTCCGAAGGCGGCTTCGCTCGCGCTGAATTATTATCCTTTTATTTCGCAGTCGGATAAAACGTATGTCCTTCCCCGGGTCTCAAACTGTCTTCATATCAAATTCTTTCCAAATGAGTTCAATGGTTTGGGTGTGAAAGCGCGACAGACAGACAGATAGAGTTACTTTTATATTTATAATATTATTAAGGATAGACGTAAAATTTAAGGATCCAATTCATTTGCGATGACGACGCGCGACACCACGTATGAGATGAACACAGACGTAATAGAGATGCTAACGCATGAGATAAGACTTCTAAAATAACGCAACGAAATCAAACGAAATGGAACAATCGGAAGATTTCATTTATTTCATTCTTTCATTCACTAGTGATTTTGTTGTTTATTGCGTACTTTGCCTTCAGTTGGCAAACAAATGAACTGTGAACTGTAAAGTGTCAGCAGCGATGCGATGTAGAGACTAATAAAAATCTCTCTCTCAGTATGCGCCCCGTACTGCTTCAGAGCTGGAGTGAACGTCGCCAACCAAAGCTCGTGGTCCACTCAAGCACTGCTCCCTGATCGGCAGTCTCGAGGAATAGGCCGCGAGTTCTATAGGTGTGAGTTAGTCAAACTAATAGTTCTAGCGGGTTTGTATCGAGTCACCTTTATATTTAGACACATTTTCTTGGATAATCACTTGGATTTAATATCCATTAACTTATTTACAGTTTATATTACACATAGTGACATTAAGCAAGGCGCCTCACAGGGCGCACGCTGTGACTCGTAACCGCCAGGTTGTCTAGGTTCCAGGTAGTCTTTGGACTCGTGGTTTTTACAGGACAAGCCACAGACTAAGTAGAGATGGACAACAAAAGTGACGGCCGACACGTCATCTTGACAGAGATGTTACGTCAAAATTAGTGATGTCCCTATCACCACATAAACAGATTAGCAAATCGTAATACTCAGTTTTATTTAATATTCCATCAATATTAGGCTACCAGCGAAATCTTCTATAAATATCTACCAGCGCTCCTGCTATTCAACGGAGTCTCTCAGAAGTTTACCTGGCACTAGACTGGTTTTGTGGAATACTAAAAAAGGATAAGAAAGAAACTTTTAATTAGGTAGGTAGTTAACTAGTCAAGATTTTTAAACAATCAACCATTATGTTAATGTCTAATTAGCAATCTCGTATAATGTTACCTTGATGAATAATCATGTACAATGCATACTAATCAGAGGCCCATGGTAAAATTATGTTCTTTAAATATCTAAGAGCCCAACACCAACTAATATCTTATCGCTTTTCAGAAATTACATGAATACTGAGACTAGACTCTTGTAAATAATTTAAACGGATTTATGTTCCCAACAAAATTAACCGCTGTGCTTTATCTACAAATGTTATAAATGCGAAAGTAACTCTGTTTGTCTCTCTGTTACTCTTTCACGCCTAAAATTCTAAATTGGTTTAAATGAAATTTAGCGCACGATAACCGAAACACGCGCGGGCGAAGCCGCGGCGTTTCTTTAAACATAATGTCTCTCGACTTAGCAAAATACGGTGCTATCACTCATGTTTTTTTTTACCATCGTTGGTACAACTGTCGAATAGGAGCTTGTAATATTAGGGTGGGAGGTTGTGTGGAAAAAAAGAAAGTCGACGAGATGGTTAAATAGGTGTTTAGATAGTCTCCATCGTTATTATTTTATATTGACACTAATCCGTTCATCGTCGTATTTCAGCAGTTTGTTATTAATTTAAGCATTCTCTACAATTAGCCACCTTATAAACCTTTTGACAATTGAGTAAATAAAAATTAGTTACTTACCAGTATCCCGTTAGGTAAGTCCTAACAAGGAGTAGTTATATATATTCCTAATCTTTTCTAAGTACTAATTATTAATGTAACAAAGGTTGTTTTATTATTAAGTCAACTATATTTCGTTATCTATACACAATGAAGTACCTATTTATACATGGTTATTAACATAGAATCAGGGAACAACTTCGCTAGCCTTTTGTTTGTCATCTTTGAAACCATTGACATTAAAAGGTGCGAAAAAAACATATGCCGCCTGAAACAGTGTAAAATTGTTCCCGAAACCTAAGTTTAGTCCTATCTGTAGTTCTACTTACAGAATGACTAATAAACGGAACAATGCCAATATTTAGCAATAAAATAATAAAACAATTACTTATTACTATTTTCATCGTTAATCATATCGCCTTATAAGGTAGCCTTCACAATAGTTAACTAACTTCGGGTTGTGTACCTGTTCAAATTGTATCAACTTTATTGCTATCTTCCATATTGTTATGCAGGTGCGCTAAATCAGTAATTTATCTTTATTTTATTACTTAATAGATTTGAAAGGATTACCAAAGTTTTATGAAGTTACATTGACCCGTCTACGTTTTATCTATCTCATTTTCAACCCTCTAAGTAGGATATTATTAATTGGCCTCTTGGCAATGCTCAAGATGGTAGAAAACCCAAGTCCACGGAATCAGATGCAAATGACACTCCCACATACCCCTGACTCCAAACCATTTCGGAGCGGGGAGGTACACAAACAACTGAAACCTACATTCAGCAATGCAACGGTAATGGAATTTGCAATAGATACAACAGAAACAAAGCTATCTACAGGGGGTTTGTAAGATAAATGTTTGCAGTGCCAAAGGTTATCGAGTTTCCGCTCACTACCAAGGTCTTTCTTGAACCATCTCTAATTAAAAATGAACATTATTTGGATTTTAAAATTATATTCAGTATTAGGTATAGTATGTTCATTTGATAACATACATGAACAAATAAATGAAACAAAAAGGCGTTATTCTTTATTTTCAATCTGACATATAACATAAATTTTAAAAATATATGTTTTTACATTGAATAAAAACCGATGCAAAAAATGTTTAACAAAGTGTCTTTTATTTCAAACGTAATGGTGTTAAGCATAGAGCAGTCAATCTCCTCGCTCTTGGAAGGTTTTGGTGTTCTGTGGTGTTGAGTATAATAATAGTATAGTGCTCTCACTGGGCGGGTCTTGGACATGTCATTACGTCACTGGACACTGTCGTAATACTACAGAACAGTTTTTAACCTAAGTATATTTTGACTGATATGGTAAACTATGGCTAGGTATCCAACGTTGTAAATATGTTTTATTAAACTGAGTACTATTCAGTGAAATAAAATCAGTTATGATTATAATATTCTACATTATTAATAACTAACGTAAATTCAGTAGACTAACACTACTACGTATATTATACTACGATACCTAACTATCTATGACTGCATGCGTCAATTTTGCACAATAAACAGATTGTCACTTGAGTTGCATATAATTAATTGTTGTAAATGAGCCATAACTATCAAAGTAGAAGTGCTGTCAACAAATTCTATTTTGATCAAAAACACGCAATGAATAGTTACATGAAATAATAATCATAATTTATGTTGTTAATATGTTTATACCATAAAACTGTTGGAGGTATTTTCTTTCGATTTTACACTGAGAATTCACTAACAATTATACAGTCAGTATTTTTTATCATATAGAATGATTCAAGAGGAAGGTTTATGTATGTAATACATGCATAATGTAGTAGAAAAACCACTGATAATTTTAAATGTTTCTGATGCGATGTCGTAAATTAACGCATTTTTTGTGCTTACATTGCAAACGCTGGCTAAACCCTACGAGATATATCAAAATATGTACACCTTAAAAAGGTCAACAAAAAAGTCCGCGATGGCATATGTTTATCTCTTAGGGATAACCCACAATAACCATTTTTATTCTTTTACTTTCGACCAAAAGTAATGGCTTATTTACGAAGCGATTTTAAGCAATACTGCATTAATCCTTATATCTAATTAAGTGTCTTAAATACTATGTGCATTCAATATAGATCACTATTGCCCTTTACAGCACATAATTTAAATTAATATTTCCGAAGATATTACAGATTTAAAAAAGCGGGGCGGCGGCGGTACCAGCCCGGCCGCGCGCGGCGCGTGCTGGTTCTTTTGTCAAATGGCAAAAAAGCTGTTAACGTTGTTTATAAGGACATTTTGTAAATATACCCCAATATATTTAGTATCAGCATTGCACCCATGCGAAGCCGGGGCGGGTCACTAGTCTAATATATTTTATAAAGCTAAAGAGTTTGTTTGTTTGGTTGATTGCAGGGAGCTTCTTGCACTCTTAGATAGCCCATTTATTGAGGAACGATGTTGGGCACGACATAAAATGTAGGGCACGCGGTCAAAGCCGCGGGCGCTGACTTAAAGAGTACCTTACGGTTTAATTTTTTCCTAGCTCTCACCCGCCGAGCGTCTGATGTGTAAAGTGTAGACAGGCAGTAGGGGAATTTGTTCAAATAAGTAGATATGTATACTACCTATGTAGGTATAGGTACGTAGGTAGCAAGCAAACTTAGTTATTGGTCTATTGTGTTTATGACATAGGTACTACACAATGGGCTATGCACAGTAATCGACCCCATTATAGAGTACATAGGCCTATCGTGGTAAACGATGACGATGGCCTATTTATGAATACAAGATTATTCTATAAGTTCTAGACTGTAGGGCCTTAAAAGTAAAAACCATTAATGTATGTTACTACAAGTTTCGTAAAATGTTGAAGTGAAACATTATCAAAAGTATTATCATCCGGTTATTTTAACACGAATTGCTCTCACACACAGTGAGTATTACTTGTACGCAATGGTTATCAGCTATTATTGTCAGTCTCGTGCACATTATATCTATGAGTAGTTAAGTAGTGTTTTGAAATACATAAATACTGACAATTCCTAGACACGAATACATAATTGTAACATACTTACATAGGTTCTTCCTTTGATATAGAATATCTTCTGACATAAATGTTAGCTGTGGTAATAATTTTATACTGCTATTTTTGCATAATTAAGATTTGTGAATCATTTGTTTGTGATCCACATAAAAAAGCAATGGCGTATGCTTTTGATGGTTGTTTATATATTTTTCCGCAACAAAATATTACCAGGATAAAAAGTTCCTCTCATCACAAACTTTCGCATTTGTGAGACACATTATGATAACTAACTCAACTATTATCTTAATTATGTACTGTTCCTCTCCATTCTTCATAGAGCATTCTGCACTTCTGCAGTACCTAGTAGGTAACAAGAAATCAATACGACGTGTATAATATTATATTTCACGAAGTGAAGCAAGGTTGACCACTAATGTATGTTCTATGGGAAGTAAAATAATAATAAATAGTTATCACCTTGATTATTTTTAACAACAAGCTGTTACCTACGTAATAATCGGACTAAAAATTGTATCTCCAGGGAGTTTGTCAATACAAACCACATGAGTCGAAACTCAACGGGTGTGTTTCTCTATACCCATCACCAGACTAGCTCCCGTGTACCATTATTGTTTTCTTACTAAAGATACGCAAATATAGCAAATTTGAGCAGAATTCATTTACGGAAAGTGGTTCTATTACAGCTTCCAAGATTTAACCCCTGAACACAGTAAGTTAAATAAAAGCTTGTAATAATAATAACTCGATATGTGTACATTTACTACAAGTATGTCATGTTTACCTGGGCCAGGTATGCTTGAAGAGGATAAACCTCTTCAAGCATACCTGGCCCAATGACAACATAATTTTTAAAATCAAGTTGCACTTAAGTTATTATTCATAGCAAACTTTCACTTAAAAACAAAATAATTTTACCATTCTCAATCCTATAATGCACATCCAGGAATACTGACACGTCACATTTAAGTCTACTTGTATTGTTATCACTATTAGTTCCTAATTCCACATCCATGTTTAATTAAAGTTATTTTGTGTTAAACCGTTTGGAATTAAATCTGCGTTGGCACAGTTTATACGTGCGTCCTGGTAACTGTCCGCGCCTACAGTATAAACGACTATAAAACGCCTAAAAGAAGTTTGTAGTGGGGCTGCTGCTGTGAAGATAATATTATGCCTGACTACAATACGCTCTACAATTTAACTTATTACTACAATCGTTCTCGCTTCGTGTTAATCCCGTAACATCGTTATAGTCTAATAATGCTAATCTTGACTATTTCGTAATGATTAAGACTAAACAAGAAATATTTTTATATTCGCATAAAAACTTACGTATACAATTCATAAAGGTTCGCCCACTAAACTTTTCATCCTGACAATGCGGTTAATAATTAATCAGTCACGTATGCAGGAGATATTATAGTCCGTAAAAAGTGCATTTTTCTAAGAAATCTCACGGCCAAAATTGGTAGCATCAACCATGTGAGGACACACTTTTAACCAAATAGGAGAACTTAGCATTGCCGAAATTGGCATGGAAAGATTCATTCTTTCAGTGCTTAAGAACGTGTGGATAAACACGGGGGTCCTTTACTTTTTTTTTACTTTGGTTTTCCTTTACTCTCAGTGTCCGATGGGAGACGACTGGTAAGACATTGAGCGAAAAAAAAGGCTCCGTGTTCTCCAAGGCACTTCCTTACTGCGGACTAGTGGTGAGAAATTAGAGAGACCCAACACTTTTTCTTTTGGAGAGGGATCACAATTTGCGACTTCGTTGAATACAGGCGAAAACTGCTACAATATCATTAGAATACAAATGCAAATTTCGCTACAACGTACAACATTATATTAGCCCAGGTGGGAATTAGGGGCGATATAGAGATCAGAAGATTCCAGTTCGAAGGTAGTTAGGTACGTATCTTTTTGGAGTTTTTTTTTCTTCAGAATAATTGGGTCGAGATGCGTGAGGATGCAAAAAGTTTCAACTAATTCCTGGATAGTGTTTTGATCTGGCTGGTGTCCGTAATTTTTTTAGGTACCTAGGTATCTACTAATAACTACCTACCTAATTTTAATTTATTTGAAAGGCTTGTAAAGGCACTGTTACATAAAGGTTTAATTTATTTCTTGGACGCTGCTGGCTGGTACGTGTAAAACTTTGAATAGGATGCCACAAAATTTTATTTTTCATTTATATTTCATAATCTCTAATGGCCTCGTGTGTTCAAAAGAAAAGAGGATAAATTAAAAAAGGTTTCAACTTTAAAATTTCAATATCGGTCAAATAGCACATTTGATATATTTTCTTTATTTGTTAGTTTACATGATGAAGATAGTCCTATAGGTAGGATATAACTTTAAAGAATTATTACAAGGTCAATGACGTTTGTTTGCACATTTGACTTACGGCGTGCACAAACAAAATAGAGTGCAGATTGTGCGGTGCGTACAAAGGCAACTGTTGCATTTTTGTAGAAAATGGGAAAAACGGAAAATGTACCTACATGACTTTTTTATCATGTGCATTTGAAAGGTAATTTATACTAAATTACTAATAGTGTAATAGATATGTTCGTTCAACCCATTGAGATGAATTTTTGTATCACGCTCAGTTTGGATAACAATGCTTGGTTAGCTGCTTTCTGAAGTCATCCGAAATCCGACATGGCTGACTAGTTATTTTCAATACTAATACTCCTACACCAACAATAAGCGTATCAAATGAAAAGGCTTGCTAAGAATAACGGGATTTTTAAATGCATATAAATACAAGCTTGTTTTTAGAAATATATAATTAAATGCTTTATTTATTTGAAAACTATTTTGTTTAATTTTTAATTTAATAATAAGATGTATTTGTACCTATAAATTATGTCTCCTTTAAATTATGTCCATGATACCTCGCAGACTTCATAAAGAACCTACCGGTTATGCCATAAAAATCTAGCGCAGTTAGGTACATAATGTCTGTACAAGAGGCATAAGTTTGCAAAAAGGTTTCAATTAATTGTTAGACATAGCTGACTGGTACGCGTATGTACATTTGACAGGATGCCGTATAATTAAATTTTTCGTTTATATTTAATTTCTAATGGTCTCCTGTCATTTTTTTTTACATTTGACATTTTTTGTTTCAATTTTAAATTGCATTTAATTTTTTCCACAGATCATTAAAATCCTCGAGGTTTGCTGTTCTATGGTTTTGCGTAGCATTTTCATGTTGTTATTAGTTTCAAAATAACTACAAATCAAATCCGATTTATTATGTATTTGTCTGCAAGAGTTGGCATATAAATGTAAAGTTATAGATATTCTGTGTATCACAGAGCACTTCATTATGTCTGGCCAAGAAAAATTGCTACATATACCTAACTAGAATTTAGCCGCATGCTATTCTAGAAACAAAAAGCGTGGTGGTACCTGCATTATGATCAGGGACGGACATGAATTTAAAGAAATGCCAGAAATAAAGAGGTACTCAGTGCCTAGAATCATAGAATGTTGTGCCGTTGAACTACCTACACAAAAATTAATTGTTTTATGTGTATATAGATCACCTATATCATCAAATCTAAGTGAATTTTATGAAATATTCGGAGTTATATTAAAAAGAGTTTGTTCCAAAGCTGCTATGAAGGTTGTGGTTTGCGGTGATTTCAACGTGAACATTTTAGAAAGAAATAAATTGGCATTAGATTTTGAATACTTTATTAGAAGCCATAACCTCAGACAAGAAATTTTTCAACCAACAAGGCCTAAAAGTGGTACTTGTTTGGACAATTTTGCGCATAATTCTAAACACTCAGAGACCACTCAGCTCAGTTACTGAAGATAAAAGTAAATAAGTCATGTAAAATTAAATCCTGGAGAAAAACCAGACGAAATGTAATATTAGAGAATCTTATGAAATTTAAATCCTACCTTAAAAGCTTAACTTTTTCCGATGTATTCAGTTCTGATGACGCTAATAAAGCTTATGATAACTTTGCAGAAATATTTATACTCTTACATAATCTATGCTTTCCTTTTCAAATGGTAACTGTAAGCCTAGATAAACAGATCAAATGGATGTCACGGGGCATAAGACTATGCAGCAGAAGACAACGTCAACTTCTGTGGCAACAGAGATTAAGGCCAACAATGGAAAATAGGAAAATGTTTAATAATTATACTAAAAGATTTAAAAAGATTATCAATTTAACTCAAAAAGCTCAAAATAATTACTTAATACATAAATCTAAAACTTCCTGGCAAATTATTAATGGTAAAAAAACTATAAGTGAACCGATTTCTATAATAAAAAAGGAAGATAGGATATTGTTAAATCCTAACGAAATAGCTGAAGCTTTCAATAATCATTTCATTGATCAGGTTCCCGATCAACCGAAGCACAAAACAGTGTTAACATTGAAAATAGACCACAACCCACACTCTATTTTCATGTCTCCGGTTGTTTCACAGGATATCATTCGTGCAATAAAAGGCTTAAAAAATAAAAGAAGTCATGGATATGATGGCATTTCAACCAAAGTTATTAAATTTGTATCAGAATATATAGCTGCACCTCTTGCTCATATTATTAACTTAAGCATTTTTACTGGAGTGTTTCCTGAAAGTCTTAAAACTGTTGTAATTAAACCACTTTTTAAAAAAAATTGTAAAGAAGACATGACAAACTATAGACCAATAGCTCTATCTTCTGTTTTTTCCAAAATCATAGAAAAAATTATCTATGAAACTTTAACTAATTTTTTAACAAAATATAATATTCTATGCGAGGAACAGAAAGGTTTCAGAAAAAATAAGAACATTGATATGGCTATTTTCGATTTTATAAAAAAAATTATGCCTAAAGTAGATGATACCATTCCTATTTGTGCGATATATGCAGATATTTCCAAAGCCTTCGATTGTGTAAACCATGAGATCCTTTTGGATAAACTTCTTGCTTATGGGATTCGAGGAAATGCTTATGATTTAATAAAATCCTACCTTAATGGTCGTAAGCAGTATACGGAAATATCAAAAGTGTGCTTAATATCTAAAAAAGAAAAAAAAAATACGTATCATCTCTTAGAGAAATAAAACACGGTGTTCCACAAGGCAGTGTTCTTGGGCCTTTGCTATTTTTATTATATATAAATGATCTCCCCGGTTATATGTCTTACCCAACAGTTCTATTTGCCGACGACAGTTCCACACTTATTGAATGTATCCATAACAATTCTTATGAAAACGATATTAACATTGCACTCGCTAGCTTAATCAGATGGTTGGAAAACAATAATCTCTTAATTAATTTGGGAAAGACTAAATTAATGCACTTCTATCAGCGTTTGCCAGTAGCTAATATGAACATAAATTTTAATGGTCAATCTATTGATAAGGTGGACGTTACGAAATTTTTAGGAATTTTAATTGATAGCCAACTAACCTGGAAGGCTCAAGCTGAAAATGTATGCAAAAGACTGTGCACAACAGCCTTTATGTTGCACAATTTATCTAAAAAAGTTGATTTGCCTACTTTATTAGTCGCGTACCATGGCTTAGTAGTTTCTATTTTACGATATGGCATCATTTTTTGGGGTAACTGTAGCGAAAAAGAACAGATTTTTAAAGCTCAAAAGCGCTGTCTAAGATCTATGTTTGGCCTCAAAATAACGGGAGGATATAAAACAGCTTTGCTAAAAAAAAGTGTAATATGTATGGCCCCACAAGTATTTAATAAAATACCTAACAATATAAAGGACTAACCTTTACCTAAGTTTAGAAAACAACTTAAAGAATTACTTTTAAATAAATGTTATTACTTAGTACAAGAGTTTCTAGATGATGAGCTGATAAATAATTAATAATAATGCTGTAATATAATGTGTCTAATAATGATTTAATTTAAATAATGTTGTATTATAAATTCAAATATGTTGCTATGATTTTAAATGTGTTAACTTTATTTTTAATTATTGTAATATTATTTTTATATTAAATTTTAATAATGAATTGTAACGTAATATAATATAATAATGATTTTATAATGTAGTATAATTAAATATTTCTAATTTTATTGTATGAAATGTATATAGTGTAAATAATTACAATGTAGTACTTTTAAGTAATTTAACATTTGCATGCTATTGTAGCTGGTTTTATAATATGTTGAATATCTTTTGTTGTACCTACTTTCAGTGCAAATAAAATTTCTGATTCTGATTCTGATTCTAGTAATCTGAGATTAGTTTTCGTCGTCGTCGCTTCACCCACGTGGTATTAGGATATTTTTTTTTCGAGAATCAATCTCTATGCCAAATTTCATTCAGTCTCGTCCAACACTTTTTGAGTGAAAGCACCGAACTTTAGAATTTATAATTTTTTTGGCTTTGTGTCTTGTGTGTTGCGGGAGGAACGATTTATTTTTATTGTAATTAACTAGCTACTCGGCCTTTTTTTGGCAAATTTTCAACATTTTTACAAATTTCCTTATCCAAAGGCCACCTTTTGGTGTGGGAGACCCCTCTGAGAGATTTTGTGCGTTCTCCTGCGTACGTTGGCACCATTTTTTGTTGAAAAGGACAAAAAATATCAAGTTTGTTTGTATTGTTCTACTTAAATGACGTTCATTTTGCCCTGAGGTGAAAGGGCTTCGAGTAGCAATTATGTGTATACTGAGTCATGTCATTACCAATTAGTCTTATTAGATAATGTGTGTAGCAGGAAATTAATCCTAACTAACATTGCTTTTGGTATAATTACTAAACGCTTTGTATTACTACAAAGTATGTCAGTAAATAATAATATTCTAAACAAATTTGTTGGCACATCTACTTCTCAATGCATCAGCTGTCATTTTATACTATCATCGCGTCCGTTTTTGAAGTCAGCTGTCAATCGAAAATGTCATTATGAACTAACGAATGAACACCGAGCACGGGTGAAGCGGTCATCTTAGAATGGCTGACACTGACACTGTGTGTTGGAACGTTGTGTCGTCGGGAAGTGCAGATGCAATAACGTGCTCGGTGAACGTTACGATTTAATCCAACGTAATCTTAACGATCTGTAATTAACTGGGAGAATTCACGATTGTGCTATCGAGAGATTGGGGTGAAGTGATATTTGCCGTAGTTATTTTATTGAAATACCGTCTTCTTACCGATTATTCACGCCTACCTAAAGTTGTCTGCTAATTCTGATATTTTTAGTCTAAAACCTTCAAAAGTCTTCAAATTTGTATGTAGGAATCAGTTGACAACATAGGTGACCAGAAGGCTGGTTTGTATCTCGGGCAAAGGGTCATATGCCATCCAACGCGGCAATGCTGCTAGCCTTCTGGGTACGTTCCCGGAAGATAACGATGCGGGAGAATTTTTAACGCATTAGTTTAGGCATTAGTTAGTTTAGTTCTCTATTCAGGTTAGTGTTGAGAATGTTTTTCAGTTAGATCCTGTTTTGTCCAATTGTATATGTCCATATGGCGTTACAATAATTATGGCGTCATAAATTCATTTTCTTAATTTTTTTTTGCAGAGACTTAAAGTAAATGAAAATTAATGAAAAAGAATTATTTTAATATGTTATATTGTCGCGGTGTTTGTAACTCCGCCGAAATGGCTTGACCAATTATATGAAATTTTATATCTGTATTCGGTTGGTCTGAGAATCAGTCGTACATAGATAATCTATTTTTCTTACGCCTAAGTGAGAAAAATAGTGGTCCACCCCAAAAAAATATTTTAATTTTTCGTATGTTTTTTTCATGTAGTATTAAAAACACATACAAGCCTAAATTTTCATCTCTTTGCCACCCACCCCGATTTTTAATAGCGATATTAGTATTTTAACAATTTTAAGTAAGGTTTAAAATGTGAGAAATACGCGGTACAAACTTCGCTGAGGCAGCTTATAAAAAAATATATATCTATTTATTACTTATGACTTTATGACTCATGTTTAAATGCCCAGGCAAAGTGTTATTTAAAAGTAGATAGATTAGGAGTTAGAAGTACCTACCTAATTCATTTTGCAGTAGGTTATATATTAAAACTTTAGAGTAAGTTGGTAGTTATGTTACCTATTTATTGCCTATGAAATACTATGCTTAGGACGAGAGTTGAGTCACAATCTTAAAAAATATATTAATTTTAAAGATAGCAAGAGATTGATATGACTTACTGATATCTTGTTACTATGCTTGCCTTTCTTCATTTTTTAACAGACTCAAAAAAGGGAGTTTCTTAATTCGACTATATGTCTTTTTTTGTAAATCCGCCAATTATAAATCAATTTTTATAATTATTTTTTTGTTTCAAACGGTATACGTTCCAGATGGTCCCATTAAAATTATATCAAAATCGTTTTAGCGGCTGTTGAGTTATTGTTAAAATGCTATTTACCATAAACATTCGTGTGTTAGTAGTTACTTACGAGTATCTTCAATTGTGTATAACATATCTGTAAACACAATCAAGTTTCCATCGTCCATGCTAATATCGTCTCGTCCTGTTTCCACATCCATATTTGTTTCTTCGACTCGCTTCCCCGTTCTTAATATACAGTCCTTATACACAGAACATTTTGTAAAACAGTCATATAAAGTGTGAACTCAATTTCACTAATAACTAAGGAACCGATTATTATTTAATAGGTACACAGTTTACATTACATAAATAATAGGTTCACACTCGCACGCTCCGACCGCACGCGGAGACCTATATTTAATAAAATAAGTCTATGTTACTTATGAAAAGTGAAAAGATTTAGTTTGATCACAGAGATATCAGGCAAATCAAACAAAGGGTAGTGGTTCGTGTTAAACAACGACGTTTTAAAAAGTCTACACTGTATTCTATCAAGAGCCACGACGGATGATAATGATTATAGTATTATGCGCGGAATTGGAAAATTAGGAGCGCGTCTGCGCACAATTCGAGACCTCCTACGAGTACATTTAGACGAAGTTGCAAATACAAACTATAATCACACTGTGACACTACGGAAACACTGTGACAATAATCAATATGTATTGTAGATGTAATTTGTGGTCAACTTATCTGCTTATTATAATTATAGATAAGATTTAGATAAAATGTTGGTGCAGGATTGTTATTAAAGTCTATAGAACATTGGGTATTTGGATATTATATCCGAACTAAGTTTCCGATAACAGCTTCGCCTGCGGATATGTCGGTTATCACGCTGAACCATTAACCTGCTTTCACAGTGCGATAAAAACTATCCTATGACCTTCCCCGAATCTCAAACTATCTTCACACCAAATTGAAACCAAATCGGTTCAGTAGTTTGGGCGTGAAAGCGTGACAGACAAACAGAGTCAGTTTCGCATTTATAATATTAGGAAGAAACAACTAAAAGCAAGTGATAAGCATTTTCGCTTAATAACCATGAGGTTCCGGGTTCGATTCCCGGGTCGAACAAAAAGACTCGAGCTGTAACTAAGAATCATTAAGTATATAAATACTTAATGATTCTTAGTTACAGCTCGAAGTTTGGAAATGTGCTCGATGAACGGCAATAGGCTCGCCTCCTATTACATGCCTACTGGAACCTAAACATAGCCGGCGAAAAGTAGGTTATATTCACTTCTACCTACACCTACAAGTAATACAGGCGTGAGTAATTAACTACTATTGTATATGAAAGTCTGATTTTATGCGATTGAGATTGAGACGTAACAGTAGTTAAGAATAATCTTTGTATATGATAAGCCACTGGGTTATATGTGCAGTAGACTAAAGGTCAGATAGACCGGACGGACAGTATTGTGTTATTGCCAAATAAATAAAATCATAAAAATACCTACATAGCTACCTATGTTCACAAATAAATAAATATGAATTAAAAAAAAACATCACCTCTATGAACTGTAAATACGGTAACAAGTGAAACGCGCGTTGTAGCTTAGGTCTTCTTTTGACCATCTTAAGAGTTCAGCAAGTTTAGGCGTTAATCCACAAATAATGATTACACGAGGGCAATAGGTGGAACAGAGCAATAAGACAGGACTGCTATCTACTAAAAAGAGCATTGTGTAAATGGGGGCTGTCTTGAGGACAATCCAATGCAGGATCCAGGCTTGCTGTCCTGTCCTACTATCCTGTCCTGGCTATTGTGCCGTGTAAATGGCTCATTAGTTCTAAGACAAGCTGGTTTTCTTACTTTGTTTCCTACTTTAATTGAGCAGCGACTATGAAACAATTCTCACAAGTGTAGGCGGGACCTAAAATAGAATCGAAACTTATATTTCAAAGCCGACTCCGATACCGGTATGCCATCGCCACTGCTCGTTATTTGGTACGGACTTTGAGTAAATATTCATACACTTGAAGAAGGAGGTTCTTAACATCACACCTTTAGGCAATAAAAATCTTCATTTACAGAAAGGCATCTTCATTTACTGAATGACTTATTTCTTTGTCATTTTGTACTTATGAAAATTCATTTTGGTAGATTTAGATCAGGTATACATTAAAGTCAATCCCTGTCTTAGAATAGAAAGAATACCTAATTTCTTCGAGCACCTGTAAATTAAGAGCAGCTAAACTTTTAAGGACCTCTTGAAATACTAACTCATGTAGTTATTTATATACATGTTTATTTGGTGAATAAAGACAGTTAAAATAAAAAATGTCAGCTAAGAACAATAGCTAATTCTTCGAAAGTTGAACAAGTACCGCGGTTCTCTATTGAGCTTGGGAAGGCTTGTGTTTAAATATTAGGTTTAGGCACGCAAATGTGACCTAATTAGTACTATTACAAGGAGCGTGACTGTAACCACTGTTTTATACAAAAATGAAGCAACTTTATTGTCCACTGATACATACGACTTCTATGAAATCTTTGACTTTATGTACATTTAATTAAATATCATAATAATACACACTTCAAAAGTGTCTAGATACTTTAATTGACACTAACACAAGGGTACGTTAAAGAGTATTGCTGTAATAATAGTACTTACATACTTGAAACCTATACTTTTGATGTGTGTATGTAATACTTGGTAACAATTTTAAATCTATTCTGTACATGAAAGTTACATAAAACATTATCTATACAAATTAGTTCTAAATAAATATGTCACAGAATTCACCATTTGTGCTTTAATCTAATTTTTAATACAATAAACGCTAATAAAGCTACTACAGAGCCTATACCGATTAGTGCAGCGGTAAGTATCAGGTACTGGACTCCCAGGAAATCGAAGTCAGTGAGGAGTGTTTTAGGATTTCTGTAATGGCAGTAGATGTCAGTGCATTCTAACTTTGGTCTGTCCATTCCAAAGATAGATAGAACAACACCGTCTAAGCCGTGCTTGAGGAAGGAGACTTGGAACAGCCAGCGAACAAAGATGGGGGCGTCCTTGTAGCTCAGAAAGAAACCGGAGAATATTGTAAACGGCATTATGAAGAACGGCCCAAAGATTACGCCATTCTGTAATAAAGATTTATGGTCTTATTTAAAAATTTGGTACTTAATGTATATTTAAAAAAATATGACCTAACAATTGACAATGAGACCTCCAAGTTACTTTCATATGATTTTGAATCACCAAACACAAAAGTAAAGCTGAAGTAATCTCAGCACTAAGTTTCTTTCAGCATAGAAAGCAAAACGTCCATTCACAAAATAGCGTTGTCATACTTATTAGGTTTTTGTTCCACGAAAGCATACTAACCTTAACGTTGAAAAATGATCCTATTAAGAGTCCTTTGCAGAGTGCTACGTAGGAAACCATAAGAAGTGTCAAACAGAAGGTGAAGAATCGTTTCGCCTCTATTGGCTGGCCAGTCATCCAGTAAGATATAATGACGAAAAACAGTGTACAGAGTGTTTGTGTTGGCATCGTCGACGCTATTGTTGATAAATAGTAGGCACCGGCAGTGTACCATCTGTTGAAGTGTTCTCGACGCACCACTGGCAACTGTTGGGGAACTGAAAACATCAATTAAAAACGGCTAAAGTAAGGATAGCTTACTCAGAAACAATTCCATCATCATACATCGATAATTACAATATGACAACTGACAATGATACTGATGGCTTCGTACACTTTAGAAATGATAACGTGGAGGAGCAATGAAAAGCAGTGAGTTTTTCCACTGAAAGGCAGCAGAACCGAGTGGAAAGAAAAGAAGTAGGATTGGAGCTTGTGTCGCTCCCCATTCGTCCACTGTAGAACCTATCTGCATTTAATTGAATTGAATAAATGTAATTTATTTTATTTTATTTTTATTTCATTTTGATATCGCGAACATCGGCCACCTTCAATTTATAATATATTATATTATGAGTTATTGAGCTAAGTACCATGGGGTTTTATAATGAATTAATATATTAATAATAATTGACTTACATGATATTGTAACTGCACTAAAAGCAGAGAACATGAGAAACATTAAGCTAAAATATGTAAAATTGTATATTTCTCTGGCATATTTTGCGTCTTCCCCTAAGTTGTAGAATAGTGTACCAACAAACAGTGCCATTGCACAGTGTATTAGTAGGAGCATGAGTGTGTGGTGTGGGTCCCTCCAGATTGTCTGAAAAAATATACATCATTAAAGTCGATGTACATCAATGTAGTCTATGGGTGGTTATTAAAATATAAACATTTTAATAACTGGGTTTACTTGCTCGTATCAACTATTAAGTCCATATTATTTTTATAATGGGAACTATGAGGGCATAAAGGGTTAGGTAAACGGGAGTTCACTAATTTGCACCCGTTTGACATACACACACAACAATTTTTAGTCCCGTTATGAGACGAATTTCAATAAAATACGAAACACGACTTCCGTAAAATCTGTTAAAGAATGTTTATGCAAGATTCGAAGTAGATTGGACCAAGGAATCACGTTGTCGCATAAAAACTTTGCCTTTTTTCGGCCCCTTAGGGGTAGAATTTCGGAAATTCCTTTCTTATCGGATGCCTGCGCCATACAAAGAACACACCTAGTTACAGGTCTTTTCGATCTGCGGTTTATTTTTTTTTATTTCCGTCAGTCAGTCAGTCACTTCACTTCTGCACTTTTTAGTGTCTCATTGGGCACGGGTCTTCTCTCAACTATTTTAAGAGTTGCGAGAGTTTAGGCCTTAATCCACACACGCTGACTGGTTGGTGGATGTCAAATATCCTCGAATGATTAGTTCTTAGACATGCCGGTTTCCTCACGATGTTTTCCTTTGCCAATATTGAGAAGCGGTAATGAAACAATTGACACAAAGATGTGTGGGCATGACCAGGAATCGAACCCGCGACCTAATATTTCAAAGGCGAGGCTAATACCGCTGCTGTCAGTCCTTCATTCAAGACAAAACACTATAAATTAACGGCCTTATTCATAAAAATCTTATATGACTCTTTAGTTCAAATGGACTTTGTCTCTTTCTTACTAGTATAAATGTCAAGATGACAGACAAAGACAAACGAATTAAAAACCTATTTTAGCTATAATGAGCTTAAAAGACGTTTAAGAATACCGGGGTTAATGTTTAACTAAAATTTTATGTTAAGCAGAAAAGGTTACGAGAAGCAAAGAAATTAATACTTTACCAATAGAGATCGTCTAGTTAAAGTCGTAAATTGCTTCCATAACGAAGTTGAATAGGTATTCTTTAATGCTAATAATATTTTGTTAGTTGGATTTTCCTTTGGTGGAGGCAACGTTGTAAGGAACACTTCTGCACAGGTACTTATACTAGATATCTCTGAAAAATAAAACATAGTATTAAGTAAGACTTAAAAAAATTGACAATTTGATCTTAATAGTTACTAGCTAACTAACAACTGCCCGCGATTTTTTCATAATAACGTAATAACGAGTAGCTACGTTATGTTAATTCAGTACCCTTCGTACGAGTTGTCACTACGGAAAAAGATTTCGAATACTATCATTAAACTGTCAAGATAGGTTAAAATGCACATTATATCTAAAAATGATTTTACTTATTCTGTTTCTTATCCGTTTTATTCTATTTCTAGCGTTACATTATGTCTTTTATTAAACATTTTGAACGAAAAAAATTAAAATGAAAACTGATTTTGACAAAAGAGTATTCGAAAACTTTTTTCGTATTGACAAACTCGTACGGGTCCGGCCGTTATGCCCCCATTCCGGGTTACCCCCGGCCGGTATGCCCCCACATTGGAAAATTTGTTATTCCGGTTTGCCCCCGGCCGGTATGCCCCCACATTGGAAAATTTGTTATTCCGGTTTGCCCCCGGCCGTCTTGCCTCCATTTTATTTTTAACAAGACGCTTGAGCAAATACTGTTGAAAACAAAAGTGTTTTTCAATTTAATTTATTTTATACTATGTGTCATTGTATGATAATTTCCTATATTTTGTTTGATTGGTAAGGTTACCGCATTACTGTAAATTAATAAAGATGAATAAATGTAAATGTAAATTAATGAGATGATACAAACAAGAAAGTGCCTTTTACTCACTAGTAAGAAGTTTAAAAAATCACCTAAAACATTGTAGACGGATGTAGACAACCCCTTATCACTGCATCTACCTAATCTATTGTTATCTACATTGGCTGCGCACATCAGTCATGATGATTATACTCTTAATTTCCATTTATTATTTTAACAATTGTCTACTCAACCGTACTGAATCGAATATCATGACAAAAAGAGAAACTAAGGGGGCAACGCGGCCGGGAGCAAACCGGAATAACAAATTTTTCAATGTGGGGGCATACCGGCCGGGGACAACCCGGAATGGGGGCATAACGGCCGGACCCACTCGTACTACGGGTACTGGTAATAAATTGCACCTGTGTTAATTGTGACCCGAATCAGTTCATTTTGCCGTGAAAGAGTAACCAAAATATGAACCTTTCATTATTTTGCATTAATTTATAATAGTAGTAGGATTGTGTTTAATTAATTGGGTCAAAAATATCAGTTATTAAGTATGAAGGTTTTAGACCAAAAATATCAAGATCAGCAGACAACTTTAGGTAGGCGTGAATAATCGGGCAAGAAGACGGTATTTCAATAAAATAACTACGGCAAACACCACTTCACCCCAATCTCTCGGTAGCACAATCACGAATTCTACTAGTTAATTCCAGATCGTTAAGATTATGTTGGATTAAATCGTAACGTTCACCGAACACGCTACCGCATCTGCACCTCCCGACGACACAACGGTCCAACACGCAGTGTCAGCCATTAGCCATTCTAAGATGGCCGCTTCACCCGTGCTCGGTGTTTATTCGTTCGTTCATTATGACATTTTCGAGTGACAGCTGACTTCAAAGACGGACGCGATGACAGTATAAAATGACAGCTGATGCATTGGGAAGTAGATGTGCCAACAAGTACTTACGACGCATTATTAAGCTTTCAGTCTCATTCATTATGTTTGTACACCATTTATAGTTTCGTCCATTTTCCGATGATTCCACTAATTGGTTTGCATTTTCTACACATATCTCGATTACTAAAACATAAACAACAAATTAGATGTAGAAGAGAGTCAGAGTATTTCTTGTGAGTTATAAAACAAAATTTAGCTAAGTTTGGTCCAGTTTGAGATTTTTCTAATCACACTGAAACAAGTCTAGTAAAGTACAAGACAATTTATTTTATTTTAAATTTATAATTTCCTGAAGCGGCACAAGTTTTTGTTGCCTGGAAGGTGTTAGGGAGGTCCAGGTTTGTCCAGCTGTGCGTTGATATGGGCTAGTAATAATTATAATCTTCCACCTGCATTCCGGCTATGACAGCCAGACTCAGTTGATTAGCCAAGTACGCAGAAGGTTAATATTCTAATAACATTATAGAGGACGGTGGGCCTACACAGCTGCATTTTCCATTTCTTCATTCTCATAGTTGACCGGTTAAAGATCTTGGTGCTTTTTAGGCTAATAGCAGGCTAGTTGCAGTGCAGTTGCAATTAATTTTCGATCAAAACGGCCCTTTTTGTATTCTCTTAATTTCAACAACCGCTGACAGTTACGCTTCACGCGAGTGCTTTACACTCGATATGACAGTTAAACAAATACAAGAATACCATTTTGCACTAAGACGTAAACTTAATTGCAACAGCACCACAACTTGGTCGGCGCGTCAAAAAATTACATGAATTAGCCAAGATTTGATAGTTGCAGAAATCATACTTACAGAAATCAACTGGATTATGGTATGGCGGACACCGTAGATTCATTTGTTCTAGATACGGCAGTAGTTGTGGTACGGAACCAATGTACGCGCACCGTCCGTTGACCACTGCATACAGGCGGTCCACCATATGTAGCAACATCGCGGACGGCTGGTGCATTGTCACCACCACTGTACGTCCTTGACGTGCTAAAAGGTGAAGTAAATATACTATTTGCTTCGATATTGAACTATCCAGGCCACTGGAAAAAAGATACGATTACTTATGCAGTTATTGCTACGATTAATACTTCACTCAAATCTTTCAGATTGGTTTGGCATGCGTCTGGTTCGGATTCCTTGAAGTGTGTTCCAAAACAAAAAAATATTGTAATTGTTTCATGTTCCCTATTGCTAGTTGCTATAGAAATAGCCACTATTATCTGGGACTAAACATTTTCACCTTTGCGTTTCCTTTTTAGTTATCTTTCTACGTACCACAAATACTTATTATGATTAAAACATTGTAATTAAGTAGGTAAGAAGTGTTATCTGTGAATATTAGTAGGTATACTTATTGAATTAATGATATTTACCCACATTGTTTTTGGGCCTCGAATAAATATTATTATTATCTATGCTGTATCTAAGTAATAAAAACACAAATTTAATTATCATTGTGAGTCAATTGTAACGTAAAAGAGCTGAGATTTTTCACTTTAGGGCACAAGTTATATGTAGGAACCTACAGGTTGTAATAGATAATCCAATATGATGTCGTGTCTAAAATCCTGATAAAATTAGTTTATTGTAGGTATCCGTTTTGTAGGTGGTTCAGTTCCCCACTACCCACCACATGCAAGGAGGATGTTGTATGAGGTAAGTGAGAAAATCTCGTTATTTTCGTGGGAACAAATCCGACATTGACGACAAGATTTTATTTAAGAGTAACAGTTAATATGACGCTGAACTTATAGATGGCACCGGAAAAAAATAAATAAGATTGTTGTATCGAGTACTTACTGTTTTACAAGTAGTTAATAGAAGCAAGTAAAGCAAAGTGTGTTAATAATAACAATACAATGAAATGCTTTAAATTCTGAAGAACAAACGTACAATTTACCTGGTAGGCTCATCTAAGAACATTACTGGTGGATCACAAACCAGCTCTAAACCAATTGCCAGCCGTTTTTTTTGACCACCAGATAATTTGCCAGCTCTAGTATTTCTAGCTCTACTTAAACCAAGTGCTGTTATTATTTCATCTACCTGAAAATAATGTAAAGTAAATTGATGAAATTCTTTTTTTATACACACGACCATAACGACTTATTTACGATGGAACGCGCGATTAAGAGTGATTATCTGTGAGAAGGTGGAAGTAGAATAAGACTCTATAGCTATTAGGGGCAACTGTCCCTTTCAAATGGTGTCAACTGACACTGCAACACTGCACCGAAACACGGCAAAGTCGATAAGTTTCGCAGGTGATGATTGTCACCTGATTTTCACCACCACATGTGAGGATTCTGATTAAAGGCACCTTCTTACAGACGTAGGTGACTGAACCCACAAACACAACAAGTCTACTGATACTAGGCTAGCCACTGGTACTATTCGAAATTAGTCCGTGATAAGCGGAAACCTTAAAACATTCTGAATTTTCGTTGCGTCATTCATGCGGACTATTGGACAGTTGGGCTTCTACGACTTAGAGAATCTTGTTATCTACGCATAATGGTCGGCATGTGTAAAATGTGCATAGGTTCCTACTTTACTTACCCGTTGTATTTTTTGTTGTTTACTAATATGATTTCCCAGTTTGAGATCAGCAGCTATGTTAAGTGATTCTAATATCGTAAGTCTATTTTGAACTATATCGTCCTGGAGAATGTAGCAAGATCTTCGACGGAACAAGTTTTCATTTCGAAGTCTACCGTTCACCAGAATGTGTCCACTTGTAGGCTTTCTGAAAAACAAAACAATTATTTTGAGTTACATTTATGTTATGAGTTACGTTTACGTAGCGTTACACTAAATGAAATTCTTACACTACATCTGCCTACCTATCTATCTAAATAAAATAAACAAATACATTTTTTATTGCAACAAAATATATGTAAAAGTAATCTCTATTCCCTTGATTTGGCCGTAACTTAAGAACGACTTTGCCTATTTCATTCATATATTTTGTACTAGTATTCTGTTACTCAGGAAAAGGTACGAATCACACGAAAAGAAAAATTAAGATAATTGTGCAGAAAACTGGAAAATCTCAATTAAATAATATGTGTATGTTAAATATGTTTAAGTAGAAGCCAGTTATTCATAATTATCATTTGTTCAATTGTTTTAAGGTAATTGGGTGCTACACACGGATGTTATCACTTTTTTGGCCAAACATATTTTTTCCATTCAAATATAATTGAACAATTTTAGACGTTTTCTGTACCAAAAAGATCATTCGTCTTTATTAATCTTGTTTCAACTCACTTCCTAAAATATTATTTTAATAAAACCGAGACCTTCACCGCCTGTTGCTGAAGAAGAATTGCCTCAAATTGTAGAGTAGGCAAGATCATAAAGCACTTAAGTAGTTGTTATCGCCTACGCTTTGTTCAACCGATAGCTCTTGAAGAATTTAGAACACGAGGAAGCATCGATTAGTTCAAGTTATTTCCCTTATTACAACCTGCCGCTATTTCCTTGTTGATTTACATTACAAAAATGTCGCGAGCTCTAAGTTTCCAAGCGGAATCTTACGTATTAGACTACCCTGTGAGAAATAACGTATGAACACTATAATTAAAGAGATCATTTATCTATTACAGTTTTATATTAACCCGTATAAAAAAAATGTAAAATTAGATACTGACTGTATAATTGTTAGTGAATTCTCAGTGTAAAATCGAAAGAAAATACCTCCAACAGTTTTATGGTATAAACATATTAACAACATAAATTATGATTATTATTTCATGTAACTATTCATTGCGTGTTTTTGATCAAAATAGAATTTGTTGACAGCACTTCTACTTTGTTAGTTATGGCTCATTTACAACAATTAATTATATGCAACTCAAGTGACAATCTGTTTATTGTGCAAAATTGACGCATGCAGTCATAGATAGTTAGGTATCGTAGTATAATATACGTAGTAGTGTTAGTCTACTGAATTTACGTTAGTTATTAATAATGTAGAATATTATAATCATAACTGCTTTTATTTCACTGAATAGTACTCAGTTTAATAAAACATATTTACAACGTTGGATACCTAGCCATAGTTTACCATATCAGTTAAAATATACTTAGGTTGAAAACTGATTTGGTAGTATTACGAGAGTAACTAGTGACCTAGTGGCATGTCCAAGACCTGCCCAGTTAGAGCACTATACTATTATTATACTCAACACCACAGAACACCAAAACCTTCCAAGAGCGAGGAGATTGACTGCTCTATGCTTAACACCATTACGTTTGAAATAAAAGACACTTTGTTAAACATTTTTTGCATCGGTTTTTATTCAATGTAAAAACATATCCAAATAATGTTCATTTTTAATTAGAGATGGTTCAAGAAAGACCTTGGTAGTGAGCGGAAACTCGATAACCTTTGGCACTGCAAACATTTATCTTACAAACCCCCTGTAGATAGCTTTGTTTCTGTTGTATCTATTGCAAATTCCATTACTGTTGCATTGTTGAATGTAGGTTTCAGTGGTTTGTGTACCTCCCCGCTCCGAAATGGTTTGGAGTCAGGGGTATGTGGGAGTGTCATTTGCATCTGATTCCGTGGACTTGGGTTTTCTACCATCTTGAGCATTGCCAAGAGGCCAATTAATAATATCCTACTTAGAGGGTTGAAAATGAGATAGATAAAACGTAGACGGGTCAATGTAACTTCATAAAACTTTGGTAATCCTTTCAAATCTATTAAGTGATAAAATAAAGATAAATTACTGATTTAGCGCACCTGCATAACAATATGGAAGATAGCGATAAAGTTGATACAATTTGAACAGGTACACAACCCGAAGTTAGTTAACTATTGTGAAGGCTACCTTATAAGGCGATATGATAAACGATGAAAATAGTAATAAGTAATTGTTTTATTATTTTATTGCTAAATATTGGCATTGTTCCGTTTATTAGTCATTCTGTAAGTAGAACTACAGATAGGATTAAACTTAGGTTTCGGGAACAATTTTACACTGTTTCAGGCGGCATAGGTTTTTTTCGCACCTTTTAATGTCAATGGTTTCAAAGATGACAAACAAAAGGCTAGCGAAGTTGTTCCCTGATTCTATGTTAATAACCATGTATAAATAGGTACTTCATTGTGTATAGATAACGAAATTTAGTTGACTTAATAATAAAACAACTTTTGTTACATTAATAATTAGTACTTAGAAAAGATTAGGAATATATATATAACTACTCCTTGTTAGGACTTACCTAACGGGATACTGGTAAGTAACTAATTTTTATTTACTCAATTGTCAAAAGGTTTATAAGGTGGCTAATTGTAGAGAATGCTTAAATTAATAACAAACTGCTGAAATACGACGATGAACGGATTAGTGTCAATATAAAATAATAACGATGGAGACTATCTAAACACCTATTTAACCATCTCGTCGACTTTCTTTTTTCCCACACAACCTCCCACCCTAATATTACAAGCTCCTATTCGACAGTTGTACCAACGATGGTAAAAAAAAACATGAGTGATAGCACCGTATTTTGCTAAGTCGAGAGACATTATGTTTAAAGAAACGCCGCGGCTTCGCCCGCGCGTGTGTCGGTTATCGTGCGCTAAATTTCATTTAAACCAATTTAGAATTTTAGGCGTGAAAGAGTAACAGAGAGACAAACAGAGTTACTTTCGCATTTATAACATTTGTAGATAAAGCACAGCGGTTAATTTTGTTGGGAACATAAATCCGTTTAAATTATTTACAATAGTCTAGTCTCAGTATTCATGTAATTTCTGAAAAGCGATAAGATACTAGTTGGTGTTGGGCTCTTAGATATTTAAAGAACATAATTTTACCATGGGCCTCTGATTAGTATGCATTTTACATGATTATTCATCAAGGTAACATTATACAAGATTGCTAATTAGACATTAACATAATGGTTGATTGTTTAAAAATCTTGACTAGTTAACTACCTACCTAATTAAAAGTTTCTTTCTTATGCTTTTTTAGTATTCCACAAAACCAGTCTAGTGCCAGGTAAACTTCTGAGAGACTCCGTTGAATAGCAGGAGCGCTGGTAGATATTTATAGAAGATTTCGCCTGTAGCCTAATATTGATGGAATATTAAATAAAACTGAGTATTACGATTTGCTAATCTGTTTATGTGGTGATAGGGACATCACTAATTTTGACGTAACATCTCTGTCAAGATGACGTGTCGGCCGTCACTTTTGTTGTCCATCTCTACTTAGTCTGTGGCTTGTCCTGTAAAAACCACGAGTCCAAAGACTACCTGGAACCTAGAGAACCTGGCGGTCACGAGTCACAGCGTGCGCCCTGTGAGGCGCCTTGCTTAATGTCACTATGTGTAATATAAACTGTGAATAAGTTAATGGATATTAAATCCAAGTGATTATCCAAGAAAATGTGTCTAAATATAAAGGTGACCCGATACAAACCCGCTAGAACTATTAGTTTGACTAACTCACACCTATAGAACTCGCGGCCTATTCCTCGAGACTGCCGATCAGGGAGCAGTGCTTGAGTGGACCACGAGCTTTGGTTCACTCCAGCTCTGAAGCAGTACGGGGCGCATACTGAGAGAGAGATTTTTATTAGTCTCTACATCGCATCGCTGCTGACACTTTACAGTTCACAGTTCATTTGTTTGCCAACTGAAGGCAAAGTACGCAATAAACAACAAAATCACTAGTGAATGAAAGAATGAAATAAATGAAATCTTCCGATTGTTCCATTTCGTTTGATTTCGTTGCGTTATTTTAGAAGTCTTATCTCATGCGTTAGCATCTCTATTACGTCTGTGTTCATCTCATACGTGGTGTCGCGCGTCGTCATCGCAATTGAATTGGATCCTTAAATTTTACGTCTATCCTTAATAATATTATAAATACAAAAGTAACTCTATCTGTCTGTCTGTCGCGCTTTCACACCCAAACCATTGAACCCATTTGGAAAGAATTTGGTATGAAGATAGTTAGAGACCCGGGGAAGGACATACGTTTTATCCGACTGCGTAATAAAAGGATAATAATTCAGCGTGAGCGAAGCCGCCTTCGGAATGCTAGTGTTAAATTAATTAGGTACCTACAATATTTACTAAGTGTACCTAGGTTTTATTACGTTCAGAGCTTAGCAACAGGTCATTAACACTGCATTGCAAAACGCTTATAAGTGTTGTAAGTACCTGCAACTGCATCATACATATGAGGCTGATAAATTCAAATGAGTGTGTTAAACAAGGGCTATTGTTAGAAAACTGATATTTGTACTTATCTCGAGTAAATAACAACCTATATACCTATATACCGTTGTCTTATCATTAAATATTAAAGACAAAGCCCACCGCCGCATCTGACTGTATGTGTGTTCAGTATGAAATCAAAAAGTTGCATCAATAGAATGTAACCGACATACGCACGGGCGGATCCGTGGTCGGAAAGCTAGTTTTATATTTACTTTATTTTAAAATTGGCTCCTCGACAATGTGTACACACGGCTACACATCTATATAATGAAAATGAATCTCTAAATGTGTTGCTAAGCTCAAAACTCGAGAACAGCTGAACCGGTTTCGTTAATAATTTTTTTAGATTATTCTTTGAAGTACGAGGATGGGTCGTAAAAAAAGAAAAAAATATTTAAAATAAACTATTGTAAATTGTAAAATTTATAGTAAATTGCCTGAAAAAGTCTAAAATCAACACTTTACTATACTCCCATACCAACGATTCGTAATAAATAATACCTACTTAAAAGTCAATTTGAACTTTAATATGCTGTTACGGTACGAAGTTCGCAGAGTGAGCCAGTCAAGCTATAAAAACCTATATAATCTGAATGACCACACGTTGTACGAAAATCCTATACAATGCGAGATCAGCTTATACTTACTGGAAATGTATAGCTTGATGTGTAGCCGTATGTACACTGTTGCATGACTAAAATAATCTTTGGGCTCCACCCGCTCCACTGAGTACAAAAGAGCACAAAATGTGCACTATTTTAAGTACCTACTTCTTTTTTATTACATATATTAATTAAAAATATTTAATTATTAATTTGTATAGTATTTATAGGTACCTATTCGTTCGTAACAAGTACACGGTAGTACAGGTAGTACTTATTTATTTTATGGTTTTGATTTGGTTTTTACTGGTAATTAGGTACCTAGTAACTACTTATTTTTATTTTTAATACGTGTTCTAGTTGTAATTAGCTCATAATTTTATTTATTCGTGGTTACGACCACGAATTAATAAAATTATATAATTAAATTTTATGAAATGATCTATAAAAATAATATATTCACTGTCGTGGTATAAATAATGACACGAATATTTTAAACTGTAAATCGTGACATGTTTTATGTACTCACAAACCATTAGTAGGTGGTTAGGGAAATAGATTCTTAAATAAGTACTTATCAATAAATGTTAATAATGTAATATTATATTCCTAACCGAGATTTGTTATTCGATTTATATCAGGAATCCTATGATTATTGCACAGAACTCTATTAGGTACCTACTTTATGATTTATCGCGCAAAATATAAACACCACCAACGGTGCAGGCATGCACAAAAAAGTTGGCGTCAAAAACCAAATAATAATTAGTTATCAATTCTTAAAACCGGATTTGTATATGTCTTATAATACCACTTAATCTTGCTTCTTCTGACTAAGGCAAAATTAGGCAAGTCAATTACAAAATTATTCACCTAATTTGTAAAGTAATGACTTTTTATACAAGGTTTTATTTAATGATAGTTGTACTAGAACGAAAACCTTGTTTGCCAAGATGAATTAAATGAGTCCAATAACGATGGGTTTATCTTCTTATGCACTGACTAATTCCAACCACACTATCAGACAATTTTCACATCACTGCACTGCATTATTATATCGAAGATACTTATGTAGGTATACAAAATATGAATCAAATCAAACACCAAGAGGTGGTTCTAGTTGAACTTTCAAGATTCATGTTTGACCTTTTTATTCCCTTGACCACAACTTAGGTACCTGTTGTTAAGTAGTCTACGATGGAACGGGCTTATACAGTAAATACCGATTCATTCGTAAGTATACGACAGGCAGATTATAGCTATCGGGAAACAGAGATGCTGACAGCGAATTCCACAACTTTGCAGTTCGCACAGTAAAAGTGGGGTCAAAGCGTTTTGTGTGTACTCGTGGAATTTCCACCATATACTGCTGGCGCTTATACTTATCAATATTCGTCAGTGAAAAAACGGGGATGCGGAATTAATTCCGCAAGAAGACCAAAAGACCAGCAACCATGTGGCAATACTCGAGGCTTTGCAATTTAGCCTTGACGTGAGGTTCGGTGCCAATAAGCTTCTTGGCTCGGCTGACCTATCCCAAAGATGCGAGCACTGCTCGCCGAGCAGTAAGGACTTCATGCACGATCGAACTCGTACTTGATACAGCTCGATCATCTGTTTCAGCGTGAAGTACCGACGCAACTTCGCGAGCTACATAGCTTACACATACACAAACATACACTTTACACACACGGTAAGTAGCTAAAAGTTTGTAAAAACTAGGACTAAGGGATGATTTATGTTAGACCGGGATGTACCCGGGCTGTGCCGTTTACGTACATGACCCAGATTTGAAATAATAAATACATTTTGTATCACACAGAGTATATTGTGTCCCGTCTGGACCCGTCTACTTACAATCAATCGGACATAGGATGAGCCAGCCTCGGTCCGCCCCGGACACGGCTCGTTAAATATCTTTAAAACCACAATACATCTTTTAAAAGGTAACAATGTTGATTTTTATGATGAGCCAGCCCCAATTCGCCACCCGGTCACGGCTTGTTTTAGTATCTTTAAAATCACAGTACATATTTTAAAAGGTTGATGTTGGTATTGATTTTCTATGACTACTTAGTTAAAGGTGGATGTTGATTTTCTATGACTAGTTAGTAGAGTCGCTACAAGTTTAATGTTATTCATTCCTTTGTTGATTTATTCAACTAAAGTACGGCTGCACTCAGTTAACCTACTGTATTTGGGTTCAAAGTTCTAACTGTTTTGTAGTACAAACACTCGGTGCAAACTGACTCATGTGTCTAACGAGTTTACTAATTAAACCACATTTTGTTTATGTGCTGTAATATTAATTGAGAATGGTTACCGTTGTAATGCATCGGTTTCCCGTTTTTACTATAATTATACTGTTGCAGAAATTAAAAGGATCTCGCAGTTGTCTAGTATATTGGTCTGGAAATACAAGTCAGGAGAAAAATCTATGGATGTATACATGAAATAGGTTTCGTATCTACGCATCAAGAACATGGAATAGCCGTGATAGGGTATGAAAATCCAAATTCTATTAAGTCAGTCTTGTAGAGTAGTATTAAAAAAAATAGGACACCTATTATTTACTTAGTACCCGAGAGCGTAAGAAGAGGTAAACTAATTAGAATATTTGTTCAAAATCTAATTAGAATATTTGTGTCATTTTCCTAAATTAATTAATACACCAGATTTATGAAACAAACGCGGTTTGCTTAATTCAATAGTGATAAGGTCAATGCTGTGTTCTTTGACTGGGTTTAACTAATTCAAGGGCGAATATTTGTTATATAGCTGTTGGTTTTCCTTATCAAATAAATAAATAAATAAATAATCTTTGAATGACGACTTAAACTTACCCACTTAGCTAATGTTTTACAGTGTTAAAGGTTCGTAAACAAATTAATGTTAAAATGTTCTGAAACCCACCTAGGTCATACCTAATACGCTTCACTGGTTTTATTGAACCAAGGGGGCGACCTCGTGAGTACTAGCCGTACTTAATTTAACAAATGTAATTTTACTGAAAAACATAGGTATTTTGAAATAAACTGAACGCACTGTTTATTTTTAATTTTATGCAACAATTTATTAAGTAATTGTATAAAATTTTAAATTAACATATAGATCCAAAATGGTTAGTAAAGAGGTACCTAATTAAATTTATTTACTAGATTCTACTTTTACAGGACTGTCAAGGAAGTGTTCTGCTTAGAGCTATTTATTAACAGACTTAAAAAAACAGAGGTTATTATTTCGACCTGTATTTATGTAATACTGTCGGAATCGCACCAAATTCGCAGAGGTCAGTCCACATGGGCTTCTAAAACATATGGAAAGTTTCGTAAGTGTATGTATGAATGTTTGTTTGTCTTGCGAAACTAGCTATTGGATTGCAATGATTGTTCTTTGTTAGATGTAATACCTTCCAACTTAGGGATAATTTTAAGTCGCATCATAATCGGTTCAGCAGTTTTGGAGGTATAGGTATAAATTAAAGTTTTTAGTTTTGTTTTCAAGGGAGCAGATCACAAAAATGACATAAATTTTGAGATGGCACAGAACATTTTTCAAAAAAATATGATCAGTGTCGCTTAAGGGTTCGCTAGGGTGGAGATTATAAATATATTATTTATTTTTAGTTCATGTCATGGTTTAATTCAAGTAAAATTTATAAGGATCCAATTTCGTAATTATTGAGTTATAATGAATAATATCAACTTAAAAACTCAGAAATAAAACTAATTTAAAAAAATTACTTTTACTTCAAAAAGTTGATGTTAAGAAAAGGGTAGAGGAGTTAGTTTTATGCAAGTCTGCCAAAAAATGTGTTAAAATTACATTTTTTTGGTCAAATACTGATATCTAACCGGTGTAAAGCCGGGCCGCTAGTAAAAAAGAAGAAACTGACTGACTCACAGGCCAAACCACTAGGAGTAGAGACACAAATTTGCCACATAGGTACTGTTAGATCTAGGAGTGCACTAAAAAGAATTTTGACTGGCCTATTGGCGTACCTAATGGTTAGTGACCCTGACTACTAAACTGAAAGTCGGGGGTTCGAAAAATCCAGGAAAAATCTTTGTGTAATGAGCATGATAGTTTGTTCTGTGTTTGGGTGTAATTTATGTATAATAAACTGTATTTCTACTTAAATATTCTACTGTATACTCTTGTGTTTCCTAGTAGATACCCGTAACACAAGCAAATTTTAGATAGAAGATTTATATGTTTGTCAAAAATGTAGGTTACAACAAATGTTAAGTAGTTACAATTTACAAAGACATTTAGTCACTTATTGGCATATAAATGCATCGAATAATTTAATGAATTTAATCAAAAGTATATAATATAAAATGAAAATAATTATAAAGGTGCTCATTTATATAGTTTTTAGGTCGAAGTTAGAATAAAATGATTTTTCAATGATTAGATGTTTTGAGGTATTGTATTATAGATCTGACCACACATAACGTTTAAATTTTTATGAAACAATACCGTTTTTGGTATAACAATTCTGACAGGATTCCTTTTAATTGTTTTATTTGGAACTAGATGGTCCTGTGTGCATTATGAGAGTAGAACTGGAACCACGCGGGCAAAACCGCGGGCGAAAGTGTTCACGTGGTTTATAGTTTTACAGCTTTGACCTCTTTTAATCTATTAAAGTGTACTTAGGTCCCTTCAATTTAAATTATAATAAACGAACAAATAATATTGTGGTTAATAATTCTAGATAATTGTTATCTAACCGGAAAACGCCACATCTTTGTACATTTTAATATATCATTTTGTTATTATAATTACATATCTTGCAGAGTTTGCATTAGTAGAGTGAAACTTCGATAACTTCTCGATATACTGATATGGGCTTTTCAAACGGATTGACACTTATTCACGACGCACAGCCCATACCGATTTGGCAAATAGCTCTAGAGACTCCAAATTTGGCACATAGATTCTGTATAAAGTTTATGGGTGCACTTAGAAAGGATTTTTCAACGGGTACCACGCGGGCGAAGCGTATGTTAAAACCAAGCGTTAAGCGTTATTTATATTTTTGAATAATTTTGAATATGATGCGGTTATTCAATATTTTAATAAATAATTCATCTAGACAACGTATATTTTCTTTGTATACTAAACATTATTCAATGTAAGCTATGACGACAAGTTGAAACTGCACGTGCTTATCAAATGTGATTCATAAACTTAGACAATTTATCTGGTGGTCCATAATGTACTTAATCTATTCTCTTTTGTTATGAGTTTCTTGACTAATTTATAGAAAACTCATGTCCATTCGGATAAGTCGTGTTCAGTTTAGTCAGAAGGTTATAATATTGATTTATATTTTGAAGTAGGTACCTAGGGTTTGACGACTCGATAGATTTCCTAATTATAATTAGCAGATGGTATATTAGTGCTGTCATGGAAGGTTGGTCAGATCTAAGGGTCAAACAGGGAACTTAGTAGTGTCGGACTCAAATTGCGTCGACATTTTATTTATACTATATCTTCCTAGTACTAGTACGTCTGCTAGTGCTGCTGCTGCACATATTGAGATTCTATAGGAGGGGAAGTACCTATAATTTTAGTTGAGCACAATTTTTTTTATAATAATAATAATAATTGTTTATTTCCTCACAAAATTACAAAATTACACAAGTACATCAAAATGAGCCGTTTTCAATTGAAGTAGTAATTGAGCGAGGACTGGTGTCTGAAGTAGGTGTGAACCCGTGTTACAGATCACCAGGCACTCGTCCAGCTTAACAAACACAAATTCTTAGGCAAAAAATACTTACTATACTTGACAAAGTAACTGATATACTAGGTACCTACATAAATTATGGAAATTACAAATTAAGTGGAAATACAATATTTAGCCTTTGCGTGTGCATATGTGTGTGTGTGTGTGCGTATGTGTGTGTGTGCGTATGTGTGTGCGTGCGTGTGTGTGCGTGTGCGTGCGTGTGCGTGCGTGTGCGTGCGTGTGCGTGCGTGTGCGTGCGTGTGCGTGCGTGTGCGTGCGTGTGCGTGAGTGTGCGTGCGTGTGCGTGTGCGTGCGTGTGCGTGCGTGTGCGTGCGTGTGTGTGCGTGCGTGTGCGTGCGTGTGCGTGCGTGTGCGTGTGCGTGTGCGTGTGCGTGTGCGTGTGCGTGTGCGTGTGCGTGTGCGTGCGCGTGCGTGTGCGTGTGCGTGTGCGTGTGCGTGTGCGTGTGCGTGTGCGTGTGCGTGTGCGTGTGCGTGTGCGTGTGCGTGTGCGTGTGCGTGCGTGCGTATGTGTGTGTATATGTGTGTGTGTGTGTGTGTGTGTGTGTGTGTGTGTGTGTGTGTGTGTGAGAGTGCGCTTGTGTTTCAATTAATATGTCGTGACATGTTATAAGTCTTGTAGTAATGATTCGGTAGTGAGATAGTCCAACCCCTTTAACCATTCCTTAATTATTGGTTTACATGCAGATATTGTGAGATGATAGATTCTTAGAGCACGATTTAGTTTGTTGTAAAGTTACCTGACACTACACTACAGACTCTATCTTTATCTATCTTGTTTATAGATAGAGTCGCTTTATGTTGAAATGTTTGAACTGTGGCATAAGGGCTTCTGTCATGTTAAACATATCTCAAAGACTCTTCGTATGACTCGCTGGGTCGGGTTATTAGTTCTGCTGGTCACATTCCACCAAGACCATGATAAAAAAGGAATTCTATGAGGCGCTCATAAATGAAATAGAAATAAAAGATTACTAAGAAATATGTACCTACTGAGCTAGAAGTGAGCCCGACTGAAACGCGCCTAGACTAGTGTAGGCAAGCATGACTCACTAAGTAGTAATAAATTATGAATTCATCTAAGGCTGCGCTGTTACATTATAACAATCGGAATGATTACCTCAATGAGATAACACATGTAACGTACAATATACAAAATAATACAATATACCTAATAAGTGGTCCGGGGCGGAATATTATACCGAAACATTAAATATCGTTGTAGAACATACTACATGTCAAATTATGTAAGTCGCTGCAAAAAGTTTTACATTATACCATTGTATGAAAGAAGGAAGATTGCAGATTTATATAAATACTTCAACCTTTTATAGTGTCCCACCGCTGGGCACGGGTCTTCCGTAATTTCCGTGCGTTGAAACGATTTTGCCATAATTATTATTGGAACCTAACTGCAATCCAACTCTCTTTTTTCTCTATGCTGTCTCCGCTTTGCCAGGAGAGAAGTGGGCAATCTAATATTCCAACTCCTTCTTTTTGATTAAATTCTGTTGAGATCCAAGACAGTTTAGGTGTCCTGGGACTTGGCCGGATTCAAATCCCGTGTCTCTTTACGGCACTACTGTCAATTTTGGCTTACAGGAGTAGCACTAGCGGGATTGCGGTGCTGGGTTAAGTCCCATGTAATTAGTATTGTTGTATTTTAGGGTAACTGCAGGCTTCGCTATTCCAGTGAAAAACGCGTTCGCATAATAAATGCTAGGTCCCAGATTCGAATCCTGTGTCGAGCGATATATACTATTTAAAATTACTCTATAATAGTACCTTGAGATTATAAACGCACCTGTACGAAGTCAGGGCAAGTATCTTGTTATCTAATAAGCCGAGTATTTATCAGAAAGAAACTAATTAACAAGTGTATCGTGACGTTCAGTGTTTATCATGTAAGTGATTAATAACTAATGATAATATATAACAGGTCATTACCATAGGTAGACTAGCTAAATTCGTCTATTTGGATATAACTTCTATGTTGTTAATTGAAAATGTCTACATTAATTACTTTTAGATTAAGGCTCTGATCCAATTGTGATGATTTTTACTTGCTTAACTTATTACTCGCAATTAAGTTTTTCTAACAAAGCTTATTAGGTCTAGCTAGTGGAACTATAGCCTTTTATATATAGGTGTTTATTTTCGAAAACAACTTCGATAGAAACACAATTACTAAAGTTCTCTTTAGCAAGCCTTTATGTGTGTTATAAGTTTTTATGAATAAGACCGCAGGTGTTTTGTTCTAAAACAACTTCGATAGAAACTCAAAACTATGTTGCAGTTTATTAAATTACAGAGTGTTTTTAAATCATAAAAATATATGAGTTAACGATGGTTTTTACTTCTTTGACAAGACGTGTACAAGTTTTACTGCGTCAGTAAATCCAACATTATATAATGTTAAAAGCCATGTTTACCTTGTATGAGGAGTTAAATAGATCTTAACGATCGAAACTAACTGATTGGTAGATAAAAATTAAATCCTGCCACAAATTAACATCAAGTTTCCTAATATTGTTCTTAAAGAATTTCCTAATCTTTAGGTGTTGTGTTTGACACAATATTATGTTAACGATTTCGTGCTGTGATAGAATAGTAAGTAAGATATTATTTTTCAATGTCAACGTCCATACAACTTCCATACAAATTATAAAATTTAAAATAATTTTGTTAGTCTGCCGCTTTTTATTAGTTAAATCGCTATTTAATTTTTGTAGTTAGGTTTACCACTAGCGTTGCCTTTGCATAGGTTACTTTTTTCAAAAGGGTGGTAACACTCTACATATTTAGAAGGACAAACTATTTTACGTTTCCCATACCCTAACATGTTATGTAATGGGTCATATCATCTATGTACTACTGTACTATTACGTATACATATTGTAGTGCATTAAATAGGTAACCGTTTTAGCGCGATAATCAACCTCTGAGGTAGAACAGTTACCCTAGCTTCTAATTTTTATAGCGTCGATGTTGAATTAACTTGTTTGCTTATTTGTTTAGGGATACTTAACCAGCTTTGTCCGCAGTGTCCCCATTTCACCATTTTAGGGGGTCAGTTTTGAAAAATCCTTTTTGAGTGCACCCCAAGACCTCATACGGATCCTGTGTGCAAAATCTAGTCTCTAGACCCAGCGGTATAGACTAAACGTTGATAATTGGTTAGGTTCTTCTTTTACATATTTAGATTAATAATGTATTAAACTCACGTATAACCCGCTAGGATGTCCATGAGAGTGCTCTTGCCGGCTCCGGATTGTCCCATGATGACGGTCAGCTCGCCCGAGTTGAACGTGCCGCAAACATCGTTGAGAATAGTCTTGCGTCCTGGGACGAAAAGGAAAATGCAACTAAATCACAAATTCATGGTCACTACAAGTTGCAGTACAAAAAACTGTGTTATTAATTCAATGCTATTTTGTTGAATTTTTTAATTAGCTTGTTAATTTAATATTTGAAAAAATATAATATTTAGTTTTGAACGGTTGTTCACTAATGATTTATGTAACATTTAGCTAACTTTTAGGTCACGGTAATTTAGTGCGGAACTGGAGATTTGAGTTTAATTACTAGATATTCTTTAACTGGTCTTCTAAAATAGTAAAAAAATAACATTTAGTAACAAAAAAATTAAGTATGTTTCTATAATGTTTAGAAACAAAATTGTCTAACGTTGCAATATAACAATGCTCCACAAAACTGTTTCCACAGTAACCATTGGTGTATAAATAATTCAAAGAACCTCCTTTTAAAAAGAAAAAATATATTAATAGCATTTGTAAATTGAAGTCAAGGCTAATATCCCACAAATCTTTATTTTCCTCTTAAGTACTGTCTAATCTATAGATATAGCACCGACTTCAATAAACAGATCAAAATATTATTTTTCACGTTTTAGAAAACAAGCCGCCTTCTAAAAACTGAAAAATAATATTTATATAATCTAATTATTTGGAAAAAAATATGATTTTTGTGATGCAAAAAGTAAGAAACAAGTAACTCAATGGGTGCACCACTGTATTTTACCTAGCCTTCTGTAAATCCTTAATAATTAAAAAAAAAAAAACGATACCCCACACGGTGTATTTCATCAAAGAAAGTAGGGGGAGGTGGTTCGAAAAACGTTTCCTCTTTGTTCGTGGTGAGCCGTGGTTTACACTTGAAAATAAAGCAATACTACTTGCCGGAACCGTTCTATTGTGATTCTATGAGGAGTTCAGCTCTATATCTCTGAAGTCATCAGAGATTTTTTTTGAATGGGACGTATATTTGGAATTACCTATAAGTATTCTACCAAACAAAAAAGAATTTTTAAAATTGGGCCCTAAGTATTTGGCGAACATAACTTAAAAAATACATACTTACAACCAACATAGAACTTCCTCCTTTTTTTCCTAAAGTCGGTTAAAATACTTAAGCCCATCAATAGCTGGTAAACTATACAGCAACATTTTACATTTTTATAGTGTACATCCTAGTGCACAATTACTTACAGGCATACATAACATGTACAAAGTCTACAGAACAAGCTATAAAAAACTAGTATAAGCTGATCTCGCATTGTATAGGATTTCCGTGTTAGTAAAAAAAGTAATCTCAAAAACATTGTGTCCAGCCTATTTCACATAGATACGTAGAAAACCCGTTTACTTCAGACTAAAATACATAGTATCTATTGGTATTCTTAGGTCTTCATATTTTTGAACAAATCATCCGAAATCGGTAATCTCTGAAGGAACCTAGGAACCTGTCTTTTATAGATATTGCTATCGAATATTTTAAATGTTTTACTCGAATGATGTCTTGTGCGGAAGGTACGAATATAAAAATCTAACGGTCTTATTCATAAAAATCCGTAAAAGACTCCTTAGTTAAAATGGACTGTGTCTCTTTCTTACTAGTATAAATGTCAAGATGACAGATAAAGACAAATCAATTATATACATATTTTAACTATAATGCGCTTATCAGACGTTTATGAATACGGGGGTATGTAAGTTAGTATGCCAAGCACATGGCTTAAACGAATGATAAGTACTCACGTTTCACCAGTTATATTAATTATTTAAATTAGAAGTATCTCTTAGCTTGAAACTGCCTCTTAAGATACAGGTTATCTTTGAAAAGACATTAATAATTTATGTCCGTAGCATAACTCGTTTAGCCTTATCATTCGTTCAAAAATCATGTTCAAATGCGTTCACGTCAATGTTTCAAAATAAAAAACTAAGAGTTTTTACTTACTGCTGTTACGAAAGACTACGTAAAAATCTAGTCCGGCTCGAGTAGCAATTTTGTAGCTCAATGTGCATTTGTCTTTAGTATACACCTAGTTTAGTAGGTGTGTTAAGTGTAATGGCTGCATCAAGGGAAGAGAACCGAACATACAGTGCGCTGTGTTTGCAATTTCTGGCACAACTTGTAACAAAAACGCGAAGTAATTGACCATCTGAAATGTTTCACTACATTCAATGGCATAGACTCTATTAAGTATCGTGGGTAAACGTAAAGAGAACAATATATTAATTAATTTAATAAATTAATTTAATTAATTAATTAGTATATAGTACTAGCCACTTTTATCATCTAATTTGTTATTCTAGAGCCCTTTTGAAGCGATATTAAAGCTACAACAACTAGTGATAGAACTTGCTATTAATTCCCCTATAAAATTGTTCTCCCAGCTTATAATTGTACGGGTTGTATGAGTACCGGTATTGCTGCCCTTTTATTGATCAAATCGTTTGATAAAATACGTAAACATTATGCGGGAATATCGCAAGTAATTTAATTCTGTTTTTTATTTTGTGACGCAAGTGTGAGATTACGACCAACGAAACACACTCAATACGCGATACGGGGAGTCCCCGTATGTTATTTGCCGACCAAAATATCGACCAACCATTGACCAGACCTAAAGAGGGTTGAGACTTCGTATTTAGATTTACTTACATGCATATTAGCAATCTAGATACTACTGTAACTGGCGCGTGGTATGGACGTTATCTTTGTTAATTTATTAAGAATGACATTAATTACATAATACCTACTACGAATGTTGTCACGTTCTAACTGTCATTTAAGTAAAATATGGCAAAATATTATCACTTGCTGTGGCAAGTTTTTTCCTACTTTTGTCCTGCAATCGGTTTTGTCCTTTAACCATAAAAGTAGAAAAAATATCATACGTATATTAAGTATATATTAGTAGTAGTAGTATTATTATAGTAATTAGACTGAGCTTTGTTATTATCTATAACTAATAATAATTTAATTAAACCTATTTTTAATTTAATCTACATCTTTGTCGTGGTTGCTTTGTCAACTTTCGAAAGGCTTTTAACACCTTGACATTGCAAAGTTATGGAACGTACCACCTAATTAAATTGGAAATGCCTCAAACAGCTTTTAGACACAATGACATGCTGTTCGTGTTCGACAAGGGTGCATCTCTCCATTCCTTTTTATTACTTAGGTATACTAAGTGTATTGTCATTTTTGTATTTTTTTTTGTATTTTTTGTACTTTTTTCTTTTTGTCTTTTTGTATTTTTTGTATAATTTTTCTGGAGCAATAGGACAAAAGATGCGAAAGATATTAATCCTTAAATACGTTGATGAAACTACCTATTCTTCTCATTCTAAAATGGAACACCAAGTGGCACGCCTTGTGATAACAACCCAGTCCTTTAGACTAGCGATCAACAGAGATAAGACCTTGATGGCGATAGTGGACTGACTTTAACTTAATCTAACATCTCTATTACTAGCAGTTATGAGTTTGTCCAAAGCTACGAAAACCATGGCTTCACGATCACGAACACTGGTGGATTTGAGGATAATATTTAAAGGAGATATGCTATCAAATATATCCGTTAACAGGCTGAAAGGAGTTTGGTGCAGCCAAAGCCGCGTCAGCCTAATGAGAAGTGTAGTTTTACTAATATATCTACATAGCCCTGAAATATGCATGGTTCGCATGAAAGACCGAGACGGAAAAATACATTGAGTATTGAAATGTGGGGCTGGCAGGCGGTGACAACTGCGGATCTCAAGACAGTGTTTTTCTAATTTTTCCAAGACACTAAAATACAAGAAATGTTGGCGCATAGCAGAGACTGCATTAGCATAGAGTTGAAAGTGTCAAAACGACTGTGGATAGAATGAAAACTCACGAAAATAGGCTGTACTAATTTATAGTGTTTATTTGTTTTAGACGCCATAAAGTTTCATGGATATATTGTCATTATAGTTTGTACACGATCTTAGTAGGTTCCGTTCTGACTTTAGATATTTTTGGGAAGTTATATTTGAGCAAGCGTGAGGCTTAATCAAATATAATTCCCGGTATAACTTCCCGGTTCCGAAATAATTTGCAACTCCGCAAAGTTGACATTTTCGTGAAAGATTGGCTAAGTGAATTCGCTTTTCACCATATTTTTGTGATTACTTGTGGGAGAAATAATATACATTGTGAGTAAATCATTAGGTATCATTTTTTCCGCAATCGATGAATGAACTATTGAGTTACTATTGTCTATAATTAAGTGGATAGTTTAGATATCTGGCGATTTATTCGTAGCAAAAATCGAAGAGAAACCATTGTCATTGTGGGCAAACCTCTGTCTGTCCCTATTAGTGTATTTTCTGATGATATGCAAGATAAGAAAGTATCTCATATCAGTAGGCTATAGTATCATTAGTACTTTTTGGTCGCTATTAATTAAACAGGTGATAATTTTAAGTAGATTGGGCACCAAGATAATATTCGTCTGCCTCTTACGCTATGATAATCCTTATATAACTAATACATAATTAATATGACTAGACTCTAACAGTTGTATGGATTTTAATGAGATTTTGCAACGAATTATTATAAGAAGTTGTAGATAGTTTTAAGATTTCATAAGTGCCGCTGGGATTGATTAGGGCAAAGTCTGTAGTTAACTGGTAGTTCACCAATTTGTAAACAGAAGTTAGCTTACCTCCGGTGAAAAATCCAGTTCGCACTGTATAATTGATATCTTGGAATGAAATACTGAGGGAGTCCTCTGCTAACGACGTGGAGTTAGTTTCTTGGGATTCTGAGTGTTCGCTGGCCATGTTAATGATAACTTTCACTCACAAATCAACTATATCAGTGTGTATATAAACATCGCGCGCTAATTTGAACAAAGAACGCGGTGTAAACAAAGAGATTGCGCGCAGTTGCGTTACGCCCAAGCGCGCAGCCTTTGGAGCGCTGTGAGTCGACTGGCTCGCATTGGCTCACTTGTTGCGCAGGCACAGGCGATAGCGATTCCTTCACCGATGAACTATCGGTCGTTCCCCCCACTCTACACATGGTTGTCAGCTGACTGGTAACTGTGACTGTTATTGTAACACCAAGGTATACAGTTTTTGTGTTATGGTTTTTATGTCATGGTGCCCATCAGTCTATTATAATTGCCCACCAGTTAAGTGCCATCCATCTTTTTATCAATACTTAATAATTCACTATCTTTATTTATCTATTTTAAACATTAATTACATACCAGATTGAAGTACTTAATCCTTACTAATATTAATATCTGGATGACCGAGATTTGCTTGGTATTTTTTTTTTAAATGACATTATCTAAAAATGATTCCTAGCTAGATCGATTTATCGCCCCCGAAACCCCTTAAATACTAAATTTTATAAAAATCGTTGGAGCCGATTCCGAGATTCCAATTATATACAAGAATTGCTCATTTAAAGATATAAGATAAAAGCGGAAGTAACTCTGTCTGTCTGTCGCGATTTCACGTTACAACTACTGAATCAATTTGGATGAAATTTGGTATGGAGGTAGTTTTAGACCTGGGGAAAGAAATATGATAGTTTTTATCCGACTGCGCAAAAAGTGGCTAATGATTTATAGTGTTCACCGAAATATGCGCGCGTGAAGCTGCGGTCGCAGAGCTAGTTATTACGAAATTTTGTAATGAAAGTGGCTAAAAGTGTAAACTTTGATTTTTACTAAGTATTCCCAGCCAGTATTTACAGCAGTATTTTACTAAGTATTCCCAGTCCGTTTGAGACTAACTGAAAAAAGTCTGCCTGACTAATGTAAACAAGTAAGGTAGGTATTTACGGTCAATGCCGACGCAAGCCTTCACCTTGTTCTAGGTTGTACACATTTTCTCTTGTGAGCGTTTATGTCTTTTCTTAGCTAAAAATTAAACTTTTAGAGCAGAATAAAGGTTCAATAAGTTTAATTAAATTTAAGTCTTTATTAGAGATGGTATACCTAGACTTTTTGAAAAATTATTTATAAGATTTGAATGGAGTTTCCGATATTTATTCAAATAGGTCACGAAGATTTTATTTTTACATTTCAATAAAGGTTTACAATAGAATATTAAGATCTGATGGCACTTTCCGGAAGTTGTCTATGGAACCTTCAGTACCTAGCCGATATCTAGCAAATTACCTCAATTGTTGGGATCGTAGGTATGCATTGTTTTTACCAGTCACGATTAGCATCTAGTTTCTTCGATTTTAGCGGAATAAAGCACTAAAAAGCATAATTTTTTTAAAAAGCATTTGAACCGAAAAAAAAATCCATTCCGGAAATTATTTTTTTGTTTGAAAAAGGAAATCATTTTCAAACAAAAAAATAATTTTGCAATTTTTTTTTTCGGGAATAACTAAGGAATATAAACATCCAAACTGATAAAATCGTCTTATTTTTAAGGTGGATAAAGCTTGGATGTTAAAAATAACATAATTCACTTCATTTTACATACCTATTCTATAAGCTGTTGGTTTAGTCAACAGTTTTCACTTTTCGTCGATTGATCGTAAAAATGTTATAAGAACAAGATTTAAATACCTACTTTTATAAGGTACTTCCATTATAAAAGCGAAAGGTTTGTGAGGATATTATGTGGGAGAGTTTTTGTTACTTTACCTATGGCAAAATAACGGAACGGATTTAATGAAATTTTATATACCTTGGTTTACTTGGATAAACATAAAGGGCTTTTTTCAAAAAAGTAGGTACACACGGCTACACATCAAGTTATACATTTCCAGTATTAGCTGATCTCGCATTGTATAGGATTTCCGTTTATAAAGAGGTCAGCTTATACTGGAAAAATATAGCTTGATTCGTAGCCGTGTATACTAGATTGAGTTTTACTGTCAGAAATGTATGTTAGGTAAGGTATTGCTCATATTCTATAGATACACAATTGACATAAACCCTTAGTTCCATAATCGTCGCTAGATTTCGTATTTTGAAGTGCTACGGAACAAATTCTGTTAAATGTTTTAAATTTTGTTTCTTTTAAAATTATCTCTTGTAAAATTTGTATATTTTGAGATTGTAAAAAGCGAATAATATACATACGAGTAGTATTGTGTTCCCCTTGGGGCGCTTTTGATATATCTCACGAACTAACTCATGAAACGAAATAATGTAGAATAGATTTGTGGTACTTAACTAGATTAAGTTTTTGTTCTATTTTTTTTTTTGATAATAGCGCACACCTGTATTAAACGAAGGTATACGCGGAGGTGAGTATCACCCGCATTGCGTAAGCATTTATTGGTTCTATGGACTTATTTCACAGAATATATTTAGATCCTATACGTTATAGGAGGAGAGTCCATAGCAGTCCATCAGACATAATACCCAACTTTGAGTTGCTTCTAGGATTTTGCTATTCTATTAGAAACTTATTAAATAGAACAAGACATAGTGTATGAAAGGATTCATGCGATTAAAACCACTTTATTTTACCACTGGATATATTTATTACAGTAAATATTTAAATTAAAATTGGGATATTTTGGGATATACCTAGTTGAAGAGGAATTCTATGAAATTAACAGTCCAACAGATCTATGTTGAATATTCCAAAGGTTTTGTTTTAGATTTATTATAATGTAAGTAGATATAATAAATCTAATACTAAATGGAACAGCAGGATTGCACTTGAGAAGTTGAGGCAGCAAATATATTATATCTATTATTGTGTGATTATTTTATTACTTTAACGCTTGAAGTCAAGCATCTGTTGGTAATGTTCTTATAAACTATGCATAACATTTTTGTCATGAGCAATAGTGAAGTGACACGACAAATTAGTTTCCAAAAGCATCAAAACTTACTTATCGCCACAAAACATTACGTCAGTATCTTTTCAGGCCCAGATATCGCCTTATGATCCCAAGTGCATTCCGATGAACTATACCTACATACGCTGACGTTTCTCTAAATGTGAAAGTGAAATAAATCCACAAAATCTTTATTCTCTTATTGAATACCCACTTAATTTTAACATGGTTTATCAATAAATGTAAATATGTCAAGAAACTTAAGTACACGTATAATTAAATATTATTTCTTAAAATTATTCTTTCTTTAAGTATTCTGTTTACTTAAACCTTAACTCAAAATAAAATTATAATAATTTAACTATTTAAATAAATAATACTCCTAAACATTTTTGCAATAAAAAATGTCAGGCAAGTTTGGCTATAAGCTTTTAAAAGAAAAGTATTTATGAAATAACTCAATGCTACAAAAATAATTAAGTGGACAGTCCTTAAATTGTAATAAATAATATTGATTATGGTTGGAACTAATTCTCCGATAAACATTATTAATGCCTACCATGAACTGTGAACAACCAACAAATTGAATTGCATTTTTACATCACATACCTACTCCTTGTTTAATCGAATTATTGTTACAATCGAGTTAAACCGAGAGTAGAGTTAGGATAAAGTCGTAATAGGTCCAAAAATGCAAAGTTATCTAAAAAAGCTATATTTTAGAAATTCGTTCAGGGAAAGCGTATTTAGCACGCGTCAAAACGCTAAAACCTACCTGACTAGCGCGAACGTCGCGCTATAGCGTTGCTATGTGTTGTCTTGTACTGAAAATGTATAACTCTATCAAACTACCTAGCGTGCTGGCGCGACGTTAAAACGTGCACCACGTTAGCACAGTATTAATTATTAGACAAGATGATTTAATTTATATTTCGTCCGTCTTATAGATTGTTCAAAATTATTCGACACGTGTATTTTCGACATAATAGAATATAACGATACATTGAACCAAAGTGTCACGTCGCATTTACGGAGTAATTTTGGTGCTTAAGGCGTATAACTCTCACGCTTAAAGTTTCATGCATTTTATCTGAGTAGACAACTATTTTTTTATCAATTACTAAAAACAAATAAAACCTGTCCAAATACTTTTTGATAATCTTTAAGACGGTATAAATAGAATTTGGATTTTCTTAATCTGGCATCATGTTTACTGTGACTTTAAAATTTTGACGCGCGGATTAGGGCCTCAGCGGTGGTTAACAAGTTTGCATTTACTAACCATGTTTTCTTCTTATGATTATGAATGACTAATCAAACATAACCTGGATAACTTATTAAAAGCAGTCTAACTTAGAATAATTGTATATGTATCAATCTGGAAAACAATTTTCAAGCAAATAATACATGCCAACGTATAAGTCAACATTTGTTTAAACACTTATCTTCTAATTACTTAAAAGCACCAATTAACAGATCTGTAACGATCCTACCTAATCAGTTACCCAATTTTGGTCTTGCAGTAAGAGTTTTGTAAATTCTTAGGATTTTATAGTATACCTCAGTATGCGCTTATAAAACCATTAATGTTTTCTTTCTATTTACGTTATTGTATACTTATGAACGGTATCAGACTAGTGTGTTTTCGGCGCATTTTAAAGGTATGCACGCTTTTACGCGCGATTAATTTCGCGCCATATAAATCCTAACACGTAGACATTCTTATTGTAGCATTTACCTATGTTCGAATAGTTTATTATTATTAATTTTATTGTATAGGCGCATTTTATGCGTTCCTTATACTATTCGCGCAGAATTACGACCTTTCACGCTTTTACAACACTAATCTGAAACCGCACCGCTCTGCCGCATTCGGAGATATTTAATGCTTAGGTACTTAAGCTACTCCTTAGTGTAAATTATAGGGTGAAATCTTAACTGGGGAGTCGCCAAGTAATGAGTACGGTGTCGTGGTACACGCCTCTCTTAGCAAGACTTTTGGGCATCACTAAATACTTGGCTAATTTTATACAATTAACTTAGATACATCTGGCATCCTCATCTCTTGTTTAATCTATACCAGAGAGCGGTGACAGTAAGTATGTGCATAACAATAGTCATGCTAAGTACGAGCGCCATGTTGCTGCCGATGTCCACGTTCTCCATGTCCATCTCTTTGAGGAAAGTCTTTGGTGTTATGTAGTGACAATACACTGAAATATAAAACATTATTTATCTTATCAATACTTAATTAATAAATTTTAATTTGCAAATAAAAATAATTTCTTGTGACATTAACATATACAGCAATCTGATCCCAAACTAAGCAGAGCTTGTGCTATGGGCACCACACAACTAAGATGTACCACATACACTACTTTTTTTTTGTAAATACATACTTAATATAGGTAACTAAACCCTACATACAAGACAAACAGACACGTTCTCACAAAGTTCGAGAGATTTGTACCCTAAAGGTATTATGGTGAATGAAACCTACAAGTAGTTCAGTGTTGTGCAAAATATTGTCTCTAGTCTTAGTTAGATATCTATTTTGTTGGTAGTATAATCATAGTTTTCCAACGTAGGCAAATTTTTAATTAGGGAATTTCTATTCGAACAACTTTGTTCATTATACGTAAGAAGAGCATTAAGTTTTTTACTATAAGATAGTATAAATATATGTTTACATTTAGAACAATGCATTTTGGTCCTGTTCATGCCGTAAACAGAATGTACGGCGACGTGAAAGCCAGCTCTGAAGTATGATATGTGATGTAGCCAACGGAACGAGTAGGGGGTGTCGGTGAGCGCAAGGCAGAACCCAAACACTGAGAACAAACACGCCAGGACTGGACCAATGAATACCGCGATCTGGAAAATAAAAAAAAAATCTATATTTAGTAGAAAGACTACATAAACCTAGAGATGATATCTTATGAAAATGTTCGGGTATCTAATAACAATCCTTTACTGACCAATGCATGAGTTCTTCTCTGTAAAAGAGGAACCTTACAGGGAATTACTAAAATGTTCACATTAAAATAAATTTCTTAGCTAACATGTCGCGGAACTTCATATAATTTACCCCATTGAATACAATTTACTCTAATCACAGCAGCGGTATCAAAACCGCTGGCTTAATATAATTTTTAACGATAATTTTCAAGTCTTAGCAATCCAAAGCAAAAAATATTGATTTTAAAATTCACTAGGCGCTAAACAAAGAATTGAAAATCAAAATGTATTTATATACCGATGATAGCGATCTGTGATCTGATCTGATACTGATTGTAACTTATTTGATTTATCCCCATTTGTATGTTCTCAATTAATTAATAGCCTTTAGGCAGATCCCCGAAGATGATAAAGCGCAAGAATTTTTCGACGCATTCTTATTTAGTTACTTATTGAGGTTAATGTTGAGATTGTTCTAATATTTAGCTTAGTTTTCTTGTCAAATATATTTAACTATTTGTTCATAGATAAATGTACTTCAGCAAAACATTTGAGTATAAATCTATACTTTCATCTGAGTTAAATTAACGGTATTCTGATATTAAGCACTCTTGTGTAAATTTATGTTCATACCTTTGTAGGCGTTGTAGAGCCAATAAAGTAACCCCATGCTTGCGCGCATAATGATGTCGCGACTATCGTGGCTAAGAACAATGTTGCTCGTGTCGGCTCCAAAGGATTATCAGTCAGCCAATACGACAGGACTACGTATGAGACACAGGATATCATCTGAAATACAAAATTTTATTTAAACTTAAATTGACGTTTGTTTGTCTCGCTAAAACTATAGAATGGCTGAATCGATTAAGCTGATTTTGGAATATTCTTAGGGGTTTAAAGAAGAGTTAATACGTGAAAAATACGCGGTGAGAAGATCGCGGAGGCAGCTTGTGTTATATAATAATTACGTTTACTAGAATTCCTTACAGAAACTTGAAAATAACTTTTTGCTAAGTTATTTAGTCAGGGGTTTTGGCACAGTACAGTACAGTATAGAATATACCAGTATATTCCTGCCCCTTTATTTATAAATGTCATATGAGCCTACATAGTTAAAATGGATTTTGTTTCTTCCTTACTAGTATCAATGTTAATAAGACAGATAAAGACAAAGGAATTATAAACCTAATTTAGCTATTGAACGCTTTTATGACGTTTATGAATAGGGGGTTAGAATAGAGTAGTAAGTATAGAGTAAAAAATTTATTCTATATCTATGACTACAACTGTCTCATTTATTGATTGCATGATGTAGAGTAGGTATGGCCCCGTGGTCCATGACCCTGCAGGATTTAGCTTATAAAAGTATCTACATAGTAAACTATTTTGTAAAAGAGAGAAGGATTTCTATGCCCATAGTCCCATTCATTCAATCGATCCTTTTAGCGTTTACTATTTAAGAGGGTGGGCTGAACTTTTTGGTCCGTTATGGTTTCTTACTATATAGACCCTCATTCCGCTGCCACCTTCTCACCGAAAATTATTTGTAATCACGACTGAATCGGTATATTAGGCAGGCGCATCCTATCGTTCATTACATCGTTGCTTAACATCAGGCAAGTTGTAGTCAAGCGCAAGCCTATTACAAATAAAAAAAAATCTAGAGAAACAGACAACTTAAACATTATTACTTAAGCATACCTGGAAAGGCAATTCTACTGCTAGTATTGATACTATATACGGTCCCAGATTATACCATCGATTAAAGTATTCTCCTCGAAGAATGTCCATCTCCAGGGGAACTAGAACGAAACGTAAAAGTGATTTTAGTATTTTAGACACTCAAAGTATTTTTGAAGTGAAAACTTCTTTAGCGGCGTTGAGCATCTTTTGGCAGGGGAAAATCTCATGGGCTCGCGTCATTAATGGCGCATGCACTGCGGCGGCCGTGTGCAGTGCGACGACTATGCTTTTTGCATGGGGGAAATTTGGTAAGCTCACAGTTTTCAATTCTATCTTTTGTACCTATTAGAAACGTGCCTTTGAATGTTGGTACTTACAAGATAGTGTGACTGACATCTTCCCAGTATAGACAACAAGCAACATCGATCCATACAAGTACACATAGTTGCCAAGTACTGAGTCTGCCTCTCCTCCAACACCCGAATACAAATAGCCAAAGATTAACGCAATCACCACGTGTGCAGCCACACGGTACATAAACAGAGACTGGAATGAAATAAATACTTAGTACATAAATAAAATTATTTAAGTTAAAGCAACAATTGGTGTGTTGGCTTTACGCCTTACTTGCTGAATCAATTTATATGAAATTTAAGATAGTTTGGCACCAAGAAAAGGATGAAGACTATGTTTTTACGACATATTACTTATCTCAAAAGAAAAAATAATAATAAAAGGTATTTTTAGTATAGAAAGTGGGTGTTCATTAGGTAAATAGTAAAAAAAATCAGGGGATAAGTCAAGATGGGCTCAAGTTAAAGTTCGCAACATCTTACCAATGGAAGAGGGGAGGTCAGAAAATCGTCAAAATTAACTCACGTAAAATGGACGCCTTCTAATAAAAACTAGACAAAAACCAGTCAAAATTAAACCGGTATATAATAATTTAGTAAGCACTTACGTAATTTCTCGTAGTCATCAAGTAGTTCCTATACAACAGAATCCATGTTTGTCTTAAAAGTCCGGACTGTCTATAAATGTTCTTGGAAAACTTCTTTTTACCATTTTTGTTTGATATGAAGTCAGTTTTCAAGTCTTTACTTAAATCTGTAATAAAAAAATTGTTTGCCTGTAAAGTCGGTATACGGGCGAAAGTTTTACGTGACAACGACTTTGAGTGGTAAAATAATTTTAATGTGAATATTCATTCGTATAGTAGGAAGAAGGATGAAATAATAGTAACAATTTAAATATTTATTTATACAAAGAATTATATTTAAAACATTAATTTATACAAAGAATCTCGCTCTTAGGCGGGCTAACTGTGCTCGAGTGGAAGGGACGCGTGCCTTTCACTTTTTATGTCTGTCTCTCTCGCTCTTAGGCGGGCTAACCATGCCCGAGTGGAAGGGACGCGTGCCTCTCACTCGCTCTCATTGTGAGCGCATAACGTGAGCGGAGCGAACGCAGTTTCTTGAAGTGTCACCCGGCAAACCAATTTATAAGACGTTGTCACGTCAAAAACAATGACTAACAATGGGGGTAGCCAATCGACGCTTAATAGGTACATAGGTTGATTACACAATGAAAAGGTTTTCAAATCTAGTTTCTTTTTTCTTTTCTTTTCTAGTTCTATTAGTCGTTGTAAAAAAAACTTAAGAGTTCTTTAGCAATCTAAAGAACTGTGGTTGTAGGTAGGTGCTCAAGTTTAAGGATGCATGAAATTAAAAAGAGATTCTATTCTATAGAAAAGAGAAATTTGCTCTCACACGTCGTGAACATTTGATTATGACTATGTACATTATTTAGTACTATAGTAGGTATAGTGTGTATTAAATGATTAATGTGAATCAACTGAGATAACAGATGCGCTCTTCTGTTAGATAAGCCAATATGTCTGCTGAGCGTTTGCGCTCTATGCCTTCATAATGTTTATAGAAGTTTACTTCCGTGCCGTTTCGCGAAATAAACTATAAATAAATAAATTAATTAATAAGCAATGACTTGCACTTGGTACCTACTTCATTAATTACTTTTTTATTTTGCAAATTATAAAAATAGCGCGGTAAACATTATAATCGGTGGCATACAGGTTCTATCAGCAGGTAAAGGAAGTTTTTCTTGTTGTTGCAACCCATTAAACATAAATTTGAACATCAAAAATATCTGCTGGGTTGGGTCTTCTCTAAAATGTGCAAATCTGAAGTATGCAGTTTATATAAAACACATTTCGGTTTCCTCTGGATGTTTTCCCGCACTGTTATTGAGTAGATAATAGTCATAGCACAAAATAATAACGATAAGAAATCCATATTGGGATATTTTTGATACATACAGTTATGCTTACTTTTAAATATTTTCTTAAATTAATTTTATTTTCTTGTAGTTAAGTATAATCAAAAAATATGAACACATAAGGCTCAATATAGTCTTAATTGATCATAGTTTGCAGTCGTATAACATACCTAAAGGGCTAGGCAGTGCAGGTATAGTAGGAATGTGACTTTCCCAACTGCCATTACCAGCCAGTTCTGGTTTGAACTGGGTCATCGCCTCTGCAGTTTTTACTAAATCAACTCCATACTCTCCTGACGCGACCTCCATCACTAAAAAGACAAAAATATACAATAAAAATTAAAAACATCCTACTCTAACCGGCCATATCTCAAAACCTATAATCTTAAAAACGATACAAGGCTATAAATAATAACCAAAAAGTTTTTAGTGTCAGTCTTGTAGAATGGAAATAGATTTGGGTAGGTACCTAAAAGTTCTATAAGTCCCATCCCAACTAGGAATGCCTCAACGTCATAATTACTATTTGTAGTGGAAGTAAAATTAAAAACGTTATTGGAAAATAATCGGTAGTCACAGTATGTAATTGAAATCACCAATATCAAATCATCAATTATGTATGAAATCAATTCACGCTTAAATTGATGTCATACATAAAAAACAAAAGGTACTATACTAATAAAATTTTGTTAGTATGGTTCCTTTTGTTTTTGTTCAAACTTGTAGTTTGTAATTTAATGATAAAGAAGCTAAAAGCCCCTAAGCTAAGACCCTTGGTCTAGTCCAGGACCAGCTGGTGCTGGAGTTCGGAATCCTACCCAGAAGATGCCAGAGAAATTATTTTCCTTATGAGTTTCTTCTAATATTTGTGTCTTGTTTGAAAACTATACAAATCATAAAGTATATTGAAACATAATTCCCCTTTTTATAAAGTGATTGTTAGCTTGTAGTTGTTGTTAGTAAATATTTTTTTTAGATCCACCTCAATAATAACCCCCGTATTCATAAACGTATTTTAAGCTCATTATAGCTAAAATAGGTTTATAAATCTTTTGTCTTTGTCTGTCATCTTGACATTTATACTAGTAAGAAAGAAACAAAGACCATTTTAACTAAAGAGTCTTATAACTTTTTTATGATACTAATATTATTAGATAATTAGACAAGTCTGCGAGGTCACTCAACACCACATAATAAATACCTATAACATGAAATGATCCTATCAGTCTCACTAAAACTAACCAGACAGATAAAACTGAAACAAAAACGTTTTGGAGTTCGAAAGAGTAAATATAGCAAAATTATTAGGTTCAGTTCATACCTATTAATATGACCGCCAAACACGCATTAAAGACTTCTAGTTTTTTAATGCGTGGTTGAATTAATCTATACCTACTTATAATAATATGTTCATTAAGTTAATTGTAAAAATTATTGGAGTGGCATCGTCAATTGTGACGAAACTCCGAAAATAAATAAATAGAAAAAAAAATATGACCGCGCGGTAAAAGTATCACCTAAACTGTTTACATACAATATAATGTCATTGCTTTTACATATATTCTATTATATAAAAATAAGTCGGGTTTTCCTTCCTGACGCTATAACTCCAGAACGCACGAACCGATTTCCACGGTTTTGCATTCGTTGGAAAGGTCTCGGGTACCGTGAGGTTTATAAAAAAGAAAATTTAAAAATGAAAAAAAAAATAAAAAATGAAATGAATGAATCGAAAAATGAGTTCATAAGCGCATAACTGAAACGATTTAGCTAATTGTTTTTTTAAAATACTCCTTGAAGTACAAGGATGGCTCTTACGCAAAGAAAAAAAACAACTTCCTCAGAAATAGCTTAACCGGATCGATAGGTCTGAGAATCGGTCGTAATCTATTTTCAGCCCCAGTAGGTGGCACTGCTTTACCGGGCAGGACGACGTCTGCGGGGTCCGCTAGTTAGGTATAAAATAAAGTAGCTCTCGGTGTGTGTCACTTTGTTTGTTCATTCAGTGCAGTTTTCTCTTTGTGTTTGATAAGTTTTTCAGGAAAGTTTATAGATATCATGTTGCACTCGTGTTTGTACCTAAACGAACACTATTACTTAATTTGAACTTTTACCTCGCGGTTAGAAGATGTGGCGGTAATTTTATGATCTTGCGGTCATGCACATTATTCTTTAGGTACATGGTAATAGGTTTAAAATAATACGAGCCGATAGTATTTTTATTATATTTAAATACTGCGAATATCACTCACTACGGACTAACGGATTTTATCGCGGTTTATATTATATTACGACATTTTAGTCTTTTCAGACTTTATGGTCACAAGGGAATTATAAATGAATTAAATATGGAGTAATATGGATGGATGGAGTGTATTATGGATTGTTGAGGTGGGTTTATAGGTCTATAATAGGTAGGTATTAGTATCTTGTTGCTAAGCTACGTGTGTATGAAACAATTAATTCACAAAGGTTAGGTCTCTACCATTTAAAACAGCAAAGACTTGTTACGAAGATGGAAGATAACTTTGTAATCATTTAATGAAGACTAAACGGTTCTCGTGCAAAGAAACTATTACATTAAATACCTACATAGGACATACCTACGTCATTAAATTGTTTTATATCATTATCTAAGTCAAAAGTCAATTTTGTTCTCGAAGTTGTATACCAATACCGGTCTATCATCAACCCTCTTAAAAAAGAAGGAAGTTCTCAATTTGACGGTATGTTTTTTGTGTGTATGTATTTTATTATCACCGCGGTGGCGCAGCGGTACGGGCCTCGCCTTAGAAATATAAGGTCGCGGGTTCGAATCCTGGTCGTGCCCACACATATTGGTGTGAATTTTTTCATCAGCGCTGCTCAATATTGGCGAAAAAAAACATCGTGAAGAAACCAGCATGTCTAAGAACTAATCATTCGACGACATGTGACATCCACCAACCCGCACTTGGCCAGCGTGTGTGGATTAAGGCCTAAACTCTCTCAACTTGTAAGATAGTTGAGAGAAGACCCGTGCCCAGTAGTGGGACACAAAAAGGGGTGACGTGACGTGATTATATTATCAGTGGTTACGTTCAGTTCTTTTTTGTATCAATGAGTATAATTTCCAGGTGGTCCAAATTAAATTTTATCAAAATGCGTTCAGCGGGTTTTTAGTGATTGCTAAAAAAAATCATAGTCAGTTTGCATTATATAAAAAAACCTATTATTTATTAAGGTAATGATTAATGAATGAATGAATTTTTCTTTTTATATTCAGTAGGTCTGAGAATCGGCTACTATCTATTTTTCATACCCCTCAGTAACAAGGGTTATCCACTCCTAACATTTATTTTTATTTTTGTGAACATTTTTTTTTAAATTTTATTATGTGGCATTAAAAACAATACAACCCTAAAGTTTTACCCTTCTATCACCAACCCCTATATTTTAATAGCGAATAGTAATTTAACAATTTTATGGAAGTTTTGAAAGGTGAGAAATATGCGGTACGAAGTTCGCTGGAGCAGCTAGTTATAAGTATAAATTGTCTAAATCTATCTAATATCAAACTTGTAGATAATTAGGTATATCTAATGTTCAACGTGAGAAATAATAGTACCTACCTAATCAATCAGTTTAATTAATAGATTAGACAATTTTAAGTAGATTATTATTATAATCGTTTAATTTTGTCAATAGTCACGTTTTTTATTTATTTTTTTATACAATCCAAAGATATTCAATCAAAATTTATGACGGCTTATAGTAAATTATTATTCAAATTAGGTAACAAAATACCTATAACGAACTGTGAGGTAAGTATGCCGACTCTCATGGTGTGTTGCGTCATAATACCAAACACGTGGATTGTATAACATATAACACGCTACATAATCATCGAGATTTCTTGTCCGATTTTACTCAAACATTTTGCTATTCTGTGTCAGTTTTTGAGAGCATAGCAAAGGCCGTGTGACTGTTATACTTTGTATTTTAACTTAGTACAAACCACATACTAACAGAATAAAGAGAAAACAAGTATTTGTTTAGTACACCGAACGAAAATTCGTCATTTCTAATAGGTACATAAGTCTTTTCTAAATTAAATCTTAGTTTCAGCCACAGTGTTTGCAGCACAGAATAATAAATTAATAGCAGCTCGAAGTCCGAATACAGTTAATGGAATTGTCATAAGTGAATCAAACCGTGAATAGGGTTGAAGTTAATTATAATTAATTACCCTATTCATGTCCTACTGCTCACGGCACAGGCACGGGTGTTTTCTCAACTATCTTACGAGTAAAATTCACACAACGATTTGTGGGCACGGCCAAGGATAGAACTCGCAACATTATATTTTAAATGCATTGGTCAATAACGGTGCATCATAGGTAGGTAGGTACACCTACTCTTCTGATATAGTCCGCTGCCGCGCTGTTTATTTCAGCTCAATGTCTGCCTTTTACAGTTTCATGACTGTACCCATAAAAATAATGATTTCGTACAAATGTAAAGTAACTTGACACGTTTCTTAGATATTTTGCAAAGTGAGAGCTAGCCTTCCAGTAACCTAGACTTACCTCGCTAGCGAAAGCAGGGCGTAATAATAATGAATGTTTTTTTAGAAATTGCGCGCACAGGGAAAGCATGCAATCTCTCAACAAGCAGTTACACGCATAGAAAGCTTGTTTTGATGCATTTAGAAATTCTGTAAGTACCTACTTAAAATTAAAGAAAATGGTTGTAAAAACTAATTATGATTACAAATGTGAAAGTAACTTTGTCTGTCTCACGCGTACAACTGACCTAATTTGGATGAAATTTGGAACGGAAATAGTTTGAGACCCGTGGAGTCAGGGACATGGATAGTTTATCCGACTGCGCAAAAAGAGGTTAATAGTTTAGCGCGATAACCATGGTCGGAAAGTTAGTGTTTAATAATTGTAATTAGCGCTTTGCCGTTTTTATTGTAAAATAAATAAATTCAGACGCGACGCGACGCGCGACGGTCTGACAAATAACTATTTTCTAGGTGGACGGGTGATTTTCTGTTCATGCAACAGTTATAATTTATATGTATAACGTTTAAAATGCAGGACTGCGCATAGCAACTTTACTTTTTTGTCACTAACTAGGTAGGTACCTTCTCATTAGTGTGGATGTCCAAACGTTGTCCTGCCGAAAATATCGAGAGATATATAATTGTACTGTGCATAAAAAAATATTACAACCAGTTTCCACCTGCGACTTCGTCTCTGCAATTTTTTTTAATGTAACGGGTGTTGTACTCGGAACAACGCCGCCTTATACATACAAGGGCAGCGGGCGGAGGGTTGCACTCCAGGCGAGTCTCAACTTATCGCGCACGCGTTGTATAATTTATAGTTTAAATAACAAGAGAACATTAAAACCATACTTTCAGATTATTATTAGTAGATAGTAATTGCAACGGATAATTAATCATAATTTCGACAAAACATAACTTCGAGACGTAAATAAATACTCTATCTATCTATAAAGTATTCTAGATAATAGTTAGTTATGTCTACATAACAGTTATCCAAAAGGTCAATACGATTATTATCCTTAAGTTTACTTAAAACTAATGAACTTTTCCGCTTTAATTTATGAGTTTAAGGTAATAATAATACTTTCCGCGTAAGTATACCTAAATATAGATTTCCTAAATGCACATGGTAAAAACCTAACACGTTTGAGGCGACTTTTAAAAAGCAAAGTATATAAACTCTTAGCTGTATAATAATACAGCACGGAGAGTCAGTGGTCAGCATAGTCAGCAGCAGCTAGTCTATGCGGACCACCGATTAGATACCTACTAGACATCACTTTATTCAAATATTGTATGAAATAGGGATGACAACAACTTCTTTTTGTTATCACATAATAATAATAATATTCTGGGAAACACACACACGGTCATCTGATCCCAAGCTAAGCAGAGCTTGTGTTATGGAAACCAGATATGATATACATACATATACTACATTTTTTTTGTAAATATATACTTATAATGGATAATAACACCCAGACTCGAGACAAACAGATATGTTTATCACACAAATGTCTATCTTGGGTGGGAATCGTACCCAAGACCTGCGGCGTGAAAAGCAAGTATCTTACCGACCACGCCACTGGCCCGTCAATGTCGGTCTGATAATCCGTCTAATGTGTTATATGTCCGTCTAATAGATAAATTAAGAGTATTGGACACGTTTTTTTTTTGGGTGACCTTAAGATTACGGCGATACGTCCAAGCGAAATCACATTTGACGTCACTCCGAGGTAAGTTTTATACACAGGTTTGACGTAGCGAACTCTCACTCCATAACTTTAATATGTTATAATGTCTTAATATTGTTTCATTTCAATGATAAAGCAAAAAATACGTATCAAACATTTTTTATAATCTTACTGACGGACTAATTATAATACGACTTTTCATACATTGTTGTCATCCCTATTGTTTTAAAGTTGTTTTGACCCTCGACCTCGAAAGCTAGAGGTGAACAAGCTTTTCTCCACTTACATTGTCTGTGCTTTTCTCCATGTTAATGAGACGTATAAGTACCTATCTATGCCAAAGATATGTAAATTTTGTATTTTTTAGTTTTCTTTTATTAGTGAAGTCATAAAAGAAAACAAAATAAATATTTATCCGACAATAGGAATATTTGGTAAGTATAATACTACTAGTTTTCCGCCCGCGGCTTCGCCCGCGGATGTCGATTATCGCGCTAGACCATTAATCCCTTTTTTCGCAGTTTGATAAAACTATCCTTTAGCGGGTCTCTAACTATCTCCATACAAAATTAGTTCAGTAGTGTAGGAGTGTAAGCAGCATTTTGAAATCGGCTAGCCCCCATATGTATATCCATAAATCAATAGATGTTTTTAAAAAAAACACTGCGGCTCTTAGACCATACTTATAAGAAGAAATAAAATTTAAATTTCGAATTCTAATAATCGGTCTGAGTTATCAAACGTCATTGTGTCAAAATAAAAAGTAATTTAGCTAAAAAGCACGAAGGAGTATTGATATCAACTTCAAAGAAAATCTCCCTCAGAATAATTTCTCAGGCTTCACCCGCGTAGTATTAGGATAAAGATAAAAAAATTTGGAAAAATAAAAAACACGTGTTTCATTATTTGTTTTAAGCTATATTTATACCGAATTTGAAGTAAATCGGACCAAGGACCAAACAGTTCTGGAATATTAAATTTTTCCAAAAAAAATCATTTTACACACCCCCTGGGGGTAGTTTTGGAAAAATAAAAAACACGTGTTTTATGATTTCTTTTAAGGTATATGTGTGCCGAATTTGGAGTGAATCGGACTTGAGACTAAGCAGATCCAGAGAAACTTTAATTTTTACCAATAAATCTCATTTTCCACACCCCAGGGGGTAATTATGGAAAAATAAAAAACCCGTATCTCATTATTTGTCTTAAGGTTTATGTGTACCGAATTTTAAATGAATAGGACCAAAGAATAAAAAGTTGCATACAAACTTCACCCCTCTATTTAACCCTCTTAGGGGATGATTTTTGGAAATATTATTAGCCTATGTCCTATTCTAGGGTATACACTACCTACGTTTCAAACTTCATTTACATTGGTTGAGCGGTTATGGAGATACGTGGTAACAAACCTTCACACACACACACACACACACTTACTTTCGCATTTATAATATTAGTAGGATAGGATAGGATAGGATAGGATAGGATAGTAGGATAGGATAGGATAGGATAGGATGTTATTTTGTTTAATAGTTATTATGAATGATGTATCTATTATGACAAGATAATACATTATTAGGTATCTAGATTAATTTGTTTACCATAAATATATATTGTTTGCATTTAGGTAAACGAAGTTATTGATTTCGATATCTGTAGATAGGAATCTCAACATCGAAAAAGTAATATGTAACAATATTTTATTCAATATCACTATCCATTATCACTACATTTTAAGAGCGTTCAACCGTTAAAACTGCACAGGAGTCAAAAATGGATCGTTTCTGACAGTCAATCTATACTAATAGATATTATAAAAAGGAAATATTTGATTGTTTGTTTGTATGTTACGAATAGGCTCAAAAACTACTGAACCGATTTAAAAAATTCTTTAACCCTAAGCGGAAATCTACGTCTTTACTGAGTAACATGAAAATTTCGATAATGTAGCCCAAGGTGTGAAAAAATGTGTGAATAAGTTATGTGCAAAGTGATGTAGGTACTACAGTTTTACAGAGGACATAAATATCTACAAAAAAGTCCGTGGTACCACATACCTATCTATTACAGTTACGTCACAATAACTACCTTTTCAACTTAAAATGTGCAATTGTAACGCCGCCGCGGCGCCGGTACAAATTAGGCTACATTATTCGTACCTTGGTATTGACCGTTAACTAAATAAATCACCTTAAATTCAAGAAATAAATGAAGACATGTACTTTCTAAAACATTTAAAAAGAAATATTATTTTAATAACTTGTTTGTTTATTTTGTTATGGATTATTTTAGTACTGCTATGTAATCGGCCTCGGCCGGTACATCGCAAGCGCGATTCATCGTCGATTACACAGTAGTACGAAGTAATTCATTATAAAATAAACAAACCATTTATAAAAAAAAAATGTACTATGTTTTAGAAGGTGCATGTCTTCATTTACTAGGCCATCTAAGGAGAGTTTATATGATGTGGTATGGCAGTACCATAAGGCACACGTGCTAAGTTTGGATGAAATAGTAAAAATAAAATCGATAGGTATCTTTTTCGTTATAAACTAAGGTAATGAGATATCCTAAGTTGCGCCGTGCCAACCATTTTAGTATACCTTGGGACATCATACTTTTTACAAATCATATTATGAACAAAAATGACTCTTGGAACTTTTGGCAAATGTTCCAAACTTTTTTCTACGAAATTGTTTGAATTTCTACGAAATTGTTTATAGTGAGAATGGCAAATATTATTGAAGCTGTCGGTCTGTAACAACGCAGTGGGGAATGTGTCGGATAGGCAAAAAAAATCTTAAGCATCTAGATCAGTAATTCCCAAAGTAGTCCAGGGGGTCCCCCAGGAGTCCTTGGGAGACTCGACGGGGGTCTAAATAGAAGTTAAGAATAATAAGTTTCAATGATTTAATAAAATTTGTGATGTTCCAAATCACGAAATTTTGAACACGAAGGTGAGGTTATTGTAAAATACTTACAGAAATCAGCTGGGTTGTGGTACGGTGGACATCGCAAACCAGCACTGGCTAGTGCTGGGACTATACTCGCTCTTGGCCCATTGTATAATGTTCTGCCTCCTTCCAGGCAGTAGACGGAGTCAATTTTTTCGAATATGAGAGCTGAGGGTTGATGGATGGTCGCGATGAGTGTTCTACCGCCTCTAGCCAAGTTGCTTAGCAACGAAATCAACGATGCTGATGATAAAGAGTCCAGACCACTGAAACAATATTGATTTCAATAAAAGTAACTTCACTTCAGCCCTTTTTAGTGTCCCACCGCTGGGCAATGGTCTTCTCTCAATTATCTTGTGAATTTTTGAGAGTTTAGGCCTTAATCCACACACGCTGGCTAAGTGCAGGTTGGTGGATGTTACAATGTCTTCAAATGATTAGTTATTAGACATGCCGGTTTCCTCACGATGTTTTACTTCACCGACATTGAGCAGCGGAGATAAAACAATTCACACAAAGATGTGTGGGCATGACCAAGATTCGAACGTGCGACCTTATTTTTCTAAGGTGAGGCCCGTACCGCTGCGCCACCGCTGCTGAAGTAACTTAGTAAAATGATTTTTCTTCTTTCGAAGTATGAAACTTAAGTAAAATCTAGATATTTTATTACATACCTAATACGTCTTTTTTGTAACTAGGAACCAAATAAAGAATTTTGAACATGATTATGTTTTTAAATTAGTTATAAAAAGGAATTAATTTTGAGAAGGAACAAGACAAAAAAGAAATCACACATTTTATAACACGAGGTGCTCGTTTTTCTGCGAGTTTAATAAAATTTGCGGTTGATGACGTACAGTAGTTTCTATGTTATTATTTAAAGATACCTATTTAAACGTACGCTTATGACAGTCATAGTTTTCCTCAAGGAAGAAAAAATATGAATTACATTTGGTATGGCTATAACCACGAAAATTAGGCACCTATTCTAATTGTATATAATAAGCTGTAGAGATCCATTTAACATAAGTATTTAATTAGACAGCAATTTTTTGTCTTCCATTGTATTATAAAAAAAGTTTCAGGCTTCATTTTAACTAAAATATTTGGAGAGACCTAGGTTATCGGTCCCACAACTAATTAGTGTGAATATTTTTTTTGGCATTCTATTATAGGCATAACAATTCACCATTGTTTGAAAAAAAATCAAATCTTATCAAAAAATCTCAATGTCAACGTTATATTTTATTGTTTTGTCGTGATACTTATTATTTTGTGAATAGCGTCTGACATACAAATTTGTGTCGTGACATAGGAAGGCCATGTTAAAAAAAAACGACCCAGTGCGAGTCGGACCTGCACAATGGGTTCCGTAACATCTTTAAGAGCATTTTTATAATTAGACGTTTGCACTGCACAACAAAACATGATACAAGCATAGTCTTATCTCTTTCTACTCATTTCTAAACGATAGAGATAGATAGTGCTTACAACATGTTTTCTTGTGAATGTTTTGCCAGTGGAAACTAGGGGTAACTTAGCCAACTATTGCTCGTTAATCTCTAAAGCCAACTTAGCCGTGATAGTGTTACTTTTAAATTCGTTTCGTAACAGCGGTTTAGGGGTGACTCTAACTAAAATCGAATTAAAGTAGAGTGTGAGACAGTACCAACAGCCTTCTCAACACCATATTGTATAGAGTGAATTGTCTAATCGTGAGGCACTGAAATTCAGTCCATGGATCAAGAGTTGCCCTATTTAATATTAAATAATATTACTCAATAATAATGTTAATAACAATAGCTATAAGTATATTTGCTAACAATCTATGGATGTACTTGGTCTGATCTAAATAACTAATAATAATAAAATTACAGTAAGAGGAAAAATTGGAAAGCGTTCTCAACATACCCGTACTATTTTTTTAATGCTATCTAATGATATACAACCCGACAGGATTAGTATGTATGTGCATGAAAAATTTCTTTTTTAAGAATATATTTCAACACTTCGTCGACGCTGTTGATATGTACTACCCGGCCAAATTACAGCTCTATAGGCTAATCCGCGGACGGATGCAGGGTCGGGGGCATAGGGAAACCATAAGAGTTCCTAGTTTACTACAGAACTCTAAAAAGGATCATCTATTCTACTTAACGTAATGTTTTTAAATACTTGCCTCTTAATTTAGTCCGCGTAAAATATCCAAACCATAATGAGGCCCCATTTTTTTGTAGCATTTTATTTAGGCAATATTTTGAAGTTTTTACAGTTAAAATTTATGGTAATTAATTAGTGTAAAACTCTTTACCACGTGGTATCCTCATAATTACAAAAATCCCATAGAATCTTTTTTTGGAGCAAATTATTTTTATTCAATTCTTTATATTAGATTAAAATTTACGAATACCGTAGTGTAGAGTACGGAGGGATGAGACGACGCGCCACCGCAGTGGGGCGTGCTGTGCGTCCACTATGCGGCTCAATGTTATATAAAAAATAAAGTTTAATGATGTGATGATACCGTCTATGTAATTATTAAATTTGTTTGAAGACGGTTCAAGCATTAGATGGTATTAAAAACAGTAGTACTTACGTAGTAGGTTCATCAAGGAACATGAGTGAAGGGTCTGAAAGAAGTTCCAAAGCCACCGCCAGACGCCGTCGCTGTCCACCAGAGAGATCTCTGCACAGTGTTTGTGGAGAGCTACTCAAGCCTAGTAGAGCCAAAATTTCGTACACCTAAAACAATACAACTTTTGTTCAATCTTGTTAGAGGTACCTACCTAATAGCGAAAAGCGCTAAAAATATTACAATGTTATATAATATGTATTTTTAACCGCCGACACAAAAACGATGGGGTATTATAAGTTTGACGTGTCTGTGTGTCTGTCTGTGGCATCGTAGCTGCCAACCGAATGAACCGATTTTGATTTGCTTTTTTTTGTTAAAAAGATGAATTAGTCGGGAGTGTTCTTAGCTAAAAAATTAAAGGTTGGGGTTTACAAAATTTTTAATTTAGAGTTATTAATACATTGTCTATAATTGTAATTTGTATGGTACGTACGTTGATGTTGTTGTTGTTGATTCCTAGTAACTTTAAATTTTTTGTAAGTTTTATTACAAAAAAATATTATACGTATGAAACTTTCGAGTTGTAATACAGTTTTAATTCTTCGTTTTATTGGAGTAAACTAAATAACGACTCCGGTGGGCCACTTACCTTTTCTTTTCTCTCGTGAGGTTTGAAATCAGCTAGCTTAAGGGCAGCAGCTAATAACATAGCTTCGTATACCGTCAAGTGTTCTCTCAAGTCATCGTGTTGTCTGATGTATCTCGCTCCACCGCGGCCGTTTGATTTTGATGCGCAGGAGCACACCCCATTTACTGCAATTTCACCTTTTGCACCTCGAGTTCTTGGAACAAAAGAATATCTATGTTAACCAAAATATTTGCATCCATACACAACTCAGTTAACACACACAATAACTATTAGTATTGTCTGAACTCTAGTACTGTCTTCCTAAAAGCAAATTTATACCTAAACCACAGTCTATACAATTTGTGCCTACCTAAACACAAAGATGTAGGTAGTTAATCAAGTCTTTTGCTCGGGCCTGTGGTCCCACCCAAAGAGCGTATAAACGCCTTGGTTCCACCCACAGAGCAGTCACCCGCCCGGTGAAGGATTTTGCTGATCTGTGGTCCCCTCAATCAATCAAAGAAAAGAGGTGTTGTTTGAAATCTAGCTAAGTAAAAATTTAAAATTAAAATAGGTTGTATACTTTTTTCAAAACGTTTTTGATTAACGTTCAAATTTAGAATATGGTAATACGAAATCACGCGTTTAAGCACGTGTTTTTGTGATGTAAAAAATTAATTTATAATACTTAGTGCAAATCAAATTTTGAAATGGCGTGTTGTGTATGTAAGCTTTATTGACCTAATGTTCTGAGAGCAGTGAGTAATACCGAGCTACATCAAATATTTGAATAGATATTTAATTAATTTCCTACGTAAATTTTTAAAGATTTTTCGTGGAATGCATAAACTTATTCTAATAGTTTTAAAGTTAACGAGAAGTGAGACAGTAAACAGGACGGAAATGTAATAACTCTTAAGTAGTATGTTACTGATATAGAACGGCTTTCTTTTTTCTCTTTTATTAGACTGTAAATAAAGAGAACTGAGTGTTAGTTTTCACTTAAATTCATTTGTATGAAAAAATATACAGCGTCACTTGTGCCGCCTTTTTCAAAATCATTTCTTCACAAAATATTACATTTTTTTTACGCACTCAAAATCAGAACATAATCCATACTTTCAGTGTTCTGAATTGGCTACATACATAATTACCATAACTACTTACGAATATCCGGCTAAAATGTTTAGGAGTGTGGTTTTCCCAGCTCCAGAAGGTCCCATAATAGCTGTTAGCTCTCCAGGCTTGAAGGTTCCCGATACATTCTGCAAGATCTGCTTATGTTCTGTAAAGAACGAAAACACGTTTAATTTGTGTAAGTGTAATAAGTACTTTTGGGAGGTTGAAATACTCTTAGACGATAGGTAAAGTGAAGGCTCTGCGAATGTCTGTATTTAGAATGTCTAACGAATGTAGGTTTCTTTACGATGTTTTCTTTCATTATCATGAGCAGCAGTGATGAAAAAATCTTCTCAAAAAATGTCTAATCCCAACCTGGGTTTGAACTGCCGACCTGTTGACCTTTTTTTCAAAGCGACTACTACTGCTATCCCACTGTTGCTCTCGTACTCCAAAGTTTTCCACATAATTGCCAAAATCTACACGTAAAATGCAAATGGCGATTGCGTTTTTTGACCTAGAGATGAATTTTTCAGAATTACGTAAGTCATACGTAAATGCATAAATAATACCTGAATTTGAGAAAGTATAACAAAATTAAATACATAGCGAAATAAAGTAACGTGGGAAATTCCGCACAAATGGTTTGTAGGTAATTAGACCGGACATGTAGCTATAGCATCCATCATTCGTCTACCCACCGTCATCTAATCCACACTGACGCGGTTTTATACTAAGAAAATTTAATACGGAAAGTGTTATACCCAGGTTCTAGTATTAAAAATAATAAATAAATAAAAATAAAAATGGTCACAAAAACATAAAACATGAACAGATTATGCATACAAACTGTTCATGTAGGTACCTCTCAGAGCGAAGAAAAATAGGAAAAAAAATAACTTACTAAACTATTACATTGATAACAGCCCTTGACAAGTTTGCTAAATTTCAAATGAATGCAACGTTTAAAAGTTGGCAAAAATTATGTTCGAAGATTCCGTTACAACTTAGAATTGAAGCTAATTAAAAGTGTGTTAAAATATATTTAGCTTTCTTTTAGCTGGTTTTCGTGTCTTAATTAAACTGAATCATAATTGAAACCTTTAACAAATTATTATAATTAATTAATTTAATCGATCGATAACAGATTATTATGATATTAATAACTTACACAATAGCAGAGGTTAATATAATAATATGCTACTTCGAATAGATAAGATCAATAAAAATATATTATGTAGTTTACTTTTAATTCTGTATAAAAAATGTGTAGTTATCTTTGATGATTCTGTGTCAATACACACGCTTCCGGAACAAATAATCTGAGGGTACCTATATGTAATATATTTTAATATGTCTAAGTAAATAAATAAAAATTAATTGGTGAAATGTATGCACGCTCATAACTTTCAAACTTCATCATCACCATCATCATCAGCCTATAGCAGTCGCCTGCTGGACATAGGCCGCTCCCAATAAACACTATCGCACCCTGTCCTCGGCTTGTAGCATCCAGCTTCTGCCAGCTATCTTTCGCAGATTGTCACTCTACCTAGCTGGAGGGCGTCCCACACTACACTTGCCAAGACGTGGTCTCCACTCAAAAACTCGCTTTCCTCAGTGATTATCAGTTCTTCGACAGATATGGCCAGCCTACTGCCACTTCAGCTTGCTAATCCTTTGCGCTTTGTCGATAACTTTAGTTTTTTGTCGGATAACCTCATTGCGGATTTTATTCTTCAAAGAAACGCCAAGCATAGCGCGCTCCATAGCACGCTGAGCGACTTTAAACTGGTGGACCAGCCGTATTGTGACTATCCATGCTTCGCAACCATAGGTCATAACGAGGTCATAACGGGTAGGGCGCACGTCTTTAAGCATTGTGGTAGGTGTGACGTAAAGACTCGACATAGTTTCCTAAATGCTGCCCAGCCCAGCTGAATCCTCCTCGTGGCCTCCTTTTTAAAATTGTTTCTACCTAACTGCATAAAACTTCCAGACGAGTGCACCGAAATGGATAATTATTTGTTTGGTTTGTGTATTTATCAGGAGAAGGTGTGCCTAAAGGGAACCAAAAAAGAAAATACGGGACAGTAGTTAAAATTCTCGGGTGAAGTTGGGGCGGGGTAGCTCATAAATAATATTCTCTATTAGTAGTGTATGCAGATATTTTTTAATATTGTTAAATATGACTGATGAGTTGCTAATACAAATTAAGTATCTGATTGCATATAAAGAACATTTATATGCAAATAACAAGCAGTGTATTCATGTAGTCACTACTGAGAATGATGGTGCTGAACCTTAAACAGAATGATTAATGTCAGTAATTAATAATAAAACATCGATAAGCAAATGCTACATCCGTAGTTATTGATAAAAAATATTTAACTTGCAGCTTTGTTACTGAAACAGTTTTAAACAGTCATTCATTTTGACAAGTACATGTGGGATACTAAAGTATATTATTATTACATTACACTTATGTGTTACTGACTTAGGATCGTTTCATAACTGACGGAGGATGCGTTGTGTATCATCAATCGCATAAGGCTGCCTGCCTACAATCAGTGGGAAAAATCGGTCATATGTCCCGCACATGACCGATTTTTCCCTTTACACTTAGCCGATAATGCGTGAGTGCGTCCAGCGTACAATGCGATACTATTGATGACACGCTCTCGTCAGATATGAATCGACCCTTACCTAACTCCTATACAGAAGAAGGTAAAGTAAGGTCACAATACTTTACTATCCCACGGTTGGTCACGGGTCTTCTCTCACCTATCATAACAGTCAATAAATAAAGGTTGGTGGATGTCATATAATCCTTGTGTATAGTTGATGTGTTTAATTTGAGGACATCCCAGTTTCCTTACGATTTAAGTTTCTTTTACCGATATTAAACAATGCCGACGAAATTTGCTTTCACAACCCAGGACGAACTCGCGACTTGCGATGCACGGTCATTTCAAGCCTATTCGATTTTATATAATAATGTTTATTATCAATATGATTCAGTATAATACCTAGTTTGTGCTAGATTCGAGTTAGATTTCCGATGTTGCAACGCATTTAATCATTACCAGCTGGTTGATTAGCTACGTAGCACATATTTACATAAGTAATTGTAGAACGAAATACGCAGTTTCCCTTCCTCTTCCACTGAATTAAAGCCGTTCTATCGATAATTCATTTTCTTTCGTTGAAGTTGTTAGTGTGGTCGCGCCATAGAACCATACTAATTAATATTAAAGGTAAATAGAAGGTAATTCTGTCTGGTGATGTTTTCACGTTAACCAGAACTTGAACTCTCATTGAGTCGCATCTACGATTGTCCAGCACCCCGATTCCTGCGGTTTAGATATTTATCTCGAATTCGACATATGTCCAAAAATGGCGAATGTCTATTGACGGGGTTTGGCGGAGTACTATATTATCTGTGACTACTTAACAGTTTGATCCCCAAAATAATAAGTGGTCCGGCAACGACAGATAACAACGGCTAATTATTGTAAGGCGCTTTAATAAAGTACGTAAAGTATCAAGTAACTAATAATTCTGTGCTTATTGTCTTTTTAAGTTAGATAAAATTATGATATGTTTTATTATTAAATTTGTTAATTACGCACGTATAAAGTAGCATTTTTACACCAATATCAAAATTATATTTCATTTCATTTAATTTTTTTTAAATTTCATTTCTACATTATATCCGCAAATAAATATTCTTAGTGGCGTTACTACGGAGTTTACTCATTTTCTTCAAAAAGTCTGTACTTACATATTCCATTTGTAACTAGTATACACGGTTTTCATCTATTCTGCATTAAACTACAATAGGTCTAACCGCGATACAAATGGGGGCGTTGCAGCAGACTACAACACATTTGCAAGCATTTCATCAAACCATTCTAAAGGCTTAACGAATACGTCCAATATTTCATAAGCCCTTCAGGCTAATTGAATAGGCCCATGAAAAAAGTTTGTAGTTGGGGGACAGACTAAGTACACACTATTATTATTGTATGCCCGACTGCGCAAAAGTAGAGCAATGCTGTTGCACTATGTTTAGTTGGACGACATGTCATTAACTATAGCGATTTCTGGCTTTAATATTCTTAAACAACGTTTCAGGTAGGTAAAGGCTAAACCTGTAAAGACTTTTAGAAGTCAGGCAAGGTCGTGACAACAAGGTCCTTTATGGTATGACACGAATAACCACCAACTCTTTGGTCTTTTTTTATTCTTTTGTTATTTGGCTGTATAGTTGACTGACCTTTACAAATTTAGATCATTGATACAACTGTAGTTTAGGTGTTCTGTATTTAATGTTTGTATGTTCCCGATGTTTTATCTAACCGAAGTGTGGAATGTTCTAATACGGAAGTTTTCAAAATAATTTTGTTATCTGAGACATGAGAATGACATATGAAGCAAACATATTATTGTTATAATACCTAACATATTAACACAGATCGTGTCCATAATATTTAGCCTCATGACCCTGTAGAACGTGATCCATGTCTGGTGAGTGAGTTGTTTCTGGTGATAGACTTGTGCCACGGCCACCAGGCAAAGAGATGTCGTCAAATATCTTGTGGTCCTACAGGATGCCTGGTACAATCATAAATGGGAACAGGCCAAGTGACCTGTAGGTACTGTTCTTTGGCCAACTAACTTTTCCACCTACTGGCTGCATATGATACAATCTTTGTCTACATTGTCCCTTACCACGAAGTGAAATTGAGTTACGTTTAAAAAAGTATAATCCCATCCCAACGTCATAGTCTAATTATTGCTATCATAATTAAGCACCCATTACAAACAGCATTTTTACTCAAATGGAAGTTAAGATAGTTCCAGAGACTGACCCGATAAAACTAATTATCCAACAAAAATGCTTTAACTTAATTATCTATAATATGTTATCTCTAGCTTCATTTTACATAATTATGTTTTAATGCCTCTTCTCTCTGGTCCAATGTTTGCTAAATAACCGCGAGGTCGCGGGTTGAGCAAAAAGACGATAAGTACTTAAACTTATAAAACTCTTAGTACCAGCTCAAAGAACTTATTATTATTATTATTATTAAAATAAGTTACTCGTATATTTTCAAATTAGCCATGAAAAGAGGGAAGTTACACGTCCCAACATACACCTGTTCACGGTGTGGACGATCGTACTGTTCTCGGATTGGTATATTCAGTCATTGAAAGGTGTCTCTTACAGAACACTGATTATACTCGTAGAACACTGTTTAAAAAATGGAGTATATAATAATATACCAGTTTTACAATGAAGTTATTAATGCAGTTTTATGCACTAATAGATTTCAATTGACGTCGGATTTCGTTACACATGCATAACGTATATTTACAGTAGTACATTACTAAGCAGGTATATTTGTTCTAGATTAGAAGTTGAAGGTGAAGTTCAAGATCAATCAATAATAATAATATGTTCGCGGTAAGTAGGTGGTTGACCAGAAACTAAAATATTCTTACTGATATTATAAATGCGAAAGTAACCCTGTCTGTATGTTTCTTTGTCTGTCGCGCCTTCTTTCTTTAAATTTGGTATGGAGATAGTTTGAGGCCCGGGTTAGGACAAAGGATAGTTTTTATACGTTTTCGCAAAAAGAAGGTTAAAGGCTTAGCGCGATAACCGACGTAAGTGCATACGAGTGAAGCCACGGACGGAAAGCTAGTCCTATACCTAATAATAATTTTCAACTAAAATTATGAATCATTATTGGATTATTAGAGCAAGAGCATACAAACGCCAAACCTTCATCATTTTATAAAAACTAACAGTTTGTTAGCACATGCTCCTAACATCCATAAAGTTCATATACTGCGATCTTGTGTTTGGCAATTAATGACATGTTTTTTTATTATAATATAGGTACTGAAAGAAAATCTGAATTTATAAATGTACATTTATTAAGTAATTATTTTTTAATTCTTAGCATTGGGGAATTTGTTTCTTGAGTAATGTAAAAAATACGTGCATCTGCGTAAACTGGTACTGCAAATATGTAAACTGGTACTGTCCGCGAGGCCTAAGCTGAGCTTTGCACATGGCTGAGTGCACATAGCACTATGTGTGAGTGCATAACACTAGCATAGTCAAGGTATCACGTCGTCGTCGGCCAAGGGCGCGACGCGTCCTTTGCTTGGTTAAAACCGATATATGCTGCTTTTTGACAATCGGCCTGAAGCGCGGCGCGTCCCTTGCGCGACGCAACTCCAAGAAATGATCACTGATCATCACTCACACATCAGCTTAGACCTAGCGGACTGTACCTATTCTCCGGTACATTTTCCGTACCTATTTTCCGGTATTGTATGCCAGGATCGTCAGCGAAACAGACCTGGGACACTTTACCTATCTAAAATGTCTATGATCTCGCTCCAGTTTTATTCAGTAAAATAATGAATATTCTTTTGAATAAATGAGCGTGAGTTTCAACTCAGACTACAATTTTTACAGTTTGAAAGTAATATTTCCCACTTCCTCTTAAAAAGGCCGTACAGGAAACTGTGTTAAAGTATGACTGTAGTAAATCACAGCCATTTATAAAACCTCCTGTCAATAAATCCGTATTAAACAATAAACGAAGAATCCTTCCTCATTAATATTTATTATATGCAAAATTGTGTTACATCCGTGGTTATTCTACATGCGCTTGTTCTCATAGTTTTCTTTTATTTACAGTATATGTATGTACCTAGTCATTTTTAACAGTTGAAACACAGTTATAATTATACGAGTACATCATAATTAATTGACACAAAAAAATATCACTTAGCAGATAAGAATTAAATTAGTGTTAAGTGGGTACCTAAGTTTTTACGCTTTTTATCTTTTAATTTTTATTAATTAGGTAGGTAACTAACTAAATAACTACCGCATTATTTTTGTATTTTATAGGTAAACTAGCTGCCCCAGCGAACTTCGTACCGCGCAAAATTGTGAATCTAAACCATTCCCAGATCCCATTGAACACACACAAAAAATTTCATCAAAATCGGTCCAGTCGTTTAGGAGGAGTTCAGTCACATACACACGCACACAAGAAATATATATATTAAGATGGTGTAACAATGGATCTCTAGAATAGTTCAAGTGCAATAACAAGGTCAAAATCAAGATTGTTACGTATATTATATTTTTTGTGTAGATTAATTTTATTTATGATGCTTCAACATCACACGAGTGCAAATAATGCACTGTCCTCGTTTAGATTTCTTTTTAACATACCTACTTAAAAAAGAGAGGTTGACAATTAGACCATCTATCTAAGCTTACCAGAATATAATCCCTTTACTTATTATAACTTTGAATAACTTTTTAATCTTTTGTATATATTATTAATTACCTCTTTACCTCTTTAGTAAGAACCGTATCAAGATCCGTAATGCGCTTAATAGCGAAAATTTAAGAAGAGAAACTAATCTAAGTATGTAGGTGAGATATAACTATAGATGTTCCACCATTAGATCTATACTGTGACAGTGCTGCAAACAAGGAAGTTGTCCATCTACCGTCCTATTTAAATTATATACCTGTGTGCACGTGTTTACACTGAATATGATTAGGGGATTGAGTTGCTTAATTAGTCTTAGCAGTGACATGCATAGGTAAGGCTAATACTTAGGTAGTCGCGGTGAGTAGGTAATGAATGACCGAACTAAACATGACAAAAAAATGAGTGTACACCCAGTGGGATACACTGTGTGTAGTTCAGGGTATTAGAGCCGATTTGCTCCATTGAATCCTGAACGAAATTGAATTTGTTCCTCGATTTTCAAGGAAATAAATACCTTTTTAAATCAACCACCAGTCAGCAGAATGCGGTTTATATCAGGTTGGTAATCTCATGACTAGTCTCAAACTTAGTTCCGTTTGAGTTCTATTATATTCGATTTTTTTTTCTTACGCTCTCAGTTACAGAAATATTTGTAGTAGGAGGAAACCTACACTGAATTGACTTTTACACAACTTTTTGCGACAATGCCATAAGAATACATGTTTATCTGTTGATGTAACGCTGATAGTGCTAAGGTTTATTATTTTACAAAAACTTAACTCTACTAATACTCAAGTATCTATCTAAGTCTGCTTTTTTCTTTAAAAATCCTGAATCCGTAGGTACAATGCGAATTTTATTGCATCTACCTTTTAGCGAATTATTTTTAATTACTAAAAATGGTAAAACTTATAAATATCCTAACTTTCACATTAAAATTAACTATAGTGCATCGTTACGGTTTGGTTTGGAATTGAATACAACGAGATGATGGCAGCAAAAGAAAGAAATGATTGTTAATTTAATGGATTTAGGTTAACGCTGAAATAAATAAATAAATGACGGGGAAATGAAAGAAGGATTCGTCTTAATTATATATACTGAGCAGCGGTGGCGCAGCGGTACGGGCCTCGCCTTAGAAAAATAAGTTCGCGGGTTCGAATCCTGGTCGTGTCCACACATCTTTGTGTAAATTGTTTCATCTCCGCTGCTCAATATCGGTGAAGGAGAACATCGTGACATCCACCAACCCGCACTTGGCCAGCGTGTATGGATTAAGACCTAAACTCTCTCAACTATCTTATGAGTTGACCCGTGCCCAGCAGTGGGACACTAAAAAGGGTTGAAGCTACCCTGAGTATATAAATTTATAATCTGAATCTCTGAATTATTAGAAACACTATTATAAGGGTTGGAATGCTAGGATTGTAAACATTATTACATTATCTATTCCACGGAATAGAATTCTATTCCGTGATCTATTCTACGTAGACGAAGTTGCGGATTGATATTAGTATGTTTGTTTGTCTACCAGATTATGATTAGGTAACTTAATGCACTGTATCAATCAACCCATAAAGTTTGTGAAAAAAAAGGTTTCACTACGTGCCTCCATGTCAAGTTAGGACGTGGTGGTGCTATTTTCTAATAAAAACGTCAATAAACTTTAAATAATTAGGCATTCACTAATAATAATATGTAAAAGGACAGCTTATTTAGTACCTAATTATATATTTTCAAAGTCTTAGTTTTTTGCTACTAATGGCATTGGATTAAAATGTGGCCTTTGACACAATTACATATTTTACACTGTCTATTTAAGCAAAGATAATTTTGACCTCTAACGGTTCTTTTGTAATCTAATGACAGATGTTAGGTAATGACGGGATAGGTTATATTTATATATTTATATAAGCTAAACAAATGTACCGAGGTGGCCGGTGATTAATTACCGGTTTTTAATACATACTGACAAAGTCAATTTGGTCTTACGTAACATTCAGAAAGTTGTCAGGATTTATTTCGTACCTAACTCATAATTTATAGCTAAGAGTACTTATAATAATAATCGTAAATATTATTTTTATTTTGACAGTACGTTCAGTTTGATCATATTTAATCCACATTCAAAGAATTTAATGATAAGGTTATATTAGTAATCATCTATTAAAATATATTTTAGGGTAAATGCTATGGTTTTACCCAATTTTACTAACATTATCATGTTTAGGTCGTAAAATGATATTTTGTAAAAGTTCTAGATTGGGTATACTAGGCTTTAGACTTTTAGACTCACATTCAAAGATGACCCGCAATTGACCAACAGCCCTAAAGCGAGCATGCACGCACAAACAGTTACGAGTAGTCGTAGGTACTTAACAATATGGTTTTATAGGTTTATAAACTGAGGACATGTTAAACTCTGCTGTAAGTAGTACGGATTCTTATTTTGTTTATTTCATGTCCTGGTTACTATTATAATATATTCTTTTCAAAAACCAGATATTTGAATTTGCGAAATCAATCTCATAAAAAACGTAATAATATTGTGTCAAAACCCCAATATCGATATGTAGGTATTACTGAAGATAAAAAATATGATTTGTGCGATCTGACGTCGACATCAATTAACAGATGTAAATATTATGTAAATTTAAATGAATAAAATACTATTTTTCACTATTGGTTTCAAATTATTGAAGGGTTTTTTTTAATATAATTTTTTTTTATTAATACGAGCAACCAAAAATTTTAGTCTTTAATCCATCATTTGTTCTTCATTGAGAAACTAAAACACTTAAATATGTATATCTAGGTATGTGTATTTTAATATGCTTGTTGTAGGTAGGAACTTATTAAATTCATATTAGAAGATGTGATGCTTTGCAACCTACTGAATATACAGTGAATTTTTTACACTGATAATCGATATATTTATTATTAAAGTTATTGAATTATCCTCATTAGGTATATCTAAATTTAATCATGTTTGCGTACTATTAAAATATTTACTAAGGAAAATAATACATATGTGTGTGTTCTTACTTCTTAGATATATTTTGAAATTATGTTTACTTTTATTTCGTTGCCTTATAATATAAGTGCATGTCACGGGATTATACGCGACAAATCCCGTAAATGATCAAATAAAACAAATCGCGTAAAATTCCGTGTAAAATCTAGTATTGTGTCAAAACAGCTAGTGCATAATTTTTTTTTATCTATATTAAGTATGTATTTACAAAAGAAAAGTATTATATGTATAGTATATACCAGTTATCTGGTTTTCATAACACAAGCTCTGCTTAGCTTGGGACAGTGTGTGTTAATGTCCCAGAATATTTATTTTATTTATTTATTTATTTAAATACCATATAATATCTAATAATAATATGTCGATTTCATACGCCGATTAAATACCTCGGTGATTACATCACAGTTCGTGTAGCTATGAAATTTATAGGATCTTCATATTTGATATTTATTAACAAATGATTAATGCCAATATTTCGATACTCTGTGCGGAGCTTAAAAACGGCTCGACCGATTTGGTAATTTTTTTGGTATTTTTATTATTTAATAATTAATGGGTGTTGTCGTGACTTATGACATTGATTATTGCGTCATTCATATTTAATTAAATGTATGCTAATATGTATTAAACTAGCAATAATTATAGGCCAGTTTTAAGGTACTAAGGGAAGACCAGTGCCCGGCAGTGGGACACTAAAAAGGGTGGAAGTGAAACCAGGTATTATAACACGTTTTCGTCTTAGTATCCTATCGGAGTTCTAGTTACGGAGGAAACACGTTGGTACTGATGTAACTGCCCTTCTAGATAGATCTAATAGGTGTACATAAAACCTTCGGTTGACCAGTCCACGCGACACACGCTAAACTTGCGTAAGTTTGCTTAAGGCGCTAACTAGCGCCCTGCGCTGCTCCTTTCCCTTACGACAGACTAGTACCAATTCTGCATTAGGTACCAGGCGGACATTTCAGACTCGCCTCGGAAGCAATTTAAGCTTTACAAGCATCTGTATGGATTTAGGTAGTAACTAATTAAACAAAAAATATAAATATTTAAGTACCTGCACACCGCGGCTGCATTTTTGCCGGGTGATGTAGGTACCTACTTACCTGAGATGTTAGTGGTATGAATGTATTTTAAAACATATTCTCAAACCTACAAAATATACACACCAAATTTGATAAGAATCAGTCAAATTGTTTCTGTCGGGTTTTGCCTCGAAGAATGAGGCGGCGGCGGTGGCGGCGCGGCGGCGCGGCGCCGCGCCCGGCGCAGGCGATCGGGTTCGTTACACGGGGCGGGATAGCATAACGTAGATTACCAGTATGCATCGCCTTAACAATTAGTTAGTCAAAGAAAGTTCTCGGTCCTTTTCGATATTTCCAACTATTGCATATGACATAATTTGTAAGCAAAACTGGAAAGTGTTGCGGTTACTGACCTATGAATATTTAATAGCTATTCATTAAACGGAGATAGAGAGCGAATCAAACATGTAAATATTGGAGGTTTACTTAAAGTAATAGTCATTATTAAGTATTGCTTTGATTGTTATTAGTAAGCTAAGTACCTACCTAATAAGTAGATATAGGTATTGTAGTCAATTAAGTAAAAATATTTAAAATACATACGTAGCTTATTTCCTTTTAGTATTGTCTGAAACGAACAATGCTTAAATGCATACTTTTGCACCACCTACATTTAAATTTAGTTAAAATAAAATTCTAGTTTCACTTTCATAACAGGGTAATGTTTTAAATTATTAATATATGGATAATTCTGTTGAGCAGTAAATTACACTAATTTAGAACGCGAGCTGTGTGTCAACAACCTGAGAACACGGTAACTACGTGACTATGTGTTGACATGACAGACCTACAGATAAGATAATAAATTATTAAATAAAAAAACTATAGGTACCATTTACCATATGTACATTTACCATAAACGTAACCTATAGTTACTACCTACTATAAACAAATGCAGAAGTAGTTCTTATACATACCTACATGCATAATATGCAAGCATGCATTTCCAGTATAAACTGTTCTCGCAGATTTATGATTTCCGTACAACTAGCGGCCAGCATATACTGGAAATTTATAGCTTGATGTGTAACCGTGTGCACTATATACGGGGCGAATAGATTTAAATTTCATCCTAAACGTAATGTATGGTATAAATAAAAAATTAAGGAAAGTAAGGTACTTATTAAAAAAATTTAAAAGGATAAACGTACGGAGGTATACGTCGAGAATATTTTCTTGAAAAAGATTAGGAGCTTAGATATATCTAAACAATCATTAAAGTAATGTTCTGTGAACTGTCGAAAAATAGTTTCTCGAATTGCGTTTTTGACATTGCCGAGTAAATATATGAAGACTTAGGTACGCCTGTTTTATCTAGTAAATGTATTGCGATGTTACGTTGTAATTTGGGCTCGCTTTTTAGTTAGTGATGCATAATCTTATCATTTAAACCGGTTTGCAACAGAATTAACACCAGTTAACCTGAGATGAATGGTTTAATTACGAATTGTACAAAGTCAAAATTACTTATTACCAGCTATTGTATTGTATATTTTATGTGTATGCGCACAGTGTTATAATTACTAACGATGTCACTTAGCAATTTATTTTCTGTTATTATTGTTGTTATAACCGATGAGTTAATGGGCACGAACAATTAAACACTTTACTATTAAAGGTAGATACTTACTTTAACCGTTTCATTTGTTTTACCATTTCTTCAGTATTTCGGATGCCGAAAATAACAAAGTAGTTAAAGTTAGGTAAATATTTGACTGTTATGAATTACATAGGTACCAAATAAGGCGCATAATCTAGTTATTTATCACGTAGGTATCTACATTAATTCTAGTAAGCTATTGGTGGAAGCGATAAGAGTCTGTTGAACTTCTGTTTGGAGTTAGCTAGCTAGTTATAGCTAGAGATGCCAGCTCATCACGTTAATACGTGTCGTATAATAAGTATGAAATGGGCACATTTTCATACACCTTTTGTCTAGAATATGAATAAATAATAGCTAAAATAGGTTTATAATTCGTTTGTCTTTGTCTGTGATCTTGATATTTATACTATTAAGAAAGAGACAAAGTCCATTTTAATTAAAGGGTATAAGATTCTTATGAATAAGACCGGTGTTTGCCAACAACCCATGTATTAAACCCTAAACCAATTTAGTGTGAAATTAAAAATACACGTAACAACTACGTATCGAATATTTATATGTACCTACGTAAGTACCTGCACAAAAACATATTTTTTACTAAAGTGTGCTTCACTTATTGACTCCCCATGTACTATAGTTATACATTTAACCTTAGGTGAATAACATACGTACAACAGCTATTGAACGTTCTAAAAACGCGCGTCTATATTAAGACTCTCTGTTATTGTATTACCTAATGCACAAAAAACATCCTATTCAGGTAGAAACATCATTCAAGCAACTTTTGTTAAAATATTATCGACTTCTACGTATAAATTATTTTGTGATTTAACATAATAAATTTCATTATCTTGTTGTAAAAATTTTTAGGTAGATGCTACTATACCTACCTACTAATATTTTTGTTGGGTTGATTTCTTAATGACTTTGGTATTCAGATAGGTACAGTTGATTTCAAATACAAAACGCTACAAATAATGCAAATGCACAGCCATTTAATATGTTTTGGTGTCCTACAAAACTGTATGCATTACTGTTATTTCAGTTTGCTACACAGAAACGTTTAGTTGTGTGTAAAAATAATCAATATCAACTCACCAAATCGCACTTTGTTCATAACAAACATGTTCATTGTACATGTTATGTTTTTAAATTCCAATTGAACCGTAGTCCGAGGCATATGAGGCACCACATTGTTATTTCCACCAATGAATGTCATTTCTTCGACGACGCCCGGAGACATTTTGTCTTGAACGTAACAAACAAAACTATGGATTCACTTTCTACGAGCACTTTGTCGTCGTCACCTTCTATATTTTCTCTCTCGCTTGCACGTTGTTTTTATGCATTTGCCGTTCCTTTGAAAGATTCCATTGGTGCGTACCTGAGGAAGAGTATAGTTTTAAATAACTAAAATGTTTACTACGGATATAGGTTTGGAATCCAGTGTAATATGCAATTCAATATCAATATCTATCTACGTATATCTATAGGAACAGCGGTTGCGCAGCGGTACAAGCCTCACCATAGAAATATAAGGTGTAAATTCGATTCCCGGCCGTGCCCACACATCTTTGTGCGAATTGTTTCATCTCCGTTGCGCAATAACGGTGAAGGAAAACATCGTGAGGAAACCGGAATGTAAAAAAACTAATCGTTCAAGGACATGACAATGTGACATCCACTAACCCGCTCTTGGCCAGTTTGTGTGAATTAAGGTCTAAACTCTCTCAGCTCGTCAGATAGTTCATAAAATACCCGTGTCCACCTGTGGGACACTAAAACGGATTGAAGTGATGACGAAGATCTATAACTTATGTATTATTATTATTTCTTTTATATAGTATGTATTTACAAAAGGAAAGTATTATATGTAGTATATTACCAGTCAGCTGGTTTCCTTAGTACAAGCTCTGCTTAGTTTGGGATCAGATGACAGTGTGTGTGTGTTAATGACCCACTATATTATTATTATCTGTAGCACAGGTTGACGCCTACTTTAGACATCAGTTTTAATTAGGTAGGTACTACCTACATGCATTGTAAATGGCTCTTATTTTATGTACATACTTGTGTAATATTGTGAGAAAAATAAACTAAAAAATAAACACTTAACAGAATAAACCCAGTTCTGTATCAAAAGTGAGTTTAATTTTGAATACCTTTCAACTAATACATATTTTGGTTTAATTTCATCTCTGTCTTTATTTATTAATAGAGGGTTTGATCAATAAGATTATGATACTCTCAAAGAACTATCTGTCTTTATTATAAACAAAAAACGAATATGTCATTATTCATTTGTAATTAATATTATAAACTATTAAATTAATTAATTACCCACGTTGCAATTAAACGTTATGTAAGTTACATGTTTACGGATAATGTACACAAGAGTTCCCAGTGTAAGATTAATATTACGGAAAATATAGACACAAACGGATGATTAAACTATTTATAATGAAGTAATACCTTCTGTCGAATGAGTGAACAATAATTAAGTTAGTATAATTTACGCTTAGTTTAATATTACGTCATCAGTTAATTACTAGTAAAATTTCTGTTGAATTTAGGGCAAAAGTGAGTACCTACCAGTGGCGAAGAGTCCATACAAGCCGATGGGATTATGGATTGGTCAGTATCACGCAATTAATTACATATTGTCTAATAGTTTTAAATAGCAACAAAAATAAGTATAACACCAAGTGTAAGAACGATCGGTGATGGTACTGAAGAGATTTTTTGCTCTGTCTTCTGTACCTATTTTATTTCTGTAGGTTTTGTATTACCTGCATTACTTATTTAACCTGTCTGTAGATACATTACAGCGACGGCGCAGCAGTATCAGCATCACCTTTAAAATATAAGGTTGCGGGTTCGATTCCCTGCCCACACATCTTTGTGTGAATTGTTTCATCGCAGCTGGTCAATATCAATGAAGAAAAACATCATGAGGAAACCGGGATGATTAAGAACTAATCATTCTAGGACATGTGGCATCCATCAACTCGCCACTTCGCTAGCGTGTATGGATTAAGGCCAAACTATCTCAACTCGTAAGATAGTTGATCGAGACCCGTACCCAGCAGTGGGATAAAATGGACACTGAAACCTTCCTTCTAATAACTCCTTCCTAAATTTTTCAAATTGGAATTATTATTCCTGAGATTAGCATTATATAATATATAATGCTAATATCTCTATAAGTTTATTTTATGCAGATAATATGCACGACAAACACCGCTCGATGTTGTTAAAATAAAAACCGATCGTTCATTTCATTGACTTTAAGTGTCACTGCGGATTAAAATTCGGTCTAAACAGATTAATGTCAAGGCAATAGTTTTGTAGACTTAGTATTTTAATTAAGTATTGAATTAATTTGACTTTAGCCTTTTAATTATGAACTATACATAGACAACTTACCCCACTGAGTTGATTGGTAGAATATTTATTTATATTTATCCCGTAACCTTGATAAATAAGCAGGCGTAGATAATTTTCTAGGTTACATAAATTTTAACAACAAGTTTATCAATGTGCCCAAATTGCTTCCGCGAATCTCATATAAATATGTAGTTTGATAAACTAAAAATTTATAAGTTAACCTGTGACTTTGAATGTCTGTGAGGGCCACATTATTTTGATAAATAATAATTTCAAGTAGAGAGATATTTTTGGACCATTGTTTTTTTGAGACGCTAGCTCTTTTTCCATTTCCTTTGTATTTATTTTTTAGTAATGGCAAACAAAAAGTTGATGGTCAGTTACTTTCCGTTGTTTTATTAGAAGGCTGAACAAAAAATTGTTTCTTTGAACTATTAAGTACACGTACGTCTGACGTCTGTAAAAATAACCTACAAAACAAGGTCGAATTAAAAATAGATTTATCGTTTTTGAACACATGGGATTCTTGTTTATGTCAGTCGGGTTGTCTGCTGATGCATTTCATGATCTCACACACAGATTATCGAAAAAATATACAAAAAAATGTTGATAGGAAAGTACTTAAAAATTTGTTACCTATCCAATTAGGTACTATACTATCCAACATTATTTATAATAGATTTATAAAAAACCCATTTACAGATGTTATATTAGGGTAAGATATTCATATTCCTATTATTGAATATAGATATTTATTACGTCATATTAAAATACCATACTTACCTATTAGGTATACAATTAGATATTATTCTCAAATAATAAGATGTCGATTTTATATTCGCTATTATTATTGTTGTGTCTAACTAATACTGGTACTGCCTAAAACGCTTTGTTATTACCAAAATACGAATCGTAGATATCATCGATTTTTCACTCGATTGACAGCGAGTGCCTGGCGCATCTATCGTATCAGACCCAGGTGAGTAAGGTAAAATACAGCACCCGGTATCGCCTTCTCTCACAGACGCTCACTCACTCACTACGCGCGCTTCATAATACTTATTAATATATTTAATTTCATCCTTTTATAAACTAATATCTGGTAACCTAATATGAAAAATTCGTGTATCCTAATATGAATACATTTGACTCATATTACAATATCCTTACTTCCTTACTAATATTATAAATGCGAAAGTAACTGTCTGTCTGTTGAGCTTTCACGACAAAATTACTCAACCGATTTGGATGAAGTTTGTATGGAGATAGTTTGAGATCCCGGAAAGAACATTGGATAGTTTAATCAGACTGCGAAAAAAGTGATAAATGGTTTAGCGCGATTACTTACAATGCGATTAATAATTTGGTATACCTTACATTCCTTACATCTCTAAAATCTACAGCGAGTATTTAGATAAAGCCGAGGCATTTAACGTTAATATATTCTTCGAGGAAACGTTTTATATCAGACAAGAAAAACATTTCATAGGTTATAGTAAACAAAACTTGAAAGCAATAATAAAATAACACGTAAATGATCACAAAGAAAGCGGCACAGCATTGGTGCTTTGAACCATTGAGGTCAAGTGGTGTTAATGAACAGACAAGAGATAGTCGTTATTGAACCCACAACTATTAAAATGACAATAATTACAAAACTACAAGGAATTAAAACATTACTGTAATTTGTTAACACAAATTATTATGAGATCATGATGTATTCAAGAGGCAATACCTCTTTAACTACATACTTAATGTAAATAATACAATAGGTAATACATAAAAGCACTACCGCGTGGTAAAGTATTTTATACTGATTACCAGTCATCCTATAGTGTGTTTGCCTAGCTACCTACCTAGTGTAAATTTTAGCTATATACATATATTAGCGCTTACATTAACGTCGTAGATTAGAACTCTTACATAAGACATTGTTTTAAATATGTTCGAAAATGTTTGAATTCTTGTTGCCGGAACTTTTGTCAATCATAAATGTACCAACGAGTGTCAGTAATCAAATGACCTGCTTAAAGGTAATAGACCTCAGTTTAACTAGAAAAATTTATGCGATAGCGTAACATACTATAACGACGTGATAAATAAATAGTATATTGTATGTATCATGTTGCTGTTAGGTACTAAGTATGTCACCTAGTGTCAGTAATATAGTCGACTAATGTTAGTTTTAAAATGACATTAACTCTCAACAAATGTTTTTTTACCCTATATTGGGCTTTCGCTTGATCACAAATTGCCTGTTATTAAGCAAGTATGTAGTCTACGATGGAACGCGCTTACCATTCGTAATCAGGAATGAATCAGTATATTGGGCTAGCGTGTTCCTAGACCTACACCCTAGACTAGATTAGTTCCTAGACCGTAGACATCAGGCAAGTTGTAGTCAAGCGCCATACTATCGCAAAATAAAAAAAAACCGAATCTGTCGTGATTTGAAGACAGGCAGATTATTGCTATCGGGAAATAGAGAAACGCACTATAAATATCTACAGTATAAAAATACTTACCTTTATTATTAACTTTTTATAATATTTCACTTTTTATTACTGGTGAGCTAGTAGTCGATAGAATGTTTTATATTTTTGTATCACTGCAAATGTGCTACTCTGTAGAAAACTATCGTCTTGACCATAAGCTAGACTTGGTATCAGCGAATAAAAGTATAAATACTTAACTGAATCTTAAACTCATGTAGAGTCTACGTATAAATAAGAACCGATGGTAACCATAAAGAAACACCCCAAAAAACTGGACAGCAATAACTCATTTTAATTGCTTAATCTCACAGTGATTACAGAATGACTCGAGGCCTCTTCAGTTTGGCAAATATTACGTAAAGCTGCTCACTGAAGGTCTTGATAGTGATGCAAGTAAGAATCCAGATGCAGCGCTTTTAAAGCGTTATGAATGTTTACTTAAGGTAGCTGTATCATTTATCATTGAAAAAGTGGCGATTATCTTAATCGATAAAAATAAATACCCGAAGTAAAATATGTATTCCTTTAATAAAAAAAATAACATACTAATTTTAGTTTTTCACATCAAGATTTTGACAGGAAGATAAAAAGAAATTGAATTATCAGTTTTATATTTAACCCCAAAAAGTGTTTTCAATGTTTTAAATTTATTTATACACCAAACGGTGAATCGGTGATCCAAAGAGAGGCGTTTTTGTGTAACCGATTCACAGTACCAAATTTCAATTCAATCTATCCAGTGGTGGAGAAAATCGGTGGTAACAGACGCACAGATAGTCACGCACCAGAAAGGCTATTAAAAAGTTACCTACTTAAAACTATCTACTAGCTCCTCTGATTTCAAACGGAATCCTTTTGTGCGAGTTTCACTTGCTCTTGACCGATTTTTATTTGTTTTACGCTCGACAAAAAAGAGAGATGTTATGTTTGACGTCCCTAATATCTGTGGGTAATATAACTGCACAAGTTTGTGGTACTCATCGTAGTAGTATGAATGTGGTAATTTTGATTCAGATGTCTTTGTTTAAAATCTGAACTGTGGCCGCACGATGACACCTTATAGTATAATATTGCAGTTGTATTAAAGAGAAGATGCTCTACACGTTGTATAGCGGTATCCTTTTTCCGCAGTTCCAAGAATACTACTTTAAGTTGTTGTGTAACCTACGTCACCTGATCAGATGTATTAATTAAAAGGTATAATTTGATTTGGTTCTATAGTTTTTCAAAATACTATTATACTCGCATTATTAAGTACCTATGTATTTATGTTATGTTGTTTCGTTAATGTGATATTTATTTAGTTATATTTATAGGTATAAATGTATGAACATAAAGTACAGTGTAGGTATCTACATGACCATTGTTTATAACGTGTAGGTAAGCACATTGCGGTTTCGTAAAACAAAGGGTCAAAGTATAAATTAAATTCATTGTTTAACGCTTATTTGTGTAACTTCATGATGTGTATTGCTTTTACGATAGTTACTGTAACCACAGTGAGTAGGTGGTACTAATAAACTGAACATTACTAAATGAATGCCTACCTAGTCATAGTTATTCTTTTAAAATACGTGTACCTACCAGTGGTAAAGGGTTGAAGCCTGAAAAAGGCATTCCGGAGCAAAAAAGTTATTACTTAGGAAAATAATATCTCTTCACTACCGTCACCTATCGTTCTTACTCTTGATGCTATACTTATTTTTGTTGCTATTTAAAACTTTTTGGCGTGTGATATTGACCATTTCCTAAAGAGAAACCGATGCCAATCGGCTTGTATGGGCTCTTCGTCACTGGTACCTACCTATCTGAAATGTGCCCTAATTAAGTAGATCTTAAGGGCCATTTACACGAGCACCATAGCCGGGACAGGACAGCAAGACACTAGAAAAATACAATTGTCCTCAAGACAATTTACATGATGCTTTTTTAGTGGCTTGCTGTCCTGTCTTACTTTCTTGTCTCGGCTATTGTCCTGGTGTAAATGGCCTATACACTGGTTATGTATGTGTCTTTAAACATTTGTTAATGTAGGTACCTACTAAATGTCAGCGCACATAATAATATTGGTTCAGAGAGGAAGTAAAGTTACGTTGGTACTAGCTACTATTAAACGTATGCTTTATAAATGCGAATTAGTTAGATTAGCATGTGGTTACATAAGAATAAGTAAAGCGTTGTAAAAAAATCTTGAAAACTGATAGCAGAAACCCTAGATGTCTGACCGACGACAGTTGGCATTTATTTCAAGAACATGTTGGAGTTGTTGCTTTAGCTCATATAAATACTTTGGTTAATGGCGATGATAGACTGATACTTATACGCTAGGAAGTTGAATTACCTAACATCCCGTACAAATACGTGGGAATACTCGTAAGTATTAAATCCTGTTTGGTGCGGCGTGAAGTAATCAATTGCTGCTTTACAATACTTATTGCAATATTACTTTATTTCAAGTGACAAATACGAAACTGGTGAATAAGCTATCCAACACTTATCAGCAGCTGGTGATAGTGGTGCTAAAGGACACAGAATACCAGTATAGATATAAATTTTAGCCGTGAACTAACTAAAATGGCCTTTCAGTTGTGACCATTAAGTTCTATGTAATAATGCGTCCTCTACACACCTACTCGTAAATTAAAATTTTTATTTCTCTGAAACGATAAGCGACAATTGCGTTTGTAATCTATGTACCATACATGCAATCAACATCAATAAATGTTTGTTAATTGTTAAACACTGTAAAATCAACTTTGATTGTATGTATCGAGGGTTGCAAATAATTTGAACATTAAAAACATATGGTTCAACAAGTCTGTATCGAATTGCGCATTTTATATTCCTCAACATGAATTGTTTTTAATGTTCCGCTGGTACTAGTTGTTTATTATCTTTAACTACCTACTTACATTGGAAATATTGGAATGTATGTATCAGCTTGTTATCAGTGCAGTTATGTAACAAATATGTTAGTTACATAATACCTAATGATCGTGAAAGTTCTCTCTCTAGTAATAAATACAAATACATCATATTATTGTTTTTGTTAATAATGTATTATAATCTCATTCACTATTCACATTTAGTTAAATGCTATTTGTACGTTTTACGTTCTATATGTTTTTTATTCAGAGACTATTTCTAACTAAAAAGAGAGTGATTTCAGACAATCGTATTAATTTGCGCGTCCATGTCTTTTCAGCATATGATTTCAGTTTAATTTTGCAGTTCACTGAAAACGTATGGACATAATATACCTATATATGTGGCATTTTGTATTCCGGTGATGATGACACACTTGCGCAAATGCGAATTGCTGTAAAGGTCAGTAAGCTTGCTCGGAGCTTGTGAGCGATAATCTTCATCATCATCGATAGATCCAACTCAAAAACTGTTTGAAATTGACTTTCCTAACAGATTAATATTCATAAAATCAGTAGGTACGTTATATTAGTATATTGGTCTTTACGCGCTTAGTAATAATAATAATATAGTGGGACATTAACACACACAGTCATCTGATCCCAAAGTATGCAGAGCTTGTACTATGGAAACCAGATGGAAACTGGTAATATACTACATATAATACTTTTATTTTGTGAATATATACTTATATATAGATAATTACACCCAGACACAAGACAAACAGACATATTTAAACAAATGTTTGTTTCGGGTGGGAATCGAACCTACGACCTGCGGCGTGAAAAGCGAGTATCTTACCGACCACGCTACCGGCCGTCCTAGTGCGCGTAATGTTTAGCGTAGGTATTGTATGAGCGTAAGTAGGTGTAAACGTACGCTCATTTAATACGCTAGACTGAAACTATTCTATAAAAGCGTGCGTGTTGTGGTAGCTAATATAATCGTTTTGCATAGGTAGCAACTCTTTACTTGCCAATAATAAGACTATTCATAGAAGTAATCACTTTTAGCATTCATGCGTCTTGAAGGAATCACAGTAACATAGGATACTGAGTGGTTGTTTATGATACTGATAATTATTACAGACTAGCTTCAAGCTCGCGCGTACATCGGTTATTGCGCAAAACTATAAACATCTTATTGCGCAATCGGACTACAACTATCCTTTGTTGTTTCCAAAGTTTCAAACTATCTCTATTACCCCATTATATCCAAATTGGTTTCAATAGTTTATTTGAGAAAGCGCAACACAGGCAGACAATTTTTTTGCATTTATAATAATATGTAGGGACTGTTGTAAATGGATTGTTTTTATATCTACTGAAGGTAACAATGTTCTAGATCTCGTTGGTACGTAGGTAAGTGGATATGGTGTGGAAGAAGCAGGTACCTAGCACCTTCGTAACACAATACTCGCTTAATTCCTACATAAATTTTAGAAACTTATATTCCCACAAACACTACTAGATATATTAATTATTATAAACAGTCTCATGCTTGGGTCTTAAAAAAATAACGAAATAGTTACCGACTTCTAGATCTAGGGGCCAGAGATTTCTAATTAAGCACTAATTAGGTAATTTTCTAGTAGTTACGTAATAAATAATTACAAAGACGCCTTCTAAAACTACATATCTAGGTTTTTATATGGGTATAACCATAAAGTAAAATTATAATGAAGATTGTGTCGCAGCGCCATGGTTGGTTGCAAATAAATTTAAAAATACAATGTACTTACCTAACTGATTTATCAAATTTTAAATCAATTAGAACGGTAGAAGTTGGAATGATCTTTAAATGACTAAACAGAATTCTTTGAATCCTAGCATTAAGAAACATCTAGACCACTTCAATTTATAAATAAACAAAATGTATCAAGTTCGGCACAACCGGAAAAAGAGAACGTGTGTTTTGCGTGAGGATTCCTTTATTCGTTAGGGGTTAAAAAGATATGATTTAGCACACTATGATGTCGTCTTTAGGTCGGTATTTTAAAAGTATAAGTAGTAAGTAAATTATAAGTTAGGATATTAGACAAACAATTAAGTAGTCATTTTAGTTAAATAGCGTATTTCTGATGGGCCATACCTGTAGGCATGCAAAATTAATTTTTCTAAACCACGTTAGAGCAAACAAAGATTTTTTTTTAAATGCGTCATTCATTTCCCTTGCCTTTTTGCCATCTTTATAGGTGTCGACTTCCAATCTAACCTGCAGCGGCTAGCTACCAGAATTAAACGAGTGACTGACTGTCATCAGACCTTGAAACCCATATGGAATCTGTAGCCGAGATAGATTACATTAGGCTTCTAACTACCTGTAACGATTGTCATAAATGTTTTTAATGATAACCGGGACCGACGGCTTACCGTGCTATTCAAGGCTCAGAAAACAAAGAACAAAATATTTTAATTTATAAACATTATTGGCCTTGCTACATAAAATAAAGATAAAATGCAACAATTGGATTTTGCACCCTCTGAATCATTTTATGATAGTTCAAGTTCATGAGAAGATAATACTGCGGCGATAATAATGCGTATGCGGATGTTTCTACACATAATGTACCTAAACTCTACATACAAGCATGACGTCAGTGAACTTATCGTATAATATTTCTCATCACTAACTTTCCTACCCGTCTGACTGAGGTACATTATCAGAATATTGATTTATACTCGTCCCTTGTCGAAGGTCGAGGCCAGCACGAGCTCTTGCACTCGACGAAGTACTTAGCTGTACTGCAACTATAGTAATTATTTTACGGTACCTAATTTATAAATATTGCATCTTATTTATTAACAAAATTGATTTATTAAGTTGTGCTTTTAAATTTTTGTATAATCATCTCTAATTAGATAGAATCGATTCATCTGACAACGATTTAAATTCTAGTAATGTGGAAGCAGAACGTCACCGCTACAATATGTGCCAAAACAAAATACGTTTGTCGTGCGTCCAATTATAAGAACTAATTATATATTCTAGTTTCATGGAAAATGTTTAAATTGTAGCAGTTAATTTACTAGTTCTTTTTTAGTCATATTGAGTGACACATCAGTACATTGGAAAAAAATACTACTAAATTTTTTTTTTTATAATTTTTTATTACGGAAGTTAGTATATATTTTTACAGATGATTTTCCTCCTGATTTTAAAGGATTTATAATTATTTTGGGATTTTTGTCAGTCATATTGATTCACACACAGATACGAAATTATTTCTGTTAGATCGATTTGGGAAATAACTATCACTGAAAGCATTAATTTTTCACCATAATTTATGAAGGCCAGTAATTCTTTTTTTACAAAAGATTTTCTTTTTAATTTATTATACGAGCGAGCAATTTTTTTTCTTATCCTTATTAATTCTGAGCAGCTGTTCCATTGACGTAATAAATCGCATTTTTATTATTCAAGGCAGTCGAAGATTGAACGGACATCGATTGTTACCGATATTGTTGCGTGCTGCCAATGACGGTCGTCATTCGATGTAAATCAATTGACCTATGAGTCTTTAGGGTGACGGAATGAATTAGCTATATTGATGAAAACAAAACTTTTCTCATTATTTATTAAATGGAATCTTTTTTTAAAAGGATAACGTGCAAAATTGTTTTCTAGCAGTCTCAATTTTTATAAAAGCTATCACTCAAACCCTTTTTAGTGTCCCACTGCTGGGCACGGGACTTTCTTCTACTATTTTGCGGGTTGATAGAATTTAGGCCAATTTAGGCCAAGTGCAAGATATGCGACTTTAATTATGCTAACTCGTAAAAATGGCTTTTAATTGTTTAATATCTAAACTGGTACAAATAAACCTAGTAAAAAGTTAAACTTGAGTATATTTAACCAAAAAATAAGCAAAGAAATTTATACATTTGTTAGACTGTTAATTTTACGGAAACTCTTCTGTTGTCAAATGTTTTATGAGTTGTTTAATAAATATACGTAAATGACACATGGGTTTAAAATTAAGTTGTAAAATTTCGTCACAGTTGCCTTAGCATTCTTGAGTATTAAGCAACTACATGGGCAGACAGTGTCAACAAAATATTTAACCCACTTACATACAACTTGTTGACAAGTGCTAGAAATAACGTACAATGTTGACATTACCCAGTAGTTGATGATTTCGCGTGTCGTCAAATTTTTGTTGACTGATATACTTAAGTGGTTGACACAACAGCGAAGTTGCGGAATAAAGTACAAAACAAAATATATACAGCTACAAAAAAGAATTATTAATTTATCAACCTACATGGCCAATGCTTTATAAAATTTAATACAATCCACTAAAATTGCAATAGGAAACAAACATGCAATTTTTGTACACGCTCAAATGAGAGAGGTCAAGAAAATGTCGATGTAAGTAAAGAGAGATTATGCAGTATTCACTTTTATGATTGACACACTTTCTAAAGTGCATTACGTAGGATGTTTTAGAAGTAATTGAATCATGATTCAATTACTTCTTAGCAGGTATCCCATCAAATAAAATTTTGTATTTTTCGTGAAAGTTCATTATTTATACTCACTTTATTATGAGTCATGCTCTTTAAAGATTAAAATGCAACGAGATTGTGAAAGTTGAAAGTAAGTACTTTATTTATATTACTCACTTTTCTGTGATGCTACGGTGCTTTGACCTATTTTGTTCAATAAACTGAGGGTATGTTTTAGTATATCGATCACTAGCATTACTTTGCAAATAAATTGTACAGTTTTCTTTCGAAACGTTGGTAAGGTAACAATTTTTTATGTAACTTGATGCCCATGTAATGTAATAATAGTTTTGAGAGTTACAAATTCACCTTGCGTCACTGCCTTGCAGCAAATTAGCGATTCACCATAAAACTAATGAATCAAAAAATAATAAAACAAATAAAATAACGTAAAAAACTTAAAAAAAAAATTATGCAAATCTTCACCTACCTATTTGTAAAAAAATCCAACACGATTCTGTTTAAAATCCGCGATGTTAAACACGCGGTCAATGCAAACGTGAATGTAAAAATATCAGTGCGACAGCGGCGTCTGCACTGTGCGTATCACAGTCAACGACTGAATGAAATTATTGACTGAAGAGAAATCACTAGCTAGTCAGCTAACTATGGCTTAGTGCCAGAAACACATCTGCTATTCATTCCTGCTATATACAGTTATTAATATAAATGTATAATGTATCTAATTAAAGTGCTTATTCAGTTACACATCAATTAGTCATATTTTCTGTGTCGGCAATTGGAGAATTTGGTAGATTGGCTAGTTTAGTACAGATATTGCACTCAAAGACATATTACACTTAAATTCAAAAGTAAAATATTTACACAATTTGATTTTGAAGGGTCACTGTTTCAATTAAACGTGATAATTATAAATAAATTACATAATATGTTAAAGTTGGAATAAACAAAGATTCAAAGTAAGTAATTTTCTTAAGATAGTTTGTTGCTATCATTATACCAAAAACAAGTCATTAAAATTATTTATATCTATCTTTCTATATAATTATTTAATATAAAATGAATCGCAAAATGTGTTGGTAAGCGCATAACTCAAGAACGGCTGAACTGATTTCGCTAATTCTTTTTTTAGGATATTCCTTGAAGTACGAGGATGGTTCTTACGCAGAAAAAAATAAAAAAAAACTCCTTCGAAACGGCTTGAGCGATTTTTATGAATTTTTATAACTATGTTCGGTAGGTCGTGAGTGTCGGTCGTAATCTATTTTCGGACCCGGTAGATGGCACTGTTTTACCGAGCAGGACGACGACTGCGGGGTCCGCTAGTACCTAAAAAATATGGATCACTAAATGTGTTGGTAAGCGTAAAACTCGGGAACGCTAATTCTTTTTTTTAAATTATTCCTTGAAGTACGAGGATGGTTCTTACGCAGAGAAATATTAAAAAAAGTAAACGGCTTGACCGGGTTTTATGAAATCTTATACGTATGTTTATTCGGTAGGCCTGAGATTCGGCTGTAATCTATTTCGCGGCGGAAGCTAGTTACTAACTAAAGTTAAATTTCCGCATCCTAAGGTATCTACTTTTTTTGTATATGACTAACTCCGCCGCGGCCCCGACCCCATAAACTTTATATCAATCCTAGCAGTGGAATAAAAAAAGCTTATTGCCTATCTCAATAAATGGACTATCTAATAATGCAAGAATTTTTCAAATCCGACAACTATTTCCTGAGATTAGCGCATTCCAACCATCAACCAAACAACCTGTATAGGTTTATAATATTAGTACTTACCTATAGATCTATAATATTAGCATCTATTTTTTGCTGGGAAGTCCAACTAAAATCCATTCCAACGACGATCTTATATAAGAAATAGATATTAATATATAATTTTAAGTAGGTACATATATAGATGTCTGACACTTTTTTGGCAGACAGTTTTTTTAAACTATTAGTCATTTGTATTTTATTGTATGTACGTTAGTATCTAAGTAAATTTGGGTAAGTCCAATGATTCTATACAAATAGGTTCTTGGAATATTTGCTACAATTTCTTTGTGAATATTAACAACAAACCGCAATAGATGTTACATTTATCGCTAACGAGTTTAATGTGATTGACGCAAGTCAATTCCGTCACATTAAAACTAATTAATATTTAAAAAGTTTATAAATCTAAATGCATAGTCAGTGCCTTTTCGCTTCACTTTACTTTTCAAAATGTTTTGGAGTCCATCGTCTTTGACAGTGATTCTGACAACGTGACAACAAATTCTTCATGTTGTTAGAGATAATGCAATAAACAAATGTACGCTTGGCTGAAATGTTGTTTGTTTACTTTTTAGCAAAATCACTGTTAATAACATTAAAAATTGAAATGATATTGTTTACTCAATAGTTATGTATTTCATCAAGTGTACCGCTGTTTGAATGCCAAAACAAAGTTAATATTTATTAGAATTACAGCATCTGTCAACACCAATCGTATTTTTTACTAGTAGATTTTTTTTTTTTTTTTTTATATGACCTAACCCAATTGGCCTGAAGGGCCTCTATTGGTTCACCGGACTTTTTCGGTGAGCCGTCCGAGGACGGTCGAACCGATCAAGTACTGTGGCAACTGCCATGAGGGCTCCCCATGTGGGGACGGACCTCGGCTCAGGACGTTGCCGGACACTCTAGTTTTTTAGGGGATCGGGGGGCATTTCGCGTTCGCGCGGTCCGGTCCTGACCGGAACCGTAATCGACTGAGGGCCTATCTTGGAGGGGCGCGGCGCGGCCCACGACGGCGTGGGCGATATCTCGGCATGTGTTGTGTGCTACTATTTTGGTTGTCCCTACCTACTCTAGCAGCGGATCGGAGTTCGCGGTCGCGGGCGATCGCAAGAGTGATCTCGTCGTCGGGATCGGTGAGTACGCATCGCGGACGTCGCCGTTTCGCGCCTCTGAGCGGATTGTAGTCGCACGCGGATACGACTAACTTATTCGGGTGTTTGACACCGGTGTCGAAGAAGCGTTTGGATGCGTTCTTCATCCACTGCCTGATGGTCGGCAGTTTTAAATCGATGTGTAGGTTTTCATTGCGTAAGAACCACGGAGCTCCCGTGGCTCTACGCATGAATCGATTTTGAAGAACTTGCAACGGTTGCAAGTAGGAGCGCTTAGTGTGCGCGAAAACGGGTGAAGCGTACGTCATAATGGGTCGTACGCACGCCGTGTAAGCTCTCACTTTGTTACGAAGTGAGAGTTTACTTTTGGCGTTGATTAGGAAGTGCAGTCTGCTGAGAACGAAACGCGCACGCTTACGAACAGAGGCAAGGTGCGGTTTGAAAGTGAGTCCCTGATCTAGGATGACACCTAGATATTTGGCTTGCTTCTCCCAAGGGATTCGCTTGCCAAACATGCAGATGGAACGAATAGGCGGAGGGATAGACCTAGAGAAGAGTACGGCAGCACTCTTCTCGGGATTCACCTCGATTCTCCATCTCCGGAACCATTCGCCTAGGGCGTCGGCTGCGGATTGGAGTGTACGGGCTATTACTTCCGGGCAACGGCCCCGGTAGTAGAGAGCTGTGTCGTCAGCGAAGAGAGCCAAGCAAGCTTTCGCGTGACGAGGGATGTCGCTAGTGAAAAGCGTGAACAGGAGAGGCGAGAGCACGGAGCCCTGAGGGACTCCGGCGTGAATCGGATGCGGCGAAGACAGGGAGCCTTCCACTCGGTAACGAAAACTGCGACCAGTGAGAAAGTCTCGAATGATGAGCACGAGACGATCAGGCACACCCAGTTGGTAGAGCTTATATAATAAGCCCGTGTGCCACACTTTGTCGAAAGCTTTCGCCACGTCGAAGAAGAGAACCCCGGTTAACATCTTACGATGGAATCCTATCTCAATGTGCTCCGTGAGGCGGTGCAGTTGATGGACGCAAGAGTGTTTGGCTCGAAAGCCAAACTGCTCGTCGGGAAGGAGGTTGTGGGCGTTGACAAAGTTCAACAGCCGGGTATAAATGAGTCGCTCATAGAGTTTCCCAATGGAATTGAGAAGACTTATGGGGCGATAGCTGGTAGGCTTAGACTTGGGCTTTCCAGGCTTGGGAATACCGATAACGGTGGCTCTTTTCCACGCTTGTGGAAAGGCATTATGTCTCAAGGCCACATTGAAGATGAGAGCCAGGAGAGTAATGAGGGAAGCAGGGAAGTGCTTCAAAACTCGATTGGTGATACCATCGGGACCGGGTGCCTTCCTTGGATGAAGGGCTTTTATCAACGCTTTGACCTCGGCTGGGGAGGTCGGCGGAAGCGGATCCTCTACGTCGACGCCGTCGGCGCCGCCAGTACCTCCGCCAGCGCCATCGTCGGTTCCCCTCGCCTGCTGGGAGGCGGCGGGAAGCGGCGGCGGCGGTGTTGGCAGTGGTGGTGGCGGCGTCGGCGGCGGCGGCGGCGGAGGAGAAGACGAGATCGCGTTGTTGGACGCGAGAACGGAAACGTTTACTAGTAGATACCTGTAACTTATCTTTATACTAGTTTCCCGTCGTCGCTTTGCCCGTGTGCCCTAAATCACAGCAGTGGGATAAAAAGTAACCTATCCATCAGTTTTCCTTCCCTTCAGGAATTTTTCAATATAACGTACTTAAATAAATAATACGTATATAACGCCTAAAAGTTTTAAATAGAATCAAAAAAGCAGTAGATACTTTCCAGTAAGTTTAATAGACGGCGTAAGTAACCAAGAAATACTTGTCATTTAATTTGTTCCGTGTTCCCTTTTTCAAAATGTTACCCTTCGCCATTGCTATCTACAGTCTTTTACATTATATGGACTATCCCACAGTGCAAGAATTTTTGAATTCGCATCAGTAGTCCCCGAAATTAGCACGATCAACCAAAGAAACAGCCAAATTACTCAGAATTATAATATTAGTAAAAATACTTTGTCCAAGCACTGAGATGCTAAAACATTAAAAATAATTACTGTGATTGTATGCAAACTTTACAGATTACATTTTGAAAAAATAAGGATCACTCAGAAAAAAAAGTCAGTTAAATTTCAACCATCTTTGAATTCAATAAGCATAAACTTTGAAAAACGTGATTTTTTTCACAGTTCCACCCTTATTATTTGGCGGCCTAATCACCTTCGTTCGTAGAAGTGCACGTTTAATTTGAATCTCCACTCGTGGTCCCCGGGTGGTGCCATATACGTGATAATAAAATGATAGTAGGCTTCGGCCATAGTTAGTAACCATCCGCTGGAAAAACCCGATCCGCCAAGCGACGGCTTTTTGGTGCGAAGACTGGAGAGACCATTTGAAATTATGTGTCGGATTGCTCCTTTATGGCCGATTCCGACCACTGGTTGTAGAGCTTCATTTCACTGCCACCTTTATACTGAAAATCATTCGTAGAGCATTTCACATAATTGCTTAACCTAACACAAATTGTGGTCATGCGCAAGTGATTTATTCTGTAATAAATAAATAAAAGTATTAAGGTAATCAAAGTAGTAATGGGGTGGATTTTAGTAATAAAGTGTAGATAAGTATTTAAAAAGTATTTTATTCGAAACGTAACAGTACGGTATAGCTAGTTAAGTAAATCAAAAATATTAACGGTCTTATTCATAAAAATTTTAATGAGCAAAGATGTTTCTGAATACGGGGGTATATGTTTATTGTGGTTTACAAGTCTATGGAAATTAAGGCAGTTACCACTTTGTTTCACTTAGTCACTTGCTAATGGATTTTTGTGCCTTTCTCCGAAACATAATTAATACTATGTGGTACGGTTAAATAAACAATGTATAACCGCAGACCACAAATATTTATTATAAACAAAAACATTCATTAATGTTTCACGGAAAAATATCTACTATCTAGAAATACTACGCATATTATCTAGGCCTATTTAATCGATGCAGTCTACGTCAACAAAATTCGTTTGTGGCCTCGCCACTTATCGAATGTTAACTGATATAGTTATCATTAATCAATATTATTGTTATTAGTAAGCGAATACTGATGTAATTTTTACAAATCTAAGTTATCAGTAGCAACATAATTATCTGCTATAGATATTCCTACTGCGTATGTACGATACACATATTTACGAAAGTTTCTGAGGATCGATGTTAACTCTTTCATGGCAATACAGCAAAACAAATTTAAATGAAATTGCACACGTGTAGTTTATTAACTGGATTAGAATACAAAGTTGGTACATAAACATAGCGTCGCGCCTTTATTACCCGAAGGTGTAGGCAGAAATGAATATCATCCACTTTTAGCCGTCTATGTTTAGGTCTGGTACCTAACAGGGGTGAGCCTATTGCCGTTCATCGGGCACAATTCCAAGTTAGGTTTCTAAGTTTAGTAGAAAAGGTTTTTGTACGACCCGGGAATTGAACCAGGGAACTCGCGGTTATTAAACGAAAACGCTTACCACTGGCCTTTTTACTTACTTTTTATTGATATTTCGGTATCGCTTCGCTATGTCACTTTGTCTAGAGGCTGTATAGGAAGTAAATTCTAATCAGACTATCGTAGTACGCATGCGAAGGATTTATAAAGTCTAAACAATGATCATAGTATTCTATTTATGTTTTTGTTAAGTATTCCAGAGGTTTATTTGAGAGGTCACAGAAGATTTGCTAATAAACTAAATTTGAGTCTTATCAAGCGTCAGGAAGTGCTTCCAACACTTGACCTCTTCTTACATTCAACAATTTTAATAAAAGTTAAAGTTGCGGAATCACTTGATATAAAAAACATAGTTCATAACTTTGAACTATGTATTCAATAATGAACGACCTCAATCTCAGTAATATGAATTTATTCAGTAGAATGTAAATAGGAATTACACAATGAAAAAGAAACAAAAAATGGGTTATCTAATAATAGTGATGTATTCCAATTTTCGGTGTCTGTCGTCTGAAATAATAAAGAAAAACTCTGTGATGAATAAGCCGCAACGTAAAATTCGAGTAAGTGAAATCTCTCAATCTGTGTCAGCGAGTAAACACTCAACTGAAGATAGTTTCAAGAAGACCTATGCCAAGCTATTAGGACGATAATGTGCTGTTGTTGACAGAGTAGATTGTGTGACCTTTTGAATTTGTTCAACAGGTACATTACAATTTGGCGTTTCCTCTTTAATTATAATGTTCACCAAATGATCGTTTGTGTTAATTAATTCTTCCCATTTAATGTAACGCGTAGCTTATTATAACCGCACTGTCCTTTTTGACACCACCACGAGATAATAATCCTGTGTTGAAATAGTTTGTTTTTTTATTTTATTAAATACCGATTATTATGAAGTGGATTTTCTATGCTATCGTTGTTGTGTACATGTTATATAGAGCAGGTACGTAACCTTTAATTTTTACAATAAGTTTTCATATGAAACTTATCTATTTATATTTAATTTCGTTTGTGCATATTATAATAAAATTAAGAAATGAAAGATATAGCAAATATAAATTTAAAAAAATATTGCACAGCATGCGTTATTAAATATTTAATTTGGTCTATTTACCTATAAGAATTGAACAGTCGTTTTATGTAAGGAAATATCTGGATTTAATTTTTTTATGTAAATATGAAAACAATATTTTCAGTATATGGACAGAAGTACGTAGAAAATGGGGTAAAGATTGATCCTGTTACCTATCAGGGATTTTTAAGAGTTGGAGCCTCTGAAAAAATATCCTGCAAGGCTTCAAATAAAAATCAAAAGGTGTGTATCATAAATAGATAGATAGGGCCAAGTTTAGGAATTATTTTGAAAGTCCTGCGTATGTACCAATGTAATAACATTGTTATCGTGGATCTTAGATCTTTTAATAATTACTCAATACTTAGGTTTGATGATAATTTTGTCTTGTTGCCCTAGACATATTTTTGTGTCCCCTTATTCTTTGACAACGGTATTTTATTATTTTAGTTGGAATGGCAAGATCCAAACGGCAATTTGGTTAAGAGTAACCCGAGCAGTCGGATCTTTTCTCAAGAACGTTTTCTGAAAGTATACAGAGGCCGAGCCCCAGTACTAGATTTAACTATCAATAAAGCTACAGTGCAAGATGCTGGAGTATACAAATGTCGTTCTGGAAACATTGTGAAAAATTTTACTTTATGTGTTATTGGCAAGTATCATTATTTTAATTTATCTCATCGTTTGATATCTGAATTTATAGTTACCCATTGCCATCCATAGGCCTAGTATTCATAGGCATAGGACTAGTCCTATGCCTATGAATAGCTAGCTGCCTTACAACATCTCTTTTATATCTGTTCATGATGTTATTTGGGAAACTACATTTCATTGTTTCATTTCTTAAATACAAGTTACTTTAAAATTATGCCAAATTATGTTTTATGTATGTTTTTAAATTCAGCTCTTTATCAATTACGTCGCAGTTTTAATTTTTTATTTACACTTATTGCAATGTGGTTATCTACAATTCACGATTATGAATGATCTGGTACTTACAATAGGTATTTAACATCTTACAGATCCGTCTGAATTCATAAATAACTCAGCAGAAGTGACTACAGATTTAGGTCGTTCTATTACTCTATCCTGTCAAGCTAAAGGTGATCCGGAGCCAAGGTTGGAGTGGATCAGGAATGGTGATATAATTGATGGTAATTAACAAATTAACTATTAATTATTCTTTAACATTTTTATTTTTATAAAATCTAATGTAGGTACCTAAATACATGTAAAGTGATATACAGTTAGATAACGTAGTATTTTTGAGTTAGTAGGTTCATGTACTAAATTTTACTTTTGTTGAAATATATATATATTTTTAAATATATAACGGATCTTCATAATTTAGTAAGATTATGTTATTATTCAAGCAGATCTATAAAATAATTTTTTTTCTATACGCTTTTTCTTTGCGGACTGCATAGGTATGTGCATTGCACATGCATACAAATCTGGATTTTGTTAAAATAACTTTGATTTCAGATGACAATAATAGAACTAAGTACAGAATAATGACCAAGTACAATATTCAGGGCTTCGAAGGTTTGCTAACAATAATGTCGTTGGAACCTGAGGACGCCGGAATATATTCCTGTAGGAGTGTACAAGATAATATGCAAGCTTACGATTGCAGCTACAGAGATACGTTTGATATTACATTAAACATAAATTGTAAGTTAATTTACTTCATATTATTTTTAATCAATTTAAAATAATTTAATGTATTTAATAAATATCAATCAAACGAAGGTCATGTTTTTGTATATTTAAGTTAATTTAATACTGTAGAAAAATGAAATAGATAACGAAGCTCATAATAACATACATATTATATAAGACCTCTAACTATAATAGTTTTTAAGCAGAAGGGCTTCCATTGGTTCAGCAGGTTTTCTCAGCAAGCCGTTAATAGGTTCACAATATTAGGTATGTACAATGAACGCCCTGTGTCTCGCTTTTTAATTAACTCCTTCATAAGGTATGACAAATACATTAAAAGAAATAGTAGTCTTTGCCGTAATCATTATTAATCTTCTAATTGTATAAAAGAAGAAACTGACTGACTGACTGGCATATCAACGCAGAGCCCAAACCGCTAGGTCTGGAGACACCAAATTTGGCACATAGGTTCCTTATGGGGTCTAGGGGTGCACTAAAAAAGGATTTTTCAAAACTCACCCATTAAACGGGTGAAACGGGGTTCCAAAGTTTGTATGGAGAAACAAGATTAGTGAGATCAATTTCGCAGGCGAAGGCGCGGGCGGAAGCTAGTCATAATATAAATGAATTAATTTTAGATCCCCCGGTTTTCGAGGATGGCAACGCGACGGAGTTTGTTTACGGCAGACATAATCAACAGTAAGTTAAACAACAAGCCTTTTGTTTTCTTAATGTATAATTAAATAGTATTATGTATAGGTACTACATCTGAATCTGAATAATTATGAAGGGAAGTAAAACCAATCAGTGCTATGAAGTCTTTGTACTATTTTTGCTATGTAGTATTTATACTACACGGTGAAAGATAAGCCATTCATTAATCACACACCTAATGATATTAAGTACCACTCAAATTACCACAATACATTATCATTTGTAATTAAAAAGAATTTTTCAGAGTCGAGATTGAATGTTCAACTCCTGGTTATCCCGTACCTGCATATAGATGGTTCAGAGAAGAAGGCGACGAATTATCGGAGTACGACAAAAAATATATTACCTTAACTGAAGATGAAACCAAAGCTATATTGTTAATAGATGCCAACCAATCTACATTTGAGAAACGTTTCAAATGCGAAGCAACTAACGAACATGGCTCGTCTTACAAATATTTTGTCTTAATGGAAATGGATAAACCTAAGAAACCTAGTGAAGTAAGTTATTTTAAAGAGAGAAAAATCAAAAATATGTCAACGAGGTTAGAATGTACTCACAAGTGCATTGCTGATATCAAATTTTTAGGCGCAGTTAATTTTTATTTTGAACTTAATTAGGACCTAACAAATATTAACTAAATGAATACTGACTAAATACACGAATAATAATAATAATATTTGCAGTTAAAACCATTTAATGAGACGGAGAATTCAGTTGACATTAATGTTACATGGAATGAAGAAACGCAATATCCAGTTTCTGGTAAGTACAGTATTGTATGTAAAGAAGAGAAAGTTTCAACAAAATATATCACTTCTAGTTTGAAAAGAAAAAATAGTATTGTCAAAAAATACTTAAAAACTTAAAAAAAATCTGAATCGACTAAATTTAATTACAGCGTTTGATGTTCAGTACAAAAAGAAAGACGGCAGGAGCACTGTTCGACCGTCATGGAAAGGAAGTAGAATAACTGAGATTCCGCTTGAGGATACTGTGGATCCTGGATTCGATGGTAAGGAAATATTAAGTTGTTAATTAATTAATAAGGAAATACTTAAGATAAGTTACATAAAATAAGTTCTGAACATAAGACTGAAATAGAGAAAAGAGAAAAAAGTAAGTTATAGAAAGGTATAGCAAGGTAAGCCTATAAGCTCAGCAGTAAGTGTAAAAATGATGATGGTGATTAATGCGGTGGTGGTGGATTAAAGATGGCCATTACCAGTAAGTTGCGTAGAATTCTTTTTCATAAGAAAATTCTATAATTATTTTCTAAGCTTTATAGAATTTTTCAGGAATAACTTTTACTTTGCCTGAACTTGGAGAGGAAACCGCTTATTGGGTGCGGGTGCAAGCCAAAAACGAAGTTGGTGAATCTCCTTGGTCTGACCCTATTTCCATCATTACTACTCCACATTTAGAGGCTACCACGGCTAAAGTATCTGAATCAGCTGAAGTTTCCAGCGACAGTCATGGTTCCAAACCTGATGAAATACCATTTTATGCGTTCTTTTTTGCTGGCGGTGTTTTTGTTATATCTTTTGGTTTTATGTTTGCTACGAGATACTTTTAAACTTAAAACAGTATACAATATTAAACCTCCTGTAACTAAAAGCCTACTTGGCTTTTAGTTACAGGAGATGGAGATATCAATAGATGTCCAATATTCAGGTGAGTTTCACAAATTGCTGATAAATGATGGATAGCTCATTTACAAGTTTTGTCACTTTCTTACTTTATGACAAGTGACAAAGACAAAACTTGTAAATAAGCTATCCAACATTTATCAGCAATTGGTGAAACCTGCGCTTAATGTTGTTACTGCTGCGGTTGCTGTTTGCACCTAGGTTTTCGTATTTGATGTCTACTAGTTAAGAATTACTATCAAATAAGTCACTTTATTTCTTAACTTCTACAAAAATTGTACAAGCTAGTTTGTAACTGTAGATCCTGGTGGTCCATAAATACGAGTTTTGTTTTTGGTAATATCCAAGAAATACACAAATATAGTCCAGAAGATTCGAATATCAAATAATTTCTACCAAATGAAATTCGTATGTAGTTATTTTCGTCGATGAAGCGTATCCAAGATTGTAATAGAGTTTTGCTGCTGCCTATTATTATTTATCTAGTTTGGTACTGCTTGCTAAAAAAGGAACAGTAGAAAGAAAAAATTGTTACAATTTGTATTGATAAACCATTTTATTTGATGGAGAAAACATCAGTATGATAAAGGTGACACATTTTTGGAATGTACAATATATGAATGTCCTGTGTTTTACAAACGACAATAAACATTTTATAAAACAATCATTTTTATTTAACTACCATAAATTTTACTATCCTAAACACTTAAAAATGTTTGGATATCGTACGCATATTGTATGGGGGTTGTACAAGTCTTAATATTTAATGTTACAAAGCTTTGAAAGCGAAGTTTACAAGTATATGTTGTGATAATAATTACTTAGGGTACTGTGATTTTGCGAAGTGTAAATCCCAATCAAAGGTTTATTTTTGTTGGACTTTATACACAATTAGCCTCAAGGCTATTATTAGACATTCCTAGCTCCATTTAAGCTTAATTTATCTATGTTTTACCTAAAAGGCAAAAAAAAAGGAAGAAAATATACAATAGAATAATCAGTCTTCCTGCAAAAATATTTGTAGAAAAAAGACTTACTTAATGTTAGTTATAAAATTGACAGATTTTGCTTTTGGAACAAAATGTTTGCTGAAAATGTTTAGAATATGTAAGAAACTTTTTCAATATACAATAAATGGAGTAGATATATACCTGCACAAATATTGTCATCGTTTATAAAGATACGGCTTGAATTACATCAATTGTTATTATGTAGTTGAACTTATTCTATGTTCCAACAATAACTTAAAATATGTGTTTATTAAAAAGTATTCCTTAATAATTTATTATGTTTAAGTAATTTGGTACATTGAAACTAGGATTAAGTAGTAATCATTTTGTTGTTAAATTATATGCGTACAAATAAATATGGATCGATGATATTTTTTAAATATATTACTATAACAACACCTAGATTTGATTATTATGATAGATGATTACAATATTCTGAACATATTTAAATAAATGAATCCAAAAATTGAAATTAGTTACCTATGTAATTGAAATTTTGCGTGGTTCCAATGGAAACAAAATAAGAAATAACAATATCGACATAGCAACTGATTTTATTGTTGCTTTCAATAAAATAATCATAACGATTGCATTACCCATGTTAAGTTCAAGAGTATTTATAAGCGCATGAAACTATGTTACGTGTACTTGCGGGTCCCCAATTTTACTTCTGTTTACTTGTTTACTTTAGTTCTGTTTGATTCAGATTTACTTCTGCTTTAAAAAAGACCAAAAACTGGTGACTAGCAACAGCTACACAAGTCACTTTTTGTTTTACATTTGACGTTAGTGTTGATCCGTCGCACATGTTTATTGTGTTATGGTCTCACGTGACTTATGGTCAGTAGGTCGTTTCAGGGAACACATTCAGACAAGGACATATTTGAGATTCTAGTTTGATTGCGCTAACACTGGTATTCTTGCAATATACAGACCTTTTGTCAATATTTTAGACAAACTGTAAAAATAGAACTTGCAGTAGAATAATGGTGGAGCCTTCCCGTTCTTACGATGATAATTTACTCTCATAACTCACTTAATTTAACTTAAAGCTAATAATTACAACAATACATACATAGTATCTATTGACAAATGCTTTAATGAACACGAACTCTGTTACAAAATTATTTACCTGTGTTTTTGGTTTTGAAAAGGTGGTTGAGTATTTTCACTTGTTAATACCTATCTAGGTTACCATTTATGCATAAGTTGGCATTTTCAACTATCTAACTAATATTAACATGGAATGGACATCTACCTACCTAACCGATATAAATGGTAAGCTTGAACCAAGCCCAAATTATATTACACTGCAATTAAAAAGCACGATTTATTGGTATACGTGTAGGTAAAATACAAATTTATTATTACGTTAATATGTCTGCTAACAGTTCGAATGCCATAAAAACTCGACAAAAACGCATTTAACTCGTTTGTCATGTTAAGAGATCATTTTTAAATGTTGAAATTTTTCAATCGACACACTGGTCTATCCACAATCTTCACTACAAATTACACAGTGCACTCCATTGAGTTTAAAAACTAAAATCTTAAACAATTACAATGACTCAAAATAACAACTCTAAGCTATTAAAGCTAATATTTTAATTATAACCAATAAACAAAATAGCTGCTACGATCAGAAGTATAGTAGCAGACACCCTAAATGCGTCAGCAGTTTTGAAGGTGACGTCAAGGAGTTCCAGCCACTCGGAGTTCCCTGCAGCATTGAAAGAACTAACTCTGACGTGGTACTCTGTGCCGTTGTCTAAAGGACCCACTGTGAACAGGGTGACTGTGGAAATAACAAGTTTGTTAATAATACATAGTAAGTGCCAAGTCATGTAAGTAAAGCAAGTTGCCTTAAAAAAGGTGTTCGATGAAAAAATCAAACAAAACATGGATTATATGCACATTAAAATTTTAATGGATCTATTGACTCTTATGAGGAATTCGAAAAATAGTAATATTTTTACCATTATCTTCTACGAAAATGTCGTACTTTGTAGCTGAGTCCCAATCTGGTTTATAGCTTTCTTTAAAAGGAACCACTTCAAAAGAAAAGCCTGGAATTAGAAAAAAATTAAATATCACCTTTTACGAATAAAGTACTGAAAAGTTGAAGCTTCAATTTATAAGAATTAAATTTATTTAACACAATATTATTTTTTATTATTTATTATTATTTTTTATGAGCCTAATATTAATATATTAGGCTCATAAAAAATAATAACGGGTACAATATTAAAACTTTAGTCGCATTTATAGGACCTAGGAAAAACTTATATCTACAAAGTTTTCAGTTGTGTTTAGGATTGCTTACCTAGCGTAGGAAGACTAGATGGATCTGGCGACATGTCTTCCCCAATAGTCTGATACATACACGCCGAGCAGCTGACATTAAAAACTAACTCAGTGTTTTTAGCTGCTGCTAAACTCATCTGCAAAAAAAGACAAGTCAACAATCAACACAACAATCTTCATGATGTAATGTGCCAATACAGGTATATGTAGTGATAGATAGATACTTCACAATAACAGATCTTAGAACTTACAGAGTCTGGTGGTTCAGGTTTGGAGGCAAGTTCTAAGTGAAAGACTATAGACTCAGTACCCTTGTTGTTTCTGACAGAGCATACGTATTGACCTACATAACTCTCATTGTACAGTCTTACGATTAACACAGAGCTAGTACCATCTGGAGAATGGATTACCTGTAATACATAAAAGTTCATAGGTTATATTTTCAGCTACAAATTACCAATCCATGGTAGCCTTTTGAATTTAAACTATTTACCATTACTTTAACAAAAGAAAACCCTCGCGAAAAATCGACATGTTTTAAAATTTCAACATTTATTATTCCCACAAGTCGCTGGTAGTTCAATTCTTGTAATAAGAATAATACCATCGAAGGATCAATTCTCGTAACAAGAATAATACAAAAGCAGTGCTCAGCAAAGGTATGGAAGGTTTACACAGAGAAATAATTACCGATTCTGGGTCCGTAATACGAACGTCGTAGTTTGCGTCATATCTCCTAAACCACTCGTAAGTTGGTGGAGGATGAGCGATGGCACTGCACGTTATATTTTTACTGAAAGCATTTAGAACATTAGACATTTACATTTTGTTCTTAGCATACAAGGGTATAATATACAGTTTTCAAGACTATATATTAACCCCCGTATTTATAAACGTCATATAACCTCATTATAGCTAAAAAAGAGATGTAATTAATTTGTGTTTGTCTGACATCTTGACATTTATTTAGTAAGAAAAAGACAAAGTCCATTTTAACTGAAGAGTCTATAAGATTTTTATGAATAAGACCATTAGGCTTCTAAAGCTTGTTTCAAGGTCAAAATTCCAATTTAAGTAATATTTATGTGGTTTTGCTGGACGGCCGCAGAAATCTCGCAGTGAAGAAGATCGAGCACTGTCGATACATTGATATGACCCGAAACAAAACGTTCACGAATTATCACTTGTAAGTCATGAATCTGCGAAAATGCATGTCCTGAAAGACCCAACAAAAACTTTTATCCCTATCATTTGAAAACTTTTAACCGTGTCGTTACTTTTGGCTCGGGACGAGCCATCGTGTTTTAATGTAACATGATTCATACCTACTAAGTAACTACATCTTATGTTCAACTGTATGACTAATGTAAACTGTATATAATACTCACGTCTCATTTAAAATAGCGTACACTTCTTCAGTCCGGAATTTTTCATTACCCTTTTTAGGTGCGTAAAGAGATTGGGTGACAGGGTTATACAAAAGTGGCTTATCTGAAATATAATAACAGTTTAAGCATACCAAGTACCAAGATCATAGGTTAAATGAAAAAATTTGAATATATTTACATCTCACATTACAAAGTTAAATATTTAAATTAAATCAGTGGTTACACCATCTTCGTTTGGTGAAATTGGTAGCCATTTTTATTTGGTCTTTATTACTTAGTATTATACTTTTCTGTTTACTTTCGTCAGTCATTTTTAAATCTTAATTTTAGATTTAATACAGAATGGGATTCTTATAAAGTATCTGGTTAGTTTAGGTACAATTAGTCTATAAAAGTTCTTCAAATAGTAATAGCTACAAGTTCCAAAAGCAATACTTCTTTGCTAGTTATTAAAAGTTTGTACAATGAACTAGACAACCGAGTTTCGCCAAGACCGGCTGACTTATGTTCTAGTAGTTTTCTTATATTGACATAAACTATCTAACTTGAATCAGATATACTTTACTTATCTAGATCTATAATAAATTTGCGATTAGATGAAATGAAGGCCATCATTTAGTCATTACCCACGTTTTTTTTTACCACTTACATACATAAATAATTAAATGCAGGGTGAGGGAGATCACGTGGCCCTGTTGTGGGCGGATCTTCGATAAGATCTGGTACGTCAGTCACATAAGAACACACCTTCGTCAGAATAAAACACGATAGCCAACCAAAATCATTCTCATGTTTATGATCAGAAGCAAATGGGTAGAAACAAAATATATTTGCCACTCCAAGTAGATTTAAAGTAAACGTAGTGCAATGTTCACCAAATTAGCTACTTACGCTGGACAGAAAGTTGAACAGTCTTTTGGGTGTAATGCGAGAGGACCTTTTGTCTTACTTTGCAAATGTACAAACCCACATCAGCATGATTTAATTTCTTAATTTCTAGAGTGTTGTCTGACTTGATTGAATACTTTCTAGGGTCTTCTTTATCTGAAATTAAATAATTGGGTACATAAATGCTCAACGTTAGTCGATTTCAAAACTAATTAAAATTAAAGGCTTCCCAGTGTGAGGTGGGTAGACATTATGTATGACAATTTTATCTCACATGTCTAGCCGGGGACAGATCGCCTGGGCTTAAAGGCGTTATTACAAGCTCGAATAAGACAGATAAACTACTTTTGCATAGTTTAGATTTAAGAATCTAGAATTAAACATACCATTAATTTGCTGATTTTCTTTGTACCAGGCAACTACAGGGGTAGGATATCCGTTGGCTTCACATGTTAATCTAACTGTTTTACCCTCTTCAGCTTCTAAGGAAACATTTTTCTCTGCTAACTTGACTTTTTCTAAAATATAAACAAATTTCATACAAGTTTATAATTGATTTAACAGAAAAATAAAAGAAGTAAAATAATGGAAATGTTAAACAATCCTTAACTTTGAACATCTTTATGGTGCAAAATCTGCAAAACCACGCTATTTAGATTTCCAAAGATACAGAAGTTTTTGTCACCGGATCGAATGGGTCAACAGTTATTAACCTCTAAAATTCAACCTTCTTTGCTTTATTCATGAGTTACGTAGGGTAAAAATTTTTCAGTCGAGTCGCTTAGGGAAAAAATTATAAGTGTGCTCAACTTAGTAATATCTAAAATGATACTAATTTAACTTACCTCCTACCACAAATTCCCTTGTAACGCTAAGATTCCCAGATCTACAAATCCAGTTTCCTGAGTCACTGATCAGAATACGTTGTATTATTAGCGGTACTAAGACTGCGGCGTCTTTCTTTTGATGCTCCACATAAACTCTCGTGTTCTTGCTTGATCGCTCATGTACTATGTCACCAGTGTTTGAGAACCATTGTATAGGCTGAAAATATAATAAATTATGCTTTACTATTTGTTTATACTGTATATGGTAAAACGATCTAAAAAGTACGTAGTCATCAGTATCAGCCAGTTGTGAACCACTACTGGAGTTAAGTCTGTACTAAAATACTTCTGAGACAAGTGATGAATTCCTGCAACTATCGTGTATCGTGGCTTCATCTAGCCGTAGGTTTTTGTTATAAAGTTATTTTTCATCTCTTACAGTAGAGAGAATGTCGAAATAGTCATCTAATCGTATTTGTGATACCACGGAACTACTTTCGCGATCAAGCGACGCGATGCAGCGATTGACCACTGTAAGTTTTTTTTTTATTCTGAGGTTTCTACACAATACATACCTCTTTAAGATTTTTTCCTTGGCAATATATGCCCTTAGTATCGTTCACGTTGTAGACCGTAGACCGCGCCAATATTCGAAGATGAGGCTCGCCATCTTCTTCTTCGGAATATACTGAAACAAGTCCAATAAAATCTTTTATATATTATGTTATAATAAGTGAAAGTTGGGAGGATATCTGATACCATGGTAAATTAGCTAAACGGTTTTAGACAAAATTTTGCACATATTTTGCCAAGTTAAGGAATTTGCTGCCGGCATATATGTGTGTCGGTATCGGTATTTACTGGGTAAGTGCGTTAATTCGTTGACTACATCATTGCTTCACATCAGCAAGTTGCGGTCAAGTGCGAGTATATGATAGGATAAAAAAAGGGTTTGCTGAATACTTTTTATCCCGAACATACAGTTCAAGATACATTCTGTATAAGTATCAGAGTTAGTGAAATAGTTAATAAATTATAATGAGAAACACAATTATACCATTTTAGAGGCCGATAACTAATGCACTGGAATACCATTGCCACCAAATATTGTATTCAACCCACAAAATAACTAATTTACACAATCCTATTTGTACAATTTTGTTTTATGGGTGTGTTGATAAATGGTTTGGTAGATACTAAGTTGCGTGCAAACCAAGGTGTGGGTAATGTCAATAGTCATAACCTATTTCTGAACTAATAGGAAGTACCTGGTTATTCTGTCCTCACCGAAAATCAATCGTAATAACGAGTTAATCGGTACATGGGGCAGGCGAGTTTCATCGTAGATTACATCGTTGTCTCTAATGACCCCTCTTGTGGAGGCGCCTGGACAGTAGCCCCGGTTGCCCTCTCCTAAATCTGGACCTGAACGCTTACTATCAAGTGGGTTGTACACTTGTTTGTCAACTTAGTAATATAAAAAAGCTGTCTTTGTTTGTTATATAGTTTTTTGCATATTAAGGTTTTAATCAAGAACAAGATCAAACTAAAACCATTATGCTTAGACTAAAGTTTCTTTTATTCTGAAATAGACTTGCGCTTGACTAAACTTGCCTAATGTTACCTACCAGCCCAATATAGCGATTCACTCGTGATTACCAACGAATGATTTTCTGTATGTAGTAGAACGAGGCTTCAATACAACCCACCCTTTTCTACTTTTTCGTTTCCTCTTCTCGTTGCGATGTTTTAATAAAGTATTTCGTTATTTATTTAGCTTGTAGTAAAAATAAAGCATTTTTATTTGTGGCAATAAATTACGTTCCGAATAGCCAGTTAAAATTAAATGAGAACCTAGTTTTTCTTTTAATAAATATTGTTGGCAGCAGATGGTCTTTACAACTTCCGAGTGAGGAGATAAGCGCAAACAGTATCCTTTGAGTAACGACAGCACTGCGACTAAGACAAAATTCTTCATCTTTTACTGAAATGTACAACTTTGAAATAAAACCACTTTTTAACGGATTTTATCGCGGTTTATTTTAGATTTTAGATCGCGACGTTTCATGAAGTGGTGAAAAGTTAAAAAGTGAGAAGAAAAGTTAAAAAGTGAGAAAAAGTTAGAAGTTAGAAAGTGAGAAGTTAAAAAGTGGTTTTATTTTAATGTGTGATATTCACGTAAGTCTAAGACAAAACTATGAAATGTACAATTGTTTAGCACCTAATTAAACATTTGGTGGACCACCGAGGCGGTCAAAGTAGAAGGTTCTGGTGTTTACCCGAATGTTGTACTTTGACTGCCTCAGTGATCCATTGATCATTGGTAAGCGTGTTCGCTTAGTAACCGTGAGGCTCCGGGTTCGTTTCCCGAGTCAAGCAAAAATAATTTTCTAATAAACTTAGAGAATCCGTTTGAGCTCGAAGTTTGAATTGTGCCCGATGAACAGCAATGGGCTTGCCCCTACAACGTATAGGACCTAAATATTAACGGCGAAAAGTGGATGATATTCACATCTGCCTACATCTTCGGCTAATACAGGCCTAAGGTTATACTAAATAGGTAGGTACCCAAAATCTGACACAAAATTTATGTTGAACTAATTATCTCTTTATATTACTGTAACTAGTTGCTCTAAAATAATAGTTTGGAGGTATTTAGTAAAACAAATCCTTTTTAATAATATTATTAATGCAAGTTTGTATGGTTGTATCGATAATAATAATAATAATATTTACACACAACGCCATCTAGTCCTAAATTAAGCAATTATGGGGCTTTTCTTATGGAGTACTAGGAATCGTTATACTACTTAAATACATTTTTTTAGATAAATTACACAAATAATGTTCACACAAAATTAATCCTGGATTAGAATTTAACTCACGACCTCCGGCTTGGCACAGAATTGAAATAGACTAAAGTCTAGGATAGCGCATAGGCTTAATATCGCAATACTTTCTATTCTAATGCCACGATAGTCTTCCAATGTACCTACAATATGTCTTCTCGTAAGTAACTTTGTTTTTATCAATATTTCACCTGTGTCCTCTGATGAAAATAGGCGTAGGTAAGACAGTTTTATATTTACTTCCGTTGTTCCAACACGATTATCGAACTCCAGTGGACCTAATATCTAACACCTGGATCTAAAGTGAATCCTTAGAAATAATGAGCAAACTTCGATAACAATCTTAACAATGTTTACTCAGATTTATCGATAGTTTATAGGTGCCAGTGACAAGCATAAATTGCATTCGCTTCAATTCCTAACTTAGAACTTCTACTACTAACTGCTAAACTAGAAAAGTCGAATAATATAATTCCTAATTTTAGATTCCAACCCGAAATTATGCGATTGGGTTCTAGATAAATTACATAGCGAAGCGATAACGACAAATCAAACAGACCAAAATGTTTAGGATTCAAAATGTTCAAAATGTTTAAGATCTCCGAAATGTCACTTGATAATCTTATGTCAATTCTATATCGTTCCTCGTAAGAACTTTAGAGTCTCACTCCTAGATATCACTGTACCAAACAAGCAGTAAGTATGTGATAGTGTTAAAGTATATTACTCAACAAACTATTAACTGATATTAGGATTTTTGATATCAAAAATCTATATTTTGTTTCAATATTAATTAAAACCTAATTCTAAATTAAATCTTTGACACCCACCAATCACAACACCTAATGTCTTGCAACTATCTTCAAAAAGCCGCCAAAAGTCGATCTACTCATTTAGGCGAAGCAAGAAATTGTACAAAAATTTACACGCAAAAAATAACTCCTCTTTTTGTTGGGGTTTAAAAATAGCTGCTCTAACACTAACCGTTGTACATAGATACAAAAGCTTATTGTGTCTGACATACAGCAGTTTATTCACATAACTAGCACTTAATATTCTTGCCCGGATTCGAAGAAAATTTCAATATATCGCTGCAAGGAATTCCGAATAAAAGAAAAGGGAATAAATCTTTACAAAGTGCGGGGGCGAAGGAACATGGTTTTGGCATTCATCGGTACAGATTGGGAACATTTAATTTATTGCTGTTTTAGTTCAGAAGTTAGAGAAATACGGCATAAATCAAAATCAAATTGAAGCTGTAGCTAATTATGAAAATGCTAGGGTGTCTTTCCTCAAACTAAAAGAATACTGAAACCATATAGGGCCACTCATGTGTTTGTCTATCCTTCTGGAGCATTCCTCTAAATATTGAGGATATATTCAATGCACAGATAATATATTCAAGGTCTAAATTTCTGCAAGAATGTGTTGTAGCAAAATTAGCCACATAATGTAAAGTGGCGTCCTTTAGAAGAGCCCTACAAATAAAAAGCTATTCTTTTTATGCAGGGAAGAATTTCGAATTAGAAAAAAAAATATTTAATAGATGGTATTTTGATTCGTATCTATCTGTTGCTGAGGTAGAATTTTGCTAACGCTTTTTGTCATTAGGCACGAAATCCATAAAACTGAAGCTGAACAGTCAGTACAATTCATATAAAAATGTAAAACGTTTCTCACCCACTAAGTAGGAAATAAATCATTTTGACAGTTATTACTACGATGAGTAATGAGCCGTAATAACTTTTGAGGATTTATAAATGTATAAAACACAAAAATAAATGCTTGTTTACACACTGTTTGTACCTACATACGAACTTCACAATTGTTTAACAACAAACTCGAAAAATGATGCCTTTAAAGTACGTGTAAACATAACTGCATAGCAACTCAGTCGCAACTTTCCTTGTTCCTTTTGTAGGGTTCCGGAGCCGATGGTTGTCAACCAGTCTCACCTCTGTACTTTCGTCTCTTATCATGAAGCGTAATAGGTAGAGATGTTTTTTTTGGCTGACTGAAACCCAAAGCTTTTATTGGTTCTTCGAACTTTTTCAGTGAGCCGTCGAAGACTGTCAAGCCGATCAAGTACTTGATCGGCGTGTGAAGTCAAACCTTTGCTCAGGACTTCAAAAAAATTTTTCCACTGAATACATATGTTTATAGTCGCTGTAGGAACAGATAAGGAAATGTACGATATCCTTTGTAACGGGTCCAGATTACCGATTTTTTTTAGTAAACCTTAGACAGTAGATTTTGTAATCAAATAAACTAAAAAAAACGTATGATTATGCTATAACGTGATTTCAACGCGTAGGTTCAACCAGCGACTCTAATTAATTCCAACACATATTAGATCAATCACATTCAATCAGATCTAAAGAAACGAATATGTCCTTCAAGCTAAAACCCACAGGCGACTGTTGGTTACAAATTGTTATTATATTGTATTGATCTTGCGCTGCGGGCTTGCAACTTTTTGATACTGGGTAAAACGTTTTACTTGCCACACCCGGGAACCAATTAATTTCGATTAATGGAGGACTATTCCCGAATTTATTAACAATGCAATTATTGGTTGAAAATAGTGTACAAATTATAAATATGGTTGTCATTTATCACTGCGCACATTGCGTTTTGTGGTACGAGGCGTTTTTTATGTTAAAAAATACACGTAGTGGAACATAGAACCTCCTTTTGTTTGTCCCCCCCCCCCCCCTCTCTCTCTCTCTCTGAATGATTTTCGGTGAGAAGGTGGTAGTGGAACTTGGCTTCATATGGTTGAAAACCATAAAGGAGCAACAGCTCCGACCCTCCCTCTTAAATGTCGTCAATATGTGAAAATAATTGACTTTGTATATTCCTAATTGTATCTAACAATAACTCTTATGTTGTAATCATTCATGTTTAGTTAATTTGTTTTAATATTTTTATTTGTAATTTCTTATGTCAAATGATTCTCTTTTTGTGTTGAATATTCCAATTAGATTTATTTACTTAAATTCATGTATAAAATATTTCTGTGTCTCAAGACAAAACATGACGAACTTATTTTGTATGTATGACCACCACTTCGGTAACAGACTTCTTTAAAGTAATCTACAATATTATAACCCAACTTGACTTTGTATACATGTTGTTATTTAAACTATTTGGGTTCTTTCCAGACCAACTAGTCACAGTATTTATCTGTATAAACCACAATAGGTACATGTAAAACTGGCCAAGTACGAGTCAAACTTACAAAATGTTATATCACAGCACACACGGCAACAGAAAATACATTCTTTGAAGATTTCAAGTATGTCCTCCTTCACTTCATGATATTAACACACCACTGATAGACAGACAGACGGACAACGTAACCTTAGTAATAAGGTTTAGTTAGCACCCATCGGATACGAAACCATAAAACAAAAGATTAATATTAACTAATTGTTACAGCCCTAAGTAAGGTTACCTATGTCTTACATTAGCTTTCCGCCCGCGGTTTCGCCCGCATGACTTACATTTTATATCAAGTCCAGCAATGGGACAAAATGGAGCCTACAGCCGTCCAAGGCTATCTCACAGTGCAAGAATTTTTCAAATCGGACCGGTAGTCCCTGAGATTAGCGCATTCAATCAAAAAACAAATTCGTCAGTTTTATAATACTAGAATCGATGTTTATAACATTTAAAAAAAAAAGGTAGGTACTTACTTTATTACCTCTACAAGTATTGGAAAAACTCCGACCTCACATTTTCTTCGTTTAATCAAGATAAGTAGTTGTCAACAAGTTTTATGTCAGTTGGAAAACATTAAGGAGACAAGAAGTGGTCAAAGTTGGACACAGTCCTGGCGTAAAGTCCAAAACTTCATCTTAATGCAGTGTGGCGTCCATTAGCGAGTTAACATGTAGCGGCCATATTGAAATAATAATGTTAGCGAAATACGTAGTGTTATAGTTGGTATCTGTGCTTCTATCTACCTATTGTCTTACTTAAGCATCGTTAATCTTGAAACAAAGATTTTGGTGTGGCAGCTCAGCCTTTTAACAATTAAACTACTTGAATCTCAAAGGGAACCATTGACCTTTATCTAACAAAAAATAATTTTGAAAATCTGTCTGTATTCTTAACAACCATAAAAAATAAAACGTCCTCTAATAAAACAGTTTCGATAATATCCTTTTAGAATTCAGTTAAAACAATAGCTTGCAATTTCTTGATAAGGTAGGTTTCTATAGCAAAGAGGCGTTACAATGGAACTTATTCGCAATAAAAAGGTTTCAATATAATACAATATAAAAGAAACAGGAAAAGATGAAAGACTCAACGAATTCTTATATGTACATGTTTTCACTTCCCCTAATACCGTTCACAGACACGTTCATATAAATAAGGGAAAATAATTTGTATTGTATCCAACGCTGTAAATTAGGCTCCATGAGAAATGTTAAACGCTCGACAACGCACTGAAATTTGTTTCAACACGTTTCAGTGTTAAATAAACAAATGACTGTGGTTCTTTTTAGGAAATTGAAAAAAATAAGTTCATTTTACCCGACTGCTCCAGGACGTTATGTTTTGAGTGTATGTATGTAAACTTAGTTTTACTGCTCTATACCTAGTATTTATGGCTTCATAGATTTTAGCATTGGAGATGTTAGATACGTGTTGTTAGCAATAAGTAGTTCACATTAATTAGATTTTTCACTCAAAAGGTACTTATAATAGCTGTTCATGAAAGGCTTATTTACATGCTGTTAATTCGCATTATAGATCCATAGTAGGCTTGTTATAGAACATTATATTTTCTTTTAGAAGCAAGAGTATCTATATAACTATTCAAAAGTTTTGATCAATCTTTTCCCTATCACTCTTATTGCAATAAACCTTCAAAATTGATATTCGGTCCGTTTCCTGACGGATTTGCAGAAAGGCTTACTTACTGCCCGCCTTCGTATTAACTATAACGTTAGATTATTCAAGTATGTCTGACGTAGGTTTGTCTTATATTTTTGTTCTTGATTGATGTTTCGTTTTGAGGCTTTATTTTCAAATACTCTCAGATATGTTGTTCTTATTGGTCATAAAATAAAATCTTTACTATACTTAATGAAATTATAAAATAAATAAGAAACGATGCAAAGGTATTAAATATAAAGGTATCAAGTAGAAACGAAATACACCAAAAAATATAGATACAGCTAATACTACATCTGAACGCAAGCAAAGATCGTCTTCATTAAACGATCTGTTTATTTTGAATATTGAAGTACGTCTGATGTAATTACGCTAACGCTCGAAGTGGGAAGTAATACCTGTCAAGATGATTTATTACGGGCATCTTATTGGGTGCCTCAACTTCAGAGGCCAATTCACTGATACCACGAGGCTTTCGAACATCGTTTGCACAGCCTAATTCTGGATGAATTTTCCTTGATTTTGACTTTTAAGTTTCGTAATAGCGATGAGCAAACGCTTTGCTTTTTGTTGAATTGCTAACTTTAAACAGTTCGAGAATCAACATTAACATTCTTTGTAGAAAAACCACAGTAATTGCGTTTTAGTCCTATTCTTCGGGCGAATAAGTAATAGGTAAACGATACAGTCTCCAAATTAAAAACACATTATATAACAATTAAAAGCATCAGCTATTAAAATATTGTGATGATGACAGACAACTACTTTATTATATTAAAATTAAAATAAGTAGTTTTTCTTAAGTTATACACAAAAATTGTGTAAGTGTTACATCGCTACATTATTTTGAACAGGTTACAAAATAGCTATGGATTGGTATATTCAATAACCAAATTGAAATACTTTTCCACAGGTTCATTTCACTGAGCAATGCTGTCACGTTTAGCTTCAAACGAAATAACCAACCCTTTAAACTAATCAACCTGGATAATCTCGTTGTGTAAATAATCAGTGCTCTCTCGCAGTTAGCCTTAATTGGGGCTTTGATTTAAAATTGATACAGTCAATCAGTTCCTGAATTTCCACTAATTAGCCAATTAAAATGCCATACTACATAAAATATTTACTGACGTAAACAATTTCATAGATGATACAAAAATATATTCATAGAATAATTATCATGTTCCTCATTTTACAAAATAATTTTGAGGTTCTTCAAAAGTACATTTGCGAGGTTTTGAGTTTGCTAAGTTGTTTAAGCCTTTAGTTAATTAACGCTACACTCAGCGGTACAGAGTTAGTGACTTTATATAATTAATCTAAGGTACTTACTTAACATTATAATTATGGAAGTACCAGTGTCTGTCTTTTACCTCGCTAAACTATGTACTGTAAAACAGTAAAATCACTCTGCGACGATTGGCTACTAATGTTCGCTGAACTCACTCTTTACTGTAACTAGTGACTTGTCTGATGGGTTAGTAGATAATGGCCCTGACTGCTACGCCGAAGATCGTGGGTTCGATTCCCACACAGGACAAATTTTTGGGTTATGATCGATCACGATTATTTGTTCTATGTGTGGGTGTAATTTATCTATAATATGTTTGTATTTACAAAAAAAATGTATGTAAGTATTATATCCGTTCCTAGTACCCATACCACAAAGAAATCTAATTGCTAAATTCAAGACTCGATTGCGCTGTGTATACGTGTGAAAATATTTTTTTTTTTTTTTATTATTGCTTTGTTTACGAATTGAAAATTTAGTTAATCCTAAACTCTTGCAAGTTATCAATTCGTTTCGCTGATTTTTTCTGTGAAGATTAACAAACGTTCATACATTATTATATATCCTAACACACATTCCATATTTAAGCTAACTGAAGAGGAAACAGTTCCTTGCAATTAAAATGTTTAAAGGCCATCAAAGACCGCATAGACCTCCAAACTGGCACCAACTACAAATTGGTCGAGCTAAACTTCGTCCTACGACAGCTCGGGTCCATGAAGCTGATACCTAAGTAATTTACTAAGTTACTGTCGGTGTACAGGTTACCACTTTGTGTATTTATTTACTTCATGACCTGCACCGAACACGTGGAACAAGTAACAAATATTTATTCATAGTTTATTTTCAGACACATTCAAAACTCCACGATTGTTGAAATAAAACTATATTTTATAACGGATTTTATCGCGGTTTATTACTTTAGATTACACGATTGTTGTTTCCTCCACATAAGTATTTAGGCAAGAAATAGTATTCTATTATTATTTAACCTACCTACCAAATTGATGCGTCTGAAAACTTTATCTCTCCGAAGAAAGCTGAAGTTTTAGAATATATGGCATGTACATATACATTATGCTGATTATAGTTGTATGATATGTGTATTCAGTTAGTCTATATAGTAGGCATATTACTAAAACAGTTAATATCTATTGCATGTACCTTCTGATAGACTGCCTTAACATTTGTAGCTAGGTACTTTATTTTAGCGACTACATAATTTATTACTTATTTTAGAATAAGCCCTTGTACGCACCAGCGCAACGGTTTAACCACGGAGACAACCACCATTCTAGTTTAATATGCAACGGTTTGGAATTGCACGCACTTTCCCGCAAAAAAATTTCAAGCAGTTGCATACTAAATTCTAAAGGTTATCAGCCACGCGGTTAGTCACCCTCGCGGTCAGACCACAAGTGCGTACTTAAAAAGCTTATCTAACACCTAATCTATTCCTGTTTTTGTTTAGTTTGTATGGTAAACAAAAGAGTACCTAATCTTAAACTCGTATGGTGGTGAAATATTATTTTAACTGATACTTATAATCCTCCAGTGACAACATTTTATACCTGCTTACCTATCTTTATGTTTGAAAATAATGTGTAACTGTTGTGTAAAATTTAATTTGTTCTCCGTAAATGTAAGCTTATCCGTTGAATAGAGATAAAACGAGATCAACCTTCATGTCACGTAGTAGGTACCCTTCTGATTTGTGGTATTATGTCTATTTGGTATTTCTCAGTGACCGCACAGCTCTGTGCATGGCTAAAATATGGAGGTAATATTTTTTACAAAAAACTTCCGCCACTTACTCGATGAATGTAGAAATGAAATATGAGGATATTTCAGATAACTTCAGGATGTTTTGTCATTCTGTATCAAAATATTTATCTCGGCTTTATAGTAACTTTATTATTCAAAGAACGTTACCATTTTAACCAGAATTAAAATTTCACATTTCGTGAGTTACTTTCAGAGTAAGTTAAACAGTTGTGGTAAAGTATTCAGGTGTAATCCAGAAAACTCATTAGCTGCTGAACATAGCTGAATAAGATGCTTACTGTTACGTTAGAAAGAAATATTGTTCAATTTCACCTAAAATAAAGATAAAATCTAAGATAATAAGAGCTTTGATAACAAGAACAGTTTTGCTCAATTGCCCACTACAGACGCTATAGTTATAGTTGTACCACTATTGTTCCAACCTAGACATTCAACAGCCACTCTTATTGTCTTTTATTTCTATTTTCTCAGACCAAACAAGATTTTCACTTAAATCAAAGACGATAAACGAATATTTATGTAAATGCACCGTTTCTACCGCCCGCATAAAATTGTACGCTATTCCGCACGATCTCGCACAATATCTCATTGCGATGTCGTATAAAAGTGGTCGGTGATTCGATTCCCAGCGGGCGATATGTTTTGTCTTGTTAGGAAACTGAAGAGGTTGTTTGATAGTGTAGCGGTATTGAATAAGTTTTTCACTTTCCCAATTCCTAACTCTTTTGTCTATGAAAACGACCTGAAGTAATTTAACAACTCTAATATATTATTTAGTTAAAGTAAAAAGCTACTTTAGCTACTATAAGAGGGGGAGCAAGCGGGAGGAACTCCAAATCAGAAGTAGGTCCGGTGAACAGAGAAACTATAGGTATTGTATCGGGATAGTCTTATAGGTACTAACTTAGTTATGCAAATTGTTTAGTTACACTGATAAGCCATCAATTAAAATACTTTAAACAGTAACGCCTAGATTACCCTACGTACCTCAGTAATAAACTGTTATGGAGTCCTAGAGAATTCAGTAAATAAAACTAAGAAAAAAGGTGGGTTAGCCGCGCATACCTCCTTGGCATCTTAATTTGGACGTCTAACTCGCACGGTGTTCAACAATATTAATTACAAACAAAAAATTAAACATAATTTAAAAGCTATACATTCTTCTTCTTCTTTTAATTATGGCCTCTGCAGAAATTAATCTGCAATTTTGCCAGTGTCAAGTTTAAATAAGTATATAAGTATTTAAAGATTAGTAGTAAAAAACTAAAAAACTGCGACGTTCTAAGACGCCATTTTTTTCAAGCTATACATTAACAGCTCGTCAGTCACTCAAAAAGTAATAGGTTCTCTTAGTAGTCTGCACAGACTACTAAGAGAGTAGTCTGTGAACAGGAAGTAATCATAGTACGAGATGTCAATACGAAAAAAAAGAACTGAACTGATTTTGACAAGTTCATGATAGTATACAAAAACTTTTTTCATCATAACGAACTCGTAAGTACCAAGGGTGCAAATAATAGATTTAGGATAACTATTTCTATGGTATAGATCTATGGTGTCAACTGTCAGACTTGACAGCTGACAATGATCTGGTCCAAACTCACTATGACTAACAACACTATCTATACTAGTTTCTATTTAAAAAAATCGTCACAAGTAGGTACATAATTAAAGGTCTAGGTACTTGAAATGTCTGTCCCGCTTTGAGAGAAAACAGAGTCCTTTATTTTATATAAAGGAATGGGTATTAAGTAATGAATACCTCTGTACGTGCAAACTAGGGTATAATTTCATTATTTTGTGTCAAAATATATTAACGGCAAAGGTAAGGTTGTAAATAAATTTATGATAGATGAATTTCAGGCTGTTCACAAAATGTGTGCTAACATTTTGTTTTAAATTATTTTATTAGATTCCCAAGCAAACATACTTAGTACAAATTCTGCAAGAGAGTTGGCATAATAGTATGAGAATGGCCGGGACTCATACTCACTGGCTAGCTTTAGGCCGAGACTCCACCAAAGCGTCCAAAGCGGGCAGGAGGCGGTCGGTTCTTACAAACCTCGTCTCTACTCAGACATTCTTTTGGTAGTTACATACGCATCTCTGCTCCGCTCCGCTCGTCTCCGTCTTAGGCATGTAGGTATCAGTGGCGAAGAGTCCATACAAGCCGATTCTAGTAGGCTTCTCTTTAGGAATTAATTAATATCGTTTACTTATTAAAATTAAATAACGCCTAAGAAAAATGTATCAAAAATAAGTACCTATAATATGAAGGTGGTGGTCGCCATAGAAACATCGGTGGCGGTATTGAAGAGATATCATATTCATGTAATAACTTTTTTGCTCCGGCTTCCCTTTTTCAAATTTCCACTTCCACCACTGGTAGGTATCTACTTAAGTCAAAGAGTGAACTAGAATAGGCTACTGATGATGATTACTAAAAGATTAACAGGTAAATGGAAAATAATAAAGGTAACTGATTTGGTGGTCCAGTAAGCGCGTTGTTTTAATAACCGCGAGGTTCCGCGTTTACTTGCTGGGTCGGACATAGAGAACATACATTAAAAAGTAACTAGTATTTATACCAAATGACCATAAAGCTAAATGCTCTGTTACATTTTTATTGTGAGCTTAACTATCCTTATTTATCTCAGGCACTAAAAAGTAAATAAACGACCAATAAAAACAAAAACCCAGTTTAAATGTAAAAATTTCATCAAATGGGATCAAGGGAATCTTTTTATTTCCCCGCAAAACAAACTAGGTACTTACAAAATTCAATTACTGAGTACAAAGAATAAAAATATTTCCAGAGAGGGAATAAAATAAAATGGTGTTTAACTACCAGAGATATTTCATAGCCAATAGTGGATACGACTGTCCAAGTCGTGACGGGAATTGGTGGAATACTTTCTCGATACGAGTATGGAAGTCAGCAATATAATTTTATCTACACTGTAAATATTTATAACCTTTCCTATTGTTCTGGCTGCGACTGGTTGCTCTAAGCTGACGAGCTAAGTACGCAGGAGATATTATAGAGCGTGCGCGTAGCGAATGTAAGCAAATGAGAGGAGCAGTGGCGTAGTCTCCTTAGAAATAAGTCCCAGGTTCGATCCCCGATCGTTCTCCATGTGATATCCACCAAACCGCACTTGGCCAGCTTGCGTGGATTAAGGTCTAAACTCTCTCAACTCGTAAGATAGTTGAAGGAAGACCCGTGCCCAACACTAGAAATGGTTAAAGTGATACACAAGTACTTTATTCCCTTTATTTTCAAGAGTTCACTGGGACCAGTGAAAGATTGGGGACAGGACCGACGGCATTACTGAGGCACGGGGCGTATCAAACCACTAACTTTCTGACCCGGAGAGGTAGTGTTGAGAAATTAGAAAAGTGTCTACTTTTGATCCGGGCGCTTAGACTGTACTTGGGTTGTCTTCAACCCTTTTTAGTGCCCCACTGATAGACACTATTTTAGGAATTGAGAGAGTTAAGGCCTTAATTCACACTAGCAGGCCAAATGCGGTTTGGTGGATGTCACATATCCACGAAAAATTAAGATTAAGACTAAGACATGCCGAGATCCACACGATGTTTTCATTTAGGTACGGGAAATAAACTCGCGACCAAATATTTCAAAGACGAGGCCGATACCGTTGCCCGCCGTAGGGAACCGGGTAACCGAGATACTTAGACTAGGTGTCAGATTATATTAGTCTTCTTACTACCTGTAACGATTATCATCAAAGCTGTAAATAACTTAAATAGAGGGTAGTCCCTCAAGCAACCAGACACAGAAACAAACCTTTGTTTTAACACAAAAATTGTCCGGGCGGGAATCGAACCCGCGACTTCCCAGGCACCGCATAGCCCAATCGGACGGCTTACAGAGGTGTTCAGATGAATGATAAAAGTATGTTTAGATTTGTTTTTCGCTTATTGCCTTTGGCAATAATAAAAGTCATTGAGTTTCTTGTGAAGTAAATTTAATTTTAACAATCAATTGTAAATAATATCTAACTGAGAAAACGATATTGAATAATTCCCAGTTCCAGTGACTATCTCATAAATCAGTAGATTTCCTGCTACACCTACAGATAGAATTCGGATAAAGTTAATAATATCTAATAAATCAGGTTCAATAAGCTATTGAATTATGGTATTGAATTGATTCCAATAATTGTAATGTTCTTCTTTTTACTAACGTTCTATGCCAGTAGTTATTTAATAAGAGGAGTTCAAAGAAAACTTTTGTTTTCTTTTGTAATTCTTCTTTTCTTTCTTATAATTAGTAGATACAAGTAAGAGCATTACCATGGCTACCAAGAGTCGAATATGCTATACTTAACCTGTATTTAACTTGAATTCGTTTTTTGTTGATTGTTGATTTTGATTTTGCTTGGGTTTTGGTACAAGTAAATTAAATCAACTTAGAAATCAAAACACTGTGAACTCAGTTTGTTTAAATCGGAACGCACTTAAATAATAATGTTTGTAGGTACTCAGTAATAATTAATAATTAATAATAATAATTAATAAAAATAATAAATAATAATAATAATATAATAAATAAAATAATTAATAATATAATTAGTATTATTAATAATTATTATTTTTGGTCGTCAAAAAGCTCAGTCCACCCGTGAACGTCGGGCAAAAATCTAAAATAAACCGCGATAAAATCCGTTAAAAGTAGTTTTATTTCAACCTACATTTCAATATGATAAATGATTTGTATTTGTAGTTGATAAGAGATGGGAGTAGTCGTGGATTGTGGTCAGTGACGTGCTTTGGGAGTGATCTCTGTCCAACTATGAACTAAGATAGGCCGATGATGATGAACAAAAATGTATATTAAGTAATTACACAAATCTGTAATTCTGTTTTATTTATTCAGGAGAAATTGCTCTATCAACTTTAGTAATTGTATGACTTTAGTACGCAGTGAGGAACTAATTAATTATTTCATTCCATAATAGCCATTTCTTTACAAAAAGTCTTTAATGAAATGTTGATTAAATTAATATTATATTGTTATTTATATTGCTACTTAAATAAATCCTCAAGGGTACTGTTGGGCAATATTAGATCATCATAATTTTTTTCATTGCGGAGATATATTTTTAATGCCCGTTAACTATGAATTTATGCATCAAATTAAGCTTTCACACACGTTCTCCTGTAAAAACGTCACAGACACTCAGAATTACTTTTGCATTCATAATATTAGAAGGGATTTTAGCCATATAAGACAATAATTTAACCACCGAATTTTAGTAATAAAACCGTGTAGCATTGTCGTTTCAAATTTCGTGTATACATGTTAAATATCACATTATAAAATCGTCTAACAGTAATTGGCCATTTTGAGATTTATTATATAGAATTTAGCAATGACGAATTTGAAGATGGGATCAAAAATAGAAAGTTAAGTAGCAATACAAGCTATAGCAGAAATACTTGTTGATTAAGTAAATTTTAATAATTTCCAGATATAAACTTATAAAGAGATTAAAACAGGACTGTACCAGTTTATCTTTCCCGGCTACACAAAGAAGAAAAGCAATAAAAACATTTGAGTTTCGAGGTATTCATTCAGAATCCAAGCCAATATGAAAGTAATTGTAAGGACACGAAAGCAAAGATCACACAAAACCACAACTTAATACGTTATTTCTTTCATATCTTCCTCTTCTAAATATGTTAAATAAAAAACTGATTGATTGACATTCTACGCACAAATTCCTCTGAGTCTTGAGACTCTAAAGACTCTTTTGTTTTGTTCTCTAGTACCTAGATATTTGATGTTTGTTCTAGATAATATTCAATACTGAAAGCAATCCCATTACGTTGCGTTAGTACATATATCATATAACATGATTGATTTGTTTCCTTCTAGACTACCTCTGGTAGGTGCGAGTATACCGTTTACGCTCATAAGAGTGCATAGCTCAGTATTAATTGATCTAAGTTCAGTAACTATATGAATAAAGAAACATTAAAAAGGATGCGTAGAATAAAATCCACCGTGTATTTGATACGAATTTCGTTACCTAAATACAATTCTAGATGAGAATACCCAATTACAGGCAGAAAATAATAGATAGACGTATTGCTTTCTTGATAGTTTGTTTTTGAATTTAACTACATATGTTAACTATTTAACTTAACTTCATTTATTCCTAAATTAGTTTAAGTTTTAATTTATTACGTTTAATTTAATTTAAAAACCTCCCCATACATAAATCACTTTTTGTAATTGCCTGCTTACTAAAACGAAGCATGGGCACCAAATTTAAGTACTATTAAAATCCGATTTGATCAGAATTTGCTCTTTTACGATACCTTGGTAGTTATGTATACATACAGGTCGAGCACTGTTTATAATTTTATATCAGCACAAACATTTTTCTGTGAATTATGTATCAAGCTTTTATACTGTAATACGTAGAAGACGGGAGTCTGAAATCATGAGGTTCATACATAAAATATATTCATACATAGCTTGTTACAAAGATACAATTTTAGATTGTACTTCTAGATGAAAGTTTAAGTAAAATCTACTATTTATTTACCCCCGTATTCATAAACGTCTTATAAGCTCCAGTATAGGTAAAATAGATTTTGTAATTCGTTTGCTTTTGTCTATCATCTTGACTTTTATTCTAGTAAAAAAGAGGCAAAGTCCATTCTAACGAGTCTTATAAGATTTTTATGAATATTTTTAGCCTGAGGCACAGGGGTCACCCTATTTTAAGTACCTCATCACTCTGTTTTCATTTTGTTTTATATTTGTCAGAATATGGTAAATACATACATATATTAAATAGTGGTCTTAAGATTAAAACAGGTCACAGCATATTCTACCAGAAGTGATGTGCAAATTTAAGCAGTAATTAATTGTTAATTTATATTATTACAGTAGTAAAATATAGAAATAAAATAAAAAATATGTCAATACAATAATAAATAGTAATGTCAATAAATACAGTCAAACAATATAGTGTCAGTAAATAATATCATTCCCATAATCAAAGCATTATCATTTAAAAAGTCATTCAAATTATAATAAGCCTTTCTATACAATAAGTCCTTTAGTCCTTTTTTAAATCCATTAATATTCAGATCTTTAATTGTGTTTGGTAATTTATTGTAAATTTGCGGTGCAACACAAAAAATGCTTTTTCGCATAAGAGCCGCTTTTCCTCTGCGCACGCGCAGCATGTCATTTCGCCTGTTACGTTTTGTAATGTCCGATAATTGAGGAAACAAATGTAGATTTGATCTGACAAATACATTTTATAGTTAGTTTTAACCCCACGTTGTTTAAACAAAATAAACACTTTATTTGTTATTATTTACTGTTAAATAAGGGTAACTAGTAAAGGTACAAAGTCGACGAATTTCGTACCGCTTTTATAAATTTACCTTGGAATTCTACGAATATTTCAGAACCAAAATCAGCCAAATCGAGCTTAACGAGAAAATCAAATACATTTTTATATAAAAAAAAGATGAGTTTGTAATTTGTATGTCTTTGCATGTAATGTGAAGATTAATGTTTCAAGACCATCGTGATTTTTTTTCTTCTGTCTTATAATGTAAACAGAGCACATAGACAAAAGTAGATCTTCCCTAATTGTGTCGTATCGCTGCATTATCTCAAGAGCATCGTGAGGCGATTGATGATAAAGAAAGAGATGAGAGCAGCAATACTAAAACTAAAGCCCCATTCTGATAAGTTGTTACTAAGCGAGTAAGTACTACAAGGGTCGCAAAAAATTGCAAATTCTTAAAGGCGTCACAGTAAAAAAAGTTTGGGAGGCCCTGCACAAAACCTACCCAGTACATAAGTGGCATTTGCATCATAGGCAGGCTTTACATTGGAACATCTAGCAAAAAGCAATGTAATTATTAACACCTACAGATTTTATGAATTATGTACTTAAATACATATACGTAGGTTGGTAGGTACTAGAATATACTTGACAGTATTAATTGAAAATTGTTGCTAACAATTCTAATTTAGCTCTGAAACTTTGAATTGAATACAAGGATGTGAGAGACATGTGCGTCTAATATCTACTTGGCGACAACTGTGACGTCACAAATCATAGGTATTAGTATTCAGCCAACAAACCATTGAACGGGTAGTGCCTAACCGTTGGAAATACATGTCTATTGATATGCTATGTAAAAAAGTGATTATAGGTTTGTTAAAGGTTACTTAAAAATTAAAGAACTTGTCGTCATCTCTATTAAATGTTTTACAATTGACACACTTTTCAGCTTTATACTTAAGAATATTAGCTAAAAGTATCAGTAAAATTAACTTATTAATTTCTTTAAAGAGGTGTTCAGATTGTCATCAACTCAGCGTTTGCGAATTTTATGTTAGGTAGGTAACAGAAAATTTCATTAGCTAGGTTTTGAAAATATGTGTTTAAATTTCATATCAACAAAATATGCATAGACCTACCTATGTTAACTCAGTAACTTTACCTTGTGTTCATAGCAAGTGTGTACATACTAATATTTGCGTGACTAACTAGGTTGTTAATCATTTATTAATGGTGACTTGGTCATTTGACCTTCCAACTGAAAACTATCCACCCTATTGTTCCAAAATGTTTGTGTCCTGTAGTAGGTACTTAATGATACTTGCATATAACAAAACAAAAAGCCACATTCTAATATGTATTCCAAATCTTGGAAACTACTTGACAAAGGAAAATTCAAGGTAGAGATATGAATTATAAGTAGGAGAGGTCCACCAAGAAAGGATTTTGGGAAATTCCCTTGTGAACAGTTAGAATGTGGGAAATTAGTCAAAGTTATGAAGTCTACGTGGACAAAGCGCTACTGGAAAGCTAGGTGAGTTACAGAAATTGTGACATAAATGTCAGACATTAGCCTTTATTATTTGCACTTAGCGTAATACAAGACTCAAAATATCGTGCGGCAAAATTTCAGAATCAAGACAGAATTTAAATAGATTCAGTGTACGACGTTTAAATTGAAATGTTTTTTTTTAGACGTCATGTATCAGTACCTACCTCTATATACTGACCTCCTTATTCATAAATACTGTTAGCGCATCCAAATGGTCGCTTTGTTAGATTTCTTTTGTCTAATCGTACTTTAGCAAGCCTCTAGATGAGTTATAAGTTGTATGAGTAAGGCCATGAGTGTAGTAGTACAAGTATATTTGGAGCTTTATAGTTAACAAAATATCGTTAGTACACGATGACTCTTGTTGTCTTTCGCATCCTTATGATGTACAGTGTAATATACCTCACGTTTCATATTAATGATGTCATTTATCACTAAAGACAAATCCACAGGGACCAATGTTATAGTCACCTACTTTTGTTTGTAGTACATTCGCACGAAAATAGTGCTTTCTCCTCACCTTTTTGAAGTGAAAACTTCTTTAGCAGCGTTGAGCACTTTTTCTGTAATAGGTATAAAATCTTAAACTCGCGTCAGGACACGTGACCTGATCGAAAAAGCGTAAGACGGATGGAGAGTAGACAGCTATCCCCTCTCTACGGCGCGGCGAAAATGTTGACAGAATTAATACCATATTCTAAGACTAACAGTTATATCGTTACTTTATTTACACCATTTTACATAATAATTTAATTTTAAATAAAATATTTCACATAGTTTTTAAACATTATGATGATATACACGCGTCCTTTACTAAACAGTCCGTCTTTAAGTGGTTTGTGTATGATAGTCGGATGTTTTACGACGGTCGAGTTTTCGTCGTGTAATTGGAATGGAAAACGCGTTAATATAGATATAATCCTGTTACCTTTCAAGCTCGGTATCTTCGTCGTTAATTTATAGACAGTATTAAATACTGATAAAGCAATTGGTGCAAAATTATTCCCTAACCATTCCAAAATATCAAACATGCTCAACGTTAATAATCAAGTTTTCACTTCTGCCGGCACTCCCGGAGTGCAACCCGTCTTTTTCTTTTTTATTTTATCCGCTACTAAGTAATGTTTTAGAGAGCCAAAAGAGAGAGAGGGTGTTATTAAAAAGAAAAGTAAATGTTTCAGTGCTTCCTCCTAATCTGATAAATCCTCACACAGCAAACAATATTACAATGATTAAATTACTAATTTGGGAGTACGTAACACGGTTATAACACGTAGCTGAAACCTGAAACGGACTCGTGCAAATTTCCTGTCTGTTGTAATAGTCCTGCCTTAATTCATGGCCTCGGCACACCGCGTGCGTGACATAATGAATTATATTATACGTACTATACTGCTCTATAAACAGTATTTAATACTTTTTTCGTGGTAACCGTATGTCATGTTAAATATAATAGAAGAAAAAAAATTGTGTTATTCTGTTCTATTTTTTGAAATGAAGACATTTTAGTAATGGGAATATTAAGTCCGTAATTATGTTGGTTATTATTTTTTTTTTCCACAGCGTAATGATAGCGTAATTTAGGAGGAATAAAGGTTAAAAGATATCAATAAAACGGAAGTTATGTACGCCCGTGACTGGTAGGATGCTATTTCAGACGGACATACTGTGTGAAATAGCATCCTATACCTGCACATTGCCCGAATAATTTGTTGACAGGACTACCTACCTTTTATTACAAGAAATTAAGTACCTATGTATAGGTACAAATAAAAAAATGAATTCTTGACAACATTAAAAACCATATTTTTTCCACATCACGTTTCATTAAAAAATTCGTATATTCGTTCAAAACATAATTCGTATATTCTATAACAACACGTTATTATAATTATCTGCAGTCAGCCTACATCAGCGCTGCAACATTGGTGCGGAGGAGTTTTTTGACGCCCAGCTTTAGATATGTTTTATAAGTTCTATTCTATATTTACTTTTTTTTTTAGGCTAAGTTAGTACGTAGGATTTGTTTTTATGGCATCGTAATTGTTGATTCGAAATAAAGATATTAATTTATTAAATGTATAGGTTTAAATTCATCGTAACCTTCTGGTCAGTCTATTTACGTGAAAGAATAACAAACAATAATTCGATTTCGATCGGGTTAGTCGATTTCACATGTCCTCAGATGAATAGTTCTTAGACATGTTGATTTCTCCACGATGTTTTCCTTTACTGCTATTGAGCAGTGACGATAAAACAATCCATATATTTTTATTTGTTGGAGAAGTGCTCTCCATAAATCATCCAATTCTTTTTCTACCGTGCAGTGAATGATGTGTGTGTGTGGGTACGACCTGGGACCGATCCCGTGACGTTATATTTCTAACGCGAGGACTATACAGCTGCGCCACCGCTGCTCTCAGGTTTAGTTACTTACTGAATATTCCTCTACAAACATAACTGAATCGTAGTAATATTTACAAAGTTATAAACCAAGTTTAACATACAATGTGGCGCACTAAATCCTCTAGAGTCACCCGCACAGGTAAACTGAAGTGGATTACATCTATTAAGAATGTACAATTCTCCAGACTCCAGCTAGAGGTTTATTGCTAGATAATAATTTTCATTGTTATTTATTTTGTATAAAGGTATAAGATATTTAATACCAACATTTACATTACTAAAAACTTTTTGTCCTACAGTCCATCAAATCTAAGAAGTACCTTTTGACGTTTCACTGTTTTCTATTAAATTGGCTTCATAGAGGCGTAATTCACACTATTTTTATTAGCTTTCCTGTAAAATAATTGAATTATGAAGCTAATTTTATTTTAACATAACATAAACAATTTTCATACAAAAAATTAAATTCTAAATGTACTACGTTTAGAACTGTCAAACGGTACTTCTTAGATTTGATGGACTGTAGTGTCATTAATTATTAATTTCGGTTGGTTATATGTATTTATTATTTGTTTAGAAGAAGTTCGGTTGAAAGATCTTTATTGTCATTTAGACATTATAGGCCACTTACATGAGGTCACCATGGAGCAGCGGTGACGCAGCGGTCTCAGCCTCGCTTTTGAAATATAAAGTCGCGGGTTCGATTCCCAGTCATGCCCACATATTCTTTGTGCGAATTGTTTCATTGCCGCTGCTCAATATCGGTGAAGGAAAACATCGTGAGGAAACCGGCATATTTAAGAACGAATCATTCGAGGACATGTGATATCCTCCAACCCGCTCTTGGCCAGCGTGTGTGGATTAAGGCCTAAACTTTCTCAACTCGTAAGATTGTTGAGAGAACACCCGTGCCCAGAGTAGGACACTAAAAAGGGTTGAAGTGAACATGAGATCAGTATAAAAATATATACTTACACACATGTTACAAAGTTGTTTGCAAGTTACCCGCAAACTGCGCTTTTTCAACTGAGTGTCGTTGATGCATTATTATATGAAGTTTATTTCGAAATTGTCTAATTTAAAGTTAAAAGTCGGTGTTTTAAAATACGAGACAAGCATTTAATTTCTAAATATTTGATAGACGACATCATAGTAAAGCTATATGGCAACTAATGAAATCTACACTAAGTGAAATTGGTTCTTTATACAAACTGTCTAGGAAATTATTAATTTCCCACTCTTCTATAAGAGGGATTCTAATATAATTAATGCTATTTCAGCGCCAAATGCTGATACAAAGGCTTGGCAGTGAGACAACACCCACAAAAAATAAGGCTAAGTAAATTTATCATTAGTTCGCCGGCTTCTGGTTTTGAATGCTTTAATCCAATATTACTGTCAGGTAAATATTTCAGTGCAAAAACTGCTAAACATAATCCTACAGGAACTAATATAATGTACAAATAATGCTGTATATATTGTGGCGGTCGAGGGTAGCATCTCAGACCCGCAGGTAGAGAGTAGGTAGATTTGCAGTTTTTTAAATAAAAATCACTAAAGTTAATTTGCTTGAATACTTTTAGCAAGGAAAATTATAAAAAATAAAAATAATAATAATAAACACGAGATCCCGTAACCCGTTATTACAAAGTTGAAATCCAGACTATTGGTGCCGTATTATGAGTATTTAAAGCTATTGTGATTTCGTTGAAAGAAAAGGATGCATTTATACGCACTGCATTACCGCATCCCTTTCTTTCAACGGAATTATTATCGCGATAAACATTCATAATGCGGTATCTGCTAAAGATTGGTATATCAAAAGAATAGACACAATTTTGAATTTAGAAAGATTTAAATTCAAAATAACAAATCCAACCTTCATCCTTCCAGATAAAGGTTGGATTTGTATGTAGAGTAGTCACTAAGCAAGGCTGAAGCCAGTTTATTAGCACCTGATTTGCACCACCCGAGGTAGGGGACCACGTGTGAGTATTCAAGTCAAGGTCCCCCTTTAGCCCCAGAATCAGTTACGTCGTAGTTTGATGCGGTTTTATATTCAAGTGATGAAGTGATCAAGATGATATTTAGATAGGTTAAAAAATAATTGCGTGTGTCAATAATGGTTGTTTTAAAATAATAACTATCCTAAGTTGTTCGTGGTAACTAAACATTGGGCAGATGAAACAAAGGGAAACCTTCTAACTACCTACGTAAGCGGTAAGCGGACAAAATTTTGTAGTAGCTTACTTACAATTTTGCGTCGCTGCGCTGTTGTTAGACTGAGAATTATTTGACAAAAGGCGATAAGTCTGCGAAATGTAATAGCACTATCTAAACGAATTGGCTTTACCTCATTACTGTTGTTATTTGGTAATGTAGGTGATATTAAGATACTGATATTAGTGTCACTTCACTTGAACCTTTTTAGTGTCCAACTGCTGGGGACGGGTCTTCTTTCAACTATATTACGAATTGAGAGTTTAGGCCTTGATCGATACACGCTGCTTAAGTGCAGGTTGCTGGATATCACATGTCCTCAAATGATTAGTTCATAGACATGCCGACTTCCTTCACCGATCACAAAAATAAAACAGTTATAAAAAATAAAACAGTACAGTAAGGAAAACCAATAGCTATGTAACAAATTAAAAAAGTATCTAAATAAACAACAGTAAGCCAATAATAGGTTTTCACGAATAGCAGTTGAGTAACATAATAAATTTTTCAGAACACTAGAAAACAAATACGAAAAACCTGTTAGAGTAAAAATCATAGCCAAATAATTATTTATAAATATAACTATATTGTGGGTATACTCAATGTAATAAAAGAGATAAAGCTTGTAACTTGACAGGGTAAAATCGCTGAATCACCCGAATCGATTTTGAAAATTCTTTTACCAATTAAAAGCCACATCTCATAGCCACACCTCTGTAATCAAACCGTATAAGCCAAGCCTAGCCCGATCAGACATTGGGCTACACTATGCCAGAGAGGTCGCGGGGTCTACTCCCGCTTCGCACAATCTTTGTGTAACAATAGAGATTTGTTTCAGTGACTGGTTGGTGCCTCGAGGAGCACGTTTAGCCGTCGGTCCTGGTTGCCATTTAAAATATCTATGACAGTCGTTATTGGTGGTTTTGTCTAATGTCATCTGACACCTGGTCTAACCATCTCGCCTGCTGTTTCCCTACGGGTTTCGAGAGCTGATAGCCCTCGCTCATTTAATTCTGGTAGCTAGCCTTACTAAAATGATATGAATGAATGAAAGGGAAATGGATGATAGGCTGTAAATTATTCGTATACCACGCAAGCGAAGCCGCTAACGGAAGTTAGCACTCAATATAAATATTGTCATGGTACTTAAACCAAATGATCCTACTATAATATTATAAATGCGAAAGTAAGTGTGTGTGTGTGTGTGAAGGTTTGTTACCGCGTATCTCCATAACCGCTCAACCGATTTTATTGAAATTTGAAATGTAGGTAGTGTATACCCTGGAATCGGACATAGGCTAACAATATTTTCAAAAATCATCCCCTAAGCGGGTTGAATAGAGGGGTGAAGTTTGTATGCAACTTTTTATTCCTTGGTCCTATTCATTTGAAATTCGGTACACATAAACCTTAAGACAAATAATGAGATACGGGTTTTTTATTTTTCCATAATTACCCCTATGAGGTGTGGATAATGAGCTTTATTGGTAAAAATTAAAATTTCTCATTATCTGTATAGTCTCAAGTCCGATTGAAGGAACGTGAATAAAAAGCAAAGATTTCAACACTATAGTTAGATGTATTCTCAAAACACAAAATACATGTTCACGCACGAGCTTTCAACAGGAAGAGAGTAAGGTGTCACAAACATATCATAAAGCATGACACCGATAAAGATTTTACAAACATAGACAATATTAACATAAGGTTACATTTCCAACACTGGCCCTTAACCTAATGTTACAACAGATGCACAGCAAAGAAATAATTTACTATCATCTTACTTATCCTTTAAGCTAAATAACAAAGACAAAACAATTCTCTGATGAACATCCTTTGTCAGAGGCTTTGTTAAAACATCGGCTAGCATATCCTCTGTTCTCAAATATTTAATATCAACGGAACCATTACTAACAAGTTCCCTAATAAAATGATGCCGAATGTCAATGTGTTTTGTTCTAGCATGAAACATTGCTGATCTACTTAACTTTTGTGCAGATTGATTATCGTTAAAGATTGTAACTTTAAACAATACTCCTAATATTTCATGCAAAAAATTACGTAGAAATTTACCTTCCTTACATGCATCAGAAAGACACATGTATTCAGCCTCAGTGCTTGATAAAGCAACAGTCCGTTGCTTTTTACTTTCCCAAGAAACTATAGAGTTTCCTAACTGAAACAAATACCCGGTATACGACCTTCTATCTACTTCACTTCTTCCCCAGTCAGCATCTGCATATCCAACTATATCCAATTTGCCTTTTGGAAATTTTAAACAAAGTTCTTTTGTACCTTTAAGATATCGAAGAATTCTCTTCGCTGATTTCCAGTGGACTTCAGAGTAGCAGTCATTAAACTGACTCAGATAGCTGACCGCATGTGCTATATCTGGTCGAGAACCTATAGCAACATACATTAAACACCCTATTAAAGTTCTAAATTCCAGTTTATCATTTTTAATCTCTGCACTTTTCTCAAACTTCACACCCGTCTCCATAGGGGTTGCTACAGGTTTACAATCCTCCATGTTAAACCTTTTCAACATTTTTTCTATGTAGATTTGTTGATCTAAAGTTATTTTATCTCGATATCTACAAAGTCTTATTCCTAACACATGCCTAGCTGGCCCTAAATCTGTTATTTCAAACTCACTTTTGAGTTTATTCTTGATGTCGATCAAATCATCAGAAGCAGTTTGTGATGTGATCAACAAAATATCATCAACATAAATGGCTAATAATATAAGTTTGTCTTTACTACGCTTATAGTAAACACACGCCTCTAATGATGACTTTTTAAAGTTTAATTTATCACACAGTACTCTATTGATTTTTTCATACCAAGCTTTAGCCGCTTGCTTCAAGCCGTAAATAGCTTTATTAAGCTTATAGACTTTAGTTTCCTCGCCATTTGTGATGAACCCTTCAGGCTGTTCCATATATATCAGCTCTTGAAGATCACCGTTAAGGAAAGCCGTCTTTACATCCAGGTGCTGAATATTCATATTATACTCAGCAGCTATTGCTAATAAAGTTCGTATACTTGACAGTCTAACAACAGGAGAAAACGTCTCATTGTAATCTATTCCATAGCGCTGCGTAAATCCTTTGGCCACCAATCGAGCTTTAAATTTAGTAACCTCACCATTGACACCTCTTTTCTTTTTGAAGACCCACTTACATTTTACAGGTCTATGACCACTATCTCTATCAGTAAGTGTCCAGCATTTATTTACAAGAAAAGAGTTATACTCATCTTGCATTGCCTGCTTCCATTTATCTGCATCTGAACTACTCAGCGCCTCTTGTATTGTTTGTGGTTCGTCGGTGTCACTGGTACATTCTTGAACTAGTTGAGCCATCAAACTGTCCGGATCGGAATCATTCTCAGAATATGAGCTTGACGATGACGACTCTTCTTCTAAATCTGGAATGTAGGATTCATCCGCAGTATCATTTGAATAGAAACTTTCCTCATTAACCTCTGAATCATTTACTGTTATCACACTGTTTCTTTGTTCACACTGATTTGAAACTGTATCATCAGAATGAACCTCATTGGAAAATATTTCCACAGTGGATGATTCTGGAGGTGTTTCTGTGTCACATGACACAGCACAGTTTTTATTTACAAAAACATTCTCTAAAAACGTGACATCTCGAGATTTTATACAATTTCTCGAATCTTCAGGGTCTAGTAGTCTATAACCCTTAGAATTTTCGCAATATCCAACGAAAATAAACTTCTTAGCTTTGGGTTCTAGCTTATTTCGATTATGTACATGACAGTACGCAATACAACCGAAAATACGCAAATGTGAAATTGATACCTTGTTACTTGTCCACTTTTCCTCTGGTGTGCACCCCTTAACAGCTAATGTTGGAGAACGGTTTTTGAGATAAACAGACGTGTTAACGGCTTCTGCCCAGTACTTGTGGTCTAGGCCTGCTTCATAGAGCATACAGCGAGCCTTTTCCATTATAGTTCTGTTTGCTCGTTCTGCTACTCCAGACTGTTGAGGAGAATACAGTATAGTTGTCTGATGCACAACACCACATTCTTTCAAGTAATTCTGGAATTTCAAGTTACAATATTCAGTACCATTATCACTGCGAATTATCTTTAACTTCTTATTAGTTTGGTTTTCTACTAAAGTTTTCCAAGCTTTAAATGTATCAAAAACTTCATCTTTCCTTTTTAAAAAATAAACAAAAGTCTTTCTAGAGAAATCATCAATGAACGTGATGAAATACTTTGCTCCACTAAACGAAGTAGCGGGCATAGGACCACACAAATCGGTGTGAACCAACTCTAGAATTTCTTTCGCTCTATTAAACGAGATCTTAGGAAAAGATGTACGGGTTTGTTTACCCTTAATACACGAAACACACTTTTCAAAATTACTAGTGTTATATGAAATACCGCTAACCATACCTTGCCTTAATAGCTCCATACTACGACTATTGAGGTGTGCTAGACGGCGATGCCATACCTGCTGAGAATCACTATCTTTCTCTATGACAACAGGCACTGCCACATTCACAGAATTTCCTTTGTCTGCAAATGGTATATTAGCACAGCCAGAATCTGAAAAACTAAGGGAGGTATTTGTAGTAATTTTGCAATCAATACTTGGTGTTTTCAAAACGTCTAACTGATAGACTCCATCACACAGACTAGCTGTAGCTATCACAGCTCGACCATCATAGATATGACACATGTCAGAACAAAACACCACCTTAAAACCTTTTTTGATCATAGCGCTAACAGATAATAAGTTTGCTGTTAATTTAGGTACATAATAAACATTACTTATAGTTTTTACAATACCGTTTTTTAAATTAACGACTACAGAGCCTTGACCAGCTGTGTACAACTTGTCTCCGTTCGCTATATTAACTTCTACGGACTTACTGTCACTAATAAAATCACTCATTATGCCTTTTTCTCCGCACATATGTTCTGTAGCACCGCTGTCAATGTACCACACTCCATGATTTATACTTGCTGACAGTGCAATTAATAAAGCCTTCGATTTATCCGTATTTGTCTTTTCGGCTTTCTTAGAACCGGACCTAGGACAATCTTTGATTAAATGCCCTATTTTCTTACATCTGTAACATCTTGGTTGTTTCTTAACAAACAAGGCGGAGGCAGCATCAGTTTTGTCACACCTTCGAATATTTTCTTGCAGCAATTTTGTTTTTACTTTTTCACTCGTAATCTTGACGTTAGAACTTTCAATCGCCATGATTAGTGGGTCGTAGTCAGCTGTTAGACCACTAAGCATTATCACCGCAACAAAATCATCATCCAGGGGCGAACCAATCTCATTCAGTTGTTGAGACAATTCCGTGATTTTGTTTATGTAAGTCTCCATATTTTCACTCTCGCTCAGTTTTGTCGCAAACAATGTTCTAAGGAGCCCTAACCTGCGACATAAACCGCTGTCTTCATAAGCCCTAGCGAGGCTATTCCAAGCTTCGTGCGCAGTCCTCGCGTTTCTGATGTGCGGGATCACAGTCGTGTGTACTGACAATGCAATTCGTGACATAGCTTTCTGCTGTTTTTTCATGTCATCGCAATCAGACTCCACACAATCCCACAAATCTTCTTGGATTAACAACATTTTCATTATAAACTTCCATGAACTGTAATTATCCATACCTTTCAGTTTGTCTACCGAAAGTAAATTCGAGGATGCTGACGAACCGGCCATCTTTTCGACCAATTTTATCTTTTGTAGAAATAAAAACTACTTTCTTCGCGTAAAATACTTTTGCTTTTCGTTTCTAGCGAACCGCGAGGGCCCATAACCTGAAGGAACGTGAATAAAAAGCAAAGATTTCAACACTATAGTTAGATGTATTCTCAAAACACAAAATACATGTTCACGCACGAGCTTTCAACAGGAAGAGAGTAAGGTGTCACAAACATATCATAAAGCATGACACCGATAAAGATTTTACAAACATAGACAATATTAACATAAGGTTACATTTCCAACAAATTTGGCACACATATACCTTAAAAGAAATCATGAAACACGTGTTTTTTATTTTTCCAAAACTACCCCCGGTGAGGGTGTTAAATGAGTTTATTTGGAAAAATTAAATATTCCATAACTGTTTAGTCCTTGGTCCGATTTCCTTCAAATTTGGTATAAATAAAGCTCAAAACAAATAATGAAATACGTGTTTTTTATTTTTTCAATTTTTTTTATTTTCTGCAAAGCCTGAGAAATTATTCTGAGGGTGATTTTCTTCAAAGTTGATATCATAACTCCTTCGTAATTTTGATCTAAATTACTTTTTATTTTGACACAATGACATGTTTGATAACTCAATGCTACGAATAGAATTCGAAATTTAAATTTCATTTCTTATAAGTACCTATGGTCTAAGAGCCGTAGTATTTTTAAGAAACGCCTATTGATTTATGGATATACCTATGGGCGCTTGACGATTTCAAAATGTTGCTTACACTTCTACACTACTGAACTAATTTTGTATGAAGATTGTTCGAGACCCGTAAAGGATAGTTTTATCCGACTGCGAAAAAAGGGATTAATGGTCTAGCGCGATAACCAACATCCGCGGGGAAAACTAGTATATCAATAAAAATAGGTCACAAGGTCTCTGGCTCAGTAGCAAATTTTCATGGCGTATCTTGGCGAGACGAGTCGTCGCCTGCGTGACCTAGAATTGATTTTGATTGTACCCAATGCTATTGTGTTTGTTTATTGTTTCAGATGGTAAGGTTATACGTACAGAATCGTAAATAAAAACAAATAAATTAATCTTAATATATATAAATCTCGTGTCACAATGTTTGTCCTCAATGGACTCCTAAACCACTTAACCGATTACAATAAAATTCGCACACCATGTGCAGTTCGATCCAACTTGAGAGATAGGATAGTTTAAATCTCAAATTATAGTCGCAATTTTAATTTATTGCTAATTATTTGTCTGTTATTATTTGACAGTCACAATTATCTGTTAACTCCAAATGATTCTAACAGATGTCGATACCTTTCGACTGGGTTGAGTAAGTAATCAATAGATGGCGCTGCTATGGTTATCACATTTTATGGAAATTGTTGAGTGGGCTGAAGCTACCCGGGCGAAGCTGGGACGGGCCGCTAGTTGATATATATTTTCTTTTTATTCTGGGACATTAACACACACTGTCATCTGATCCCAAGCTAAGCAGATGTTGTGTTATGAAAACCATTTAACTGATACCCTTTTTAAGCGTTAGTTACTACTTTCCTTTTGAAAATATATAATTTTAATTTAAATGTAAATATTTCCAAAGCTTGTGCAATGTCTATTATTTTTGTATCACTTACTTGAAAATAACTTCGTGATAGAATTGAAATAAAACTATTTTATAATGGATTTTATTCGCGTAAATTTGAGAAAATACTTCGTGATAACAGTTTAATAATATTTTAGTTAATTTATTACATATTCGTAAAACTTCATGTACTGTCAAAAAATAAACATTCAAACAACCGAAAACAGAACCTCACCCTTTTTTAAGGAGTCGGTTAGTAAAATATAAGTGCTAACACGTGCTTATTTTTAGGTGTAAGTGATACAAATAATGGAACTGGTCAATTTCTGAATAGTATATCCTTTCATCTAATTTAGGTGCACCTTAGATATATACTCTCCATCTTATCTAAACTCGTTGAGTGTCAAATTACGTTTAAATACAAACATTAATATTTTTTAAATTATTCTTTAATTCCGTATTACCTACCTATATGATAAAATTATGGTGAATACAAGGCATCCTAATTCCTCGGTTAATAGGCAGGTGCCTATTATGAAATGTAAAATACTTTAGGCTATCAGATATTTGAGACAGCTAAGTGTCTCCGTAGTGCTCATTAACTCTAGAAAACAATACCAAACTGAACAAAAGTGTGACAAAAGGCTCCAAAATAAATTAAAACAATCACGAAACGATTTAATCATATAACTGTAGGTAGTCTTGTATTTGCAGGATCGTAACTTTCATTAATACTTTTAGTGACTTTTTGACATAAACTCGCGAGTATTTTCTTCTACACCAATTTTCTTCCCGCGGCTTTCTGCGTTTATGTCGATTATGCGCCTTGACCAGTGACCTTCTGCAAAGCCGGATACAAACTATTACATGTCCTTTTCAAGTCCTAATCCAAGTGTTGGCTAAGTGCAAATTGATGGACCTCACATGACCTCGAATGTGTAGTTATACATTGCTAGTGGTAGTATTAAGCAATTAATTCAGAAATTTGTAAGCACTATCTAGAGTTATACCTGCGACCTATAATTCAACTCACTTATTGGTAATAATCTAAAATATCTTAAATTACTAAAACTTTTATAGATAATAATCTTGATAACAGTTGAGTTATATGAACAATCAATATAAAACGATCGCTGTTACACCATTCAATTTCCCGTAAAACCAATAAGAGCTTAACATTACAAAATGGAAATTGTATTCAGATGATTAAGACCCTCGGACAATATAATTTGATACGTATAATTGCGCATACATACGTTCATGTACCTTTCTATACACGCTTATATAAATAGGTTCCTTGATTAAGCGCGTTAATTAACCCTTTTCTTAAAAACTCCATTAATTTACTAAATCCGGTAAAGATTTATGAAAAAAAAATTCGTGTATTAGATACAATAATACCTTGCTCTGCAAAATCCCAGCACCCAGTTTTTCCCAATTATGGGAAAGTATATTTCCTAAGATCCCAACAGTTGACTTTTATTATTACTATGTACTCGTATGTATTCATATTATCTACGGTTTAGTGACTCCCTTCGAAGTCTTGTTAGAGTTCGACATCAATCATTTGGTGATTCAAACAAAGAACTGTCGCGTACATAACTTTTGCATTTCCATTTATTGTCAAGGGCTTGGAAAACGGGCGTCTAGCAATGCAACTTGCGAATTGTTCTTTTGTAATCTGTCAAACCAATGGAAATCGAATGTCGAGTTTCAGTAAAATGAAATATGTATATTATTATGTTATTTTTATATAATAATCTACTATCTAATTAAAATATTGTCCAATAATTTCATATCATATATTTGTCAAGCTAGATAAGCAATAAGCTTTCTTATTTCCTTCAAGCTGATTTTACAGACAATGAGTCAAATAATCTTCGATATTGCATCGCACCAGTACATAAACATATCATATTATTCACGATGTATAGTAGTGTCTTAGTGCGAGTATTTATCTACCAAGGATGTTTTATTAAAATGCACGGAATCTGGATTAGGTTACAGATAAGTATTATATATGCGCAATTTTTTTATGGATATAAGTATGTATGGATATACCTATATTCGTTACTCTTTCAGGCAAAAACTATTGTACGAATTTGGTTGAAAATAAGCACAGAGATAGATTATAGTATCTGGAATAGCACATGAGCTAATTACTATCATAATAATACGTCCGCGAAGCTAAAACCTATATAAAATGACTAGCTGCCCAGCTAGTAATATTATATCGGTTTTTGATACCATGCATAGCTGATACGAATTTCTTGGTTTAGTTTCGGTAGGTTACTCTTTTAAAATTTTTAGAGTATTATGTGTCGGCTTTGTGTGATTAAACAAAAAGTTGTCACAGGATAACTATATCCTAATGAACCATATAAAATATTAAAACCTTGTAGTTTCGGTTAATGTTACGGAGTTTCATAAAACCCGGACTATCTATTTAACATGTGTTTTGCACACAACTAGTTATACCCGAGCCTCTTAAATCTTTCGTGCGTGATTCTTTTTCTAAAGAAATTTTTACAGCTATTAGGGCACGTAAGGTGAAATTTTTCCCACACCACGTCTGATAATCAAGTTAGTACGTACATTCTGAACGGAATGACTTACATTGTATTTCGTTTCTTAACTATTTATCCTTAGTTAAGTCTGTAGGTATGTGGGTGGAATAAGAAGGTTTATTGAAGATTACGTGATCTCAAAACCAGAATAGCATTACTTACCGAATTACTTCTGTAAACTTTTTTCAACTTTGCGACATCCACTAAAGTAATTGCAAATAACTTATTTTCTTTTACCATAAGGGAGAAATACCAACTTGCCTACTTAATTTCGGTGACCAACTATATACATAAAAAATGTGGAGTGTTTGGTTTATTTAAAAATTTATTTGCCTGGTTGGTTCTGTTGTTCCATAAATACATATATGTTGTCACGGATTTTTGATAACATTTAGTTTTCTAAAAAGCACAGCAACATATTACATAACCATCGATTGCTCTGACCAAGTGCAGTTTAAACAGATATAAATCTATTCGCAGGCACATCGCCGCGCTGCTCCAAATGGGTGCAACATCAAATACAGAACTGACGCAGCAATGAATGTCGTGCATAAATTACATGCGCCGTCTGATATGTGGCATTGGGCTGGTAACACTAAGTAATGGCTTTTGTACGCAATATTCGTTGGCTAAGCTAATTAGTAATTTTGCTTCCTAATACTCAATGCTCGATATCGAATATATTATATCTGTCGATTCCAAAGACGAAAGTCTTCAACTAGAGTGCATCCTACCCGTTATGACATACGAAGCCGAAAGTGGACATTCGCGATAGGATTGGTCCACAAATTCAAAGTCGCTCAGCGTAGGTACTATGGAAAGGGCTATGCTCAGAGTATCTCTAATAATAATAATAATAAAGGTTGGTCATATCTACCGCAGATCTGACAACCGCTGTGGTAAACGAGTTATTGAGTGGAGACCACGAAATGGCAAACGTAACGTGAGACGCCCTCAGACTATTTGGAGTGACCATCTCGGAGGGCGGTCGGAAGATCTGGATGAGAAAAGCCGCGGGTCGTGCTCAGCTATAGGACAGGCCTAGGTCCAGCAGTGGACTTATTCTAGTCCACTGCTGGACCTAGGCTGATGTTGATGACCATTAGATAAAATCTAGTACGAATGTACTGTCAGGTATGTATAAAATTAAAGATATCTTTTTAATTTCTTAAAAAAATTTTACCCCCTAAAACATTTGATAGACACTTGGTAGAGCTCGCGGAGTATTAAAATATTACGTGCCGTCAGACAGTTACCAACATAAACACAAATTCCCAGAAACACGAGTTACTTTATCCAGGAGAGAAATTAATAATCTAAAAACGACGTCATGAGCTACAGTAAAAGGAATTGGATGTGAAAAGCCTTTCATAGCGTTTAATCAGGATCTTACTATTTTTTCGTGCATGTCGTGCTTGCCTATAAAAAGCATACTATACTTTTATGAAATTGTAGAAGTTATCATAGGAAAGTAGTATAATGTATCAGTATAAATTCGTGCTGGCGAGCAAACTAAATAAAATAAGAAAAATTACCTATAATTTTGTAATTTTCGTTTTATACCGAACAATATTTGAAGTAATTAGATAGTCAATATTATGCGCTTTACACTACATAATATGTTGAAAAGCCTTTTCTCGACTGCACTTTCACTATAGTTTTTAAACAAAGTCCCTTACTGCGTTTGCCTGTATGAATGTTCACGATAATTTTAAAAACATTGAATCTATTTTAATTCGGTTTTCAATAAAGGACAGAAAAATTGCAACTATCTTATCGATCCGAAACAAGCGAGGAAATGAAAACTAATTATGCGTGTGTCGTTGGTTCTTTACGATTTTATTATTTCTCTCTGCGTCAACTGAAACAAGTAAATTAAGTTTTTATTTACAGGACAGAAAGCATAGGCTTAATGATATGGTTGCTGAACAAGAAACGCTGTATTTTTTGGCATTTTATTTCATAGCCTTGAATATATACCTATTCGAGTTGGGTTTTTGCATGACTATAAAATAATGGTAGTTCTTATGGATTCAAAATATGTTTAGTTCATATTTAATATATTTCTTAGTTTCTTTACTCTATTTCGTTAACTCTCGATCAATAGTAATTTTTTAGAATATTTTTATTTTATTTTGAGTAACTCGGCTAAATAAGATTCAAAATAAGTAGCTATCTATCTGGTACCTGCCTACTAATTAAAATAAAGAGCAGACAGCAACTATTTTGAGGTTAAAAATTTATTAGAGATAAAATACAATTTACCTTCAAGTAAGGATTAGAAGTATTTATCTAGAGACGTAACTTACCGAAGCTTTCCATTTCTATTTTCTTAAAGGTACATAAATATTGACTTTCCATTATAGGTTAATAAGTTGGTCAATAAGCCCAGCATTATTAAGAAACTCGTAATTGAGACTAATTCAAAAAGTTTTTCCAGTCTCTCTGGATTTGCCTCTATTTACTTTGCTATTAAAGATACAAAGTTAGGTACATATTTCTCTTTCGAGACGGTTTCGATAAAATTAATGTTGCCTATATTTTCTTTGAACTTGTTTTTCTCTAGTTAACTTTACTTTCTTTTCATGCAGTTTCTTTACAGGTTTTAAATAAAATTACCAAAATTATTTCTTTAGTTAAGTTGATCGAGGTCTGACAGTTAATTGCAAATGACCACACATTCATAATTATCTATATCTGTTTTTCCTTGGACAATTGACGCAATAGTGCCTGCATATCTAGATGAATAGCATTCAGCTAGCAGCCAACTTCTTTGAGTGTAAAACTACCGGCAGCCGCCTGCAATGGTCTGGTCACAGAACCGATGTCCTATAATCTTAACACACTGTATCTGATATCTATTAATTTTCAAGTACCTAAGTAGGTACCTAAATAATCAAAACATTCACAAAAATACTTAATGTATGTGCCCGATTACGTGTCAGTAAAAGATTCGATACGATTACAAAGATTTAGATACGAAATTTGGAGAGGCAAATGGTTAACATAATGGTTGTTTAATAAATTTAATGGATACTCGGGGAAAGATAGGCGTTTACGGAGGCTTTGATAAATCGCCGATGAATCGCGTATATAAAGGTTTGCTTCGTCATGTTTTATAAACTTTGTGGACTTAGGACTGCGCAAAATATTGTTTTATATTTCCGTAAGTACAAGTTTATAACTGATGGAACATTATAATGCTTAATCTATTCATATAATTTGTATTGTATTTATATTTCTTCGGTCGTTTGATGTTAAGACATGTGAAAGCGTTTTAATTCAAAGGTCCGATATGTATAAATTTATATCTGTGTATAACCTACATTGGTATATCACAAACGTATTATTACGTATGTATAACACAAAATTCTTAGTATAAGCAATAATCGAAAATCGAAAATTAATCAAAAAGCTTAATTGCTACGATTACGAAATACATTTTGTGTAATAATTAGGCAATAATTACACGTGATTAAATATAAGCCACTTCTTATGGTAGGTAACCTAAGGGAATTTCTTAATAAACTTTATTAAAAGAAATTACTAAGTTTTTTTTTAAATAACCTACCGCACTGTTACCAAAGGCAGGTACGCAAATAAATTTAAGCGATTTGAAGGTCAGGAAGTGTTTCTATACCTATTAGCTTCCATGATTTGACTAAAACTTACACGGCAAGTAATAGAAATGCTTGACAAAACCTGAGTAAAATATAACACTTCCTTGGAAGTCGTGTTTAAAGACCTTATTGAATAAAAATATGGAAGGCACCAATGTTGGTATTTTGCAAAAATGTATCGTAGATTCACTGTATATTGATATTATATTGTTAACCTAATCCATAATGATGAAGTGTCTATTGATAGCTCGATGAGCACGAAATGGCATGTAAGTTGCTCGTATATCTTGTTTCGAATTGATAGATTTATATCTACTTACTAGTGCAGCTGTTTTCAACCTTATCTACCCATTCATGCATTGACATAGGTACCTTTTACAAATTCGTGACACCGTTACATGCCGAATGTTTGAAGATAGATATATTGTAAAAACACACAACTTTGTTGTGCACAAAGCTACCGACTTTTATGTCGACAAACATTTTGTATGAAAACTTTTTAAATGTTGGCTACAAGGCTATGGTAGTGGGACATTTTAATAGGTGCTTGTGACATAATAATGTATAGCGACACGATAATTGAGAACCGCTGCACTAGTGTGTATGTACATCAAACCACCATGTTTCTACTAACATTATTGCTCTAATGTTTCCCATCAATACTTAATGAAGTCTACGTCAAAGAGATTACAGAAGCCTTCTATATAATAAAATATTGTTATGAATATAATTTTTCAGTAATTATGAAATGGATAAAAATACCTCTCCTTAATAAATCAACTGACTGAAACATTGGCAAACATTTTTTGCGCAGTTAAATAACATTTTTGTTGTGAAAGAAGTTGAATTTCTAAAAATATGGTAAAATACCAGTAAACAAACCAATCTTGTCTACATAGCGGTCAGTTTGCATAATTTGTACCGCGGCGGAATATAATGGGCAATGTGGGCAGTGAAGGCACACAATAGGTAGCTTATTTAGTGCCTTGTGTTTGCACACTAAACTAACAATGAACAAACGGATGACTTGGTATCGCTAAACCTTGTGAAATATGAGTATGTGTTAATATAGATATAGTAAAAAGTGGAACACACACAGCCATAAAAGTTTTTGGCATTTTTTTGCTCCCTCAGAGACAACCGTTTGTATATTTTTAGTTCATCCATTTGTTCAGATCTATATGTATTCTTTTATGTACCTAATTATATTATTGACACCTTGTGTAGAGAGCTTATTTAAACTTGACTGTGCATAAACAGGTAGAGATTAAATTGAACTCAATTCTGGACATCTACGATTGCCAAATTATTTTTATTCTGAAATCGGCTTGCACTTGACTGCAACTTGCCTGATATTATGATATGATGTAGTCTGTCCAATATAGGTTCACTTGTGACTACGAATAATTTTGGTATGAAGGCAGTAAAATGAGGCTCAAAACCATCGAGGACCATCAATTCCGACCCACATTCTTAAATGTTGTCACCAGACATCGTACCGGAACACGGCAAGGCCTATTGGCGTTGCAACTTTGTCTGGTAGGTCACTAACCACGGCCGAAGCCTACCACGAGTTTATTGTCGCCTGATTTGCACCACCTAGGGACTGCGTGTGTGGATTCAGATAAAATGTTTTTAGACTTAAGTAAGGCATTCGATCTGGTCGACCATACTAGACATACCTATAGAAAAAATAGATAGATATGGTATTATAGGTCTAGTCAAAGAATGGTTTCAATCGTACTTGTATAATCAAAAACAGATAACAAGTATAAAAAAATTCAATCAACTCACCAATAGTGTAGAGCATTTCGATTTAGAACCAGGACATAATGATCGTGGTATACCACAAGGTAGCAAATTGGGACCTTTATTGTTCTTTCTTTATATAAATGACCTAAATCCAAAAGCATCAATTTTTTCTTTTTGCTGATGACACTACAGTAATTATAAAATGTGATACCTAAAATAATTTACTAAACGAAATAATAAAGTGCCTAGACATTAATAGCTTAAAAATAAACATCACTAAAACTAACTCACTACATTTTGAAATATGTAAAATTAATACTGTACATTTCAATGTTACTAATAACTTTCGTAGCAATATAGGTCATTAACATAGTGGGTTGCCTGAACCTTTCTCGGAAGGTACTGGTAAACTATTAGTTAAACTTAGTCATAAGGACAGACTAATTCCTTTTGTTATCATTTACGTAGTTTTGTAATACTTACGGGGTGGCATTTTTACTGAAGGGAAAAAACTCCTTAATAAAGAAAAAAAATGAATGTTACATAAAAAAATTCAAAGTTAACCAGGGACATGTTTCAACATATCTAGGGGTAACATTGGGGTAAAATATCTAGGGGTAACAGGGGTAACATGATGAAATTATTTGTAGCAAAATAAATAAATTCGTGTTCGCTTTGAGAAAAATAACAAATGTTACATCTAGAAACACCTTGAGTATCATGCCTACGTGTGCTCATGATTCGGTACGGTATCGTAGTATGGGAAAACTCTACCACTAAAGACAGAATTTTGTTGCTCAAAAAAAGTGCACCCGTACAATTTTCAACATGGAGTGGTCCAAATTATGGAGGCCTGTATTTGAATCCCATAACCTTTTAACCTGCGCTGCATTTATATCTACAAAGTTGTTAAGTTTGTGAAGTCTCATACTACGCTTTTTTAACCAAAGGACAACACTAACAAGAGAAAAGCTACGTATTTAACTTATGAAAGGCCGTTTCCCAGGTTAGAAACATTTCGAAAAAATTGTGCATATATAGCTTCTTTAATTTATAATTCTTTTCCGAAATCAATTACTGAACTTTCGTTTATAAAAAAATGTTTCGAATTGCGAAAGTGATTGTAGCAAGAATGTTTTTATTTAATTAACGAATTTTTAAGCAAATATTCATGTAAATTTTATGCTCTTAATCATCAAAGTGCCTTTTATGTTGGCAAAAATAAATTGCATTGTAGGAACCAAAAGCACTTAATTTTTTTTTTAAATATAGTAAGAATTAACCATATAAGTATAAATAATTTTATTAATAATAAAGTTTGCATGCCGTTGCTGTAACGGCGGCGTGGAACTCTGTTTAACGCATGTTATATCTTTTGTTAACCTATCATGTTTCTACCAAATAAACATTATCTCATCTTATCTAAAAGTTGCACTTCCACGGACGATGATGACTCAGCCAATGTCGATTGTGTAGTTTATTTATTTGTGTGATAAGCAGTTGCATATTGGTATTTATGGGTGCGCTATTGCAGTCACGTCTATATTCCCCTTAACTATCAATTATGTTTCGCTATCGATCACATACGCCAACAAACTTTGTCAATTAGAAGGCTCTTTTATACAGCTTTGTTCCAGTAACTAGGTTAGTTGCCAACAGTAAAAGAAATGGGAACACAGTATAACGAGATTCTCCTGTAGAGGGTTTTCCTTGTCTATCGTTTTCCGTTTACACACGTTATTATTAAGTAGCTGATATTGATAAGGTGACTCGAATGTAATTATTTGATACATTTTAATAGAAGATTTTATTTTACTTCATGTGTGTGGGTCTTTCTACCCGCTCAATTTTGGTATACTTTTGATGGCATCGTAATAAAGAACTTCATGGAGTCAGTTTAATGATGGAAACGAAATATAGCCTGGGTAAAAACCAAGACTACACAATAAATTTGGTCTCATTTGCTTGGTTTTGTAGAAGACGCTGGTGCTACATACAACCTTAATTTTAGTTTTAAGAATTTAGTTTTAAAAGTAATTTACTTTTTGTGACTTCTAATTAAACGCATTCGTCTTCTAATCAAACTCACTTAGTAGATATAACGCGCCCGAGATATAAAAAAAATACAAGTGTTACTTAGTTTGCTGATATAAGTTCATAGCTAGTTAAGAATAACCATTACCACGTCCCTGGACACAATCTGCGTCCACACTCATCAATTCCAATAGGAAGTGTATTAAAGTTTAATTATAAAACTTATACGAGGAATGTAAGTGTAATTTGAAAAGTTAGTTATTTAATACCCTCGGGATAACCCACGTTGCGGTCACGCGTGACTAACTGTAGAGACAAGTAGTTGTTGCTTACCTGTTTGATATTAAAAATATTAAAAATATAGACAAAAATATTTGAAAGTAGTTAACGGTCAATCGAAAACAAGGAAATAGGTACCTAATTTAAATTCCAAAGCCAAAACAATTCCAAGGTACCTATTTTAGATCAAGACGTACGCCTCAGTATTAAGAAAGTGAAATTGGCGACAATATTAACAAAAACGTGTTTAACGCTTTCAAGGAGTGATGTATAAAATTATCTAGTATAAACACTAAACTATTACTAACGTCATTTGTAACATGCCCGTCTATCTACGTTTCCGCGTCAAATGCTTTAACACACTATGTACGTCCGAGCTATGGATGGCAGCAGGCGTTTCAGTGAGGCCAGGAAACTTCTAGATTATGATAATATAGTTACTAGTTATGTAGGCAGTTAGAGTGAAAGATTTCTTGCTTTATTTACCTATTACTAATTAAATAACTCTGACTAATCTATACCTCGTTGATCAAGATCTCTGAAACTGATAAATAAATAAATTCGATGAATCTCAATGTAATTCGAAAAGATTCTAACCTACTTAGGTACCTATACCAAGTTTACGTTCTTTCCTACTAATTTTGTAAATACGAAAGTTTGTTCCACATTATTTTTAATTTACACGCACTATTTACCTACCCAGTTTAAATAAAGGATTGACATGACCGGTAGTTACTTTCCTAAGCCGATTATAGTGGGTAGGGTAGGCATATAATATGAGCTAGGGAACTTGGGTTGATCTAAAGAGCATTAGTAATTAATAAAAGTAAAATGCTAAGGTACTGTCAGAAATATGGCAGCAATAAATTATTATTTACAGTAAATGACTTAAACAGACTTATTTTTGTAGCTGATAGCTATTTTCTTGTTGGCCTCTTCTAAAGCGAGCCATGACATTGAACGTTTTTTTTTCAGCCCTTACTAACCACCTTGCAGAGATCGTCACATCACCTTATGTTAGGGAATATTATGCTACGTTTGCCAATCTGTGGCATTTTTTGGTAGTTTCTTTTTTTTATTTGGGTGTTCATTGCAACGTTTAAGGCTACAGTAAGTACTGTTTGTGAAGTCAGTGTGTATAAATTTTCACGCAGGACACTAACTGCCGCATGCCAGACAAAGTTGTATGGTATTTTACTTTCGTACGTTATATCATAGCAAGGTACTTTATAGTAAAATGAACAAATTTTTAAACTGAAAACCGTTTCGTTATTTTGTAAACTGAGTAAATATGAAGTTAAAAACTACAAGACATACAATTAGGTAGGTATTATACTCTATAGGTAGGTATGTTAGATTTTATTTATCTTATTATGTAATTCTTGTTAGTATAAAATATAACGTGACGCGCTACGTGGTGTGATCTATTACAAACATCTTTATGTATTATACATCTAAAAGTATCTTTTCATGCCGCAAGTCGTGGGGTTGGTTTCCCTCCCAAGGCAGACAATCAGTTATCTGGTTTCCATAACACAAGCTCTGATTAGTTTAGGATTAGTTGACCGTGGGTAACTGTCCCAAAATATTATTAAAAAATAACTACTTTGTAAATAACAAGAATCTCGGAAATTACTCCAGCGAATACGGTGAAATTTTGTAAGGACCTGTAGAAGCATTTGTTAGTGTATTAAACCGTTATATTCAATTTTTAAGTAGCTTTAGAATGTACCTAGCACAAATTATATAAATGGAAACATATTTACAAAAATTTAATTTGCTTGTTTTATGGCCACTATTTTAAGCTACAAGCAGAACATCAGTTTCATGGATTATGATTTAATTCTAGTTTACCACAGAATACCAGAATGGTGAGACTAACATTGTTTAATTACAAGCCAGTTGCCCGATGCCTTCATATTTAATTCTAGTTCGAGCCAGAATCTAGCTCTAATATATTTAGAATCTATTTGAAACTAAAATGCATGAGGTTAATAATATCTACCTATATAAAGGTGAATATCAGTGATCTTATTTATAAAACAAAACTACACCACGAAACATTAAGAAATTTATTTGTAACTCAAAAGCTTGGGTTGTTTTACATAATCTCTGATATTTGGCCGGTCCCAATCAATAGAAGAATAGAAACATCAAAACACAAGATAAACAATCAGATAAAAGATCGGTTAAGCTGAAGCTAAAAAAAATCACACACACACGGTAGTCAACCGCCACGGAACAGGACAAAAAGACTACCAACGACGGTTATTGCATAAATATGCATTCCATCGCGGTTAACAAGCAATAACTTACTGCGAAATAACTATTTGTTGGAGAAAACGGCTGTCATTTATTTTTGTAATACCTACCCATTGGGTAAAAGCATAGAATCTTTATAATGTAAATAGGTAGCTGTTAAGCAAAATATCATGTATCTTGAACAACACGCAGCCATTGTGCTTTGTTGAAAGAAGGGTGTACAAAGATCTGAAAACTTTAGTCTCCTTTAGTTTTTCAACTTCCTGTTCCTATGCGACACGACTTTTCTACTAAGAAAGGAAGTAGTTCTTCACTTAAATAACTTAAGTAACTTTAAAGTTAAGAAAACTGCTCTGAATTTAATACACTTATTTTTATTTTTCCGTTTTTGGTTAGTGTCAACTTTTGAAGACGATGCGACAGGTTTGAGGTAAAAGTTATTTTATAAGAGAGTAACAGAAAAATGCCCGCATTTTGGTTTAGGAAAGTAAATTAAACTTTGCACAGATTTTTATTACAGCTAGGAAAAAACTACATGTTAAAAGCCTGAGTGTACTTAACAATAAACTCAGACAGTCTAAAAATGAATATCCCTGGAGATTATTATTAAATCTACGTGTTATTCTATTAATTATGTGATTGAGAATTAGACATTTCACATGCCATTTACATTTCACAGACATGTAATAAGTAGCTGACAAAAATCTTAAATTAAACTTGAAGCTATTCGAGTCTTGACTTTTTTGTGTGAAATTACCAGTCTAGTGTACTTTCGAAATCCTGACTGAACAACTCACGATGCGATGACGTCTCTATCTAAATATAATTTTCACCAGTTGGATAGCTAAACTTTTCTTTAAAGAAAATATTTAAACAATAGGTATTGCGTGATCGATTTGCTTTTCTTTCGTTACTTACTCAATAACTTTTTGGTTCCAACAAAGCCTTTCAAATAAACGTAGGTAACTCTCAATACTCGAATACTTAAAAGTGCAAAAGTTTCTTTTGAAATAGGTACCTACCTACCTACTTTGAAGTACCGTCTGTCCTGAAAAGTTAAATATTAAGGAGCTGCGAGTTCTTTTCTTAGTGATGCCATGAAAAACATAGGCCTTTAAATTCTGCCCAGGCTGTACTATAAATAGGTACAGCTAAGTCAGCTCCTTGTAATATTATAAACTTTTTTTTTACATTTGGAGTGTACATAACACGGAATTAACGAGAAGAAAGGGAAGATCGAGAAGAACGTAGACCGAATGTATGTGCAGTACAAAGAACTCGTAGAGCTGGCCCCAGATCGACTGGTTTAGTTAAATTGCAATGCCGCCGCCGCGCCAACCAGAGACAGGTACCTACCTAGTTTTAAGTGGAGATAAATTAAGCTGGGATTGTGAAGGCCAAATCGAGGTGCCGTCATCAAATAAAGAATCTATGAGGATTTCTTTTGTAACTACCAGTAGCGGAAACCAAGACAATTTCAAACTATCTTCTTCGAGCTTGCAGATCTTGTGACATGTGATTTTAAAATGTGTCATTTTGTCTTTCTATTTTAAACGAGAGGTAGCTTGTTATTTTTGCAAGCAACTGCTATATTGGTACTCGTGAAGAGTCGTCAGACTACACCGCTAACAAGCACTACAGCGTTCTAAAACATCAATGTAAAATGAAAACTAAAAATCATCGTTATCATTTTCATAGGATGGTTCGTCTAACACTTACCTATTTCCAATCCTAGCTAAGTCTATCATCGGAAATAGATAAGTGTTAGACAAACCTACCTATGAAAATACCTATGTAAACTTGAACTTGCCCTTGAATATTGTGGGACATAGTGAGAAGAGCGTTTCACCTATCAGTAAGGATTCTTGTAGTGTGTCTCTTAAAATTAGCTAGTGAATCATTGCCCCGTGACGTGCAAATTATCAGGAAGGCCAATTCCAGCAGGCAGACTATCTTAACTACTTAACCTTGATGGCGACAAGGACTAAATACAAAATAACTTTGTACCACAGATCAAAAAATTCATTTCATTGTCAAATGCCAATATCAAAGAACTCTTGTTTTATTTTTTTATCATCATCATTAAAATAAATACAAAGTCAAGTAATTTTGAACTTGGAACCTCTACTTATAAATCGAATAAAATATGTATAAATTGAACCAGGAATACCTCATCCTATTTTCACACAAAGCAAACACCAGACGTGTTTACTTTAACGAACAAGGCTGTAACCAACCAATACTCGTGTATTTTTGAAGACTTGTTTTCAAAAAGTATCCTAGCTACCTACCCACCTAATACACATAAATTATTCTATGAATTTTATATAGAAAATAAATAAACACTCAATCGTCTAGGGAAACGGTGGATATAGGATACTGTTGTTATTTTCTCTCATTCAATACTTATTTTCATGTTTCCAATTAATCATGACGTGAAATCAATAAAGGATTTAGATATTTCTGTTTTACAAGTTTGACTCAAGAACTCGCGATTAAAATGCTTACTATATAAATTCAATTCTGATATGAATCTTGGTTACCAAGGTAACTAAAGATAGGAAATCAATATAATGTAGAGCTACAGAGAGACTGTTTGTTTTGCCAATATAAGCTGACAATTAAGACAATTATGAATATTATTCTCTGTCTATAGACGGTATATTTCGTTGACACGATTTTAGTTTCTCCCCTAACAAGGAAGCTATGGGTTAATTAAATTTCTTGCTTAACAACTAAAGTATCTCTCATAATAGCTATTTAGGGACTAATGCCCTTACATCCTTTCGATTTACATACTTAAAGGTACCTAAGTTATCTCAGGAAATGGAAATCCAGTTGAGATAAATCCGTTTTTAAACTAAAATAATAATAATAAAAAAAATCTTGAAATTGCTTTGTATGGATATATAAGATTTATGAAATCATCCTATTATCAAACTGATTGTAAAAACTGTACTGTAATCCGTTGCGTGGTTCAGGAGGAACGGAGATACAGGCAGAGGCATGGAAAACTACTGTTTTGTAGTAAATACTTTGTAAAGATCAGTAGGCAGGCAATTATGACATAATTCAAATATTAAATTTGATTTTCTCAGATCAGTGAACATTTAGATCAATATGAAAATATTAACGTAACATTACAGGACCTCCTGCTGCGTTTAAGAACTCGGTTACAAAACAAAGTCAAAGGAACATTAATTTAGAAACACTTGTAAAAATGTCTCCTCTTGTAATGAATGTTACAAATTAATCATATTTTAATAAAAATTCAGCATGTATTGCTAAGAAGAGAGTGCACGTACTTCATAAATAATAGACAAAGCCGTGCGTAATGAGAACAAGTGTGCTGAATGCTAAAATAGGTTCTTTTGTTTTGTACGACATTGCGATGGGTGGGTGTTGGAGACGTTGCGGTCTATGCAAAACATACGAGACTGAAAATAAATATACTGAAAAGGGCTATGCTTAAACAATATAAAATCCGTTTTACTTACGTACCTAAAATATGTAGGTATACAAACGATGTAAATCTAAGAAAATAATACGATGATTGCGTCGATGAGATAAGATATTTAATTGGTATTTACCTACATAAATGTTTAAGTGGTGTTCCAATGTATAGAGTTACCGCCACACCAGCGCGGTCTGCTATAGTCAAATGGTGAGCATATTTGCTAAATAATCGCGATATTTATGGTCGAATACCGATACAAGCACAAATAGATGCTTCTAATAAGTACCTATACTTAATAAATCTTAATTGGGATTGTGTCCGGCGAAACTCATCTCTCCTACACTTTCTGGTCATACAGGTGAGAACGCTATTTTTAAACTTGGAAAATTATAGTACGTACTTAAGCTTTGTCTTTGTGTGTGTAAAATAAGAAAGTGTCAATACAATAGGTACCCAAAATTTTCAAGATTACCTCTGATCTATAGATTTGGGCATTACCTTTTGTGACACGAAGTTATTCCTTACCTAGGTACCCTTTTCAATTGCAAATTGAAGGAAAGTGTCATCCAAACAGACAGTGTTTTCTAGATTTCTATTAGATAAAACATATTGAACGGAATCGGTCGTCAGTAACCGACCTTTCTCTATTTTTATTCAATTTTTTCTTGTTTCGCGCTAAATTCTACTAAGTCTAGTCTTAGCTAGGAACAACTATAAATATTCGAATTCATTATAATTTAGATGTAAAGATGTATCTAACGGCGTAAATTTTGAGAATTATAATTTGTTTAGTCATTTTTTTAATCGTTGGCAAATTATTTGGTTGTTCTTATCGTATTTTTTATTCGATTTCACATAAGTTTTTAGTAAGAACTAGTAACACCGAATGGAGTTGCACTTGTCATGGCGGACGAACGTGATGTCCACTCAGTCATTCATTAGGTAACTGATTGATAGCGATTGCCCATGGTGGTCATTTGCAAACCCATTGGCTCTAAATCGTTAATTATTATTGTAATCTTTGATTATTAAAGTAATTTAAGTGTCTGTATAGTTAGAATAGTGGAAAGTTAACGCTACCGTTGAATTATTTTTGATATTTCCTGGAGTCTGACGGCCTCCTTGGATTCCCGTACTAGCGTTACCAAACCAGCCATTAGATGCGACAGCCCGGCTTCCTGATGTCCCAATGCACTTATTATTCAATGATCCTCATATTCATTAAAGTTTGGTAATTAGAATTTCCTAATGCCCAAATTCTAAGTGTGAAGCGTTGAAGATTAATAATGTTCAAAGCGCATAAGCCGTCCAGATTTCAACCACAAAACTTTTAGAGGCATGAGCATAGGCCATTAAATTTGGCCTTTATTAAGATTTATCTATAATTAAAATCACTATTAAAGTAAATAGTAATAATTGAATCATTTTTGCCCCTTTTTAAAGAAAATGAACTACTCAGAATCCATTCTTAAAGTTTTCTTTAGATAAAAGTGAAATAAATCATTCAAAATTTACATAATCTATGAGAGATACTTAGCCCCTGTTTATTCTCAACTGGGATCACGATCTTGTTAACTTTCATTCATAATGATGCTACTTTACATTATGCATTAACATGACCCTGCCTCTCATGCCAAACAATACCGAGGTAATATTCGTCGTTTATGAGTTGAACATGAAATTCTGTAACAAAAAACAGGTGTGTTTACATTAAACATTAGGTTAGGAGTTGGCGAATTCGGGCCTGAGACGGCTTGGTCTCTTGTTAATAGGTAATAAAAGTACCTATAGAATGTTTACTTAGGTATATTAGAAAAATAGAGGTAATTTTATTTGTACAATAGAGGCGAAGAGTGTATAGGGACAGGGTGAACCAGAAAGCATATCTTAATATATATATATTTCTTGTGTGCGTGTGTATGTGACTGAACTCCTCCTAAACGACTGGACCGATTTTGATGAAATTTTTTGTGTGTGTTCAAGGGGATCTGGGAATGGTTTAGATTCACAATTTTGTCCGCTGGCGGTACGAAGTTCGCTGGGGCAGCTAGTATCTTATATACTTTAAAACTACGCGTTGCATTATTAATATTTATATTTATTGTAACGGGCAATTAAGGCGCTCACCTTTAATTTGGCTTTTCGTTTCAACGGTATTGTGTGCAATAGTGTTGACACGTTTGAATTTTAATAAGACAATTATAAAATAAAATAAGAAAAATAAATATTTTCATCAATTTATTTTCTTTGATAACCCTAACTTTGATGAGGCCCCCAATAGTTAATAATTTGTCACATATGTAAGAGAGTTGAGAAAAACAGTTGATTAGGGTTGCGTGACGCGAAATTTTTGTAAACTCCGTGCATCACTATTTGTTTCAAAATATGTTGCAAATAAATTTTTGACGTCACTTAATCTTTAGTCACCTGAAGAATGTCTGGTTTCAAGTATGGTATAACTTTTACAGTATAGGTTGTACACCTACCGTCACAATTCTCAAACGAACTAATAATTACTTTCGTATGTAAGTATTACTGATCAAAAATCATTGTAAAAAATACTGGTATGAAACGTTCTTTGTGTTTGTAATATTTTCGTTGTTGTTTTCTCTCAACATTATATTATAATACACTTAAGTGTAATAGTATTTACCTTACTATAGTATGGCATGTATACGGTATGTAAGCATTTAATTCGAAAAAATAAATTAATTTAAACTGTTAAAATGACATATTGAGAGCATTTAGCGACAGATGTCATACCTGTAACAGTTACAATAACATATTGAATATGAAACATAGATTTCTTTCTACCTATAAAAAGACTGAAACGTCGAGATATAATTCGTGTAAATCTAAGAAAAAACAATACCTAATATAATTTGGATAAGTAGTCACAGTGACTGACTATGTTACAGCGAAAAAATATACTTGTTACAGTCATTAAATATACAGTCATTGTAATTGTTACCGTTCAGAGTAGTCTAAACTAGTATTACCCATCGCTAATGTATAATGCTACCACACAGTCACTTAAGTGCTATGTAATTGAACTAAAGCTTAAACCTACATGCTTCAGCCTCTGTACTGATATAATAAAGGTATCCTTTCATATGTTACACGAGTTATTACCTACCTATAAAGGATACCTAGGGTTCACATACTTAATCTATGGAATTTTTCTTTCGCAAAAACTTTACACTACAGCAACTTGGAGTATTTGTAAATCAACAGCAATTGTCTTGTCTCCTGTTACCTACTCGTACATATGTACGAAACTTAAATGACTTAGCACTCGTTTTCACAGTGGTCTGTCAGTATTCATTCACCTTTTTGTTTCTAGTTTGTGCTGCTGTTCAGCACCGGATGGAAATGCAATTTATTTTTGTGAAATAAATTGTATTTTTAAACTACTTAGGTAGGGATAGCCTAAGTGTATACTTAAAACATAAGTAATAATATCGTTATTTTGAGCCTAATTGTGCACACAATTATCAAAACGGCCTCACAGATTCTAAAGCGATACCAATACATATTTTAAGGGATAAACATTAAAACTTTTTTGAAACGTCGGGCCATAAAATCTTATTTAAACTGCAATAAAATCCTTACTAATATAATATTATAAATGCGAAAGTAACTTTGTCTGTCTGTCTGTCGCACTTTCACGCCAAAACTACTTAACCGATGAAATTGATGAATGAAATTAGTTTATTGAGATAGTTTGGGACCCTGGAAAGGACATAACACAACATGATAATTTTTATCTAACTGAGCAAAAAGAGACACAACCGACATTAGCGACATACGTACCTACATACACGCGGTTGGAAAGCTAATCCGTTATAAAGTAGTTTTATTTCAATCAACAACCTTTCACCAATTTTTAAAGATTCTTTAATTTTTAACATTTTATCCAATCAATCCCCAAACATTCAAATAATTGAAGTAACATTTATTAGACTAATATACCTACCTCAAAGATTAACATCTGGTATATTAATTTAATCTAGCTAAAAAAATTAAATATTATAAAGAATTCTTTAATTTACAAAGACAAACCTTTTGCTTAACAAAAGAATAGCAACAACAATTCGAGCCAAACAGCAGAATTACATTCGTCACCGCTTCACAGCGTTTAGTATTTAAACAGAAGTTGTTGGAGAGCTCTGAATTCCAGTTTTATTATTAAACCGGGAACATTTTAGCTAGAGAATGGATAGGAAGGGTGGCATTTGTGAAGCATGAGCTGTCGGTTGTAGATTTATTGAGCGTCGAGCCCACAGTTTGCTTCGACTATGACGTGACATTTGATATCTGGAACCGACTAAGAACGGGTATGTTTTTATTCTATAACTAGCTTTTCGCTCCGTCTTCGAGCGCGAGAACAACATTTGATATTGTGACCAACAGTGGGTTAAAAGTAGCCTATATAGGCTAAGTATATACTTTCTCAATAAAAAGCCTATCTAAAAGTGCAAGACTTTTTTAAATCGGACCCTTGGTTCCGGGGATTAACGCATTCAACCAAACAAACAATCCCAACAACATTTTATAATATGTAGGCCAATTCAGTTGTCTTGTTTAGAATCTCTTTGAGAATTTTGCGAACTTCTATGTTTTCCTATTCTACCAACCTGAAAAAGAAAAAGCTTATTTATCGAATTTCTTTTAATATTTGTTTTGGTATTGATAACCCAATTAAAATCATTTATGGACGGTTTGGTAAAAAATGTTTGATTTTTTAAATAGATTTGAAGAATTTTTTTTAAATAAAGAAATTCAATAATAAATTCAAATTTCCTTTATCATAACAGCTTAAAGCAAAAATAATAATAAATTTATTGCATTAAAAAGATAACATTGCACTGCATACATTTGGTACATTACATAGATACATCTGCATATATTATATTTTGTGATTACTTCCACCTACTTTATTTTATCTTTTTTCAACTGTGGGTACCCATGTCATTCTTCAGAAATGACAATATCTGATAAAGAAAAAAACTATTTCTTTCCCTTAATGTTATCTATATTGGCTATACACGAATAGTGTTGGACAGGTAACACGCTTATCTTCACGGAACCATACTCGTACACGTCGGGCTGTGTCGGACTGACAAACCGATAGGATGTTCTATCCGTGGCGATAACCACTGAAAAATGATAACTGATTTGTCGGATGATTAGTATTTGATGTATTAGTATTTTTAACTCTTTTAAGGGGCAATGTATACCTACAAAATAATGTAACTCTTTAGTAGTTATCTAAATGGCGTGTATAATTTTACTTATGAGTATAAACGTGACTGCGTTTTTCTTTGTAGAAATTATGCAAATTACCTACGGACTGGTTCAAAATTGGTCGTGAAAAGATTTCGGCGTTTTTCTTATTGCTTAATTATACAGTAAAATCGATTTGGAATCATTAGAGTTAAGCCAAGATTACGTTTGTCACAGCTGCCCGATACCACATTGAAGGAAATTATTGCGCATATAGAATAAGTCTGTGAATAACGAAATCGTTCACTTAATAAGCCGAAATGGTTTCACCGACAAAGCAATTAAGCTTAAAGTGGAGAAGGAATAAGACTTTAATAATGCTGATTTGGCAGTTCTAGGTACTCGGTATTTGAAAAGACGATTAATATTATTCTACCTTTAAGGTAATTTTCTTTAAATATTCAGTACCTATATAATTTTAAAGATTTTAAATGAACACATTTAGGTACTACTGAAATAACGAGGTACTTTTTATTGTGTTAACATTGTATTACGAAAGTTCTTTATTTCAGTGCTGAAACAGGCGAGCCTAATGAAGTGCAAAATACGGTCACATGACAATCACTTACGTTTCCCTCGTTAAACAACGTGGAGCTTAACAATCATTGTGTTGTGTTACATACTAACACAACCGAAGACATATAATTTCAAGAATGGATCTATAAATTAATTTAAATACATTTTATAAAGGCACAAAGTTATCAGATAAACCTACACTAATTTTGGTCTTCTCAATAGTTTATATTAACTGATTGGTTAAGCGCAGCTGACGTAACGTTACGTTATACTACTTTTAGTCGACGTAAAGAGGCAGGTTTGCAGAGTTTAATTATGGATTGCCTGTATATAACTAAAATAGGGCCACTGTAAAAGCTTTTAAACATAACAAAAATAAATGGCAATAATCAATCAAAAGAATGTCTTTTAAAGTCACACCTAACACGAGTACAAACAAAAATAAAGTTCTGAATGGGCAGCACTTAGAAGTGACCTTACAGGTCAAATAGTTAAGTGAATAGACTATGATGGATAACCACCGACAGTACGGAAACTAAGCAAAAAATATATCGCTTTATAGTTGCTATGACTTGTTGGCAAGACTCCTTTTTTAGAAAACTATATAGAAATATATTTTGACACATACTATTTTCACACAGCATAATTGTCCTGAAAGATTGAATAAGTATTAAAGTGATTTGACAGATAACTAGAGTAATCAGGGCTAAAGTGACAATGAGCCGACCGCAGACCCGACTATCGTTGGGGTAAATGAGTTCTTGAGTGAAGACTACGAATCGGAAAACAGCGTGGGAACTGTAGGACGTCCTCATACCTACTAGGTGGAGTGCTTGGCAAGACTTGTGTAGGTACTCAGTGGCATTCTCTATTATGACCTCTATCGAGATGTATGCTAAAATAGCCTCTTGACATTAGTAATATGTAGGTATATCATATAGATATCACAATGCGGTTGGAACACCAATTTAAAGTCGCTCAGCGAGCTATGGAGCGCGCTATGCTTGGCGTTTCTTTAAAAGGATAAAATCCGCAAGGAGTTTATACGACAAATAATAAAAGTTATCGACATAGCGCAAAGGATTAGCAAGCTGAAGTGGCAGTGGGCTGGCCATATCTGTCGAAGAACTGATAACTGCTGGGGAAGCGAGTTCTTGAATGGAAACCACGTCTTGACCAACGTAGTGTAGGACTACGTAGCTAGGTGGAGTTACGATCTGCGAAAGATAGCTGGCAGTGGCTAGATGCAACCAGCCGAAGCCGAAGGTGAAATGGCGCTTATTGGGAGAGGTCTATGTCCAGCAGAGGACTGTAATAGGCCGATGATGATGATGATGATGATAATAATAATGATATACAAGTATCTGAAGGTTCCTATGTATTACAGGAGCATCATTTCCAGAGAATTTATAAAGATTTGTAGGGTTGTGCATTATCGTTTCGTACTTTGTATGGTTTCACATTCGGTGCATTGCAACGCGTCGGTGCACTTAAACGCAGGCAGAGCACATTATGACTGTTAACTGATTATTGCCGCTTTGACTTAACGACTGTATTTCTATTTCTATATAGTTATCCAATATGATTATTGTGACGATAGTGATGTATGTACCTACAACTGCCTCGTTAGACGAAATAAAAACTTGTTTACTTAATAACCTACAGGTCTGGTTCGGATCTAGCAAACATACGTTTCTAATATTTCTACACATTAAGAAAAATCTTAAGAACTGGTCGAAGTTAAAATTGTGCTCTCCTTCTACTACGTATGGGACCTAAACACTGACCTTCTTATTCATAAACGTCTTGATTAGCTAACACAGGTTCATAATTAATTTGTCTTTGTTTGTCCTTTTTGTCATTTATACTAGTAAGAAAGAGACACTATACATTTCAAGAAAAGAGCTTTATAAGTAATCGTAATTTTGTAGGTATCACGTAAAAAATATCACCATGTATAGGTACGCGTATCGATCTCAAATTATAGGTACTTAAAAATAATTAGCATTAGAAAATTAAGCGTAGGTATAAATATATGCTTATTATATTACCGTAATCGTTTAGACCTAAAACTTTAGATGGGTAATTTTAAATAATGAAAAAAGTTTTCGACAACATTTCAAATACGAATTTATGCTAGTAATATTGAAAGTTTCTAAAATACGACACGAGTGTACACTTCAATATTCACTGTGTATTTTAAATCATAGACGAACGACGTAATATTGAAGGCGCACCTGTCGTTCTTGCTCGATTTAATAACGCGATTTGATGTAGAAACCTACTATGACATCGTATATTTTACGCCTATTTAGGTACTATTTGATATTACGGCCGAAATACATCTTTTTCTAATTAGTGCTTTTAGGCCTTTCGTAACTATTATTATAGTCTCGAGTACCTACCTAAATACATAAATTGATACTTTATTACATGAAAAGTATGTTGACCTATATTCTGGACTCTTTTAATTTTTTGAAATAATGGGATGTTTAACAATAATAAGTTACAGTCGATGCCTTTGCAAAACTACGTAGCTGTTATGTGTGAATGTAAGTAATTTATATCTATAAAGAAAGCCCATTAATTAGAAACGTTTAAGGTAATCTGAAAGTCGATATTCTGTTGGATCTCTAGAGAGAAGAGAAAATAAAACAAAATATACCTTTAAGTACCTAACAAGTTAATGCTATTTACATTAATACTATCACTGCGTCATGGTGCAGATTGACCAAAACTCGTGATTGAGTTATGAATACGTGTATTTCAATTGCATTGTCTGACACGTAGAATTTTACACTTCAAATCAAATTAATTTGTTCATACGTGAATAAAATAAAATATTAGGTCCACCAATATCTTTAAAAGCCTAACTTTAAATGAAAAGTATCATCAACAATCGATTCGTAAATGGAAATAAAGATTCTCATTATAGTTGTCTTTATTTGTTAGGTACCTTGATATTTATATTAGTAAGAAAGAGACAAAGTCCATTTTAAATAAACCTTCTTTCCTTCTTCTTTTAAATAAATCTTACTTAGATGGTTTTATTTTATTTTGTATACATACATCACTCAAATACCAAAGTACTACAGACGCTGATTAATGCAAAAAATGCAAGCGGTTCTATTGTGAATTAACAAGTTTAGGAAAAGGAACGAACGGCTCTGTACATTATCAATTCTTTTTCCCTCGTTGCATAGAATCACAATGAGCTGAAACCTGATTTCCTGTGACTGCAAATCACATTTGTAGTGTTTGCAATCTCGAGTGACCTTAGTCCAACATAGTTACTTAAAATATACAAGATTTTTGTATGCAAATTGCTTAGAAAACTCGAATGTAAAATAAGTGTTACTTTTAAAACCTATAATTTAGTCTATGATGGAACGCGCCTGCCCATACACTGATTTACTCGTGAACTCAAGCCATAGAAGAACTCTATAAATTAATTTACGAAAGATTATTTACCCATTAGCTAAATTTTAAAACATGTTATTGACTATCATTGCTATGCAACTTCATTATTTGCCTCAGAGTGTTCTGTTTGCCAATAATTCAGTTAATTTAGTGGACCAAGCAGAGTTTTTCCAATCCTATGATTCGTTTTGCCTGCAGTTATAACTCATAATTTGCTAGCGCATCGCCATTTGTAGCGTGAATTTATATTGCATATTTTATTGACTCGGTTTGTACAAAATCTTTATGGACTTTTCCAATTTTCAAAGCCATTTTGTAGTGGGTTGCTGTATCATTGTATAATTATAGCTTCTAACAAGAATAATTTATCTATGTATAAAAGAGTAATTTCCGGAACTAAAACTTGAGTTATAACTCGTTTAGAAATGTTTATTTGACACGTTATGTACTCAAAATAACTATTATTGTTATTTCAGTTAATAATAAAATAGATGCATTTTTCAGTGTTTGAAATGAAACAGATATTTAAAGTGTAGTTACAAGTTGAGTGAAAATCTGTCAGACATCAATAACTATCTACCAAGAATACTATGAAATAAAGTGCAAATTTAGCAAATTATATTAGACATTCAATATACAATGGAAGTGGGCAACATTTTATTCAGAGTTGCAAAAAGCGCGCAAAATCCAGCGTTATTAATCTGTTTTATGTAAATTGTTCCATGGTCGAATAGTATTGACGTCAAAAAGTCCATACTATGTAAACGCTTTGCATGGCTAGATATTTATGCGAATATTTAAGTTACGCCCCATTTGTTACTTAAAGGTAGCTAGTTAAGTTGACACAATAATTTTGATTTTCGGTCCATTCTAAAACTGTCGCATCTGATCTGCTACAGCACTAGATAAGTGTTTACGCATAAGGTAGGTTTCTGTCCAGCTGAGTAAAAATTACAGCCTAGCGTTGGGAACTTACTTGGTCAGAGTTGCAAGTGTTGCAACGGAAACAGAGGGAAATGTAAACAGTGTGAGGAGGCCTTTCTCAAAAGACATACCGAATTGAGACATATGAGAACATAAATATGTGTACATAATAGAATAAGTTGATTTCCTACCTACCAGTTTGGAATAAAGAGCTGTTATCATTTTTATTACCTATGTCTAACTGGGAACTATTATATCTAAGATTACACGTAAATGAAGAAGAAACATGAAGGTGAATTATTAGGAAATCGTTTAATTTATTACGCTGACGTGGGTTTATTAAGCTGGATTATCTACACAGAGCTCCGCCAGACCCACATCAAAATACATTATTATGTTAGTTATTATAATAGATACCTTATCAAAACCACCTTCAAATAAGGGAAACAATTACAAACATCTACTAAGCAGATGCTAAGCAGGAGACGTTGCACAGCGGTTGAACTCCACTTTAAAATATAGGACATAGGTTCGGTCCGAAGACGTGCACACACATTGCGTAATTGCTCTACATCTGAGAAGAATGTTGAAAAGAAACAATTCAAGATAGTTGAGAGAAGATCCTCCAAGCATTGCAAAGAAATGTTATTATACTTTAAGCAGGTAAGGCTAAGATACTTATATGTGGTATGTGTTGAAAATGATGAAATTATTTAATTTAATTAATAAGTCTCTTCACAAAGCCGAATAGGATTATTTGTAACACAGACTCATTACTTGAATTCCCTCCTTAACAATTCGAATACCGTTTAAATTGAGGCAATATTAAATACTTTAATATCAAATTAATGTATCCTTTAAGTAGGCAAAATCGGAAGGGATTCCTGTTAAGGAATTTTATTAATTTAAAATCTAGCGATTGGACAGATGAAAGACATTTACACTAATGAGATTATTTTGCTTTTAGTTGTTGTATATTTGTTTTTAAAGCTATATTTATGTAAGTAGAAATTTATCCCGTAGTATTCACAAAGTGCTTTTGTATATCATAATGTGTGTTATTGTAGATAATGCCGTGCCAAATTGGTTCATAAAAAATAATTAAATTATTCCGAAATCAGACTTCAATCAACCCTCGAAATAGAAAACAAATTGACAGCTAATAAAATACTTTGGTGTTGAAAATCAGTAGAAATTACTCACGTTGCGTTGTGACGCGACCCGACTCAATCCTTCGCAATTGGCCTGACACTGACGTTAATGTCGATTCAATAAGGTGCCGAGGAGAGCGATTTTTGAGTTTTACGTTTGACATACACACAATAATACACAATTTGGCCGAAAATAATTCCCAACTTCGGACATGTTTTCGGATCTTGAAATTAATTTAGAATTTAGGGCGTCAACTTTCTGTTATAGGGATTCGTTCCCATCGGAATTCGCGTGTGGTTCGAGTCATAAATTGGCCGCCTTTGTAAAACGGAATTGGTTTTTTCTAGTACAATATATACACGATCACTTCGTTCATTGAAAATAAAGAATACATAAAGGTATGTAAGTAAAAGAAACAATAGATACGGAGTGTGAATTTTCAATAAATAATAAATGCCTATTTGTATTGGAACATCTCTGACTTTCGTGTAAAGAAAATAGAATATAATGGAATTGGAAGACATGAATTGATGATGAATGTCAAAGGTCTAAATTTTGAATAACAGTGATTTTCCTTACAGATTATTTTGGCGTTTAGTGTACCTACATCTAATGCTACCTACCAGTACGTTTTAAAATAGGTACGTACCGAGAGTTAACATACATACTTCCTCTTATCTAATAAAGTAGTTGTATTTGTGCATCAATGCTACACGACAGTCTTTTGTCTTTAGTTGACAAAATCCACCACATTAAAGTTGACGTTAAATTGATAACGCAATAGTCTGTTATTAGTAAGTACCTACAAGTCAGAAGCATCTTGTTTCGGAGTATTGGTTAGTTCCATGCATGAGCACGTTTAGCATGTAATGTCGAATATCGTGAGGCATAACGGACGGCACGTTCGGCATATTCGACTGCACAGGCAGTCCGGCTGATAGCTACGATCTTTGCCATTCAAATGTGCCGTACTTAAAATAATAACGTTCGGAATATTGGCGGGTACTAGAATTTCAATTTTTGCTTCCTTCTTGTCAAAAAAGAAAGTCAGCTTACAGATTCCGTATTTGAAATGCTTGATTTGGTAAAATAATATATTTTTTAATAAGTAATGGTATTTGGTATTGTAGTCTTTAAATTATATACCTACTAGCTAGGCATTAGTGTAGTGCATAATGCTATTATCATTACAGAATCACATTAGGAGTCGATCAGTCAAGTTTTTCATTTCCAAATCGATCTTTAGTACTGACTGACACATTCCTAAAAATGTTCGAAGCAAACGTTTAGTAAATGCTGCACTCAAATACGGCTGCATAGCAGGCTGCATTGAATGTTTCTCAGCTTTAAACCATTTGCATCTAGTGCTGGATGTAGATAGTAACGTCACTCATTCACTATCGAGTAATGATCGTCTGACGGTATTACCGAATGCATTCGAAACTCGTACATCACTGGATTATATACAGCTATTGGCGTTATCATCTATTACTCGTACATACATTACAAGGTACAGAAATCGTATTTACACGCGTCAGAGCGTTAAAGCGTCTGAGAATAGCGGCGCGCTATAAAACAGAGATGGCGCAGCGGTACCTATCAGTCTCGCTTTTGAAATTTATTATTTTAACTTTAGGAATTGTACCTATAGCTTAAAGTCAGTATGTACAATACAATAAAGCGCTACAGCGCAGCGCTAGAACGGGACGCTTTAGCACCCTGACGACGTGCTAAATACGTTTTCTGGTTGTTAAAGCCATAAGGTACCTACTAATAAGTACTGAACGGTCGACAAGTATGTTTATATGTGTAACTAGTCATACTAAGCTCGGTGCTCTGTAGTGTTGGCCACGTAATTACAAAATTGGTAGCCAGTTGAAGCATGAAGTTTACGAGTTTCACGTAGTTACATAATATGAACCAACTTGTAACTCAAACAATATGTACCTAATATCTAAGTTGGTAGAGTATTTTGGAAAGTTTAAAGCAGATAGGTACATATTACAAAATCTTGGTATAGCTCGTGTTAATAGTTTTAAAGGACAAGGCGACAGCTTAACTTACTATATTCATCTGATGTAAAAAAATGCTTCTTCATATTTGGTCTAATGACAACTGTTCTGTGACGTCTCGGATCTAAAACTTTTCATTTTCATTCATCATTCATTCAATCTTAAAATATACTTTCTGAAATTTGCCCTGCAATAGGACTTAGTCTTTGTAACTGCCTACGCACCAGCGGTTTAACCGCGGGAGCGGCCAGCCGCCTTTCCAGGTTACTATGCAACCGCTTGTGACTACGAACAAGCAACTGCATAGTAAATTGGAAAAGCGGTCAGCCCCGCGGTTCGCCGCCCCCGCTCGAGTGTATCAAACTAACTTTTGAATTTGTCATACATTGTATTTTTTTTAAAGCCATCATCGTTTATATCTCGCCAAAATCAAAATGTCTGCAGCATTAATAATTTTGCTAATTCAACGGAAAATTGGGGAGACTTGAGAGATTGATGACACGTAATTAAAAAGATTTCAGCAGTGAAATTGGTCTCCCTTCTTGCTGTGTAGGTACATATTATTTAGGTATTTGTAATAAATTATAAATATGTAAGTTTAAGTACATTATATAAAAATAATACAATGCTACTTAAACCTCTCACGCTTTTAATATTGAAATTGTAAGCAAAGGTTAATATCATTCGCGCTTCGTCTACTGTGTTTAGTTTCCTTATTGGATTTCTGTATGAAATACCTGTTGGTTTATTTATTTATTTATTTATTTGGCACACAAAACAGAATACAGTCCAATTACAAATACAAAAGAGCGTGTTACAAAGGTTTAGTCCAAAACGGTATTCCAAAGCATGTGTACACAGCATGACAAAAGACAACGTACATAGACACTGTGTTTAATAAATTGTGTTTTTTGTAGTAGTAAAAAAAAAAGAAACACTAAAACTAAAGTGAAATTAGTTTAAACTTAATTAGAGGGAAAGAAAAAAAAATAGTTTAAACAAAATACAGTATTAGAATCAGGTAGGCAAATTTATAGTGATTTTTGACATTATGTGTCTAACTTTACGCCTGAAAGTGGGCAATCTGAGGTCGAATATGTCCAGTTGCGGGTCTGATCCTGAGTTTTTCCCTTACTGATTTGTGTAAATAGTTTTTATCACCTCGCTCAATTTCGGTGAAGAAAAACATCTCGAGGAAACTGGGTGAGACTTGTCTTACCTAGATGTTAAATGCACCTACTCACACTAGGCCACTTTGCTTAATTTTTAAACTCTTTTAATTCCTAAGATAGTTGAGCTTGTTCACATCAGTGAGACAATAAACAGTTTTTTTTTACCTACTTCGGTATTATTAGCGTTTATTTTACACATATTAAGGTGCTATTATCATATTTTCGACCCAGTAATCGAACCTGGGTCTTCCCTGTTACGTATGCTACCAGTTAGCCACAGCGGTATTTTGTCATAGGTACCTACTAATTAAATAAGCTCAGTCATTTACGTTTCAATATAAATGCGTAGCCAGTGGACCGTGAAATTGTTTGTCTGAGTTGTCAAACTCACTAACTAGAAGTATCAATACCCTTTATTTGAGTCAAAGGCATCGATTTAATTACCGACTGGGACCTATTCTAGGAACACACAGAAGACATACGCAAGTAGGATCACAAAGGAAGTGATATTATTTGACTTGCTTTCTTCGACAGCTTACGCGAAATACCGAAAAAATTCCAAAGGAAGGTAGTGAGTTATAATAAATAAGGTTATAATAAATAACATATGTATTGTTCCAAACGATAATCTATTTATGTACCAAATTTCTTTATGATCCATTATGACGTTATGACGCGATTAAGTTAAGACTGCACCAAAACAGATAATTCATTTCCATATTGTTAGATTTTGTTGGATCTAGCTTTGTGAGAACAAGTAAATTAAAAAAAAACCGTTAATCTGACACCTGCCTACCAACTTTATACTCGTACAGGAATACCTGGCTTTTACCCTGGCAGTAAAAAATAAAGTTAAAAGTAACACTACCTCTCCATCTGTTTAATACGGTTTCACATCTAAATTAATGAACGGATTTGGATGAAATTTGGGAATGATATAGTTTGAGGCCCCGGAAAGGACATACAAATATTTTTGTACGACTGTGCAAAACGAGGTTAACAGTTTTGCGCGAAAACTGAAATATGCGTGAGCACAGCCGTGAGCGGAAAGCTAGGAATAATAATAATTACACGTTTTGTAGCAAGTTGATTTTATTAACTTATTTATGGCTGGAGTAAAAACCTATTGTTTGTAGCTAAGTATAATTCATACGTCCATAAATGTATGTGGATTAAGGCCTAAACTCTCTCAACTCGTAAGATAATTGAGAGGTTAAAGTGAGTGTGTGAGTGAAATGTATGTACCTACCTATTAAATCTTTTCTTGTAATGTACCTACATCGACAAACGAAACGTATATCCTTGTTGTGATCGTTTGAGATCTTATAAGGTTTCCAATGAAAGCATGTTGTGTGTTATACAATATTTGTTTTCGATTCTGTCGTTTCACTTGGGTATTATGATGGTAAGTTCGTGTGTACTTCAGTCAAATAAAACAGGTATTTCTTCCTAAATCATATCTACACTAAAATATATTGTTTACAAAAAAATATATACATAAAGCTAATGCGTATATTCCTTTATGAAGTCATTTTAACACACAGTCGCTTAAGACTGTTCAATAGATTAGCAGTAGTGAATAACAATATATTGGGGCATTATTCACATACAGCCACCTGATCCCAAACTAAGCAGAACATTTACCTACAGCAGAAACCATACCTGGTTTATATAATACGTAGGACTTCTTTTCTACTGTAAATACATTTTATTTAATTTACTATACCTACCTTTTTATGTTATATCTATACTAATATTATAAATTCGAAGTTTTGTTTGGTTGGACGTGCTAATCTCGGGGAGTACTAGCCCAATTTCAAAATTATTGCTCTGTTAGATAGCCTCTGATGAAGGCTACTGTTTGCCCCAGTGCTGGGCAATATAGGTTACATAGCCGAAACCTCGGGCGGAAAGCTAGTAAAAAATATAGTTAATTCCACTCAGACTCAAGACCAACAGTCATTTTCGTATACACAAACAAAATAAAAAATAATACAAAAGAGGCCGCGTTCCAGCTAGACTCCAACACCAGGTATGGTTTCTGTTGTAGGTAAATGTTCTGCTTAGTTTGGGATCAGATGGCCGTATGTGAATAATGCCCCAGTATATTGTTATTAACTACTGCTATATCTATCGCTGCCAAGCGGCCTTGCCGTGTTCTGGTCCGATGTCTGGTGACACCATGCAGAGAGGGTGGGTCAGAATTGTTGCTCCTTTAAGGTTTCTAACCTTAAGGAGGCTCATTTCACTGGCACCTTCTCACTGATAATCATTCGTAATTACGAGTGAATCGGTATACTGTGCTGGTGCATTCCATCGTAGACTTCATCATTGCTTAACATCAGGCAAGTTGTAGTCAAGCGCCAGCCTATCGAAGAATTAAAAAAAACGTCTTGTGTGGGGACGGGACACGATATACAGCATTACAAGGTAAATATACTTCATGCGTTTAGTTAGTCATTTATAGAATGCATATTTAGACTTATTTGCATAAAATTTGCATAGCACAGAACGTCATCGTTGTTGTCAACATATGGTGTAATTAAATCTCGTTTTTAGATAATTTATCGAGATCAAACAGTGCAGTGTGTTTGCTTATACTAATTGCATATCGCATATATAGTAGATGTTTTGAATTTCAGTTGTATTCACGTCAACCCATTTTGTGTCGCATTGCTGGGCACGGGTCTCCTCTTATCTTACGAGTTGAGGGAGTTTAAGCCTTAATCCACACACGCTGGCCGAGTGCAGGTTGGTGGATGTCACACGTCCTCGTATGATTAGTTCTTAGACGTACCAGTTTCCTCACGATGTTATCCTTCACCGATATTGAAGAGCGGCGATGAAACAATTCGCACGAAGATGTGTGGGCACGACCAGCATTCGAACCCGCGATCTGGTATTTGTAACTACCTATTGCTACTTAAGCCACCTCCAAAAGGGCTAATGTTATAACATGGAACACTTTTAAATTTTTTTGAACACGTATATAAACTTGTAGAAATATTTAATGTATTTCATAGACTGTTAACCTACTGCCAGTCATGATTTTATAGGTGTGAGTCTGGCGTCTTGCGGCCGCGTCTGTCTGGCGCCAACCTGTGACGTCAGAACGCAGTGAAAGTCGCCTGGGTCACCAAAACAACTATTACCACCAAATTCAAGGTCTAGAAAGTTCGACACTTAAAATAACATTCAATTTAAGAATGCTTTGTGCCGAGGCGCAGGTAAACCAAACAAAAGGCTAACTTTTGATACCGCGCCGCAATCAATCTAACTTGTCAAAGTTTGCTTTCAGACGTATTAAAAGGGTATGTAGAAAAGATCTAGTCAATTGAGTGCGAAATAAATAGCATCTTATAAATAAAATAATCTGCTGTTAAAAAGACTAATAGAAGAAAACATACATAGCGTTACGCCGGTATTACCCAAAGGTGTAGGCAGAGGTGAATTCACCCACTTTTCGCTAGTTTTAATTCGGTCCCATACGTAATAGGGGGCGAGCCTATTGCCGCTCATCGGACACAATTCCAAACTTTGAGTTGCAACTAAGATTCTCAAGCATACTAGACTTTTTGCTCGAACCCAGGACCACGCAGTTATTAAGCAGACACGCTTGCTACTGGACCACTGAGGCAGTTGAAGCAGAATATTCAGAAGAAAATCATTTAATAGTTTAAATTTAATTTAAATCTAAAATATTTACATATAATAATATAAGAAAATTCTTAGGTAGGTAAGTAGTAAAACGAGAATTTTTAATGTTTATTATACTGCCTAGTTTCATAAGATACTACGAATGATGGCGTCTACGTACGTAGCCTTACTGCTACGAGACTACGAGTCTACGTGCTACGAAGTGCTACAACACTGCTACGAACTGTCTCAAGGGAATGCTCCATTATTAAAGCTTCCGACTAGACAATATTTGAGCTTAAAATACTTAGAAAGTTGTTGTTAAAGTGTCGTTTATTAGAAATAATTTAATATTTATTTTCATTACGTAATCGTTTTTTTTTAAACTTAGTTATATATATTAAAGATAGTTTCTAACTCAACAAAAAACAACCTCAAGTCCATAAAGAAGTAACTATAATATTTAGGTCAAAGGATTCATCCCCTATTTGGCGTGGTGCGTCGGCGACGTCCAGACGCGACAGTTTGTCGCCACTGACGTCACAATCCGCGATCGATGCCAGCCCAGATGATCAGCATCCAAGCTGGCTCTGAACTTGTTTACTACTTGGCAATGCTTCAGAATTTTAACTAACCGCTGAATTCGTGTTTTGGCTGTGTTGAGTGTTGAAAATTCAGCAGTGGGTCACCACAAATAATGGGCTTCAATATTTTGGCTCAATCGTCTACTTCTACGTCTATGTTTTTCTAAAAGAGACGGAGGTTACCTTAAATGTTTCTTTCGGATCGGATCATAAATCTCAGCGTAATCAGTGTACATACATAAAAAAAAACCAATCGAATTGTGAACCTTCACCCGAAGTCGGTTAAAAAGACAGATTATTAAAATTTCTTTTTTTGGTTTTCACCTTTTAATCTACAAACAATAATGTAGCCCAAATGTAAAATAAGACTTCCCAACCACAACTCAACACAAGCGAACTTATTGCTGACTATCTCTAATATGCCCGTAAGTACACTATTGTTGTCATCCTCTACCCATCGCCATCTACCAAACCAGTGTGTGGATAAGGATTTTAATGTACTCACTCTTAATATATTGTCCGTCAAAGTCAAAATAGATTTAGGCTTCTCTTTTGGTTTATAACATGTTTCTACATAATAATAATAATAATATAGTGAGACATTAACACACACGGTCATCTGATCCCAAACTAAGCAAAGCTTGTACTATAGAAACCAGATATCTGATGATATACTACATATAATACTTTTTTTTTGTAAATATATACTTAAATATAGATAACTAGCGGCCGCCCGCGACTTCATCCGCGTGGATTTCGGTTTTTTTCGCAATAAAAGGTATCCTATGTTCTTTCTCAGGGTCTAAAGATTGTCTGTGCCAAGTTTCATCAAAATCAGTTGAGAGGTTCTAAGCGGGAAAGCGTAACAGACAGACAGACAGAGTTACTTTCGCATTTATAATACGAATATTAGTAGGGATTACACCCAGACTGTAGAAAAACAGACATGTTCATCACACAAATGTTTGACTTGGGTGGGAATCGAACCCACGACCTGCGGCGTGAAAAGCAAGCATCTTACCTACCTCGCCACCGGTCTGTCAACGTTTTCCTACCGTGCATTCAATGACGTGATCACTATTAAGAAAGAAAAATGAAAGCTGGACAAGGGGCCCAACTGTAAGTCATACCACCTTAACACATAGAAGATATCTAAGTAGGTAAGTACATTTACTGATTCCATTTCGGTATTATAGCTTCCTTCATAGCAATAAACCACTCAAGCGAACAGGTTTATTTACCATGTGCGCCACGTCAGCAAACATTACTTATTGCAAGTATGCAACTAAGTAAACGCAGTTGTACTAAGTCAGTTCAAGTTACTGCTCAATCTAAATTATTCAAGCTCTAAAAGATCGTAAAGTTGGCAGATAGAGATTTCATTTTATTATTAAATTAGATGATATTATTTTAATTTTGCTTCGGGCGCCGCGAGTCGTCTCATTTAGCTAGCACGTCTGGTCTGATAAAATAACATAGTATACAATTACAGCACAATTTCGTGTTTGATTTAAAAGATTAAAAGTTTTGGTTTTTAAACAAAAATCTTTTGTGTAAAGAACCCTTTGTAAGATCTTATCTTTGTGTAAAAACCAAAAATTATTAGTACTTATTTTAAAACTAATTTGGTATTAACAATGAAATCGTTGTTATTACCGAATTAAACAGTAAATCTCGGTAAAAATTACAAGGGTCAAGATAATGAAAGATAAGTATTTAGTTAATGCGTCGGTTACATTTTAGACAATTTCGTTAATCATTTTAAACATGTTCGGTAGATTACTGTTTTATATGTCGCTTTTAGTATTTTTTAAATTCTGAAATAGACTTCCATTATAGATAGACCGTTTAACTCGCGTATCGCCATCTGAGGTACAAAGTCATAAAACATTAATTAAATCTCATAAAGAACTATTCACAGATAAAAGTAATGTAAGACTATTCGTCACTAATATCAATATCGCTTGAATCATCATCACTGTCTGTGCAGCTTGAGGAGTCAGAATCTTGGCGATAGGCGATACGCGAGTTGAACGGTCTATCTATAGACTACAACTTGTCTGATGTTAAGCAATGATCTAGTCTACGAAGGACCTCGCCTACATTAAATTTTATTGCCATGATCACATTACTATTTGGTTTAAAATGTAAAAAATCTGCGATATCTCCTTTAGGTCAGCTAAAGTATGACTTTTTATAGTTTAGCTTCATAATTTATCGTAAAGGACTTCTTAAATCGTCATAAATGAACTTCTCGAAATTTCCAATACATGGATTGATAACATTTTATTAAACAACTAGCGTCCCGCCCCAGCTTCGCACGGGTGCAATGTGTTATAAATATAAACCTTTCTCTGGAATCACTCTATCTATTAAAAAAACCGCATCAAAATCCGTTGCGTAGTTTTAAAGATCTAAGCATACATAGGGACATAGGGACAGAAAAAGCGACTTTGTTTTATACTATGTAGTGATAATTAAGAGAACATTTAATGTAGATACTAGATAGGCAGGTGTACATAACAGAGTACTATTACTGACTTTAGTAAAGCTATTATGTAGTAAAACTTATTAAATCTGAGCTCATAAAAATTGATAGTTTTTATTCGATGCTCTAAAGAAGCTTAGCTGTCGATTTTCTTACAGTTTGTTAAATAAAATGGGGAAGTATGAGACGGAGGTCGCAAGTTGTAGGGTCTTATTGGATAAGTTTGAAACCTTTATACACTGGTTGGGTACGTTTAGTTGCAATATAAACTTTCGAGTTTTAAAAGCGCGCTCTTCTTGCCACATTTTTAGTTTGAATTAGTTATATACGGATTCTAAAGAAAGTAATATCTTACTATATGTGCATATTTTAACTCTCTGATCAAAATATTATTTTGCTACTTACTGCTTACGTACTTTATGCTAAGAGCCATGCTAACATACATTAACAATGAGAGACAAATTACACAGAGCAACCGGTCTATGCAAGTAGTTCTATTCACTTAAATTGTTGTTTAATGATTTAAAGTAAATATACTATCACCTTTTTGTATCAATATATCGAAAAACATTCAGATTTTAGAAATGTTTTTAGTTTTTTTAAAAATTACATAAACTTTAATTACACACGACACGTATAACTCAGAGACTCGTGTGCAGATTCCTGCGAAAAGAAAAACGAAACAAAATATTAAATTACCCGGTCACGTTCACAAGTTCCGACTAATATTTAAGTGGTACAACTAAAATATAGCTGAAACGAAGATCTATGTGAAAACTTTTATGAATTCAAGAACAGGTTTCAGCAGTTAGGTGTATAAATTATGGAGGCGTATTCTATACCTACAGTCTTTCTTAAATGTCAGGTAGACCGAGCTTCTGTTTGAAAAGTCTTTTAGTCATAGGAAAATTAAACAGCCCTTTCAAATATTTAACATTGTCAAAAGCCATCGTGAAGGTAATAACCTTCACGATGGCTTTTGAAAATGTAAGGACTTAAGGACTCTAGATTTTTGTTGGAGATGGGCAAATGTCCAAGCATTTTTGCAAATTGAAAAAAATTTCAATAAGCATTCATAAGTTTCTATCCGTAGAGCATTTGTTAAGGTTTTCATATGCATTTGATGGGTTTTTTTGTTTACTCGTCATTTCCCCATCTCTACTCACTAAGTCGGTAACAATTTATTTAAATTAAATTTTGTTTAAGTAATTGACCTTTGTGTATTATAATAAAAAATTGTGACTGCAAGTTAGCCACTAACCAAAATCCAATTTGCAATAAGATTTCCCTAGATTAAATTGAACGTAAAATTTTATCAGAGAAACATGGGTTGTATACCCGTCTTCACCTTCAGATGATATAAGCGTAAGGTTGTTATGTCTCTTTTGATTTATTATGGTTGACATCAGGCGCTGTTTATTCTGCCTTCTAATATTTATTCTCACGTAAAAAGATAAATTTATCATAATCATACACCCATCTATCACAAATATACTGACAAAGGCGTTGTGAACCCAGTGTTTTTTTTAAATTTAGGTTGACAATTGCTTTTATTAAGTACATCTAGCATGTTATTACATTTAAATTTAGTTGTAAATGAAATAATCAAGTATTGATTTAAGATTTCATTAATTAGAGTGTTTTGGGGGTCAAGGTAAACCGTTTGATCTCAACTCTGGTTATATATTCTAGTAAAATCTGAGCTACAGCTGCCGTAGACTGGTAGAATGATTCTACCAGTTTAAGGCAGGTTGAACTATAATTATACCATTTTGTAGAGCACAAACCAAATTTCAATGACCTAGGGCAAAATGTAGTTAAATATATTGTTTAAACTCGGTTTGGAACCCATTCCTTTGCCGACTGCGCAAAATGAAGTTAATGGGTTAGAACGATAACCGACACATGAGCGGGCGGAGCCGCAGTCGAAAAGCTAGTTAAACCGTTATTATCAGTGACTATAACTTTCAACAAAACGTGATCAATTCTGAATTAGTAAGATCAACTATTAATCTAACTTTCGGCATAATTTAAACTTCCTGTTTTATTTCAAACTCAAAGGTAAATATTAGCTACTCGAATGAAACTGTGAGAAACTAATATGAGAAGTTACAGATGTCACGAGAACCGCTTTGTTTTAATTACATAGTGTGAACAGGGGTGAGGTTTCCGAATAAATTACAATAAAATGGATATTGCTAGCTACAGTTTAAAGAACGATACTTAAAGAAAAACCTTTGTATTTGTGCAATTTAAATAAATTACCGAGTACTTTCTATTACAATTAGTTTCTGAGTAATATTAGAATATGTTAGAACGCTGCCTAAAAAGAACGATTAAATCATTTTCACGTAGGTTCTTCTATGTTAACAGAAACTACATAATCTATAAAATTAAGATTTGGCAAGAACATTTCTGTAGGCTGTTAAAGTGAGTAAAAAATATTTTTATGGAATAATTTTAAGGGTTCATGTGTAGATGTGTCTTTTACGGTAAAACGAATTGGGATAAAATTTTCTACATATATAGTTTTTATCCCGGAAATGTTCCGTCAAAATTTTATCGGTATATACCGCGTACATAATCGCGGGCAGTTACTAGTAACCAATAACTAACCTAACAAAAGTATGTAATGTTACAAAGGTAACACAAAGATCGATCAAATGGAATGTCAGCTACAAAGCAAATTGGCTATAAAAAAAATACAAGTGACCTATTTTCAATCACACTCGTCGACTGAGTGCATTCTTCGGAACACTGAAAGTTAGTTTGCGTTGTGTTGTTAGTTAGAGATGTGTAGACTACAATCTTGTAAATAACTAAACATGCGACTTTGTCAAAATATTACCTCTACAGCGCAACGGTAATCTTTCCTATTATTAATTTAGCAGGTACTAAACAGGTATAAAGGTACTTCTGTAGTATTCAAATGTCTAGTTTTTAAGACAATAATACTATCAATGTCTAAAATAATGGCAATGTTAGTGGGTTATTTGTAGTATATGTCATTTTGGGAATTCCCATTTCAGGTTAATGCCCATCCATCCTAAAAATATAAAAATGGCTCAATTTTATTTGGATAATATACACATTGTAAGATATTTATATAAAAATATGCAAACAGTATACGAGAAAAGCGTTCCAAAGTTACCAAATCATCTCATAATAGTGATTTTATTATTATCGATAGCTGCGCCATCTTGCGTCACGGAGCACGCAACATCTGCGAGGTAAAACTCTTTGTAATCTTTCCACGAGTTGAGTAAATGCCTGTTTACAGATTCAGAGCCTTTTTCACACAAAAACCACTTATAAAAGGTTCTAGAAAATATGTTCGTATTTTTGGCAACAGGATTTTCCAGTTTAATATAAGTAAGCATAGGTTTAATAATATGTTATCTACAAAGACGATATTTTTTCAAGAGAAAAGAAACCTTCTAGAGAATACTTTAACGAATGTGAATAGGTTAAGTCTGAGCTAAATTGTATATTACTTTTCTCCATATGTATTTCGTTCATATAGATACATACCAACTTCAATAAAATTCAAATAAAATATTAATTAGTAGGCGATAGGGGGGTTAGGTACTAACAATACCTAAACTAACATGAGTAGACGATTTGCAGTAGTATTATTATATTAATGTCACAGATAATACAGGAAAACTTTTTAAAACTTACGCATACTTTGCATAAATAAATACTATTTTTTTTATTTTGACATCTCTTAGTTCTTAAATATCAAGTAATCTGTAACGAAAGATGTTTATTATTGATATTAAGGGTACGATCACCCTCTTGCCGCCGTATCAACTGTGCGGCCAATGACCCTCACTGGATCACCAATTTTACGCCGCGCGCTATCTTCGATCTTATTCCGAATAGATTGATTAATGATTGATTTGACGATTTTAAGTTGAATAAAATGAAAAAAAATTGAGCAACTAACGAAAATGTGTTCTATTACTGATACAGAACTATCAAATAAAAGATTTCTAGTATGATACTATATTATGTAATGTTATAAGATTATTTTGCACTAAATTCACGTAGATAATATTATTAAATAATAAAGGGAATGATACATAAGTTACAACGTTTCACTGCGGCACGCAGCCCAAGATTGTCTATTTAACCTCTTGACCCATTGTAATAAAGTTAGTAAGACGGGAATTTCATTAGAACCATCCGAGGCACTGGCGATGACTTAACTTATTAAAGTATCGTTATAGACACGTGACTGAATTGCTCAGAATTCTGACGAACAGGTTTCTGACAAACAGAGAATAAAATAGGTAATTCGTACTATCTAGCTTCTGCTTGAAATAGTTGCGACATCCGTGCAAAATAAAAGTATTCTATCGATAGTGCAGATACTATAGATATCTTATAAATTTTTAAAAATGGTAATCTGGAAAAAGAGTCCATTAAATAGGGATGACGACAGTTGTTTTTTTGTTTTGTCCATAAGATAGATAAATTAAAAATATTAGACACGTATCTATTTATCTATTTTTTCTGTGATTAGAGATTACGTCTATACGTCCAAGCGAAATCTCGAATGACGTCATGCAAGTAAGTTTTATACCTCTGTATGACGTAGCGCACTCTCACTCCATAACTTAAATACGTTTTGTCTTAATAGGTATTAATTTCAATAATGGAGTAAAAAATACGTGTCTAACATTTCTTTATAATCTTACTGACAGATTAATTAAAATACGATATTTAGTACCTTGTCGTCATCCCTATTGTAATAAAACTGATTTTACCGGTTACGAATTTTCAACATACAAGTTTAGCATTATCACTGTTTTATTCAAGTAATTGAAGTGTCCCTTTTTATCGTCATTTTGTATATGGTCAATTTTTGCCATGAAACTAAAAAAAGATCTCTAGCCCTGTCCAGTGGAACCTATTCGATTAATAACCAAAAAAAGCAAAAAAGACCAAAAAATATAGAGTTACTAATATAAAACTTGAGTTACTCAAACATAGGAATCGTACCCAAAAAACTGTATAGACTAGTTTTTATTACCTACACTTGAGAGACCAAGAACTAAAGATAGCCGCCAAAATATAAGTGATACTCACCTCCTTAAAAAAATTGAAGCATTTGCTCACATAGCTGCGACCGTTCCATGCAGAAGCATGGCACCAAGTTAGTTCTTTCGTCCATGCTCACATCTTTTTAAATCATCGGGTAAATCGGCATGACATACCCCCTATGTCCTTGTACTAACAAATTTCCATTCATCTCAACCACAATCTCAACCAACTACCCTGTTTGACATAAATTTTTCAAAGAAGATTAAAATTTAAAAAAGTATATAGTTTTAATTTCATAGTTTTATTCAAATCAAATAAAAGAATGACTCTATGTCTGTCTGAAGGTTAACCTGTATAAATAATGTAAAATAACTAAGTACTAGGTTCATAAGTTAAATTTTACATAAGTAGACTATTATTTTCGTATTTCTTGATTTCCCACTTCATTTACGCCTGTCATTTACAAAATCTATTCCATATTTTACAGGTATTTGCTATTAGAAAAAGAAACTAGGAGTCCATTAATATCTTTTTTATCACAACATATTTTTTATCATAAAATATGAAATTCGCCTCTAAAACACCTTACTATTATTGGAATGATGACTTAGCCTAAAACGAATTACTAAATCTACCTACTTAGTAATTCATTATTTTATCTATCTACCAACTTTTATGTTATCTATACAACATCTAACTACCTACACTTAATTTCTAACTTCACTCATCAATTAAGTACCTAGATATTATACAATTCCCAGTTGCGTCTAAGAACCTATATCTATTTAACTTTATCTTACTAATATTATAAATGCGAAAGTAAGTGTGTGTGAGTGTGTGAAGGTTTGTTACCACGTATCTCCATAACCGCTCAACCAATATTAATGAAGTTTGAAACGTAGGTAGTGTATACCCTAGAATAGGACATAGGCTAATAATATTTCCCAAAATCATCCCCTAAGAGGGTTAGAGGGGTGAAGTTTGTATGCAACTTTTTATTCCTTGGTCCTATTCATTTAAAATTCGGTACACATAAATCTTAAGACAACTAATGAGATACGGGTTTTTTATTTTTCCATTAAAAGCCCCATGGGGTGTGGAAAATGAGTTTTAATGGTAAAAATTAAAGTTTCTCTGGATCTGTTTAGTCTCAAGTCCGATTCACTCCAAATTCGGCACACTTAAATCCTAAAAGAAATCATGAAACACGTGTTTTTTGTTTTCCCAAAACTACCCCCAGGGAGAGTGTAAAATGAGTTTTTTTGGAAATACTAAATATTGCAGAACTGTTTAGTCCTTGGTCCGATTCACTTCAAATTGAGTATACATAAAGCTTAAAACAAATAATGAGACATGTGTTTTTTATTTTTCCATTTTATTTTTATTTTTACCCTAATACTACCTAAGCCTGCGAAACTATTCTGAGTGCGATTTTCTTCGAAGTTGATATCAATACTCTTTCGTGCTTTTGATTTAAATTACTCTTTATTTTGACACAATGACATGTTTGATAACTCAATGCGATGATTAGAATTCGAAAGGAGACGTTCAAAAAGTGTATAGAGCCTGGGATTAAAATAATTATAAATTTGAACAGCAATCTGAGTTACATAGGTTAATAGAGCATAATTAATTAAATTTTTTGGTGTATTTAAAATAATTTTACACCCTCCCGTTTTTTTAAAAATTGAAATTGAAAATAAGAATCCTTAATGCAATATTATGATTATTGCAATTGGCAACCCCATGGCCAAATGACAATTGAGCAACCAAAAAAATTTAAATTATTTAGAACGCTGTCAATCAAACTGATCAATGACAATGACATCATGACGTTTCCCGTAATTATATTTTTTTCTACGCGTTTTGTTATTACACTAATAAGATAACAAATATTTTTCGTCATAATTACATTAAACTGCAGCTAGAATAATAATTCAAGAGAAAAGTACTCTAATAGAATGAAATTATTGACGTGATTGCAATATTTATACTGCTTAGGAAACGGATAATTAAAGGTAATGTGCGTTTTGTTTTTCTATTACATTTTTTCGATTTTTACAAAAATGGGTGCTCCTAAAATTCGTGTTTAGTTAAATTCTAACAGCTTATTAAATAAGTTTTCCAATGAGGTATATCACATTGGTGTTCAAAATTCTATCCCACTTTTGACCTCTCCTTTAAATTTTATTTCTTCTTATAAGTATGGTCTAAGAGCCGTAGTATTTTTTAAGAAACACCTATTGATTTATGGATATACCTATGGGGGCTTGCCGATTTCAAAATGTTGCTTAAACTCCTACACTACTAATTTTGTATGGAGATAGTTCGAGACCCGGGAAAGGATAGTTTTATCCGACTGCGAAAAAGAGATTAAAGGTTTAGCGCGATAACCGACATCCGCGGGCGAAGCCGCGGGCGGAAAACTAGTGTTATATAATTACAAAAACGACTAAAGGAAATTTTATACAGTTAGACATTTTTATTAAGGCATATATTAAATATCTATTAACCTGCCTTAATATTTGTAGTAGTACGACTGTGTTGCCAGTTCGGAATCAATTCAAGTAGGTACGTCTTATTAATAAGTTCCTTAATGTTAGAATATAGAAGTATAAAGGTATTTAAAGATATTTGATCTTAACCATACCAACATACTTTAAATCACAGCAATACTCATATTGCTGCAATATAATGAAAATTTTATTACATTTGAATCTAGAAAAGGTTTACTCTAGACACTTTTAATGAGAATAGAGACAATAATAGTACCAGTTTATTATTAAATTATCTGTGATAATAGGGAACACTGTATAAAACCTCCAAGTAGTGCCGATGCAACGCGGTTAAAGGTTTTCTTCTATAAAAAATCGAATAATTAACTGCGAAACATCCAATTTACAATTTTAAAATTCATTCTTAAACAATAAACATCTAATTAGCATTGGTCGTCTTCTTAGAAAATTCCAGTTTCTTTAGCTTAGCGACTCAAGGATTTTGTTTCGAGCAAATTGAGTTTATATTTTCTGTTTATTCGTGTCCTTGGAGAACCAGGAAAACGTTAATGAGCTAAAACAATGTAATTTTCTTGGAAACATTTAAGAACCATAAAAATAAAGAAGTAAATATTCTTTATGCTCCTTGTCCAACGTGTTTAGCGCGTGTAGATTGTGTTCCGGGTTGGGTAGAAAGCGATTTCGAGTATTTCTTTCAGAAAAATCATAGGAATAACTCAGGTTATACATCTGCGGAAAAGTTTAATGATTTTTATACTGATTAACTTCTATATTATTAAATCCCACAATAAATAACAGAAATTAAAGTTTTATGTTTGCGTATTACAGAAACTCCTGTGGTTTGTCTCGCCTGTGGCGTCATTAGGCTTACCTATGACTATATCTTGGTACTTATGTGATCAAAATAAATTCCTGAATTTCGAAAATGAACTATATTTACTACTATTATTGGTGTTAGATTCCTTTATATCACGACGCATTAGTTAGAATCACTTCTTTCTTTCATTAATGCCACACGAATATATACCTAAAATGCTTTATTTATGTGGCATAACGTAAATGGAGAGCCGTGTAGTACGAATATTCTGGCAAGCACAACCTTAAAATAGCTTAACTTGTACGTTTTCACATTTCTGTTGAATTTTTTCTTTTATAATCAGTACATAGAAAAACTACCTTTACATAATATAAAATGAAATCGTCTCTACTCTCTCACTATTTCACTTCATCACTTCAGCCTTTTCCTTTGCCCTTCATCTTACGAGTTGACAAAGTTTAAGCCTTAATCCTCACACGCTGGCCAAGGGAAGTTGGTGGATGTCATATGCATTTTAATTATTTGTTCTAAGAAATGACGGTTTCCTCGCGATGTTTTCTTTCACCAATATTAAGTAGCGGCTATGAAGCAATTATTATTAATTATGAAACAATTCACACAAAGGTGTGTAGGCATGAATGGGGGTGACGAAACGACCTTACATTTCAAAGGCGAGGCCGGTACTGCTGCGCCACCGCTGCTCTCCTTCCTCTCCACTACTTTTTGTTAGTGACAAACTTAAATACTACTAAACGGATTTTCGTGCTGTTCCCAATTAAAGACAAAGTGATCCATGAGGAAATTTTAAGCAATTTGTACCTGTGGTAAGCAGGGATGGGTCGTTAGTTAGTGGAATAAAAAGCAAAACATCTCACATTAGGCCCCCTTCCCATTATTTAATGTAGCTGGCGAAACGTGAAGTACATTATACATATCCCTCTGCCTACGTTTTTGGTGATCCTAATTACAGGCATGAGCAGTGTAATGTGTTTGTTTTGATCCAATGTTAAATTGTAATACAGATTAATTGCTCATTAAGTAAAGTTATTTTTAGCACTCTGAGTTATGGAGTTATTTTTAAAACGCATAAATAACATAAAATACACGCACCGCCGCTGCCGTACATCAAAAGTACATAAGTACTTTGTGATAAAGCGTTTTTGTTTATAACTATCTATCATTCTATACTTTAATAGCTTATTCTCAGAGGTCTGCGATTCTTTTGTTCGTCTTTTCCTAATCGAGTCCATGAAAAGGTTTTTTTTTAATGTCTCTAAGAGGATTTTTTGCTAGCTATCTTCTTTTAGATACGTTGGCTCTATAAAAAAAATACGTGTCCAATATTTCGGAAAATGTGCTTACCTAAAAAACGGATAAAAAAATAGATTTAGTCATAATACTATCATGAGTAGTATTGTGGTTGTAATCTCTGTATTTGAGAATCAAAGATAGAGATTACAACCACATTACAACTTACCTGGAACTCGATTCTGAACACGACTTTCTGAGAATACGAAAATTAGTTTGCAATAAGCAATGGCTATTTTTTCGGCATATGTTGAGTTCGAGATAAATTTCTAAAGTCAGGGTCCTGACGTAATATAAATTAGGGGAATCGCTATAAAGGTACCTCTGGATTTGATATAATTTGCTTTCTTGCTATTAAGTTTGTAGGTGAAATTCTCTAAAGTCATGTATCGTGGTCACAACTTAATTATTTCAATGTCTTCACATACTTACTCTATTTGCACAAGCAGGTTTTAATAGGTATGTGACTAACTGATGGCCATGATAGGTTATCAACTTATCATATTACGTTTTTATTTTTGCGGTGAATTTTAAAATAAGATGTATAATTATTTGCCTAGGACATAGCTAATATAATACTAACCTAGGATAACAAGTTTGAACTATGGACTCGGGATGAGGTCATTTATTTTTTAGTTGCACGAAAAGATTGCGAATTTTATCTCTACTTACATAAAAGACTGATATTATTTAAATTAATTAAGATCCAAAGATATTCAGGTAATTGGCTGCGATAAAATTATGTAAGTGCATTTTTATTTTTTCCCGTTAGCAAATCAGATTAGATTAATTATGAACCTGAATATCTACGTCACAGTCGATATTCAGTATTTACCTCTATTGGTATAGATATTGGTATTTATTTAGGTAGGTACATCATAAGAAAAAAGAACGCATCTGACATTTTTTTAGTAAACATTGTCAGAATCAATAAAATATAGGTACTAATGTCGTCAATGTTTATAACGAAGGTACGAAAAAGGAATGTCGACAGTACTTAGTACATACCTAAATCTTGATATTGTACGTCTTTTCTGTCGTACCAGTTTGCGTGGTATCTACCACAAAGTACCAATGCAGCGCAACGCCTGTATTTTGTGGTGGTATAGGTAGGTACTTGGTTTTCAGGCAGAAGGTTGTAGGTTTGATTGTCAAGACAGACATTTCGATGCATGAAAATGTCTGTTTGTATTAAGTCTGGGGGTAATTATCTACAGGTATATAATTGTGTTGGTATTGCAAATTAGTACACCTGACTATTAATTATCTAGTTTCCATAGTACCTTCCTACATAGTACCTATACAGAACGTATTATTATCATAACAATCAGCATCTTTTAAGCAGTCAACTGCCATTATTATTATATTTATTTATTTATTCAAATGCTTTAAGATCCAACTGCATAGCAGAATATGGAGTAATGGAGGACGTCACGTGCAAAACGCTTATTCATTTCCTGCAGCACAGAAGTACTGCCAAAAACTCTAGAATACTCTCTAACTTCGAAACAATAGCCGTAAAACACCGTAAAACCGTAGAACTCCAATACATTATTGTTTTAAAAAAGTTTCAATTCAGCGGTTTTTGTAGGATTTTGTAAGGCCCAACTTTTCTTTCACTAAGGGCTCTCGTAAACGAGTCACAAACCAGTTGCCATTAATGGCAGTATTTTGGCACTTTCTTATAATTTTTTTTAATTGATCAGGATCGCATTGTCACGAGGGAGTACAGTCCGTTCAGTTATTTTGTCACTGACAGCTTTTTTCGCTATTTTCAGCTTAATCTATAAGCTATATTATCAAACTCAGTTTTCTCGTTATCCAATATTATATTGATTAGAGGCATTTGAGCGTAGAACTGTTGGAAATGTAACCTTATGTTAATATTGTCTATGTTTGTAAAATCTTTATCGGTGTCATGCTTTATGATATGTTTGTGACACCTTACTCTCTTTCTGTTGAAATCTCGTGCGTGAACATGTATTTTGTCTTTTGAGAATACATCTAACTATAGTGTTGAAATCTTTGCTTTTTATTCACGTTCCTTCAGGTTATGGGCCCTCGCGGTTCGCTGGAAACGAAAAGCAAAAGTATTTTACGCGAAAAAGGTATTTTTTGTTTCTAGAAAAGATAAATTCGGTCGAAAAGATGGCCGGTTCGTCAGCATCCTCGAATTTACTTTCGGTAGACAAACTGAAAGGTATGGATAATTACAGTTCATGGAAGTTTATAATGAAAATGTTGTTAATCCAAGAGGATTTGTGGGATTGTGTGGAATCTGATTGCGATGACATGAAAAAACAGCAGAAAGCTATGTCACGAATTGCATTGTCAGTACACACGACTGTGATCCCGCACATCAGAAACGCGAGGATTGCGCACGAAGCTTGGAATAGCCTCGCTAGGGCTTATGAAGACAGCGGTTTATGTCGCAGGTTAGGGCTCCTTAGAACATTGTTTGCGACAAAACTGAGCGAGAGTGAAAATATGGAGACATACATAAACAAAATCACGGAATTGTCTCAACAACTGAATGAGATTGGTTCGCCCCTGGATGATGATTTTGTTGCGTTGATAATGCTAAGTGGTCTAACAGCTGACTACGACCCACTAATCATGGCGATTGAAAGTTCTAACGTCAAGATTACGAGTGAAAAAGTAAAAGCAAAATTGCTGCAAGAAAACATTCGAAGGTGTGACAAAACTGATGCTGCCTCCGCCTTGTTTGTTAAGAAACAACCAAGATGTTACAGGTGTAAGAAAATAGGGCATTTTATCAAAGATTGTCCTAGATCCGGTTCTAAGAAAGCCGAAAAGATCAATACGGATAAATCGAAGGCTTTATTAATTGCACTGTCAGCAAGTATAAATCATGGAGTGTGGTACATTGACAGCGGTGCTACAGAACATATGTGCGGAGAAAAAGGCATAATGAGTGATTTTATTAGTGATAGTAAGTCCGTAGAAGTTAATATAGCGAACGGAGACAAGTTATACACAGCTGGGCAAGGCTCTGTAGTCGTTAATTTAAAAAACGGTATTGTAAAAACTATAAGTAATGTTTATTATGTACCTAAATTAACAGCAAACTTATTATCTGTTAGCGCTATGATCAAAAAAGGTTTTAAGGTGGTGTTTTGTTCTGACATGTGTCATATCTATGATGGTCGAGCTGTGATAGCTACAGCTAGTCTGTGTGATGGAGTCTATCAGTTAGACGTTTTGAAAACACCAAGTATTGATTGCAAAATTACTACAAATACCCCCCTTAGTTTTTCAGATTCTGGTTGTGCTAGTATACCATTTGCAGACAAAGGCAATTGTCTGAATGTGGCAGTGCCTGTTGTCATAGAGAAAGATAGTGATTCTCAGCAGGTACGGCATCGCCGTCTAGCACACCTCAATAGTCGTAGTATGGAGCTATTAAGGCAAGGTATGGTTAGCGGTATTTCATATAACACTAGTAATTTTGAAAAGTGTGTTTCTTGTATTAAGGGTAAACAAACCCGTACATCTTTTCCTAAGGTCTCGTTTAATAGAGCGAAAGAAATTCTAGAGTTGGTTCACACCGATTTGTGTGGTCCTATGCCCGCTACTTCGTTTAGTGGAGCAAAGTATTTCATCACGTTCATTGATGATTTCTCTAGAAAGACTTTTGTATATTTTTTAAAAAGGAAAGATTAAGTTTTTGATACATTTAAAGCTTGGAAAACTTTAGTAGAAAACCAAACTAATAAGAAGTTAAAGATAATTCGCAGTGATAATGGTACTGAATATTGTAACTTGAAATTCCAGAATTACTTGAAAGAATGTGGTGTTGTGCATCAGACAACTATACCGTATTCTCCTCAACAGTCTGGAGTAGCAGAACGAGCAAACAGAACTATAATGGAAAAGGCTCGCTGTATGCTCTATGAAGCAGGCCTAGACCACAAGTACTGGGCAGAAGCTGTTAACACGTCTGTTTATCTCAAAAACCGTTCTCTAACATTAGCTGTTAAGGGGTGCACACCAGAGGAAAAGTGGACAAGTAACAAGGTATCAATTTCACATTTGCGTATTTTCGGTTGTATTGCGTACTGTCATGTACATAATCGAAATAAGCTAGAACCCAAAGCTAAGAAGTATATTTTCGTTGGATATTGCGAAAATTCTAAGGGTTATAGACTACTAGACCCTGAAGATTCGAGAAATTGTATAAAATCTCGAGATGTCACGTTTTTAGAGAATGTTTTTGTAAATAAAAACTGTGCTGTGTCACATGACACAGAAACACCTCCAGAATCATCTACTGTGGAAATATTTTCCAATGAGGTTCATTCTGATGATACAGTTTCAAATCAGTGTGAACAAAGAAACAGTGTGATAACAGTAAATGATTCAGAAGTTAATGAGGAAAGTTTTTATTCAAATGATACTGCGGATGAATCCTACATTCCAGATTTAGAAGAAGAGTCGTCATCGTCAAGCTCATATTCTGAGAATGATTCCGATCCGGACAGTTTGATTGCTCAACTAGTTCAAGAATGTACCAATGACACCGATGAACCACAAACAATACAAGAGGCGCTGAGTAGTTCAGATGCAGATAAATGGAAGCAGGCAATGCAAGATGAGTATAACTCTTTTCTTGTAAATAAATGCTGGACACTTACTGATAGAGATAGTGGTCATAGACCTGTAAAATGTAAGTGGGTCTTCAAAAAGAAAAGAGGTGTCAATGGTGAGGTTACTAAATTTAAAGCTCGATTGGTGGCCAAAGGATTCACGCAGCGCTATGGAATAGATTACAATGAGACGTTTTCTACTGTTGTTAGACTGTCAAGTATACGAACTTTATTAGCAATAGCTGCTGAGTATAATATGAATATTCAGCACCTGGATGTAAAGACGGCTTTCCTTAACGGTGATCTTCAAGAGCTGATATATATGGAACAGCCTGAAGGGTTCATCACAAATGGCGAGGAAACTAAAGTCTATAAGCTTAATAAAGCTATTTACGGCTTGAAGCAAGCGGCTAAAGCTTGGTATGAAAAAATCAATAGAGTACTGTGTGATAAATTAAACTTTAAAAAGTCATCATTAGAGGCGTGTGTTTACTATAAGCGTAGTAAAGACAAACTTATATTATTAGCCATTTATGTTGATGATATTTTGTTGATCACATCACAAACTGCTTCTGATGATTTGATCGACATCAACAATAAACTCAAAAGTGAGTTTAAAATAACAGATTTAGGGCCAGCTAGGCATGTGTTAGGAATAAAACTTTGTAGATATCGAGATAAAATAACTTTAGATCAACAAATCTACATAGAAAAAAAATTTGAAAAGGTTTAATATGGAGGATTGTAAACCTGCAGCAACCCCTATGGAGACTGGTGTGAAGTTTGAGAAAAGTGCAGAGATTAAAAATGATAAACTGGAATTTAGAACTTTAATAGGGTGTTTAATGTATGTTGCTATAGGTTCTCGACCAGATATAGCACATGCGGTCAGCTACCTGAGTCAGTTTAATGACTGCTACTCTGAAGTCCACTGGAAATCAGCGAAGCGAATTCTTCGATATCTTAAAGGTACAAAAGAACTTTGTTTAAAATTTCCAAAAGGCAAATTGGACATAGTTGGATATGCAGATGCTGACTGGGGAAGAAGTGAAGTAGATAGAAGGTCGTATACCGGGTATTTGTTTCAGTTAGGAAACTCTATAGTTTCTTGGGAAAGCAGAAAGCAACGGACTGTTGCTTTATCAAGCACTGAGGCTGAATACATGTGTCTTTCTGATGCATGTAAGGAAGGTAAATTTCTACGTAATTTTTTGCATGAAATATTAGGAGTATTGTTTATAGTTACAATCTTTAACGATAATCAATCTGCACACAAGTTAAGTAGATCAGCAATGTTTCATGCTAGAACAAAACACATTGATATTCGGCACCATTTTATTAGGGAACTTGTTTGTAATGGTTCCGTTGATATTAAATATTTGAGAACAGAGGATATGCTAGCCGATGTTTTAACAAAGCCTCTGACAAAGGATGTTCATCAGAGAATTGTTTTGTCTTTGTTATTTATCTTAAAGGATAAGTAAGATGATAGTAAATTATTTCTTTGCTGTGCATCTGTTGTAACATTAGGTTAAGGGCCAGTGTTGGAAATGTAACCTTATGTTAATATTGTCTATGTTTGTAAAATCTTTATCGGTGTCAGGCTTTATGATATGTTTGTGACACCTTACTCTCTTTCTGTTGAAATCTCGTGCGTGAACATGTATTTTGTCTTTTGAGAATACATCTAACTATAGTGTTGAAATCTTTGCTTTTTATTCACGTTCCTTCAAGAACCGAGGGGCAAGGCGCGGAAGTGTTTATCGCGAGCCACCAAGGTCATAATCCATAGCTCACTAGTAGGAATTTTATCAGTAGTTTGATAACACCCGAATCTGGTTTAAATAATTATTTATTTGAATATTTAGAACATTTAGAAGAACTAAAACTCGATGAAGTTTACTCCAAAAGTTTAGCCTTTTAAATCTGGTAAATAATTAACTAGGAACATTTAACTTTTGCTCTGTAAACAATAAACTTTGATAAAGTTAACCTAATGTAACAAGGATTTTGCTGAAACTTCAAATCTAGTACTTTTTATACTTACTTTGTTTATGTTTGATTTTTTTATGGTGTATTTATAACTTTAATTGTAAGTTTTTCATATCTTATTAGTGATCTAATACACAATTCTTTGTTTTAGTCTAATCAAGGTAACAATAAGTACCAAAGTGGCTTTAATTAGTAACCTTAATTAAGTGAATACCGTCGAATACTGCGCTGTACTAGGGTGATGGGACTTTTATAATTTCGCAGCACTATTTCATACAACATACTAAGATAACTGCTTAGGTGGTTTAGTGGTTAACGTGTTCGTGTAATAATCGCGAAGTCCCAGGTCAATTTTCAGTACGAGCTTACTGTTAAGCTAAGAACTGTACTCGATGAACGGCAACAGCCCCGCCCCTTGAGTGGGTGATAATAATATTGAACTCAGTCTACATCTTCAAGCAATACAAACTTGATGCTATGTTATGTATTCCATAGTTAGAAAGCTGGTGTGCAGGCAGTTTTTTGTTAGACACTCCTGTGCTTCGGAGAGAATGTTAAGCCGTCGATCCCGCGCCTGTTTTGATCATGTAAGTCAGACTGTTTCACCGGACTCAGAGAGTACAGAATAAAGAGTGCACATGCTACTTGTGAATTATAATCTCCTGCGTCTGTGGCTCAGCTAATGATTGGCCGCTGATCCTAGTCAAAATACGGCGGCGTGGAGAACCTTATAATTTTTGATTAGTATTTATTGTATGCATTCTATACCTAAAGTAAATGTCTTTAGTAGGTACATAGCATACTTACAAGTTACCTTTGTTATGCTTATTTTACCTAAATTAAATGTCTTTAGTACATAGCATACCTACAAGTTACCATTGCAAAGCTTATTTTGACTAGGTAAAGTAAATGTCTTTAGTAGGTACATAGCATACTTACAAGTTACCTTTGTTATGCTTATTTTACCTAAAGTAAATGTCTTTAGTACATAGCATACCTACAAGTTACCTTTCTTATGCTTATTTTACCTAAAGTAAATGTATTTAGTGCATAGCATACCTACAAGTTACCTTTCTTATGCTTATTTTACCTAAAGTAAATGTCTTTAGTGCATAGCATACCTACAAGTTACCTTTGCTAAGCATATTTAATATTTTACTTCCTGAGCTTTTAAAAGTTCAATCTCTTAAGCAAAATCAAAATATAACTTGAAAAGTGGATGCATGCTTCCTACTTTAAGTTTTACTATTCATATTAATAAAGTGCATTATCAATTTAGCAAGAATGTTTGGTAGGTAACTTTTGAATTAAGTATCTACTGAGTAGAATTAAGTATAATAACTAAATATTTAATTAAACTTTAATTTAAAAAAACCTATAAGTTCTTCTTTCATGACGACAAGGTATGAAAAATCGTCTTCTAATTAGTCTGTTAGTAAAATTAAAAGCAAAATGCGTATTTTTTGCTTTCAAGCTGAAAAAATCATAAGAAAGTGCCAAAATACTGCCATTAATAGCAACTGGTTTGTATTTTTGAAATTAAACAATATTAAGATATGGCGTAAAATAGTTAAGAAGTGGGAGTGCGCTATGTCATTTTACTGTATAAAACTTACCCAGGTGTGACGTCATTCGAGATTTTGCTTGGACGTATCGCCGTAATCACAGATAATGAAATTACTATGTCCTAATCTTTAAGTCTCAATCTCACACACACACAGTCTTATCCCTATTCTTAAATAAAATATTCTCCATTAAACACTTTTCGTAGAATTATAAACAAAAGACTACGTTATAAATGGCGGGTACGAGGATTTATCACTACAGATACCCACCTACGGCGTAGTCCTAATGCAATAATGCTAGAAAAGACTTTGATATAAAATGATTTCCCATAAAAACATAGTTATGTGCTCGCCCACCACATAATAAAATAAAGCGCAAACTAATTTTATATTAATTACTCTTCTCCCCATTAATATCATAAACCGCCCATTCCATAATTAACTATTAATAACTATTATACCGACTATTATTGTGTTAACTATTAATGATTATTATACTCACGAGACAGTCCAAAGCGTATTAAAGTGTCATTATGTAGTTTCTACCTACCTATTGAATTACTGTAAATACAGGAAAACTTTTTGACCAGTTCGCATTTTTTTGGCGGTTTTAATAATAATAATATAGAGGGACATTAACACACATCTGATCCCAAACTAAATAGAGCTTGTACTATGGAAACCAGATATCTGGTAATATACTACATATAATACTTTTCTTTTGTAAATACACACTTCATTATAGATAATTACACCCAGACTCGAGACAAACAGACGTGTTCATCATATAAATGTCTGAATTGTGTGGGAATCGAACCTACGACCTGCGGCGTGACAAGTAAGTATCTCACCGACCACGCCACCAGCCCGTTTTGGATCAGTAATATAACACATTTCCATGAATTGTTCAATACATTTTTTAAATTTCTTTAATCGACCGAATTTGTTGAATAACAACAAATTCTGGACGGTTTATTCATAATAAATGTAGTACATTATTAAATCTGATCTGTAATATCTGATATGAAAGCGCGCGGCGTTAAATTAGCGGTCAGTGGCACTAGCGAGCGCACAGCTGATACGGTGGCGGCGGCGGCGCACGGGTTCCAGAAATATATATTTATGTACTTAATTTTTCTGTGTTATGACATATAAAAATAAAAATTAAGTGTTTATTTTCTAAAAGTTTGCGCATAGGCGGAAAATATAGGAAAATTCATCTGTATCCGCATGCATCACGACAAGTTCACTAATATGTGAGTACCTACTTGTCCACTAAACTTAGTGAATAATATAACATAACTCTTAGGAATGTATTACTCGAATGTGTAAGCAGAGGTGAATACGTATTTCTATGCTATTTTGCTTATGCATAGATACGTAAAACATGGGGCGAGTCTATTACCGTTTATCTGGTGTACTACTAAGATTTTCCTATGGTATTTCAGAAACATTGCTGATCGACCTGGGATTTGAACCTCCCGATTATTAAGCTTAGGTATTTGTTTATTATTAAACAAAAATTTATTAGTAGGTAAGTATTGTTCAAATAGTTACTCCTAGAGGCTAACCGCTGAGTTGAATTTCGTACAAAAAGCATAATTTAGTAGTACACTCGGCAGAAAGTATAGAAAACAAACTCATACAGAATACTATATTGAGTAATAAAAGTACCTTAGGAGTGGCCTTACCCATACAACCGCAATGCATCCAATTAGGCTAAGTCGAAATATTGGACCCCTTGTGTGGCCCTTGACATGCCCTATTATGTACTTATTGGTACTTAATAGCCACTCAACACTGAAGATCTACTTACTTTGATTAAATGGATTTATTGATTTCAAGCCGTAGCTATTCAGTAAACGATCTATTCTAATAAAATACCTGTGAATGCTTTGTAGGAGTATTATTAGTATTTATATTGTTGGTAGCCTATTGTGATGAAAGTGCCCTCAAGTTTAAAGAGTTATCGATTTTGATGCTACTTAACTTACCTGGCTATTTCAGTAAATATGTACTTTAATATTTATTATTTCTTTGAACAATGTGGACATCCACAATGTTAGCTCCTACAACTGCTTCAATAGAAAACGAAGCATATTTCGGTTTTGTTTCGTGTTTACCATTGTTAGACATACTTTATATGTAAAAAGTACCTGTATCTACTGTATAAAAGGACATAACATAATGTCATCTACATTCCAGAACAAATAACATGTGTGCTCGGTAGGTACATCACATGGCAATTTAAATTATTTCATTCCTTCTCTAACGTTCACACCATATTGCTCCATAATATAACCGCAAAAGGTCGAATAAACGGGAAAAATATTGAAACGGCTATCATAAAATTTAATGGTTTTGAAGTCTTTGTTAAAGCACTGAAGATTCTAGATGGGAGGATATAAATTCACCGTTTATATTTAAGGCTAAATCTTAAAGCTTAAAAATATTTTAAGACAATAGAAAAGTCCCGAACTAATAAGTGATAAAAAGAGTAAGGAGAAGAGGATCTTGTTGGACTCTATAGAGAACAGAAGAGGAAAGATAATGGGCTTTTTGATATGACACGACACTCTAACGAAGACCATCATAGAAGGAATGATTGAAGGAAAAAGAGGAAGATGGGAGACCGAGAAGATTTAACCAGATAAAGGAGAAAGTAAGTTTCAACTCACCTCCGCCATGTTTAAACCGTTCGTTAATAGTCTATCATCCATCCTCTCCACATGACCAAATCACCTAAGCATGTTGTTTTCCACCTTTGTCACTACATCTTCTTTTAGACCACAGCATTCCCAAATATATCATTCAGAGTTAGATACCTAGTAGAGAACGTTCTGCTACACCCTTACTTCCTAGAAATATAGACGTAAAAGTATGTTATTTACATAGTTACAGTAAAGTACTATTTTTCAGGAAAATAGTATATCTACTTAGACGCGTAGGAAACGTTGACCTGCAATAATAGTAGGTTGTTTTAGGGCTTGGTCACCACACCCATTTTACGACTGATGGGGATGTATTATGTTCAGGTTAATTCCCTTAAAGCTGCCTAGGGTTGTAAAATAAGACGATAACTAAATTTTTTTACACAAAATCAATAATTGTCTATTAGTATTTGCTTAAAGCTACGAGAATATCACACTTTTATCGCATTTGACGTCCCAACTAAATTTATGATAAACAATAAGTTGCGCCGTCAAATATCTCAATCCCCCCGTGACCATGAAATCTGAAAAGATTTTGAAACGTCGGGGTATAAAACCTAAAATAAACTACGGTAAAATCCGTTATGAAGTAGTTTTATTTCAATTTTTATACACTATACAAGAACTCGCAAAAAGTGCACTGATGAGGAAGTAGCAAAAATGTGTGGGATTTTTAATAGGCATGTCATATTTATAGGACAGTCGTCATTCACCATGAATTTTATTGGTGCGTAACCTCATTAGGCGAACGAACTACAATTGACACACCGGCTGACCTGTCAATTAAACGCGATCATGAGCCGACATCGTTTGCTCTTTCACTGAATATGAACAGTTGTGATGACTTTTTATTTTACTTTAGCACACAGTGTATTACTTATATTTATCTATACCAAATCTAATAATTGGTATAGATTGTAAATTTCGATTTACCCACTCCTACAAATTGAATTTAAGTAGGTAACTACCTAAGTATCTACTTAATATAATTACAAGACGTAAAATTAAGTTGGTTCTCCATGAATCTTTTCCACACTATACATACTTTTTTTAAGACGGCCGAAAATTTGAATCATAGTTTTAGGCCAAGAAAATGGCATGTTAGTTAGGAGTAATAGTGGTAAAGAAGCGCTCCCGCTCTTTTATAAATGCGCTTTATCAATCTCTATTATTGAACACCACTTAACTATACAATTAGGTTGTCACACTAAAACTCATTTGACCTGTAAAACAGTGAATAATTATAGGAAAACCTAACAACCTATTAACGCCACTCTTCTAATAATAATTGAGATGATTTTAACGACAGCTCTCAAGCTAAAATCCATCAAGCTGTTTAGGCTTCGGGGCATGAGAAAGAAATATAAATACATATTTTAAACTTTTCTTGTGTAAATATTTTACAAAACTTTACATACCTGTGCAAATTAAGCTGACCAGTAAAGCCGCAGCAAAACACCACCTCATCTTGATCTACCACGAAACTTAAACACAACACGACATAAAACTGAAGTTATTCTCCTAAATTCCTATTCCAATTGTGATTAAACTTTTACGCGGAGGCGTGAGTTAAGTGATAATGCGACAGCTTGAAGCGGTCTCTGGCGTTGGACTACCACCGTCATTGTGTAGAAACGAGCTCGCAACCTTTGACACGCATGCGCCAAGTATTTTGTGACCTTTTTGATTATTATATTTCAGCCAGAAATATTTACGTCACATAGATTTTTGGTAAACATACATAATTTTTTTGGAAAACATAAATTTGGTATGTTGGATTTTTGATGTTTTGGCAAAGTTATTTAATAGTAAAATTTGCAGACGAGAAAAGCAAGAAAATTATTTTATTACTATGTCCAAAAACTCAATCACAACATCTTAATTGTTCAGCCTGTAATATCCAAAAATATTGTAGGTAAAGGTGGATATCATCAAATTTTGGCTAGGTTCTACTAATGTAGAGTGTGTCTGTTGCAATTTAATAGTCATATTCCTAAGTTAAAAGTTCTATTGTTTTTAATGAAAACCTAATAGCCCATTTTCTACGTCCTTGTTATTGGAACCTAGGTTTAAGCAGGTAGTAGCAATAAGTCATCGAATCAAACCAAACTTTCAAGGATATTAGAGTCTATTACAATGCCGCTAAATGCCATAGTTTGCCAAATAGTTTTGGGTCAGCTGTAAGTAGCTCCTATAACTTATAACACTTGGAAGAGCCATACCGAGTGACTGCCAAGTTTCTTGCTGTATGCATCAATCTTTACTGAACTGACCTACATCCTGTACGCAATAACAAGACTATCTACTAGCCCATACTTCCATACTCTCCTGGATGACAAGCTTTAAAATATATAAAAGAAGAAACCGACTAACCGTCTGACTGATATAATATCAACGCACAGCCCAAACCACTGGGTTTACAGACTCGAACTGGGTTTACAGAAAGAGCGGTTTTTTTAAACTCTCTTTAAGAGGGTGAAGCTTCGGTCGGAAGCTTTTGGATGAGGTTGCGAAGTTTTTTACCAAAGTATTTTTTAATGTTTTAGATTTTCATAGTATTAAAATACATTGCGATTAGATGATAAATAAGACATCTATCAATAAATTGCATAGCACAACTATTGCATCGAAAAAATTTATTACAAGTACCGGGACAACCGAACTTTTCTCGGTATTGTTTTGGGAAATTATATCAAAGGACTCCCAGTAATAGATTTTCTTATACAGTAATGATTAAAAAAAGACAAAAATAATAATAATTTCTGGATTCAAACAAGAATCGCCTGGTTACGTGATCGCCCAATCTTCCACCTGAGCTATCATAATATTAATTACGTTAGTGGTGAAATTTTCCTTTGTATTCTTATGATATTGTAGCAACCTAGATAAATAACACGAATAAACCTAATTTCATCGATTAATCGGCCCACCGAATTTCATGAAAACTGATCGAGCCGTTTCAGAGATTCAGGTTATAAATTTATATACTCAGGGAATTTTAGTGCAATTATTTAAAAGTGAGAGCAGCGGTGGCGCAGTGGTACGGGCCTCGCCTTAGAAATATAAGGTCGCGGGTTCGAATCCCAGTCGTGCCCAATTCACACAAAGATGTGTATCTTTGTGTGAATTGTTTCATCGCCGCTGCTCAATATCAGTAAAGGAAAACATCGTGAGGAAACCGGCATGTCTAAGAACTAATCATTCGAGGACATTTGACATCCACCAACCCGCATTTGGCCAGCGTGTGTGGATTAAGGCCTAAACTCTCTCAACTAGTAAGATAGTTGAGAGAAGACCCATGCCCAGCCGTGGGACACTAAAAAGGGTTGAAGTGATTTAAAAATGTGATAGTGCTCGCAATTTTGCTGTAACTACTGAAGACCTGTCAAACTGATACAAATACCTACTAGGTACCTGTGACAACAGAAGCTCGAGCAGTTTCTAAGTGTAAGACCAAAAATGCATTGATTGTAGAACATGATAGTATTAGGGCTCGCTTCGCTTTCCCTGATACCTACTTCTTACTAATGTTTGGTATTAATGCGAAAGTTTATATAAATGTATTCATTTACTTTTTAGCCTAATATCAAGCTAGTAAAGCCTCGAGCCGAAGCTAGTTGGAAATAAAAACGAAAAAGCAGCGATGTTGTAAAGGGTCAAACTCGGCCGGAATAATTGTGTATGATCTACAGGTGTTTGAAGAAATTATAAAAATAATTAGAAAAAATTACAAACATTAAAGCTACCTAACTAATGCTCAAGTGCTTAATGTTCAAATACGAAAATTAATTAAATTTAAATTTGTGCTGTGACCCTTTCACTAATCTAACCGTAGTCTGTAGCCTCGAAAATTACGCAGACGACATTACTAGAATGGTAATAACTTTCGTAACTAAAAGTCACCCACCTAACAATCATTTTTATATATTACTAGCTTTCAGCCCGCGGATCAGCCCGCACGTAGGTATGTCTATTATAAATAAATAAATAAATAAATGTAATGTATATTTTATCCTTTTCCGGGTTCCAACTATCTCCATAACAAATTTCAGCTAAATCGGTTAAGTAGTTTTGGCGTGAAAGCGAGACAGACAGACAGAGTTACTTTTGCATTTATAACATTAACTAGCTTCCGCCCGCGGCTTCGCCCGCGAAATTGATCTCACTAATCTTGTTTCTACATACAAACTTTGGAACCCCGTTTCACCCCCTTAAAGGGTGAGTTTTGAAAAATCCTTTCTTAGTGCACCCCTAGACCCCATAAGGAACCTATGTGCCGAATTTGGAGTCTCCAGACCCAGCGGTTTGGGTTCTGCGTTGATATGTCAGTCAGTTTCTTCTTTTATATATTTAGATAAGGATTTTATCTAAAATTTGCTATTTTGGCGACCTCGCCCACGTGACCTACGTTTTATATCATGCCCAGCAGTGAGATAAAAATTCACCTTTAACCTTTTAACACAAGTAGGCTCACTATCAGTGCAATAATTTTTCTAATCAGTCCAGTAGTCCCTGAGATTAGCGCGTTCAACCAAACTCTTCACCTTGATATAACTCAAATAACTAGATTAACACGGATGACTATTTTATGACGAAACAGTTAGTATTTTCTTAGATTTACGCGAATGTTTAACATTGAAATAAAACTATCAACTGGTCACGGGTGGACCATGAAGTTAAACTTTTGAGAGATGAGACTTTGAAACGTCGGGATCTAAAATCTTAAACCGAGTTTTATTTCAACGAATCAATTACTTAATTTTATTACAGTTGACTATTAATAACACATAGTAAGGAAACCTTACGCTGTAGTAATAAGAAATTTCCTTATTATGATCGAATTAATTAGTCATTATTTAGAACCACAAACAAACATGGATACGAGCAGCGATGTCATAACGTTATCGGTCTCGGCTTTGAAGCATAGTTCGCAGGTTCGTTCACCGGTCGTACCCACACATCTTTGTGTGATTTAGTTTGAGGAAAACATATTGAACAACAAACTAACTATTTGAGGACATAAACCGTGACCCTCCAGTGAAAAGGGAAAGTCTTCCGACCCGGTGAAGTATATGGAACGTAAATATGATAATATTAGAACATAAATTGTGTTAATTACGTGACACTATTTTGCATGCTTTAATTGTACGAGTAAGCAAAACATGAATAATCGCATGTTTTAATGTAACACCATGATACCATGTTTTACGGAAATAAATATTTGAATTTGAATGGCAATGCCCGAGCGACGACCGTTCGCACTGTTCTTGTCAGGAACTTGAATATTATCCTATTGTCGGTGAACATTTGCTTGTGCGATTCAGGATTATTGCGACGTAATGTCCATTGAGTGGCGATATGTATGTGACGCTACAGGTAGATACTTATTTACATAAAAACATGGGTCAGTAATCAGTTGATCAAAATTATAACCTGTGTCGACTGTTTCTTACACTTACATAGATACGTAAGTTAAAAAATATATTTTTCACGAATTGAAGGATTAAGTAGAATCAATAAATATAACAGAAAAAGTTTGGTGTTTATCGTAAACATACGCACCACGGACATAAAAATACAAACAAAATCCAAATGCAATGAGATAAGTAGACAGGTATTTGTTAAAAAATTATTGCAACCTCCGGCCAAGCCAAGAACCATCTCCAACAAAATCGGTAAACACACTTGTACATAAAAATACCGATACACGCCATAGGTTCTAAAAAAGTCCCTTTTTCCTCAAAGTCTACGTGTTGTTTAATATTGACGCGTGGTCATAACGAGGTTTAGCTACCCATCTGGACTAAAAAAATAAACACGGTTTTTTGATATGTGGGTAGAAAATACTTTTTATATGAAAGTAACTAAACCAAACAAGAATGACAAATATTCATGAGGAAAATGTGGTTAGTGAGTTTCTATTAAAGTACATTTAGTTTCATGGGTTATGTATGTCTTAATAATAGGATTCTAGGAATCTTATCAAGTAATCAGTTCAATAGTTTTATTGTGTTCCTTATGTTCATTTACCGAGTATCAGTGTTAATCACAAAGGAGACATTTAACTTTATCAGTGATGTTGATTTTAACAAAAGATAGACTTTTTATCGCAAATAATTGATTTTGTTTATAAAAACAAAGAGTTTTGGCGAAATTATGTCATTCTCGTCAATCATTAACCACCACAAAATGTTGAGATTAAGCCTTGTTTTGTTTTCATTACTATTGGGTAAGTTGTTATTATTATACTTGTCACTAGTTAATATTGATACATGAATATTTGAAACATACAGTTTTAACCAAATATTTGACAATATTGAGTTATCATTCTTTTAATTATGGCCTCTGCAGAAACTATTTCGCAATTTTGTCAATGTCAAGTTTAAATATGTATGCAGGCCTTTAAAAGATTAGATGATCGTTGAGTTAAAATTAGAATAATTTGCTTTCTGTCAGATTGTCTTGCTATCGTGACAGTGGCGGTATTTCTAACGACTACACGATTTTAGTGGCGCAAGAGGCGCCTACATTGTTAGGTTTTAGTAATAGACATTTTTTTCTTGTGTGTATTTTAGTGTGCCATGGATTATCAGTATCAACAAGAAATTTACAAACTATGAACTCGTATTACGTTTATACACGGTAAGTAAATTATCAAATCACCTCATCGTCAGTCTGGATAGGAATATTGTGCATAATTTCATATTATGTATAGCAAAATATGAGTCTTTATAAAAGAATGTATACTGACCGAATCCTAAAGGGAAATCGGCAGAAACGGGAATTGTATGCTGCTGATACCTACCCAGTAATTATGTCTCACGAAATAATATATTTCGTTAGTAATATACAACTAACACTACTACTACTATTGCTTAACATCAGGCAAGTTGTAGTCAAGCGCCAGCCTATCGAAGAATAAAAAATATATAATTCATAATTATTATTTCAATCAAATAGTAAATAATTTGCATGGTTTAATTATGAACTGGTGCGGTGGGTAAACGATGCTTAATATTGCCAAATGGATAGATTTAATTTAACTGACTTCATCAAATTATAGCAAAACTCCCAAGTTAATTACAAATATATTTTAAGTGTACTGTGATTCACATAAAAGGATAATTTGTATTAAATGAAATCCAATTATAAATAATGAACAGAAAAATGCTGAGATATCTAATTTTATTTTTCAGTGATAACCCATGGTCACCAGTATCTGTATCTCTGAGTACACTACCTGCTTCCCCCATCAATATTTCACGACGAACCGTTTTTCTGATCCATGGACACGGTGAAAGTGGATTCACCTCATTAAATCCTGTAGTCAAAGATGGTAAGTTAACTAATTCTCAGTTGTATTGCCACTTACTACGTCCGGTAACTAACGATTTTCTTTATATTTTATTTGCAAATGACTAACGAGTATTATTATTACCCATTATTATTATATAAGAGAAGTGAATTATAAATTATTGCTCATCATTCAACCATAAATACCGTTACTGCTAAACGTAAAATCTAGGAGCACTAACAATATTTAATTATTTTAATTCCAGCACTTCTAACAGCTGAAGATGTAAACGCTGTTGTGGTAGACTGGTCAGTGTATGCTACGTTGAGCTACTCAATAGCAGCAGGCACTGTCCCCGTGATAGCAGAAGAACTGGCTACATTTATACAAGCCTTAGTCGCTGTAGGTAATAAGCTATCGTTGGATAATACGCACATTGTCGGCTTCAATCTTGGAGCTCATGTTGCTGGGATTACTGGTAGATTATTGAACAGTCGTGTCGCCAGGATTACTGGTAAGTAAAGTCAAAATTAATGTTCTCCAAAGTTGGTAATAACAATGACAGATGGATAATATAATAAATATGAAAATTATTCTCGAAAGATACTAAGATGGTGAATCAATCTTTTCAGGATTAGATCCATCAGGAAGTCAGTGGGGTGCGACCTCCGCTCGTCTGCGTATCACTGACGCTCTTTATGTCGAAGTAATCCACACTGATGGCAGCGGGCTTTTCAACAATGGCATCGGCACAGCTCTTGGCCATGTAGACTTCTTCGCTAACGGTGGCAGCAACCAGCCCGGCTGCTTAACTCATGCATGCAGCCACAACCGCGCATATGAACTATTTGCTGCTTCAATGATTAATCCCGATCTAGTGGGCTATCCGTGCTCTTCAAACACACAGTTGTCACTAAATCTTTGTAAAGGATTGCCTTTGAGGATGGGTGGCAATGAATTAAGTAAAATTGGGTAAGTACGAGAAAATATACGTTACCTTCTTAATTATTTGATGATCAAAGTAATTAATAATAATATATACTAACAGATTAGATAAGAAGTGGTTCCAAATTCCTCGTTAAAGTTATTTTAAAGTACCTACGTACCTATAAGAGAGTGTTTTTAGAAATCTTTCTAAGGGGAATCAAACTTGAAACCTGGTTTTTCAGGCTCAAATATTGTCAAACGTTCTATTGAATTTTTCTCATTAAAAATGTAACAGCTAAAGGATAGGATTTGTTTCCCATGGACGCATAGGATACAAACATGGTAGATACCTACCGGTACTTGAAAGTGAGACCTAAGTGAAGCACATATTAAAACTCTTTTTGTTTTCAGGGCTGGAGTATACCGTGCTAACACAAAAAGAACATACCCCTTTTAATACAACAGTAGATCATGGAAAATAATTATTGACGATTAAAGAGAAAGCAATTGACTAGCTCCTGTGTAGCTTTTTTTCAAACAATATTACACGACATCGGAATACCTACAAGCTACAACGCAATCGGTATTAATAAGGACATTAAAATTTAGTATAGAAAGTTATCAAAAAACCGTGTCTGATGGATGATATAGATGATGGCCGCATACCGTCGGTAATCAAATTTGATTTAAGAGTGACTTCGCAGATATCTACCAATAAGACTCGTTGATGAAAGAGATCATACTTGACAGTTAATTTAATAAAGTCTTATTTGTAGATATCTATAACGCTGCTTGGATTTTGAATTCGAAAAACGAACGCAGATACGCAGATTACCGAAACCTGCCCTTCAGTTAAATGAGAATAAAGTGAACTGCGCTCGCAAGAAGTACAAAATAAATAGGTTTTATACATTTTATTCGCGGATCTCAGTGTTATAGTGCGTAAGAAATTTTACAGGCGCTTTGAGCTAAACGTTTACAAACCACACCTCCATTAATTCCGCACGCGATCCATTTGCTAACTTACTGAGCTGTAATGGACTCCAATTACGTAACAATAAAAATAAACATCTCCCACAAGTAACATGTTTTAATTACACTAATAGGTGCATTTAATGTTAATGGTGTGGAGTACTCAAGTGTAGCATAAAGTACAAACCCCATCCATTCTCATCCGTCAAGCAGTTCTCAGCAACTGATGACCTGCCAATAATGAAAGTAAGAATTATCAATAACGAATACAAGCGATTTGTGAAACTTCATTGTGGTCGTGATAAAATTTATGTTTTAATGAGCTACTAAGCCCTTACTGCAAAATATTTAATAAGTAAGTGTACGTGTACGCATAGTTTGTTTTCTCGTGCTGCGATTGCACAAAGATGCATGATTTTGTCTGATATTTACGTAAATAATGTACTTACTTATGTCCGATGAAATTCTTTAATTGTTGAGTCACTCACTGGCCTTAAAATTGGGCATCGCATCGCTTGATACATAATAGACTGCTTACCTGCGCTATACAACTCTAGCAATCTATCAAAATTGATAGGCTACTATATAGCCCACATAAGGCGTCACAAACAGTCGGACTTGTTGGATAGTGCGTACCTAAAAGAAGTTAAGGAAAACAAATAGTATGTCTAAGACAGTTTAGTAAAACTATCCAAAGGATTAAGTTTACTAGCATTAGGCTTCCTCTTTTACTTAATGCTCCTTAGCATAAGTGGCCATTGAACCACGTCTAAACATTTATAAAGCCATACTGAGTCTTAGTTACCTACCATTAACTTCTACCCCCAACCCCAACTAACTATCTGCGCCACCCGATACCAAGTCATAATGAATTATTTTGATTTGATTTGTTACCGGAATATATTATTGTGTCGCAGGTGATACTTTGATGATTGGATTTTTTGCGAAATCACTTGGGATTTTTCAATTAAACAAAATGAGGGCAAAATTTCAGCAAAATCTGAATTGATTTTATTGAAATTTCTCGTCAAAAAATAACAAACATGTCGATCTTTTGCGATAAGAGGGTAAATAGGACTTTAAGTTGTATTTCTAAATACCTATGCTATGCTGTCATCTAGTGACGATTATTAAACCATATTTTTTGTCAGTTTTGGAGAACATATATTTTTAACAATAGGTAGCAAAAATAATGCAACTCGATTTTGTATGTTATTGAAAACTTATTTCTAGATAACTACTTAATTGAAATGATACGACTAGACGGACGGATGGTCATCGATCCGCACAAACCTTTGTCGTAATAGCAGTAAAAAATAGCGCCTTTTAAAATACAGCTAGCAATGTATTTGCAAGTCCCATTGCTATCATAAAACCACGAGGCGATGTTAAGTGTAACTAAACTAGTTTGTTAGAAGTAAGACTAGCATGGTAAATTGTACTTAATTGAATTATGAAGCTGAGGTTTGTGTTAAAATGTACGGTAGGGGTCTCTGAAGGTAGAATGTCTGCTAATGTTACACCTAAGGGCTTTTAAACTGGGTAGGTAACTAACAAAATCTTGTAGGTAGGTAGGCACTTAGGTGTTAAAATGGAATGTTTCTCTTTATTTAGGTAGGCACTGAAGTTATTTAGGGTTTCTCAACAAATTTCTCGTATTTCCCACGTCATTCACAAGACGTTTGGACAAAAAGTTTGTGTTTTCATGAACAATCACTTTAACTTGCATATCTTTCAACAGAAAAATTCAAGTAGATTGTGACATCACAAATAAATAACCTCCAATATGCTAGTGTTTGTGAAATAAATTGAAATTCATCTGTGTGATAAACCGAAAATATCCCAAGAGAACGTAATTATCATCGGATTAAAAAGCAAACACTAAACACAAACAACAACAAAAAAACTCTAAATCTTTATTGTCTTTCCATTGCTATATGCTAGTTTGTAGGTATTTAAAAATAAGTACATTAACTATGGACCCTGTTAGGCACAGTAAAATGGTAGACGTGAGGAAGCTCTGTTTTATGATATTAATAAAAAAAAAATGTGAGCCAAATCTCACTCAAATCCGTTCACTCATGTTTCCTTGAAAGATTACCGAAAATCTCACCTCAAAAACTTTCTCATTTATAAATTAAATTGTAAATAGTAGGATGATAGCCACGCTTTCCTTTTTAAGTTATACCGCAAAACTATCACTGCATCAAAGTGTTCTATGTATTTTAAAATGTAAATTAAGATGTAATCTATACAAACAAAAATGAATCGCTGAAATGTATAACTAATGCCATAACTTTCTAACGCGTGCAGTTTTTTTATTCTGAAATAGGGATGCGCATACAACATATCTGATGCTAAGCAATAATGCAGTCTACGATGAAACGCGCTTGCCCAATATATCAATTCACTCGTGATTACAAATGATTTTCGGTGAAGGTGGCAGTGGAATAAAGCCAAGCCAAGCCAAATCCATAAGAATGGATAGAAAAAAGGAGGAACTATTCCAGCAATTTAGAGCATCAATTCTATTTTTGTATAAGATACCTACTTTTATTTAAATTAACGCGGAAACTTTTACATGGTCATATGCAAAGACCTCCATTAATTGTTCTTAATCATGATAAGAATCTTATACAACATCTCAAACGCCTACAAATACACCCGTTGGTTTTCTTCTACGCTACCATGTAACGCTAGAGAGGGCAGCTAGTATTAAAATATTTTCGATTCAGTCGGTAGGTACCTAGGTATCAACAAAGCAAAACTATGTATTTCCAAAACACAAAGCTATGCTAGTCAAGACCTGCATTGTTGTTACTACTAAAATTTAATTAAATATTAGTGCTTGCGCTAATGAATTTTACTGAGAAATAGCAATAATTTTCACATTACAAGGTTTCTTAGGATTTAATATAATCCAACTTCGCTTTGATGTGTGAAACTTAAGCTTAATACTGTTTTTATTTAATATTTGTAGAAGTTAATTATATGTTTTTTCGCGTTGTTTTATTGAAAATTATAATTAATAGTGATAATTGCCTGTTGATTAAGATTTTTACAGGCATGTTTTGGTGATTTTTTTGTGTTATCTTTTATTTGAGTTATAGAGATAGAGACCTTATAAGTCAATTCCTGTAGGTACTCATATACCTAACAACTCCCAAAAAATAACAGACTTAGTAGGTAGGTTACTATAGGCCGACCGTTAACTCGCGTATCGCCATCTGAGGTACAAAGTCATAAAACATTAATTAAATCTCGTAAAGAACTATTTAACCACAGATAAAAGTAATGTAAGACTATTCGCCACTAATATCCATATCGCTTGAATCATCATCACTGTCTGTGCAGCTTGAGGAGTCAGAATCTTGGCGATAGGCGATACGCGAGTTAAAACGGTCGGCCTATACCTACCCCAGTACGTAGTTTCTATAGTTATACGTTCCTAGAGAGATGACAAAAGAAGGCTTTCTACCAAAAAGCATCTTAGCTTTAAAAGATAGGTACTGGTATTGGCTAATACAAAATGAATTAAAACAATATGATGACAAACTAAGCAGAGCTTGTACTTTGACAACCGGTTAACAGAAGTACTGATAATATAATAGTATTCTTACTACTTTTGTGTTGTCAATTCATACGTTTAGACTCCAGACTCAAGACAAACAGAGTTCATGACACAAATGTGTTCTTGGGTGGGTATCGAACCCACGACCTGCGTGAAACGTGAAAGCAAGTATCTAACAGCCATGCCATTCGCCACGCTTCCGTTTCAGCCCGTTGCGTTGTCTCAAAGATAGTCAAATAAGCCGAATTATACACCAACGATATATTTATTTAGTGAGTATCAATTTCGTCGACGTCACGTACGTGGCACAGCATGTTGTGATTGATTAATTGATCGAAGCTTCTTGTTTATGGTTCTCTAATGGCGGTACGGATATGGGCACGCATGAATAATCCAAGAGCATTCTAATAAATCCTTCTCTGTGTGTATAATGTGTATAAACCTAGAGTATATAGCTTTAAATACATTTTATCTAAAGGAACCCATGAAACCACTCCGAACCCACTGCGTTGTCAGTCTGTTCGTCTATCACATCCGATTTGCTACGCAACTACTGGACCGATTGAGTTGAAATTTCCCACATGTGTAGATTGGTGACCTTGAGTCATCATAATGTGATATATAAATGAATTTTTTAAACATGGGGCACGTTTTTTGAGCTAAATTAAAAAATTAAAATGATTTTAGCCACAATGTGTACTATGCGTTTAAATAAGAATAGGACTGGACTTGCGGCTAACTTCATACCAAAAACCAAGCAAAAGTAGAGTCAGCACAAAAATTCAAACAATATATTATTATAGTTTTTTACCTGTAGATTACAGGAAAAGCTATAAGATGTCTAGGGTGATTGTCGTCCAAGATAAGCTAGATATATTTGGATATGTTTGAGCCATACTTTAATTTATCTTCTATGATACCCAAACACTTCTGTAATATTTTTATTTAGACTCTAAAGGAGTGTTACTTCAAATATTTTGAGCAAAATATAAAATTCCAAAATAAAACCTTAAATTCTGTCTTTCCGATATTGACTTCAAAATCTTGCGTTGCGAGTGACCAGACACTCACATCATTGACTATTTTAAATTATTATCTATAAGAGTTCACTCTAAATTATAATTTTATGCCTGTATTTATAAACTAATTCTGTAAATCGCTTTCGCAGATTTTTTCTTGATTTACAGACGCAAGATATTTTCTAAATAGCCTACGTACTTCGTCCATAAAAACTGGGTAAGTTTGTTTTGAGACAAAAAACGATCACACCTAACTACTAATGCAATTTGTGTTTTGATGGTAACACACAATTGTTCGCGTCATGGTAGCACTAAACTTACTTTAAACAGTTTTTTTAGATTCATATAGGAAGCATCCGTCATGTCACCGCTGTAAAGTGTGACACATCTGTACTGTATCTTTACGTCCCTTCTATTAATATTATTTTTATCATACTTTGTGACTCCAGGAGGAGGTTCTCAATTTGATTGTGGTAGGTAACTATTAGCGCCGCCGCCGCCGCCGCGCGCCGTCCTGGTGGCGGATAGGACGTGTGACGCCACAGTTGTGGCGGTAAGGGCTCGCCACAGTGCCGATCCAGGGCAGGCGGCGGGCCGACCCGCCGGTCTGTTTGGCGAATCCAGGAGCGAAACCCACAGCTCGGCATCAAAGGTGACATGACAGCAAACCGAGAGGTTTTAGTGGGTAAACCGGGTCCAGCTGTTTGTAGCTGGAGACTCCGCGGAAGTCGCACAACCCTTCGCCCTGTGCCCAGTTGGGGTGTGAAAAGCGTCGTGGCCCGTGGTAGCTTCTTGCATTTGCGTCGTAGTAACTAGACAAATGTCGAAGTATGGCGTTATTGTGGTTACGTGGGGCAGGCATACTCACGTGCACCCGTACGGAGTGTCGTTGAGTCGATGACGCACCGCTGTGTTTGCGATGTAGATTAGTGATGGCGCTGAAGGAAGTATTGTAGTTGCGGCCGATATCACCCACACGATTGCTTTCAATAACAAGTTAAACGTGGTCAGTGTAAAATGTGGTATGTTTGTGGTAGATGTGTATAGACCCTTAGTACTAAATGCGAATATAACTCTGTGTGTTGACTTTTCACGCATAAACCGATAAATTCATTTAGATAAAATTCAGCATAGAGATAGTCAGGATAGTTTTAGAAGGGTAGGTAATGATTTCTCAGTAATAAAATATTTTGTCATCACATTCCTGATAAAAACATTTAAATAGGTAATTACTTTTAAGAGGTTTTGGAGTTAAGAGCAAAACTAAATGACGGTATCTTAAAGTACAGTCAGCTACAAGAGTTTATCACTAGATTCTATATTACCTACAAAACATCTTAACATTAAAAAATTCCATAATTTTGAGTCGTGATGAGAGGATAAAATAGCTTGTCATTAGAAGTTTACCAATAACAGTCAGTTTATGAAATCTTTCAGCGATGTTTTAAAATGTTGAATTTGTTTATCAACTTTTGTGGCTGACTGTACTTTAAAACTTTTTTTAAATTGTCTCCTCGTAGCCTGAAGTATCTATTTGCGCTAAGGGATTTTGACCAGGATTTAATCTGAAATAATAAAATATACAAATATTAAAACGCATTATTCTTGTTTGCAAATCAATTACATTGCCGGCCGGCCTTTGTTTGAACTCCCACCCTGACAAAATAAACTATCGCTTGGCCTCCAACACTACTCTGCTGAATTATAAACTGAATTGCAAAAGACAGCCTTTCTTATCACCATTCAACAGTAATAATTAGAACCGCGTGTGTGTTAAGTAGAATTGCTTTTAATTAATACTTAAATAGTTTACAAAAATAATGCAAATACTAATTTTAAAAAGGAATAATAAAACTGTTTCAATATTTGTATTAATCAATAAAAATTGTGATTGAACGATAATTAAGTTTGAAAAAATATAAAAGTTAACAACAAATAATACAAATACCTGCTAATTCTAAAAATAAATAATTAAATCAATTTATTATTTGCATTAATCAATAAAAATTGTCATTGAAGGATAATTAAATATAAAAAGTTAGCAACAAATAATCCAAATAGTTATTTTAAAAATAAATAATAAAATTGATTCATTATTTGCATAAATCAATAAAAATTGTGATTGAAGGATAATTATATATTAATATTGATAAGGAAATCTACCAAAAAATGATCCTAAGTGTTATCCTCGCCTGTTATTACGCTCCGTATATAAACGTTTTTATTGCTAAAGCACCCATAGAACTAAAATACAAGTACTGCAGTATTTCGACAACGGCTGATGATCTCATACACGTCCTTTGAAGCGCGCAGCGAAAACATAGTGAAGATTAAAAACTATTTTTTAATCAAGATGTTGAGTTTGGAGTCGACGAATTTGTACTCAGGTTTTATGAAAGAAAGTAAAACTTTATTAAAAGTGCGATTATGGTTTTATGCGGTGTCACATATACATTTAGTGGTGGTTGCGGGTTGGTTGCTGACCATAGACTTTGGTGCTTACGAGGACCCTGATATCCAGATGTATCAGAAGATCAGGTTTAAACTGATCACAGCTTGGTTCAATGTAAGTACTTTTTGACTAACATAAAAATCCTAGAGTCAACAACGAACATTTTAAGTTTATAAAACAGTGACAAGACTAAGTAAGAAGTAAGTACTCTGCAGAAACTATCTTACGAGTTGTAAGAGTCTTAATCCACACACGCTGGCCAAATTCGGGTTGGTGGATGTAACTTCAACCCTGTTTAGTGTGCTGAGAGAACAGCATGGCCACCGGTCTTACCTCAATTATCTTAAGAGTTGATAGAGTTTAGGCTTTAATCCACACACGCTGGCCAAATGCGTGTTGGTGAATGTCACTTGTTCTTGAACGATTAGTTCTTAGACATGCCGGTAGCGGCGATGAAACAATTCACACAAGACATCCGGGGATCGAAGCCACGACCTTATATTTCAAAGGCGAGGCCGATACCGCTGCGCCTCCGCTGCTCTCTATGAACGTCAGTTATTAGCTCTATTATATTGTAACCCTATTTCCATTGACTTTTAATTTCTGGCTTTCAACATTACGATAAGGAAAGAGACCAATATTTTAACGGTGGTAGAAATACGAGAATAAACAGAGGCCTGATTCTGACACCTTTAGATTAATTTCGGGCTGAGTATCATGCCTTTTTTTTGCTGATGACTTAACCCAATGAGCCGGATTCGGCCCTATTGGTTCAACGGACTTTTTCGGTGAGCCATCCGAGGACGGTCGAACCGATAACTGTGGTAACTGCAATGAGAGGGCTCCCCATGTGGGGACGAACCTCGACGTTGCCGGACACTCTAGTTTTAGGGAATCTTGGGGGGGGCGGGCATTTCGCGTTCGCGCGGAACTGTAATCGACTGGGGGAGTATTAAGCCGAAATTCAATCATACTACACAAACTATTGTTTTATATGTCATAATTAAATACAATTCGCCACCACTGCTCCTCAGGTATAACTCTGTATGCGTTGTTATATCTCCGCTGCTCAATATCAGTAAAGGAAAACATCGTGAGGATACTATATGTCTAAAAACTATCATTCGAGAACATGTAACATCCACCAACCCGCACTTGGCCAGCGTGTGTGGATTAAGGTCTAAAACTCTCTTAACTCGTAAGAAAGATGGGAGAAGATTCTTGCCCACTAAAAAGGGTTGTAGTGAAATACACTAAAAATGGTTATAGTGACATACTATCGAAAAGTAATTGATAAATAGTTCAATGAAGAATTTCAATAGTTCTTGGATTATTTTAGTAAATTACCAATAGAATGTGATTCCTATTAAAAATTAGTCATTGACAGTCACAAAGTCTTTACTACTCATCCGTTTTAAGGCGACTAATCCGTATTTGTAAACCCAGCTATATACAATATCATTGTTTCAATCTAATGAGTTCTTTGGCACCAAGGATAACATCAATATAACACTTTACACACACTTGTGCGTACTAAAGTGGATAGGTAGGTACGTGAATATCATCCACTTCACCAAGAGGAGGATTAATTTTTTTTTAATATCCTGATCAGAAAAACTTCATTCCCAGTAATTTTACTCGGTACCAACAACTTCCACTAGATCAATCAGGTAGTCCACTTATCGCCATTTATGGAGCACAACTCCTAACCATTATTTTCCACTCTTTTTTGACGTGACAACGTCTTATAAATTGGTTTGCCGGGTGACACTTCAAGAAACTGCGTTACGCTCCGCTCACGTTATGCGCTCACAATGAGAGCGAGTGAGAGGCACGCGTCCCTTCCACTCGGGCATGGTTAGCCCGCCTAAGAGCGAGAGAGACAGACATAAAAAGTGAAAGGCACGCGTCCCTTCCACTCGAGCACAGTTAGCCCGCCTAAGAGCGAGATTCTTTGTATAAATTAATGTTTTAAATATAATTCTTTGTATAAATAAATGTTTTAAATTGTTACTATTATTTCATCCTTCTTCCTACTATACGAATGAATATTCACATTAAAATTATTTTACCACTCAAAGTCGTTGTCACGTAAAACTTTCGCCCGTAAACCGACTTTACAGGCAACCAATTTTTTTATAACGTAGGGATAGTTAAACAAAACAACAGAGGGTGGAAAATTTTAATAAAAAGATAAATAAAAAAATACTTTATTTTCAGACAACACAGTCCATACGTATTGTTAGTACAAAAGAACAATACATAAAAATGAAAATAGAAAAAAAAAAGAGATGTAAATAGCCTCATTCATAAATTACCGTGATTAATCTATAGCAAAATGTTTTTAAATATTTGAACATCTGGCTTATAAAGTTTTCATAATAGTAGTTTCCATAATTTACATAACCATTACATACAATGCGTTTAGGCTTGCAAGTTTAAAAATGTCAATAGATAAAATGGTCAAAATATACTATCTGCATGCGACCCAGTGCTGAATTTACAAGTACTTAAATTCATGCTGACTAAATATTCAAAACCCCGTAGGCTCAGTATAAATCGAAATATTTGGAGTTTGGGGGACAACTGTTTTTATGTACCTAAGTAATCGGTGTCTAATAATTTTGATAAACAAGTTAAGTTAGATACTTCAGTCCCCTTCACTTTGAAGATTTTAAAGCATCCAAAACGTCAGGATATAAAAACAAACAAATCGCGATTAACTCCGTTAAAGAGGTGAATATAAATTTAAAAAAGGTTTGAAGTAGATACAGTCCTTCCAATTTATGAGAATATAGGCTGTTATTCAAAGGTTTTATTAAAATTTACTCACAAATTGGTTCAAAAAAAAATTTTAATAAAGCAAAAATTACCATATGTCGCATTCGTAAAATTTAACCTCATGCATGACACTTGATCTCTGGATTATGCTAAATGAGCTGTAGGTAATTCGTTTCTAGCTTAGGCCGTAAATAGTTACCAATGTCACCATCCGTCAGACAAAGTATGCCACCAAACGACCGAGGTGTCTCGACGAAATGCGTAGTGAAGCCATAAAAGGTAAAATGACTGCACTAAGCCTCGAACAAGTGCCTACTAAATTACACAAATACATATAGTAAATAGATTAAATATGACCCAGTATAATTTGTTTAATTTTTTTTGCAGACAATTTTACTTTGTAGTTCATGTTGTTAACATAAGTAAGGTTTATTAATTACTAGCTTTCCGCCCGCGGCTTCGCCCGCGTGTATGTCGGTTATCGCGCCAAAACATTACCTTCTTTTTGCGCAGTCGGATAAAAACTATCCTATGTCCTTTCTCGGGACTCAAACTACCTCCATACCCAATTTCATCCAAATCGGTTCAGTAGTTTTTGCGTTAAAGCGTAACAAACAAACTTACATTCGCATTTATAATATTATAGTATAGATTTATTATTATTCACGTGGCAATTCTTCAAGGTTGCACTTGTTTACTCACCGGCTAAGTAATCAGGCCGTAGCGTCGCTGCGGTCACTTCCCGCCGGATATTACTTACTCGTCGCAGCTCGGATGATCATTCCACGAAATATAATTAAGGTTCAGTAACATTTGTAGGTAATACATGCTTTCGTAATATATTGGATTCTTTTAAAAAAGCCATGCCTTAATAATAAAATACATTAGCAATCCTTGCAAAAGGTCAACGCTATTTTTGAATATCAACACAGGAACGTATGTGTACAGGAAGACTGCAGCTGAGCTATTCGATCCATAGATATACGCGTCGTTACAGCAGCGTAAACCGCGGTACAGAACTGGCGGAAATACGCTACAAATACAGCGTCAACGCTGCGTATTGTATGGGCTCGCTTGCAACACACCGGTATAATAAAATTGATAAGACTTCGAGAAGGGGTAACAGTCTTTTCACTTGTTCGTCTATTACACCCTTAAAGATGAAGAAAGCAAATACTTAGTGTCCCTCGTTCTGTTGTGAGACTTACGCGTGTGGTAATTCTCACAGGTGGAGGATTGACGATCTGTGATCCTCCATCGGGGCGAGGCGGGCGATTGACTGCTCTGTGAGAATTATTAAATCTATTTGGTGTATTACATGAAAACGGCTCCCTATTGTACCTCTATCTTGTTTTTATGGTAAATTATAATATTTTTTGTTTCAGCTTTTCACCATGGTATATTATCCAGTGTGTTTGTACTGTGACTGGCGGGAACTTAGGGACGAGCATAACAGAAAACATGTCAAGGCCCTCAACCAACTCAGGCACTTGTGTTTCACAAGTATCCTTCTACCAACCACAGCAGTAAGTCTACCTGTACTTCGCCTTTAAAACGTTGGTATATAACAACAAAAATAAACCTATATCCACCTGTGCTTCGTTTGGGGATTCAGGCCTAGCTAAACTTTCACAAGCCAGTTGAGAGAAGATTCATACTCTTCTCGGACACTAAAGGATGGTTACTTTAACTGCTACAACATTGTAATATACCTGTAAGCCAAGTTTAAGAGCCTGCTTATGCTTTTAACCTTATTTTATAAGTCTTATAAAATAAGGTTAAAAGCATAGTAATATTATAGTCAAAAGTATAATATAAGACAACCCACCACCAAAATCCCGCCACTGGTTTTTCTCTAGTGTCCACAAGATACCTAAAAAAAATAGGCAGGATAAAATACGGAGTATAGGTACTTGTATTCCTTACTACCCGAACACGTAATAAGGGTCACAAATTATATAAATATCAAGGTTTATAGGGCGTAAAGAAGCGGTCACTATCTTCACATCACATACAAATTGGTCGAATATTTTGAGAACCGATGATGATGATTGTCCAAAGTGGGTGGCGATCATTATTTTGTTATTTAAGTACTAGGTAGGTACCTACTTTAGTGCTTGCAGTTTTTATTTTTTTTATATGGCTAAATAGCCTTTACATCACTTCAACCCTTTTTAGTGTCCCACTGCTGACCACGGGTCTTCTCTCAACTATCTTATGAGTTGAGAAAATTAAGGCCTTAATCCACAAACGCTGGCCAAGTGCGGGTTGGTGGATGTCACATGTCCTCGAATGATTAGTTCTTAGACATGCCCGTATCCTCACGATGTTTTCCTTCACCTATATTGAGCAGCAGAGATGAAACAATTCAAACAAAGATGTGTAGGCACGACCAGCGCCATAATAGCCAGCCTTTACATACTGTCTCCACATAATGTACCTAGTTATATAGAACGCAATGCATTTAAAACCATTATGTAACCTATCAAAAAGTAAGCAATGGTGGGCACCTTACTGAACTACTTAATATTAAGTTAATAGCATCTAGTACAGATGTGACATGTCCTCGAATACATAGCAACAATGATATTCAATCAATTAGGAAGATCTGATTCCCATATTCGACTAATAATGTGACCTATTTAAAGAAAATATTCACTATAATAGCAAAAAACAACGGGATTTCATAGCTGCTGAACGGATGAATCGATTTTGTTTTTTTTTATTTATTCTTTGAAAGGTGAATTAGTCAAAAGTATTTTTAGCCAAAGAAAACTTTATTGTATAAAATCTGCCATGTAAACGTAGTCAAGGCAATAAATCCTCTAATTTACCAGACCCACTTAATTATTGTTCGATTTTTAATTTTATCATAATTAATTAAGACAAACATTGCGAGAATTTTCCGGTTGAACTTCCGTAAAAAAGGCGTGCACTATGCAGTAATACCACGTGTTTAGCATCGTGCACGTGGCCAAGCTAGTTAATTTACCCAACTTTGTTCTAATAATGGCGCAATTCATTACTAACATTGTTTACGTCTTTCTAAACATCACAAGGTTGACGCTGCGTGGAGAATGCAACGATTACTTGCCTTAATTACACACCATAAATTTAGATTAAATTGTTTTACTTTTTAAGTAAACCATGACACTAAACATGAAAAATAAATTTAAATTAAAACTAGAAAGAGTTTTATCACGGTTCTTCGTTTTTTTTGTTACTCGACGTTTCGCTATTCAGCCTCCATAATTAAATAAAAAAGTACAATTTTGATAATCACAGCTTAAACAATTATTTATGTATGTACGTTTACAAATGTTCTCATCGTTGTTTTTAATGGCCTCTTAATTATACTTGGCTCAATTACAGTTAATTAATTCCTAGAAAAAAAAATACATGTTAAATCTAAAATAATTGATTCCATACAATATTTTAACCGACTTCAAAAAAAGAGAGCTTATCAATTCGACACGTACGTAAGTAATAATAACGGAATTGCGCCAAATTTGCCGAGGACAGTCTATGTTGGCTTCTAAACTCATATAAGTACCAAGTTTCGTAATTGTATGTGTACCATAGAACCAATCAAAATTAGCTATCGTCCCCGATACCCCGTCAAATCAAATCAAATCAAAATATGCTTTATTTTTTTTGAGACGCGAGTCTACAGAAAAATAGTCCAATTTCTTTTCCTACCGAGAAACACTGCCAAAAAACTCAGTAGGCTTTTTTTCTTTTTTAAATGAAGTACTTATATCTATTACATTTTGTTTGTTCAGTGTGTTGAATTAGAGCGACTTAATTCCAAGCGTTTTTATCCGTTACATAGACTGAAATTTTATAATACGGTTTCTTACTTAGCGTAGATTTTATAGTTATTTTAAATTTGTTAATAGTCATTTCCCTAATATTATTTGGAAGTTCATTGTAGAAACGTATACACTGCCCCATAAAAGAGTTACTGATTTTGTGGAGACGAGTATGATGTGCTACAAGATCGTTCTTATTTCTAGTATTAAAATTATGTGTATCGCTTATTTTTTTTAAATTTCGTAATATTTTTATGCACATACAATAAATTTTCATAAATATATTGAGAAGCGACAGTCAAAATATTTATGTCTCAACTTTTAACGATTACAATTTCATACAATATTTCAACAAAGTGGCGTCTAGTAGGTGTCTAGTCAGTGTTAAGACATATGTATAGTAGAAACTTCTTCTTGCTCGAACTGTTATTTTGTTACCTTGCTAATGTAAACACCCTTACTACTGCTGGACCATTGAAGTATTGTTCACCCCCAACAAATAAGAATACCAATGTCTGTGTATCTCACAAGTTCGTTCCACGTAACGCCTAAACAGATGGACCGATATTTGATTCTGTGTTTTACATTCGAAAGCTAAAATAATAGAGATGGGGTTGGATCAGCGGTTGCGCAGCGGTACAGGCCTCGCTTTTGAAATATAAGGTCGCGGGTTCGATTCTCGGTCGCTGCTCAATATCGGAAGCTATAAGAAGGAAAACGTCGTGAGAAAACCGGCATGTCTAAGAACTAACCATTCGAAGAAATGTGACATCCACCAACCCGCACTCGCCCAGCGTGTGCGAATCAAGGCCTAAACTCTTTCAACTTGTAAGTCACGAGAAGAAGTCCCAGCAGTGGGACACTAAATAAGGTTCACGACGACGACGATGGGGTTATTAAATTTGTTATTATTTGTTTTTTTCTTCAGTTTGGCGACATTTTGTTCTGGCGAGTATGGAATACTCACAGGGAACTGATTGCACCACCCATCATACACACAGTTGTGCCCTTCTGGACTCAACACTGCATGCACACAATTTCGCTTCTCATTGTCTTCATTGACCTGGTCATGGTCCGAAGAGAGAGGCCAAAGAATTCGGCACTGAATATTGGAGTACTATCTAGTTTTCTAATATCTTACGTAGTTGTGTAAGTATGAGTTTGCTATCTCTTTCTAGCGTGTAATCTTTCCTCGTTCCGTTCCTTTTTAAATCATTTTAAATCAATCAATTTACCGGATCCGAACTAAGTGTACGAATCGGCTTGGTAGCTGCCTCGTAAGTTGGGCAAATTGGGAAAATTTCCAATAAGGGCTCAAATTATTATTGCCCTGCGAACGCGAATTTATGAGTAATATTTTGCCCATTTCTAGTGACAACACATAAATTGTCACCCTACTGCACTGCGATATATGTTTATACGATACGATATTAGTCCAAGTGGTCCAAGCCGATTCTGATCATGTTAATGCAACTTTATTAGTCAGGTGTTGCTCTAAACTATTTAGCAACTCTCTTTATTTATCTTTTATGCGATGATAATGTCAATTAACATAAATGGGATGTGGTTATTAAATAGCAACTCAAATATTTCTTATTAAATGCTTAGGTATTCTATTTTGAAAAGATAAGATAAGAGAGGTTTCATTATAAATTTGGATATTGACTTTTTCTAATAACACTTGCGTATTTTCGTATCCCAACTTTCTGAAAACTAGACCAAAAGGTCAACAAAATCTTATATTTGGTGACTTTTTGTTGATATGAATTTTATTAATGAAAGAAGCAGGTATTACTTGTGCGTGCACTTAGTGTAAAGAAATGCCAGTTCAACAAAGTTAGTTTCAGGACTCCTCGAATTCGAAACCACCCCAACCACTAAACCTAATTTGTAGAACCAATAACGTTATTGTTTCGTGTTAATATTCTTTTTAATGCTTTTTCAGGTGCGTGCATAGTTTTACGAAAGGAGAATACGTCTACCCAGGCCTGAAACTATTCACAGGACTCAAGTTTCCGATCTTAGTTTTATATGTATTTATAGAAAATTTATTTTACTACACAAGCCAATGGTTCATCGTGGATATGGTATGGGGAAGCCCAAAGAAAAATATTTATTAAATTCTTGGGATAAATTGTTGGCATTTTTGAGACAAATAAATAATTTATGAACTCGATTATTGAAAAGAGACTTTCTCTTCCTGATTTATTATTATTGAACTTATATATCGGTACATGCCTCATATATCTAAATGTGTGTAGGTACCTAGTACCTACCTTAGCTATACTAATTAAAAATAACTATCCTCCAAATGCCATTTGACTCGAGTCTCTTGGCCTTATGATTATTTTGTTGGAATAACAAATCTGAGCACTGTTTTATGGGTATTAAATGCAAGTGAATAAAATATTTATATTTTAAATACTTAGGAACGTAACGTTACAATGAATAAAAAAACAAAGGTACTTAGGTATTCAACAAAAGTTTAAGAAGGTTAAGCTAGTTACTAAAATACACATCAAAAGCATATTGCTATTATTACTACAATTGAACAAATCTAAGAAGTACATTTTGACGTTTCACTGTATTCTATTAAATTAGCTTTATAGAGGCGTAATTCACACTATTTTTATTAGCTTTCCCGTGAAATAATTGAATTATGAAGCTATTTTTATTTTAACATAACATAAACGATTTTCATACAAAAAAAAAAGTTTTAAATGTACCTACTACGTTTAGAACTGTCAAACGGTACTTCTTAGATTTGATGGACTGTAAAGTTTACTCTAACAATAATAGGTTACTCTACAAATAATACAGCAAAAGTCAATAAATAAATGTAAATAAGTAAATGAAAACCAAATGTATGAACTTTATTTGGTTTTGATTAGTTTTAGTTTAATTAACCAAAAGTACGATTAATTACAGATGCGTAAGTCGATTAATTGTGTTACGCATCACCACATTGATTCAGCCATCAATATTATTAGAACCTATATGTAAAGACATAATATAAATACATAATTGGTAGGTACCTACTTATAAATAAATAAATAAATATTCTGGGACATCAAGACACACGGTCATCTGGTCCCAAGCTAAGCAGAGCTTGTGTTATGGAAACCAGATAACTGGTATATACTATACATATAATACTTTTCTTTTGTAAATATATACTTATAATAGATATTTACACCCAGACTCGACACAAACACTAATGTTCATCACTAATGTTTGTCTCGGGTGGGAATCGAACCCACGACCTGCGGCGTGAAAAGCAAGTATCTTACCGACCACGCCACCGGCCCGTCATTTATGAAGTGGATGGCCAAATGTATTTTTGATTTTCAAACCTCCGATTATTCTCGATGACTTTACTTTTGTGATAATAAGACAAAATGACAAATCTAAATGCGTAGGTAGGATAATCATCATTACTACTTTTTATCAACTACGTAAGTACCTACTGACAAAAATTTCTGAACAAACAAGTATCGAAAGGTATCTTCCCGCTTATTATTTTGAAGTAATTAAGCATGTGCATAGGTAAAACCTTTGGACAATTAGGGCCCCTGAATTTAAATACGTGGCGCCGAGCAACATAGCAATCCATAATCGCTTATGCATTGTTTTACAGACGATTAGCATATACACAAATTCCCCGAGCGCGGTCACCAAATGTTCTTGACATTTGGTGACCGCGCTCGGGTATTTCTAACTAGCTGATCCTATACACTGGTAGGTATACTTACGTAGATTATAATATTTATAGGCTTGCATATCGTCATCTGAGGAACAAAGTCATAAAACATTAACTAAATCTCTTAAAGAACTATTACCACAGATAAAAGTAATGTAAGACTAATCGTCACTAATATCCATATCGCTTGAATCATCATCACTGTCTGTGCAGCTTGAGGGGTCAGAATCTTGGCGATAGGCGATACGCGAGTTAAACGGTCGGCCTTTAACAATAATTGTCTTATAATTTTATGTTTACATATCATTAAGATGTACCCACAGGTAAATTAACCTTACGGTTTGTACTGTTTTGTTGGTCTAGTTAGCTAACTAGGTCTAATAGTATAGTACCTATTATATTATCTGTGGCCTAACTGAGGTAGTGTGTGTCTATTCCTTATTGATAATGACATACATATTTTATTAACCACCAGTGTGAAGTCAGATACCTAATTAGATTTAGTGGTGTTATATCCTCGTGCAAAAGAGCGCGAAAAGCCGTTGGCCCTGAGCCAGAAACTTATTTTTTATGACGACGGTTAACCTGACCAATCGAACATTTAACAGTAAAATAATAGCATATATGTAATACTGTTTGTATACTTGAGGAAGTTTATCTTCTTCTGCATCCGAAATTAGTCAGTTTAGATTGGCACCTGTGGCCGGGACTTAAGATGGAGGAGGACATACGAATTTCCTGGGATTTCCTATATATTAATGAGAAGTGTATTCGTATCTAATAAGATAAAACTGCATTTCGTCCTGCACAAACCAATGTTTGCTGTGACAAGGTTTCTTTGTCCATAGACTTGACCGATGAATATTTACTTGGCCTTCAGCACTTCCGAAACTGCAGGCGCAAAACAATAGGATTCGAACACACGCCTAAATATGTATGCGTTATAATATATCTGTTAATTAATATATTTTCTCACATACACACAACGCCATCTAGTCCCAAATCAAGCAATTATATTTGCTTGTTATACGTACCTACTAGGAACGAATATACTACATGAATACATTTTTTTGTATATGTATACATACCTACGATATACATAAATTACACTTAGACACAGGACACGAACAAACAATCATGCTCATCACACAAACATTTGCCCTGGGTGGGAATCGAACCCACGACCTCCAGCTTAGCAGCCTGAGTCAACAACAACGCCAACAGGCCAGTCAGTTATATTTATTTGTTTCCAATGAATTCGAAAGGATTCTTTCGAATTTTAAGGTTTAGTACCCAAATCTACCTAATGTTCGTTTGTCGGACGGTTCATCTGTCTGTCAGAGTTATGAAGCGTAATAGCTAAAAGTGTATTTATTTTTCTAGTGTGGCAAAAAGTAAAAAAAGATATGGAACACTTCAATATGAGTGTTATATACGCTTGAAGTTTGTGTTACTTACGTTGGCAGATATTAGTTAGGTTACTTAAATACAAACGTCTTTACTCGTATTTGTCCAACCTAATACACTTCTGAAGACTCGCTAAAGTATGATTTGATAAAAACAATCTTACTTTACCGAAATTTTTGATGCTTTATAAGGTTCTATGATTATGGCATAGTTATATTTAAATAACTTAGGTAGCTTGTGTTTTTGGCAAACAGTCGTTTCACCCATTCTGTATTTCCGGTCTTTACACAAGTACCTGCGATAGCGCCTGATATTTATACAATAGAATAGCAGCAGTTAAAACACAGACACAGTTTATAGGATCAAAGGATCACAATAATGAAACCTATCAAAAACATAAATGTGAAATGAGATGAGTGCCTAGTCCAATATTATGATAATATTAAGCCTTCTTTGTTGACTTGAACGATAAAAGAAGTATGATCTAAATGGGTGCCAAGTTAAATGATCAGTCCTGAAATTTATTTATACCAAAATCTATACATTTTATGGAAAATTAAAATATTATTTCTTTTTATAACTTAGTATAGGTACCATATAAGTTAAAGCCTAAGTTCTGACTAGTCTAAATTAGTTCTCATATCGAATTATTAGTACCTACTAAAACAGTAATGGGAAAGCCCTATATTTGTTGGCTGCCTGGGTTCTACTACCACCGGCTTCTAGAACTTGCCAAAGCAAAGCAATAATAAATTTATCAATCTACTTATATTTAATACAAGCTGACCCGGCAGACTTCGTACTGCCTCAATAAAAGACCTAAACTTTTGTATAAAATATAATTAGATAATATTTTCTCAGCTTTTAAAACTTCCCTACCTCCACGAACATTTCAAGACCAAGATAAGATAAATCCGTTCAGCCGTTCTCGAGTTTTAGCGAGACTAACGAACAGCAATTGATTTTTCTAAACATAGATTTAGGTTGCGTTATGAATTATGATTTACACAAATTGAGCTCACTATGTATAACATTAACCTATACAAAACCCTATAATAATACAAGACTGTGTCCCACTTGTCGTTCCAAGTGGTAAAGCAACAGAGGCACAAAGTCTGCAGACACTTGATAGAAAAGTGAGACAGCGGGCTTTGTTCTCAACTAACTCTGAGAAAAGGAAGTTGGACCGCTACAACAATACATTTTTGCGTGATGTTTTCTGCAGTTCTATTTCAAACGTGCAAGTAGGTTGAAATTGTTTTGATAGGAGTACTGCAGGATATTGTAAACTTATATTGCTTTCAACTACTTTCATTTTCAAGTTGTAGGAATATTTTTATTCTAAAACCACACAATATTTTTTTACCTTTTTTACCAAGATAGCGCAATCATAAAAATATGTACTACCCGTGCGCGATAACTTGAGACTCGTCTGGAATGCAACTCACCGCCTCTATCCCTGTTAGGATAAGGCGGTGTTGTTACGAGTAGGTACAACACATGCTACATTAAAAAAAATAGCAGACATGAAGTCGCGGGAGCAAACTTGATGTGATATTTTTTCGTGCACAGTACAGTTATGCGCACAGGTCTCAACTTATTGCGTATGGCTTATACCTAGGTGCGTATTTGCAAAATACTGTTGAAAGGAGACGTTCAAAAAATGTATAGAGCCTGGGATTAAAATAATTGTAAATTTGAACAGCAATCTGAGTTACATATGTTAATAGAGCATAATTAGTTTAATTTTTTAGTGTATTTAAAATAATTTTACAGCCCCCCGTTTTTTTTTAAATTGAAATTGAAAATAAGAATCCTTAATGCAATATTATGATTATTGCAATTGGCAACCCCATGACCAAATGAAAATTGAGCAACCAAAAAAATTCAAATTATTTAGAACGCTGTCAATCAAACTGATCAATGACAATGACATCATGACGTTTCCCGTAATTATATTTTTTTCCACGCGTTTTGTTGTTACACTAATAAGATAACAAATATTTTTCGTCATAATTACATTAAACTGCAGCTAGAATAATATTACAAGAGAAAAGTACTGTAATAGAATGCAATTATTGACGTGATTGCAATATTTATACTGCCTAGGAAACGGATAATTAAAGGTAATGTGCGTTTTGTTTTTCTATTACATTTTTTAGATTTTCACAAAAATGGTTGCTCCTAAAATTCGTGTTTAGTTAAATTCTAACAGCTTATTAAATAAGCTTTCCAATGAGGTATATCACATTGGTGTTCAAAATTCTATCCCACTTTTGACCTCTCCTTTATAAAAGGAATCATTGATTTGTACTTTGAGTAGGTTAGTAGGTAAGTACAACACAAAGTATTTAATCTGTTTGGAAACCACATAACTCCATAGTAATATCAAATTCAAAGCTCGTAGTCTCGTTTATACTAAACCTTCATTTATTGTAACTGTTACCTGCTGGAGTGAGATAGTTCGCATAATCCAATGATTTAGTAAGCATTCCGCTTCGTTAGCTGTGCTCAGGGGGCCTACTCTGCTACGATTTGATTTCGATTTAGACATTTTCAAATTCAGTTATGGCAATTCAAATAAGCATGAAGAAACCAAAATCAGGTACAATAGTTTTTAAACATAATTATATACTAAAGTGTACTTTTTTTATTTTATTCTATAATGGGTTTGCGCTTAACCACAACTGGCCTGATGTGAAGCAATGTTGCAGTCTACGATGGAACGCGCCTATCTAATAAATACCGATTCCCCTCGGAAAAAAAATACCGATTTACTTACTTCAACCATGGAATAAAAAAGCAACTTGTTACAAGAAAAACATAACACTATCCACTACATGTGGAAAAAATAGTAATTTAATCAATAATAGGGATGACCACAATATTTTTGTGGTATGAAAAATATTGGACACTTAGTTTTCTTATTTTTGGTGTGACTAAAGATTACGGCGATACGTTCAAGTGAAATCTCGAATCACGTCATACTTAGGTAAGTTTTGTACAGAGGTATGACGTAAAGCACTCTCGCTCCATAGTTAAAATGGTTTATACATACATTAATATTGTTTCATTTCAATGATAAAGCATAAAATACGAATGTAATTTTTTTATAATCTTACTGACGATTATTCATAATCTGTCGTCATCCCTATTGGCTTACGTATCAAAACGAATACGAATAGTAACGAGTAGATATCGTATGTATCGAATGTTAACAGAGTAGAGCCCCGAATCAATACATTAATGAATATCTTGTACCTATTTTAGTGTGACAGTACGTGTCTGTGAAATCATATTGTATGTGTTAGTGTAATTTCTCTAACTAGATTCTCATACATGAAGTACCATTGTAATTAACTAATAGCTTATATTAAATCGCCGTGAATTGTGGAGGTACTTGCTTATTACGTTACGACGTATGAGAGACTCATAGACAAAGTAACATACGAAGCGACAACGAAAGATAGAAAATAATAAAAAAAAACAGTCCAAACCGAGTCTAGAGACTTCAAATTTGGCACATCAGTTTCAGTTTCGTATAAGGTCTAAAGGTGTACTAAGAAAGGATTTTTCAAAACTCACCCTATATGGTGAAACGTGCAGTAGGTACCTACGCGGGCGGAGCCGCGAGTGGAAGCTAGTTTTTAAATAAAACTATGTAGGTAACAATTCTACATTTATTTTCGAGATAATAATATGCAGTACATTATAAATGTGTTTTTATCTTCGACTTAATAACGATAATCTTAACAGTAATACATTAATAATAAAAGACCTTTGTTATAGGGTGACTGGTAATTAGTGTTCAATACTTTACCATGTGGTCATGATTACAAACAACTTTCTCCAAGAAACAATTTTTTTTTGCGGATGACCTAACCCAATAAGCCGGAAGGTTATTGGTTCACCGGACTTTTTCGGTGAGCCGTCCGAGGACGGTCGAACTGATGCAATCAACTTTCTCCAAGAAACTATTTTAGAACAACTTATTTTATGTTACATTCGCTATATTATTCTGAGCCGCGCAGTAGAGACAACGATAATGGAGTGTAAGGTCGAGTGAGACGAGGCGAGGCTCTGCAGCGGAGGGCGCCGATGTTCTCGCAGAAGCGGTGCGATGCAGCCATGGTAACGATCGTCGTATCTGCTGCGAGACTCAATAAAAAACGAATTTATAAAAAAAAACACAAAACCGTCTTCAAACGTGTATATGTATGTAGAATTATGCGTTTAGGACAATTGCTCTTATAATTTTGGCAGGCAGCAAGCGCTTCACGTTGCGCATTGACGCTTCTTTGGACGTAGCTCAAAAAGTACTAGTTAGAGAAGCAATACCTTTCTAGCAAAAATGAATAATAGAAATCGGGTCACGTATAACAAAAATATTAGGTTTACCAGTTCTTTCCATCAGTTCGCGGGCGTTTAGCGAGACCGTGGATTGAGGTTGATCACTGTGTTGCCCAATTTCTCACAGGACATAGTAACTTAAAAACTAAATTGTTCTCTTTCACCTTAGTAACATCACCATTAAGTCAGTGTTCTACTCCTGACAATCAGTATGTGTTACCAACATAAAAAGTATTTTTTAATTTCTAAAAATATTGTATTGGCAACACTGTGTTGTTCCATACTTTTTCCATTCTTCATCATTCATTTTCCATTCTTCGTGCGTGTAAGTGGACAGTGTAACTTTCAAACTCCTTCTATGATCTTTCTGATTAAATTCATGTATGTGGGATCCCATGAGCATAATTATATTATATTTATATTTACAATCATTCGAGGACATGTGACATCCACCAACCCGTGCCCAGCAGTGGGACACTAAAAGGGTTGAAGTGATGTGGGATCCAAGACAGTTTAGGTGTCCCGGAATTTGGCCGGGTTCAAATCCCGAGTCTCTTCACGGCGCCGTTGTCGATCCTGGCTTACAATGGCGGGATTGCGGTGGGTTAGGTCAAAAGTATTAGGTAACAAACTTAAAAAATACCTAATAAGAAACATACAGTCGAATTGAATACCTCCTTCTTTTTTGAAGTCGGTAAAAAGAGTATTTTTCGGCAAAATTGTTTGTATATTATCATGAATGACTACTACCACGTGGAAAAGTATTTTACACTAATTGTTATGATGATTGCATATGTAGCTGCGGTGGCGCAGCGGTACGGGCCTCGCCTTAGAAATACGAGACTATAAAGTCGCGGGTTCGATTTTCAGTCGTGCCCACACATCTTTGTGGGAATTGTTACATCGCCGCTGCTCGGTATCAGTGAAGGAAAACATTGTGAGGAAACCGGCATGTGACATCCATTAACCCGCACTTGGCCAGCGTGTGTGGATTAAGGCCTAAACTCGCTCAACTCGTAAGATAGTTGAAAGTAAATCTGTGCCGTGTGACGTGATTCTGATGATTGTGACGTGTTGACGTGTGACGTGATTCTGATGATTGTGACGTTTTTCTTTACAAATTTTCACAACGCAACCTCTTTCTTCAACAAATATTTTCTAACTCCCAGCACATAGTCACGTAAGCAGGTATCCCAATCAATTGTATTAACATCAAAATTAAACAACTCTTTATCTTCACTGTTCATTGATGCTAGTAGACTTCTAACATTATCATCGTGTATTTTCCATTCATTTAGAAGAAAATATTGTACTGCTTCTACCACTTTTCTTAATGCGCTTTGTACTTTCATTTGTCTGCAAAAATATCATAAAATAATTATCTAAAGGGAAATTAAGTTATGTAGTATGCAAAGTGAGTGTAAAATCTTCAAAATTTAAGGCGATTTTGGGACGGATCCCAAACAACAAACCCGTACTACAATTTATGTACTTAATTGAAAATATTATGATATACCTGCCCATTTGTCTGTAGGTAAACACCTAAAGGTAGTTGAACTAATTTATGAATCTTTAAAATTAAGATATAAGTAGAACTCAAGGATTCTTTTTTTATAAATCTTCCATGAATAATTGCTAAGTACCCGTTGCTAAGTATTATTTTAAATAAGCTAATTTTATAAAAATGCAACAATATGCATTCAGCGTAGCTGTAGGTACCTTTCTATGAATCAAACAGCTTTTTTGATAGATTCTTTTTGCGTAGTCGCTTAATTTTTTTTGGTATTTTGTTAATTTTTCATTACCAAGAACCTGAACAAATTTAGACAGGTTAATTAATTAACATCATAGGTAATTAAGAAGTGTGTTTAGATCTGAAAAACGCTTTTTTTCTGTCATTATAGATGACAGAAAAAAAGTGTTCTTTACAACAAAACTAGAATAGGTGGTGGAGGGAACCGTTAATTGAAAGGATAAATTTATGTTAAAAATTTGATAACATTGTGTTAAACATTTTAACAGGCAATTTGCGTCAAGCGCAAGCCAATTATAGGATAAAAGAATAACAAAAAAAAGTTAATAAAATGTGGCAAAATGTTGTTATGTTTGTACTAAAGCAATTGATATTGTTTAAATGAATAGATAATTATTTAAACTTGACAGTAACTACCATGGAATTATTGCAGAAACCAATTTTAAATTAATTAAGACAAGGAATGCTAATAGCTCACTATTGTCATTCATTTCAAATACAAATTTGACGTAATCCACTTAGAGCACCCATCTGAAGAGCACCTGCGTGAAGTGCACCTAGCCTGGTCCACGAAGAGCACCTACGACTTAGCAGCCTAGTGCCACCTACCAACTTCGGTATCTATTCATTTAATTTAACAACAGCGTATTGTATTGTCGTTGAACATCCATACATCATAAACAAATGGATACTTTGTAAATTCAATTCTATACTCATTAAAATTTTATTTTATTTAGCATGAAAACAAACAAATAAGCAAATAGTCAAATAGCAAAATACTTACACGGCCTTTCTGCCTGTCATTAGTGAACTAAAATCAATAAGATAAGCAGGTATTATTTGAAGACTGAAACTGATTATATGGTAGACCAACAAACTTGGTGTAAAGAACAGTATTGGCCAGGGTAATTCATCTGAAATCAATAATAACAATACAAAAAACATGTAATATATTGGAATTAAAAATTAATTAAACCTCGGCCGACCTAACGCATTCAAATAAAAATTTAATTTTTGTAGGCGCCAAGAAGAAAAAAACTTGTACACATAAATATTCAAAAATTTACAGATACGCGGTTCAAACTTATAACATCACTCTTTTTGTCCGGGGTTAAAACCAATGGAATATAAGCTTAGCATAATTGCTAGTAGCTCAATCGTCTTTGACTCACCAAAAAGTATTTTACCTATGTATAAGTATGTTTTTTTTGTATGTATGTTACGTGATAATTCTACCAATAATGTATCGGTTTTGACAATTCTTTTTTTTATTTAAAAGGGTATACATACGTTGCAGGTGGTCCCATTTAAATTTTATCAAAATCGGCGAAGCGTACTTTGAGTAATTGTTAAAAATATTATTATTTTATCAGGCGCTAAATACCTACTTTAAATTGACTTTATTTACTCAAAGTAAAATTTTGCTATGGTAAAAAATTTCATCTTCGGATCGATCCCCAATCGTGCCCATACATTTTTGTGTAAATTGTTTCATCGCCGCTATTCAGTATTAGTGAAGGAAATATCGTGAGGAAACCGGGATGTCTAAGAACTTATCATTCTAGGACATATCATTGTGATATCCACCAACCCGCACTTGGCCAACGTGTGTGGATTAAGGTCTAAATTCTCTCAACTTGTAATATGCTTGAAAAAAGACACTAAAAAGTGTTGATATTTTAAGACTTCAAGTATAGTATTATATTATCTGTGATTAAAACGTACTCAATGAATATTGCAGAGTCACTCTTCTTGCTACAACACTAGCACCATCGCATGTGATGGGGTTCGATGTGCTCGTACAAATATTGTATACTTTAACCTGTTCTGATCTGAAAAAAAGAGTCTAATTTAGATAAACATAAATTTTAATTAAAAGCATTCATGGTGAATGGTAATAAGTGTCAGATATTTTAAGTCATCTCTATTTAAATGAAGACCTTTGCAGTCTTTTATAATCACTTGTGATTTACTGAGCTATATTTGTATATAGTTACAATTGAAATATCCTATTATTGCGTTCAAAAGGTTCATTTATTGATTTAATTTCTTAGATATCAAAAATCCTTGATAAAGTTATTTTACCTAATTATATTAAAACAGAATGGAATAGTTTAGTTAAAGATAGTTGATATTGTACTGAATCATATTATTATTTTAGTTAGGCAGGTATTACTAACTACCAGTTACCCTAAATAAGTTCTTACAAGTTTCCAATTACATTACATTATAACGAAGAGAAAATAAAGTAATTAATAGATGAGAGAAAGAATATTCGGCTTCAATTAAATGTATATTTGATTTACGATATTTGGGTTAGACACGACTTCCTATTGGGAATTAAGATTAAGAAACTTGCAGGCGAATCAAAGATACAAGTATAACAGTTCTTTTCTGTATATTCTATTATTATAGAAATGTTTGCTGATTCGGAGGTCATTTGACAACAAGTTCTTTCCCAATTCCGTGCTTAACGCATACTGTGGTTAACTTTTGATGTGACACGACTCTAGGGGTTCTATATGAGTGTCTAGTGTTTTAGAGGTCATGTTAAGCTGTTGGTCTCAGATGTATAATTTTACCCCCAGGCAAAGACACGTCGCCAAACGACGCAGTCGTGTTCTTACATCCCTGGTGAAGCCGTAGACGAGAACAACTGCTATTCCCGTGCCTTATTAAACAATTGTAGTCAGCAATGAGTGCAGATGGTACAATCTTCGTCATCACTGTCGCTTACCCACCAGTTGAAATAGTAAACAAACGAGGTATACACATAAATTTTTCCTAGCAATTTTTCCGGCTACTACTGCCAGTCTAAGCTGACGAGCCAGACACGCAGGATATATTATAGTGAATAAGTGTGGTCTAAACCCTTCTAATTTCCAACACGACCCGTTTTAAGATTGGGCGCCAGACTGACTGCGTAACGTGCTATCTAAGGAGCACGGAGTTATCACACTAACAACGTCCTGGCTCCGGAATAGTGTGTTTTATGGGCTTGACTTTAAACCATTTGCCAATAATAGTGTTTAGAAGTTAATGCCTAAAAGTCTCAATACTCTTTTACATGCTGGCGGTCACAGGGAGTTTGGACCACAGATTACTAACAAAATCTAGCGGTTGTTTGGACCGAATGAAATTTAGCTGTCAAGTCTGACAGTTGACACCGCAGAGCTGTTCGACTGAATGAAGAGATATTGTTAATATTGTTTGTCTGTGTTAACTGTTCCTTATTTGACTTAATAAATCGTTGGACCCCGTGCGAGTTAAACGTATGCTGGCGAATCAGTAGACCAACTTACGAGACGCCTTGTAGAGCGGTCGTGTGCGCGGCTAACCCACCTTTTACCTTAGTTTTACTTACTAAATCCTCTAGGACCATATAACAGTTTAATACTGGAGTGGGTTAACCTGGGCATTACTGTTTAAACTTTGAACAATAGATAGTAGGTAGGTAGATGCTTAACAAGGGAACTACTTACCGATTTGCCTACATAAGTTCCTATAAAAGATCATCCTGACACATTACCTATAGTCTCTACGTTCTTGAACCTATTTCTGGTCGAGGGTTCATCTGGTTTGCATCCTCTCATATATACATTATATAATAATATTATGGTGTATTTACCTATAACATTGTGTAGCAGCAACAATAATAAGGTTCGTAACAATATCAACTGGTACTAGATCCACAACGTTGCTGCCTCTTCCTATTGCCACCTTTAATACGCCACTCGGCATTCCAGCAAAAAGTCCGGTGGAACCACTCCACCCGTCTATCCATCCAGGTGCTGGTTCCTTCACAGAAGACATCACTGTAAGAAAACATATGTTTACACATTCGCACACATTCATTTTTCGCCTGCGTGGATCCGCTCACCTACATTATTTTATCTATTCTCCTATCAATTTGCGTAGGTATAAAACCTGAACCAGAAAGGCTATTCTATACTTGAAACTAGACGTTCATTCTCTTTAACCCTTTTTAGTGTCCCATTACTGGGCACGGGTCTCAACTATCGGAATTTAGAGAGTTTATGCCTTAATCCACAAACGGTGGCCAAGTGGGAGTTGGTGGACGTCACATGACCTCGAATGATTAGTTCTTAGAAATGCCGGTTGCATCACGATGTTTTGCGGCGATGAAACAATACATACAAAGATGTCTGGGTACCGACGCTGCACCAGGGACATGTTAAGGTCATTCCGAATAAATATGTGAAGTCAAAAAGAAATAAATAAATTTGCATTATATTTTAATACGATTTTGATGTGCTATGTTTTCACACCTTTTCGGGTAAAACAGGTTTGATGCTATTATCGAGCTATGCAACGTTATCGAGGGGGGTAATGTTTGTAAGTAGTCGGTACCTATAATTAATAAGTTTGAACGTCAATACCTCCCCCCTTCCTCTTGAAATTTTAAATATAACACGATAAAATCCGTTAAACAGTAGTTTTATTTCAATAACATATCAAACTTAGACTTACCTATAGACGGTCTAACTATGGCCACTGGAATGTTGTTACTTTGCTTTCTGACAAGATCTTCCGCAAATGCCTTGGAAAATGTGTAAGTATTTGGTCGTTTACCTGTAAAAACTCATATCTTACTAACATCTTTTATTGGAATTGGTATTTACATGTGTAAGACTTGTTCTTTGACATAGGATTTAGGGGCGGCGACACCTTCATCTATGGCAGTGCATTAGGTGTCAATAAACTGACAATAGGATTTAGCTGTGGTACTACCACAAACCAGGTCAAGCCACACTGCCAAGGGGCCTTGTTACGAGTATGTTCCAGTGCAATGTCTCGAGACACCATTTGAGAAGGTGGTTCAGATTAGTTTCTCTTTTATGGTTTTCTACTATAAAGAGCCTTATTCCACTGCCACCTTCTCACTGAAAATCATTTGCAGGACACGAGTATAGTATATTGCAGCCGAAATTAAGCATAGGAATTTTTAGATAGAAAAAAAAGCATTAGTATAATCAATAAAAGTTTGTTTAAAGATTGTGTTATGGAAGTTTACCCAGAAACGTATTGATAAGGTTTTCATCATGCGAATACAATTCTGCAATATTCCTTGCCTGCTCCAAGGACATGGGCAAGGGGTAAATGATTTCCTTTATTTCTTGTCTATCAGAATTGCTATATGCTGTTGAAACATGAATCAAGCTCTGAAACGAAAGAAACAAATCTAATAAAGACGTAGTTTTTGACCTTTACTTAGACTTGTATGTGCCTAGCCAGTGCTAATATAATCGCTAGTAGCATCTCCCTGCTAGACACTAGTTACTCAGTTTTAGACGCTTTTTTCAACTATCCTAATCAAATGTGAGAATCAGAACCTGAGTATTGAAATACTCAGGTTCTGTACTATATGTTTTTAAAGCAATTGTCATTCCGTTGAATGAAAGGGATGCAAATATACCAATTGTATAACTGCATCTCTTTTCTTCAACGGAATCACAACCATTTTAAACACTCATAATATGGCTGCAGTTCTAATTATTACGATTCTTTTGCTAAGGTTTTCTGTCGGCTAAGTTTGTGACAACACTTTTTATAATACACTAACAACCCGCTCCGGCTTCGCATGTTTACAAATTAAACACCTAAACCTTCTTCGTAGATCAATCTGTTTATTGGTGATAACTGCATAAAAATCCGTTTAATAATTTTTATGTTTATCGCGAACGGACAGCAGAAGCCACTTCATTTTATACTACGTAAAGACTAAGACTTGTATCGGTTGTGGGTTATACCTCGCTGCATGACTTCAACCTTTTTTAGTGTGTAACTGCTGGGCACGGGTCTTCTTTCAACTATCTTACGAATTGAGGGAGTTTAGGCCTTAATCCACACATGCTGGCTAAGTGCGGATTAGTGAATGTCACATGTCGTCGAATGACTAGTTCTGAGACATTCCGGTTTCCTCACGATGCTTTCTTTTACAGATATTGAGCAGCGGCGATGAAACAATTCACACAAAAGATGTATGGGCACGGCAGAGAATCGAATCCGCGACCATACATTACAAAGGTTATGCTGATGCCGCTACGCCACTGCTGCTGGGTTATACCTGCAGGAATTAATTACACACACCCGTAGGTGTATTATCATCTCATTACAGATAATAATTTAATAATATCCAAGAATCTAACATTAGTAGATAAGTTCAAGAATGTAGTCTGAAGTCGATTAAAACCCACCTTTAAATTTTTCATTCGATAACATAGATTAATCACTTCTTGGGTTCCATTGACATTTATATTCATAGAGTCTTTTAAACACATGTTGAAATTAACTGTTGCTGCAAGATGAAATACTATCGACACCTGAAAATTACTAAAATCTATAAAATCGATATATACATTGATAAATTATGAAAAGATTACTATTACTGGAAGGTTTCCAATCCAAATAACTATGAGTATATTTGATGATCAAACGTCGATCGTTTAATCTGTGAATACTTAATGGATTAGTCGTAGTCCTTAAGTAATAAAAAGTATCGATTGACTACAAACCCATTCTACCATAGATAGTATATACAATCGCTTGAAACAGCTTGTTGAAACTGCTAAAGTGTGTACGTAATGAATAAAAAACTACAGTCTTGTAAGACCGAAAAACTTTGACACATCCCCAACACAGAACGATTCTAAGTAAATAGAAATTTCGCGCTCGCTTCTCACGCGTTTTTATTCCCGTTCTTTGTTTTTCATTTCGTTATTGCCATCGAATTTTTATTTGCCACTGATGGCAAGATCTCCTGCCGTGCACTTCATCATAGAATTTAGTCTTTTATCACAAAGTAGCAGTTGTAAATAGTAGAAAGTTGTTTAAATTCCCAGGTTTATTCACTATCGAACTAAAATTAAATTAATTTTTTACGCGGGCGAAGCGAAGTAAATAGCAAATACAATAACTAAGCAATTAAGAAACACTTAAAAAAGTAGCAAAATTATCATTTTGGAATAAACCACGTCCGAACGAACATAAAAAAGACATACGAATAGAGAATCACAGTTGTTTTAAGTTTGATCAAAAGACAACGTTAAAATCCATCTTGGTCCAACTGTTCAACTGTTTCTAACATTCAGATGTATCTAATTACCTCTTCCTCTAAAACTTTCAAGACATCATCTGTTAGTCCAAGGTTTTTACTAGTTACGTCTCCATGCACAAGAGTTATCTTTTTTAAGGCTTCAGCTTTTTTTGCTCCTAATCTTTGAAACACCTGAAATTTACATCCAGATTATACCCAAACTTGACTTTCCGGTCAGTACTTTTTGCGGAAAAAAGTAACAAACATCCATTAAACTTTCCACTTTTACCTACTGCTTTACCTACTACTAGCTTAGAAATCTTGTATTTCTAAGACTAGAAAGTAAGATCTTAAATTGCGATCATATGATCTTAATTTAATAGTATAAAATAAATATTCTGGGACATCAACACACACGGCCACCTGGTCCCAAACTAAGCAGAGCTTGTGTTATGGAAACCAGATAACTGGTATATACTATACATATAATACTTTTCTTTTGTAAATATATACTTATAATAAATATTTACACCCAGACTCGACACAAACACAAATGTTCATCATTAATGTTTGTCTCGGGTGGGAATCGAACCCACGACCTGCGGCGTGAAAAGCAAGTATCTTACCGACCACGCCACCGGCCCGTCAAATATTATAGCCCCGAACCAAAAAGAGTGATAAAAAAGTTAATGAAGTACCAACTATATTAATTTTACTAATCCGTGACTTATTCACAACAAATATCGGTACCAGTGGTTAGTTAGTTGTTAATTAGTTATTAGTTGTACACACGTACTGTATGGTATTTGTAGAACAACAGAAAAACATAAATTCGACCCCTTTTTCATGTCCCACTGCTGGTAATTCTCTGTCTGACTCTTCTCAACTATCTTACAAGTTGAGAGAGAGCTAGCCAAGTGCGAGTTTGAGGAGGTAACAATATGTCCTCGAATGATTAGGTCTTATACATGCCGATTTCCTTACGATGTTTTTCTTTTGTGCTGACACAGAGCACGAAGATGTGTGAGTACGACCGGGGATCGAACCCGTTACCTTATATTTCAAAGGCGAGGACGATACCGATGAGCTGCTTTGAAGTAAAGATCTGTTGTAACTTACGGGTGAGTATATTATTTTGTCAAATCTGTCTTTAGCCTGTTTCCCATGTTTATCACGTATAAGGACATAGATTTTGTTAATATTGTTGCAACTGTACAACAACTTTTCAATAAGACTCTGAAAAGAAAATGTTTTGTTTTTTTTAATAATTAATAATTAAATATATAAATATTTTTTTAGGACATTAACACACACGGTCATCTAGTTTCAAGCTAAGTAGAGCTTGTGTTATGGAATCCAGATATCTGGTAAGTACTATGTGCCTTTTTGTAAATATATACTTAAAATACATAATTACTTTCAAATACGAGACCAACAGACATGTTCACCTGCGGCGGCCACCACCTGCGCGCGGTGTGAAAAGCAAGTATCTTACTGGCACGCCACGTAAGTACTTAAAATTTTGTTTTTTATTTTTTTTTCTATAAAAACTTCAAAACAACAGAATTTAAATTAGTCATTACGCCGTATATAAATTAGCCATATTTATTCTTGATAAGTAAACTTGCGTACCCCTCAAAATCAAATTAAATTGGTTTTATTAGATGCAGACATGTAACTGTCAAAATATTTTGTTATAACTACCAATTTTAATTAATTTTGGGTACTGTGAATCACTAAATTAAATACGTAAAAGTATGATTACGTACACAAACTTTTCACATAATTTTGTTTGTTACGATATTAAGATAATATGATATACCTCTGCACACAAAAAAAATGAACATATATCTATATTTCATTATTTTTTGTTGGGAATACCCACCACACTACTCTTGTAAGGTTTGAAGCCGGCATAGCAATAATACATTTAAGACTACCACACAGTGGCGTAGCGTGCCTTGTCGGGGCCCCATATAAAAAATTTTTTGGAGGCCCTTATATGGTAAAGATTTTTCACAAAAGAAAAAAAATATTGTGAGAAGAAATATTTATTTATCACATAATTTACCCATTTTACAAATAAAAAAGGAATTGTTTTATAGAATTTTGTCATTTGTAAAATAAAATAAATTAGAGAGTTTTTATTCTTTTTCCTTACACACTTTGGGGGCCCCCGTGGCCCGGGGCCCCGTATAATTGATACGGCAAATACGGCGGTAGCTACGCCCCTGCTACCACAAGTATAAGGGACCTTAAACACCGAGTCGTCGTAAAGATGTATCGTTTAAGGCGCGAATTCCAGCCGTTATGTTTATCAATAAAACCCTTAGGTATTTAAAAAAATTATAAAAAATCTTACCTTTCCGAGAAAACCAGAGCCGCCTGTCAAAAATATTGACTTTCCAGAATAAAATGATGCAACCCTTGAATCTTGTTTGTAAATATTTGACATCGCGATTAATATTTAATATTTTTAAATAGAAGTTTTTATGATCCTGTAACAAAAAAAATACATTTAATGTACACTTAAACACAAAATGGTGTCTTATATTTCAAAACGAAATTTTTTTAGTATTCCAAAACCATATTTTATCATTTTGGTTCAAATCAAATTAAAAATACAACTGTTAGCATATTTATATTTGTTTTCAGCAATTTCTATCTAAATATTAAAAAAAAACTGATTGACATCAACGCACAGCCCAAACCGTTGGATCTAGATATTACAAATTGAGCACATATATTCTGAATGAAAATTATATTATTTTAAAATTATATAATATTATTTTTTCAAAAATCACCCTTGAGGGTGTTAAACATTTTCAAAACAAACCTAGGCGAACCGGCGGGCGTAAGCTAGTTCTAATAATAAACACTAACGGCCTTATTCATAAACATCTTAAAAGACAATTTAAAACGGACTTTGTCTCTTTCTTACTAGATGATAGACAAAGACAAACGACTTATTAACTTATTTTAGCTATAGAGAGCTTATTGAACGTTTATGAATACGGGAGTAAAGTTTTGACTGTACCTTTTAATGCAATTTATGTGTTTTTATCAAAAATATAAATTCACTAGCATCGATTAAAATCGACTTCTTTGACACTTATTTTATGCATCACTGAGTTTTATTTCTCACATTACCTACTTATATAAAAGTTTTAATATGTTACATTTTCGTACATTTTACAATCGCATTTACGTACACAGTAGTGATTAAAAATAAAAAGGACTACACTTAACGACAAAATAATTTATTATTTAATTATAATTAATGAACTAATAAAGGGTTTTTTAAAACAACAGAGGCTACTCTACCACAATTATCGATAGTCAGTTAATTTTCCAGATCCGTTTTCACAAATGTCCGTTCTCTGAATGTCTTGGTACATAATTTCACATTATTCAGTACCTTTAGTTATCTTATCAGTATCTTTCAGTTAATTTTTGTCAGTTGAACCAATGTTTGTGTTTCAGATTGAATACAAAAATTATTCGACTGATAATGTAGCTTCGCACTTCGCACTTCATAATAGAACTTTATCATCAGCCTATTTGAGAGCTATACCGTAAACCTCAATAAAAACTTCAACTCCAACGCCAACTGCTAAAAATTACAGATATTAGGGATGACAAAAAGGTATTAAAATCGTATTTAATTAGTCTGTCAGTAAGATTATAAAAAAAATGTAAGACACGTATCTTTTGCTTTCACAATGAAATGAAACAATAATAAGATAAATAACGCATAAAGTTATGGAGTGGCGGTGCGCTACGTCATACCTCTGTATAAAACTTACCTAGGTGTAACGTCTTTAGGACACTCAAAAAAAGAAAAATACGTGCCCATTATTTTTAATTTATATATTTGACGGATAAAACAAACAAATATGACATCCCTATTGCGTTTTTATTAAAATTTTACATGAGTTTATTTTTCTGATAAAAATATAGAATACTATTGTCGATTGTTATTTAATGTTTTTTGTTTTTCACTATAAAATAAGTGCCCGAAAATCAGTTATTTGGAATTTTTAATTATTTTGTTATTAAATTTAGCATATAACATACACGACAACTGACAGCCCAACCAACCAAATGTTAGAGATGCAAAATGTGATTATTCATTATAATGCATTGAATTAAACGTGATTTGTTCAGATTTTAACAAGTCTCATCTAAAACTAGAGATAACGTTGTATCGTACAAATAAAATGTTCGTGAAACGTGAAAAAATGCGCGTATTTACCTGCTCTAGATTGACACAGTTGACCTCAATACAACTCTACGAGGAAACCCTTCGTGTTGTCACTCTCCCATTTACTTTGGTGACAGACTACGGTGTCAAATCCGTCTCTACTCAACATTAAGAGCACTCTCGTCTCTAATTAGAGATTAATTGAATCAGGGAGCGACGAAGAGCCCTTTGTCGGCTACTTACATTAAAGGCCCACTTTATCATATCTGACCTCAGAACTTTTTGGTGGTTCTTGGTTCTCTTTGATTAAGTAAATAATGAAGTATCGATAGTGTAGTAGTGAGTAATTTAATTAATAATAAATTAAGAGCGTTTCACACGCTCTGTACCGCAGCGGTTCCGTAGTTTTGTGAGTCAGTTGGCCGCCACGCGTAGTCGGTGTCGCACGTAGCGCCATGTTACGCGCTGTTACAGACGGCTGGAAGCGATATTGGTGGGGAACAGGTAGGGAACAAATCATAACTTCCTCAATAATGACCCAAATTGTTTATTACCATGTGAAAAAAAATTGTGTGACACGTTTATTTTTTTGTCAAGTGAAGAAGGTTTTTATTTACGTTTTTTGAAAATTCATTGTTGTTTAAATCCCTTGGTAACTGCGTCTCATTATTTTTAATGAGGTTTAATTTGCTATTGTTATGAAGGATGATGGTCTGTTAAGTCAAGAATCTAGAAGCGTCGTATTCCGTAGTAATATCTGGTTGTAAGAAAGAGTATACCGGTTCGAAGTGCAGTATATTTCAGAAGTTCAAAACTATTTGCGTCTGAGTTCGTTCAACTCCGTCGCGCGTTCGTGAGTTTTCGTTCTTCCGTGGAGAGCACGTGGTTATGGGATTTCATTTGACAGGTGTGCCAAACGATGTTCGCTTTCCGGCTTAGATAATAACAATTATTAATTCTACAATATTTTAAAGAAATTGTACACATCTGATAATATTTCTCATTAACGATGATAAAAGTAAGTACTTAGGTACCTATACAATTTGCGTTAGTAATTTTTAATTGCATTATTAAAAGTGCATTACAAACCTGCATTCATTTGCAATGCAATTTGACAATGTTACTTACTTAACATAGTTGCAATATTTCTAAGAAAGTTGGTTTTTTAATTTCAATTAAATGAAATTTATTTAGTAAAAGAAGAAATGTTTCAAAATAATATTTTTTTCAGTCAAAAGAATTCAATGCAATGATTTGAAGAGCATTTGTAATTTACTGTTATTATGATTTGACAATGCAATGTAACAGAAAATTGAATTTTATTTTTATAACAGGATTATTTGATACCACAATAATATCATAAGTACAGACTTATTTTTAAAATTAAGTTTAAAATAATGGCATACTGAAAGATACTAACTTCGTTATTGACACTGCTTATGTTACACCCTGTATAAGGGTAAAAATCTATAATGCGCAGTTTTGGAAATATCTAAATTAGATACCTAACATGCACGAATTATTATTTAGTGTTATCCATTTTCCTTTAACCTTTAACTACACGTTGGTGATACTCTTTTCATATCTGTCAAACAAATATTGAATCACTAAGTACCTTTTTACGTGGTGGAAACCCGTTATGCGTCCCCGCTACTGAGGAGACAGCGGGTTACGTTGGAGTCCCTGCCTACCTAGTAAACAGGCTCGGGTTACCCACTAAAACACAACGGTAGCCTTCCTCAAGTATTAAAATAACGGCCCTAGAAACTCATAGATCTGCATCCAGGACCGCCATCACACCATAGCCTATTTGTAGGCTCATTACCACGACCACTTCCCTTATAGGTAACCTGTGGCTAGAACAGGCAGCCTCATCAGGAGAATCACTAAGTACCTAGGTACTATATCGGAACAGACTGCACCTTGTGGGAAAGTGTTTTAAAATTATAACACCACATCAATGATTCTCAATAAATGTAATAGCTCTATGCTTTGTCACTGTTAAATCAATTCAAAATTTCATCAAGAAACAAGTCAAAACCCGTTATTACTCAATCTAAGCCTAGTCCTAATTAATTTTTTTGACGAGCCGGTGGCGTGGTCGTTAAGAAGCTTGCTTTTCACGCCGCAGGTCGTTGGTTCGATTCCCACCCAAGTCAAACATTTGTGTGACGAAAATGTCGGTTTGTATTGTGTTTGGGTGTAATTAATTATTTACAAAAGAAAAGTATTATATGTACCTAGTATATTACCAGTTATCTGGTTTCCATAGTACAAGCTCTGCTTAGTTTGGGATCAGATGACCGTGTGTGTTAATGTTAATGTCCCACTATATTAATATTATTATTATTCGTGAAGTTGATAAATTAACCATGATCCCCTAATACTTAGTCAGACTTGGAGTCACGAGAAGTCTTGATATTTAAAATCCCTCCATAATCGAGTATCTTTCTGCCGCTTTTTATATTTAACTAAAATTGAACAAATCTAAGAAGTGCCTTTTGACGTTTCACTGTTTTCTATTAAATTAGCTCTTTAAAGGCGTAATTCACACTATTTTTATTAGCTTTCCTGTAAAATAATTGAATTATGAAGCTATTTTTATTTTAATATAACATAAACAATTTTCATACAAAAAATGAAATTCTAAATTTACTACGTTAAGAACCGTCCAACGGTACGTCTTAGATTTGACAGGCTATAGTTCCGTGCGCGTGAACTGCCTAACAGTAGGCCAAAAATTACCCTATAGCTTGCCCAATATATGAACTATCTAACAAGATTTTTTCAAATCGGACCCATAGTTTCTGAGATTGATCTTCAACCAAACAAACAAACTCTTCAGCTACATAGTAATAGTATATGTATACCTAATATATTGTGGGTTTTATGCCTGTTATTTAATTTATAGTCATATGGATATTTAATAACACGTCTATAAAACCAGTTGACCTTGGAGCGTTAATCTGAACCGATTAATGTGCGTTCATGGCCTACAAGATTTTATCCGCAGCTGCTTATACGTTGCGTATGTAGCATATTGCTTAGAAGTGGAACTTGAATTTACAGTACCTGAGACTAAAAGACTCCTAAAATGACTCCGTATATTAAGATATAATAAACTCTCCGGCACTTTGAACTTGTCTGTAAACTTCCCGCGTTTCCAAACACTATTATAAATTTCTCTATGGCCGCGTCATTATTGTAATGCGCATAACATTTTATTTACTTCCACTTCTCACAGAGTCAGAATTGCAAAGATTGTTGCAAAAGTTACCACCTGAGATTTATGGACTCCCAATCATGACTATTTAAATTAAAATGGATTATGGAACTCTAATACTTAGAAAATAATATTTCTGAAGTTCTCAAGTTCCTGCGTTATGACACACATTTATCAAGTTCTCTATGGCCGTGCAATGAGTGTAAATGTTAATATATGCGCTTAACACATCTTTACTTCCACTTTTTATTATTGGCTCACTGTACGGACATTGACAGAATTGGTACGACAGTTGCAAAAGCCACAAAAAAAACTACTTTTGTTTTGATGAGTAAATGGCGTCTTAGGACTACAACGTTTTGTAGAAATACATACTTATTGAATATAAATATTCTCATTATTTATGGTTTACCTATAATTAAGCCGACACGGGCCGGTGGCGTGGCCGGTAAGATACTTGCTTTTCACGACGCAGGTCGTGGGTTCGATTCCCACCCAAGACAAACATTAGTGACAAACATTTGTGTTTTTGTTGAGTCTGGGTGTAAGTATCTATTATAAGTATATATTTACAAAAGAAAAGTATTATATGTATAGTATATACCAGTACCTGGTTTCCATAATACAAGCTCTGCTTAGCTTGGGACCGGATGACCGTGTGTGTCAATGTCCCAGAATATTTATTTAAAAAAAAAATATTTAAGCATTATTTAATCCCTTATTTTACTCGTATTTAATGTATTTAGACACCTGTAGAATAGCAACGACATTGTTACAGAAATCGTTACAATAAAATAATTAGTAATGACTCAATTTTTGTAAGTACCGAAGGTAATTGACCTAGGCACCAATTAAAAGAAGTGAACAAGAGTTATGAATTATGAGTTTTTTTTCTCTATCAAGTATACGCCGCTCTATCTGTAGTTACGAACTGTTGTAAGCTGGTGATGAAAATGACTATCAAGTACCACTATTTTTAACACTCATCGAATAAATATAGGAGATTCTTTATTTAAAAGCTACTGGTTGAGATGGTTCTCAAATAAGTCGGAGCTATCACAAAATTTTGAATGTATAGTTATAGTGCGTTTATCAGCAACTATATTTAACTAAAACTGATCTAAAAATGAATAGTTTCAGTAAAAAATGTTTAGATTTATACCAACTAAGTTGCAAAGATGATAATTATTTCTATAGGTAAGTACATAATATAAAATTAAATGGCTTCCGGAGTCCCAAATTCAAAAATTACTGCCTTAATTTTACAGGCAACTTTGTTCATTAAACAGAGTGATCCATGAGGAAGGCTTAGGTGTAGGTATAACTCGTACCTATGTAAAGCCGGGGCGGGTCGCTAGTGCTAAATGAAACAAACAAATAACTAGCTCTCACTTAGAAATTACTTAATAAGTTTTCACATAAAAACTTGACTTGCTTGACCTGCTAGCGTTGATGCGGAGAATTTTCCAGTGATAACATGCCATAATAACTATAAGAAAACCTATTTAACACAATAAAAACAAATCGCAAAAAGTTATGTGTAGGTAAATTTAATACAAACAGGTTTAAAAAATTAGATTTTTTCTGACTTTTGACCTGTCCATATAGTATCACGTCTTGTTACAAACTAAAAACATTCCCACATAGCAGGTTTTATTAAAGCATTAGGTACATACATTAGTGTAAAAAAAAACTTCGTATGCCTACTTAGATTATTATGGTGTTTAAACTCTACAATTTAACATAGATATTTAGGTAGCTATTGAGAAACTAATTTCAAAAACCATTTTAATTAGCTAAAAAATATATGACTAGGTTAATTTAGGGTTGCCATCTCCACTCTGAAATCCAGAATTTGAAGGTCCAGGATCCAGGACATTTTGGTTATTAGCCAGGACTATAACTATGTAAGAGCAGTATCTAATTGTTATATGCACTTAAAATAAGGTCAATAAAACCAGGACCCAGTGAAAAGATTGGAGATCGTTTTAGGTCCTTATAGGTCTTTAACAGATTTTTGTTTTTAAATCAGAACTATGCTTAAAAACTATCCAGGACAGTCCAGAACACCCTAAAAAGCAGGTTATGTCTTAGGAAAACAGGATAGTCGGCAACCCTAAAGTAAATCAGAGTTGTTTTTTTTTTTCATTAAACTACTAGTAATTATAACAAACCATAAACCCAACCGATCGTTTGAAATGCATTGTTTCATTTCTCATTGTTTCAAAGAGTAAAATAAATATTGCATCAAACCTATACCAAGTCTGGCTTCGACATGCATTGCTTTAATCAGTTTGTACGGTTTCATTGGTTTAATAGACCGTTAGATTGCAACAGTTCGAAGAAGTATAACTTTGACTCATGTACTACTTAATTTGCTACTCTTGAACACAGTTTGTTTTGTGAAAACCCGTATAATAATCACCTAATAATTAATGCGAAATAACGATTAGAATTTAGATACAGGTGTCTAAAATAAAATTACATATTAATTACAAAATGCTTCTAAATTAATTTGATTCTTAGAAAATGATGTAACAGTAATTATAATAGTGTATCTGCTGTAAAAACACGCCTAAAAGTATTCGTTGTATAGAATACCTACAGCTCAATCACACACTTTAACCCCTTTTTGTGGCCCGCTGATGGGCACGGGTGTTCTCTCAACTATCTTACGAGTTGACAAACACACAAACGCGGGCCAAGTGCGGGTTGGTAATGTCACATGTCATCTAATGATTAGTTCTTCGACATGCCGGTTTAGTCACTATGTGTTCCTTCACTGATATAGAGCAGCGGTGATAAAACAAATCACACAAAGTTGTGTGGCTACGACCGGGAATCGCACCCGCGACCTTATATTTGCCCGTACCGCTACGTCACCGCTGCTCTACAGGGCCATAAAGGAGGAAAATCGATGACGGCTTACTCGTCATCAATAGTTTAGTAAGTACTTATTACGAGTACATAATGAATCTAACCTTATCACGACTTGTTATTGCCAATTTGGTTTTGGATAAATAACAAAAAACTACGACTTCCTTAATACCTAAGATACAGTCAAATAAATACAATTATTTTATGTTGAATTTAGTCCGAGAAACAAAGGGCAGTAAATCGCTATGTTTCGCTTTGGGTGCAATAACTGACAAACTTGACTGAACTTTAGGTTACTGTTGGCGTTGTGGTTACCGACCCTGACCGCTAAGCTGGAGGTCGTGGGTTCTATTACCATCCAGGACAAAACTTTGTGTGATAAACATGATTGTTTGTTCTGTGTCCGGGTGTAATTTATCTACAATTTATGTATGTATTTACAAAAAGAAAAATTTAATGCAGTACCCATAACACAAATAAATGTAAAATTAATAACTTTAAACTTCTTAAATAAAATGAGTTACCTAATTCAAACAGATATTTTTCTATCATACTTATATCTCCAGACAAGTATTTAATAAAAAACTAAGTATTTAATAAATACGTGCATGTTGGTCCTAATATTACCGTATCCAAGAGTAGCAGGGCACTGCCCTGAGTCTCTTGACCCCTAAGAAAAAGATCTATTCGATAATATAACGATGATGTACCCAACGGAGTATGTATTAAAATATATCATCGGCTGTGTCGCGCGTCGAATAAACAAACTTCTTTAATAAGACAATCAAAGCTCTGATTGAATGGAATTGATGAGTACTGCATTCATTGAACAAATTACGACATACTTGTATGTGACGATTTATTGGAACGTACTTATTATTAATAAAGGAATGAGACTTCTTATTTCCACTTGCCCTCGCGTTGTTTAGGTACCATGACACATAGTAAATAGTTAAAGTAGCTTTATCATATTCCATACTAGATTTCCGATCGGAGCTGCGTCCGCGCCTACGTTGGTTATCGCGCCAAATCATTAACCTCTTTTTAAGCAATTGGCTAAAAACTATCCTATACCCTTCACCGGGTCTTAAACTATCTCTATATCATCCAAATTAGTTCAGTGGTTTTGGTGTGAAAGTGCGACAGACAGAGTTACTTTTACATTATAACTAGCTGCCCCAGCGAACTTCGTACAACTTATTACTAATGTTAAGAGTGTAAAAAAAATTAAGGGTGAACAACCCTTATCACTTAGAGGTATGAAAAATACATAGTAGCCGATTCTCAGACCTACTGAATATTCCTTAAAAAATTCATAAGAATCGGTCAAGCCGTTTCGGAGGAGTACGGTAACAAACATTGTGACATAGAAATTTTATGTAATACTTAAATGTTAATTAAAGATAATTCTAGATATTTATAATGTTATAGATATTAAAAAAAATAACTTGATATTCGGAGATTACCGCATAAACAATAAACTCACCATTTTTCCGGAAAATTATATTAAAGCTTTTATCAGAAACGTATTTTCGACGTATATACAGATTATCATACAAATTCCTTTAATTTAAGCTAAGTAAAGGACGTAACGGTAGATCTTTGGTACCAAATAATAAAGTGCAATTAGTACATAAAGAGAGCATTTTCTTGAAAATATTTACATACATAAAAATAAGGTTTTTACTAATCTATCAACAAAGCCATAAATCATTCGTCAACTACCGCTAACATATTTTACATCAAAGAGTTCAAGTTTATGTAACTTACACGATATTGAGATATGTTTTAAACGATGGTAATAAATAACTACAATGTTTTACAGAATGCCAGTAAAAGACCAAATAGCCATACCTACAACTCTTTTTGTGCTTAAGTTTTTATTAATAAAACGTTTTCGGTCATCGATCTTAGTTGCTTGGACGAGTTTTTAATGATCATTTAAAATTAATGTTTTAGTTCCTGTAAAAAGCAATTTTAATCGTAATTATTGTAATTAAAATAAACACCTATCTACTTACAGCGTCATTTGAGGAAAATACAAAATGAATTATTTATTTTATATTACTGACATACATGTTCATCTTTAAATGTTGATCTCGTTTTCTTGAAAAGGTAATTACTTAAAAATAATATTATACAAGATATCACTCATAAAAAATGAAAGCCTAGGTATTTATAATGTTGTTAGTAACACTATTGTGCGTTATGCGTACCGTGACATACACATCCACGCTTCATGACCATTTTCTATTTTCCTACAGCCAAGTTGACACGGTCAGAGAACCTAAAGGATTTCGATGCATATATAGTAGGTACGCAACTAGTATTCTCAACTTCTAACCGAGCTTGGATGATCGTCGGTGCTTTCCACCCGGCATGGGCAATGGTATTTCATTCGTCTCCATAACACTGGTGGAAGAGACCTCGTGGTTTGACTCTCTTTAACCTTTAGTGTCCCACTGCTAGACAGTCTAGGCTCTATCTTCTCTAAACTATCTTACAAGTTGAGAGAGTTTAGACCTCTACACACACTGACCAAGTGGAAGTTGGTGAATGTGATTAGTTCTTGAGATGCCGGTTACCTCAAGAAATTTTCCTTCACCGATATTGAGCAACGGCGATGTTAAAATTCACACAAAAATGTGTGGACACGATATTACATATTGCGTGTTTTGAGTAAACTAAGTGTTTTGAAGGATGCGTCCTAGGGATGCGCGCTATGAATGCGTGCAACTATGAGCTGGAGGCGAATGAAAGAGTAAAATAGCGGTTGGTAGGTAACCAATAGTTCAAGTTATCAAAATAGATATCAAAGACGATATTGGCTAAAAGAACGTTAATTATTTACGGTATGACTCCACTAGTTTTCGGGAGCGCACCTTCTTTGCATACTTTACTACGGTAGAACATAGTTACATCGTCTCTTAGCTTAGCTGCATAGGGTTCCTGCTCGCTAGTAAGTAGTTAGGTATTAATTTGACTGTATTTATTGCCACACACAATACTAGTTTTGTCTGAGTAAGACAAATCACACACTGCACTACATCACAGAGTGTGGTGTGTGGCGACGAAGCCACGCATGTGGGTACCTACGGGAGTACAGATCTGTATCATTACGCAGATTTCTCTGCACGCACCGTATCACGAAGCGTGGTACGTAGCGACGCGGCGACGGAGCCATTACCGGTTCTGCATTCCGGGTGCGAGAATGCTGAGTGCAGATCGTCTAGCTCATGCATGATATCTTAATAACTAAACCTAAGTATGAAGTAGACACCGCACTCTGTTCATGTCGAAGCGGCTTTAACATTTGACGGCCGCGCCGTTGGCTACAAATTGGTAGACGTTGGAGGCTGTTCTTTATTAACTTAGCTTCTTGATCTGAATGTTAAATAGGACCTCCTTTCCAACTCTTTGGAATATTACCTACAAGCATTTTAGTTGCTAATTTCCATGTTTAAATGTAATACCTACTGAAAGATAATGCTTCACTATTCGAAAACTATTAACCTACTCATTTACGCTTCACGCGTACTATTATGAAACAATTTGGGAGCGTATAATGTAACAAGTACTTTAACTATCAATGAATAGAGTAGATTTTTCAGTGATTAACTTTTTAGCGTAGGTATTGCAAAGATTGATAAGGTGAGTACGTAGACATATTATCAGTTATCTAATCATAGTTAAATTTATTATAATTTAGTATAGCCTTCCGTGATTAAAGAATCTATCAATATTATCAGTAAATTAATAGGTAGATTAATGCAAAAGCATTTATTAATGATGATATAATAATGTCATCAATATCTTTAAATAGTAAATAATAATAAAATCGCTTTTCGCGTCTGTCACTTTATAGATAGATCTTTTATTTCTTTTGCTATGTCAATAAAAAAATTCTGTTTGAAGCTGGACCGGGAAACCAGTCAGTAATCATATGTAAAGGTATAATGCTTTTCACGCAGCAGGTCGTGGATTCGATTTCCACCCGAGACAAACATTAGTGATGAACATTTAATTTTGTGATTGTGTCGAGTCTGGGTGTAAATATCTATTTTAAGTTATATATTTACAAAAAAAGTATTATATGTATAGCATATACCGTATATACCAGTTATCTGGTTTCCATACACAAGCTCTGCTTAGCTTAGCTTAGGACCAGATGACTGTGTGGTGTTAATGTCCCAGAATATTTATTTATTTAAAAACAAACAATCTTAATAGAGTTTTGTCGAAGCTGAGTGATTTTAAAACACATGTATTTTTCTGTAAGCATCCTAATAATGGCAATCATATGGCATTCAAAAGTAGATTACAAGTAGTAATAATTATATTAGTAGTAGTACAGTAGAAGTAGATTTGGAATAAATAGAATAAAGAACTAAAAGAAACATTTTTACAACAAGTCTAGTGTTATTGCAATAATTGATTAGCTCTAGTCGATTCCAATCAGCGTAATTAAACTTACACCAGAGTCTATCAACTTCATAAACGGATGGTTATCAATACAACTTTGGTTTTTGCTAAAGTAACTTGAGTGTTTGTTATTTAATCTTTCGATCAGCAGGTAGTGAACTCGGGTCTTTGTCTCTAGAGACTTTGTTATTAATTCCTTGAGGGACTTCCTTATTAATTAGGTAATAAATGAACCATTGACACGACAGAAATAGCGTGTATCTTTGAGGTCATATTTTCGACTATATTTGTTTATTTTTAAGTACGTATGCATCTTGCCAATTGAGGTCCGATGTTTAAACGTTTATTTTTAATTGAAATACTGCTTCAACTTGCAACCTCCTTAAAGCGGTTCCCTCGTGCTCCTAATTAATAAATTGTAAATCGAAAGGCTAAATGATAGCCTATTACTCTTTATAGACTATTTAGGTGTAACACGTGGAGAAAATTGCAAACAGAACCCAGTTTTCAAATTTTAGATTCAGATTGAATGCAGTTACTGTATTTAGATAGAGCCAAAGTAAATGCCTGCCACACCACATTGCGTGGGAACCCTGTGAATGTCAAACAACATTTTAAAGGTCGTTTGAATATTTAGAAATTCTTTGAATATCTAAATGTTAATGGTATTAATACACATACCTAGTTAAATATTAATTTTGGTATTTATATTGTGGTTTTTGGTACAATTTGACATAACCTTTACATCAAATATATACCCACCAAAGTACAATTAGGCACAAAGTATCTAATTGTAATTCTTTACTCACAAAGTACCGTAAGGTTTTACATTTTTTTAGTTAACTTTAGGTAGGTACAATTTATATGGAAGGCACGGCATTCACAAAGGTTAATAATCAAACGATTTTTAATAACCTGTAATGTCCCACAGACAAGCCTTTCTTGTAGAAAATTTCAAGTTGATAGTCGATAACCTTTAGAATTTGGTTTTTTTTAGAAACTTTGCATGTGATATAATTCAGTAACTATCAATAAACTAAAACCTAAACGATTATTACATATAATACAAGTAATAATAATAAGTAAAGGTGGGTACATATCAGTGGCGAAGGGTAGAAATTTGAAAAAGGGAAGACGGAGCAAATTAATAGATAAGTATTTCATTTTCTACGCCGACTGTAACTTTGAAACTTACTAAAAAGTATGTACTGCATTTCGATGCTATTTATAACTTTCAGGCGTTTGTGTAGTCATTTACGTTAACAATGACTGTTGTATTTCCTACTTAATAACTTAACCATTAGTTCTGCAAATTCATAAAAATTCTATATCCGCATTGATTTTTTTTTAAGTTTAATACACTAAAATATAATTAATAAATTAATTACCGAATACTAAAGTATTTTACAACTAAGCCTTTTGTTAAGTATTTAATTAAAACTAAACGGGCAGCTAAGTATTTTAGGCATTATTATCACACAGTTGTATTTAAGTATATTTATGATATTGGAGGTATTTTATTAGTTACAATATTTTTGGATCTCATTATGTTTATTATACCTACCTAACAACCTTAGCACTCAACAGCTAGGCCTAGAATTTAATAGTTGGTAGACGTCTTGATCCACACACTCGAATTGTGTGCAGGATGATGTTACATGTCTTTTAATTTAAGTTTCAAGCCAAATTAAATCTTGAAAATTGCGTAATGGTTACTTATTACATTATCTGTGCTTATTAGCTTTGCTACCTACTTACGACTGCTTAGGTCAATAAATACCTAATAATAAGCAGTCCTTGAAGTTCCAGGGCTTTCATTGTAGCACCTGAGGCTGACTACTTTGGTGTATTAGTGAATAGCCCTACTATAGGCCGACCGTTTAACTCGCGTGTCGCCTATCGCCAAGATTCTGACTCCTCAAGCTGCACAGACAGTGATGATGATTCAAGCGATATGGATATTAGTGACGAATAGTCTTACATTACTTTTATTTGTGGTTAAATAGTTCTTTAAGAGATTTAATTAATGTTTTATGACTTTGTACCTCAGATGGCAATACGCGAGTTAAACGGTCGGCCTATAGCCCAGCAGTATGGGCACTGAGCAGAGACTCCTACGTACTCCTCTGAGTCCACAGTGGCGGATACTGATATAATTATTACCACCACTACCACTACGCAGCAAAAGGTTTTATGATTAGGTTTCTAGTATGTACAAGCACTTTATTTACTTACCACAACTTTATTTTAAGAAGTAGAATTGATCGATATTCGGTACTATAACACAATAAAAACTAAACTTTATTTAAACGAGTACTATGCACACGAAATTAAACTAAAGTTATCTGTTCATGTGACCAAACACTACGTTATTTTAGCAAAATTAGATAGCCAATAAATGTCAGTAGAAATATAAATTCCTCTAGATGCTGGTATTAGATAATATTATCTCATTTATCTCAGATTTCTTATCTGTTCATTGCAAGGTTGGCTCTTAGGCTCCACTCATGATGCAGAATCGAAGGAACGACGCGATGGCACTTCATTTTTTAAACCTTGACGTGTATTTATCTCTATATTCATAACTACCAATTTATGTCGGTATTGAAAATATGAAAACAGAAGGGGCCGTGCGTCGTTAAGCGTTTTCTCGCATCGCATCGACGCATTGTTAGAATCAAGCAGCCTCGCGTAATGGAAATTGAGATTTCATTTCCAAAGGACCTATCCAATTATCTGTAGGGTTATTGGGTCACTGTACTATTTCAGCGAGATGTTAAATCCGATCGAACCGAAGTAATAGCGATAAATACAGTTTAATTTTATGAATGAAAAGCGTCTTTCCTTCTCGACTCTGACTAAATATAATTTGAGCCTTAGTACCTACTTAGTATCCATCATAGTGACAATGTACTTACATACTACTAACGTGTACTTAAGCCTGTATTCTTGGGATTTTCTATAGGTACGCGTGTATCTTGTTATGAAACTTTTTGGCATACTAATTTGAAAATTGTAGGTAATTTAATTAAACTAACATTCATAGTTTTATTCAAAAAAACTTTGCTTTAAATTCGAAAAACATGTGATGTGGTTATTAAAATTTCGTTAATTAAGTAAATAAGAAAAACACATTCATCCACTGAAAGTCAACATTTTATTGTTTTATTTTTAGAAAGACACCAAATTTTATACCTAATCAACTTAATGTAATCAACAATAGGTATGTAGATAGTTAACCACTGTAAATATTGGTTTAAAGATTTTGTATTTTGGTTGTCTTTTGTAATACATTAATTTTGTATTATATTATATTTGGTAATATCAAAACGTTAGATTTAGGTACTTTTGTTAAAATATGCAACGGACGGGACTCGCCTAACATCGTGTTGGAAGGGGCCAGGCTTACAACCGGGCTGCTGAATGTGTGAACTCTGCTGTACACACAGAGTAACCAACGGATAACCGGTGTGTTTTAGTGGGTAAATTGGACACATCAGTCACAGTTACAGACTAGGGCATTTATATCAAATTGACATTTTTCGAAAATAAATAAGGATTTCAAGATTCATCTCGAACACGACATAAGTACCTATGTCGAAAAAAATGGCGAATGTCGTTAACATTAGAGATAAGTCTACCATTTAACTCACGACAAGCAATCTATAGCAAACATCATAATAAAATGTCGAATTCGTTAATTTGCAATCGAGATTCGCCATTTTTTTTTGGCAAGTTCGAGATAAATGTCAACAGTGCGAGAATCGGGGTCTTGAAGGGTTTCTTTCGAACATGCCGCAAACACTGTGCCACATACGCTACGCCCAACGTAGCCGAGGGAAACATGATGCATTTTTTCAGAAATATGTATTTTACAAAGTACCTAATCCACCTTGATGGAACCGCCGCCGCGCGCCGCCATGAGTGACTTTGTACGTATTTACAATCTGCAGACAGATGGCAAATTTACAATTTGCAATATATGTCTCAGATCAATTTATGCACTTCAGTAGGCGCTAAAAAGTGATTCGTATTAGGTTACACACAAAAAGCGACGTAAAAAATGCGTGGCGAGATTTATTATTTATTATGCGCTTAATTAAGGTACGAAGCACGAATTCGATTCTCGTGTACGAAATTAGTGTAAGTACAACCAATGGCCCAACACTACAGATGCATTAGATAATATGTATAAAAAATAATAATAGCACCTAATATTGTGATATTACCTATATCACTATACTAAGTTTGATTCAGATTTTGATTCTGAAATATGTGTTGGCACGGCCGGGGATCGAACTTACGACTTTAGGTATATTCTTTATATTTCGAGGCCGATACCGCTTTGCCACCGTGGCTCCTACCAAGTAAACTCTATTTATAGTTAACCTCCATATAATGACTTGACTATCATTGACGTAGGTACCTACAATCTTAACTACATCGCGTGTTTAGTACTAATTTAAATAATCATCTCGGTATCATGTGAAGAAAACAGATTTAAGTTCAGAGGTTATTCATAATACACACATAGGTACCTAACACACGTGATTTCAGATTACATTCAGTACTTTTGAAACGAAAGTAGGGACTTAGTTCGTATTTAGATCTCCAACAGAATTGAAGTGCTCTAAAAACCTATTTCAAAAATTTCTTGCGATGTTTCATAAAAAGATTCTGCTTGTATTTATAGTGACGTGTGGTGCTTTTGTTAGATCTAAAACTCGTACAAATGATGCTTTATCGTCATTATTTAACAAGTTTAGCGGTGATGGCAAGTAACATAATTCGTTATTCTCTTCTCTCTTTATAATCCTCATTTTTATCCTCTACGCAAAAACCACAAGGTGTTTTATAAGTTTAACGTGTCTGTGTGTGTGGTCTGTGCAGTGTTATAACTCCCGAACTGTTAAACCAATCTTGATATAGTTTTTTTTTTGTTTGAAAAGGGAATTAGTCGGGAGTGTTCGTAGCTAAAAAATCTAAAGGCCGGTGGTTTATAAGTTTTTAATTTACAATGTTCAAATAGTTTGGCAGTCACATGTTACTATTCTTTCTGGTACCGTCTGCAGAAAACTGCAGCTCGTTCAGGCAGCCAAACAAATTTATTTTTGAGCAGCCGTCAAATTATATTTACAAACATTTGTTTGAAATACTACACATCCTTTCGTTAGTGCTTTCTGCAGTCAGGGTTGGAATATTACCATAAATGTCTTTGCTAAGAATATTGTATCAGAAGTATGCGTAAGTAGGTGTTTAAAACCAATCCGAAAATTCGGGTGGAAGTGGGTTCGATCGAAATAAATTACGACAGTTGAAATATTTTTAAGTTCTTAGTAAGCTTTATATGCGTACCTAGCAGTGGGAAAGGGGAGGGAGTCTGATAAAGGGAAGCTGGAGCAAAACAGTTCTTAATTAAGAGAATAATATCTCTTCACTACCGTCACTGATCGTTCATATACCTACTTGATTCTGTACTTCTTTTTGTTGCTATTTAAAACTATTAGGCGTTACATATTACATTATTAAGTACCTGTGATATTGCCCACTTCCTAAAGGGAAGCCGATGGGAATCGGTTTGTATGGACCCTTCGCCACTGTTACCTAGTTATTTTTTTATTAATTTCAAGTAGTTGCCCAACAGATAACATAACACTATAATACCTGTTTTGTTCCAGGAATTTTGCCCGACAGAGCCAATAAGATCGAAGACATTTACATAAGGTTCTATAATGGGTAAGTACCAAATATGTATTCACCAATATTTACAACTGTTTATTTTATAAATACTTACCATTTGTAAAGTACTTTATTTGCATTCGCCTTCGCGCAGCGCTCAGTAGATAAATATGCGGACATGAGTTGATTTACATACAAATCATTGATTTATTTAGCCTTATACATGTTATGTGTGTTTAATTCTTGTAGATATAATGACCTCTAAGTATAAGTAGGTACCACAATTTCTTTTTAACCTTGGTTACAAGCGTTTGTGACAGTGGATGCGATTTGTAACATGTTGCTAGCATTCCTTGTTGCCATACCTAATGGACTACAATTCATAACTAACAAAAAGTAAAAAGTTTGATTCGGCAGTTTAGTATTTCAGTCACTCCAACCCTATCAATGCTGGGCACGGGTCTTCTCTCAACTATCTTAACAGTTGAAAGAGTTTAGGCGTATACACACTCGCTAGTCAAGAGCGGGTGGATGTCACATACCTATCCTCGAATGATTAGGTTAAGAAGTGATCCCGGCGCAGCTACTCCTGTAAGCAATTAAGATGTATATGAAGGATCAACAGCGGCACCGTGAAGGGACTCGGGATTTGAACCCGGCCAAATCCCAGGACACCTGAAACTGTCTTGGATCCTGCACGAATTTAGTCAGAAAAATAATAAAAGGAGTTGAAACTGGTAAAGAAGCCATGCCGGTTTTCTCACGATGTTTTCCTTCAGTGATATTAAGCAGCGGGTAGCAGCAATTTACACAAAGATGTGCGGGTACGACTGGGGATCGAACCCGCGATCTTGTATTTCAAAGACAAACCTCTATTTTCAATAAACTTCCAAATAATATTAGGTTAATGACTACAAATTTAAAATAATTATAATATCTACGTTGTATTAGAAAGCGTATTATAAAATTTCAGACTGTCGAACGGATAAAAACGCTTGGAATTAAGTCGCTCTAATTCGACACACTAAACAAATAAAATGTAATAGATATATGTATTTCATTTAAAAAAGAAAAAAGCCAACATAGTTTTTTGGCAGTGTTTCTTAGTAGTTGCCACTTATTCACTGCACGGTCTGAAAAGAAATTGGACTATCTATAAGTAGACATATCTTTATTTTATTTCACGAAGGAATAATATTTTCCAGAAAAACGGCCGACGAATACGTCGACATCCTCCTCAGTCAAGCCAGCCGCATATTTGATGTCCAAGGCTTTGATAAGAACAATCCCACAGTCTTTTACATTCATGGGTTTATTGAGGTTGCGCAACAGGAAAGTATCCAGGTGTGTACCTTTTTTTCACCTATTGTTTAAAAAAGCCAAATTATAATATCATGATGCTAGTTAGGGTTCTGTGTTAATAAGGCTTTGCTGTCCGTTCATCCGGTATCCCGTCTAATAGGAATCAAACAGGGTTGCTCACAAAAAGAAGCAGTATGTAGCAGTCGTGAAGGGAGGAAGTCTGAAAAAGGGATGCCGGAGCAAAAAGTTCTTACTTTGGAAAAAAATATCTCTTCACTACCGTCACCGATCGTTCTTACACTTAATGCTATACTTATTTTTGTTGCTATTTAAAACTTATAGGCGTTGCATAATATATTATTAAGTGCGTGTGACATTGTTAACTACAACTTGCCAGATGTTATTTATGCGTGTCTTACTATTACAACGTGCATATTATTGTATGCCATTATAATAGAAAAATGAAGACGTTATAGGACTCGTGTATCTGTAGTATCTGTCAACAAGTTCGTTGCTACGGGTGGACCGATTTTGCGCGGTTTTTTATTCGAATGCTGAAATTATGGTTCTTAGCTAAAAAGCGTCGAGGTTACTACATTTTTAATTTTCTATTATTATGATATAAATCAGCTTGTCTGTTGCGTTTTTTCTTATTTTGAGTACTTACTTATGTACATAAATAAGTTCATAACAGAATTCTAGTAAGTTATGTACCTACTCGAAACAATTTTGTTACCTACACATCTAATAATCCATGTAGGTATAATTAGGCACGTACCACATCCGGTAGTTAAAAAGTAAAATGGTAAACAACTCTCCAAATGTTGTAAAATCCCACAAAGTAATATTTAACTTTGAGTTATAGAATATCCTGTATGCTTTCAGGTCATGGTGAACGCATATTTAGAAGCGAGGCCTGGCACGAACGTTATATTATTGGACTGGTCCAACATGGCACATGGTTCATACTTAGTTAATGCTGCAAGAAACACAAAGAAGGTAGGAAATATTTTTTCCCAATCATTTTTATGGGTACTTCTTTAAGCAAAGATCAACAGCGGCACCGTGAAGAGACGGGATTTGAACCTGGCCATGTACCGAGACACCTGAAACTATCTTAGATCCCGCACGAATTTAGTCAGAAAGATAATAGGAGTAGAAAAGTTTGGTTATCCACTTCCATCAAGGCATAGTTTCTTTCCCAAGTTTGTAGGTAGGTAACAGTGTCAACAGAGCAGTGGTGGCGCAGCTGTACCGGCCTTGCCTTTGAAATATAAGGTCGTGGGTTTAATCCCTGTCGTGTCTACTATATTCTTGTGTAATTTTTTTCAACGCCGCTGCTTAATATTGGCGAAAGAAAACACAAACACAAAACCGGCATGTTTAAGATCATTCGAGGACATGTGACATCTACCAACCCGCACTTGGCCATAGTGTGTGGATTATAGTGTTATGTCAACTCGTAAGGTAGTTAAGACAAGACCGCTGATTAGCAGTGGGACACTTAAACGTGTTGAAGTGAGTGTCGATAAAATTGTTTACCAAATGCCTTTTACAATGAATGGATTCGCTCCTACAAACATTTTAATATAATATCCTTAAGGAACACTTTTGTACAGAACAAAAGTGCGACCGCTTAACTACAAAGTAAACGCAAACTATGTATTTTGCAAGCGTAACGTAGCGTTAGCTCTAAACTGTAAATTTTGAGTGCAAATTCCAAATTAAATAAGAAAGAACAAAACAAAATCTGAAAACTTCCCCCTCCGACTCTGAAGGTCTGATGGAAACTGTTTCAAAATTCTTCAATAAAGAGGTGCCGCATAAATATGCAATTTCAACATATTTCATATTACGAATAAAATTTGCCGAATACGACAGTAATAAAGATGAAAAAAATAAACTAATATGTTTTTGAAACGTTTTAGGTGGGAGCAGCAGCGGCTGAACAATTAGACAAATTAATGACTTCCGGTCTACTTCTAGAAAAGTTGCATATAATAGGTCACTCTCTTGGAAGCCACGTCGCTGGCTACGCGGCAAGAGATTTGAAGAACAAATACCAAAAGACTGTGAAACGGTAGGCATTTTTATTGAAATATTTCGTGACGATTAACAAAGATCTAGAAAAAGCCTGTTGTCTAGTATTCAATATTTTTAAATAGATGAGGTCGTAAGATAGTTAAGAGAAGACCCGCGCCCAGTAGTGGGACACTAAAAGGGTTGACGTGATGTTGGGTACTTAAGGTTGATTTAGTGAGACATTAACACACACGGTCATCTGATCCCAAACTAAGCAGAGCTTGTACTATGGAAACCAGATAACTGGTAATATACTACATGTAATACTAATACAATACTAATATACTACACATGATTTAATACCCACTTGTAATATGCTCTGAATAGATAACAAAAAGTTACCTACGTTTTAGAAAGTGAGGGGGCTAACCGGGCTAACGGAGTTTCTTAATTAACATTGCAACAAATAACTTATTCTTGCCCCTTTAAAATTTCAGATTAACAGCACTCGACCCTGCTTTTCCAGCGTTCTACCCTGATGGAGTGATGATGGATCATGTCAATGCGAACGATGCAGAATTCGTCGACGTCATACATACGGATGCGGGAGGTTATGGCGCACCCGTCCGAACAGGGACCGTTGACTTCTGGCCTAACGGGGGCAAAAGCGTTCAACCTGGTTGCCCCCGATTTGCACCCATTCCTTTATCCGATGACAGTAAGTTTATGCCACAGTGCCGTACTTACATACGTGGATTCTTTTGTAAATAATTTAGTTGTTTGTTGTGCGCTAAATAACTGTGTTTGGAATACTTACTTTTACTAAAGGTCTAGTTTTGTGCTGCATGAGTGATGTTTCCTACCTGTGCCTGTTATGGAATTAGTTTTAATATCGATTTGCCTTTTCTCTAAGTGGACAATGTATTTTTAGATCACAAAATATTTAGTTAGGCACTTACATCTTACGTTACTTCGTCTAGCTAAAAGAAAAATTCTTCAGGAGAGAAAACATAAATAATTAAATCTAAATTTAATGTTTTTGTTTTTAGTAAAATCTAACGCCAAAGGCCGTCGAGCAAGGAGAAGTTAGTAGACATTTTAGTAATATACCTAAATGCTTGTATTTAAAATATAATTGCGGTGTAGGTGATAATAATCAACCTTATGACAGAACTGTAAGGTGCTATTAACTTTGTCAGCAGGTATCAATTTTAAATCCATCAGTATTAAGTATTTCACAAAACACGGGTCATTAGATTGTTTTTACAAAGTTTTTTTTAAAACACAGGATATTTTGGATAGATAACAGTAAAATTTTAGAACATCTATAATTATAAATATAGTTACGATGGCACTATCAACATTTCTTTTTATTTTACTTCAACTTACCGTTGATAACGTAAAAGAAATTATATGCTTCTATGACGTCTAGTGTTTAAAATGTTATGTTTGATGTGTTGCATGCTTTCTCATTCTATCATTTCTCTCTACTTACTCTACCCACCGCATTCGTGTCTTTGTCACTGCTTTAACGGTAAATTGCATGCTTATCATTAAGGTTAGGGGCTTCTTTAAGTTTCGCACAGATCACACAGATTACTTTTGATTCTCAAACTTGCCTATTGTTGTCCCTACGTTTACTATTCTTAAAAACCGTAGTGTAACGCAGTGTGTGGTGTAAAAGCAATTCATGCCACACTTCTTGTCATGTACTAGTTGAAAAAGCGCAGGTAGTCTCGGACGAGTTGGGACCACTTTCTTCTTATAGGTACTATTGCTCATGCAAAAATATATTTTTTAGTTATTAAACTACTTTTGTTAAGAACAAAACTTTTTTAACAGATTTGTGCAGTCATTGGCGATCATGGCGGTTCTACGCAGAATCAGTAATAAACCCAGAGGCGTTTCCTGCATCTCCTGCCGAGTCCTATCATAAATTTAGAGACAATCCTACTCCCGAAGTGGGGATGGTGTACATGGGATATAACTGTGATACAAGGTTAGTTACATTAAACTTTGAAGATAAGTAACACTCAATTAAAACGAGGAGTGTCTAAAAGTTTGATATGTCTGTATTTTTGTGTCTTGTATAACTGCATACAAGTTTGTGAGATCGAATAGAAGAATGGACCGATTTTAAAAATGTTATAGATATAAGTCCGAATATAAGAGCGCAGTGACCTTTGTTCATCATTAGGATGTTTTTTTTCCGTTGGATGTATAGTGGGCTCAAGTTATTTACTTAAGCGTTTGTTAATGATAAGCAAAAAGCCCTTGGGCCGCCGCGGGTACTATTTCTTACTCATTCCATCAATTCACTCTTTCGTTCTTCCCAAGATCGACCAACATAATTTTAACACATTTGATGCCACCTTTATTTCCGATTCTTAGTAAAGGCGCTATAATATACACTGCAATCGTGTTATAAGAATTTCGAGAAAAAATATAGCCCAATCTTCGATTTAACAATGTAGAACCGAAAACACACCTGGTGTATTCGTGAATGACTTGTTGATGTACATCAACATTAGTACATGAGAATTTTCGAGAACGCGCTAGGCGTGTCAGTGGCACTGAATGTGTTAATGTGTACCGGTAATATTTCTTGCATTCAAATTCATGTAAAACGATTATAAAGGTATACATAGGAATTATTTGGCACTAGCCCTAACAAATTGAATTACCGGTTGAAAATTATTTTTATGCACTGAGATTTTTCTCAGTCTTTACAGATAATTTTGAACCGGTTAAACAGCTACCTGAATGCAATAAATCATGCATAAGGCCTCTACACGACAAAGCCGGCGGATCTTCCCATTAGCGGCGCGGTCTTTTTTTAGAATAATCCTACTAGGATTGGCCGGAAACGCTTGCTTTGGTGTGTAGAGGCCGTATAGTCACTAGTCAGCGATAAAAACTCGATAGCGCGAAACTCAATGTAAATTCGCAGTAAAAACTATTATGTGTATCTCGTCTAATTTAGAGACCTTGTACATTAAAGTCACATTGTATTGACATTTTGAAAATAAATGTCAATCCCATACATTTTGTTCTTTTCGAACTTTCGCTACCGCTTCGCTATGTGACTTGGCTGTATGTCCCCACGGTTCGTTGATTGCACTATGTGTCACACACACATTATGTCATTATCATAGTGAGTCAAACACTGCGTTTCTAGCATCAATTTGTTTTTATTTTGATGGATGATTTGATAATTTTCGATTTTTTTCCAAACTCCTAGTTATGTTGGAAAAACTCGAGTCGCCCTAGTAATATTTCAAAACTGCTGCTGCTAATTGTTTAAAGTATAATATATTAGTGCTATCCATCTGTGGATTTGTAAACTGTAGAAAGAACTTTGACTTTTTGTATGAAGCCAATGTTACATAGGTAAGACATATACATACATATGTAGATGTCTTACCTATGTAACTATGTAACATATACATATATAGCAGACAGATAGAATCTATCTAGACTGCCTCGATGGCTTAGGGTATAGCGGGTTCGCCTCTATCCTCTGGGGTCGCGGGTTCCAACCCATGCCGTTCCAAAAAGTATCCGGCTAGGAGTCGTATCATTATCATCGGGTAGAATATTAAATTCGTGTAGTCTTATGCGAGGTTATCTTATTAAACCCGTTTTCACTTTTCTATTTCAGTGCCCAAGGATCTTATTATTTGACGACAAACTCACAAACACCCTTTGGCAAGGGCATGGACGGGCTTTACCCAAAATCAAAGAAGAATTCCATTAAGAAATAATTCTACAAACACAAACGTTGGATCTCAGTATCACATCACTATACATATCTGTAATATTATCTGTTAAATGTTAATTATGTACAGAAAGCGGCAAATAACTTAGCTCAGTGCATACTGGAGGCAGGTGTGTGCACGTAATGAAAATCGTCTGCTGCACAGTAAAGGTCTATCGCCAAGTTATTTGTTGGCCACTGTTACAAGTAATATCATGGTCAACACTAGGTAAAAAACGGGTTAGATTGAAATAGCTGTAGTAACCTGATTGTAACGTCCTTTATAATTAAGTAGATACCTAAAGTAATAAAAAACTATACGAGCTATGCAGTGTTCATAAGGTAAAAGTAATGGACTAACCAGTTAAAAATGGGCAAATAAAAGGCGTCTCTTCTGAAGAGCGACACATACCTACATCACTAATCCGTTGTAATTTTATCGCACAAAAATCACAAATCGGTCTAAAATATGTTAAGGCTTATGTATTATACTTGTCGACTCATTTGTTTTATATTTATAAGTAGGAGTGATAGTATTTAAGTATAAATATCTCACGTCTCTACCAGATTTGTATCTAAACGTAATGTATGGAGTTTGTGGAGTTTCTACTGGTGATACTACAGTTGTGATAACGTATGTGTTAGTCAAGTAGAGAAGTCTTGGAGAAGTCTTCTTCTTCTAGTGTCTAGACACTACTGGAGTTCGTCATCAACTCTTGGAAGCTCTTCCTCTCATGTGTTCGGCAGATTAGTTGTTCTGCGCTGGCTATACCTGTACATTCCCTGATGTTTTTTAACTACAACTTCGGAGGTTTACCAGCGCGGCGTTTGCCCATTATCTTGCCCAGCATGATCAGTTAAAAAAGTTGATATCTCTTATGTCTGAGCTCATGGCCGAGATATTCAATTTTTCTCTTTTTAGTGGTCAGCAGTAGTTGACAGCCACTACCCTTACGCTGTAGAACTTCTCGTTCGTAAATAAAAATGGAAAAGTCTACATGACTACATTATTATACTGAATTGTACATACTATATGAACAAAGAGATGCTAAAATGACACTAAAATAGTACCAGACTACCAAAATAGCAACCGCTAGCTCGCCTTATGATCTACATCTCACTCTACCCTGAGTTAGTACTAGAGGGCGCTATAAAGACAGATTACAAAGCAGCTAAATGACTTACAAAAAACAATGTAGGCAATAAACTATAAGTAAATAGCATTACTTTATTACTATTAAAACGGGCTATAAAAATACAACAGTACAGGTAGCTAAACAATGTCAATTCAATTACAATGGTATAGTGTCTTGAACTTGCTACCAGCATTAAAGCTTTGTTAATTGTTACCAAGGCAATTCGTTGCTTACTATTAGCTGGCATGTATTGTACATTTAAGTAGTATAGTTGAACAAAATAAATGTTATCAATATAACAAGACAAAAAATTTAAAAAAAAATCTACAATCTGTTCTAGTGTAGGTTTGGTTTAAAGTGAAAACCTTTTATAATATTGTAAACTTTACACTCACCAAGTGATCAAAGTAGCAGTTATAGTAGTATCAAAGATACTCTATAGAAATGTAACTTTAGTTAAAGTTTTCTTCAAATCGCAGCAATACCTACTCCCCCCTATTGATAAAACCTTATAACGCATATAAAGGCTCGCTGTAGTAAGATTTTCATTGTCTAATCGTTTTTAGCGAGCCTTAGATGCGTTATAAGTAGGGACCGTATTATACGTATTAGTTTAAATATGCCATTTTCAGCGGTTATAGCATATTTTACCTAAGATCTAGATATGATACATATTGTCGGTACATTTACAATATTTCGCTAAGTGCTAACCTACCACCCAAGTTCAAGTTCTGTCCAGTTACCTCAGTTGCTGTGGAGCGAACCTTTTCCACTTATAAAAATATTCTAAGTAATCGAAGATACAATCTTACCATGAAAATTTGTAAAAATACTTGATTGTTAACGTTTACAAAAATTTTAATGTTACTGTAGGTACATAAGTACCTGTCAAAAAAAACTTACTCATATTTTTAAGTACAAAAAAATGGAAAATTACGTTTTTTTTTTTTTGGGGTTGCTAAACTTAATCTTTTAATTTTGCATATTCTGCCAAATCTTGTGCATATATCAAGCATTTTTCATGTATATTTGCATGCATTTAATAAGCTTTTTATGTTGCGTATAATCCGGTCTCTAGTTATAAGTTTTATGAATAAGGCTGTAAAAATTTACTTGATCCAAAACACTTTTGATGTGTGTATATTTGATAAGTAACATAACTTAATGATTTTAACGAACAATAGAAAATGTCATATATGCCCACATTTTAATGGTTGAAAGTTAATGCTAATTGTGTATAGATACAGAAAGCTTAATATTGGGTAGTTTGCTTCAGCAGAGAAATAGTGGTTTTGCTATTCTGTAGATCTGGAGTGCTCAATAATTCGAAACGATACTCCAACTGTTTCGGACTCGCGCCTTTAGGTAAAGTTATATAGCGAAGTGATAACGAAAGATCGAAAAGAACGAAATGTATGGGATTGACTTAAGATTGTCACATGACATTTCGAAGATAAATGTCAATACCATACATTTATTTTTCTATTATTATTACTTCGCTATGTGACTTTGTTTAGGGACTCTATTTTAGGCATTGAATCAACTCGATAGTTACGAAAACCAATCAAATCGAGATTAATCAGAATAGAACAGACGCACAGTTATATTAGGAAATTAATAAAATACGTTATTTAAGTTACAAAAAATATTTATGGTAATAAATTATATAGCTTTTAGTGACTTGTTAGTGTTCAATTGGTACTTAAGGGAACAAATCAATTTTATTTATTGTCGAATAATGTACAACTGTTATTGTTATGTTGTCGGATGCACGGAACCTTAAAATAAAATATTTGACACATTTTGTATGTTTTTTTACTATGACAAAAGCCTGAACACACTACCGTTTGACCGGAATGAGGTATACTGCGGTGGGTTGACCGCACTTCAATTTTTTTATGAATACGCATGATCTCAACGCACTTCTGCGGTACACCCTTAGAGTATTTATCTTCAATTAATAAAAAAAAAAATATTTTAGATCACACACAGTAGGCACGTACATGAACAAGATCCATTGTTAGTAACGAACTTAACCTAAATGTTAGTAACTAATATAAATAGGTATATATAAAAAAGGTTTTAACATAAATTGGACCAACTCGTGCCTACATAATAATATGAAGTCGTATCCAGTAAGCTAGTATGGGACAATCCCACCTATCACACAATACACTTACGGTGCTGTGGGAGCTACCGCGTATTCTATTAAGAATTGAAGCGCACCGTTTACGTATGATGGCATGGAAACCATCAACTCTGTTCTAGAATAACGCGGTAGAGCCAACAACATCCTAAATGCATTATTATACTGGACCCGCAAGGCGTTGTATGCCCTCTCTTCAAGTACCTACTGAGTTGATTCTGCAAGTTTTTGGAAGAGGTGAGTTAAACACATACAACAAACATGTAACAATTAAAGCGTCATTACAAATGCACACTATAATAAACACTACATACAACACGATACATGAACAGTTTATGCGTACAAACTGTTCATAAGTGTTGTCATAGACACTGATGGTAGGAGACTATCTCATCACCTCAATAAGTGCGATGCGAGATGTAACGTTTTTTAACATCTATTATTGGTATTTAGGGTTATTCAAAAAAGAAACAATAAACAAAACTTTGTCACTCAGATATTTTTATTAAATTACTAACGAATATAGGTAGGTACCTAAATTACTCGTTAACGCCCAAAAAAAAATTTGCCCAGGGTTTGTTCAGGGTTATTCTTGCGGTCAAGCGCGAAAAATTGTTTTGTGCCCGCTATTATACCGACGATTACAATCACCAGTAACATAATTCTGAAACAAATAAATGTGAAAACAAATTGTAAACACAACTTCTACCTGCCGAGGGAGGTAACGTACAGCACAAATATTAAAATTGAAGAGTCTTTAGTGTCTTTACAAATGCAGTCTGTAATAAAAGGTACACACCAACACAAAACAACAATAATGTATCCTGGAATAATAAGTATGCATAGACTTGAACAGTTTATGCATACTTATTATTATAATAATAATATAGTGGGACATTAACACACACGGTCATCTGATCCCAAACTAAGCAGAGCTTGTACTATGGAAACCAGAAAACTGCTAATATACTACTTACAATACTTCTCTTTTGTAAATAGATAAAAAAAAACAAAAAAGTAGTAGTTTTAGTAGTTTTTAATGCGTGTTTGACCATATTTCATATATTAATAGTATCGTTTGCCAATGGGTTTGATAAATTAATATTAGATGCACCAATTTTATTTCTAAGGTTGGCATTTCGAGTACAAAAAAATAACACGCAAATTATTAATGTTTATATAATTTTTTTACTAGGAATCACGCAGGACCTACCTAGAAAATTAATATAAAATTATAGTAATAAAACACTACTTACGCGCCCATAGAGGCCATTGTAAATAATTTATTTTTATGCACAACAGTTGTTGGTACTGTACAGTTACAGTTACTGTAGATAAGTAGTTAACTCGATCAACTTCACTGATGTTTTGTATCTCAACAGTAATCTATGTTACACACCCTATTGTTTACATTTTTGTCGATTAACCAACAAACATTCTGTTGAATGTTTGTTGGGTCAAATATGCACGCGAGTCACACAGCGCCGTTCCCGGAGAAAAAAAAAATGATAACTGCAATAACGCAACTTTCCAGAAAAAATAGAAAACTTTTATCTTCTTATTGCTTTCTAAATGCTTGGGTAAAAATCATTGTAAGCGTTGTGGAGAGTAAATTGTTTTTGAGTTCAGAATCTATTATCGGAAAATATTCATGTACCTAATTAGAAATATGCGGTTTGTCGATTATTATTTTATTTTTGATGAACGGCAAATCCCTAATCAAATCCAGAATATTCATTTATAAAACAGGTATATTATGAGTAGGTACATAAAGGTTTATGGTAAATGTAGCGCCAATTTTAATGGAATTAGAATAAATAATTTGGCCTAATTTGAAAAAAAAATTGGTTGCCTGTAAAGTCGGTATACGGGCGAAAGTTTTACGTGACTTTGAGTGGTAAAATAATTTTAATGTGAATATTCATTCGTATAGTAGGAAGAAGGATGAAATAATAGTAACAATTTAAAACATTTATTTATACAAAGAATTATATTTAAAACATTAATTTATACAAAGAATCTCGCTCTTAGGCGGGCTAACTGTGCTCGAGTGGAAGGGACGCGTGCCTTTCACTTTTTATGTCTGTCTCTCTCGCTCTTAGGCGGGCTAACCATGCCCGAGTGGAAGGGACGCGTGCCTCTCACTCGCTCTCATTGTGAGCGCATAACGTGAGCGGAGCGTAACGCAGTTTCTTGAAGTGTCACCCGGCAAACCAATTTATAAGACGTTGTCACGTCAAAAAGACTATCTAACAAGTTACTTTCTTTGGGTAATAGAAAATATTATAAATATTCCATCTAACATGTTTAAAGAAATAAAACCACGTAAAATATTTAGTTATTTTTTAAAAATCATAACAACAGATTTATATAATATGTTAAATACAATTTTCTTAAACTACTTAATTACAGTAGGTGCATGTGTTGTCGCTGTGGCAGTCGTTCCCAGGATTAGAGAAGCATCAGGCAGGTTCATTAGGTATTTTGTAGTCCAATAGGCCCCGAAAGCCAACAGACCCGTTATCAGGATACTGAAAAAAATATAGAGTATTTCAATCAACCTGTGATACCAACTTACTTATTAATTAACTAAAGCCGGGACGCGTAGGATATAGAAAAGCCACTTCAGTAGGTTTTGAACCGTTATGGCGCTACACGATAGCAAATATATACACAAATACATGCATCAAACTTGTAACACCTTGTTTGTCGAGGGTTAAAATGGTTTGAAAAACGTGATTAATAACTTTAAAATGACTTACAATCCTAATGGCATTTTCTAGGTCTTTCTGACTTGGCGATGAGCACTCTGAATCTTTTAAACAAGATCATGGAACTAGATATAAGAAATTAAGCAATGAATACTTTATATAGCTACCACTTGTTAAGTCAAAGACACACTAATAGCTATACTTTAAAACTATCCAGTGAACCTAAATACTCTATCGGTTCGACCATCCTCGAACGGCTCACTGAAAAAGTCCGGTGAACCAATAAAGGCCGTTCCATTCGACTTGAGTTAGGTCATCCGCAAAAAAACTCAATATTCTGCTCGTTTTTAAACTGCTACGTATGTTTAGCAAATACTTATACAGATTTTATTAGGTATACGTCTACAAAATGACTAGATACTAGTTCATGCCAGAGCCAGTAGAGAGCGACACTTGTTCAGCGTATACAGTTAGTTGGGAGACAAAGAAACCTATTGCCGTTCGTGTTCATCGGGCACTATTCCAAATTTTGAGCTTCAGCTAAGATTCTCTTATTTTGCTCGGCCCGAGAACCGAAACCTGGGCCACAGATACCTACACTAGTACCTGAACCTCGCCGTTATTAAGCAAACATGGCTTACCACTGGAACACCAAGGCAGTTGGGAGAATGGTCCATAAAAGTGCTCTTATAAGTAACGCAGCTGGATTCATCATCATCATCAGCCTATTTTAGTCCACTGCTGAACAAGAGCCTCTCCTAAAGCACGTCATTAAGCACAATTGGAGGCTACTGCCATCCAGCTCTTACCCTGCAGAGACGTCACACCAAGTCTGAGGGGGTCCTAGATACGTTTACCAATTGTAGTCTAGAATAGCACTTCACGTACTTTTAATTCTCATACACGCGAGCGAAACCGAAGGCGGAAGCTAATTCGTCTACCATCCTAAACAGTTGTGGATGTAATAAAGAAGGTTAGCTATAAAATATATTCGTAGCAGTGTGTAACATGTTTTAAAGATTAGTCTAAATGTTGACTAAACATGATTAGTGTGTTCAATAATCGTGAGATGAGAAATTGAAACAGCCTAGTATTTTTAAATGTAGTGGGAAAGTAAGTAAAATTTAACAATGGCATTAACACAGCTACATTGATAACTATCAGTCGGAAAGTCAAAAAACATTTGATACATGGTGTATAGTACTCCTCCTAGCCGTATTCAGCTATGACGGTCAATCTTTAGCTGATGCTGGCAATCGCGGGGTGAGTGAACTTGATCATAAAGTGTTTCATTTGAGATAAATTTTGATCCAATTTTTTTTTCATATTTATTGAAATATCTTAAATTAGTGAATTTGTATGAGTTATTGTGAATAGGTTGTCGCCACACTGTATTTTTTTTATTCTAGAATAGGCTGGCGCTTGACTACAACTTACCTGATGTTAAAAGCAACGGTGTCGTCTTCGATGGGACGCGCCAGCCCAATGTACCGATTCAATCGTGATTACGAATGACTTTCGGTGAGGAAGTGACAGTGAAATGAGGCTCCTTAAGGTTGAAACCATAAGGGAGCAACAATTTCGACCCACCCTCTTAAATGTAATAAGGCAAGGCCGCTTGGAGGTGCGGCTTACTATGTATACTGTGCACACACATGATTATGAGTAAAGAAATGTAGAGCGACACTACATTTTGTATTCTTACAAAACAAATAAACCGGCACGACCGGTGCTCCTATGGAAAGAACTGAAAAAAGTGCTCCTATCGAAAAAAACTGAGAAAAAAGATCAAACATTATATTTTGACATATCAGCTGTATTTGTATCTAGAAAATTTTAATGATCCGCAACTAAAAGGAAACATAATTCAGCTATCTTTAAAAAACATGCTAGAATACACAATATTCCTATAGATAAATATATTCCATCTCTTGGTTTTTGTCTAGGCTGGCCTATATTCATTTTGCGTAAGGCCTCCATCGCTGTGGAGGATCGCTGCTGCTGTAGAGGCTTCCCTTTGTTACATTCTCGTAAAACCTGTGGACAAACACCTAAATGATAATAACTAACTTTTCTACTCTAGGTATTTTAGCTATAATAAACTAACTGATTTGAGGACTAACACAGCTCCCTTCCTTAACTTCCCACTGGTAGTTCCCTTGCTATTACTCTAATCTAACTTTCCAACTCCTCCTATTATCTTTCTAATTGAAGATATCGGGCGGGATCCAAGACAGCAGGTATGTAGTTACGTAGACAGGAGTCTACGTCTTTTCAAGTCTACGTTTATTGACTAAGTTACAGTACCTACCTACAGCTACTTCCAAAAAACAAATAGAAAATTCACAAGTACAAATTTTATGCTAACCAAAATAAGTCCATTAGCAGCTAAAATAAGGACTCCAGTGACTAAAAAATATGCCTTCACAAATCTATCTATGACTTCATCAACTACTTTCGATATAAGTAGTCCTGATGGTATTATAACTTGGCTCCAAATAGCACCGCCGACCAAGGTTTGTTCGTCTCTGTATTTCGGCCTTGTTTCCACCCCTGCACCAGCCCATAGTCCACCAGCGGCTAACACCAGACAAATTCCCAATAACGTTAGTATCGTCTCAAAATATTTCATAAACATTTTAAATAAATAACCTAATCGTTTCCTATGGCATACTAAATAAACACTAGGTATCAAAATTGGTAGACTTCTTTTTTATGGTCAGTGCTATACTCTTAGAATGTGACGTTCACAGACTATCTAAAGAACCGTTGACGTTTGCGAGTTAAAATAATTTTGCGACTATAAATTGAGATATAAGCTATCCTATCTTTCAAATCGGATCAAATTGCACACTGGATATCGGTTTAGTAATTTAGGAGTCCATCGCGGACAAACAACGAGTAACGTATTGTTTTTTTAAAGAAGTGTAGACTTGTATAGGTAGATTACACAAAGGCTTCCGTTCGATTTACTTTAGGTATAGTTTAGTATAGAAAAAGTGAAAACAGTGAGAGTTAACAGACTACATGAAGACATTGTTTTACAAATCACTACATAGTATAAAACAAAGTCGCTTTCTTCTGTCTGTCCTTAAGTATGCTTAAGTCTATTTCTGAAGATTTTATTACAGACTGATATAGATAGCAGGGACATAGCGGTGTGGCGGTAGCGGCCCGGCCGCACGCGGAGCGTGCTCTTTGTATTGTCTAATAACACAAAAGCTGTAAACTTTGTTTATAAAGACATTCTGTAAATATACCTAATTATATTTAGTATCAGCTTGCACTCGTGCGAAGCCGGGGCGGGTCGCTAATACAATATAAAGTTCTATTAAAACTACCTACTTCTTTATTTAACCATCTACATTTTATGTTTATGTTTAGAAACATCCCTCCCTTTTCTTGATCTCTAGTCCTTTTTAAAAGTTTTCCAAGTGGACTGCTTCCATCACTAATCATTTAAGTTGCACTGATACGGGACTTTAATTTACTAGTTTCAACGATAGATACCTAAATATATATTTTTTTAATCTGAACTACACTTGGTAAAAATGGTAAAAAGGTAATTAAATATATCAGCGAAGCATAGCTATATTAAAAGAGGCTTATTATTTTTATCTATAATCTTTTTAAAATAGTATTGTGGTAACTATACACCAATTCAAAAATATCACTCAACACAATAGGCGTCATGCTTAAATTAATATTATTTTTATTGTTGACCTGCTTTGTTAAACCAAAACTCTCGGCAAGTTATGTAAGTGGTTTCCTAATAAAATAAAATTTTACCTTGCATGAATAAATGTGAAAAATTGTGATATAAAGATCACAGAAAAATGGCTGAACGGTTTTGAATGAAATGTCTTTCATACCTTCTTCTTGTCTTTTTATACATTTTATGTTAGGTACTTTTTATCCTGGTCATATACTTGTTTGAAGTAGATTAAAAAGGAAATAAGTAATTTGTAAAATGTAGAGATGGAACTAAAATAAACTTCTGAACTTATTGAATGCCAGTGCCCGTTGTAGACAAATGAAAATTACTATTTGTGATCTGTATATGCTTACACATGAGTAATATTTCGCCAAACTGAACACACATGGTCAAACCGATGCCTGTCGATGGGCGCCACCCGCACCCTTCGAGAAATCATCATCATATTCTTCTTCTCTCCTTTCAATTTTGGCCTCTGCAGAAATTATTCCGTAATTTTGCCAATGTCAAGTTTAAACAAGTATACAAGCTTTTAAAAGATTAGAAGTAAAAAACTAATAAAACTTCAGCGGTCTTTCCGGTCATTACATTAAAACTTTCATTCTAAAAGTGTACAAGCTTTTAAAAGATTAGTAGTAAAAAAACTAAAACTGCGACATTCTAAGACGCCATTTTTTTCACGAGAAATCATACATCTCAGCCAGCACCGGAGTCCGGTTCGATACAAACATTCACCTATCTACACTATACGAAACAAGTTCAGCGAAATATTACTAATTTGGACGCATCGTAACATTTCTGACCACGTCTAAGACAGGTTTTTTAAGATAGAAAATAAACATACTGTTTTGTGTTTTAAGGGACCATTTTTACTGAAAATTAATGAAGTGCTAAACTGCAAAGGACCCAAACGTGTGGACTGTTGTGAACAATCAATAAAAATAATGAATGGTGGTAACCTGACATTTGATCTACTTGTTAAAACTAACATTCCTGAATTGAAAGTAAGAGCCTTTTTTAGAAACAACGCTTTATATTAAACGGTTTTATTTAGCTTGCCCTGTTTCTTATTGTTTGTTGTTAATAAGTTAAATCTAATGACTGAAATTTTACCCCAGTCCAATTGACCGATTTATCTGACATATTGCAAGCACCACCTTGAAAGCCACCACCAAGAAAATTGGTGATTGGGAATCACTAATTTTCTTATGGCTATCAATGTATAAAAGAAAGGTCTTGGTATGAGGAATCTATTTAATATAAATCCAAGATGGCAGCATATGTAAAATGGTGAATGTTTGCTTTTAGGTTTTATTAAAACCATTTAACCTAAAAACTTCTTTCAGATTATATGAAGGTACATATAATAACTTATTAAAGTTAAGTGGAAGTGCGCTACGTCATACCTCTGTATGAAACTTACCTAGATATGACGTTATTCGAGATTTTGCAAATACGTATCGCTTGTAATCTTTAGATACAATAGTAAATACCTATGTCTATTGCCTTCACTAATAACTAGAATTGTTCCCTAATGCCTATAATCTGCTTATCTACAAGTCACGAGTGAATCGGTAGTTATTGGGTAAGCACGTTCCACCGTAGGCCAAATCATTTCTAAAAAACAGGCTAGTTACAGTGCATGCCTAATATATGATTAAAAAAACTTTAAACAGTTACAACCCTTTTGTGTGCTATTGATGAGCACGTGTCTTCTTTCAAGTATTTTACTCTGAGTTAATCGATGTCTCATGTCCTCGAATATTTAGTTCTAATTGCCTGTTTCCCACAGTTTCTTTTTGTCCGGTATTGAACAGCTTCTAAGAAACAATTTATAATATGCATATGTACTACACTTATGCATCTAAAATATGTTGCTGTATTTTAAGGGAAATTTTTACGCATCTCATAACAATAAGAATCCGCCAGTAAAAATGCGTGTATCCAGTCCCTGTGAAAATGCATTTATTAAAAAAGTTATGAAATCACTTTTACTACTTACTGATAACTGCGTTATACCAAAAGTAAGTCGTTTTTTTAATTATTATCCCAAAAAACATTGCTACTAAAGAATTTTTTTAATCAAGTTTGCTATTTTATATTAAGCCGCACAGTAGAGATGACGATAGTAACCAAGGCGGTGCGGCGTGGACAAGTGCATCACCTTGTCTCTCTCTTGTGGAAACACTTCATTATCGTCGTCTCTACTTCTCGGCTCAATATAAAACATAAATACATAAAAAATTACTGTAATATACTTTACCACGTACAAACCACTTTCATAAAAAAATATTTGAGACACTTTTTTGTTAATTGAATTCGCTGAATTCGTATTTGAATTTTACTACCAGTCACCCTATATGTATACACGTTGTGGTACATAAGTAGTAATCCATTAGCCTACTATCACAGCAGGTATAATAATAAAGTAAAACTTAATATTCTCAGGGTAATACTTACAGTCCATCAAATCTAAGAAGTACCGTTTGACAGTTCTAAACGTAGTACATTTAGAATTTTATTTTTTGTATGAAAATTGTTTATGTTATGTTAAAATAAAAATAGCTTCATAATTCAATTATTTTACAGGAAAGCTAATAAAAATAGTGTGAATTACAGTGAAAAAAACAGTGAAACGTCAATAGGTACTTCTTAGATTTGATGAACTGTAAGGCGCAGTTTTCATCTAACAAATAATTCATAAACCTAGTCCACTTTGACTTTTTACTTTTCAGGGGCATTATATCAACAGCATGAATTTGAAAGAAACATTAAGCAGATACTACGGAGGGTCGTTTTTATACGGAAACTGGACTTACAAAATCGTGTTTTACAATGACGAATGTAATTTTACTTGTACTGTTATTAAAATCTCTATGTATCCAAAAAAGTGATTAAAGTAATTTGAGATTTAAAAAGTTTTGAATGGTGAAACATCTCAATTTTTATTTACTTTCTATATTAGGAATAAAGTGGGACAATTGAGCTCTGTAGGTACCATAGTGAATATTTATTGATATTAAAATTAAAAATAATTATGAGTAGACTAGGGTAAGACGTAACATTACAGACATCATAATAAAACTTTAAGTATCCTGAAGTTGTTACAGTTGTTCATTGGCCTGTTGGTATAATGGTTAGTGACCCTGACTGCAAAGCCGAGGGTCGTGGATTCGATAGCCACGCAGGAATAATTTTTGTTTGACAAGCATGATTGTTTGTTCTAGGTCTAGGTGTAATATATCTAGGTATAGTATTTACAAAAAACATATCTAGTGGTAGTAGTAGTAACTATGTTTAATACTTAGTTCCAAGTTTTCATAACACAAGCAAATATAATTGCTTCCACTAGATGGCGCTGTTTAATTTTGAGGATTTTTTTAATAATTTGTTTTTTTTATTTTGCGTGTGATTTTCTTTATTGATAATAAAGGTTTACTCCATGAAGGTGGTACCTGTGGTATCTACCACCGTCATGAATTAATGCCATGAATTGATAAGGAGATTCAAAGACTCTCGCGATATTGGAGGTGACGTATATGTATAAGAGGCAAATATATTTGCCTTTATGTTGCCTCCCTCCTCTTAAAATCACATTAAAACCCAAAACAACCGTCACAAAATATTAGTAGCTACTTACAATAATAGCTGCATTTAACAACAGATTAAAAACTAATCAAATAAAAGTTAGATCTACCATTTTTACAACAGGTCTGTTAGCAAAAGGTGCAATGGGGAAATATTTACTACTTTTTTTTATTTTACTTGGTTTTTTCAAACCATTTTTAGCAAAAAATGGAACCAATTTTGTAAGTACTATTATTGGCCTAAGTAATTATTTAATACTATAATTCTATAAAGTTCTATGTATATTTTATAATTCTATTTCTCTTTCTTTAGGGAACGTATAAAATAAGAGTGGTGAGTTTTAATCCGTGCAAAGGACCCAAACGTACAAACTGCAGCGATGTTTCTACAGCAGCTATACGTAATGTCAACATTAAGTTTGATGTTTTGGTTAAGACAGATGTTTACCTTACTCATGTAAGAAACATTAGCTATCCTACATATCACCGTAGTTACCATTAATCAGGTAAAAAGTCTTAAAGGATAGGTAGAGGTGTAAAAAGTAATTTCGAGTAACATATTTTAATGCATGAATAAAAGTCACTTGAACGATGCCATTTGCAAAAATAAGTGGTTTGTGGTTTTATGTGAATAATCTGGTGATGAATGATAAGAAAACTAAAGTGATACATGTCACCATGCAATGTAAGACAGGCAAATACAAATGTTAAAATTAATGATAATGAGTTCGATCGATAAAGATTCTATTTAACAGTTGCTTCCTCTTAAAGAGAAACTATCCGAAAAATTAATTTCTGCACACGTAGAACAACAAACTATTTGATAGCTCACTGATGTAAATATGCTAGACATGTTCATTTTAGTTACTTTCACAGTAAAATGTCTTACTGAATTCTTCTTTGGAGAAATGCCACTGATATAGAAACCATCTTAATTTTACAAAAAGACCTATAAAAGTTATCTACAAACAAGGAATCCATGTTTTCCTAACAGAGAAATTCAAAGACATAAATATTTTGACTATCGCTTCTTAGTTTATTTAAGAAAGATTAATTAATTTCTAGAGATAAGAATGATCTTGTAGCATTTTAAAAAAAGCCCTTGCCACAAAATCAGTAACTCTTTTATTGGGCAGTGTATACGTTTCTACAATAAACTTCCAAATAATATTAGGGAAATGACAAATTAAAATAATTATAAAATCTACGTTATGTAAGAAAGCATGTTATAAAATTTCAGACTATGTAACGGTTTAAAACGCAATACCACACCGCTAAACAGAAATGTAGTAGAGATAAGTAAGTATCTACTTAATTTAAAAAAAAAATGCCTACTGGTATTTTGACAGTGTTTCTCAGTAGTTGCCAGTCATTCACTGCACGGTGGCAAAAATTTACTATATAAGTAGACTAGCGTCTCATAAATAAAAAAGCAGTTTAATTTTCATTTTTTATAAGTAGCTACGAGTACGTAGTTAATAATTGAAAATGCATTATTTTATAGAAAACAAGTAAGAGGACATGTCACAATTTAATTGTTTTCAGGGTAGAGTATCGGCCTTCTCTTTAGCTGGCAAAGAACTTTACAGTTACCGCATGAAAAAACCATGTGACCACTTCTTTATGAGAGCAAATTTAGAAAGATTCTTTAATGTTACAAAAGATTGCATGATGCCGAAGGTAAAAAAAATGTGTTTTAATTGAATTCACCTGTTTTTGCATTCAACCTCATAAAAATGTTTTTTTTTTCAGAATCATTATGTGTTTTCGCTTAATACAGAAGAGGTTTCACAGAAGTTTTACAAGGAGAATTATATTTTCGGAGATTTAGTCTTTAAATCTGTATTCACTGGAGACAATTGCAACGTTATATGTACTATTGGTCATATTAAAACAACCCCTATTTAAAGGAACAAATAATATTATTTAGTCAAACTAAATTTCATTGAGACACTACCAACCTGACTTGATCTCGATATTAAAACCAATATTCCTGAATTGAAAGTAAGCATCTTTCTTTTAAAATTACCACTTTTTATTAAACCATTTTATTTAGCTTGCCCTGTTCATTGTTGTTGTTATTGTTGTAAGTGGGTCAAATAAATTGTGACTGAAATTTTACCCCCTTCCAATTAAATGATTGATCAGAAATTTTGTACGCACCCACCGCGTGCAATACGTAGATGCAATACCGTATTCAACATCCTTATAAATCAAAAATGGCTGCCGCTATAGGATTGGGGATCATCAATTTTCTAGCAAACATCTCAATATGGGTATTAAATAAAAGGTCTTGACTTGGAGAATTCATTAAATATAAATTCTTTTAAAGCTTTTTGCTGTTATTATATGAGAAGTTCTACTCTATATCTCCGAAGTCCATCATCAAACCAAAAACATATAAAGGTCCAACTTCAAAGTATTCTCTTTCGAACAAAAAAGAATTTTCAAAATTGGTCCACAAAAGAAGGACCTAATTGGAAAACATACATGTATTTTAAAAATAACATGCAAGTTCCGTTCCGTTTAAAAAGAACATCCTCAGTTTTTTCAGTTGTCGGTTAAAAATGTGTCAGGCATTAGATACCAAAATGTCAATAAGATTATAAAAAGTAGTTAAACCCTTATTCTTTGCTTCATTATTGAAACGAATTAAAGTTATGGAGTAGGAGTGCGCTGCGTCATACAGAGGTAATAAAACTTACCTGAGCGTGACGTCATTTGAGATTTTGCTTGGATGTATTGCTGTAATCTTTAGTCACACAAAAACAATACGTGTCCAATATTTTTCGTTTATCTATCTGACAAACAAAACAAAAAAAATCGTCATCCCTATTGTAACGATAACATTTTTCAAGGAAAGAAAGTACCGCCTTGTGAAAAGTTACAAATAATATTTACAACAGACAGTCCGTGCTAATACGGTAGATTAGATAGTACTTAGAGGCCGACCGCTTAACTCGCGTATCGCCTATCGCCAAGATTCTGACTCCTGAAGCTGCACAGACAGTGATGATGATTCAAGCGATATGGATATTAGTGACAAATAGTCTTACATTACTTTTATCCGTGGTTAAATAGTTCTTTAAGAGATTTAATTATTAATTTTGTAACTGAAAAAATAAAAAACAAATTTTGTCATAATTTGCATGCCCATGTCACGGCAAAATGTGGAGAACAGTTTACTTTACTTTAATGTTTGCAAACCTCAGATGGCGATACGCGAGTGAAACGGTCGGCCTATACCATGAAAACAAATATTTGTGTCATATTATCCTGAAGCAGTGGTCAACAATATTGAAGGTTTACCCTAGGTGTGTGGCACTTGTCACCGTCATGAATTAATGCCATGAATTTATAATGAAATTCAAAGATCCTCGCCAATATTGGAGGTAAATGTAGATCATTAAAATCACATTAAACACCAAAGCAGCCATCACAAAATATTATTAGTAGATACTTACCATAATAGCTGCATTTTGACAACAGATTAAAAACTAATCAAATGAAAGTTATGTCCACCATTTTTACCATAGATCTGATAGCAAAAACTACTTATGGGAAAATATTTACTAATATTATTTATTTTAATGGCTTTTTTCAGGCCATTTTTAGGAAAAAATGGAACTAATTATGTAAGTACCATTTATTGGCATAAGTTACCTATTGTTTTTATTGCTAAGCACATTTTACATAATTTCATTTTACTTTCTTCAGGGTACCTATAAAATGAGAGTGGTGAGTTTTGATCCGTGTAAAGGACCCAAGCGTATAAACTGCAGCGATGTTTCAGTAATAGTAAAGGATAGTGTCATCGTTAAGTATGATGTTTTCGTCAAAAAAAATATTTACCTAACTCATGTAAGAGTTACTAGATACCTATACCTAGCAATTGAATTCCACATAATTTCACAAAATAAAACTAATTTCAATAATTAAGGAGGGATAGCTCATAGGTAGGTCAATGCCCTCAATACCATGTTTAAGGTTGTCATTTCAATCTTTATTCCTGTGCTCTGTATCAAGCGAGAGTAAAATAAATTTTTAAATTAAAAAAAAAATGTATTTTAACACACACGACGGTGGCGTGGTCGATATGATACTTGCTTTTCACGCCGCAGGTTCGATTCCCACCCGAGACAAACATTTGTTTAAATATGTCTATTTGCCTTGTGTCTGGGTGTAATTATCTATATATAAATATATATTTACAAAAGAAAAGTATTATAGGTAGTATATTACCAGTTATCTGGTTTCCATAGTACAAGCTCTGCTAAGTTTGGGATCAGATGACCGTGTGTGTTAATGTCCCACTATAAAAAAAAACAAGTAAAGGTTTAAAGGTAAAATTACATCGTTTTTAGGGAAAAGTAGCAGCCTTATCTTTAGCTGGCAAAGAACTTTACACTTTCCGAATGAAGAAACCATGTGACCATTTCTTTATAAGAGCCAATTTGGAAATGTTCTTTAACGTCACAAAAGATTGCATGATGATGAAGGTAATAAAAAATGTGCTTCAAATTGTCGTCAACTATTCAGCTTCATCTGATTTGTTTTTTTTATTATTTCAGAATCGCTACGTGTTTTCAATTAACGTTGACGAGATTTCACAAAAGTTTTACAAGGAGAATTATATATTCGGTGACATGGTCTTAAAAGCTGTATTTACTGGAAACGATTGCAACGTTATATGTACTATCAGTCATGTTAAAACGACTCCTAATTAAATGAATCAATATTTATTAAGTATTAGTTATTCAACCTGAATTTCATTGAGAAACTATATTTAAAGAGAACAGATTATAGGTACACACATTTACACATTTACGTAACATATGTTTATTTCTTTTTTTGACGGGCCGGTGGCATGGTCGGTAAGATACTTGCTTTTCACGCCGCAGGTCGTGGGTTCAATTCCCACCCGAGACAAACAGTAGTGATGAACATTTGTGTTTGTGTCGAGTCTGGGTGTAAATATCTATTATAAGTATTTATTTACAAAAGAAAAGTATTATATGTTTATTATATACCAGTTATCTGGTTTCCATAACACAAGCTCTGCTTAGCTTGGGACCAGTAGGCCAATTCATGTAATTCTTGACGCGCCGATCAAGTTGCGGTGCCGTTGCAATTGGGTTTACTTCTGCGTGGAAAATGATATTCTTGTAATTGTTTAGCTGTCATTATTTGTTTTAAAGCGCTCGCGTGACGCGAATTTGACGCGAGCGTATCTGACAGCGGTTGTCAAGATTACGAAAAGAGATGTTTTGATCGAAACTTAACTGCAATTGAACCTATTTGATTACGTGAATTAGCCTACAGATGACTGTGTGTGTTAGTGTTCCATAATATTTAATATTTATTTTTTTATTTTATTTATATACACACATACAAATGATTTACTTCTTATAAAGAACATTAAAATTTATGAATGGATACAAAGAAAATATATTTTTAAGTGTCATGTCTATCATACTGCACTTGGTTTTGGATATAACATAGAATATATTATATCGCAGTGCATGTTACAATAATCATTATAAAATACAGATTTGATAGTGAAATTTCCATATAAAAATCGCCCTCCATAAAATTTTCGAGCCAAGCTTTGAGCATCGACGCTAAACTTATAATGACCCTGAAAGAAATAAGTCCTTTATTATACTTGTATACTTACATAAATAGGGCTTATTTGTGTATATATTAACTAAAGGTATAGGCAGAGGTAGATATCACCATTATTGTTGGATATATCTTGGTCCCATAATGGGACAAGCCCATCGCTACTAAGGTTTTAATAGTATCGACTAGATGCCCCGAAGAATTTCGTACCTCATATTACATTTTACTTTCTTATACCTGTAAAAAAAATTCTAAACCAAAATCAACAAAATCGGTTCAGCCGTTATTGACTTTTAGCCTTACAAACATTCGTCAATTGTTTGTCATTTATACATACTTATACAAGATGATTTTACGTCGTTTACACGCTCAACCCGAGAATGAATAAAATCATAGTCGCCACGGTTACCGCTGAACTCACGAGGCAATCGAATCGGTCGAATTATTCTATAGAATTATATTTAAAAAAATCACTAACACGCCCGATATTTCAACCGATTTTAATGACCGATTTTGTGTAACCTAATACAAAACCCAAGGCCTCGCGTTGAGTCGGTCATAAAATCGGTCTAAACTCGTGCCCGTCCACGAGTGATTGAGCATAAACCATCTCCACACTCCAGATCAAATTACCAATTTAAATAGATTTAACAATCCAATAAACTAAAACTACGTAAAAATAAGTCAAAATTTTAGATACGTACTTTTACAAAACCGCAGTCATCCTGCATATTAAAGACTGTCATAACAAAGGGTCTAAAGAAGAAGTGATCACACATATTTTTCACTTGCATTTTCATTATTTCCTTTTTATTCAATGTTGCAGTTACTCTACCCTGTAATATAGGTACATACACAAAAACTTGATTAGTTTTCCGGGGAATTTTCATTAATTCTTCATGAATAAGTGACTTACCTTAAAAACAGTCATATTTTCCTTAACAAGAACATCGAATTTCAAATTAACAGAATTTTCGATCGCAGCCCTCGTTTCCATGCAGTTTTTGCGCTTAGGAGCTTTGCAGGTTTCATATTTCATTAGTATAAGGTTGAATTCACCCTGCATTATTCCAAAAAATTAACAATATTAAATAAACATATAAAACAATCTAAATAAGTCACTCATGTACCCATCATCGTCGCCCTGCAACAGACCGCACGCAGCTGCGGTCTTTTTCTTCTTTTTTTTTTTTTCTGCTGCTCTTTTAATAAGGACGCTTTTAACTTGTCTTCGGCTTGTCGCGTTCACCTACTGCCGGAAACATTTCACAAATCGCCACTTACGTACCTAGCTGGAAGGCGTTCTACAATACCCTTACATTCTTTAAACAAAAACTCGCTTTTCCCACTGGTTATGGGTTCTTCAACAGATATAACCAGCCAACTGCCATTTTAGCTTGCTAAACCTGTCTCGATAACTTAAGTTCTTGGTCGGATAACCTCAACGTAAATTTTATCCTTCAAAGACGTTTCAAGCTTGCACGCTCTATAGCAGCCTGACTTTAAACTGATGTTCCAGTCACATTTTGAGTATCCATCACAAAGTAGTGAATAACTGGTAGGGCTCAGTGGAGAAGGGTCCATACGTGCCGATTCCCATCGGCATCCCTTTAGAAAATTGACAATATCACGTAGGTACATAATAATATATTGTGTAACGCCTAAAAGTTTCAAATAGTAACAAAAATAAGAATAGCATCAAGTGTAAGAGCTATCGGTGACGGTAGTGAAGAGATATTATTTTCAAAAGTAAGAAGTTTTTTGCTCCGGCTTCCCTTTTTCAGACTTCCATTCTTCGCCACTGGTAGGGCTATAATCTAAATTATCTATTTATTTTTTCAATCTGTTTGTTTTACAATAGAAAAACACAGAAATCGTTTTTGTTTTAATAGTGCGACATTAACACACACAAACTAAGCAGAGCTTGTACTATGGAAACCAGATAACTGGTAATATACTGCATATAATACTTCTCTTTTGTAAATACATACTTAAATTTAAGTAGATAATTACACCCAGACACAAGACAAACAGACATGTTCATCACACAAATGTTTGGCTTGGGTGGGACCCCACCACAGGTCCGACAAAATAATTAAAAATTATGTAAATATCTAAGAGCTAGTCCTTAGAAAGGAGACATTAACTGTATCAACTTACGTAATCCAACGACGAAGAGATATTTAAGCCAACCATAAACCAAATCAAATGTATACGCATTTTAAAATTTTGTTATGTTATATGTCTTCAGGATTCGGTAGACCATACTACGTTACAAATGGTAGGCACATTATGAACAGTTTTAAAAACTAATTAAGTATTTCAAGTAGTTTACAAAAGTATTAAAATACATAATAGTGGTAGCTATCAAATTGTACAGTATATATCAATTAAAATTAAATGTGTTTTCAGTTTCCATGGTCTGTTAGACTCGATTATAGTAACAGATTAGTCAAGTGCAATAATTTATGTAGGTAACAATAAATAAATATGTTCAATTGACAAAATATTGAATGCAATTATGTACCTACTAAAGTAAAATTATGATTTAAGTACCAACCTAATAATTTATCCGTACTCTGTACCTTATGGTACAATAAAAAAAATGTACTACCAACTTGGCAAACAAGTATACGCCTTAAAGTCCCCTTGTGGCGGTCTTGTAACGCTAGAGGCAGTAGAAAAAGGAATTAAAACGTACTTCTACAGTTGATACTTTAATTCTTCTTTGTTAATAGCTTTCGCCCGGGATTTAACTCTGCGAGATACACTTACAGCATTCCCATAAATGAGTGGCTCAGTTAGTTATCCATACATCTCTATCCTTTTCCATCCATCCATGCATTGCCACCCTATCCATAAGTTTCCGCTCGAGTTGTATCAAAAAACTTCCATACTTACAAACATAAATGCTAATAAATTGTTATCGGATACATGAAGTGGGCTGTCACTGTAAGATGACTAATATTAGGGTGTATAAAATAATAATAATATTCTAGAAAATTAACACACACGGTCATTTAATCCCAAGCTAAGCAGAGATTGTGTTATAAAATCCAGGTAACTGGTATATACTATTATACATGTACTACTTTTCTTTTGGAAATATATACTTATAATCACACCCGGACTCGAGACTAACAGACATGTTCATCACACAAATGTCTGTCTCGGGTGGGAATCGAACCTACGACTTGCGACGTAAAAAGCAATTGTCTTACCAACCACGCCACCAGCCCGTCAAATTAGTGTGGTACCTATTACATTTTTGGTATTATTTTGTTTTGGATACTTTCCACTATAATAAATGTATACTTTAAAAGTAGGTATCTTTGATTCCACAAGTCATACACCAGCGGACCGGCGCGTTAAGCATATTTTTTTCTTTCAAGAGGTTTTCAGCATTGAAGGTTTCGTTCAATATTCAAGTTATAGCTATATGGTATAGGACTAAAAGAAACTGAAGTATATAAGGTATTGTATTTATAAGGTGTAATCCAATTTAATGTAATCAAACAGATATTTTTATTTATATTATTTAGGAATTAAACTCATTTCCTGATAAGTACAGACAAAATTACACTCGCTGCTGTAAAAGTAAGACCTGAATATACGTTTTCCATAAAACTGCATGCCGCCATAGTAATGTTGTAGAATCTCTTGCAAGTTTAGACTGAATTTGTAGATTCCCTGTAAAGAGAGCTTTGTAGTAGATAATAACCAAAAAATGCGATAGTATGTGAGGCCAAAAAATAATTTTATTTTTAGAAATATACCTTACATGATAAAATCAAACAATAGTTTGTTGGATTTTCTAGAAAAGTCTTGTAAAATTAAAATTCAGGAAAGCAAATTAACTCTGCTCCGTCAACCCTACCTAATAAAATGGTTCTTTTAATAATATAGGTCAGTAGTTACTTACTTTTGAAACCAAGCATTGGTTAGTTACATTGAAAAAAGCTTTAAATAATGATCTAGAAAATACATTGGCGCAAGGGTTGCTCATCTGTAGTCGTAGAGGGATGCTTGTTTCATTCGACATCGTTAATACTTTGCCCTGGAATATATCAAAAATATAATTTAAATGTCCTCGCTTCATCTCCAACGCAATGTATTTATTTCAATGTAATTCGCAATGCAATTCGCGTAAATCTAAAAAAATACTATACCAAGCAGTCCCGTCGCATCGTTTTACCTATATGGAGAAAGATTTATTTAAAACAATACGCCGACGTACCTTACCGTATCTGTACCTCAAACCCTGATAGAATTCTGTCTGTCACAGTCGATTTGCTCTGAAACTGCTGGACTGATTAAGTTGACATTTAGTACACCTATGTCAATTGATAACCCAACGCAGTAAGTGGTATGAAAGTAAATTAGAAAATTTTAACTAGAGTGACACCAATCACCTGTGGCAGACGTACTACGTAGTACTACGTACTACAGATAGTCACGGGAGAGACTTCGCAACGCATTTTCCGTCATGGTATGTGCCTAATCTTAGATAAAAAAGTTTTTTTTTATTCGGTGCTAGCCGTTCTTAAAAAATTACTTGGTGTAGGAACATAATTAGGAGAACACACGCTTAGGCTTTTAATTAGATTTTAGTAACTGTAAAAAATATTATTTCACTCTTTTCTGTAAATAAGTTTTATTAGCATATGGGTTATAAACAAAAATACAAATCAATTCTTTATACATATAATAATAGTATTATTTTTCTCAAATAGTTAAGTTTGCGATTGAACACTACTTTTACTACTGTATCCCGATATGTTGTGTGCGCACACAACACGATTTAAGGTGTAGGTACTCTTTCGGAAGATGGTGGTTAAAGCCCCAAATAATATAGTTAGAGATAGACATAACATTAGAAATTACTTCTTACTTTAGTAGGCGCTACACTTTTAATAACATTCATTTCTACAGAAACACTGCCATCTCTATTGATCGTCGATTTGTTTATCGAACAATCCTTAGCTTTTGGACCTTTGCAAAAATCAAACCGAGACAATGTCAAATTGAAGTAACCCTGAAAAAAAAAACGAACTATAAACTAACGAAAGTTTTTTATCTGTTTACCTATCTAATTTATTATACATATTATTATCAATTGGATGGAGGTGGCACAAGATCGCGATGCCTGAAAGGTGTTAGGGAAGGCCTTTGTTCAGCAGTGTGATTATCCGGGTTAGAAATAATTATATCCTTCATCTCTTTAATAAAAATTATAGTTGGTTATTAGAGTGATAAAAATATAATTGGTTCACAGTCATGATACAATTCTTTAACTTACATAGTTATCTGCAGCTAAAGCAGCACTTAAACAACCTTGGAAAAGAAAAAATGTAAAATAATATTTTTTCATTATGCATGAAGTTCAAAACAAAATGATTAAATTAAATAAACGATGAACGTTCAAAATGAAATGTTTGATGTACAGGTAATGGTAGTAACATTAACGAAGCTTATCTTTAATCTGTATTTCATACAAAAAATAACAATTTAATAGTTGTATACCACTGAATCTACCAAATAACAATCACAATAACATTGTATTGTACAATAACATTCACGACAGCATGATTTGTTGTAAGGTATGTACCTACATGACATCTATGTAGTTCAGAATATAGGTTTTAATTATAGGTTTTTAACTAAGGCGATTTTTTTTTAAATAAGACTATGTTTATTTATGTATGATGCAAAAACTGAACCAATTATATTGTGGCGTCGCATACCTAACGCCACTAAAGAGTAATTACATTACAGCAATCTAGTCCGGTCAATTTAGACATTCGAAGTTACATAAAGTCCCAACAAGCTGAATTTCAGTGAAATTGTTCAAAACATAATTATAATCAATGTCTAGAAGTTCCCCATCATTCCCGTCTAAGGAAAAAAAAATATTCAAGGTCAAACGTAAAAAAAATGAGTTTTTCGCGATTTTCAGTAAAACGGTAAGTTTTATTATAAAAGTACCTCAAACAAAAATTGTAGATCATAAAATTATCTATAAAAAATGTATGAATACTTTTTTCTTACAAGCCACCGTTTCTGAGGTATAACGATTCAAAAAGTTATAAAAGTTATTATCGTCATAATATGCACACGTTTCCACGCCACCTATAAGGTAGTGTACTTAGCGCGTTTTTTTTAACGTGGTTTCCCCAGTAGGCCTACTCCACGGGTCAGTTGTGATCCTGTTTAATGTAAAACTATTGCAAAATAACGGAAAATTTCAAAGATTGGAAAAGATAAAAGCGATGTAAATTACAAAAAGTATTGAAGTTCATTCGTCTAATTCGTAAGTTTCAAATTTTTGTTCTTCTTCTTGTTCTTCTACTCCTGTTTTTTCTTCATCTTCATTTTGGATGCAAGTAAATTGCGTCAATAGCGATGTATCGCATGATACTTCGTCGGAGTCAAACGAATCCTCCATTGTTTGTAATTCAATATTAGAGCACGACCGGCCTTGACAATTTGTGTATGCCAAAGAACAAAACAGTTCGACTTTTTTGCAACCACATTTAGCAATGCATCCCTTTTTGCAGTTGCAAAAAATAGTGTTCAGCAGTTTTTCCGGCGCAGGTGGAAGTAAAGTTTGAACTGGCACTCATGAAGAAAAAGCAGGAGAAGAAGAACAAGAATTTGAAACTTACGAATAAGACGAATGAACTTCAACACTTTTTTTTAATTTACATCGCTTTTATCTTTTCCAATCTTTGAAAATTTTCGTTATTTTGCAATAGTTTCACATTAAACAGGATCACAACTGACCCGTGGAGTAGGCCTACTGGGGAAACCACGTTAAAAAAAACGCGCTAAGTACACTACCTCATAGGTGGCGTGGAAACCTGTGCATATTATGACAATAACAACTTTTATAACTTTTTGAATCGTTATATCCCAGAAACGGTGGCTCGTAAGAAAAAAAGTATTGATACGTTTTTTATAGATAATTTTATGATCAAAAATTTTTGTCTGAGGTACTTTTATGATAAAACTTACCGTTTTGCTGAAAATCGCGAAAAACTCATTTTTTTTACCTTTGACTTTGAATTTTTTTTTTCCTTAAACGGGAATGATGGGGAACTTCTAGACATTGTTTATAATTATGTTTTGAACAATTTCACTGAAATTCAGCTTGTTGGGACTTTATGTAACTTCACTCTCATTTTTTGGTCTAATTTGACCGGACTAATCCTGAATCGAGGAAGCTAAGTTTCACCGACGATTAGCATTATATATTCAATCCCGACAAGAACAGTTGGGCCATAGATTACTTATAGTTGGGCTGACAGCGGGCGCCGGGCATAACAACTCGCTTGGCCGGAAGACCTTTCCTTTTCACTGGAGGGTGACTATCACATGATTCTCCAGTCTCCACAAAATTATTTATTTTTTGTTTAGTAGATATTGTGTTTTTATTTAAAAAACACATTGACACGTATCAAAAGCAGATTACAATTGCATTTTTTTTTATTAGTTAGTTATACTTTACAAAAAGCCTAAAAATAAGCCAACGACCGCTTGTGTTCCTAGATTGACTAACGACCACGTTTGTAAAGTAATGTAACATAATTCGTCACACATCTTTATAAATATGGACAAATGCGACTAGGACATCAACTCAAACTTAAATTATTATCTTTGTGCCAACAGCTAGATTCTGCAAATTGCTGTTATTATATTAGAAATAGTAAACCAACAATAAACAATTAAAGTAGTAAATCAATACGTACCTTTTTATTAGTGTGGGACTTCTTTTCGAAATATAAGTCGGCAGTTCAATCCTGGGTCGTGACTACGGTGATGACACAATTTACGCAAAGGAGAAGCTCAAATTCACCTTGTTGTTTATTCGAAGTCGCTAATAGATATAAAATCCCTGCTAAACTAAAAAATTAAACATTTTTCAATCAATCCTCATTTATCTTTGAAACGGGTACGTTCTGGTAGGAGTGATGAAAAACATTGACAGGAAGCCATTAGAGATTATGAAAATAAATAAAAAATAAAATTAATATGGCATCCTATCAAAAATATTTACGCGTACCAGCCAGCAATGTGTCAGAACGCACTTCAACCTTTTTTGAACCTTATTTTTTGAGTAGGTTTCTAAGAACAATTTGAAAAGGTTCCATTAATATTTTTATGAAACATCAAACAAATGGCATCCAGCCAAAAAAAATACGTGTACTTACTAGCCATAATTATTCAAAAAATTAAACAAAACCTTTCTGCAACCTAATGCTGAAAGCGATAATTCAAAGTAGTGCACTCCTTTGAATTATTATTTGGGAATGAGAATACAAACTCACTTTATTGTGAAACTTATGCCAATTTACCTTTTTCATCAGGAACGTAAATGTAAGGAATTAATAGGTTTGGGTTTTTTGTAAGTTAATAATACAAAACTTAAGTACTTTATTACTTATTTTCAGATATTTTAACCTCAATGTTGCAACAAGAAAAGTTACAATCTTTTCCATAAAACACTGATCTAAATTCGTATAAACCATAAAGATGCATTCCACCGTAGTACCTTTTTAAAACTTCTTCAAAGTCCAAGTTGAATTTGTAATGACCCTAAAATTCATTCAAAATATTATTACAAACCTACTTACTTACTTCATCCCTTTTTCGTGTCCCACTCAAACTCAAACGAATCGAGCGCAGAGAGATATTTTTCTTACCTTCTTAATAATACAATTATCAGTCATATTAAAGAAAGTTTGTAATATAGGCTTTAGAAATAAATTTTCACACGGCTTGTTGATCTGCAATCTTAAAATTTCACTGCTGTTAGACACGGCCAACACCTTTCCCTAAAATCAGAACCTGATGCAAAATCACTCCTCGTGTCTAATATTATGAGAATAAGAGACGTCAAGGTATGCAAAATTGTTTTTTAATTAGTCCGTCAAAAAAATTATAAAAAAAATTTTAGTCACCTATTTTTGTTTTATTATTAAAATGATATAATAAAAAGATGTGTGGATGTGCGCTAACCTATTTAAGCGTGACGTTATGCGAAATTTGGCTTGGTCGTATCGCCGCGCCGTAATCTTTAGTCACACAAAAAAAAGAAAAATATGTGTCCAATATTTTTAATTTATCTATCTGATGGAAAAAACGTCATCCCGTCAGTCTTAAATGCCACTTTTCATTGTAAAGGCGATGTGGGAATAAAAAAAAAGCTTGAGTATTTGTGAGTAGTGGATACCGCGGGTACCTGGGTCGGGGTTCTCGCACTGTAGACATTTCTCACATTTATAATCTACAAATGTCGAAAGTAATGGCGGATGTCATTGAAAAACAAAAAATATCGCCATTTTTCTCCAACAAAAGTCTATTAAATGTCGAAACCTTAAGACTTGATGCCGAACAAAATTTATTGAGGACGCGGGTCGTACTCAGTAGCATAAATAGCCTCAATCATGGAAGTACACAACTAAGGTCAAATTTTAACTGTTTTCTGACTTAGTTCGATATTTTTTCAAAAACAAATGTGACAAAAGTTTGATGCGTGTGTTGTGTTTAATAATATGTGTGTCTGTGTATATTGCTACACAGCGTCTGCTAGATTAAATTATATTAACTTATTTTGATGCGCTTTTTTATTTGAAAGCTAAATGGATAGTGGTAGTTTTTTAGCTAAAAAAACTAGGTATAAGTGAAGATTTATCTGAAGGATGATTTTAGAACTGTTTTAGAGCTAATCATGCAACGTATGAATATATTGTGGAAAGAAAACGCTTACTGGAACTGTACCTTAACAGGTGCCATATTCTCAGTCACAATTACGTCGATGTCGATACCAACAGAACTGCTGACTTTTGCATTGTATATTGTACAGCTTTTATGTTTTGGTCCATTACACACTTCCACTCTTGTAACAACTAAGCCAAAAGAACCCTGAAAGTATTAAGACATACAAAATATTGTGTAAACATGCCTAATTGTTGTTGACTGGCCTGGTGGAGTAGCGGTTAGTGAATTGACTTCGATTCCCACCTAGGACAAATCTTGGTGTGATGAGCATGATTGTTTGTTCAATGTCTGGATGTAATTTATCTAATATATAAATAAATAAATAAATATTCTGGGACATTAACACACACGGTCATCTGGTCCCAAGCTTAACAGAGCTTGTGTTATGGAAACCCAATAACTGGTATATACTATACATATAATACTTTTCTTTTGTAAATATATACTTATAATAGATATTTACACCCAGACTCGACACAAACACAAATGTTCATCACTAATGTTTGTCTCGGGTGGGAATCGAACCCACGACCTGCGGCGTGAAAAGCAAGTACCTTACCGACCACGCCACCGGCCCGTCTAATATGTATGTATTTACAAAAAACAATGTAAAACATATGTAGTACTTATATCCATTCCTAGTACCCATAACACTCAAGCAAATATAATTGCTAAATTTGGGACTAGATGGTACTGTCTGTAAGTGTATTACTACCTACCTGTCATTCTAGGATTTATTGGCAACACAATTGTCTCCGAAGAAGACCACGAAAAGGAGCGACGATTTCAATCCGTTCGTCAGCTTGGACGGAAAAAAGTGTATGTGGGAGAGCTCGAAGGTTATGGGGGAGGTATTAGCATTAGAAAATAAGTATCACATCAGAAATTACTTACATAGTTTTTATGTTTCCCACACTTTACATAGATAATCGAGACAGAGAGTAAGAGATATATTATTCTAAGCTCCATCGTTTATCTACTGATCACTATCATTTAGCTACTGAGAGATAACTGCTAGGTACTTATTTAAATAAAATAGACTTTAATAACACACATATTGTATCAACATCAGTAAAATTATACAATTATTAAATAGAGCACAATCAAAATGCAACACATACTGATTTGGTCTATTTTTATTGCTTGGTACAGGTCTACTCTCAACTATCTTACGAGTTCAGAGTTTTGGCCTTAATCACACACGATGACCCAGTGCTGGTTGGTACATAGGTTGGTACATAGGCTAGTAGTAGCAGTCGGTACGAAGGCTTTTATGTAACATAGAAACAAATGCCGGGCACGGGTTTTCTCTATATCTTAAAAGGTTTAGACATTAATCCACATTGTAAGCTTGCCAAAGCAAATTAGAAATGTTTAGTTTTTATAACACGTTTTGTCAAAGCTTAAATAGATTATTACTAAAAAAATCAACTATTCACATTTAGGTCGAAGAATACTTGAATATGACTTGGTATAAAAATATATGCGCAGTTGTTTATTTTGACCTTGATTAAGATATAATAACATCAATTCATTTAATAAATCATTAGGCTATAAAAAAATTACATGACATCTACCAAAACATGGCTGTAGTTTATTATTGCCTTACGTCTGAGGCAGGTATTTTCTATATGAGCAGTGAAATTTTGTTGAGTATTTTTATTTCTGATTAAGTATGGGGAAAAAAATCATTCATATAATATTTATAGTTCTTTATTCCGTCTGCTTGGATTCTACAAAAAATTACGTAAGTATTTAGCACCGTATACATAAAGCTAAATGAAAAATTAGAAGACTAAGAGCAAAGTAAGTGATATGCTCAGTAGGATCTTATTGGCTTACTAATGAACTATTTCCATGAGGCCTAGTAATGGAAATTTAATTAAGACATAGTTTTGGTAGTGACAATTATCCTGTTCTTCATTTAGGTAACTGTTGCTGTAAAACCGATAACCGTCAAATTGAATACATAGCTAGGTACATACCACGGATTGTAAAACATAGCGTATCTATTCGTGGTATTAGATTATTTAGGGACTAGCCGATCATATCCTAGGGGTTTACAAGAGCTAGAAGAATTTACCGTCGGTCGTAAATATAAGCATAACGGTCATGATCTTATTTTCTTGCTTCTAATCTTAGCTATCGTTTAAAAGTACTGTTAAAATCTTCTTTGTTATTCGGCAGGGTGAATTTGATTTGGTGATTTTGAACTACGAAACCTGCAAGGCACCGAAACGAAAATCTTGTGCTGAAACTGTAGTGACAATTGTTGATAAGAAGTTATTGAAATATGATTTACTAATAACTCAAAATATTAACATTATGAAGGTAACTACTGTTTACGATTATACTGATCACTCCTTTCTTGGTAGAATTGCCTTTGAGATGAGTTGTTAGGAGATTGTAGATATATTATTGATAAATTATTGTAGTAAGAGCATTTTAAAACATTTGGCATTATCTTGGCAAAATGATGGCATGGGAATAGGCCACAATATGTATATGGTAGATATTCCTCGGGTACAAAACGGTTTGCTTTAACTTTTATTGTATAACCAAGTTGTGGAACTCACTACTTGCCGCCAGTTTTGCCTGTCTGTCTTCTAATCACAAATTTATCTCTATTGACTGAGTAAACGCGATCCATCTCAGACTACATCAATTGATTAAAATACTTACCTTATTATGGTAAACCATAGTTTTGTCTACGACACTATTTCTATGAACAGGTATATTTGATCTGTGTTATGAAATAAATTCACGTGTTTCAGTTAAAACTTACCGGCCTTCTCAATAATAAAGAGGTAATGAGATGGCAATGGAGAAACATGTGCGAAGAACCTTTTGTTAAACCCATAATGCAGGCTGTTTTGAACGTTAATGATCGTTGCAGGATTTTGAAAGTAAGTGATACACCCGTCAACTTTAAGTAAAACAGTGATAAATATAAAAGGTGAATAACACCCCCTTTTCGTCAGGTCCCATGCGTAATAGCGGACGAGCCTATTGCTGCCTACACCTTTGGGAAATACAGACGGGACGCTATGTTAGGTGTTATAAAAGAGATGCCTAAATTTCTCAGTCCAAGTCCAACACACATAGAAACACCCATTAGTGTTGCACTGATACTGTTGTACTTGAATCTTCTCTCAACTAACTTAAGAGTTGAGAGAGTTTAGACTATAGACCTTAACCTACACACGCTGGACAAGTGCGACCTGGTGGTAGCCACCAATCTTTAATTGTTTTATTCTAAGATAAAATTCAGGTTGCCAAGCTATGTAGGACCGATATTGGGCAGCGATGATTGAAACAAATCACACAAAGATATGTGGACATGACCGGGGATTGAACCTGTGACCTCATATTTAAAGGCGAGGCCGATACCTTTGCTCCGCCGCTGCTCCACTGTGCTACCGCTGCACGTACGATAATTAAGACAATATGTTCAACACTTTTATACAAGGAAACCCTGTGAAATAACATGTGACTTGGATTTGGACGAAGTATCAATAATTTTAATGTCTTTTATTTATGTACTTTTGTTGATAGGGTCGTAGAATATTTAACATGGATATTGAGAAGATTTCGAGAACATTCCACGGTGGCAAGTTGATGTACGGTAATTGGACGATCAAAATGTTATTTTACAACAACGACTGCTATGTGCACTGCGGCAATTTGGTCTTTGCAGTAACCCCACATGCGCAATGATATGTTTACAGGATTTTAATATAATATTACTGAAACAATCAGATATTTGTCTTATTTAAACTAACTTATCTAATCTTAAGATCATAGGCACACCTATCTAAGCATAAAAAATTCAAAGAAAAAATAACTGCTTCAAAGTGAAAAATAACAGATATACCTAAACATAGAGGAACACGCACCACCACCGCACCCACGACACGAGCCGCCCGCGCCACGTGCCGCTGACTCGTGTAGTTCTACAGATGTAAATAATTATTTTTTCACTTTTTTTTATTATGTTATGCTATTAGAGAAAAACTAATCAGAGGAAGCTAAGCGGAAGATTCAGCTGTGTAGGGCAGCATTCAAAAATCGAGTCTTTATGTAAACCATGGAAGAAAGAAGCATCTTGACGTAAACCCTGCCTAGGTTCCTACAGGTGTCCCAACAGTGCATCCTACCATCAATACCTGCGGTACTGGAACATGGGTGTAACTCAGCGTGTTATGGAGCGTACAATTGTGGAACCATGCTTCGCACTCTTTGTAGAGAAAAACTCAACCTAGCTCACAGGGTTAACAAGCCAAAATGTATGGTCTAGTTACCTCTGTCGCGTAAGCGCATTTACGATAGGTTGCTAGCAATAGTTGCTACAAGCCGGAGATAGTGTGAAATAATTCTTATTGGAGCGAACTATGTCCGACATTGAAAAACTATAGGCCAATAATTGTTTATTGCCTGATAACAATGATATACCTAAAAATAATAAAATTCTGGGATTGGATGGGACACACACAGTCAATTGATCCCATACTAAGCTACTCCCATACATTGGTAGACTACTTTTCTTTTTTACCTAAATATATACTTACATAACTATAATAACAAAAATGAATCACTAAATGTGTTACTATGCGCAAAATTCGAGAATAGCTGAACCGATTTCGCTAATTCTATTTTTAGAATATTCCTCGAAGTACGAGGGTGGTTCTTACGCAGAGAAAAATTTTAATAATTGTCTGATAACGTCTGAAAACAACACTTTTATGTGCTCCCATACAACCGATTCTTAATAATACATAAAATTCACTTTAAACTTTAATAGGCTGTTAGGCGCTATCAAGTTCGCAGGGTCATAAAGATAAATTACACCCAGACTCAAGAGAAATGACATGTTAATCACACAAATGTCTGTCTTGTGTCGGAATCGATTACACGACCTGCAGCGAAAAAATCAAGAGCCTTACCGACCACGCCACCGATCCGCCTATGATGCCAAATTGTATACATATATACCTATAGGTAATAGGCAGAGGTACCTGGTAAGTCAACGTAAGTATTCCAATTTCAAATTTACTAATCATGTTAAAATCAGAACTTCTATTATTTAGCCAACATTTTCCGGTTCAACTATCCATAATGGCATTTCCTACTACGTACTTAAGTGGTTTGTAAAATTAATTTCAATTCATTTTCATCAATTGCTACGGACGAACTGGAAACATAAATAAATGAACATAAAATGGCGATGATTATCTATTTATTCTTTCTGTCCACTGTTGTTACTGTGTATGGAATTTTTAATTCTACAAAGAATTATGTGAGTATCTGACACACACATTATTTATGAAACCTAAAAGCAATAGGTTTTATTCTCTGAAGGTAGGATAGATTGAAACATATTTGCTTCAACAAGGTTCAGGCTATTTTAAAGACGAGTCCGATACAGCTGCACTACCGCTGCTCTCTGCTTTGTACCAAAACCACCAAAAATTTGTGCCATAAACTAACCACGCCATAAAAAGACACTTTATATTTTGTTGACATCTACTTTTTTAAATTATTTATACTGCTCCTGAACGTACTTTGGTTATAGCTGCCTGACTATACATATATAGTTTCCCCGTATCTATACATATATTTGTATAATGGCCCCGGATTTTGAAGATATTATTGTGCTCAACAGTGCGTGCGTAAAAACACAATCGGACTCACTAGCTACAAGCGGAATGGGACGCGAGCTTAGTAGCTTCTTTCTTTCATGGACACGAGAGAGTTTAGAGGGATAAAATTATCTATTTAAGTTTATATTTTCAATTCAATTCAATTCTTTATTTGCTCTAGACATGTAGGAATACAAGTTTACGATGTCTTGCCGACACAGCGGCATGCAAATTCAATTTATATTACTTAAATTACTAATATTATTAAATAGGTACATATTAATTATGACATAAAAACTACATATATAATATAATATAATATAATATAATATAATATAATATAATATAATATAATATAATATAATATAATATAATATAATATAATATAATATAATATAATATAATATAATATAATATAATATAATATAATATAATATAATATAATAATGTAATAATAATATATATTATATATTATAACATATTATTATTAAAATTCATTCATTGTATAGGGTTATAAAAGGATTAGCCAAATTAGTAAGTAATTCTTTACAGGGTTCTTTCAACGTTTCAATGACCAAATTCGAAATCTGCAAAGGACCGAAACTGAACGAGTGTTCTCACAATAAAGTTGTATTAAATAATCATTACTCTTTGCATTATGAACTTGAAGTTCTGCAGAATGTGACACCGAATAAGGTAAATCTAATTCTACAGTTAATATCTTATTATGCTGTATTATAACTAAATTCTTTAAAAATGAAATGAACATTGAAATAAAATTACCTTGAAACGGATTTTATTGCGTGACCACCGTGGTGGTCCACCCGTGACTATGAAGTCAGAAAAGACTTTGAATCGACGGGATTTAAAATCTTAATTATACCGCGGTAAAATCCGTTATAAAGTAGTTTTATTTCAGTGCGATAAAGACGACGATAAAGGTGCAAGTTTGTAACCGACTCTAGACAGCAACAGCAGACGTGTCACTGCGTTCTACTGGTTTCTATGTATTTTTATGAAATATAGCGACGGAAAATGTCGCTAGCTGTGGAAGGTATTTCATAGAAATACATAGAAACCATTAGTGTAGCACCGACCCGTTATCGTCTGATACTGCTGTCTGCAATCGACTTCCAAATTCCACCCTTATGTACTGATAACATGATCGAGTATCCGAGGGACACCTCACGCGATCACGTTTTTGGGTCACTCATGTATAGATAGATAATTTTCTTCTTTAACTTATGCTAAGCTTTGGTACCTGAAAAGCTTTGCTATGAAACTTAGATTAATACATTGGCCTTACTTTTTCAAAGATGTAATAAGAAAATGAAAGCGAAAACGTACTCTTGAAAATCAGCTAGTCTTAATCAAAGATACTCTTTACTAACTATTATCTATGGCATGTAATGGATTATGTATTTCCTTTCACATTTCTCTCTATTTTCAGGGTAAAGTTGTGGCAATAACGAATGGTAAAGAATTTCTTAGATTGCAACTCAAAAAGCCCTGTGATCATTTATTTTTTAGACCACTTTTAGCGTCTTTGATGAATATTACCGAAGAATGTGTAATTCTCAAGGTTAGTCATATAAATTCTATAATCATCAAAGCTTGTCAAAGATTTCGAAACATGCAAAACTACGTGTTGTTACTAAATTCAATCGTCCAATTTATTTTATTCCCTTGCAGTTAATAACGTGGTAACGAATGTGAAAAATTCTCGGTAGCCTTTCAATTTTGGTAGAGTTATGTTAATTCTTGGGCTAGTGGACTCATGCTTAACTGTCTAAACCTTATCAAAATTGATAGGCTACTGAGTGATCAACAATTAAAGTAATAATTATTACTAGTCGAGTTGCAGTTTGCACTTTATTTTAAACTCTTCAAAGTCCTCTACGAAGCAAAGGAATTTCCAAGCAGAGTGGAGGAATAACGAAATTCGAAATTTGATATGAAAATCGTTGAGCTCAGCTCTGTTCTTTTTCATTTTTTTGGAGTCTCGGCCTAATTACTCTATTGTATTTTATAGGGCAAATATACATTCAACGTCAACGTTCAAGAAATAGCAAAACGATATTTTGGTGGAACATTCGTGTATGGGGATTGGAAATTCAAAACTGTTATCTACAGCAATACATGCAACTTTCATTGTTCCATCACTCAAATCAAATATTATCCAATTTAAAAATACACGAACTATGATGATTTTTATTTTACTTAACCAAAATGCTGATTTCCGTCTAATTAACCCTATAAAATAATAAAATGTTGAATCATGGAAAATGGTAGGTCCTTCATTTTCTCTGATGAAGCATATTGTGTGAGGTAGATATTGATTGAAAAGGAATTCAGTGAGGATATCAAATATAAATAAAAATAGTAGTTTTACCAATCAGAAGGGAAATTTATTAAAAAATAATGAGACATCAATCAAAATTGCAGATAATTATAATTTACACAGAATAAATGGGTATTACAACACTAGTTACGTTAGCACAGCATAACGGTATCGCGACAATTCAAATACGAATGGGCCTTCAGCCTCTGGTGACCGCTCTTTTATACTGAACATTTGAACGCTTCATTCATTCTTCTTCGTTCCGTGCAGCAATCTCTAACACGGCCTCTCCTGACGCCCTGACGTCCTCGTCAGGTTCTCCCACATCTCGTCCGGGCAGCGGCAGCAGCAAGAGCACCAATCACGCAGTCCTGCAGCGTCTGCATCAGCGCGCAACCGCTCCAACTGTTGTCATGCAACTGCACCTGTCAATAACAGACTCGCTCGCGGTGTTAACGACGTTAACCCCCCAAGCGAATAATCCACACACACACATACAACATATTTTACGGTCACAAAAATAGCAATCTATGCTATGTGTTTTGTTTAGCTTCTTATCGTCAGCCATCGGTCAGATCTATTACAAAGAAGTGACGTTCGAAGACTTGCTACTCACACAAATCCTTATTTACAGGATTCAAGATTGAACCTATGACTATTGATTAGTAAGATGAAAGTATACGGCTACATTTCTACTAAAAATTCTGTTACACTTTAGGGAGAAACACATACCTATTTTAGTTTTTATTTTTAGTGCCTACATAGCGAATGCTAAGCTTGTTACAAGCTCATGCAATACTACCGACATACGTCTCTTTATACGAAGGGAGATAAATATATACGTTTTTAAACTGAATATGCAAACCCATCCTTCATGGAATGAATCACCAATCTTCAAACCGAAGCACGATGCAGGGGGCGCCTCGGGGCTCGGCGAGTAGGCTACACTCGCAGACAGCTTCATCAGCAAGCGTTCAGCCCTGCAGAGCTTGTTGCACACGCAGCCACAGAGACTGCAGGCGTCTCGATAGTTTGGTCACTCAAAAGAGGCATTTAGCCCCTCAGGCTACATCAGAGTTACCATCAACCAGTTCACCATCTGCACATATAGAAACATACTTAATCCATAATATTCCAAAACCTTCTAAGGGTCCTTTTTGTTTTATTTGCTCCAAAAATAAAATTCGGCATCCTCACTACCGACGCAAGCTTGCACTCTTACATCAGCAGCAAGGATGGGCCAAAAATAAATTTTAAAAGTAAGAAGAGTGGACTGTCGTGCAACTGTCACAAACCGCGTGACCTAAGGCGGGTGTGGGTGCACGACATCACTATTATGTTAGCCCGTTTAAGAAAGGTCTAATACAGTAGGGCGTTATTGTCGCCAATGTTCACCGATACAGATAATGAACATCAGCGTAAACATCAAACAACATAGCTAGCAGCTAGCTCAGTAGGGATAATAAGAGAGAAGCTCCAGCCAAAACCCGCAAGAAATAAATAAATAAATGGGAAGTAAGGCACAATGCAGATGGGGTCTCTCAAAACTTGGAGTGCTCAGATAGGCTGCGTGAGTAATAGCAGCAGCAGCAGGCGTCTCGTCGTGCCGGCCGCTTAAGCAGCCTCATAGCACCTCAGGACAGCAGGTTCGGCCGCACACAAGCGCGCGCAGTAGCAGACACCTCAGGTCCGCAGAGCTGGTTGCACGCGAGCGCGCACAGCGGCAGACATCAGGCCCGCTAAGCTGAATACACGCTCAGTCGTCGAGGCAGCAGGCGTCTCAGCCTGCAGAGCTGCAGCAGTAGTGGTCTAGGAAAACACCACCGTAAGCTGCCTTGATCCACGTTGTAACCTGTTTAATATTTAAAGATCATGTTAACATGTTACAGTCACGTATGCTAATTTAGTAAGTATCAAATACCAACAATCCATGAATGAACTAACAACAGTAATCTACATGTAACACATCAAAGACTTACAAAATTAGCAATGGATGCTGGGTACTTTTTACTCAGCCGCTTATTATCAGCTATAGGTCAGAATGTATTAAAAGTTGAAATTTAGTTAAGTTGCTTTAAAGATGAACCTGACGCGTAACAGAAATAACTTCGGAGACACATACAGAAAAAGAAGTGAGAGTTATGGTCAAATCATGATAAAATGCGTGTGTGCAGCAGGTAAATAGGGATACATCCAGAAACGACACCGACGCTCTATGGAAGTTACTCCAGAGACTAATACAGTGCGCCCAGGTCACCCTAATACCACAGCGTAGCGTAATAAACATGACTGATGCTCGACGAAATTGCTTCGGAGACTGACACAGAATAGAAGTAAAAATTATGATCGTGAATTGCTGTAGATAAATAGGGATACATCCAGAAACGACACCGAGGCTCAATGGAATTATTCCAGAGACTTATACAGCGCGACCAGGTCACCCTAACACCACAGCGTAGCGTAATAAACATGACTGATGCTCAACGAAATTACTTCGGAGACTGACACAATAAAAGTGAAAATTATGATCGTAAAATGCGTTAGTATGCAGTAAATAGGGATACATCCAGAAACGACACCGATGCTCAATGGAATTATCCCAGAGACTTATACAGCGCGACCAGGTCACCCTAATACCGCAGCGTAATAAAGATGACCGATGCTCAACGGAAATCGTTTCGGAGATCGACACAGGAAAAGAATTAGAAACAGTGATCATAATATACGTTAGTATGCAGTAAATAGGGATACATCCAGAAACGACACTGACGCTCAATGGAATTATTCCAGTTATCACATTAATGTTATAAAGGCAAAGGTTTGTGAGTGCGTAAGTATGTTTGTTAATTCTTTACACAAACGGGTAGACCGATTTACGTAAATTTTAATATGTAGGTAGATACCTTGGATCAATACATACCTTCCACTTTTTTAGTTCGGTCTACGTATTGCTCATAGACTGTCAACAACCATCCACTACCTAACTCAGAATATGCCTGCCTATGCCTAACCCTAGCACTAAGTGAGTGTGTGACGTGTACCTAAACTTTAAGCTATAGTCGATGTATAAGAAAGGATGGTAGCCGACAGAAGAGCGAAGAACATAGTAGGTAGTTTGTAGTACAGAGGGAATATCAGATATTGTGTCCCTGGACGCATTGTGCGTCATTAGGCACCACTCGCCCCGTCACGTCGCATCAACATGGCACCGTGTAGGTACTTCGCCGCAGCCGCTACCACTTAGTGTACTGACCGACACATGCCTGGGTCCAGCTTTCCTGTCAACTGAGAAAATGTTCGTTAGAAACATTAATGACCAAGTTCGGATTATCCTCCAATCTGCAGTACATTATTCGCACATTTACAATCAACAATTGGGGCATTAAAATTAAACCCGTGCGAATATTTTCGAAAATCTCTTTACACTGTAAAACAGTGGGTAGGTACAACAAACTAACCTTTTTAGTGTTCCACTGTTGGACATCAGTGTTGTATTAATTATATTTTTGACGAATTGAAAGAGTTTAGGCATTAAACAACACACGCTGGCCAAATGCGGATTGGAATGATTAGTTCTTAGACATGCCGGTTTCCTCATGATGTTTTCTTTCACCGATATTACGCAACAGCGATGAAACAATTCAAACAAAGAACACATATTAGGCACGACCGGGGATCGAACCCGCAAACTTTATATGTACACCAAAATATTCATAACCTCCAAGTCGACACTCGGCCATGCTGACCATTGTGCACAAACATGTGGCAATACACAAATCATTATTTATTCCTATTTACACTCATATGATCAGTCAGGTTGGTCACAATGTGGCATCATGGGCATGATGACCACAGCACATACTAAGTAGTAATAAAAATGTTATCACCGCTTTGGACTATGAGGGAACAGACCCGTGGCCGATTACGCATCCTCTCGCAGCAACGATAGTCACTGCCATTGAAGAGGGTCGATGGTTGCCACTGTTCTCACCAGCTCCGTAGCCACACAGCGGTCTGGCCGCCACCGTTGCCGCAGCGCTTGCCACATTGTTGCCCGCAACACGTACACCATAGCCATAGTACACAGAGTCACTCATGTGCACCCAACGAACATTGCCTGTAACATAATCACACACAGCAAACAGGCACAAAACAATACATGGTTCTATTTAAGCCATAGATCCAAATAAAATTACCATGAAAAGCTATCTCAACACGAGTATTGCCTCTGTTGCTAATTTAAATGAACAAAGGTAAGAAATAAACAAAGATAAGAGTGCAACAATTTGTTCATCTACCGTCACTATAAATTTATTTTGGTTATTGACTTATACAATGACCTACTTTGATTCTCAAGGAACATTACTTTGTGCTTAGGTTTTCTTTCAAAGGCATGGGTCTAAATTAATAAATATTTTGCTAGGTTATGATGCATGGGACACACTGGGCGTGTCCAACTGTTGTCCACATTTGAACGTGAATAAAATAAATGTCACTAAGCGTTCAAACCATCTACAAAAATGATTTGGGGCTTAATGAATGAGCCTTACTCACTGGATCAGCGAATATAATTCATACGAGCATTGACAACAACAATATAATTGTCAGCAATAGAATTAAAATTATTGAGATAATTACGTAACCTTTTATGATCCATGCCAAATTGATTTAGGCGCCAAACACGGTGGCACGACATGCCGCGCGCCGCCTCACGCCATATTGATAGGCGCGTACCAAGCGAACCGCGAAGCCACAGCGGAGGGGTATCAGAGCCGGTCAGCGGCACCTGTGGTTACCTTACCACGAAGAGGAGCGCCAGCGCGCCGCGCCGCGCCTCCTCGCCCGCTTAAGCTCTCGACTCACAGACTTCTCACATGCGCTTAATTACACTTACTTGCCGCCATTTTGTCACCATTTACTTACTGAGTTTACGTAACACCAGGTTACAGAAATTTTCTGCGCAGACGTAACTAGATCGAAAAATACCTCAAAAAATAAAGAAGTGGACGTAAGAAGTAAGAATCCCACTTCTGATTTTAGCAATCAGAAGGGAAATTTATTAAAAAATAATGAGACATCAATCAAAATTGCAGATAATTATAATTTACACAGAATAAATGGGTATTACAACTCTAGTTACGTTAGCACAGCATAACGGTATCGCGACAATTCAAATACGAATGGGCCTTCAGCCTCTGGTGACCGCTCTTTTATACTGAACATTTGAACGCTTCATTCATTCTTCTTCGTTCCGTGCAGCAATCTCTAACAGTAGTATATTTCACACAACGTCATCTAGTCCTAAATATAGTAATTATTTGTATAAATATATTAATAAATATTTGCTTGTGTTATGGGTACTAGGAACGGATATAATACTTATATACTGTCTAATATATAAAATTTCCATGCTACAATGTTAGTTACCATACTCCTCCGAAACGACTTGACCGATTCTTATCAATTTTTTTATGCATATTCAGTAGGTCTGAGAATCGGCTACTATCTATTTTTCATACCCCTAATTGATAAGGGTTGTTCACCCCTAAAACACTTTTTAAATTTTTGGACGAAATTTTTTGTTTTCATTTTTGTATAATGTGGCTTTAAAAATACATACACCCCTAAATTTTCTCCCTGCTATCACCAACTCCTATTTTTAATAACGAAATTAGTAATACGCGGTACGAAGTTCGTTGGGGCAGCTATTAATAATATAATATAACACCTTTTTTTGTAAATACATACTTAATGTAGATAAGTTACACCTGGGTGGGAATCGAACCCACGACCTTCGGCGTAGCAGTCAGGGTCACCACTACTCCACTAGACCAGCCAAATCTTACAAGAGTGTAAGGTGAGACTGTTGTTAACCTTGAGCACCTCAAAAAAAATTAAAAGTATACTGAATAAAAGATACGCTTTCAGAATCACGATCTGGAAACATGGGGAAAACAGCATTTCTAGAACTAGACATTCCAGGAAATGTGACAGTGTGAGATCCTACATGCACAGGGTGTATAGATTAAGGCCTAAACTCTGCCAACTCAAGGTAGATAGGAAACCCGTACCCCACTAATAGGTTACTACATACACGCTTAGATTACTGCCAAAAAATATTCTACCTAATAGATGACACCGGAAAGTGTTTAAATATTTATTCTCATTGACTTTAATAACCATAAAAACAGGTACATTAGACTACTATCTTGTGTAACCATCCATAACGATGGCTTATAATTAATAGCCGTTTTTTACAATGATGATTGAATATTCAACCATTTGTTATCGACATTCATGCAACAAACAAAAATAATGGGAATTCTTCCGATATATTTAATATTTCTAATCATGGTTTGTTCTGTTAACGGGGCATCAAATAAATATGTAAGTGTAGATTAAGTAGATCTTGTCTCTTCTTGAATAGATAGCGTCTTGGCGGGACACCCTCCAGCTGTAGTCAGTCTTAAGGTAATATTACTAGTACTAATATTTTTGCTATGCACTTAGGTTTGCTAACATATCTGTTAAAGGTGACCATTTCTAAAGCAGAACAAAGAAAAGTGACTGGAGGCAAAATAACTCTTATGTAACAGTAGGTAAAGTGACGATTTTCGATAAGTAGCTGACAGTAGTAGGATGCAACAAGACATAACATATTAAAATACGGCGTTTTATGTGAGGCCTACTGAGGAGATTTTTTGTGAGTTGTAACATCGTCGCTGCTCAATATCGGTGAAGGAAAACATCGAGAGGAAACCGGCATGTCTAAGAACTAATCATTCGAGGACTTGCGACATCCACCAACCCGCAGTTGGCCATCGTGTGTGGAGTAAGGCCTTAACTTTCTCAACTCGTAAGATAGTTGAGAGAAGACCCGTGCCTAGCAGTGGGACACTAAAGGGTTGACGTGAAAGGTGAGGCCTATGTCTAGCAGCTGACTGCTACTGTCTGATAATGATGGTGATTAAATCTTGTAAGTAAAAACATACTCACAGTTTAACATGTGGCAGCAAAAGCCTGATCACAAAAACATCTGTAACCAGTCGAATGCAGTAGCATGCATGGTATGCTACCGCATCCAACTGGTCGCATTTTCAAAATCTCAACATGCAACACAGCTACTTGAGGTGTACCGCATACGGTCAGGCGCATTCCGATTAGACGCTAGGGCGTTCCTCTTACTATCTTGTCTGTTATCTATTTTGTTGAAATTCGTAAATTTAGAACGGTTGGTGTAGTTTTACAAGACTGTACAATAGTGCAGCAATGTTTTTGTGGTACCCATAAACGATTAAACAGGTAGATATGGTTATCTATTTCCCGTTCGATCCTGAGTTGTAAAAAGTTTATAATCAACTAAGTAGCAATGTATGATAAAGTTCGGGTGGAATCTGGCTACTCAATTTTGTAGCAGAATTATTATTACATCAACTAATTGAGTTGAAATTTTGTATATTATTATTATTGTACGTTTAGTTTGGATGACAATGCATGGTTAGCTGCACAGACTACCTAATGAACCTTGTTAGCTGAGTGACATCATTCTAAATCTAACATGACGGATCATCCAAGATGGCGGACTAGTTATTTTAAATGCACTCCTACTTACAATATGATAATTAAATGAAAACGCTTGAAAAAAGTAAAAAATAAAGTAACATTAATTATTCTTTTTAGTGCATTTAAATAAAAGCTTATTTTTAAAAAACTTTTTTATTTTTCATTAATATTCACACACGTTTGTAAGAACTGTTTCATTTCATCTGCTCATTTAAGTGCAGGAAAACAATTCATGACGAAAACTGGCATGCCTATGAATTACAAATCTAAACTTAGCCAGCGTGGTGGTATAAGACCTCTGAACTCTGGTGCTGATCTAGGCTAGTCTGGTATAAAATAAATCCAATACCTACCTTTAGTTAATAGTTAGTTTATCGACACTAAATTATAGCAGTGATTAATAAATGAAACTCTACGTCTCAAACCAAATATTTCACTTAACATATTAGCGACATACTTGTATTACCCGAAGATGTAGGCTGAGTAGAATTCACTTTTCTTTTTTTATGTTTCAGGGGGCTTTTAATTTAACTATTACTCGTTTTGATACCTGTAAAGGGCCAAAACAAAAGAACTGTGCTGACGCTAAAGTAATTATTAACACATATTACTCTTTGAAGTTCGATCTAAATGTTATACAGAATTCTACACCTACAAAGGTAAATATAACATATATTTTACCATATACTTCTTGTACTATACTAGAAAATTTCCATACTGTACCATAGAATTTACAACATTGCTTCGTAACGATAGAGTCGTAAGACCTAATTAGAATTATCCTTGTGTGAGTTTCTAGTAATATTATATTTTTCCAGAATGACTTTTGCGACCCAAAAACTTTCGAAATTTGCGGATCAGATTTATCTATCTCTTTCTGTTAAGGCGTAATGAAATTAAAATTGAGACAGAGATAGTCTAGAACCTGTGGAAGGACATAGGCCACTTTATATCCTAATACCAAGCGGGCGATGTCACGGACGGAAGCTAGTTTTAAATAATATTTAAAAGTGGTACTATTACAAAAAATATCTTTTTATATTTTCAGGGAAAGATTGTTGCAATAACCGGTGGTAAAGAATTTTTGCGATTGCAAGTGAAAAAACCCTGCGAGCATCTATTTTTGAGACCTCTTTTTGGTGCTTTGATGAACGTCACACAGGACTGTGTTATTTTAAAGGTTAGTTGACTACATGGAACAAATAAACAACTTACTTTTATAAGGGTGAACAGTATGAATAGAATCGAAGATTGAATTTTACTTTAAACCATAACAATACAGCAGCGGTAGCGTACGGGCCTCGCCTTACAAACATAAGGTCGCGGGTTCGAATCCCAGTCTTTCCCACATATCTTTCGTGATTAAACCGGCATGCATGTCTAAGAACTAATCCTCCGACGACATGTGACATCCACCAACCCGCACTTGGCCAACGTGTGTGGATTAACGCCTAAACTCTCTCAACTCGTAAGATAGTTGAGAGACGACCCGTGCCCAGCAGTGAGACACAGAAGAGTTGAAGTGAACAAAACAATGTGTGTTTATTATGTCAATCTAGGTATGTATCCTAAGGTTAAGAAAATAAATGTTGATTTTAGTGGTACAATAAAATCAATAAAATCAAATACAAAAACTTTCGCTTACACGAAGGAATAATGTGATTTAGAACATTTAACATGGGAAGTGTTATACGCAACTTCTATTATTTAACTGTTTCTGACAGTTTTTGCGGGAGGCAAGGTAACGAGATATGCTGACACTAGTATTTTCTTGTAGTACGAGTTCTTTTTATGCGAATATCAATATGCTGATGCGAATATCAATATACGAATAACAAAGCTTATAACATTCCAACAACGAACTAAAAAAGTAAATTTACAGATAATGTATGATAATAAGCGTATCGCCGAAACAAGTAGTAACAGGTTCCTTGGGCTTTACCTTGACAGTCAGCTCAACTGGAAAATTCATATAGATTCTATCTGCAAGAAACTAAACCAATATTCCTATGCCCTTTATAATTTGCGAAAGATAGTTCAAGAGTCCGTCGTCCTGACAGCTTACAAAGCATATGTTACTTCAACATTACGTTTTGGAGTAATATTTTGGGGAAATTCCATTGATAAGGAGATAGCTTTTAAAGCTCAAAAAAAATGTGTGCGGGCAGTATTCCAACTGAAATAGACAGACAGTTGTGTTTCCTTCTTTAAAAATTTTTTCACTTAATGACATTGCCATGTATATACATATTAGAGACAGCAGTTTTTGTGAAATCAAACTTACATTTGTATAGCATGCTAAGATCAAAATGACACGACACGAAAATATGTAGTACTGCCCACCATACTGCATTGTTTTCAAAAAGTTTCTTGGGTATGGCACCGAATATCTATAATAAGATACCTAAAAGAATAAGAAATCTGAATAATGTCAATGATTTTAAAAAGGCTCTGGCAAATTTATTAACAAATTCGGCTTATCATACAGTCAACGATTTCTTGACTGATTTTTATATAAACTGACCATTTTACTTAACCACACAATTACTTATTTGACATAATATTGAATAGTATACTTTGTAGTAATAATTGATTTCTATTATATTTTTTATTGTTATATTGAATTTCCTTGATTGATATTTAAATTTATTTATGGACAATGTCAATAATAATTACATTTTATTTATAAATGATGAATTGATTAATTTTAAATTTTTAATATTTTTAACGAATGATTGATTGATTAATAACTAATGTAAACTATTAAGAATGACAATTGTAATTTAATTAATAAGAATCTGACAAATTACGACCCGACTGGGGTAATGCATCTAATAATATCGATATTTGTATGCTGTTTATGGCCAGACATAGCGTTCAATGACTTTCAATTGTTAAATCTGTATCTTACCTATGATCTACAAATAAAGAAATTTGATTTGATTTGATTTGATTGATGTTTTTTGTCACGTAGCACCTAAACAGGTGGACGGATTATGATGAATGAATCAAATCGCTCTAACCTAAAAAAATTGTTTGGAGATTATTATTTTTTTAATGTAGACCATATACCTTACCTTATAAAATGGTAATTTTAATTGTTTTAAGGGACACTACTCCTTCAACATCAACATACAAGACATCGCAAAGCAATATTTCGGTGGAACATTCTTGTTCGGAAGCTGGACATTCAAATCGCTATTTTACAGTGATATTTGCAACTTCTCCTGCTCAGTCATTCAAGTCACAATATTTCCTGTGGACAAAAACATCTCAAACACATGAAGACCCAAGAACGAAGAAACCAGAATAAATCTCAATAAAATGAAATGAAATAAAAGTATTATTTATTTTTTGAAGAGGGTCTCTACGTAAAATCATTAAATTCATTTCCGTCTAGTGATTGACGTGGCAACTACCTACTGAGAAACAGTGCTAAATCAGTTAGCTTTTATCTCTTTAAACTGTAAAGTACCCATATTTATTACATTTTATTTTGTGTGCCGCAATAGAGCTATCTAACGGTGCATCCACACCGCAGTTACTTTTTGTTGAGCAACATTTAGCAACACGGTAAGATTAAATAACAATCTCTAACTTTTGAGACTACCTAGTTGTTACTAATTGTTCAATGCTCAACAAAAGATAACACGTCGAGCACGACATATATCGACGCATTGTTGAGGTAACATTATCTAACAATGTTATCTATTGTTCGAGCAACATTGACTAACACGGCAACATTTACTAACAATGAATAACTTATTGCTATCGAGTGTTGCTCAGTAACATTTGAAAATGTTGCTCAACAAAAAGTAACTGCGGTGTGGATTTTACATTAACATAATCTCGAATTTTTAATTAGCATTCTTACTGAGTGGATTTTATTTTTATGTATTTTAAATTTGTTAACAGTCTTCTCTAAAATGATGAGGAAGTAGCTGAATTAAAATAGTAGGAGAGGTACAATATGCTACAAGATTATTCATATTTCTTGTTTCTTTATCTATCATTGCGTGTCGCTATTTTTTTTAAATTTAGTAATATTTATGAAAGGTATAAATACTTCAACAAGATAAATAAAAATGCAGGTTAAAAATTAAATTTAATCTTTAATAAACAAAAAATAAATTACTTAACAATAACAATTACTTTGGATGTGTTTAACTTAAATTTTATTTGCCAGTAGCAACAATATAAAAATGACTGTCGAGTATCTTAATGAGAAACTTAAATAGATTTATTTTGCTTCAATTAGTCAAAAGGACAGTTATCATCGTGATCAAGGGTGACACAATACATCCCTCTAGACCTAGAACAAAATAAAATAAATTAAAATACAAATCAAGCTTCCTATAAAGTAAGGAATCGGGGGAAACTCAGAATAACCATCGGCTCGATAAGCAACAATAAACTTTCAAACTTTCGCTTTGTTTCGACACGGGTTGCAGCGGTTGTGGTCACAAGCAGACCGATCCAGTCCAAGAGCTCCGTAGTTCGAAATGTAAAGTCAAATTAAAGGTGAGTGCGTTAATTACCCGTTATGTTAAAAATAAATATTAGATAAACCGTCGCGCTTATGGAAGGGCCTAATGATCGCTCCTAGACATATTACCTACTAGCGAAGCGAAATATCGAAAAGAACAAAATGTATGGGATTGAAGGCGAATGACTTTTAGTTAATAAATTTCATTATTCCATTGTATTATAGTATCTATAACCTTAATGACATTTCTATAGACTGTGATGTAACATAACAATTAGGCCGCCCACTTTCGTCAGCTATTCGGCTCAACGTATGTAGATAGGGGCGAGCCTAATGTCGTTCATCCAGCACAGTTTGCGACTTCAAGTTGCTCTTCTTCTGCTAAGATTCCTCTATATTAGAAACGTCATTCTGCTCGACTGAGGACGTTGCTAAGCGAAGACGCTATCCACTGGATCAACGAAATATGTTCATACTACCTTTAACTATGTAGTGAAATACAAATACTAACCCATCTGGGACCTCATCACCAAGCATAACAGGTTTCTTGTCAGGCCGGATACCCCAGTGCCCTGTCTCCTTAGGACATGAGCTATCACAGGGAATGCCGAGCAATTTTCTTTTCTTCTTTACACTAGCAGCAAAATAGCAAGCACTCATGAAATGACTGCACCGGGCTACACCTTTATAAGAAACAATACTTAATTGATATATGTATATTTGGGTTCCCTTAAAGAAATGACTACTAGATTATTTATCTTCAAATCCAATTTTAATTCATTCAGTGACATAGTATACTGTATTAAAATACGTAAAGAAGATAGAGGCCTAGGATGAGCTAATCTCTGAAAGTAGGTAGGCAATAGAATTGAAAGTTGCAATTTGCAAATTGATAACCATGCAATGGGATAATTCATTTCATAGGTTTGTGTGCAACGAGTAATGAACTTACGCATCGTATGTCCATGACATCCTGGCTGCAGTCTTCCACCATTCACACAGAAATCAGCATGGCCTACCAAACCAGTTTCACCCAGGAACCCAGCGTTTGTATGGATAACTTGTACTACGTAAGCATCGTCTCTGCCCAGCCTGAAGAGTCGAGAGCCATATGATGAAACTAACGGGCGACCTGGATCCAAGCCTGAAACAAAAATATAGATCTGTTGTACAGGGAACATTTTATGAGAAATAAATATTCAACGGGGCATAAATTGAGCCAGTAAGTGTCGCCAAACGGGCCACATGCGGCAGCCATGAATTCCGCCACGAGAAGCTAGAAGTAGCCAATATGTAGCTGACAGCCGCTTGTGGCCGGTGGTAGACTTGCAGTCGGTGGCCACTACTTTTTTAACCCGTATCAGAAAGGACTCAAACGAAGATTTAATTGCGGTGCAGGCTGATGAAAAAACGTCGTACACTTTTCAAAACTATCCACCATTAGCTGTGACTTCGTCTGTGTGGTGTTGCACACGTCAACTGAGGTTAGAGAGAGAGGAGTGGGGAATCACGCGAATGGCGTGAGGCGGCATATTGTGGCCGCCGCAGGACGCAAGAGACCTACGTACTACGTGGGGGTCTGTATGGCAAGCATCAAAATCCTCCACCCTCGGCGGTGCGGAATATTGTATACCAAGAATTATTATTATAGTATGTATACTATACTAAAAAGCTAAGTTAGGATTTATTGTTTAGTTTTAAAATTATTTAAATCCTACACCTATCACGTAGTTGACTGCCTTTCACACTCACCTTCAATTAACTGGACAAAAAATTTAATGAACGGCTGTAATACATACCTAAATGAAAATACGAAGATTGGCTTAGGCTGGTATTATGAAAGTAAAACGTGTTTCAGTCAGTCGACGCTAATTTAATAACACGAATAGTTATTAAATTTAATAACAATTTAGTTTTTGGTTCATTTTGTGATTGTTATTTAGTAAGGTCAATTTCCTTGTCAGTTTGTATAAAATTAATTTGTTAGAAATAATTATTCTCCATTTTATAACTACCTACCTACCTACATTATCACGAGCAAAGAGGTAGGTATTTATTCTGGAATATCATAATAAAAGATGTTCTTCATTTAACTGTGAACATACGATTATTAGTTAATAAACAGATAAATTAATGAGGTATAGAGCAATTTACATTAAGTTATCTCCATACTTCATTTAAATTGGCTGTTATTATGCTTTATTATATTATCTTTGTTTTTTCCATTTGTAACAATAATTGTTCACTGTATGCTGATAAGAGAGAATAATTATTATTTACTTGTAGCATGAAGTTACGCTCTCTATAGGCATACCTGAATATATAGGGTGACTGGTAATTAGTGCAAGATACTTTAACACGTAGTAGGGTCATGACTACCTACAACTTTTAGAAAAAGCCTTTTTTGTAGCAACTTTTTTAAATTAATTTCGCTGTTTTATATAGAACTTCGACCTGCTTACTAAGATTTTTCTAAATATATACGAATTAACTAGTGGTAGGCTTCAGCCATGGATAGTGACCACCCACTAGAAAAAGCCACACCGCTAAGAGCCTTGTCGTGTGCCGATGCGATGTCTAGTGACACCATTTAAGAGGATGGGCCGAAGGTGTTGCTACTTTATGGTTTCTTGGAGTCTCGTTCCACTGCCACCTCCTCACCGAAATCATACGTAATCACGAGTAAATAGGTATATTACAGGCGCGTCCGATCGTAGACAACATTATTGCACTTGTAGTCAAGCGGAAGCCTATTTCAAAATAAATAAAGGAAGGAACCCCATACAGCGGTATACGAACCCTGGACCACAGCATCAATGAGGCGATTAACAAGTGCGTTACTCTTAAGTGGACTTTATTCATTATTAAGCCAGGTTCTAAAATTTCAATATATTTTTAACTTGAAAACGTGTTTGCTATTACTAACCCAGTCGTGATAACACGTGTTGATATTATCTGAAACTAACTTCTCGTTCGCAGCTTCGCTTGCGCGTATATCTACCCCTTTTTGCGCAGTCGGGTAAAAACTATTTTATGTCCTTTTCCGGGTACCATTCATACCAAATTTCATTCAAATCGGTTTAGTAGTTTTAGCGTGAAAGCCTGACAGACTGACAGTTACTTTCACATTTATAATATTAGTAAGTATTGGAGAGGTGACTCCACACGGTGGAGTACTTTACACATTTCCTTACCACTTAATTCAGTAAAATCAGTTTAAAACATTAAGAATAAGTTCTACTCGACGCATGATTCTGAAACCACTTTTCTTACACAATAAAGTGTACCTATGTTCAAAATTATACTAATTTTTTATTCTTTCATCCGTTTTATCATAAACGATAAATGATAATTACATTACATGACATTGCACATTTCATTTTATTGTTACTAAGTATTATTTTCTCTTGCATGAAAGACTCAACTTGATTATAATGTTTTCAGATGTAGAGAAAGGAGTGTTACAAGTGCCTTCTTTCTTCCTTGTGGCTACGAAATGAATTAACAAAATTTTAGGAGAAGAAAACGGGAGCTTAGTACAGATTCTATAGCATAATATAGAGCAAAATTCTTCCCAATATTATGAAAGTCTGTCGCGCTAGCACTCCAAAACTACCTAACCGATTTGGATATCTGGCATGGCGACAGTTTGAAATCCGGACAAGGACATAGGATAGTTTTCATCCGACTGCGCAAAAAGAAGTTAATGGTTTAGTGACCGACATGCTAGCGGGCGGTGCCGCGGGCGGCAAGCTCTTTGTTTATATTTCCTAAAACTATGGTGACCATATGCGCGTGATATCACCAACTGTGTGACAAGCGGATTTATAGTTTTTTAAATGATTATAATAATATAATATAATAATAATAATATCCTGGGATATTAACACACACGGTCATCTGGTCCCAAGGTAAGCAGAGCTTGTGTTATGGACAGACTCGACACAAACAGAAATGTTCATCACTAATGTTTGTCTCGGGTGGGAATCGAACCCACGACCTGCGGCGTGAAAAGCAAATATCTTACCGACCACGCCACCGGCCCGTCGATTTAACACGAAATACTACTTTTAACATTTATTCTCGATTGGATATACAATGATGAAGCAGTTCTTAAACGTAAAAAATAAACATACATAAAACATAGCATTCATCACACCGTAGTCGGAAGAGGTAAATAAATATCATCCATCTTTTGCCATAGTCAAATCATTTATTTAGGTACAACATAAAGATAAAATTGGACAAAAAAAATACATAACCGAATAACAAATCTCAGAACTAACCGAAATTAAGAATTAAAGTAGCTAATGCCTAATCGGCGTCGTTATCTTCTGGGAACGTACCCAGAAGGCCGCGTTGGATGGCAATACTGAACCTTTGCCCCAAATAGAAACCAACCTTCTAGGTCCTGATTCTCGATCTTTAGACATTTATGTCTAATAGACTTTCGTCGAACAAAAATGATGATTAATTCTTTTCTTTTGTTTTTCAATGGCATACGCTATTTTTTCGACATTTGCGCGCTTTAGACGTTTATCCCTAATAGACAAATGTTGAAAAAAGGCCGGAAATCATTGAATAACAAAGAAATCGCCATTTTTGTTCGACAAAAGTCTATTACAAATAAATGTCTATAGAGCGAGAATCGCCCTGGTCACGTGTGTGTTTTCGCCACATTTACATATTACTTTTTCATGTGAGTTTAGGCACGATTTTGAACAATGTACTGCCGCTAGCATTTCTATGTAATAACTCAGAAAAGACGAAACCTCTCGATTACGATTACATCTAGGTACTACTGGATGGACCAACGAGACAGCGTACCAAAACCCGAGACCAATAAGCCGCAATTAACTAATCGAAGCATCTCTGGATAATCAAAAACGCACTTTACACATGTTGTAAAATATTTTAAAACACCCGCTGTCTATTTTTATCTTCTCGTTGTGAGTTCATCTACACAACAAAATAGTCTAATAATTTAATATTTACTTTCATTCTGTAGCAGGAGCAAACTTATTTAGTTGAACATTTGAGAGAGTGGGTCGGAATTATTGTTCCTTTATGGTTTCTCAAACTCTAAATAAATGGATCCTCATTCAACTGCCCCCTTCTCACCGAAAATCATTCGTAATCACGAGTGACTTAGTATATTGGGCAGGTGTTCCATCGTAGACTAGTTACATAGTTGTAGTCAATCGCAAGAATATTTAAGAATAAACAAACAAATTTGATATCATTCCTGTCCTACCAATTATATTATTATTATATTATTATAAACGCGGAATTTTGTAATAATGTATGGATGGGATGTTTGTTTGATCACGCAAAAATTGGACAGATTTGTATGAAATTTGGTTCAGAGACAGATTATGGTCTTGATTAACACATAGGCTACTTTTTATCCCAATAAGTACCACGCACGCGAAGCCATGAGCGGGAGCTTGTATATTACGATGCTTCTTTTTTCTTAATGTATTAACACACACGGTCATCTGGTCCCAAGGTAAGCAGAGCTTGTGTTATGGACAGACTCGACACAAACAGAAATGTTCATCACTAATGTTTGTCTCGGGTGGGAATCGAACCCACGACCTGCGGCGTGAAAAGCAAATATCTTACCGACCACGCCACCGGCCCGTCGATTTAACACGAAATACTACTTTTAACATTTATTCTCGATTGGATATACAATGATGAAGCAGTTCTTAAACGTAAAAAATAAACATACATAAAACATAGCATTCATCACACCGTAGTCGGAAGAGGTAAATAAATATCATCCATCTTTTGCCATAGTCAAATCATTTATTTAGGTACAACATAAAGATAAAATTGGACAAAAAAAATACATAACCGAATAACAAATCTCAGAACTAACCGAAATTAAGAATTAAAGTAGCTAATGCCTAATCGGCGTCGTTATCTTCTGGGAACGTACCCAGAAGGCCGCGTTGGATGGCAATACTGAACCTTTGCCCCAAATAGAAACCAACCTTCTAGGTCCTGATTCTCGATCTTTAGACATTTATGTCTAATAGACTTTCGTCGAACAAAAATGATGATTAATTCTTTTCTTTTGTTTTTCAATGGCATACGCTATTTTTTCGACATTTGCGCGCTTTAGACGTTTATCCCTAATAGACAAATGTTGAAAAAAGGCCGGAAATCATTGAATAACAAAGAAATCGCCATTTTTGTTCGACAAAAGTCTATTACAAATAAATGTCTATAGAGCGAGAATCGCCCTGGTCACGTGTGTGTTTTCGCCACATTTACATATTACTTTTTCATGTGAGTTTAGGCACGATTTTGAACAATGTACTGCCGCTAGCATTTCTATGTAATAACTTAGAAAAGACGAAACCTCTCGATTACGATTACATCTAGGTACCACTGGATGGACCAACGAGACAGCGTACCAAAACCCGAGACCAATAAGCCGCAATTAACTAATCGAAGCATCTCTGGATAATCAAAAACGCACTTTACACATGTTGTAAAATATTTTAAAACACCCGCTGTCTATTTTTATCTTCTCGTTGTGAGTTCATCTACACAACAAAATAGTCTAATAATTTAATATTTACTTTCATTCTGTAGCAGGAGCAAACTTATTTAGTTGAACATTTGAGAGAGTGGGTCGGAATTATTGTTCCTTTATGGTTTCTCAAACTCTAAATAAATGGATCCTCATTCAACTGCCCCCTTCTCACCGAAAATCATTCGTAATCACGAGTGACTTAGTATATTGGGCAGGTGTTCCATCGTAGACTAGTTACATAGTTGTAGTCAAGCGCAAGAATATTTAAGAATAAACAAACAAATTTGATATCATTCCTGTCCTACCAATTATATTATTATTATATTATTATAAACGCGGAATTTTGTAATAATGTATGGATGGGATGTTTGTTTGATCACGCAAAAATTGGACAGATTTGTATGAAATTTGGTTCAGAGACAGATTATGGTCTTGAAATGAAATGAAATGAAATGAAAATATGCTTTATTTTTTTTGAGACGCGAGTCTACTTAAAAATAGTCCAATTTCTTTTCCTACCGTGCAGTGAATGACTGGCAACTACTGAGAAACACTGCCAAAAAACTCAGTAGGCTTTTTTTCTTTTTTAAATGAAGTACTTATATCTATTACATTTTGTTTGTTTATTGTGTTGAATTAGAGCAACTTAATTCCAAGCGTTTTTATCCGTTACATAGTCTGAAATTTTATAATACGCTTTCTTACATAACGTAGATTTTATAGTTATTTTAAATTTGTTAATAGTCATTTCCCTAATATTATTTGGAAGTTTATTGTAGAAACGTATACACTGCCCCATAAAAGAGTTACTGATTTTGTGGAGTCGAGTATGATGTGCTACAAGATCGTTCTTATTTCTGGTATTTAAATTATGTGTGTCGCTTATTTTTTTAAATTTTGTAATATTTTTATGCACATACAATAAATTTTCATAAATATATTGAGAAGCGACAGTCAAAATATTTATGTCTCTGAATTTCTCTCTTAGAGAAACACGGCTTCCTAGTTTGTAGATAGCTCTTATAGCTCTTTTTTGTAAAATAAAAATGGTTTCTATGTCAGCCGCATTTCCCCAAAGAAGAATTCCATAAGACATGATACTATGAAAATAACTAAAATAAACAATTCTAGCAGTATCCTCATCAGTGAGCCGTCTAATTGTTTTGACTGCATACGCAGCAGAACTTAATTTTCCGGACAGTTTATCTATATGAGGAAGCCATTGTAATTTAGAATCTAGTGTGATGCCTAAAAAAACAGATGACTTAACAGGGTCCACCTCATTACCATTAATTTTAACATTTGTATTTGCCTGTCTTACAGTAGGCATGGAAAACTTTATCACTTTAGTTTTTTTATCATTGAGTAAAAGATTATTCACACTAAACCAATAGACCACCTTAGAGAGTGCGTTGTTTACTTCGTCATAATTGCTTAATTGTCGATTAATTTTAAATGTCAATGAAGTATCATCGGCAAACAACACAATCTCATGGCTATCATTAACATAATAAGGTAAGTCATTAATATAAACTAGGAACAGAAAGGGGCCGAGAATCGATCCTTGAGGTACACCCATGGTGACTCTTGACCCTGAGGACTTAATTCCATTGACATCGACTTTTTGAATTCTATCACTCAGATAAGATATGATAAATTCAAGAGCTTTATTCTTAATACCATAGTGGTGTAATTTCCTTACAAGAGTTTCATGTTGCACACAGTCAAAGGCTTTGGACAAGTCGCAAAATATACCCAAGGCATCCTGCGAATTCTCCCAAGCAGCATAGATACTTTTTAATAATTCAACACCTGCATCAACGGTTGAGCAACCTTTGGTAAACCCGAACTGTTTCTTATGTAACAATTCATGTCTATTAAAATGTCTGAGCAACTGGCTAAGTATTAATTTTTCAAAGATTTTACTTAAGGTGGGTAATACAGAAACAGGTCGAAAGTTTGATGGATCAGAAGTATCTCCAGATTTAAATAAAGGAATAACCTTACTGTGCTTCATCAAGTCGGGAAATACACCTACTGCAATACAGTTATTGAAAATAGATGCAAGATGTGGGGCAATTATAGTAATAATTGCAGATACCGCCTTAACAGAAAGTCCCCACAAGTCTTTAGTATTCTTCAAATTAATTGATTTAAAGGCTTTCAATATATCATTAGGTGTAACTTGCATAAATTCAAACACTGTACCGCACTCTACTACATTTTCCTTAAGTATTGATTCAGCGGATATAGAAGACGACGGTAGACTCATTGTAGTCAGTAAAGGAATGTTAGTAAAAAAATTTTCAAACTCTGTCGCAACTTCCAGGTCCGCTGTTATATCTACATTATTAATTTTTAGCTTAAAATCTTTATTACAGGCTTTTTTCTTACCAGTTTCATTATTAATAATGTTCCAAGTAGTTTTAACAACATTAGAAGATGTTTTGATTTTATTTTTTATGTATATGGATTTAGCGGTTAAACATATTTTTTAAAAAGTTTTGAATATCTTTTAACATAATCTATGAAGGTAGGGTCCTGATTGTAGGACTTTTCAGCGTATAAATCATACAGTTTATTTCTACTTTTATAGATACCCGGGGTTGCCCATTCACCAAAATCCAGACCATCACTAACCATCAAGTTGATTAACACATAGGCTACTTTTTATCCCAATAAGTACCACGCACGCGAAGCCATGAGCGGGAGCTTGTATATTACGATGCTTCTTTTTTCTTAATGTCTCTCGGCAAACTTCGTGTTTCTATGAAACACGAGTTACAAAAATCTTTAAATATAAAAATCAATGCCACTTTTCGTTATAATTTTATAACTCAAAAAAGGGCTTACCTATTCAAAACAAATGTTTAGGCATTGTTCGGACTATTTAGTAGATGGTTTATTGAGCGGTTCTTTATTTATCACATTTTTTGTAAATTGTTGAGTGGGCTGAAGCTACTCGAGCGAAGCTGGGGCGGGCCGCGGCCGCTAGTATAATATAAGCAGCGAGTGTAAGTGACAGCGATAGACAGCCGAGAGATACTGTATAATATTGTGAACATACAGAACCCGGCGTTATTTAATCCTTATCGTTGTGTTAAACTTATCACTGACGTAATCTATTATTGACGTAATCTATTATTGACTTACTGTGTGGGTGGGGTGTGCGTGCCGGCAAATCATTTATAGAAGACCAGTGGACCGCGGTGCACGTGTCCCTACCCGGCTTGAAAATGGTTAAAGTTGACATCAAATATACTAAGGTATGTAACACATGGTACCTACTTGTTGTTGTATATGTTAATGAGCAGTGATACTCGTAATTGGGTTATTTTATAGTTAAACGAATATAAAAGTAAGAGGTTTCATTTCCAATATGTTTTTTTTATTTAGGCACATTAGAAGTAATTTTTATTTATTTTTTATTCTCCAAGGATGAAGATTTAAATACGTTCGACGTGTGTAAATATTTCAGGTACCTACCGTATTGAGTGTTACTCCGTTGAAAGAAAGGGATGCAAATATACGAATTGTATAACCGCATCCTTTTCTTTCAACGGAATCATAACACTCATAATACGGCAGCTGCTCCCTTTTCATAACATGAAGTGAATATTAAAACTGAAAAAATAGTATTGAATACATAGCGTGTGTGTGTGTTTTAAATATTTGCCTATGAATGTAGATAATTTTCATCGCCCTTCTACATTCATGAAAAGATAATAAAATAATTAGAATTTCTGCAGATGTCATCAATTGCGAAGTTTTAATTCTTGACACTTATGTTAGTAATTTATGAAACTTCTAAAGTTACATACTTCAAAAGATGTGTTTTTCCTTTTAATAGTAACATGTAATAGTAATAAGAGGTACCTTTTAGCATACCGTAGCGTAACAATATATATGAAAAAGATTTTTGTCTTTGGTTCATATACTAAGAAGAGATTACTTTCTGCGTTTTTTTGTGAGTAATATTTTTTTGGGTTTAAATAAACAACAAGCGAATTAGAGATTCAAAGATTTGTTTTACATCTTTTTTTTTCTAAATATACATCTGAGAAGAAACCGACCGACTGACATATCAACGCACAGCCCAAAACGCTGTGTTTAGAAACTCCCAAATTTGGCACATAGGTTCAGTGTGAGGTTTACGAGTGCAATAAGAAAGGAAATTTCAAAACTTATAGAAGTAAAACGGGGCTACGAGACGAAGCGGCGTGCGGAAGCAAGTAGGTAATAATTACTTACACACGAATAATAAGAATAATTCACTTTGTCATAATAACACATCGAACAACTGTAATAGCAGACTTCAGACATTGTCATACCTACCACATATATTCATGTAGGTACAGTAGACCGGTCCTATCTCACTACATAACAACCATAATTATGGTACTTGCTTCGCTTTACAAACTGTATCAAGCGTGATTTAGTCTCTTTTAACATTGGGCACGGCAACGGAACAGCTTGCGAAAGTGTGAGCCAGTGGAGGAAATGTCTCAAGGAAGATCAACAGGCTCACGATAGAGTCTGGACCTTGATTCTCGCGCTTTAGACATTTAACTCTATTAGACAAATAGAGATAGATGTCTTAGATTTACGCGAATATCACAAATTGAAATAATAACAATAATTCGGATCCCACACTAAGCAGAGATTGTATCGACATATAATACTGTTCTTTTGTAAATACATACATAAATATAGATAATTTCACAAGACAGACATATTTAAACAAATCTTTGTCTCTGGTGGGAATCGAACCCACGACCTTCAGCGTGTAATTATAACCGCCAATATATCCTATCCTATCCTATCCTATCCTATCCTATCCTATCCTATCCTATCCTACTAATATTATAAATGCGAAAGTAAGTGTGTGTGTGTGTGTGAAGGTTTGTTACCGCGTATCTCCATAACCGCTTAACCGATTTTATTGAAATTTGAAATGTAGGTAGTGTATACCTTAGAATCGGACACAGGCTAACAATATTTTCAAAAATTATCCCCTAACAGGGTTAAATAGAGGGGTGAAGTTTGTATGCAACTTTTTATTCCTTGGTCCTATTCATTTAAAATTCGGTACACATAAACCTTAAGACAAATAATGAGATACGGGTTTTTTATTTTTCCATAATTACCCCCATGAGGTGTGGAAAATGAGATTTATTGGTAAAAATTATAGTTTCTCTGGATCTGTATAGTCTCAAGTCTGATTCACTCCAAATTTGGTACACATATACCTTAAAAGAAATCATGAAACACGTCTTTTTTATTTTTCCAAATCTACCCCCTATGGGGGTGTTAAATGAGTTTATTTGGAAAAATTAAATATTCCATAACTGTTTAGTCCTTGGTCCGATTTCCTTCAAATTTGGTATAATTAAAGCTCAAAACAAATAATGAAACACGTGTTTTTTATTTTTTCATTTTTTTTTATTTTCATCCTAATACTAAACGGGCAAAGCCTGAGAAATTATTCTGAGGGTGATTTTCTTCAAAGTTGATATCATAACTCCTTCGTAATTTTTATCTAAATTACTTTTTATTTTGACACAATGACATGTTTGATAACTCAATGCTACGAATAGAATTCGAAATTTAAATTTCATTTCTTATAAGTATGGTCTAAGAGCCGTAGTATTTTTAAGAAACGCCTATTGATTTATGGATATACCTATGGGCGCTTGACGATTTCAAAATGTTGCTTACACTCCTACACTACTGAACTAATTTTGTATGGAGATTGTTCGAGACCCGGGAAAGGATAGTTTTATCCGACTGCGAAAAAAGGGATTAATGGTCTAGCGCGATAACCAACATCCGCGGGCGAAGCCGCGGGAGGAAAACTAGTATATTATATAATTGGAATCTCGGAATCGGCTCCAACGATTATTATCTCCAAAATTTAGTATATAGGGGGTTTCGGGGGCGATAAATCGATCTAGCTAGGAATCATTTTTAGAAAATGTCATTTAAAAAAAAAATATACCGAGCAAAGCTCGGTCAACCAGATATTGATATCTAAAGCGCGAAAATCGGGGCCCAGGTTTGATAAATTAGCCGTGATAAGAGAGAAGCGACACGCCAGCGACATTCTTTCTTCCACCAGTCCTAACACACACTGTGGTGTGGATGATCGTGCCGTTCTCTGATTGGTATATTTAAGCATTAGAAAAGGGGCTGTAGGGCTTGCAGACGCACTCCGGGTGCAAAGTATACACAGATGTTAATAACTATGTACTTTATTGGGCAATTAGTTTAACAATTTACTTAACGCAGAGCGCATCGATATCGCTCGCGGTGCGGTGCGGACATAAACTAAAAGTAAAATTATTGAGGGTGACAGTAAAAAACTCACAAATACAATTACCTACATTATCGACATACAACAACCCTCACGCCTGTATTAACCTAAGGTGCAGGCAGAGGTAAACATAACTTTATAGGTTAATTTGTATGAACCGAACTAGATATTAAGTTTTTAATTAATAAGATTATGAGCGTCGCTAACACTCCCCCCCTAGTGATGCTTCGCATCACGAACCATCCATCGGGATCCGAGCGACGCGCGTTGTCGATCTGGTAAGCATTCCCGACCGAGTCTTTATTCTTACCATTCGCACTCGGCCGTCTTTGCCGGGAACAACTTCCTGGACAACTCCCTTAGGCCATAAATTGCGGGGACCATCTGGATCAACTATAAGTACAAAGTCACCTACCTGTAAATTTCGTTGCTCACTTTGCCATTTCGTGCGAGGTAACATATCCGGTAGTATCTCTTTGACCCATCTGCGCTAAAACATATCAGCTAGCCTTTGAGATATCCGCCACTGTTTGCGTAGGTATTCGTCACTGTCGCTAAAGATACCAATATGGGGCAAGTTAGAAGAAGAACCTAGCAAAAAGTGGTTCGGTGTTAGTGCCTCTGGGTTTTGTGGGTCTACCGATACATGAGTTAGCGGCCGGCTGTTCACGATGTTTTCGATCTCCGCTAGCAAAGTGTTCAGAGTCTCATCTTTAGGCGCACGCTCATTTAGTACGATTTTGAGACTGGTTTTCACGGACCTAATAAGCCGCTCCCACGCACCACCCCAGTGAGGACTCGCCGGCGGGATGAAAGTCCATTTAGTGCCATGACTCATCGCTTCATTTTTCAGTTTGTCTTGGTCCATATCTTTAACCGACTTTTGCAACTCTGTACTTGCACCTCTGAAGTTTGTGCCGTTATCCGAGTACAGATGTTGAGGCCAGCCACGTCTGGCAGACATTCGACGCAGCGCCATGATAAATGAGTCTGAACTCAGTGTTGGAACTACCTCTAAGTGTATGGCACGTACAGTCATGCACGTAAATAAAACACCGTATCTTTTTTCTCTGCGCCTTCCTACAGTCACCTCCATAGGTCCAAAAAGATCCACACCACAGTGGGTGAAGGGCCGCTTCGTTAACTACCGTCTCTTGATATCCATGAGCGTAGTAGTGGTGGTAATATCTTACTATTAATTTGGCGATGTGACTTTGTCCGTCTAAGATCACAGGATTTTTAGTTTCAGGCAGAACAGCTGTAGCAGCACCTATACGTCCACCGACGCGCAGTACGCCGTGCTCATCCAGGTACGGCGACAAAGTAAGTAGCTTACTGTTCCGGGACACACATTCATTGTTTTTAATTTTATTTATTTCCTTTCTAAACGACTGTGATTGCGCTTGTCTTAACAATAATGTTTCTGCTCTATTCATACCATTTTCTATCTCAAAACCTAACTTCTTACATTTGTTTATGAATTTCAGAACATAACATGTCGACCGTAGTAAACGCAACCAAGAAGAAAATCGTTCAGCATCCGGTACAGGTAAGTATATATCTATATTTTCTTTTATCATAAGGGTGATACATTCTTTATCTAATTGTTTTTCTTTTCTTTCAGGTTCTTGCAGCGCGAAGTCACCAGGCCACAAGTGTTCTTCATACTTCAAGAAAGCAGGTCCATGTAACCATTCTTTTTCCAGAACTGACAGGTCGTACGTCTCCCGAGTGCCGATGTCAGCGACGTTAAGCTTAGTGGGTACGTATCTCCACTCATCAGGTTGTGACAACTCGTCGATTTCACCGAGTCTGTGTGCCACGTATTGTTTATAATTACGCGCATCGTTTCTTATCCACGTAAGTACAGTACTCGAATCGCACCAAAAAAACTTCTTTTCTGCCTTTATCCTGTGTTCTTTGCTTATAGTTTCAGCTAATCTGATAGCGAGCACAGCAGCTTGAAGTTCTAGCCGCGGTATTGACACCGGTTTTACGGGCGCAACTCGACTTCGACTAGCTATAAATGCTACGTGCACACAACCATTCATAATCCAACGCCAATACGCGACCGCATTTATTCCTTTCGACGACGCGTCCGCAAACAAATGCAACTGTAAGTATGTATAACCAGTTGTTATTGTAGAATAAATCATATTTGTTGCAGTCCCGTCAGAGCTACCGCGCTGCGGCTGCGGCGCCGATGAAGTGGGAACCGGTTCGTATTCTATCTCGCTTGCACTTGCTGTATTGACCATCGGATAGTATCTAGGCAAGCGCACACTACGTAAACATTTTATCAATGAGATCCATTTCAACCATTTAGTAAATATGCCGTCAGTTACGTAATCATCCCAGCTGATCTTTGATTTCCAGGTTTCTTGCAATATAATTTTTCCTATTAAGGTGAACGGCGCTAAAAAACCGAAAATATCAAAAATAGACATAACCACTCGTAATATATCCCTTTTCGTGGGTCTCTGTGACCCATTCATTATATTTTCAGGAATCAACTTGAACGACACATCGAACTTCAGCATATCTTCTTTCGGACACCAGATCAAACCGAGTGTCCGTTCGCCCTCATATTGTTGACCGTTTTTGAAATTTACAGCAGTATTTCCTAACGTATTTTCAGGTAAACTGTCTAAAACTTCCTTCGAATTACTTGTCCAGTTACAAATTTCAAAACTTCCCTCCCTATGAATATGAGTGACGTCACGAACAAGCTGTACAGCTGTGCTCGTATCGGGCAGACTGTCCACGTAATCATCGACGTAATGCTGTGTGTGTATAGCCTCCACGGCGCGGGGTAGCGATGACTCATATCTACTTGCATTTTTGTTTTTAACAAATTGCGCTACGAAAGGCGAGCAACTAGCACCAAAAATTTGTGACGTCATGACGTAGGTCTCGACGGGTCCATCAGGTTTTTCTCTGTAAAGAAATCTTAAGGCGTTTTGATCCTCTGGTTTTATTTTTACACGGAGAAACATATCTTTTATATCGCCTGAAACGGCTACACTGTTTTCTCTAAATCTTAACATTATACCGAATAATGACGCTAATAAATCAGGCCCTTTTAATAAGTAGTCGTTAAGCGATAAACTGTTCGTTTTAGCCGCTGCGTCGAACACCAACCGCAGTTTCTTTTTGTTTGGGTTATCCACCCCAAAATGAGGTAAGTACCAAGTTTTTTCGGTGTGTTCAGTATTAGTCAACTTTCGCGCGAAATCGTTATCCAACAAATGCTGAATGCGTTGTTTATAGCGCTCCTCAAAACCCTTATCCCTACTCATTCTTTTTTCTATACCTCTAAGCCGTTGCAATGCAGTAGAATAAGAGTCAGGCATAACACAATTCTCGTCTCGCCACGGTAGACCTACAAACCATCGGCCGTCAACTAGTTTCGCTGACTGGTCCAGCTGCGAGATCGCTCTGACGTCATCAATGTTCTGGCGAGGCTTGCCAGATATGCCTAAGGAATCAAATGCAAATGAATGTCTTACCATATTGTGCAGGTCTCGAAGCTCGAGGTCTTCCGGGGAATCAAATTCTATCTCGAGTGTATCGGCCGATACGACGCACAAGGTGGAGTGCAAAGCAGGTAAGTCGCGCCCGTGGACAGCAGCAGCGCCGGAGGCGGCCCGCGGCACTCGGGCGTTGCCATGCAAGCACCATCCTAGGGGAGTGAGTGTAGCGCACGGCTCATAAGGTTTACCTACTTTAACCTCTAATGGTAATAACAAATGAAAATTATCCTGACCGATTAAAATTTCAGGTTTTACGTTAACCGTACATAATTCATTTTTAAGCGAAAGCAAATGTTGATATTTATCATAATGTGCAATAGATAATCCACTACTAAAAGGCAAATTTAAGTTGTTTACACTTCTCAACTTAATAGAATGTACTTTATTGTCTCTGCTAATTAGATCCACATTCATTACGGTTGCGTCACAAACTAGTTCGTCATTGTTCCATGCTCCACACACGCGTAAGGTCTCTGTGCGTCCACGCACACCGGCGCGAGACGCTAACTCGGCGCTTATCAAACTGACAGTACTCCCGTCATCACACAACGCACTTGTTTTTATTATGCCGTTTGGTCCGCGAATAGATATTGGAACGATTTTTAAAAACACTTTGTTATCACTCGCGTTTATATGCGTAACTGTTTCGGCTTCAAGCGATGACGATGACTGCGGCTCCGGCCGCGGTTGCTGTCTTGATTCCTCCTGGTAGCTCGGGCTGCCGGTCGCACGCACAGGATAGTGCAGGAGACGGTGGTGGGGCAGCCCGCAGCCGTCCACATCGCACGCAGGTGCGGGGCACGTACCTCGGTCGTGACGAGCTACTAAACATTTGTAGCAGAGCTTGAGCCGTTTGACATGTTGCCATCTCACTTTACGCAAAGCGCGTTTGAACGGTTTGCATTCTAATAACAGATGATCAGCTGTTTTACAAAATAAACATCTGTTTCTACCTTCCGTTTGTAGCAATAGTGTGTGCGAACGCTGGGTGTTACCGTCGTGGTATTTATGCTTATGTACTACGTTATCGCTACGTGTGTTCACAAAATGAAGCGTGTTAGCTGTACAAGATATTTTTATCGCTTCGTTCTTGAGAAATTCAGCTAACAGAACTAACCGCGAACCATTGTATCCTTCAGCCATCATAGGGTAACTATAGTCAGACCATTTAGACAGTAGTACAGTAGGTAATTTCGACAAAATGATTGCGCTGATCTCCATACCTTGTAAATACTCCTCGCGACCCGTCGCTCGCACTGCTTCCACAAAGTTCTGAATCTTAACGGAGAAAACTACGATGTCTTTTTGGTACTCACTGCTTAAAGGTTGCAACTTCCTTATGTCGCTTACTATTTTGGACAGTATGAAGTCCGGATTACCAAACCGTAACTGCAGTGTGGACATTATAATATCGGGTGACGACGCCGATATAAATAGGGCGGCGGTGGCTTCTTTAGCGGCACCCCGTAAACATTTACGTAATCGCCACAGGTTTTCTTGTGGGTTAAATTTGCACAGCGTAGTGGATTCATAGTATGCGTGTTTAAATTGTAGCCACTCCAGTGGATCTCCAGAAAATTCTGGCAAGTCCCGTGAGGTACTAAGGCGACTGAGTACATTCGAATCCGCTTTGTTACTCACGGCAGCAACGGTGATCTCTTTGAGTGCATTAGCTAACACACTTAACGCATTTTCGCTGTTAGTGGGTCTGTGCGGCTGTCCCGACGGTGACGGTATACCATCTGCTACCGGCAACGGCAGCTGTGCAGTAAACGGTACTGCTGTCTCTGTCAGTGCGGGTTGCTCGCGTGCTGATGCATGAGGATCTGAGTGCGTGGGTACCTGACGTGGTTTCTCACTTTCGCCTTTACCATCCAGCTCCAGGTAACTGCTTTCCACCCATCTTTCCACATTTCTGTTCTTTTCTTCATCTAATGGACTGTATTGATCTTCACTTTCTAAGTCAGCTATATCCGCAGCTAACTTTTTATCGATCAGATCCATCTTAATCTTCGCTTTGAGCCGTTCTGCTTCTAAAATCATTTGAGCCTTTCTCGCGCGTATTGAAGAAGATGACAAATTGCATGACTTGACACTTTTTTCTATGTCGCGCTGTAATGGCGGCCGCGGCGGCGGTTGTTCGGACTTTATGCTACCGCCCGGTAATTTCGCACATTGCTCATAGCAGTTTTTAGCGATATCCATACTCGTAGATGGCAATGGATCTGAAATTATACCTCCTTCATGCGGTACACTCCGTAGTTCGTCTTGTTCGCGGCCATTAGGTTGTTCTTTACGCAACATACCCCGCGTTCTGACCATACTGGGCGGGGGCGTGGTGAACATCAGATCTGGCTCGAAGACCACTTTGTAGGGCTTGCAGACGCACTCCGGGTGCAAAGTATACACAGATGTTAATAACTATGTACTTTATTGGGCAATTAGTTTAACAATTTACTTAACGCAGAGCGCATCGATATCGCTCGCGGTGCGGTGCGGACATAAACTAAAAGTAAAATTATTGAGGGTGACAGTAAAAAACTCACAAATACAATTACCTACATTATCGACATACAACAACCCTCACGCCTGTATTAACCTAAGGTGCAGGCAGAGGTAAACATAACTTTATAGGTTAATTTGTATGAACCGAACTAGATATTAAGTTTTTAATTAATAAGATTATGAGCGTCGCTAACAGGGGCCACTGCTTAAATCATCTGTAATAAACGTCAAGGCCATGTCTGTACACAATATGTAACATACATACGTATGTACGAGTATTACGTATAGGTATGTATTTAGCTATCGGCTTACAATACACTGGAAACCTATATTGTTGGTATTCAAACCACAATAGGTCATTCTTACTCTGTGTGGATATGGACTTTGTACACAATTCAACACTTAACATGCACCTTTATTCAGAACCAGCTTTCCGCTGTGGCTCCGCCCGTGTGAACTACACTTTAAATCATGTGCCCAGCCGTGGGATAAAAAGTAGCCTACAGGCTTCTTCATTAAATGAGCTATCTACCTATCAGTGCAATGAACAGTCACACAAGACTTAGGTATTTGTGAAATCATTTTGTGTTTAGATGTTTGATAATATTGAATCAGTTAATCAACTTTTGTAGCTGACTGAACTCACATCTTGTTTAGCACCACCATTCAGAAGATAAACCTCATTAGAAACTCCTCAAGAGAACTTAATGCAGTCGATTAGTAGCTATGTTCATTTCCAGATTTCCATCTCAACTCTGCATTCAGCAAATTAGTCGTGAAAAGGACCAAACATGCAAGTTTCTTTCGCATTCATATTTGGTACTTATTTGTGTGAAAGAATGTGTTGTTTACTAAAGTATGTAATACTAGTTAAATTCTATATTGCTTAACCTTTTAGAATGTAAATAGAATTTATGAAATTATGATTAACCACAGGGTAAGACCTTTAAAATAATTGCTTCACTTCTAGTTGAAATCAAAAGTAATTCTCTAAAAATCAGTTTAGTAAAGTACCTAGTAATCGTAAACCTTATACTACAAGGTCTTATCACGGTCATCCTGAATTACTCCACAGAGCGTAATAACAGTCTTCCTAAGTCAAATGTAATTAACAGAGGTTAGAGAAGTGGACTAGCAATTATTCTTATTACTAAAATAACAATTTCAACCAAATAAACTAATCATTCCGATCAATATTGTTTTAAAGCCAAAAACCAATTGAAGATAGCCTCGTGGCATAGTTACTAAGTTTACAAATGCATGTCGAAACTATTATTATTATTAAACATTTGATATTATTAACTTAATTATGGCTTCCGCAGAATAATTACGCAATTAAATATAAATATAGTAAAGCAATATAGTGATAGTAATGTATGTAATTATAGTACCTAATATAGTGTATGTAGTACCTATAGTATATAGTTAAAGTTATCGCCTTAGGTCTTTTAATCTACTCTGACTGACGCATATAACATCTACTAAGACACAATAGGTTTTAATTTAGGAAGCCTTCTCTATCAAACTGAAGACCTTCTATCTCATCTTTATTACTATAATTTTGTTGGTGTATCTTGAACAGTGTTTATATAACTTTTGATTTATTTCATGAATGCAGTTGTTCATCAACAACGAGTGGCAGGACGCAGTCAGCAAGAAGACCTTCCCCACCATCAACCCTCAGGATGAGAGTGTCATCACTCAGGTGGCTGAAGGCGATAAGGTAACTAATACAATTCTCTCCTCTTACCACTATATCTAACTTTACACTAATAAATATAACTAAATTAATCAACTTACGTGTTGTATGTTTGTATCTACGTTTGTACGGGTGAAATCTTGCAACTCAATTTTGAAGCAAATTTTGTATACATGTTTACAATGACAATACAAGCTTATCTGTGTCAGTTTATTCTAAATCCAACATGTGGGACACTTAAGATGGCGGTTTGTTATATTTAAGACACTCCTACAATAGGGATCGCAAATGAAAAGGGCTTGATAATAAAAAATCCAGAAAATATTACTTTTTTGACATTATACTTATACAATAACGCGAATTAAATAACTGTTATTACTCTCAATCCAATATGACGTTTATATTTTTTAGTGCATATGAATACAAGCTTTTAATTTATTTATTCTAATTTGTTAGAGTTGCCTCGAAAAGTAGAGTAAAATGTGTATGTAGTAAGCGTGTAATTAAAAGAATTATCAGCGGTGGGTACGAAGTTCGACTAACGTCTATTTTTAGATTCTTCAACCCTTTTGTTTAGTAACTTACTGCTGGTTAAGGGTCTTCTTATAACTATCTTTCGAGTTGAAAGAATTTTGGCCTTAATCCACACACGTTGGCCAAATATGTGTAGGAGGATGTCACATATCCTTAAATTATAAGTTCTTAGACACACCGGTTTAATCACGGCGTTTTCCTACACCAATATAAAACAGTGGCGGTGAAACAACTCACACAAAGATCGGGGATCGAGCCCGCGAACTTATATTTCAAAGGCGAGGCCAATACCGTTGAGCCACCGCTCCTCATCACTGATAATAAAGTAGATTCTAAAGATTTCTGAACAACTAATGCCGAAATTGATAAATGATACAGTGACCGATAAGTAGTATTTTATACAAGTATTCTGCCTTGATAGGATCATAATCACTTTGTTCGAATACTATGACATCATTACATCAGTGATTAAATCAGCCTACAAAACTTCGACTATTTCAATGTCATGTCCAAAATATGTTACAACATTAGTTTAATTTAAAAACGCCGTGTCATAGCCAATTATGATTTGCCATCAAATTTTTCATTTGCCATAAAAACTCAAACAGAAACTAGTAACTGTTTATGGCTGATAAGTATTTTATCACGTTGGTAACTACAAAACTCATAACATTTATGCAACCCAAATCATGAATCTCAAACCAAGTAAATTCCATTGCAATGTCAGGAAACCCAATTACAAGAAAGACATACATCTAAAACAGAATAAAATATTTACCAAAAGAACAAATTTTTTTACAGGCTGACATTGATCTGGCTGTAGCTGCCGCCAAAAAGGCATTCCATCGCTACTCCGAATGGCGCCTACTAGACGCTTCACAAAGAGGTCGACTGCTCCTCAAACTCGCAGATCTCGTAGAGAGAGACGCGAAGAGTTTAGCTGACCTTGAAACTCTGGACTGTGGAAAACCCGTCAAAAATGCAGAGTCCGAAATTGTCTGGTCGGCCAGTATTATCCGGTACTACGCTGGCAAAGCTGATAAGATTGTAGGCAACACTATCCCTGCAGGTTATTATGTTTTGTTTCTTTTTATTCTTAAATGCTAATTAATAATAATTATATAATATGATCCTTTTGCTACATATACAGCTATGCGTGTATCGTTATTTGGCCAAGAGTCAAGGATAGCAATAGAATAGGTATTTACGCTAGCGTTTTTCATTGTTATGAAAATCGAAGTGTTCTTTAGATTACCTATATCTTATCTCAAAATATTGGTGACCGTGACCTTGGCATGAAATATTATTTGTGTTAAACGTAACGCTTAATTTTTAGATGGAGAGGTAATGACATTCACCCTGAAAGAGCCCGTTGGTGTCTGTGGACAAATTCTACCCTGGAACTACCCTATTCCTATGTTTGTATGGAAAATTGCTCCTGCTTTGGCTGCTGGTTAGTAATTACTTAACATAATTATAAACAGTAATTCTATTAATGTTTGACACAGAATCTATGATTTTATCTATAACTGCAAACGGACACGAAGATGAGAAGAAAATGTATTAAACATCGTTCAAACTAACAATATTTTGAATAAAACTATCAAAATGTACCCTCGTATAAAAAAATTAAGTATCAGTACGTTTAAACTATGCTTTTTTACAGGTTGTACTTTAGTTATCAAGCCAGCTGAACAAACCCCTCTTACTGCTCTGGCTATGGCTGCTCTAGTTAAAGAAGCCGGATTCCCTGCTGGTGTTGTCAATGTTGTTCCTGGATACGGACCAACAGCTGGATCAGCTCTGACACATCACCCCGACGTCGACAAAGTTGCCTTCACTGGATCTACTGAGGTTGTTAACATTATTGAATTACTAATCTGCGTATTGCTAAGCGGAAATTTCTTTCTTTTGCTAATTCATCACATCATAAGTAATTAGTTATGTTAAGCTAATAGACTCTAGTTACTACAATAAGCTACTAAATTTAAGCTACTAAAAACGCGTAGTAATTACTTGTTTTTATATTGTCTACATACATAGCTACACAATTTGATAAGAATTTACCTACATAGTTAGTTAGTTAGCTATCTATCCTTATTAAACCTTGGTTTTTCAAAAATTCTCTAAATCCAAACCACAGACTGTTTCTATTAATATTCAATACAGCAGTATTAGCAATGCAAATTTATTGACGTGACTTGTAAGTTTGTGAACGTCTGATGCGATCACATGAGTTAGTACTCAATGGAATGTAAACGTCTCATTAAAGGTGTTTCTATTCTAGTCAGCGTCAATATCTTTATTATTAATATTGAATATCGCATATATGTCGTTTTTAGTACTTAATATTACCTTATATACTTTAATATTTCTAAATTTCTCAAAATATATATAAATTAAATTAAATACTTTAATAACAATTCCCAGGTCGGCAGAATAATTATGAAAGCAGCTGCTGACGTCAATTTGAAACGCGTTACTCTTGAACTCGGTGGGAAGAGCCCCCTTGTCATATTTAATGACGCCGATGGTAATTATCTATTTACTTTATATTTTCTTATCATGTTGCATACTAAATAACGATTAATTAAGTTTCAGGAAAGAATAGCTTATTTAGGTATTGTCACTGTCGTATGGTTACTTTTCGCTGTGGGTGCTTTTCTTAGGTTAAGATTCGTTAATAATTACGGGGGGGAGGGTTATCTACTTAATTTGACCTATTATTACAGAATTGCCAACTCACAGTGATACTTCTACTTACTACCTCTTATCGTCTGAATGTTTATCTACTTATATCTAAAGGTGACCATATTACCATATGGTTATGACCATAGCCATAATAAACAAAAATTTCGATAAACAGCAAAAGCATTCTTTTAAAAAATAAGTTGTGTACCTACTGCAAAATGTTGTGTGTTTTGTATGTGAATTACTAACAGAAGTACAAAGGCCTAACCTAACAATTGAATAAAAAACTACAACGATCACAATTGTTTAAATCCATTAATCATTTCAATTGATAATGACGAGCAAATTGGAGTCTGTCTATTGGCATTTTCCTATAAATCGAATGCCTCTAATAGAGGGGTCTATTAGAGGCATTTAGTCTGTTACTGTTTGTAATTTTAAATATTCTTTTATCTATTCTTGTGACAATAATAATAAATACATCGTCGATGACAGCTAAAACAGGTTAAAAGAGTTTTTACCATATCAATCAAACTTTTACTTTATTGCCTTCTCTTTTTACATTCTAGTCGAAACCGCAGCAGAGATTGCTCATAGAGCCGCTTTTGCAAATGGTGGCCAATGCTGCGTAGCTGGCACTAGGACTTACGTACAATCTGGCATCTATGATAAATTCGTCGCTAAGTCTGCAGAAATTGCCAAGAAGAGAACCGTTGGAAACCCTTACGAAGATGTTGAACAAGGACCTCAGGTTGGTTTGTGAGCTTATATTAAATATTCATTACACAAGCTACAATTGGCAGCAATCACCTCTTATTATTGAACTAAGCAGCAATAGTAAGAAATTGATGAACGTAACGTTTATACGAATAAAATTGAACACAGAAATAATGACTGGAGAGCAAAAATATGAAATAAATAAATGTGATAATATCTTACAAGGTCTGTTGCCTTTTACAGGTTGACGAGGATATGTTCAACAAAGTCATGGGACTTATAGACGCTGGTAAGAAAGGAGGTGCTCGTTGTGTCGCTGGAGGGGACCGTCAAGGCAAAAAGGGATATTTTATCCAGCCTACAGTCTTCGCAGATGTTAAAGACGATATGAAGATTGCCAGAGAAGAGGTAAAAGATATTTCTAATTACGCTAAATAGTCTCATAATTATATATTGGAAACCTCTGAAACTAAAATATTATCAAATGTTAAAGGTAAGATTAAGTACCTACAGAATAAATTTGCTGTCCAGCAGTCACGAAATTTATTTCAAAAGAAAAGAGTTTTCCTATTTCTTATCAAAAAACTACTTATTAACCTCAAGAATTTTCACGAATTGGGCATTGCTACAGAAAATATATTATTAAGTTATGATTAAAACATAGTTATATTAGGTATGTTATGATTTCTAAATCAAGGTTACAAAATCTTTTTATCCAGCCATGAAAAATATAGGTATGTAGATAGATACGACGCAGGTACACACTGAGCACCTTGTTTATAACTTTTTTGTTTTTTTTTAAATTTAATACAATAATAAAGCGCAAATGTTTTAATTCATTCGATAAATTAACAACAAATTTATATCTGCAACTATGTTTTACGTTTATCTCGGTCTTCCGATCTAATCTTTGTATTGCAAGTTTAGCTTGCAAGTCTGAAATTGCTTTAATATCAATAATGTTATTATCATCTTTTTACAGATTTTTGGCCCCGTACAAAGCATCCTGAAATTCGAGACCTTCGAAGAAGTAGTAGACCGTGCCAATGACTCAAACTATGGCTTGGGTGCTGGTGTGATCACTAACGATATTACCACCGCCCTTGCTTTCGTCAAACACGTGCGCGCTGGTTCCATGTGGTAAGCCAACACTCTTACGAGTAACTCTAAGCACATACAAAGTCATGCTATAGTAAGGTTTCTTGAAAACTATCTTACCATAGCGAGCAAAGGCTCATTCATAAAAACTTATAAGTATAACACACCTGTTTGTATGAATGGGGCCTTTAGTATTTTATTCTTTAAACCTTACATTTTTTTTTACGAAAGTATCGAAATTAGTATCATAAATTTTGCTTTGCCCTGAAGTTACAATAACATATAAAATCGTCTGAATTTTTAAAACGTTATTTGATATTTTCAGGGTTAACACATACGAGCATGTAGCTCCGCAGACACCGTTCGGAGGCTTTAAGGAATCTGGAATAGGACGTGAATTGTAAGTATATATATGACGACGACGAGTATTTTGTACAACAAGTAGTTACTACAATTACAAATATAAAAATTACTCGCAATTTTTAAATTTTAAAGCATTCTTCATATCGCAGTTAGGTAATTTTGACCGAATAACTCTAATGTTGACCATAAAGAGATGGTAAAAGAGATTGCAATATATTATCATAGTAAAAATAATAGCATAATGTCTTTTTTAATTTTTAAGTTCATGTTGTCTTTCTTATGTTTCAGGGGCGAAGATGGTATCTTGCAATACTTGGAAAGTAAGACCGTGTCATTCAGCCTTCCCAAGAAACCTCGCCTGTAAAATCTGTAATTAAGAGACTAAAAAACATCGCCATTTTTATATACTCCTCTTTTATTGTTATACTCCGCGTTTATATAATGTTTACATTTTATATTATTATACGATTAACTGTCCAAAGCTATAAAACAATTAAGTAAATATTAAGTGTTTCTGTAGACATTTTTATTTATTCCTATCATCATCAAAAAAATGATAAATATATTATAATTATTTCTAATATGTGAAAACTGACTGACTAACTACATCATCAACTATCTACCCAATCTCCAAGATGAGACCATAGCCTGGGTGCAAGTGCTAGTCGCCTCATTTGAGCCACAGCTCACTAAACTGCAGAGGGTAAAGAATGAACCGAAAAATTACAGGTTCAATTTCAGGTCAACAAAGCAACCTAGGGCAGAGCAAGGCAAATTGACGTTATGTCCTTCTTCTTGGCACTGATATATCAGTGATGGCTCTAGCAATGACGCCTTATGCCCAGATGTATAAAACAACTAATATGAACTTACAATCAGTCCAACCAACAAAGAAGTTTCCAGTAAAGATAAAACCAATAAATTATTCCCTCAAATAACTACTTTGAATCAGAATTTAATACCAATGCAGATTTCATGTAAATAAATTGAATAACTAGGTTAAATAACTATCGTAAAAAAGGTACCTGGTTATGAAAGCAATAAGACCGCTTACGTACATCGATTCAAGAGAGCTACCTCTGCATTGATAATGAATCTACATATGTAGCCTCGCTCGGACAAGTTCAAGTCTACTGACGGTGTTGCCAGAGTACGAAATCTCCCAATATTCTGAGAATAAAATGACATAAACCGATGTTCGACGCTTCATAAGATTCACAAAAATAAATTAACAGTGATGTATAGCAAAATCTGTAAAAAACTGAACGGGTCCAATTATTTGAACATGAATTCTCCAAAATCAGTAAAACTGATTGTACAAAAACTATTTTTATTTAATCATTTATTTATTTATTACTAGATAGCAGTTTTGTTAGTAAAGAAATGAGAATATCTTTTCGAAAAAACCCTTTTTAATTACTTTTTTTTAAAAAGAAAGATAAATGACCAGTGTCAGAAATCCTTAACAAAATAAAAAAATCTATGTCAGTTTAAATCTAAGTATCGCACTAAATAGAGCAAAACACAAAGTATGGACGTGACATACGTGTTTAAACGAGGTATACGTAATACAATTTCCACTAACAATATTTGTGTTACTCGTAATTTTAAAATCATACCTAGCAACACAGTACATATGTAAGTCAATAATTTAGTTCAAGGAGATCAACATTCAACAATATGTGCTATGGTTCAGTTTGCTCGTAATCGCCATAGTGAGGATACGTCAAACTTGACCAAAGTGTAAACAACTTTTTGTGCGTCAAAATGGTCAAAGTAGACGTCAAATATACAAAGGTATGTAACAATAAAACATAATAACGAACTATGTGTGAAATCAACAGTGGTGTAAACGAACTTTGAACTATTTTTAAACGTGTGTTATGGAATGAATGTAAATATACGATGTCGGCTGGCAGCACATATTGTGTCGTCAAAATTAATAATGAGATACGAAAGCACAATCATATCTTCTTGTGGCATGAAACATACGAGTTTTACAGTTTTATTCTATTTTACAGGGTCATTGATATACATATGTCCCAGACACCCTAATTAGATCCCTAAAATAGTTAATTCTTGGAATATGAATGAAAATTCGTTCGGAACAATTATTAATAGCCCATATAATGTTATATAGAGTAGTTAGTCACCATTTATACTATATTTTTTATTGGTATTATCGCAGTTGTTCATCAACAACGAATGGCAGGATGCGGTTAGCAAGAAGACCTTCCCCACCATCAACCCTCAGGATGAAAGCGTTATCACCCAGGTGGCCGAAGGCGATAAGGTACCTAATAACAATAATATCATAATATATTTCACATGCAAATGTAATAAAAAAATCGCTTGACATGCTATACATGCTGATCCCGAAATTGAAATTATCATATTTAGAAATATAATATGCAATATTCCATGGTGTTATGCACATTTTAGGTATTACACCTAAAATAAGTAGCCAAATAGAGTACTGTAATTGGCTTTGCGATCTCAATAGCGGCGGTGCCGGTAACTGGTGACACAAGACCTTATAACGTATTAAATCTAGATCAAATCTCAATAAAAATGATTACTCGTATCCTAAAGAAACAGGGGGATCTAAGGTAGAGGGTGCATAAGGTCAAACAATTGTAAACAAACTAAATCGTGGACAAAATATATTCAAAACAAGAACACCCATGAATTCACAACTATCTAAAACATTGATATATCTCACTATCTCAGCTTATCAAAGAATTGTCTGAAACAGCATCATTAAATATGGCACGAGATAAGACTGTGTAACATCCGAATCGGTCGAAGGTCAATATTGAGGTAGGAATTTTCCCAAATTGACGAATTTGGCATTAGGTGGCTTATTTAAAATGTTTTCAATTAAATTTCATACATCATTTAATTTAGGTAGGTGACAACCTCGGTAGTCGAGCGGTGTAAGCCGTCCGATTGGGGTATTCTGTGCCTGGGAGGTCGCGGACAATATTTGTGTAGCAACAAAAAATTGTTTCGGTGTCTGGTTGGTTGAGAGACTACCCTCCGTGCCTCGGAGAGCACGTTATGCCGTCGGTCCCGGTTGTCATTTAACACATCTATGACAATCGTTACATGTATCTAGTCAGAAGCCAATATAATCTGACACCTGGTCTAACCATGTCGGCTACTGGTTCCCTATGGGTTTTGAGGTCTCATGGCAGTCGCTCGTGTAATTCTGGTAGCTAGCCTCATCAGGTTGGACTGGGAGCCGACCCCAATAGAAATGGGAAAAAGGCAAGGGGAATGATGATGATTTAATTTAGGTAGATACTGGAATACGGTGTATTTTTCGGAATAAACCTACCATCACACTACCTTTATGGGTACATTGTAAGTTAGGATTAGCACATCGCGTAAAAGCTTAAACTGAATCGCACGGATTTCATTTTTAAAATAAGTCATCGAGTAGTAGTATACTTTCCTCAAAGCAAGACATGAAGATACGATGTATGGGTAGTGTAATTTAAATGGTTGTTTTTTTTTACTCTAGGCTGACATTGATTTAGCAGTAGCAGCTGCAAAAGCGGCTTTTCACCGTTATGCGCCATGGCGCACTATGGATGCCTCCCAGCGTGGTCTTTTAATGTTAAAACTGGCTGATCTGATAGAATCACAAGCCAGATATTTGGCTGAACTGGAGACTCTAGATTGTGGAAAACCAGTCAAATCCGCTGAAGAAGAAGTGTACTATTCTGCAAGTGTACTCAGATATTACGCTGGCAAAGCTGATAAAGTTGTAGGCAACACCATTCCCGCAGGTAAATTTCTACCTTCGAACTAACTTCGTATATTATGATTGCGCAATTTTGCCTAAGATTGTAATGAAGATCGAAGTTACTATGTAAATAGGCGATATTGAAGGCACTCAAGAACCTGATTACTTAAATTTGGACAAACATTTTTTTCTTGTTGTTTTGCTTTAGGTACCTACTAATGAGGAATTACCCTATTACGAGTATTTATATGTTACTTAGATCACATAGGATCAGTTTTAGTATTCATCTTACCACGGTTAATTTTATCAGAAAGCTCATAATAGTTAATTAAATTATTATTTCTTTCTCCTAAATTTACTCATTGTTGTGGAAACAATTTGTTCAATGACAATGTGAGATACTTCTCGTATCGCTTCCTGACTATGGATAGCAATAAATTTATTGACGCACATTGTCACGATATTTTTGAATAATTTTACCGTGATTTAGTCCTTGCCTCAGACACCTTGTTTACTTGATTTGATTGGATAACAAAATTCTACTTATTTCAAGTTTTATAAATCTCTAAACCTGTAACTTTTTTTTCGTAAAAATAGGATAAGTTTATAATGTTTGTTCTCCAAACAGGAAAATATCATTCGTTTTCTTTTTAGGTAGGATTAGAACTTATTTTTTGTTTATTTTTAGATGGTGACGTACTGTCTTTCACTCTCAAAGAACCAGTAGGCGTATGTGGTCAGATTATTCCATGGAATTATCCGATTCCTATGTTGTCATGGAAAATTGCTCCAGCTTTAGCTGCGGGTACGTATATTATCATAAGAGTATTTTCTCAAAACCGTATGTCTGCACTATGCCCTTATCAACTACAAAGCTTACTGAATATTTGAATAAAGATAATAATTTCTAACATATCACACAGCAAGCATTAGTGAGTTTCATAACTAGCAAAATTGTTTTCTAATGATATGTAAATAGATACCTGTTGTAATAGCCGTTGTTAGTCTTTATCATAATAATTACCTACAAGATTATTTTTGTAGAATTAGCTCAGCATATGAGACAATTTACTTACACATTACCCTGAATAGATTGAGTAATGATAATGACAGAGTATTTTTAGTTATTACTTTATCTTATGTTATTTTGATCATAATAATATCGACTAGTAACATCATCAACGTAATTGTTTTTAAAGGATGCACGATAGTCCTCAAGCCAGCGGAGCAAACACCTCTCACGGCACTCGCAGTTGCTGCTCTGATCAAAGAAGCAGGCTTTCCCCCTGGAGTAGTCAACATTGTGCCAGGCTACGGCCCAACAGCAGGAGCTGCACTTACACACCACCCTGATGTAGACAAGATCGCGTTTACTGGATCTACAGAGGTATCTCTTGAGATATTCCAAGATACAAGGGTTACTTAAATTTTGTTATAATTAGACACAATTTTAGGTTACATAGTAACTAGGATGTTTTAGTAATGCCTATCTCGTCGTTTAGGGTATGGTTTTTAATCTGATGATTTAAAAGTTTTTCGAAATAATGTATAAGTTTCGAATTCGTTCCGCGGCGTCGCGTCGCGTCGTCTGCGTGGGATTAGGTTAAAAGTACCCAATATGCTATAGCAGACTAACATCTATCTCTTTGCTAAAGGAGACGTTCAAAAAATGTATAGAGCCTGGGATTAAAATAATTGTAAATTTGAACAGCAATCTGAGTTACATAAATTAATAGAGCATAATTAATTAAATTTTTTGGTGTATTTAAAATAATTTTACACCCCCCCGTTTTTTTTTAAATTGAAATTGAAAATAAGAATCCTTAATGCAATATTATGATTATTGCAATTGGCAACCCCATGGTCAAATGTCAATTGAGCAACCAAAAAAATCAAAATTATTTCAACGCTGTCAATCAAACTGATCAATGACAATGACATCATGACGTTTCCCGTAATTATATTTTTTTCCACGCGTTTTGTTATTACACTAATAAGATAACAAATATTTTTCGTCATAATTACATTAAGCTGCAGCTAGAATAATATTACAAGAGAAAAGTACTGTAACAAAATGCAATTATTGACGTGATTGCAATATTTATACTGCTTAGGAAACGGATAATTAAAGGTAGTGTGCGTTTTGTTTTTCTATTTCATTTTTTTGATTTTTACAAAAATGGTTGCTCCTAAAATTCGTGTTTAGTTAAATTCTAACAGCTTATTAAATAAGCTTTCCAATGAGGTATATCACATTGGTGTTCAAAATTCTAGCCCACTTTTGACCTCTCCTTTCAACCAAATCCGTCTTGTAGTTCTTGCATGAAAGAGTAATAAAGAAACAACCACACATCTACACATGCAGAGTTCTAACACGGACGTGTTAGAAGTGTGCATGTGTGCTCAAAATTTTGCCTTTATAATATTATATAAATGAGTTTTGTTTTACGGTCTATTACAGGTTGGTCGACTAATTTTGGGGGCGGCATCAGCTGTAAATCTCAAACGAGTTACTTTGGAGCTTGGTGGCAAGAGTCCCTTAGTTGTGTTCAATGACGCTGATGGTAAGATATATTCCCTTGCTTAAAAAGTAGGTACTATTGGAATTTTAAATTGAGTAAATCACTTTCTAATTCAGAACCATATTAAATACCCAGCCACATTATCTAAATTTAAAAAATTGAGTACCTAATCGATCTTATATTACCTCAGTTGAAAAGGCAGCTCAAATAGCTCATGCTGCTGCTTTTGCTAACGGAGGCCAATGCTGCTGCGCCGGGACAAGAACTTATGTTCAATCAGGCATCTACGAACAATTTGTACAGAAAGCTGCGGAAATCGCCAACGAGAGATCTGTTGGTAACCCCTTTGACGATGTTGAACAGGGACCTCAGGTGAGATATATTGCTAGTTTTGGCAACTTAAGTTTAACATAAACTTAGTAACTCATAGTCTGTACTCAGTGGCATATACCTAATGAGAAGTGTATGTGTTGCAAGAAACAAAAACTGCGTAATGATAATGACGATGACTGGACATCAATGTTTTGACAATTTGTAAATATGCAATGCAATTTGCCAATGCAATTTTATTGTGTTTTATAATATGCAAGTAATGTAATCACAAAAAAATTGCTTTTGAGATAAAAATATAATTAGGTACATAAAATAATGAGTAATAAATAAGATGTTAAGCAGGCAGGTAATGAGGATGAAACATTGTAGACAAAAGTCAATGGTGTGTCCAATAGTAGATCCTCACTTAAAAGTTATCTGTATTATTTTAGATAGATGAAGAGATGTACACCAAAGTATTGGGTTACATATCGACTGGCAAGGAGGATGGAGCAAAATGCGTCGCAGGAGGCGACAAGATTGGAGACAAAGGTTATTACATCAAGCCCACAGTTTTTGCTGATGTCACTGATAACATGAAAATCGCAAGAGAAGAGGTATTATCAATATCTTTTTGCATAGAAAAAAGTAGTCTTAAATTTACGCGAATATCACACATTGAAATAAAACTAAAAAAGAAAAAAGTCTCGTAACCTTCTCACATGTACCTAATATTATGGGAAAAATATTGTGCAATATACGCATGTAATCAAATAATCTTCAATCAATTTTTATCTTTACAGATCTTCGGTCCAGTTCAAAGCATTCTGAAGTTTGAAAAGTTCGACGAAGTTGTGGACCGGGCAAATGATACCAACTACGGTCTCGCAGCAGGAGTGATCACTAACGATGTCACTGTCGCTCTTAGTTTCGCTAAACAAGTTCGAGCTGGTTCGGTTTGGTAAGAAAATATCTTTACAAGGTTAAATCCATAGGATGTTCAAAGGGATTCTAAAGAAAAATATTTTCGTGTCGAACTCGAAACTAGTATGGCTTTTGGCACATTACATGCCACGAGCTGTTTCTTTTCTTACATTGAATGTGTATTTCTGTTTTCAGGATAAACACATATGATCACGTCACTAGTCAAACACCTTTCGGTGGTTTCAAGGATTCTGGACTTGGTAGAGAATTGTAAGTAGCTCTGGTTTTCTTAGACTTAGCGATGAATATTTTTCTGTCGATAATAATACCCGCTTGTTTTAGAATAAATGATTGCTAACTTTACTATAAATATTTAATTTTCAGAGGTGAAGATGGAATCAATCAATACTTGGAAACTAAAACAATCACACTGGCTTTGCCGAAGCAACCCCAAGTGTAATAACGCCTACCTATTATGTGTTACCGTTTGGATGCTTTTATATGTAAATCTATTGCAATGACACATAAAATTGTTTCCAATATTGTTAATCTGAGGCTCAGTTATTAAGCTTTATATAAGTGGATATTTTGAGTACGTAGTTTTATTAAGCTGGTACATGCTGGTACATGCTGGCATGTATTGTGAACCTCTAGTTTCAGACCCAGCGACAAGAGAAGTTGCATATAATGCACACTATAGCACACTGCGTATATACTTTAGGAGTAAAGGTGTCCAGCGGCTACGGAGAATTATGAAGAAATCTCAGTTATTCAGTTCAAAGCAGCCGTAATAGCCGTAAGCTTTAGGACTTTAAGGACTCCTATGTCTTGAAAACTCTATGACATTGTTGTAATGGCCACTTACCAATAACTTTGTACTGTTTCTCAGATAAATGATTGGAGATCATTCCGCAAATGTGGGCCCCCAAGGAGTGTCCTACGCAGGTGATCATCTTGGCTAGGGCACCCGCTTGTGTTATTGTTGAATACAGCTGAGCTGTACATTGTGCTGCCTTTCTGAAAATTTTATAATAGTGCTTAGCAGGGTGGCCAAGAAAGGACTTTGCTCAGTGATTTGCTAACCCGACTATCAGAACCAGCGTCATTAGTAGAGGATTAGGCTGAGCAATAACAAGAAACTAGAAATGTAAGATAATTTAGGCAAGCAACTCAATTAATCAAGTAAATTTTTGCTTATTCTATACTAAAACTTACTTCATATTTGATAACGCAGACAGGTAGCAAGGAAATCTTGTAAGCTCCGACCAATCCACCATAAATACATTGTAGTCTTTACGATGTAAATACGCTGCAAATACATTTTTACTAGTTAGCAATACGCTGCAGTAATAACAAATGGGGTAAAGGACAACAGGTGAAATACCAAGCTTATTAGTGAATGTGGATCATTATGAAAATTTGCGTAGGACGTCCTCAGTCTAGGTGGAGTGATGATATCTGCAAGGCTGGCAAAAGATTAAGAGTAGCCGCAGATCGTGGTTAGTGGCGTGTTTTGGGACAAGTCTATGTGTAGCAGGGGGCTATAACAGGTTGATGATATAATTGTAAGATTGTAAGAGTTTAGAAGTAAAGTCCTCCCAAAATGAGAGCTACAAAATAATATATTGATATTTCATATGTCTATTAATCCACTAAACCGCCAGTGTGTGTGGATTAAGGCCTAAACTCTCTCAACTCGTAAGATAGTTCAGAGAAGACCCGTGCCCAGGAGTGTGAAACTAAAAAGGTTGAAGTGATTGCTTAAGTAATATATTTTGTCTTCTAAGTAACAGTAGGCATCTAAGATGTTACAGAGATAATTTATTTAATCATATTTAGTGAATTTCTAATTTAAAAAAAACTGGTCTCAATTACGTTTTTAATTCATTGAATATTTATGAAAATTTCACTACTGCTTAACTATCGAGGTGTGGAATATAAAAACCTATCTTTTTTTTAAATTTAAGAGCTTCGCTCATGTCGGTGGAGTTTTTTCCAAGTGTCTCTCTGCCAGTTTCTTAAGCATCTGATACGTCTGGACGTTTACTTCTCCACGGTCTCCCTTTTCCTCACTTTGCTGAATGGTCAATGATCTTTCTTCTTCTGTTCTTTATAGCGACTTATAGGCTTCTCTTCTCACCTACTCTTTTCAACACTTCTTGGTTCGTAATTCTTTCTGTCCAGCATATTCTTTACTTTCTTCTTCAGCACCACTCTCAAACGCCTCCAGTTTCTCTTTCTCTTTGCGCCATATTCCTCACTTCAGATCCGTATCGTAATATGCTCCAGATGTACGCTTTGATGAAACGTTCCTTTATTATTCTAGATATTTTGGAGCGTCATAATTATTAATAACTCCAGCATAGGCATATCCCTCATGCACTCATGCATTAGTGTTGCCGCACCAGTGATTGAAGTAAAACACCAAAACCATTATAAAAAGGTATTCTATCATCAAAATAAAAATTGTCTATATGACCCAGATATCCAGGAATCATAGACCTAGCTGGAAGCCTTTTATTAAAATCTCGTCACTTCAACCGGATTGTGATGTTTAAGAATGAAATTCAAAACGTGATAAAAAACAATTTATCCGTCCTCACAATCTCGTTTTAATATTATTAGTAGGTTAAAAGTGTGTTACTCACCATCTCGAATGTACGTCATAGGTGTTTTTGAATGTGTTCCGTTGAAACCGTGAATGATCAACACGTTTTTTCTCGACGATTTCCATCCAAAGTCCCGAAGGAGGTTTGGGTACCTCGGATCGATATAATGTTGGTGTGGGTGTTCTCTGAAACATTAATCACGCGAAATTAAAATATTTTTCGATCCATCTATTCAATTCAAATGATCGAGTCGACCCCTAGTAAGTATTCAGTTCAGTAGTAAGCTTTTTTTATCCTATAATAGGCTTGCGCTTGACCACAACTTGCCTGATGTGAAGCAATTTTGCAGTCTACGATGGAACGCGCTACCCAATAAATACCGATTCACTCGTGACTTGAAGACAGGTAGATTATAGCTATCGGGAAACAGAGATGCCGGCAATGAATTCCACAAGTTGGCATTTCGCACAATGAAGTGGAAACAAGGCGCTTTGTGGCCCGTGGAATTTCCACCATATAACGGTGGCGCATTGCCGTACCTCTACTTGTCCGATGGAAGAACTAGGAACTAGATACTTATTAGATGGCTAAGGTATCTAGTAAAATTATTATTATAGGCAGGCTATATCTGTCGAAGAACTGATAACCGTTGGAGTAAATGAATTCTTCAATGGAGACCATGTCTAAGCAAAACAACTTTAAGAAGGATGCCTTCCAGCTAGCTAAGATAGCCGGCAGTGGCTAAATGCGACAAACCGTAGACAGTGTGAATTGGCGCTTATTGAAAGAGACCTAACAGAAGTGGACTGCAATAGGCCGATGATGATATTATTGATGCAACTGATTATTAAACTTAATGCATCCATAAGACACGCTACATGGCTAGAGCGGTTAGATAGTCTGTTCTTTATGACGCCGTAAGTTATAATCACGTCCTGAAATTGTAAGGCAGGAGATGTCGTTGATATATTTTGTTATCTGGAGGTTTATATTTAGCCCTGTTATATCTCATTTGCTTCTTTGCAAACACGACCTTTGCATCACCACTCACAAATGAACGCAAATGATATAGGTACCCACTTTAGTTCATTTTTCTGTACTTGTCTTATTATTGTAAAAAAATAATAATAACATAGAGGGACATTACCTAACACACACGGCCATCTGACCCCAAACTAAGCAGAGCTTGTGCTATGGAAACCAGACAACTGGTCATATACTACATATGAGATTTTTCTTTTGTAAATATATACTTAAATATAGATAACTACACCCAGATTTAAGACAAACAGATATGTTCAAATAACACAGGGAACGAAAGTAATTAATTTTGTCATATCATATCATACCAATTGATTCAAATTGATTGTTCTAACACAATAATTTTCAAAATATCAGTATTTGGTTACCAGTACCTACTCCATGATTTTGTGTTTATGGTAGGACAAGTAAAGAATTATAGAATATATTTAAGTATATTGTATTACGGCTACTTACGGTGTAAACATGAAAAAGTTGATCTCACTATCTGGACATTTCCACTCTCGCTTCATGACACATCGGAAGTATCTGAAGTCTACCATCGGCATAATATCACCACCACCTTCAGACACTGGAAACAATAACAACAATATAATTAGACTTGTAGAGTAGAGGTACCTCACTAGTACTAACTATATATTTCTCTGACAAAACAGAGGGGTACAAGCAACTATAATTGCTTAATTTGAGACTAGATTATTATTATTTTGACGCGTGTACCTATACAAGTTTTTTCCCTCCCAACGCCTAAACGGATGGACCGGTTTTTATGAGGTTTTTTTATTCGAAAGTTCAAGTGACCGAGATGGTTATTAGCTAAGCTAGCTTTTAAGAATACTAAACGCCGCCGCATTTTTTTAAATATTTTTTTTATTCTGAAAGAGGCTTGCGCTTGCCTATAACTTGCCTTGTGCTAAGCAATGATGGAGTCTACGATGGAACGCGCCTGCCCAATATACTGATCCACTCGTGATACGAATAATTTTCGGTGAGAATTAAGGTGGCAGTAGGATGAGGCTCCATATGGTAAGGAACCATAGGTAAAGGAGCAACAACTTCGACCCACTTTCTTAAATGGTGTCACCAGACCTCGACACGGCAAGGCCGATTGGCGGTGGGTGGTAACTAACCACGACCAAAGCCTACCACCACTTTATTGCCACCTAATTTGCACCACTAGGGGACCACGTGTGGGGGATTCAGATCAAAGGTGCACTCCCACGGTGACTGAGCTCACAAAACAAAATTTATAATTTAAACTTATAGTTTAAGTTACTTAATGACCTATGGAACATGAACTGGGAACATGATATGGTACTTGGGGTTCTGAGTACAGGAATAAACCCGACAGGGAAACAAAGTCATCCACGTAGCGCATGTGATTAGCCGAAGGAGCGGCTCTAATTCACGTAATTTCTTGATGCGCCCATCTAGTTGCGGTGCAGTTTCAATTAATTTTACGTCTTAGTGCAAAATGGGATTCTTGTAATTGTTTAGATGTCATATCTAGTTCAAAGCGCTCGCGTGACGCGAACTTGACGCGAGCGTCTCTGACAGCGGTTGTCAAAACTACGAGAGTACGAAAACGGCTGTCTTGATCGAAACTGAACTGCAACTGAAGTTATTTAATTACGTGAATTAACCAGTAGCAGTATCTATCTGCCGAAAAAAATCCGTAGACTTCGTCAAGCGAATTTTAACTGAATGTTATAGAATGATGTTTAATCAGATAGGGGGTTTGGCGCATTCATTAATATTTTTTTCTGGTTTTATATTAGTATCTACTTAATATTCTGTGTGGGTTTGTAATTAGCTAAGCTGTTACCCAAATTTGCTTAATGTAAAATGATATGTGTCTGTTTGCTTATAATCACAAAATAAATAATAAACAAAATAGTGTTCTAGTGATTATTATCATCTAGATGTGAATTACCTTCACTTTTACTCATATTACACAATGAAGCCTGCCTTACGTAATTAAAATACCTATATCAGGTAGAATCTAAAAAAATATAAAGGTGTGTAATAATATTATTTAAAGTCATGTTAATTTCTCTTTCGTACAGCTTATGTAGAATAAAGATTATCACTTACATTTTAGCGCATAACAGCATGCAGAATTCATTAACTTAAAGTATGCAAATTGTATATGGACGGTCGTTTCAGCATTATACGCGTTCACACGCTTGTTTTTTTCTGTAGTTTAAAATGTTTATTCTGGTAATTGGTAGATATGGATCATAGACTTAAATATTTGTATGTAAACATTCGCTGTCAGTAAGTTTCTTTTTGGAAATTTTGTGGTGCTTAAGGTTCACCACAACCCCACCTTCCCGGGATTTTTTATTAAATATCGTTCTTAAGATACGTCACAAGATTGACACCGTGCATTGCATTAGTGAGCCCCTAAGCCCCAATAGTCGAAACACTTATGGTCTAAGATCCGAACCTATATCGACCTTCACCGAGCTGATAATAGAACGAAACATATTTTATCATGAATTTAGTATATTAGAAAACATATTAAAAATGGGTTCGCTACAAAAATCCTGGGCAGACTACTTTTAATAATTTAAAAAAAATATATTTTTAATTAAATTTTGCAACATTATGATAATAAAAACATTTTGTTCTGACTGAAAGTATAAAACGTATAGAATGTGCAGCCGTTGGGTTGTCTGGGTTACTTGGGCGAACTACTGGGTTGTGAAGTATACCTGACAACCCAGTGGTTCGCCCAGGTAAATAGTAGACAACCCAACGGCTGCACATTCTATACGTTTTATACTTTCAGTCAGTATAATATGTTTCGTTCTATTATCAGCTCGGTGAAGGTCGATATAGGTTCGGATCTTCTACTATTAGAGGGACACAACTCTTATGAGAGAAGGGAATGTTTCGGCTTTTAGTGACTGTGGGTAGGGGGGGTAGTTGATGACTGACTAGGAACCTAATAAAAATGTTTAGTACTCAGTCAGACATCGTCTGCTCGTTTATCGTCGTAAGGTCATCAACAGATAACTTCGACACATGGAAGTGTACCCTTGCAAACAAATAATAATTTAACATCCTCCTTTTAAAAAAACGATCGTATACGATCTTATAAAACGCTAGTTTGAAACTGCTTCTTGATAAGTGTATAAATGTTGAAACTGACGTATTAATCTTCCTTTACAGGTTAACCTTTACCTGTTGAGTGAAAGGGATAACTTCCACTTTCACTACCAGACTGGACAGTTTACAACATTATGCAATATAAAAGCAAATTAAAGCCTATTAACTTAGTGTTCAATCTTCTTTTAAAACAATTGTTTAACAATCTGTTTTGTCCTATTGCCTCTTCTGAATAATGATGAAAGAAAATAGCAGGAGAAGTTAAACATGTTTTAGAACAAAACATTCGAATAACATCCGTTAACCTGCACAAGGCCAGCTTCTGCCCTCTCAAATCTTAAAATTAGAAAATAAAATCCTCAAGCCTAGTTCATCATTTATTTTACTTGTGTTATTGTACTGCTAGCTGATACCTAATTTTAACTGTCTATTATGATTAAAAGAGGTTATCATCGGTTTTAATGTTGGTCGATCCTTTGAACGAAACCTGTGTATCTTATTCCACACCAAAGTCCCAGCATCCCAGCAACTATCGAATGTCTGGTAAACTCAGTGCAATTCGACTTAGCGACACACGAAAAGCTAGTACTTATTAAGAAACCACTAGCACTTCACATACCACTAGGTGCTTCCCTTTGGCATAAAATAATAATATGTTTTAGACAAGATAATAATGTGATTTTAATATATGTACGAGTACCTAAGTACCGACTTTATTTATTAAATAAAAACGACCTATTGAGTTTTTTGGCAGTGTTTCTCAGTAGTTGTCAGTCATTTACTGCACGGTAGGAAAACAAATTGGACTATTTTTATGTAGACTCGCGTCTCAAAAAACAAAGATTTTTTCATTTAATTTCATTTCAAGGTTTCCCGAAACATTTCTCTTTTAGCGTGATACCAATTATGGATTTACCGGGGAGGCATCATAATGAATTCATGCGTTTTTTTTTAAAAAGATCATATTTGCAAAGAAGAAAAGCAAAACAAAATTCAAATTCATAGTCAGTAGTCAATCCGGAAGTAAATCTTAACATAAAGGTTTAACAAGTGAAAGCACTTTAAGCAGGAAGATATTCCTTTATGACTACTATAGAACCAGTGAGAATAAAGTAATAATGAAACGCAAAAAGTCGTTTCCTAGGAAGCAATAGATTTAAACAGCGATAGGCTCTACATTCATCATTTAAGAATAAAACATGAGTTGTGTGAAAAAATATTACTTCCACTACTCTATTTATACATCTAATATTCAATCTTTGCCTGTATTTCTTCCGGGCTAAACTAATAACCCATTTTGGATGAAATGTGATGCACAGATACCTAGTTTATTCTCTAAAGATAATGATATAGCGTGACATACGCAGATACAACCGGAAAGCTGCAGGTGCTGTGTATTACCATACTTAATAGGGGTGACGACATTTTTGTATTGTCCGTCAGATAGAAAAATATTGGAGACATTTTTCTTTTTTGTGTGATTAAAGATTACGGCGATATGTCCCAGTGAAATTTCGACTGACGTCCGCGTCACGGTTAGGTAAGTTTTATACCTGTGTAAGACGTAGTATATCATAATATTATTTCGTTTCAACGATATTTTTTTATAATCATATTGACCTACTAATTAAAAAAATACGATTTTGCACACCTTGTCGTCATCCCTATCTTGTGAAGAAGACGTGAGTCCTGTCATCGATACAATATAGATCTTCATTAAGGCGTTGTTCCACAACGGTGCACGTCACGCACGAGCACATAGCTCATTTCAGTTCTGTCCGTTACGTAATTACTATTATAGTCTAATATTGTATTTTCTGTGCTATCATTTAATCTGTAGGTTGGCTTTGTTTGTTTAACAACGTGGGTTTACTACGCCTCCACTAAGCGGTACAGACTATATAGGAAATTATACAAATATTAATCCATGATTATATTTACACTTGTTAAATAGTGCCGCAGCTTAGTTTTACAGTACAGCAATCCGCACGTTACTGAGCCAAACTGGGCGTAATGGGGGAAGATTGAAACGTAAATTAAAATTCGTTTGAAAACCGGCTCAGTAGAGCAAAACAATTCATCGTAAATTTTCTTGCAAATTAAAGCTAGACACACGTGTGTCTCTTCGAACGCCACCGTGGGACAGTACCTTACCATAATAGCACTAATACACAAAATAAATGTACAATAATATTTAATGTCTTTATGAATGAACTTACGTCAGTATACGTAAGTCAATCTTGTGCCATTCAATTGCAATTTCACACATTTTAGGTAGCTACTACGTGTGTGATAATAACCTTGACGTTTTTATTTCCTCTGTCTAATAAAGGTTAATGCCACTTTACGGTTTCGGAGTTCTAACGAACGAAACCCATATACTTTCGCTATGTCTAAATATGTGTTAGTCCAACCGTTTTTCCGGCTTAGCGCAGAGACCACCTAGTATACTACCTACTAAAAGCTGTAAAATCGGCCAAGTGAACTCGTGTTGAAAGGGTTCCGTTGAGTTATAAGATATTTTATGTAGGTACTTGACAAAAGCTAAATACTCCTCCAATGTTTTTTCTATGATCCGTTTAACCCCTAGTTTCCATTGGCAAAACATGCACACTAAGACATGTTGCAAGCACTATCCATCTCTATCACTTGAGATAAGTAGAAAGAGAATGGAATACGCTTTGTATCATGTTTTGTTGTTCAGTGCAAACGTTTAGTAAGTAACAATACTACATTCCATCGTTAACTATACGATGACATGATATCGGCACGGGTAAGGTGTGGTCAGACACAAAACTATTACCGCATAAGCAACGTCTTAAAAGCTCATTATAGTTATAATAGGTTTATAATTCGTTTATCTTTGTCTGTCATCTTGACATTTATACTAGTGAGAAAGAGACAAAGTCCATTTTAACTAAAGAGTCTTCAAAGATTTTTATGAATAAGGCCGTTATACTTTAAAATTTGTCTCATCTCTTCCATCTGACATACAACAGAGTACGTAATCCTTGAGTGTTATGGGTTACGTTAAGTTTGATGGTACGAAATCTGAAAAAATGGCATATAAAGTCTTTAAATACCGCTTTAGCGCTTACTAGTGGTACTACGAAGCGGCGGCGGCAGTTATACAATGTTATTGATCAAAAAACAAAATCCACTTTTACTTTCTACTGACGTAGTGTTATACTTTCAACCGTTTGCTTTAAACACAATACGATCATTCTTTTTGTTGTATAAGCAAGTATCTTGCTCGTAATAATGATTACGTTGATTACACTATAACTACAAACATCACGCATCTCTGATGTAATTTATGTCTTTACATTGTAGGGTAAATGTTACTTTATGATCGATTACATTAGTGGAGCTTTTAATTTTATTTTTTATTATTATATTATTATTGGAGTTTTAGCTTACTTTATTAGTAATCAACCCTTCAGTCTATGAACTGAAAACTTTCGCGTTACTTTAATAATATTTATCATGTCGAGCAATTAACGGGCTTACCTTTAATTTGACTTTACGTTTTGACACGGATTTCACCAGCCGTGGACATTCGGACATTGTAAATTTAGTGTGCAGGGTGTCTAACAATAGTTAGTTAATATAACAAGATACGGTAGTTCAAGAAGATTTTGTTCTATGGCCACCGTCATTAACGGAGCTCTTTAACTGAATCAGTCTACTTGCAGTTGCAAGTAGATTGATCCAGCGAAAGGACGTTATGACCGATAAAACCCGTGTCGAAACGTAAAGCCAAATTAAAGAAGAGAACGTTAATTGCCCTTTATGATAAATATTAACCAAAGATGTATCCAATTTATTGGTTCATCGTAATTTTCCGGTTAGCCATCCGACACCACACCTATAAAGTCACATACCATCAAAACCCTCCTCCCTCTCCATATCATAACAACGAGGCAAGGTTTCGCTGCTCTATATTTATATCTTTACCACAGATAAATAATACCTAATATACTAGTGCCTTTACATAGACAGTCATACTACTGAGTATGTGTCTATCTTCCGCTTTGGACAAGACTTCTATGCCATTATACACGTGGGGTTTCGTCATTCGATGTGATGTGCCTAAATTGGATCGTATCTAGTCTGAACACGTAAACCACGTATGTAATAAACGCCAAAAGAAAGCAGCGGTCCGCTAGTTATTGTTGTTTCAAAATTGGGAATTCGCCATTAACAATATTGAGAACACAAAATAACATTTTGAAACTGTTTATGGCTACAGTGAACAAGCATTACAGCTGCGGTATTATGAGTGTTAAAAACAATTATAATTCCGTTGAAAGAAAGGGATGGAGTTATACAAAACGTATACCCGCATCCCTTTCTTTTAACGGGATTACAACCACTTTAGATACTTATAACGCGACAGCTGACTGCATGTGTAGCAACTTCGATGTCATAGTCTCTATAGGCCGACCGTTTAACTCGAGTATCGTCTATCGCCAAGATTCTGACTCCTCAAGCTGCACAGACAGTGATGATGATTCAAGCGATATGGATATTAGTCACGAATAGTCTTACAGTAATACTTTTATCGGTGCTTAAACAGTTCTTTAAGAAATTTAATAAATGTTTTATGACTTTGTAACTCAGATGGCCTATAATAACCAGGTGAAACAGTTGCGTATCAAAATAAATCAGGCACTAGTAGATGTCTGATTTTAATTAGTTATTCAATTATCTTAACTGCCTCGGTAGCTTATTTAAGGATAACGTTTTCGCCTCTAGCCCTGGGCCTCTATACAAATTACATGATGACACAATACAGTTTAAGTCTCCCAGGTAAGCATCTTGTCACTAATATTAACTAACAATTGTGTATTCTATATGTATCTGAAATCCTTACTTACATTATTAATGCGAGTGTAACTTTGTCTGTTTGTATGTCTTACTAGTCAACCGATTTCGATGAAATTTGAGGACATAGTTTGAGACCCGCGGAAGGACATAGGTTATTTTTATCCGACTTCGCAATAAGAGGTTAATGGTTTAGCACGATAACCGACATAACCGAAAGCCTGTAAATTATATTATTATTCTATAACTAAATTCGGGATCTGCTTTTATTTTCATAATAAGGGCGCTACTTGATTTTCTAAATTTTTTTTTCCCTGTTTTTTTAGATATATAGGTACTTAGGTATTTGGGCGTGATATACAACATAAAGATTTACCAAAAAAAATATACGCACTAACTTAGCCTAAGAAAAAGTAGATATAAAATAGAAATAAAATTAAATAAATAGTAGGTTTTTGAAACAGTTAAATTTTACCAAACACGCCACCATACTAATTTCTAAATATCTTTACAACAAAGTCGACTTTTATACCCCTTTTTATAGCTACGGAAATATTGTTATGACCACCCTGCGTGCTAACAACAATTTGAATGCCATGCAAGTCTACATAAAATTGAATTGATTTTCATAACGTAGTTTTAACAACTCGAGAAGCTCAAATCTATCTGACGCTGACTGTACCTAACTATAATTACACCGGTACTAAGTAAAAAACCTATATTATTATATTAATTATTATTTATTACCCAGAAATAACTTTCATTCTAATAGGCCTTTAATAACTAAACGTAAAAGTTATCTGAAACATCTAACATTATGTAAATTATCTACAACTTTCCTAAATCATAACGTCCCAGATTAATTGTAAACCAACCAAACAGTGAGAGCAGCAATGACGCAGTGGCACGGGCCTCGCCTTTAAAATATAAGGTCGCGGGTTCGATTCCCAATCGTGCCCAAACATCTCTGTGTTGTTCATCGCCGCTGCTCAATATCAGTGAATGAAACCATTGTGAGGAAACCGACATGTCTAAGAACTAATTCGAGGACATGTGTCATCTACAGACACGCATTTGGCTAGCGTTTGTGAATGGCCTTAACTCTCTCCACTCGTAAAATATTTGAGAGAAGACCCGTGCCCAGCTGTGTGACACAGAAAAGGTTCAAGCACAACCAAGCGAATAAACGGATTAATACTTCAGTTTCTCTTTCAAATGTGCCGGTAGCTACTAGAGTGGAAAAATGTCGTATTACCTAGGTACTCGTTAAAACAATTGGCTATCATTTAACAGACACTTCGCACACTTTAATTGAAGGTTCCACACACTTAATATCGTTTTAGGTAGTGCGTACCAACCTAATCAATATTGTAGTGATCGATTTACTAGGTTGGTACAAGAAGGTTGGACATGGTACGAAAAATCGTATTCTAATTATTCCGTTAGTAAGTTTAAAACTTACCTAGGTGAACGTCATACGAGGTTAAGCTTGGACGTATCGCTGTAATCTTTGTTCATCCTTATTGGAATGGGTAAACTTCGGTAGCTAAGACCGAGAATCCATGTAGGTAATGTCACAATCTTTGCGTATATAAAAAAGTATAGATTATGTGAGCTAAAAAGCTAAAAATAGCTAGCTATAAATAAGCTAAATTGACATTTTTACTCATATCATTGTAACTTCCTACTAGTACTACAACAGTGGCGTAGCGTGCCTTGTGGGGGCCCCATATAAAAAATTTTTTGGAGGCCCTTATATGGAGGTAAAGATTTTTCACAAAAGAAAAAAAATATTGTGAGAAGAAATATTTATTTATCACATAATTTACCCATTTTACAAATAAAAAGGAATTGTTTTATAGAATTTTGTCATTTGTAAAATAAAATAAATTAGAAAGTTTTTTTTCTTTTTCCTTACACACTTTGGGGGCCCCCGTGGCCCGGGGCCCCGTATAATTGATACGGCAAATACGGCGGTAGCTACGCCCCTGTACTACAACAAACGCAAGTTTGTGAGGATGAAAAAATTTGATAATGAATGATTGTTACAATTTACACAAAACGACGATTAAACGAAAATCAACAGCAGTTTTAAAAAATCAACAGCACAACAATTTTCATAAAATCAGAATATTATCAGAAATTTACCAGTACGCCATAATTTGCATTACTGTAAACTTATTTTACTCAGTGTACACTTGGATTTTAAGTAAACAATTAACTTGACAGCGTATGAAAGTCATACCATTCTCGTTACTTTAAATTGAGGAATTATTTAAAAATACTCGTACCTACATTGTTATCCAAACTTAAAATTTTGAAATAAAAACAACAATATTTACCTTTGACAGAAAATACCATAAAGACCACAAATAATCCACATTTTTTTAAGCACATCATCACAATTTCTCACTCAGTAAAATTAAGAGTAATTAACACAACATCGAGGTAATTTTAACTGTATTTACATTTAAACGGTACGCGGTGCGCACACGCTTTCGTTATAACATCAATGCGAAATCGACGCGCGGAGAAAAGTGCCGTCGTTGTACAGTGCGGCGCGCGGTCGAGTTAAAAAATAAAACTAGTTTAACATAACACGTCTTTCATTTGGTACATTCCACTACCTCTTCTTCTTGATGATTATAATTATAAAGTGAAATGCCTTATCAAAATACCTTCTAGGTATGTATGTAGGCTAAGAACCAAGAAGGAAGTTAATTTCTTTTTAGTTTCGTCGACTTCGTTTTGACTGACGGTTCTTAATATATTTATGGAAATTTATTGTACTTGCATAGAAATATAAAAGAAACAAGAATAATCTTGTAGCACATCTGACATCTCCACAAAATCAGTAAATCTTCTAAGGGGCAATGTACAATAAACTTCCTAATCACATTAGAGAAAAGACTATTAACATATTCAAAATAATTATAAAATCCACTTTACGTAAGAAAGCTTAATATAAAATTTCAACCTGTTTAAATAACTGATAAGAACACATGTAATTAGATCGCTCTAATACAACGCACAAAGCAAAATGATTCAACTATTTAAAACTAGGTAGGTATCTGATTTTTATATTATATGATGTTTGTATTGAATTCCTAATTTCGTAATAACAATAACATTATTTCTTATTTATATAAAATATATTAAAATAAATAAGCTAATTCTAGAACTCTAATCTTAAAAACTAGATAAGGCATAAAATTCCTCCGAATCGAGGCCTTGGGGAATGTGCCTAGAAGGCTGGCAGCATTGCCACGTTGTATGGCAATGCTAATTCTTTGACCAAGATGTAGGCCCACCCTCTGGTCACGTGAAGAGTCTATTAAGCTTCTAGAAATTTCTTTAAAAAGAGCACGGGTCCTCGGGCCCCACGATCCAAGCGTCTCAACCCCAAACGGCTCAAAAATATAATTTACACATAGTTGACTATATTTTCGCCGTTTAGCGGTCTCTGCATTAGCAGCAGCAGCGCCCGCAGACATGCTAGTACTAGGAAGGTGAGATAGGGCCAGGGTGTCCCGCAGGGCTTCCCGCACCAAGGACCTGCCAACTTTCCATGGCAGCAAAGACGTACCATCCGGCCTCTTGCCATCGTCGTGCACCAAGCCGTTTGGTTCCAAAACGGCTGGAACGCCGGAGCTGACAAGAGCCCGACGGATGATATCATTAAGACTGCTGTGACGAGGAATTCTACCGGCGCTTCTGCTGCATGATAGCCCACGGTGCCCAAGTCGCCCAACTGACTCCCCACATTGGTAACGATGCGGAGCAACACAAGACACCCCTAACCGAAGACAGGTTGCCATGCGGAATGAGTTATTATCCAAAAGTGTGTCAATATTAGCCGACGGTAAAGTTTGAAGCCAAAGACCAGAATTCCACTCTCCCAAACAAAAAGTCAAGTTTACTAACATCTACTGAGTCTTTTAGGAGTTTCACAATAGCTGCCACGTCTGTTCTTAAATTTCAAAATTTCTGTTTTTCTAGAGCCTCTCTCATAGAAAATATTTCATTTCATTTAATACCATAATGAATACCATAATGAATTTGTACACAATGTACACTAGACAAACAGATTTAGGTATCTATGAGTAGGTTCTTACTTTACTTAGCTGTCTTAATTAAATAGACCAAGCTGTTGATCTTCCGATAAACTGTGTTAACTCTATTGAATAAAAAGTTTACAAATTATTGTACCATATCGTAGAATATATGTAGGTATAACGTATATAACGAAAATAACTTAATTGATCGACAGGTTTTTTCTCATGTACTCGTATTATGGACTCCAACATTCATGCCCAGAAATAAATACCTAATAAGGTCAAGTAGATAAAATGATTTCAGTTTTTTAAAAGTACTTAGTTATAACTAGTCAAAGGTTAAAGGTCCAGTCTAGACCTTTCGCTATGAAAGGTGTGAAATTATTAGTGATGGGTTTTTCATGGTTTTCTAAAGTTAACGTTAATTTAGTACGTTCGTCAACTAGTTGCTTAAATCTTCCATTATGTACGTTTTCTGTTCAACGTTACAACGTTCAACGAGTACCTTGATATTTTATTATAACGTATTGCTATGGAAATGTACACTTTTGACTTTAAAATTATATCATGATCATTTTTATTATTTTAATTACTTTAAATAGGTACCTGGGTGACCGAGCTCCGCTCTGTTTTTTTTTAATTATTAATATAGGGCTCAAAGAAATAGTTTTTCTCACGAAAGAAAGAATTAAAAAGGAAAATTATATTATCGCGTAGATTCGAACCGGAATTGTTCGTATTGTATTGATATAATATTTAAGCAGATTTACACTTCCTTAAAATAAGAATAATACGTCATATTATCCGTATTTTCAGGCAATGAAATCCTAAATATAAAACCTAGCTAGAATCGCCTCTTAACCCCCTGCATACCTACTAAATTTCGTGAAAACCTTTGGAACTGTCGAATGAATCTGAACCACTGCACGTTGTTTTTTGTTCGACATCGCGGCTTTTGGTAACATTACCTACCCTTTACAGAGACGTACATATTATTATAAAATAGGTAAATGTTAATTTGGGCTCATTTAAACAACTACCTATATAAACTTTGACATAAATTTTCAGACTCATTTCCGAATTCACAAAAGTTTTACATACCTACGTACGTACAAACCTGCTGTAGTTATAATGATTCAGTAGCATAATATTGTTATCTTTACTCGGCTAATACATTAAATACAAACATTATAAATCTTATTACACTTTTTTGGCTAAATACATTTCGGAAATGGCTTTTCAATAATGTTACCCCTGATTTCCTCTGGCGAAACATTCACTAGAAAACATGTTGCAAGCTCTGTCTATCTCTATCACTCAGGAATGAGTTGAAAGAGATAAGACTGTGCTTGTATCATGTTTTGTTGTGCAGTGCAAATGTACTGTTACATGAACATGAAACTTACATGTGTCACAAACCATACTGCTAACGACATCTATTATCAAAAGGTGTAACTAACCACGATACGCTGCGATTCCGTATAAATCATACATCATTTTGTGACCCTACTGTCAATACATGTCAGTGTCAGTCAGTAGCTATGTTGTTGTATTAAAAACTCTTTTATTATTTTTCTCAACAATTTTTATTTTTTAGTCCATTAGGTAGGTTTATTTAAAGATAATAATGTTGATTTGATACGCAAAAAATATTAATTCATTAATAGAACGTAGCAGACACGTTATAATTTTAGGTTATGTTATGATTGTGTATTTTATTCACTGCCCACTGGTGAGTATTTCAGCTATCATGGTTTAAGTGTCATTTAATCGTATGGACACATTTCACCTACTTATTATGTCATTCAGGTTCCGTAACAATATTACATTGAAAGTACGGGTTAACTCGAAAATGAGTTTTGTTTACATAACAAAAGTTTTGACAGACAGTTTTCATAATAAAGAAAGGATTTGATAACAGAACACGCTATTCATTCATTCACTAATGCTTTTATCAAAACAACCCTTGCATCGTCGAAGACTGGCTGTAAATTAAGGCTCGTTCAGATTAGGGCGGGACGCATCTGGGCCGCATTAGGTACTTTCGTAGGTTCATTTCGCCCGCATGTAATGCATGGTCAGTTCAAATGATGTTGCGGTGCGACCCACCTTAATCTGCGACTAATAAATATCCACACAATGCTAATAGTTGTTCTTGGTGAGATATACCACTTGCTTCTTCGAAACTTTGTGAATCTTGACTTCTCCGACTTGTTCGAAATGCTATGTTTCGAAGTAAACATGATACGCGCAATATTTAAGCTTTTATCGATCTGAAACAACGCAGGTGGGAATTTGTCGGGCGCTATCTTCACACAATAACGTTGATAATTTTAACTTTTCTATTTTCTCATCACTAGATCGGAGTTGCGAACCTAGTGGTGTGCCCCTCCCTGCCTAGAATAGCACGTAAAGCTGTCGGTCGTGATCCCGATCTTTCACCGATCATGTCAGTCAATCAGTTTCATCGGACTCTGAGAGTAAAAATAATAGAAAGTGCACTTGTGTTTGCGGACACACTTGTGCACTGTATGTAGATTTTCTGCGTACCTGGTTAGTTAGCTTATTGGTTAATTAGTTAGGTATTGTTATTATTCATGCCAAACATTATCCACCAGCTACAGCACGATATCTCTGTACAAACAGCATTTTTAATGCCAAACATTATGGACCAGCCACAGCACGATATCTCTGTACAAACACAGCATTTTATTGGACGATATTTAATTTTCAGGCGAGTGAGTAGCATGCTACACTTGCATGGCCCGGGTGTAAATTAGTACATAGAGTATAAGTATAATATACCTACATATATAGCAATCATAGTTATCTTGTTGACAGTTAAACTTTGCGCCGCCTTCTTGCTATGTACATAATACTTTATAAAACTGTTAGCTTAGAAAACTTGCCAGTATGAAAACATCGTTAAATAAAAGAGCCATATTGTGATCAAAAAATTTTACACAGTAAATTACAGAATTTTTTTAGTTCATCAAATCAGTTAGATAATAAATTTAGGTGAGTTGTAATGTGTTTTTAATTATCCATAATATAAGTGTCTATTTTACTTTACCTACTACTAATGTTGTTACCAAAAATATTAATAGAAAAATATTTTATGAATTTTTTAAACCATCGAATTGGACAATTTTGAATACTTTCTACATGTTTCCTTTATGGATGATTTATATTAGGTTGGGTTTTTTCCGAGGCGTGCCCCGTACATGGCCCAGACGGGGCACGGATTTGAAACGTTACTTCATACATTTTGTATGAAGCAGACATTGCGTTATCATGTCTCGTCCGGGCTCGTCTACTCAAACGGCCACGGCCCGTCCCGGACACGGCCGGGTGTAATATAAATTATCCCTTAATATTGCACTTGATTGCTGTGATGGTTTAGGGGACTGCGTGTTCGCCTATAGCCTCTGGGGTCGTGGATTTAAATCCCACGCCGTACTAAAAACTCAGCAGAGTCAAGAAGTTGACGATGTGATATTCCTTTCCGGTAACGCTGAGCACGTAACGCCGTTGGTCTTGCTCCCGATCTTTTGTTGGTCGTCCCACCGTACTCTGAGAGTAAAGGAAATTGAGAGTGCACTTGTGTTTGCGCACAGACATGTGCACTATAATGTCTTCTGTGTACCTAGCTACTCAGCTTAGGTTGGCCGTAGCTAAAATATGGTTAGGAGTGGAGGTATTATTATTATTGCACTAGGTAACTCAGTGAACTTCTTATCGCTAATAAATATTAAGTAAAAATTTATTTCATAATCATTTCTATTCGCGGCGCAGAGAAATCAGAGGAATTAAACTTATAAAAATCGGTCCATCCGTTCTTGGCTGGTTGACCCTTAGAAAAACCAACAAGTAACTAAGTTATTGTTAAAATAAAAATTAATAATAAAATTGAGGTTTTACATACCTAACGCCATTCAAAAGACATGACGTCACAGCAATCCTAAATCGCACAAGCAAAGTTTCAACAGGTATACAACTTCCCGACGAGAATAGTCAGGGAAAGAATCGCGGTCGCCGGGCATCACACCTAGCCCGACTAAAAGTCAGGCGACTGAAAACCTTCTCTTTTCACTGGAGGGTCACTACCACTCGACCCTCCAGTTCACCATACTGGTGACCTTCGCAGTAATTTTGCTGCACCAAAATACAGTAATTTTACCACCTTCGCCTTGTTTCCTTTGACGCAGTCCTCCGCTCCTCGATACCATCATTACTAGGCTTTCATTTATTCCAATCGAAACTCTTTAACAAGTACTATTTACTACTAACACTTCATTTATCTTATCATTAATGTAAATCTTGGCATTACTAATAACAAACTATGTGTTACCTATTCATCAGCCAGATTTAATTTGTCAAAGACTTGTGTTCCTTATTCTTCATTCTGTATTTTTAATAATGTTTTCAGTGAAGCGCCTTGGTTATATAGATTTAGACATGGAAAATCAGACAGGTTAGATTTTACTTAATTTTTTAAGTGACTATCTCTAATTAAATGTCGTGCAGGCATGTTTTGGTTCTGTGTTTTGTTTTGTAACACTTTGTTTGAACGTTCTGTAATGTTTATGTTTAATTTTGTTTATTGTGTATTTTACAATTTGTGTTGGTACTTTTATATTTAATTACATATCTCGTTTTTATTGTAATGTGTCTTATTTGTTTTTATGTTTATAGGTGTTCGTGTTTATACGTTTGTAGGTAAACTACCTTTTGTTACTTACCTAAAATCTATTTTACTAATATTACCTTATCATTCTCACCAATTACTTTCCTAAATTGGTTATGGTTGGTTATAGTTGGTATGGTGATCGTAACTAAACTTGATCGAGAATAAAAACAATTGTCTCGTATGAACCTGCAAGGCATAATTATGTTATAATTGATAATAATATGTTTTAGTTTTTTAACGTAATATTTTTGCTAAAATTCATTATTCTATCAGAAAACTCAATGTAGCACTTAGCACTGTTTAGTTGACCCAAGTATTGAACTCTGGACCTGTTGCTTGTATCCTACACTACTATTGGACCAACGATGTACCTACTTAAAAGTCAACGCAGACATATCGAAATGCTAATCTTAGCCTGAAAGTAAAATATCAAAGATTTGGAAAATCATGTTAGGCATTTCACATTTCGCATCCTCTTGATGAATTCACTAATGAATTTACTTACTGCTTTTGCACCTTTGACAGCCTATTCTAATATTATCTTCAACAGAATTTTCATTTTCTTAGTAAATTTTTGGCTAGCTTCCAAGTAAATAAGTACTATCATTATCATGGACTAACATAGCTTTTTTTTCCATAGACGACAACGGTTACGACAGTAAGGAACCTTACAAAAAGTCAGTATTATTTTGTATTAGCTGTTATTCTTTTGTACATATTTCATTCGGGTACATAACCAGTAAATTCTTCTAGATGGTGGCAAAAATTATGTTTACGATGTCATCAAGAAGAAACAACGCCTTCTTGGGAACCAAAATGGTGGTCCTCAGTTTTCCCTTTCCCACTTTTCTCCACATACAGGCAATCAGCACAACAGCTTTGTATTATTATGTTCTGTAAGTATTTTTAAATCTATCGGATATTTATCTAATCTGATATAATTTGTCTTTGTTTTGTACCTATCTTTAACCTAGACGGACGAAAAATGTTACCACAACCTTTCACATTGCGATCTATGGGTATCAGACTATTACAATGAAGCAGGAAATAACATTATTTATGTATGTACACAGTTTCACAACCTACCAACCTGTACCCATAAATTTAAGAAAATTAGTCAGAAATCCTTTCGGTCCTAAGTACAAGCAATTTTAAAAATATTATTTACTACTTGTAATAACTTCTACTTCGCTTGAAAATTTACTAGATGAATTTGATTTCAGTCCTGCTGTCTTGGGGCATTCTCTATGTAGAATTAGGAGAATCATTCAGTCTCTATGGAGAACTTCTAAGTATGTCTGTTCTGGTCATAGCCGCGTATCTGATTGGCTGGGTATGGCTGAAGATAACGACGCTACCAGCACTTATAGGAATGCTACTGACAGGAATATTGTTTCAGAACTTAAATTTGGTGCATATGACTAATGATTATAGAAAACTAAACCAGGAATTGAGGTTAGTCGCCACCATCGGTTCTTGGATTCAATTATTAATAAAATAATAGAAATAATTAGTAGTCCAGACATAATTATTCCCTTTAGTAACTTGCGCGTTGTTGCGCAACGTGTGAGTCAACGTATCACGAGTTTAAGATATATGAGGTCAACATTGTTTTTATTAGGTGAATTGATAGAGTCGTTTGTCGTCACACATTTAATTTGTCGTATTCACGCTCTACAATTCCGTGATTTCCGTGATACCGTTTGAACAGGAAATACTTTAGTTCTACGTTTTCATGCACATGTTTATTTAATATTTCTCGTGACACTCTCTCAAGTACATTTTTAGTTTGCTTACTGCTTAAACTATTATTTACAGAAAAATAGCATTAGTTATAATTCTGACTCGAGCTGGATTAGGACTTGATGCGAAAGTATTGAAGAAACATTATGCGGCTGTGTTGCAACTTGGTCTATTGCCATGGCTGGTAGAGTGTGTATGTATAGCTGTCGGATCGCATTTTTTACTTCGGCTACCATGGATCTGGGGTAAGTCTAATACAACGACGATTTCGGGAATAAGTACTAGGTAACACTTACTGTAGAAATCTTGCTGTAACTGCCTTAAAATTGGTAATGTAAAAATTTGGCATATATTAACGAAGCAATGTGGCAGGTGATTATTTTTCATCTTCTGGGAATAATCCTTCAACTATTATAGTAATCGTCATGGTAACTATAATAAAGCGTCTGGCTTCTACTACAATTTGAACGATTCTTATACCGTGGTACCCCGGTACATACTACTCAAACTGCTAAGTCCCAGGACACCTAAATTATCAACAAGACGATCAGAAAATAAAAAGTAAACTAAAGTCATCCAATTCATTGTACTACAAATTACAAATCAGAAGCAACTACCATAAAACTAAGTGGTGAATGGATTTTTCACAGCATTCCTCTTAGGATCCATGATAGCGTCAGTGTCTCCTGCCGTTGTAGTTCCATGCTTATTCAAATTACGTGATATCGGTTATGGACAAGCGAAAGGAATTCCAACTATAGTGGTCGCAGCAGCTGCTATTGATGACTCTGTAAGCGTAGCGATATTTGCTATTATCTTAAACGCTATGTTCTCATCTGGATCAGTGACATGGAATATTTTAAAGGTAATTTATTTTTATTATCACATTATTTTATCGATTCTATTTATCAAATCATTTTAATTGTCCAATTTTTTTGCTCGTCTTTCCAATTCTATCCTACTGATGTTCCTCTTTCAGTGTAAATTCGTACCTACTTACTTATATTGATTCTATTTAACATTTTCTTTCAGGGACCTTTGTCAATAGTAGCTGGAATAGTTTTTGGTTCGTTATGGGGAGCGATGACAGCATTTATCCCAGAAAAAGCAGACATGTATGTAGTACCTTTACGGTTTATCGCTTTATTCTTAGGAGGATTGTTTGCTTATTTAATATCAAATATGGTTGGATGGAGTGGAGCAGGTATGTTTCTTAGTTATTTATTTTATTAAACCTATTTGGCTCTTTATTGACTTAATATATTTACTTACGGCTGTTATATTTCCGTATCTTACCCGTTCATCCATTCTTGCCTATCCGTGAACGGTATTTAAATTTCAAATTACAAGTGAAATGCTTTGCCAACAAATAATAACCACCATGACAGCAAATTTTAAACTTAGCTGTCATATAATTTATGTGTTAAAAATTACCTGTTTAAAATGTATGAACAGAACATAGCTACATATCAATGCCATTTGCAATGGCACACAGCCCCTTTGGGTGCATGTTTGACATACATTTCATTTGAATTTATAATAATTGTAGGTCCTCTTGCAATAGTGGCATCAGGTTTTGTGGCAGCCACATTCTGGGAGAAGCAAGGGTGGCCTGTGAACAAAAACCCAGTCACAAATACCTTCAGAATTCTGTGGATATTTTTTGAACCAATATTATTCGCTTTCACTGGAGCGCAAGTTACGGTATTGCTTTTTATTTTAATAATGGTATTTTATTTTACTACTTTGATTAAGTTGCTTGTCTAGTCTATTAAATAAGTACCTTGATGTTAAATAAGGCACGATTAGTAATGTATAATATTATTATAATATTCGGTAGTACCTTTATCTTATTTATCAGCATTTTTTTGTTTTACAGATAAGTACTTTAGATCCTGATGTTATTAAAATGGGTGCTATATGCCTGGTATCGTGTTTAGTTCTAAGGATAATAGCAACGTTCTTAATAAGTTTCGGTTGCGGTTTAAATAGTAAGGAGAAACTTTTTATTGGACTCACATGGACTGCCAAAGCCACAGTTCAAGTAAGTGACGGTAGTGTTTAAAAAAGTAAAAGTGAGGAAATGGGGGTGTCAGAACAAAACAGGGGACATATCGAGGGGTGAAAGGCTATTTGATTTACGCGACATTTTTTCAACTTTACAGGAGAGGCATTCAAAGTTTGAAATTTTCGAAAAAAATTCATAAAAAAAGAACGACACCAGCTATCTGAACGAGATAAACTTTATTGAAATTCATTTGAAAACCTCGAGTTGTTTATGATAATACCAAATAAAACAGACCTTTAATTCCAAAAATAAATGTCGCTTAATACAAATAGTCTTAAGCCTCTATTTATCAGAGAAAGGAAAAAAGATTTAAGTGACTTCACAACTACAATTGGCTACAAGAAAAAAAACTTAAGCGACTATGCAGTATATTTTCGGAGTAAGCCAAAAAGCATGAAGTGGCGCAGCCTCAAATTAATAGTAGCAAGCTATTTATCTTAACTGCCAATTAAGATTAAAAGGACTGGTAGGCTAATTTACTTATGTGCCATATAATATTGGAAATGCAACGTTTGATGTTACATTTTTTTTACGTCTAATATTATCAATGGCTGTTGAAGCAACCTGAATATATCGCCATCACCGCAAATCTTAGGTGCTAATGTAAAATAAGTAAATAAACACACACCACAAAATCAGTTAAAAGTACTTATTTAGGATTATAATTAAGTATAACTATCTCAGACTTAATCAACAACACGTTTTTAAGTTATATTCTGCTTTTTCATTTGACAAGAACTGTCAGTGAAAAGTGACAAACTAGAAAAAAGATTTTAAGTATTTTTATAAATAAGATTAATATTTAGTTTTACAACCAAGTAAAATCAGTCTCAATGTAGGAACATCAACTAATACTTAACTAAATAATTATTATAACTTCTAGTACAAACTACAAAATTTCTATTAATTATAAAACACAGCCAATGCTTGATAATAATCACAATTTGTAATAATATAAAAAGTAATTAATCGTCTTCTTCAACTGCATCCTCTACATCTGTATCCAGTAGAACGTCTTTGGAATTACAGCGTTGTAGATATAAGTATTCTATATGAAATATCTTGGGTATAACTCCAGTGTCGCACAATTTCTTTAGATCCGTATATTTAGCTCTGGTAATCGGCAAACTTGAATTATATCTACGGTTGATAGCTTTAGGTTTAGCTAAAATTTGTATAATCTCTTCCGGCGCATTATCTTTCATTGAAAATTTTACTTTCATCTGATTTCTTAAATTTTGATGTACGGATTTTACTAATCTTACCTACAAGGATCCCCTTAAAATATTTTTCAGACATATCGTCAAAATTTAAGAAATCTTCGTGCGTCATATTTTCAACATTATAAGGTGCCGGTTCCTTCCTTGCTAACTGACTTATTGTAACCCATTGTGAAGGAGCCCAAACAGTAATATTTCTTACGGATTGTTCGATCGTAGAGTGTATACTGTCTACCGACATTTTCGTGTGACCAGGGAAAAGGTAAATCATTTGGATTGCCTCTAAATCGGTCGATTGCAATAAAGCATTATGACATAACTACTTTATTCTTGTTTTGTCCAGGACTAGAATCTGAATAAAAGATCAAAAATTTAATAGTACCCCGAGAATTAACATCCATAATATATGTCTGTATAATAGTGGCAATTTTATTTGCGCCCCTCTTTGCTTCAGATTCTCCCCAGATAAAACACAAACCGTATCTTGTGATGCTTTCGTAGAAACATAAATTATAAACAGCATGCTTTCTAGAATAAAACAGTAACATATTATTGCCATGAGGCGCATTGAGAATTTTCTGGAGATTAAAAAAGATGTGCACAAAATGGAAGGGTTTTCTTTACCTATAAAATTTCCCACTTTTGGGAATTATCTGCAGAAAGAAAAAAGCAGTGGATCATAACTATGTTCTCTAAACAAAACATAAAAAGGAAGAGATCCAAAGACTCTGATTACAGAAATAATACATTCTTACATTTGATAAATGATGGAGAGGGTCGGTGAATTACCTTTTCCCTGGTCATACGAAAATGTCGGTAGACAGTATACACTCTACGATCGAACAATCCGTAAGAAATATTACTGTATGGGCTCCTTCGCAATGGGTTACAATAAGCCAGTTAGCAAGGAAGGAACCGGCACCTTATAATGTTGGAAATTTGACGCACGAAGATTTCTTAAATTTTGATGATATGTCTGAAAAATATTATATGGGGATCCTTGTAGGAAACATTTAAGAAATCTTACATAAATCAGATGAAAGTAAAATTTTCAATGAAAGATAATGCGCCGGAAGAGATTATACAAATTTTAGCTAAACCAAAAGGTATCAACCGTAGATATAATTCAAGTTTGCCGATTACCAGAGCTAAATATACGGATCTAAAGAAATTGTGCGACACTGGAGTTATACCCAAGATATTTCATATAGAATACTTATATCTACAACGCTATAATTCCAAAGACGTTCTACTGGATACAGATGTAGAGGATGCAGTTGAAGAAGACGATTAATTACTTTTTATATTATTACAAATTGTGATTATTATCAAGCATTGGCTGTGTTTTATAATAAAATTAATAACAATTTTGTAGTTTGTACTAGAAGTTGTAATAATTATTTAGTTAAGTATTAGTTGATGTTCCTACATTGAGACTGATTTTACTTGGTTGTAAAACTAAATAATATTAATCTTAGTCATAAAAATATTTAAAATCTATTTTCTAGTTTGTCACTTTTTCACTGACAGTTCTTGTCAAATGAAAAAGCAGAATATAACTTAAAAACGTTTTAAATATTTTTATGTTAGGGGGTAATACTTTAACTGATGTTGTTGATTAAGACTTAAATAGTTATACTTAATTATAATCCTAAATAAATACTTTTAACATATGTTGTGTGTGTGTTTATTTACTTATTTTACATTAGCACCTGAGATTTGCGGTGATGGCGATATATTCAGGTTGTTTCAACAGCCATTGATAATATTAGACGTAAAAAAAATGTAACATCAAACGTTGCATTTTCAATATTATATGGCACATAAGTAAATTAGCCTACCAGTCCTTTTGTTACTTCATTTTACCGACTGCATAAAGCGACATGCGTTTTAAAAAAAAAGTACTATTAATATGTTTCAACGAACATGCAACATATCTGAAACATAAAGACTATTTGTTGTAAGTAGCACACTGGGTAAAAACTAGATGCAGCTCAAAGAGCTTAAGTGACACTTCATGTCATATTTGGGTGACGGACAAATGATTTAAGCGACATCACGACGTGTAAATGAAGTAAGTCAAAATGCTTTAAGTTACATCTTAATAAAAAATTGAAACAGGAAAAACGCTTTAACCGTTAATGAATCACTTAACTGAGAACTGGTAACTGGTTTATGTCTAGGTTATTTATATCATTGTATGGTGCAAGTACAGTTCTGAAAAAATTGTGCAAAATCGACGTCGGTTAAAACACTGCTACTACGTAAACCCCCCAAAAATAGGGTTGTTTCAAACGCCAAAAAAGTGCTCCGATTTAAATGAAACCAACTTCATTCGACGGAGAAAAATTTGCTGATTCCGAATATGTATATAACTCAATATCGTCCAAGATGTCGCTTAAACCAAATAGCCTTTCAACCCTCGATATGATGTCTACCAACCAACCACCTGCATTCAGCCAGTATGCCTGCTATAGGCCTAGGTATACTAGCCCAATTATATACTTTTAAACTTTCGCGTATCATTATTAATATTTATATTTATCTTACGCTGGCCCGTCCCATCGTGGATTTCAAGTAAGTTGTAGTCAAGCGCCAGCCTATTCACATGCCAGTTATACACTCACTATTTTGGCTACAAACTATCCTCGGCGTAAAATCCAGTTTTAGAGTTAACTCGACCTCGCTATTTGAAGATTTAAAATTCGGACATAGTGAGTGTAGTGTGTTGAACTGAGCAGTTGTACCTACTGTTGTTTATGAATAGGATATACAATAAGTTAGTGTTAGAATTAGATATTATTTTACGGGTTTTTACCGTTCCTAGGCTGCAATAGTTATTTAATTAATACCGCGAGGATCATTGCGCGATTGCCGGGTTGAGCAAAAGACTTTTCCGATATACTTAGAGAATCTTAGTTACAGCTCCAAGTTAGACTTGTGCCGGAATGGCAATAGGCTCGCCGCATATTACGTATGGGACCTAAAATATAACCAGCGAAAAGTGGGAGATATTCACCTCTGCCTTCACCTGCGTGTATACAGGCGTGAGCGCTAATTATTATGGTTGTTGATTTCAGGCAGCTCTAGGGCCAGCTGCGTTAGATTTAGTAATCAACGGTGGCACGTCGGGCGCTACTCCTGAAGATGAATTATGTTACGCAAAAACAATTCTTACTGTTAGCGTACTAAGCGTGATGATTTCGGCTCCCTTAGGAGCTCTACTTATTGCTATTACAGGGCCTCGGTTATTAGATAAACAGGAAGGTAAGGAAAATTTAACAAATCCCCTAATAATGTAACCTACCTAAGTATTTATTGTTTTAAATTGACATCAATATTATAATTTTTACGACATTTTGAGGTTAAGTAATAAGTAAACCTCTTGATTTCTTATATATGTATGAAATAAGTAGGTACCTACTAAATAATTTGCATTTCCTTATAACGGCAAAACATGGAGAACTGTTTCTATTTTTTAAAACATATGTCACCCATGTTTGCAAAGATATAAATAATTCGAAATAAATAATAAAAAAATATTATTAATGTTTACAAGGTAAGATAAATTGTATTTTAATGTCCGTCAGTAAGTTTATAAAAAAATGTTGGACACGTATATTTTTCTTTATAATTGTATCTAATTATAAATTATAATATGTATAACGCATAAATGTTATGGAGTAGGAGTGCGGTACGTCATACAGTATAAAATTTACCTAACTATGACGTTATTCAAGATTTCGCTTGGACGTATCGCCGCAGTAATTTTATTTAGAAATTCTGGACCAATATATTTAATTTATTTACCTGACGGACGAAACAAAACATCCCTAATAAGTGATGACTAATATATAATATAGCAATTTCTCTTCCAGCTGATCCAAAGCCGATTACGATTGAAAATGGAGGCAACCACCAAACCTCAAGTCAATTGTAATTAGAAAATGGTTTAAAACCGAGAAGTGAATCTAGTTTTATAATTCCGTATTCGAAAGTAACCAATGGTTATTTCTAAAATTAATAAATTCCATTTTAGAAGGGGTGTCTGGTTACTAGTGTTAAATACTTTAATTAAAACGTGGGTGTTGGTAGGTAGAGCTCATGCCGCGCATTAGAGATGACGATAACCTACTGTGCGGTTCAATAAAAAAAAAATATTAAAATTTGCTCCCTAAAATTTCCTTTCAAGTAGTTGTTTGTAATCATGACCACCTAATTATTTACCACGTGTTATAGAATTTTACAATAATTGTCAGTCGCCCTATACCTGTACCTACTGGTGCAAATAAACATCTGGTCCTGTTGTGTCCGCTTATGGCATGACGCAGGAGATGCACTAAAATTATATAAACGCAGAGTAATTTTGACAACATACGAAGACAAAATGTTTATTGATTATTTAGTTTATCAATTCACTCGAATAACCGTTTTCGGGCATATATGTGACATACCAGGTTATTAAACCTACAAAATATTAGGTACTTAAATAATTATTCCAGTGTACGAGAAGGTTGAAGTTGTTATTTTTTAATTTGGTTACTTACGTAAGTCATAATAAGAATCTCTTATTTTTTATCAAGCATTTATTTTTTGTTACATATTAAGCAACTTAAACACGACATACTTAATATTAAAGGATGTTTGTCAACTTACAAACGACTTGCATTTTGACGTGACAACGTCTTATAAATTGGTTTGCCGGGTGACACTTCAAGAAACTGCGTTACGCTCCGCTCACGTTATGCGCTCACAATGAGAGCGAGTGAGAGGCACGCGTCCCTTCCACTCGGGCATGGTTAGCCCGCCTAAGAGCGAGAGAGACAGACATAAAAAGTGACAGGCACGCGTCCCTTCCACTCGAGCACAGTTAGCCCGCCTAAGAGCGAGATTCTTTGTATAAATAAATGTTTTAAATTGTTACTATTATTAATTCATCCTTCTTCCTACTATACGAATGAATATTCACATTAAAATTATTTTACCACTCGAAAGTCGTTGTCACGTAAAACTTTCGCCCGTATACCGACTTTACAGGCAACCAATTTTTTTATTTGAATGTACATACATATGTACCCGCATCAACTATACCTTTAATGAAATTACTATTAGTTCATCATTGTGTAGGCTTCCCTACTCCCCGTACAATTTCAACGAGTTCCTTAATTACTTTGATTACCTAGTGAAATATCTAATGTAATATGCAGAGTAGTAAGCTCGCGAGTTATGTTTGTTGGCTGATTTTTATAATTCATTACAAGTTAACAACACCTCATTTGGTATGCTAATATGTTTTTGTTTCTTTTTGGGCCAAAGCACCTCATAAGTCTAGCTTATTCTTATTCTTCATTTAATTATGGCCTCTGCAAAAAAGGAGACGTTCAAAAAATGTATAGAGCCTGGGATTAAAATAATTATAAATTTGAACAGCAATCTGAGTTACATAGGTTAATAGAGCATAATTAATTAAATTTTTTGGTGTATTTAAAATAATTTTACACCCCCCCCCCCCCCCGTTTTTTTAAAAATTGAAATTGAAAATAAGAATCCGTAATGCAATATTATGATTATTGCAATTGGCAACCCCATGGTCAATTGACAATTGAGCAACCAAAAAAATCAAAATTATTTCGACGCTGTCAATCAAACTGATCAATGACAATGACATCATGACATTTCCCGTAATTATATTTTTTTTCCACGCGTTTTGTTATTACACTAATAAGATAACAAATATTTTTCGTCATAATTACATTAAGCTGCAGCTAGAATAATATTACAAGAGAAAATTACTGTAACAGAATGCAATTATTGACGTGATTGCAATATTTATACTGCTTAGGAAACGGATAATTAAAGGTAATGTGCGTTTTGTTTTTCTATTACATTTTTTTGATTTTTACAAAAATGGTTGCTCCTAAAATTCGTGTTTAGTTAAATTCTAACAGCTTATTAAATAAGCTTTCCAATGAGGTATATCACATTGGTGTTCAAAATTCTAGCCCACTTTTGACCTCTCCTTTCCGCAATTTTGCCAATGTCAAGTTTAAATAAATTAAGTTTTTAAAGATTAGTAGTAAAAAACTAAAAAACTGCGATGTTCCATAAGTCTAGCTCCACGACTATCTCGAGACGATCCGTTTCTTCTACATTTTTCATTCTTACCTGTGTCCATACATTTTATAATCTGTGATTCTTTAATTAATGGCGTCTGGTAACACTGGCCTTATTTCAATCAAATTCTTCATATTTTCATTCTAATTCATTCACTCATTCATTCTTCCGTTGTTACATCTCAAGGTTTAATAATAAAAACTTTGTGGTAAACTTTTGTTATAGGTATTTTATTCTTGATATTATAACATTATTTAGCACTGAAATATAAAAGAGCCGATAGGAACATGTCTGTTATTGTTATTGCTGTAGCGACTGAGAGTGGTGTGCCAATATTTACAAGAAAACGAGGGAATAATGAAAGTGTAAGTATGAATTTAAAGCTAGTTTATTTTTGTTTTGCTTTTCTGAGATAACCGCAGTAGATAAGTATGTATAATTAGTTTAATGTCTTCAGGTTCAATTCTCAACAATTGCCTCCCTCCATGGAATAAATATGTTTAGTAAATGTCATCTTTTAACTATGATTAAAACCCAAGTAGACAATGGCACAGTTTTATGGAAAGAGTATTGTAAAAGGTAATAAAATTATAACAACACTTAGCAATATAAATATAACAACCAGCATATGTTTTAATGTGTAGTTACTAGCCTTTTAAAGTTTGTCTGACCAATTATATTTGTGTTTTTTAACACTTTATGTTAGGCAATTATTGTAGCTAAAGATACCCTAAGATGCAATCGTGACTCTTTTTAAAAATTTGAATCATGCTTGGTCACATTATCATCAAATAAATTAATATATAAATTTAAAAGATATTTTTAATCACCCAGAATAGTTTGTACCATTGCTAACTAGTACTAACTTTTTTCAATTACAGTGTAACATTAATCGGCATTGCCACAGGTGGCTTAGAATGTGATCTTGAACTCCTTCTATCATCTGTCCATGATGCTATGATCTTCTGTATTGGAAAGAAAGAATTGGAAAATCTAAAGAATATAGACCAAATAAAAAGGGACTTGAGATTATGCTATTCTATCCTTGACTATTTGTTAGAATCTTTGGATCCCAATGCACTGTCAAGTCCTCTTCCTACATTGGTTTTGGATTTAATTCAAAGTATTTTGTGTCCTCAAGCTCAACAGTTACAGGTAAAATAATAAAAAAAATAACTATGATAAGACCAAAAGATCCTCAAGTGGTGACCACACACTGAATGCCACTACAGTGTTGTTGACTAATCCTGTATGAATGGAAATGGCTAGCAATCAATTGGAAAATAGTAATCAATTGTGGTGCTCTAAAGGGAAACTAGACACTCCATGTAGATGATGATAGGAAAAATTTACAGTACTTAATACACATTTGAAAGAATTAACTGTAGTGTTTTACTATGCACTTTATTTCAGCAAGCTTTAGACAAATATGCCGAAAGAGTGACTGGGCGTTGGGCCTGCTTTATCATTCATGGACATTTAGTAGCCACAAGCACAGATTTTTGTGAATTAGACCCAAGAGAAGCTAGATTGATGTTGCTTCTAGCTTCAGCACAAGATGGAGCACCTTTGAGAGACACGCCTGTGTATTTACCACATATGAGCCCTAATGTGAGTAGGAAATTACCAGCATAACGCAATATAAACTAGTCTAGGTGTCAAACAATTAACTTTGCAAAGGGTAACCAAAATGTTTGAATCCTTTTGAGTTACAATTTAGTGAGCTATTGATATTTTCGTTAAAAATCTTAATTACATTTTTGTGAACCAACACAGCTCAAGCTTTTCATTCACAGTTAATATTCACGCACTAGGAAAAGGCACGTCATCAAACAACCCAAAATTAATCATTGTGACAATATGTCTGCTGAAGTCATAATTGGGATCGAGTTTTATGGGCAATTCACTGTCCCATAACTAACTGCTAACTAAAGTAAATAATGTGATATGTGTTGTATTTAAATGCTATTGTATGTGTATTGTCCTAGAGTTATATAAATCTAAATCCTTATATAATGTTTCAGGTGGCTTTCCGAGCAGTAACATGCAAGCTTCTAGCAGATGTTTATGTTCTAGTTGTCTGTGGTGCAACGCCGGCTTTGTCTGAAATAGATGAAATAGTACTACAATGTTGGGAGAGTTATGCACCTATGATTAAAGAAGCTAAATATATACATCCCAGAGATTTCCCAAACAGCATGAATTTTGAAACATGTGTACTTGGGTAAGAATGTATGAAATGTGTGATAATATGACTATTTTTGTGAAAAATCTCAGTATTCAATTTAAAATTATTCTTTTCAGAATTCTAGTAGTGAATATAAATAAACGGAGGTGTGTATTTTCGCGCCATTTGCATCCAACCAATCAAAAAGGTCGTGGTATGTCTGGAGTGCATCGATTGGACATTTTACGCACTTTTTATGTCACCAGCGCAAGGCAACTGGCCCCTGAGTTGCTACTCAAAGAAAAAGACCAAAAAGGTAAAATAAACTAACTAAACATAAAAATACTAATCTGTTCCAATTTATTTTTATCATGTTGCCAATTGAAGTGCTGCACTCGCTACTGATATTCTGTGCTTCACTCAATAATATCTTGCTTTACTTGATTATTTGCAGTAAAGGGTTTACGGCAAGCAGTTGTTGAGCTCACGTTGTAAGACCCGTTGTAAGTTGTGGCACACATAGGTACCTACAAACAATGGCAATCATAGTACACAAGATGATAGCGAGGGAGGGTACTAACCTTATCGAGGGCAGTGCTCTAAGTAACCAACTCTTATAAAGTTAGTTGGACCCTGATAAGTGGTACATTCTGAGCATACTTACCTAATCAGATACAAAATTTTAATTGATTAACTTCTAAATATTGTTTCAGACCCTGACATGACAACAATGTGTGAAACATATTGGAGTTCAGAATATCACAAATGCCACGCTCAAAGATCTGGGAATATACTGAATTGTGTGCTCTACGCTTCTACTGTACCCATGCATACAGTCAGGTAAACAATACCATAGTAAACATTAAAATTGTATGCATGGTGTTGGCTTGGGAGAACATTCAACCTATCTGCTACATATGCAAGCAGGGTCAAATCAAAGGTCAATCAATTTTAAAGCATCGCCAATTTATCACTTTAATTGTACAATAATGGTATTACAATATAAACACGACTTGGACGATACTGGGAGATATTTTAGTCACCTTATTGGTACACTGGTGTACCAATAAGAAGACTAAAATATCTCCAAAAGCAAAAGTACAACTTAAGTAAGGCACGCTAATATAACTAACATGGATAGGATAATTACTATGCTCAATGTTACCGTGCTATTGATAAGCCAAACAGCTAAAATCAATATTGCTACATTATCATGATTTATTCGGCTGTGGCTGTTTATATTATAAAATCTCCAATAGTTTGCTTTGCAAACGTATTTCAAGACCCTTCTTTAAAAACTACTGGAAAAAAACGAAAGATATGACTGAGGATCTTTGTTTTCCATGTAGTCCTAAGACAATCACGTTTTATAACTTTTTTTCACTTCTTTAAAAACAAACTAACTAAAAAATGATATAAGGCAAAAATAGTTCAAATTTGCTTTGGTCTCTTTCAGGTTGATTACAAGCCAATTAACACAAGATTTGACTAATAATAAAGACGTTTATTGGTGAAACACTTCTAAATAATGGAGGAAAGTGCTAGCTGAAGTCCCATTTGGATCGAGAGTAGATCTTGGGATATGCAGGAAGGAGTATTTATTAACAAAGAACGTAAAAAGGTTTATACAGTTTGTTATAAAAACTCGTGAAATTTGTTCCTATTTTACTGCCCCTGGATGGTAATTGCCAGGGCGGCAAAATACAATATTGTATGTAAAAATTATTTCTTTTATTTCAACTATTTTGATTGTTAATACGACTCCAAATTCGATAAGTTTATGTGGGTTACTTTAGGCACAGATAATATAATACTAGGTTTAGGAGTTCAAACTGGCATCGTCCTGACTGGCTTCGTGATAATATGTTATTATCAGAAAATGCAAGTATACGAAATCTGAGCAGAATTGAACATCCAGAAATGGTTTTTCTTCAGGTTTCAACTATAAATACACACAGTTTAATAAAAGCTTGTAATTATATAAGTGAAGTTGATAAATAAAACTAACTTTACTTGATACTTTTGTTTATAATACCAGACCATTCAAACTACATTACGGCGATGTTACTAAACAATCTCTTAAGTAAGTCACTAAAAGGCAAAGTTGTTTATCACTGAATAATTCAAATTTATTCCTCATCTAAGCGTAAAATTGTTAAAAATACAGTTTCAATTCCGCCACTTCTGTTCTAAAAACTATCTAAGTTAAAATATTAATGTGATGTAGGTACCTACTTTTCTATTGGAGAACACTTGAGAACCGTGTGCCTGATGTTTACGTACCTACTATACGTTGTAATTAAGAATAGGACTGGACTCGCGACTAACTTCATACGAAAAATCAAGCGAAAGAAGCGTCAGCACGAAATATCACACCACACATAATAATATGAAGTGATTTATGTACACAAAAATGTAACTACCTACCAACAACACATAAACAGAAATACATAGAAGTACACACACGTTTTAACTTATAACACGGGTTTTTTCGTCCGAAGTTAATAATTATGGTCGTATTAAAATATTCGACTTACCATGCCTAATTTTACTGATACTCGCATTTAAAAAAATATCTTTATTATATTATTTTTTCCAACAAACGTTTTCTCCCACCGTTCTAAAAAATGTTGCGCTTTCCGGTCCAAGATGGCAGATTTCCAGTCCTGTTCTTATTTGAAACGCTGTAAACATGAATTTAAAATTCAGTAGCGCCACTTTGGAATACTAATTGAAATAGTTATTGTCACACAAATAACGTTTCAATGCGAAGTTTAGAAAACTATCCACACAGGGCACTGTATGATTTCTATGCTCGTTACTAAGTAAAATATTATTTTTGGAATAAATCCAGTAAAGCGTCTTTAGTTGCGGCAAAAAAAAAATAAAGCCTATCTAATAGGAATAAATCGCAGAGACCAATTATTGATAAAAACTCATAACTGACATTTTATTGTTGTTCATTACAAAATAATTCATTAAGACTGCGTCGTTAGTCAGGCAATTGAATGATTTAATTAATTACCTAATATATTATTTATTTGATCATTTACAAAGAAGATGGAAGCCCATGTAGGCAACACATGATTTTCAACTTTGTTAAAATTTTATATTTTGGTTTTCGTAAATGTATTTTAATTTTAAAATTAGATCAAACAAAAGTTTATTGATTTTGAATAGGTAAAATTAAAATATAAGGTTGCATTCCTCAAGTCAAAAACTTGAAAATAAACAAGATGTCGATTAAACATTTCGTTCAACCATAGACTAGGAATAAAAATGTTGAGCGTGTTTATGGATTGAATGTAGTTTTTTGAACTATCTTAACATTTTCACTATCTCAATACAAAACGATTTAACAATATCATAAGAGCGAAATATATTTGCATTTAATATGCACTAGTGACACTACAGTATTGGACCCCTGACAAATAGTTGTAACTAACTACTGAGGGATCCCAGACAAAGAATGTGTAAGAGTGAATACTCCATCCACCCTACTGAACCTATCATAGTTGGTGTAAATATTTTTTATTAAACCCACCACTGCTGCTTCTGTGAACCAACGACAGCGGCGCGCATGAAGAGGCTCCAATTTGTGGAGTAAATACATATTTATAATGGCATACTGGTTGCCTGACATCGAAAACACACCATCTTTGAGCAGCGATGTGAACGATAATAGAACAAGTATCTTAATACCCTGAGTTTTAAACTTGATTAATCGACATAGCAATGTCCCAAAGCATTTTAAGTTCACAATACATATACAAAAAATAATGTCTGTAATACAAAGACAATACTGTTTTAAACATACCAAAAATCTAAATTAGACTTAAAATATGCGTCAAATCCTAGTAAAACTGCAATTTGCGCAAACTAGCTGTTATAGCTCACCGCAGAGCTAAGCCATTTTGCCATTTTGCCACTGAGTTTCTGAAATTCGAAATGGTAAATAAACCAATCCACAGTTTTATTTTATGTTTTCAGATTCCCGGCATAAACTCAAAGCTGAATTACAATAAGCGCTACTTAAACATACTTAACAATCTACACTGAGGTTGTTTGATTTTACATTTCAACTGCTGTATCAGGTCGAAAATTTTTAGTGATGGTCCTACTTTCATTTCTAATAGTTCTATGATTTCATCTTTCGATAATTGTAGCAACATAGGCCCTGTGATGTTGGCGAAGTTAATACAATAAGGTTGGCAATCGTTGACAGTGAGAAACTTGGCGACGTCCGCCGTCGTCCAATTGTTGGGGTCAACAGAGGAGAAAACGTCAAAGGGCACTGGCACTGAGGTATTGACTAGTCTGGGTATCACTTTAGCTGTGTTCTCTGGAACTTCTGAACAAAGCTGTGGGCTATGCTGACTGGAATCCTGAGACGTGTCTGTAGGTATGTTCTGAAATTAAATAACATGGTTTTTTAAAACAACTGAGATTTTATTTAGCTGAAATTATAATAATATAAAATAGAAAGCTTAGTCTAAAATTGCAAGGAAATAAATAAAATATGGGGATAAGGTATGCCGTATAATTGTCACTAAGGATTTTCTGAAGTAAGAGAAATTAGATGACAATGACCTGCGCTTTTATAAGAAATTCTGCCCGTAGCTTCACCGCGCGTATGTCCATTATCGCGCTAAACCATTAACCTATTTTTTCGTAGTCGGATAAAACTATCCTATGTCCTTCCTATCCTAGTTTTGACGTGAAAGCGCGACAGACAGACAGACATTTATATTATTAATAAGATATTATTATTTGTACTTACTGATTCTACAAGACTATCTTGACTCATTTCAATTGCCGGTTCTTCTGCTTGGTCAATACTAACTTTAGATTCAGCATTGTCGTCCATCTTGGACTCCTCGTGACCTGTGCGAGGCTCTGTGTCCGCAGACATCTCGGAAACACTAGTTGGCGGTGACAAACTCTTATCACCCATATCTGAGTTTTGAGAACTTTCTTCCGTTGTGTTTGGTGGATTTGGCGCCACCGCTTTTGGGTCTGAAAAAAAAGGGATTTCATTTTTAATTGAAGTTTATATTTAATCGGTACGTGGCGTCACATTAGTCTAATGACACCAGCTACAGCTATTGGATATCAGTTACTGAAAAGACAGATTGTATTTTCATAACTGTTGTCCAATAGCTATAATATAATAAAGTTATATTATGCAAATACGTAAAGTAAGACATAGACAAATGCACAGGACCCCGATTCTCGCGCTTTAGACATTCATCTCGAACTCGACATATTATGATGTCAATTGCTATAGACTACTCGTTGCATGTCGTGCGTTGAGGTAAACTTATCTCTAATGTGACACGAGCAAAAATTAGTTTTGAATTAAAGTCGCCATTTTTTTTTGACATTATTATTATGTCGAATAGTAATAAATGTCTACTGTCTCTGTTAAGAGTGTAACGACGAAGAAGAAGAAATATTAAAATTTGTTTAGTTTATTTTCTCCAAGTTTGTACACTGATTTTCCTGTATAAACCCCAATAAAAACAAAGGTTAATCTGAAAATAGCATAACAATGTTTTGTCCTTTTGTTTTTTATGGCACTTTGATATCACATGACAGGGATGCAACCTAGCTTTCTTAGCTTAAGCCTGGTTCTAGGTAAGGGAGTTAGTTAAAAGTCACATACTTAGCTTCCGCCGTCGTTTTGGTTGTCTCGGTGCATTCTTTCTCGGCTGTCGTGGCGGTGGTTGGAGTGGTCCTTCGAGTTGGTGTCCTACAGCGCGGCACCACCCTACAGGGTACACGTCAGTACTGTACGCCCATAACCACTGATCGTACTCTGTACCCCACCCATCAAAATGTACCTGAAATATTCAGTACATATTACAAATCCTAAAAAAAAAATTCAGTCTAATATTTACGGATTTTGCCCTTTAGTTTACATTTTTCGTTACTACCAAAGAAGAAAATTTCGCACTTGATTCTTACGCGTTTTCATTAATCCACTTTTTTTCAACTTTCGCTATCACCAAATAAAATTTTAGCTATCTTTGCTCGCGTTTACATGATATATTGTATGTAAAACCATTATTTTAATTTTTGCCACTTCGTCATTTCAATTTTTTTCTATTGTTTTTAATAGCATTTTCTCACTAATTGTTAAAACAAAATTTCATCTGATAAACAATTAAATACAGCATCTTTATTCATTCCTAATCTCGCCACTCATCCTACGACTGAGTGCAAAAAGTAGTGGCACGTGTAAATTACGAAAGAAAGTATTTTCTGCACTTCTGTCCTAACTATGGTCTTTTAATTTGTTATTTCTAACGAAAAACTTCGCTCTTTCTGCGCTCACGTTTTCATTTTGTTATGTCTACATGACCTTTTCTCTTAAACTTTCCATAGCTACGTGCCTGTTAATGATTATGGGTTATCGGAACACAGAGTAGACAAAGCAATACCACTTTTTCTGGTGGGTGGTCCGTACCTCGGTCAAAGTCTACCACCAGTTTACTGGCACCAGATTTCTTAAAACGTAACAGACGAATAACACATTTGCCATTATAATATTACTAATGGGCCAAGAGGTATACGAACCTTTAGTAAATCTGCTACTACCCTAGCTATTGTAGCGACGCAAACTAGCCGCGGGTCCATAAGGTCAGTGCACTCAAGCCTCATGCCCGCGACAAAACCGTGATTCACCACGTGACCGCGGGCTGAGAACGACGACTGATCAGCCGCTTGACCACCACATACAGCTAGATATTGCTCCCAACTAAACTCTCCTACTGAAAAACTGAAATGAATATAGGCAATTGTTTATAACAGTTGCAGTTTTCTTCACTTTTGTATTTCTGAACACTCATTAGGTCTCTGGAAATATGTAATAAAATTTCTTTGTAAAACTTTCATGTTTTGCCCGAAAATCAATGATTTGTCCAGCTTAACGATAACTAACATCAGTTATTATTATCATTAGTTATCATTTACACGCCCGGCTCCCAAATGATCTGATCCCAAACTAAGCAGAGCTTGTCCTATGGAAACCAGATTACTAGTTCTTTTGTAAATATATACTTAAATATAGATAATTACACTCAAACACAAGACAAACAGACATTGTTCATCACGCAAATGTCTGACTTGGGTGCGAATCGAACCCACGACCTACGGCGTGAAAAGCAAGTATCTTATCGACCAAGCTACGGGTCCGCCGTTTTAGAGAATTATAATTGGATATTATTATCCTGTTGATATTAAGTAGCAGAGTAACTTACCCGTTTGGTGGAACTAATGGAATGTTATTCGCTAATGCAAAACCCACTGGAAATATACACGGCGATCGTTGGTGATAACAGAACCAATCTGAGCCTGTCGTGTCCTCTGGATAAAAATCTATTCTAATCATCATATAACCTCCATTGAGTATCTGCATCACTGTAGCAGCACAAATAGAGGACAAATTAAGGGGATCTATCGCTTCTAGCTTCATTCCTTCTTCAAATAATGGCGGTTCATTGTTGGGATATTTGTAAAACATATCTGGTGTTGTGTCACTAGGAACCAGTCGCCCTGCTGCTACTCTTTGGCAATAACTTTGAGGTGCGTCTAAGGGATGACCAACTGTAAACGCCCAGCCAACAGGATGTATTAAGGGCGAGTCTTCGTGACACCAAAATCCATTGTCTTCAGGTGAACTATCGTAATATTTTACGTGTAGACGTTTACCTATTATTTCACATACAGTGGCTACCTAAAACAAAATTCTGTATGTTAGCTATTAAGAATGTGTGTTATAGGCCGATCACGGGCCATCGAATATAACCACAAAACACCGCCACTCACGCGTTTTCTGCAATTTTCAAACATTTTATATCGACACGCTGCTCACGGCTGGAACCGCACTTCCAAAAAAAAAACAAAATCATTTTCTTTTTAAGAATTTTTTGAAATTGTCTTGTCACACACGTTCAGGACGTACTACCTATACTATAAGTTGTCAACCGTCGCCCAACAATTTTTAAGCGAATGCTAAGCATAACTGTAATGAAGTCAGGCATTACCACCACATTGGTGTTGTAAACTGGGAATCTCTTAGCCACTATCTAGTATGTAATTTGAACACAATCATTTTATTAGTTGAATGAAATATACTACAAATAATAGAAAAAAATAACTTATTACCTTAACTTGAGAGATTCTATTTTTATCCACTACCTCCATAACGGAGCCAACAGAAAACCTTGAGACAAGACTGTCATTTAGTTTCGTATAGAAATTAGCTGGAAGTGTTCTTGCACCTGTCAGCTGTTTCACAAGAAATCTGTAAACAAAAGAATTTCTTAGCAATAAACATAACAATACTGGTTTGCAAGATCAGGAAAACTTTTCCAAGCACGGAAATACCACTACTACTGTTTAAAATAAGCTGAAAATAAATTTGTTTTTTTGATTTTTTATGAATAAGACTGTAAGAAGAAAAAAGGAAGTAAAGCACTTATTTGACAAAGACAGGACACAGAATTAAATTAAAAAACACATGAAAAACCAACAAAGAAAAACAACTAACAAAACAAAGAGTAAGTGTGACCCATCAGTGTCAAACATGGAAATTGCTTATTAAATGCTGTGAGTAAATTCCTTACTTTTTCCAATCAGTATATTTGTCTTCAATACTACGAGGTGGTATCAGAGGCTTTCCTCTTGTAGCACACCAGCCTACTGGATGCACCTCTGAACAGCATAAGTTCACCCAGAAATCTTTGGAATCATCACTACCAAAACCTTCATAGCGTAATAATCCCATGTAGCCTTTGACCTGAACAGAAAAAAAACAATATTCACCCAATCTGAGCAGATTACATAACATTGCAGTCATGGTAGTTCCCTTAGTAAGAGTTGTCATTACAAAAAAAGATCTACAAATTAGTTTTCTATTCAATTTCCAATTCATTTATATCTACTACTAGTGTTTATTTTCCTTTTATCTCACCTTTTGAATTTAAAAAAAAAGAAAAGGTATTTTGACAAGTTTGAGATAGTATTTGCAAACTTTTTTTGTATTGACAAACTTATACTAAGGACACTGTATTTACATAAAGGTGTACGAAGAGTTGAACATCAACCACATAAATTCTGTTACACATTAACTAGTTTAGGTTTTAGTTAATATCTTTGTTAATTTTTATAATAGACTAGCTATCCACTCACGTGACCTACATTTATATAATGCCCTGCAGTGGCATAAAAAGAAGCCTTCCTCAATAAATGGGCAAACATTTTTCAAATCAGATCAGTAGTCTCTGATATTAGTGCTTTCAACAAAACCAACTCTTCAGCTTTAAAATGTTAGTATTGATGTTGTTCTTATACAACTTATTAGTCATTCAAACACTATTTAAAAGGGTCATTTAGCATAATTAAATTCATCTTACTTTTAACACAGTAGCAACCCAAAAATAGTCACAATTTTTTTCAGGGGAGTTATCACAATCAATGTTTTTGACTTCCACTTTCATGCCTTCAAATGTACTGTCCCACATTTCGTGAAGGGGTGCATGTTTGAATAGGCTTACAGGAGCAGCAAGGAAATCACACCCAAACAGTTCATCTTTCCATTCATAGCTGTTTGCTACTAAAGCTGCAGATTGTTTTATTGGTCCAGCCTGCAATAGGTAAAATATGTTATAGAAACAGCACAAGAAAAGATTTATATGTATAACTAGCTGCCTGCTGCTTATTTTTTTAATAATAAAAAAATAAACTCTTTAGCTTCATAATATAGCATAAATTAGGATATCACTGCCCAAATTATGAAAAAAAGGAGTTTTCTGTAGGTATACTTATTATTTTTGCTTTACTTATCCTACTTATTAATGTCAATGTGAATGTTTGTGTGGATGGATGTTTGTTACTCTTTCCCAGAAAAACTACTAGACGGATTTGTATGAAATTTGGCACAGAGCTAGATTTTTGCCTAGAACAGAACATAGGCCTTTTCTATCCTAATACCGCGTAGACGAAGCCATGGGCGAAGTTAGGGTCAGTGGGTCATCTTAAGTTAGTTTTAGAATGAAGAAATAAAACAACACAAACCTGTATATCATTTAGTGCAGCCTGCCAGTGCTGCAGCTGTGGCAGGGGCTCGAGCGGAATCATCCCCGCCATGTGCTCCGCTCCTTCCATCAACCTAAACCTCCAGTTACAATTACGACGCCTCTTGCTGCTCGCGTGACATCTGAGTGAGCAAAACTTATTGTTTTTCGAATAAAACTGTCCCCGACGACCGATACGACCACACAATTCGCATAATGCTGCAAAGACATTAAGATCAACACCAACATAAGTAAGAAATTTAAAGACCCAAATAAGACTCACCAAAGCTATCTTTTTCCAAAGGAATTATCGTAAGATCATCTGTTATGTCTGTATCTTCAGAGTAATCAGAGTTTACAGCACTGCCGGTACAATAAAAAGCCATACTTCAGCTATAGACACGCTGTTGCAGCTGTCGATAAAAGTAGCCGGAAACTTAGCCGTAAACACTTCAATAAACATGACTTTAGTTTTATCAATTATTATGGAACTAGAAAAATATCACTGGTAGCAAAAAACTATCCAGCCAATTAATTTCAATAATTTATTTTGTTTCCATTTAATTCCGCTCAATTTCGAAAATACAGAAACAAGGGATTAGATACTACACAGACAGTTAAAATTTTTCTAAATTCGCAAGGAGAATTGCATCTCCATCCAAGTCCACCCACCACAGACTATAAACATCACAGACTTTATGAAGAAGACTTTGTGTTTACTTTACTCTATGACAGACGGAATCTATGATATTTGTCTATGATATAGTCTATGAGTTCTAGGGATGTACATTCTTTATAGATGTACATTCTATAAGGATGTACATTCTTTCAATAATCGATTATTATCCTAAGTACCAAAGGAGAGGTCAAAAGTGGGATAGAATTTTGAACACCAATGTGATATACCTCATTGAAAAGCTTATTTAATAAACTGTTAGATTTTAACTAAACACGAATTTTAGGAGCACCCATTTTTGTAATAATCTAAGAAATGTAATAGAAAAACAAAACGCACATTACCATTAATTATCCGATTCCTAAGCAGTATAAATATTGCAATCACGTCTATAATTGTATTCTATTAGAGTACTTTTTACTTTAAATATTATTCTAACTGCAATTTAATGTAATTATGACGAAAAATATTTGTTATCTTATTAGTGTAATAACAAAACGCGTGGAAAAAAATATAATTACGGGAAACGTCATGATATCATTGTCATTGATCAGTTTGAAAGACAGCGTTCTAAATAATTTTTAATTTTTTGGTTGCTCAATTGTCATTTATCCATGGGGTTGCCAATTGCAATAATCATAATATTGCATTAAGGATTCTTATTTTCAATTTCAATTTAAAAAAAAACGGGAGGGTGTAAAATTATTTTAAATACACCAAAAAATTTAATTAATTATGCTCTATTAACCTATGTAACTCAGATTGCTGTTCAAATTTACAATTATTTTAATCCCAGGCTCTATACATTATTTGAACGTCTGCTTTGGTATTTATGTAATTACTGTTTTTAAAAATTAGACGATTTATACTAAAATTTAAAAGACTATTCTGTAGTGTGTGCAATGAAGATGAAGACACTTATCACATTTTAATGAGATGTACTCGAAATGCCAACCTTAGGAATAAAATTATATGAAAATACTAATGCAAATGATACTAATAATATATTAAATATGGTCAAACACGCATTAAAAACTAAAAGCTGCCCTTAGGGGCAACTTTTAATGCGTGGTTGAATTAAGCTATACCTACTTATAATAATATGTTCATTAAGTTAATTGTAAAAATTATTGGAGTGGCATCGTCAATTGTGACGGAACTCCTTAAAAAAAAAAAAAAAAATCTTTCTTGTACATAAACAGACTTCTCTGATTTTTTTGTTTTAAAGCTACTGCTTACCGTGTGGTTCGACTTAAATTCGATCACGAACACGATCTACTGAGTATTTTTTTTGACTTTGTCAAAAGAAGAGTCTCTGTATGCGTTGCGCCAAAATTAAAAGAGAAATAATTGTAGTTAACGTATAATTTTAGGTACCTACGTGTGAAGTCATTTTTGTGCTTTTGTTGTACAAATAATTTTAATAAAATGCTTAGAAAGCCAAACGAGTAACATAAAAAGTGAAATGACTGCTAATTAGTCTCAAAACTGAAGTTTAAAACAAGTTTTTTTTATAAATGTTAAGTTTTAACCATAAAAGTATAGCAAAACGATTATTATTACTATTGCTGACTAGTGAGTGTGTAATGATGATTGATTTCTAGTGATTACTCATCAATTTATTTACACAAAAATTAAATTAAACAACAATTACAAGAAATAAAATGACTTTTTCCGTTGGTTTCAAAATTAAAATACAAAACTAAACTTGTTTTAACTTATTGTATAAGTTAAACCAAGTTTAGTTTTGTATTTTAATTATATACAAAAATAAATACGGAAATATTGCCACTAATTTATTATTTAAGATTTGACTAGAACAAAAATAAAATAGCAATTTAAATTAATGCCATTCGTTTGTTTGGTTAGTTTCACTTAATCCAACAACGTATAATACAAATGAGTCAGAAAGAAAATAGATTTTTTTAATAGATTTTTTTATTTATAAAATCGATTACTAGAAGATAAACGATTAATCAAAATCAACTATGTATTCCATCCCTGTCCCTAATGAGAGCAGCCATATTTTCTTTTACCAAAGTAAAGTGAAAAGTGCGAGTGCTATTTAGCTACTACTGAAATCAAATTATCAGTGTTAGTGTCAGTGAAATTTATTAAACTGTAACCACAAGCTGTTAGATAATCTTAATACACACTCAGACCTACTACAAACCTCGAAATGGGAAAAGGTAGGGAAACATTAATTAGGTACTTCTTGCATTGCACAATGTTTAATTTCTTGTTCGTTTGTTGTGTACATGGTTGTGATAAATTATTTATTTTGTTAGCATTTGTTACTGGATATTAGATGTAACACAAATTCAGGCAGGATTACTGTTTTCTGCAGCACAGCAAGGCATTTATCTACAATTTATAATAGCCATATAGTGGCGTAATAGGTCGAATAACAGTTTACGGGGATTCACCTGAATCTCAGATATCATTAGGGCATTCCCCGCAAACGTGATGACCACGAAAAATACACCTAATTTTAGTAATCTGGTAAATCATGGCCATATAATCATCATGCAACTACTGGCTTGTCAACATCCCTAATACCTAAGATAGCGTGCGAACAAGTGCAAATAATAACGCTCTTTTTCGTGAAGAGTGTATAATCTCACTTCTATGAGCGTTATAGTTATATCTCAAGAGGTGACAGCCATTTGCATGCAACAGAACTGTGACATACATTATGCGAAATGTTTATTTGGAAACGCGCGGCAGCATCGCCACATTCGCTCGATTGTCACATTTACAACATACTACAGAAGCGATGTTAACATGCTACACCATTGCAATTGTGTTGGCTGTACGCATGGGCGTTTTCGGATTTTTTCACAAACTGATGCAATCCAATTTGAGATTTTGAAATTGTTTTCAAAAACCGTTTTTAGAAATCTATTTCAGTACTTCACACTAAGAAATAATGGTACAAATAGTTTAATATACTATGAAATCCAACCCTGAGTCAAACAAAACTCAATTTTTTAAAATAAACATCAAATAGTTGCAATCTGAATTAGATCTTATCTCCTCATTTTTAGTTTTCAATGTGCAATTCATAAAACCGTCAATAATTCAAAATCCATAATGATTCGCTTGCTTTACGATGATTCGCTTCATCTCTTTTGCTCTTTCGACGGATACTAAGTTAGATAGAATAGGAAATGAATTTCGCTCCCTCTTATTCTAACTAAGTAGTCGAGATAGAGTGATAGAGAACGAATGAATATTAAAACTATCGAAAATGTAAGCTTTAGATTGATTTCATTTGCAGTTTGGTTAGCAAAACTAAACTCATGGTTCTGTTTGTTTGGGATTACATTGTTTGTGTTATAGGTACTGATATACCCTTGCATATTAAGTGATTTATTTAGATAAGAATTAATACCAAGGTAGGAATAATTGAGTCTAATTTGCACTTGCATATTTTAAAATGAAAAAGTAGTTATTGTGACATAACTAAAATATTTAGATACGCTTTGCTCTAATGTCAATAGTTTCCCAGCATACGCGATATAATGTTCTTTTTCTTTATTTTTTTCACACCTTGGGTTATATTATCAAGTTTTCATACGGATCCCTTTTTTTAACATATAATGTGACCTATGTTTCTCAGTAATGATGTAGCTTTCCAATGGTGAAAGAATTTTTGTAATCGGTCCAGTAGTTTTTGAGCCTATTAGTTACAAACAAACAACCAAATCTTTCCTCTTTATAATTTTGTATAGATTTATTACATGATGCTTTGGACTTGATTTTGATCTTTGCTAATCTTTATTATTAAAGCTATCTATGTGCGCTAAGATATTTTTAAAAATAAACAATTTTTTTATTTAAACAATACATATGCTACGTTTTGGTATTATCAATCTATCTCACAAGCAAGGTTGTTGTATTTACTGTGCAATGACTTATTAAATATTTCCCACTATCTAAATTATAATATGAATTTATACTAAGTAAAGGAGAGGTCAAAAGTGGGATAGTATTTTGAACACCAATGTGATATGTATACCTCATTGGAAAGCTTATATAATAATCTATTGGAATTTAACTAAACACGAATTTTGGAGCACCTATTTTTGTAAAAAACAGAAAAGAAAAACAAAATGCACATTGCCTTTAATTATTTGTTTCCTAAGCAGTATAAATAATATCAATAATTGCATTGTATTAAAGTACTTTTTTCTTGTAATATTATTATAGCTATAATTATGACGATAAATATTTTTTATAATAATAGTGTAAAAAACGGGAGGATGTCAAATAATTTTAAATGCACGAAAAAATTTAATTAATTATGCTCTATTAACCTAAGTAACTGAGATTGTCATTCAAATTTATAATTATTTTAATCCCAAGCACTTTACATTTTTTGAACGTCTCCTTTATTTGTTTAGTTTTCTGTTTGTTTCTGTTTTGTTAAAAATTATTTTATTTTACAATTCTTAGTGATAACTTATAAATGTGCAAAGTTCTCATCTATGGATTTAAGTCCTACTGGTACTACAAGGTATCTACTGTAAACCGTTGAGGAGTTCCCTTGGCTGTCGCTCGTCTTCATCATTAGAACCCTAATGATAGTCACAACACATCTAGGTGTATGATTCTTATCAATACAGATTAATCAAGCCTAAACATATCGGATGCATCATCAGATCGACTCCAGACCTTCATTAAATAGTAGTCTTTTAAATATGTAATGCAAAAATTAAATGTACTAGTCGCCCCTACAATTTTCAATGGTTCCCGTCGTTTTCTCTGGGATACCATCATTAAAATCTAGTTTCCTTATGATGGTACTAATCTTGGGATATCACCTTTCCACCCAAAAAAATTGTAAAAAGATGTAAAAAGTACGTAAATTTCAGGGTTACTCGTCATTATCCTGGAATTCCACCGTCAGGTCCTAAAATGGTGCCAATGGGACTACGGCAAAAGTATACTCTTTCAAATAAAAAAAGAATCATCAAAATCGGTTTATAAACGACGATGTTATCCACAAACAAACTTAAAAAAGCATAAATCAAATTGAGAAACCTCCTTTTTTGGAATTCGGTTAAAATAGTTGCACTTGAAATAAAACTACTTTTTAACGGATTTTTTTTTTTATTTTTTTTTACTTTTGAAACGTCGGGATCTAAAATCTAAAATAAACCGCGATAAAATCCGTTAAAAAGTAGTTTTATTTCAATGTGTGATATTCGCGTAAATCTAAGACAATACTATAGTTACACTTTTTGCAATCAGAGGTATATTAGCACCTCTCGCCTCACAACTGTGTTGTTTCTGGTGCCCCCTAGACATGTTCTCTAAGTAATTGCTTTAATTTTCTGACGGGTTGATTTGGCACCGCTATTATTTTTGACTTGGCTGTTATTAATTTTATAGGAAAAAAGAAAGGTGGGGGAGATAAAAAGTCTGAAACCCAGGAGGATACATCCCAGCCTCCCAGTGAACAGCCATCTACATCAACAGCTGAGCCTGAAGAGGAAGACGGACTCTTAGGGAAAAGCAGGAAACAGTTACGGCAACAAAAAAAAGCTGCTAAGTTGGAAGCCACCAAGAGTTTATTGCAGTCTCATTCTGATACTCCATCTGTGCCATCCGAGACAGCATCCAGAGCTGAGTCTGAGGCCCCTGAAACTGCTCCTGAACCAGTTCAACAAAAAACTGAGGAAACTATAATAGAAGAGTTGGATGGATTAGGATTAGGCCTGGGTGGAGGAGCTAGAAAACGGCCTAAGCCTAGGAAGAAGAAAGCAGATGCAGGTCAACAAGCAAGTGCCGCAGGGGAACCAGTGCCAGTTTCACAGGGTGCTAACATTACTCCCATAGTATCAGCGCCATCTGTGCAAATAGGTGTTACGAGTGTGGATCCAGTACCGTCGCCTACACGGGCGGCGCCTGCTTCGGCTACAGCTTGGGGTTCCCGTGAGCGTGGGCAGGGAGCACAGCAAGATGTAACACGAGAAGCTCCTAGTACAACGAGAGGACCTCCAGGTTTCTCCACGCATAGTCATCCGCCCGCCGAACCCATTGCCCGTTCTTCGGCGCCAACAGTACCGCAGGGGACCCCTATATACCCTGTTGCACAAAAGCAGCCGGTTTCCAGCTTATCCCAGCTAAGTGTTAACCGGCCGCATGACGCCGTTCTATGCAGATATAGGATACCCCATAAAATACCCAAAGAGACGATTCCGTGCAGAAAGCTAAATGTTCTGACGAACTATCTAGCAATGGACTTCAAGCCCTTGAAAATCGTAAGTATTCTACACAGATTATGTTTGTCTCTAACAACAATAATATTTATATTCTTGTCTCCAGAACCTTATTTTCTCATATACCCCGTTTACATTTAGCTCATTTAGGCAGGGAAGTGGGCAGGGCAAGTATGTGAACATAATACTTCTCATGCTCATGCGGCAGCTACTCGCGCTGCCCACGCTTCCAAAATGAGCGGCTTTTAGTGCGGAAGTTAAATGACAGGCAGCGCGAGCGACAGTATGTTTACATTCATCTACTTAGCTCTTTAACAAAGTGAACGTGCGAACGTGCCTTGTATTTTTTTTTACGAAAACCAAGCAATAAGAATACAGTAAAGTTTCTAAAATTTCTAGAAGCGGGAAAAACTATACACAAAATTCATTTACAGAGTTTATTACTATGGATGTAGATTTTATCCACCATCTTCTGCGGCGAAGTATTTTCTTTTTTTTACTTGAACTGCCTCAGTAGGCCAGTGGTGAGCGTAGTCGCTTAATAACCGCAAGTCTCTGTTTTGATTCCCGGGTCGAGCAAAAGGACTTCTAATATACTTAGAGATTCTAGTTGCAGCTCAGAGTGCCCCTTTATATATGTGGAATCTAAACAAATCTGGCGAAAAGTGAGTGATACACCTCTGCCCATATTATTACCAATAATATTCTTTATTTTCTAGGCTCGTTACGACGTTGCATTCAAGCCAGATAGACCAAAGAAAATGTTGGCACAAGTTTTCGCCCAAATAAGAAATAAATATTTTTCAAAGGAATTGCTTGCTTTTGACCAAATGAAGAATTGTTATTCGTTAAGACCTTTGCCAAACGTTTCAGAGACTGTGCCATTTGTTACAACAGTAAGTAGCCTAAATAGTAAATATGTAATTACATTAATTATATTGTATACCTAGTTAGTTTCAGTATCACATGTTCACTGTCACTATCTCATTTGTGAAAAACAAATAACTAATTATTTATTGTTTTAGATGGACCTTGCCGATATGAATGGGAAAATTATGCACTTTGAAGTGACTGTCAAGTTTACTGGCATTGTAGATTTGGGAAAAATTAAAAAGTGGGTATCGTTTTGTTTTACACTTGACATTATAAAACTCTTGTTTTTATTTAGTACTTGGTTCATTGTTTTTTTAGTGTTCGTTAGTATGGTAATTGACAAATTATTTCTTTATACAAAATATTCTCTTCTCCCATTGTACTGTTATATTGAGTGACTGCCTCGAGAGGCTCTATACAGTCCTGTTCAAAATTAGGTTGGTTTTGTTTTCTTTTATAGTACCTACCTGTAACATATTACTTACCTGATAGCTGAATAAGACACCACAGCCACAAAAATAACTTAGCAGAAGTAGCTGTCAGAGGCAAAATGACTGAACAAACTGTAATCGCTATCAAGTCACGAATGAACGATAATTTTCATATCAAATAATATTTGTTTTAATATTTTGTTTCATTCACTCATTTTGTTACAAGAGATCAACCCACTGGCGTTCATCGGCAGTACCAGATTATTGCTACCGTTTGTCTAGAAGCTGGGTGGAATTTGTGTTGAGGTGTTTTTACAGAAAAATTGTATTTTGTAGTGTGTCAATTGCCTGGTATTCAATACAAGCTCTGCTTACTTGAGGATCTGATGGGCTTGTGTGAACAATTTCAATAATAATAATAAATATTATTTTGTATTTTTAGTCACATGGATACTGGCGGGTCGTCTTTAGTAAACCCAACGGAAGAGATTCAATGTGTTGACGTTATCTTACGCCAGGGGACCCTGGAATCATATGTCAAGGTAAATCGGAATAGTTATGGAAATGAAATGAATAGTTATGGAAATGAAATCAAATCCCCTGATTCATAAACGTCTTATTATAAAAGACGTTAAAGCTAAATTAGGTTTACAAATCTATTGTCTTTGTTTGTCATCTTGAAATTTAAGCTAGTAAGAAAGAGACCAAATTAATTTTAATAACAGAGGGTTATAAGATTTTTATAAATAAGGGGGTAAGTGTTTTAGTGCATCTTGTTTTAAAATGGTCTAATTCATAATTTCTTAAACGAAAAGGAAGTTTTGTTAGCAGAGTTCTACGCTGTATGTAGTCACTTTTCAAATAAGATATTTTAACATTATAGTTAGTGACTTTTTTGAATTAATGATTTTTTTTTCATAGGCGGGACGCCAGTTCTTCAAACGTCCAAATAACCCAGTAGATTTGGGCTACGGTTACGAGATGTGGACTGGGCTGTTCCAGTCAGCTATTTTTACTGACAAAGCCTTTATCAATATTGATGGTTTGTATTATTGTGGTATACATCATTACCTTAGTGCAAGGGTAAAACGAAAAACGTTATAAAACCATATACCTAACGTACATGTATAACATGTATGTACGTGTTATTGTTACATAGCTGTTGGTTTTCCTTACCGAATAAATAATATAAATGAATAAACCCATTTAAATGAAAAGCGACCCGGCTGGCACGGTTTCAGTAAGATGCTCTGTTTTGTAATAACCTTCCTTGAAAAGTTATCTAACTGTTTGTATTATACAAACCGCATGACTATTGGTTCACGTGCCCTAGTATAAGTGTTTAAGGCGATTGTAATTCTGTTAAAAAAAAAAGGTTGCTAATACATGCGTTGTATAACCGCACTTATAATACGGCAGCTGTACTTTTGAGATTATTATGAACATGCATGCAAACTGACACGGCGGGGGACTTTTATAGAATGCAGACATGTTTAATCTCTTTTTACAGTTGCTCATAAAGGTTTTCCGAGGTCTCAGAGCTTGATCGACGCAATGACGAAGGATTTCAGTTTGGATCCCACTAAACCTTTGAATAGCCAAAGATTCATGGATGTGGATTATTTTAAAAATTTCATCAAAGGTTTGCGGGTAAGTTCCTTACACATAGAAATTAAAGTACTTTGTTTATTATAGTTAAACTTTTTTATTGTTATTAGCAGAGGTCGGAATTAGCTAGAGTTATTTATGTATGTACTTGTATCAAAATTTTTAAATTTAATATGGATCTTCCCGGGATTTTTATAGAAAACCCCAGGGAGTGTCCCACACTTCAGCAATTGTTTTCTTTTGTTTTCACAAGCTACGTTGTGCGAATTACAAATTTGTCAAAATCACGCAAGTGCGCACTGGAATTTTGCAACTTCGGACATTGTTGTCGTTGATATAAGTGGTTTAATTTGTGTATAAGTTTTTTTTCTCTATTAATCTCGGGCTATTTCTGCTCTTTTCGCACGGGTGATAAGATTTCTGTATATTGTCTAATTTTCTGTTACATAAACTTAACGCAACGCGTACGAAGCAAAAAATTATTTCTATTGTCATATAATCCTAACTATACCGAAGTTATGAGCTTAAATTCATTTTAATTTATAAAATGTTTATATAAACGTGGCTTTTCTGTGCCTTGACCAACTACCATTCGTATGTAGTGCACGTGTAACTAACAATGGTCGCATCGTCTTACCACCTCTTACCACCACCACCGATAACGAACATCGAAACGAATAAAATGTATAACAATCTCATAAATGTTTTTTCGATCTTTGCCATCGCTAATACTACTTACATGGCTTTGTCTAAGTGCCCAGGTGTTACCAAAGACAAACATGTTGTCAATTATGTATAAAATAATTATATCTCTTAGAACTAAGTCTTACTGATTAACCATCATATTACATCTTTTCTCATTTTATTAAGTAGCAAAAACATGTTATCACCCGAAACGGAGCTATTTACATTGCTAAATGGTCATCGTCATTCATTGTAATGGGACTGTAACAAGGAATTGATTTAATTTTTAAATGATTATCATAAACCTTTAGTAAAATTTGTATGAGTGATACCGGACACAACTTGAAATATAAGTTGCGAGTTCGATCCTTTGTCTTACCACGTTCAATTGTGTTATCACCGCTGCTTAAGATTTTTTTGCTATATAAGTAAGTGATTATCGCGAGGAAACATTCATGTTCTATAACATGTGACAACTAGGTGCGTAGACGCCTATTTGCTCTCAACTGAAGATAGTTTAATTAAAGCAATCGATGTTCAACAAAGTGACACTAAAGGGTAGTTGTTCGCTCGCGCGTTCGTGCCATACCTCTTCTATTTGTCCCGCGTCTTACTAATTCCGACACTGATTATGACTTAATAAAAAAATTGTCACATGTTATTCCTTGCTTTCTTGGCCGCGTTCACTGTCATAGCCGGATAGGTGGGGTTTATTATTTTTTACACTAATTTGTTTTTTTCAGGTGTTGGTGACATTAGTAAGTACAAACACCAAACGCGAATTCATTTGCAACGATATCGTTGCACCACCAAGTGAATTAAATTTCACTATGGATGATAATACTGCCGGCAAATCTCGCGTCGTGAATGTCGCAGATTATTATCTAAAGGAAAAGAAATATAGGTAAGTAAATTCGTTAATAATGGATCTATATTTAAGAAATGTTTATCATTTGTTTGTTATGTTACACCGAGTTTACAAAATTAACTAATGATTGATTAATTAACACACTGCCACCCGTCACCACGATTTCTGAAAAGACTTTGGAATCGGGATTTAAAATATTTTCATTTGAATGTGTGATATTCGCGTTAATTTAAGAAAATACAATTTAAGTATTAACCTAGTTTTTCTTGTTTTCACCGCGAATATTAGGTAAATCCGTACTAAACAGCTATTCAAAGATAGTCACAAAATGTTGATAGCATGTTATCAATAGAATAGGACATAATAGAATAGAATTAGGATGGTATACAGTAATCACAATGGTTGCACTATTTAAAAGTAAAGATTTAAGTTAAAATTTTACTAAATTCCTACCGCCATCTGTCGAAAATTATAAAACTAATAATTAACTGGATTATTTAAAAAAAAAAAATTCCGCTTTTTGCTAGTCTAAGGGCCAGTTGTACAAGTTGCTGATAAGTGTCGGATAGCGAATAAGCATTCACAACATTTGTCTCTTATTTTATGTTAAATGACAAAGACAAAAAGTGTGAATGAGCTAGTTGACACTTATAAACTGAGGCTATCGCATCACTTCAACTCTTTTTAGTGTCCCACTGCTCAGCCCAGGTCTTCTCTTAACTATCTTACGAGTTAAGAGAGTTTATACCTTAATCCACACACGCTGGCCAAGTACAGGGTGGTGGATGTCATATGTCCTCGAATAACTAGTTCTTAGACAAGGCCGGTGTCTTGACGGTATTTCCCTTCATCGATATTGAGCAGCAATGATGAAATAATTCACACAAAGATTTGTTACCCTTATATTTTTCAAAGGCGACCTACCTACCTGGCGTTTAATCTAATTAAAATTTATTAAACCCAAATGGTTACCAGGTAAATAGGTACTCAGTAATTTTTTTTGTTTGGATATCCTTGCCTTCTCTGAACTCGAACAAAACGATGGTAATAAATGCATAGTGTCAGTACGTACGTTTAATTAGTCCATACGTGTCAACCCGGCTATGCATTTGTTGCAGAATTAAGTACCCACGGCTGAACTGCCTCTGGGTCGGCCCTACTAACAAGAAATTATATTTCCCTATGGAACTCGTGGAAATTGCTCATGGACAGGTAAATCAGTGTACTATAATATCTAAGGCGTCCCTGAATATCAGTTGAGGAGTGACTTTTCAAAACGGCTTATTTCGGGTTCCCAATTTTACTTTTTTTTTAATGCCAATCGGGACTTTATGTACACTCACATTATATGACGTGAAGTGTCCGGTTCTAAAGTACTTTAATCTCGAAGAAAAATAGCCATAGAAAATGCTTTCCGCAACAAAATAGCTTAATTCACGTTAATTCTCGGCCCTACTAATTGTGATAGGAGTTTTTTCAAAATAGCTCATTTCTAGAACATTTTGTATGGAAATTTTGTTAATACGTATCAAAATGGCTTATTTCTAATCTGGTATCACAGGTTATTTTGGAGGGTTGAAAGATAGCTTTAATATCTGGAAGTGGATCCGCAAATATATTTTTATACATTGGCAACACTTTTTATTTGACTACGGCCAATTAAAAACATATTAAACGTCATGTGCCACCTTGCTGTCTTCTTCTTCTTCTTTTAATTAAACTTCTCAATACTTTCATGTCAAGGCTGAGTGTCAAGGTGAAAAATATTTTCTTGTATCGTTGCTCGTTGGTGTTTTTGTTGCTAATCCTAATATGATTGTGTCTGCAATGAAGAGGATGTAGGAGAAGTCCGTGTGTGATTTTCAGATTTTAAATAAAAGGAGTCTTATTTCTTAGGAGTGCCAAAACAAAATGGCTTATTTCTTAGGAGTGCTGAAACAAAACATCTTATTTCTTGGAGTTTGCGACTAAATGGCTTATTTCCTTAAATCATATGATAATAACTCATAATTTAGAGTATTAAAAAAAATATATACACTGTGAAACGATCTATTAACGTACCTAGATTATGTACATAGAAGTTTGTTACTAAAAATATTCATATATGAAAAGTTTTCGTATTTTTCTTGGTCCTGAAAAAAATGACCCTACAGAAATAAGCCATTTTGAAAAGTCACTCCTCAGTTATGATTAAATGCCAATCTGACCTAGTGATGTACGCTGTATTCAGTATTTCACAATTACTCACTAGTTTTTTAATCTAACAGGCAGTAAACAGGCAGCTAAATGATGTGCAAGTAGCTGTAATGGTGAAGGAAGCAGCCACGCCTCCCAGTGAACGGTTGAGAAAAATCGAAGAAGTTAAATCTAGTGTGAGTATTGATAGTCACAACAATATAATTTTATTTAAAGAAGCTTACATTTGAAAAAACTTGTATTTCCCTTTTCAAGCTCTTTCATTTCATACCCATGTTGTTATGAAAATGATAAGTTTCCATATTGGATTTCGACGTTCGCCATATTGGATTCAAAATGGCGGCATTTATAAAATGTTATATTGTCATCAAAACTAAACGAGTATGCAAAATTTCAGCTCGATGGCTTTAGTGGAAGTGAGTGAAATATTGATTGCAAGATTCCAGGACATACATACAAATATACGTGAAGTTAAATAAAAGCTTTTAATAAAACTCTTTTTGAACACGGATTTTATCACGGTTTTGATTACCCTAAAGAATTAAAGCAAAATTCAATGGGCTCCTGGGCATGGGTCTTTTCTCAACCATCTTAAGAATTGAAAGAGTTTTCACCTTAATTCACACAGGCTCACTGAGTGTTGCTGGATGTCACGTGATGTACTGGTTTCGTCACGATGATTTTTCTTCACCAATAATAATGCCTAAGAAGGCTCTTAGGCAATAATATTAATGAAGAAAAATTAAAATTACACTGGGTTTACCGTTACTTAAAATGGAGAAGAGCCGGCGTTTACGCCTGTAAACTCCATTTTAAGTTTTTACAGCTCGTGTTCACTACACAGGTAAAAGTAAAGATTTCATTTTGAAGTTTGGGTCATCGTGCCTTTGGCCGATAAACGGTACCAAAGGTAAACTCTCTCAACTCTTAGGATACTGAGGTGAAGACTATTTGGCCAACCCCAGTTCATACATAACCTTTAGTGTCATTACTAAAGGTTATATCTTATCTTCTTAATATATATATTTCTTGTGTGCGTGTGTATGTGACTGAACTCCTCCCAAACGAATGGACGGATTTTGATGAAATTTTTTGTGTGTGTTCAAGGGGATCTGGGAATGGTTTAGATTCACAATTTTGCGCGGTACGAAGTTCGCTGGCGCAGCTAGTTAATATATATTTTTCTTCCAAAAAAAATTGTTTGAATGATGGTGAATGGATTTTAGATGCTGTACTCCACAAACAAGGACTTCAAAAGTTTTGGATTGGATATTTCGGACAAATTCCACAGAGTCCAAGCTAAAATTCTGAATCCGCCTCTTTTGGATGTTGGGCCTGGACAAACACTAAGACCTAGGTATGTTTATGTAATTTTACTCTATCATTCAGATTGTCATAGGTTATTGTAATATTTGCATTATTATAATAATATTATGTACTCAAAAATTCATCTTACTAAGGCTAAAACTTAAGATACACACACACTCACACACACTCTCACGCATACGCACACGCACACGCACTCGCACCGATCACAGTAATGTTCAGTATAGCATTATCTGTGAACTTCATAGACTACTGTGTTAAATGCTTTTTAATTAAAATTAGATTTTTACATATTAGCCTCATACAATTTTTTCGTAAAAAATATAATTCCTTCGGTTTTGAATAGAATTTACTCGGCGTCATTTTTGGGCGTGATTGTCTTAGCTGAGCTAAGCCTAGATTTGTGTAAGTCATGGAGTACTGTATTACGGGAGATGTTACCTGACTGTAATGCAATAATATTACCAGAGGTCGGAATTAGGTAGAGATATTTATGTACTTCTTGTTTTCTTTTTTATAATTTGTAATCGAATTTAAAAAATGGATTTAGTATCTACCTAATTAAAATAGAACAAAAATAGTACCTAAATCAACCCACAAATATAAAACTTAAAATATAAATAATCTATAAACTTGTACATTTGCTGTGATTTGATGTTTAATATATGCGGTTGCGGTACAGATATAACGAGTAACGCAAGTATGTAATGTAATGAGCCTCAGAATTAGTACTGGGCACAGATCACATATACCCTAGTGCCCTTAGTACGAGTTGCCAATACAAAAATAGTTTGCGAATACTATCAGTAACATGTCAAGATAATAAGTTAAAATGAAAATGAAAATCTATATATAAAAATCAATTGCTGTTCGTTAGTCTCGCTAAAACTCGAGAACGCCTGAACGGATTTATCTTATCTTGGTCTTGAAACGTTCGTGGAGGTCTAGGAAAGGTTTAAAAGGCGAGAAAAAAAATATTTTGTACAAAAGTTTAGGTCTTTTATTTATTGATTGTGGCAATACGAAGTCTGGTAAAAACTAAAAATTATTTTACCTATTGTATTTCGAATTCATTACATTCTTTTTAAGCGTTTTATTTTATTTTTAATTAAAGTTTTTACTCAAAAATTGAAATCTAAAATAGCATTTTGACAGGTTCAAGAAAGTATTCGAAAATTTTTTTCGTATTCACTAATTCGTACTATAGATAGACCGTTTAACTCGCGTATCGCCTATCGTCAAGATTCTGATTGCTCAAGCTGCACAGACAGCGATGATGATTCAAGCGATATGGATATTAGTGACGAATAGTCTTACATTACTTTTATCTGTAGTTAAATAGTTCTTTATGAGATTTATTAATTAAATTACTTTTATGACTTTGTAACTCAGATGCGTTACGCGAGTTAAACGGTCTATCCATAGGGGTACAAGTGCTGTGTGCTATCACATCGCAAAAGTAATGCTACGAAGTAATATCACCCAGTGGTAATTCTGATGTGATGCAGCATTACCTCGTCGCCGTACCTTTGTACGTACCTGTACGGCACGATGTTGGCTTAGCGCATGTGGAAAAGAAAATTGGATTTACCATAATCTTACCCCGTGGTCACAGCTACTTGCATTGCGAATTGTGGCGCGGAAGGAGACCGTAAATGTAAAGAAAGTAATAATACATTTCTTTAATGTCTTTTACTGTTTCAGCCGTGGTCAGTGGAACACTAATTCGCTATTGAAAGCAAAGACCCTTGAATCATGGGGTTACATCGCCTTAGAAGCGGATGGACGAAACGACAATCAAAAAGTCATAAATTTGGTATGTTTATTCGAAATTCTATTGATCCAAGATTCAATTATAATTTTAAATTAAAGGATACTTCAGACTTTTCTCTAGCAAAATTTGACTATAGGGTTTTCAAGGACTTTGGGGTTCAGATTTATGCTTTGGACTCAATAAATGGCAATAAGTTATTATTATCTAAGATTACAATGAAATTGTAGTCTTATTGACGACAGAATGAAGTAAGGCTGGATGAGAATAGCCGCGGATCGAAAGTAAGGGCTATGTCCTGGACTGAACTAAAATCAAAATGGACTGACGATGTCTTTTATAATTGTAGCTAATTAATACAGCGAAGCAAATGGGTATGGATGGCAGGATGCCCAAGATGATGAAGTTTGATGCTCGGATGCAGGACTTGCATCGTATCCTGATAGATGCCTTAGACAAGGGGATACGGTTCATGATGATTGTTGTGTCCTCAAGAGGCCGGGATCATTATCATAGGGTAATGGTTTTGAATTGTTTGTTATTACTTCAACACATAAATATTTTTTTTGCTAAGTTACTAAAACATTATTGTTATTGATTTCACCTGATGGTAAGTGACGAGGGTATATCTACGCGCAGTAAATTGAAACAGCATAAAAGTTGGTCGAAGGCTAATGAATACAGCTCACGGTTTATGTTTGTGGCTTTGCGAGGTATCATGTCTCCGAATGACTGGGACATTTGGAGATGTGTGCGACGTAAAATGGTGACTACCCGCAGCCAAAATCTTAACACTAGTAGTTCTCACATGAAGACACGATATAAATCCTAAAGATATAAAGGCTGTAGAATTTATGCAACATCCGAATAAGCTTAGATGTATCAACATTTAAACTATCTTTCATCCCCTGTGAAATTGTCCAAAAACATAACCAGTGTGGTCGGGAAATAATTCACTCTTCTCCATGCAAAGAAGTCAATTTCGACTGCATAAATAGAATGTGCAATCTACCCTAAAGTTACAAATAGAGAGACCAGTAAAAATAAGATTTTAATAATATTATTTTGAAACATTCATTAAAATTTGCTTGTGTTAATGTACTAGGAACTAATAAATTACTTATAATTTTTGTAAATATATTACTATGCGTTTCAAATAAGAATAGGACTGGAAATCGGTCATATTGTATCGGAATGCGCAACAACTTCACAATTATTCAGCACGTTGGGTAAATATATAATCACATCCGGATGAAAAAAACATAAATTAAGCGCATATCTTCTTGCCGTTCGAGTACGACTAGACATTTGTATTCGAATATATGTATAGGTAAGGACATATTTTATTAACTCTCTTTTCGAATAAAATCGATCTTGTATGTTAAAACGTGTGTTTAAATCCGTGTACATAATAATATTATGTATTTGTGTACAAGTTTGTGGCATCCTAGCGCGTAAAGGAGACGTTTAAAACATTTTTGAGCTTGGTCTTAAAATAATTGTAAATTCGAACGACAATCTGAGTTACATAAGCTAATAGAGCATAATTAATTACATTTTTTCGTGCATATAATATGATTTTACTCCCGCGTATTTAGAACGCTGTCAATCAAACTGAACAATGACATCAGGACGTTTCAAGTAGTCATCTTTTTTCAACGCGTGTTGAATACTTCAGATTGTTTCAACACTAATATGATATAAATATTTTTCGCCATAATTACATTAAACTGCAGCTAAAATAATATTAAAAGAAAAAAGTACTTTAGAACAATGCGCAGTAAACAGTGGTTAGGAGTGAGGCTGTACTGAACTCATACCTGTGTTGAAATAATATGCTATGTGCGAGCTATTGTGGATTAATGCGCTTACAGCGGTTATTACGCGGCCCGAGTGCCCGTTTCGTGGAACCCTTCAGTTGGAAGTGGTATTGCGGCTATGTCCGTTGAGGCTTCGTGCCAAGGTCAGGTCCTGTGTGACCAGTGTCGAGAATTTATACTGCTTAGGAAACGAATAATTAAAGGCAATGTGCGTTTTGTTTTTCAATTACAGTTTTTATTTTATTTTTTTATAAAAATGGGTGCTCCTAAAATTCATGTTTAGTTAACTTCCAATAGTTTATTAAATAAGCTTTCCAATGAGGTACATCACATGGTGTTCAAAATACTATCCCACTTTTGACTTCTCCTTTACGTAAGTAAGTAACTACATACCTAAGTAAAGTTTTAATTTCCGCATAAATCACTTTGCCATAGATTTTAAAATAATATTATTGTCTGTGATTTGATATTTTGTGCTGACGCTACTTTAGCTTGGTTATTGGTGTGAAATTAGCCGCCAGTCCAGTCCTATTCTTATTTAATAGGTATAGTACATAGTATACGCTATTACGAGGTTTAGTGATTTATATTATTGAAACAATGTTGTTAGTGTTCGAAATTTAAGGAAAATTAATTTTGATTGACTCACGACAGGTGCCAATACTACTACACATTTTAGATATAACCTTTTACAACATAAATGCATGCGGCGTAAATCACTACCTAAATATAAGACACTGAGTGACATAGCAAATAGTGATTCCTATCATATGTATATTAGACACTAAAAGCATATATGTTGTTATTGCAGATCAAACAAATGGCAGAATGCAATGTTGGCATTCTAACTCAATGTTTGAAAGAGTCAACAGTTCGTAAATTTAATGGGATGACGGCAAAGAATTTATTACTCAAGGTAACATTTCAATATATATTATATGTTCGTTGTTATTTTATACTAGCGACGCGCCCCGGCTTCGCGCGGGTACATATTATACACCTAAACCCTCCTCATGGATCACTCTCTATTGGTAAAAAACGCAATAAAATTCGTTATGTAGTTTTTGAGATTTGGTGAAAAGATCGCGGAAGTGACTTAATTTTGTATTGTGTTAAAAAAATACTAAAGATTAAATAATTTATGCATGTGTATTGCGCTTTGTGGTACAGATGAATTCAAAAATGATGGGAATAAATCAAGCGCTAGAAACAAAGACAATGCCGAAATGTCTAAGAGATGGTGGAGTTATGATAGTTGGTGCTGACGTTACCCACCCTTCGCCTGATCAGGTGAGTTTTCAACCGACTTCTAAAAGAAGGAGGTTCTCAATTCGACTGTATGTTTTTTATGTTTGTTACCTAATATCTTTGTTATACGTGAACCGATTTCTATGATTCTTTTTTTGTTGGCAAGTAAATGCTTCCGTGTGGTCCCATTTAAATTTGATCAAGATCTGACCAGTAGTTATTGAGCTATGTCGAAAGAACCGTCTTTGTTTACGCTAAGCGCGCAGCCTTCCAAAATTATTAGTGCAATTGCCCTAAACGCATAATTCTAGGTACCTACAATTGAAGTCGGTTTTGTATTGTTGTTGCAAAAAGAATTATTATTGTCTAGAATAAAGGATTATTTGTTTTTTAGCAGAGCAATATTATTAGCAGGGCTGCAGGCGGGCTGTAAGCTTACCTCCCTTTTGGCGATTTTCTGACTTCCCCCCCTCCCCTTGGCGATTTTCTGACCCCTCCCCCACGATAAAATCGTGAGATTTAGCTTGGCGACTTCCCCCTCTTCTAATCTCACGTGAGATTTTTATTTTGACAACAAATGCGTTGGAAACATATTTAATTTTGTTAAAAATACTTCATTTAAGAAACCTAGTGAGAAAATAAACTAAATTCTATCTTAAATAAACAAAAAATATGTCTATAATATCTAGTATTTAACTATGTAAATCTAAATTAACCCAAACAATTTATATGATGTATAACTGAATAACCACCTAAGTATGAATGAATATCTAAAACTAAAACCTATATTTCAAATCAAGTTATTCGACCCCAAACGGCTCTAAAATATAATTTCCTCCAAGATTGGCATATTTGCACCGTTTGGCGGTCTCCGCCGTTGTATCAGCAGTGCCCGCCTATCCCTTTAATGCGTTGGGCTTTTGCTTTTGTAAACATAATTTCCTACTATTTTATTTTAAGACATCTTAGTTTAAATAAAAATGACTACAACCCAAATCTTATTTATAAAAATAATCAGGCTTATGAAAAATGGTGAAATAACAACAACTATACTGTACAAAATTCAAATAAAAGTATAAGAGTGTCTCCTTCCAAATAGGTTCATACGCCATGTACTTTTTGAGATCTATGCCAGCCCCTGAATAAAAAAACACTTCCCTAACTGCACAATTGGTACCTATGTCAGTTCTAACAAATGGAACAACAAACGGACATAGGATTAAAACTGTGGGGTTGCCACAACATTGTAGATTGTAGATAGTAGATTGTAGATTGTACCACAACATTATTATATGTCGGATTAATTTTTTAAATTAGATCTATTTTGTCCTAACAACATATAAAATATCTTATACGTAAGGAAGTATTCGACTGATTTAGAAATTTTAATATATTTGTTTTAGGCTAATGTCCCCAGTATCGCAGCGGTAACAGCGTCAATGGATCCCAAATGTTACCTTTACAACATTGAACTGAGTATTCAAACTCCAAAGGTAAGGAAAACCTCTTGAATCTTACATTACTAATCTACTTTTATCACGGACAAAGCGATTAGTATTGAGGGATCTATTGTAGCGTTAAACTCTCGCTGCAGCGAGAAACAAAATCAAATTACCTTTTTATATAGCTTCTTCTTCTTCTTCTTATTCTTGCGTACTAGCGGGACTCATGGGAAATTCTAAGACCGCCCCGACCGCGCAACCCCCGGGCGCTCTCACTGAGTCATTCCTTTTATCAATAACGTGCAAGCGTCTGCGCCGAGCACTCCCAACACTATTAATAAATTTAAAATCATCACAAAATCTACGTTATGAAAGAATGCGTATTATAAAATTTTAGACTATTTATTAAAACGCTTGTAATTAAGTCGCTTATACAACACACTAAACAAAATGTAATAGATATAAGTAGGTACTTCATTTAAAAAAAGAAAAATACCTACTGAATTTTTTGGCAGTGTTTCTCAGTAGTTGCCAGTCATTCACTGCACGGTAGGTAATTTTATGTAGACTCGCGTTTCAAAACGTTAACCGTGTTTTAGCTTCAACCAACAAATTATTCTGATGGTGATTTACATAGCTTTCTGTTCTATCTAACCCGATGTTGATGTATTTCATAAAAAATAGATGCATTGTGTGTGTATGTTACTGACACATATTATTTATTACTTTAAATGAACAATTCTTGTAGGATCAGTAATGGCTCCAACGATTTTGATGAACTTCAGTAAGCAGCGAGTTTCAAAGAAAATTAAATGATCTAGCTTTGATTTGATTTTATGTGTTCTATAACTAGGAAAATTAATTGCAAATAGAAATTTATAAGTAGATAGTAAATGTATCTCTATCATCTATTTACAGAAAGAGGTGATAATTCAGTTTGAAGATATGATGTTCGATCATCTGAGACTCTACAAAGAGCGTAATCAAGGCGAACTGCCGCGGAAAATATTTGTATTCCGCGATGGCGTCTCTGAAGGGCAGTTTGCAGAGGTAACATTAAATTTCGAATCGACAATGCCAACAATATTTGGGGTGGTATATTGTTCCGATTTAGCACCAAACTTGCACGGGTTCTGACAAATAAAAGTACCTTATCCCTAAACCTCATATGGAACCTAATGAACCTATGTGCCAAACTTTAGTCTTTGAACCCAGCGATTTATGCTGTGCATTGATATGCTAGTCAGTCAGTCAGTTTCATCTTTTATAAATCTTCAAAAAACAATTGGCGCGGCCTACCGTCTGCTCACCTACCCAGCAAAGGGCTCCTGAATTCTGTATGTACTTTGATTAGAAAAAGATAGATTATCATGCGTGTAAGTAACACGGTCCATTTAGAAGAGGTTTTTTACCTCTGTTATTCTGTGCATGTATGTGTTGTGGTTTGCTTAGAGATAACTGGACAATTCAACTTTCTATCTCGTCCTATTATCTTTTTGATTAATTGCGAACTGGGTCTTAAACAATTTAGGTGTAGCAAATATGGTCACACAAATTACAATTGTTAATTTAAAAAAAATATACACTAAAATTACATTACTAATGACAATTGTTAATGTTGCACCAATAATTAGTTCCCAAAGTTTTAAGAATAAATTACTTTTTTGTAGGTAATGAACAATGAACTGCAAGCGATTCACAATGCTTATAACAGGATGTCTGGGGGCAAGAGGAAGCCAGAGGTCCTGTTTCTACTTGTCCAAAAGAGACATCATACGAGGTTAGTGGATATTGAACTGTGTTAAACTTACTAAAATGCGGAGTGGCGGCAAATAGAATCATACGTTTAATATTCACCATCATAATTGGCCTTTTTAGTTCAATTCTAAACATAAGTCTCTTCTAGAATAAATAAATCTCTCAAAATCTATCACAATTTTATAACTTTTATTTTATTTACAGGCTGTTTATAGAAGGGTCTGTTTACAATGTAGAACCTGGCACAGTTGTTGACAAGGATATTGTGCACGCATCCGAACTGGACTTTTATTTGGTAAGATTATATATAATTCTTTCTATTCTTTAAAGCCAATAAAGGGTTATGTTTTTCGCGCATATTTTGGATGTATGTTTGTTAATCTATTAACTCATATCTTTCATTTTCATCATCAATTTTAGAAACTAGTTTTAGGTGAAAATATCTTTATTTTGTTCTTTTTTATTAATTATTTTTGTCATTCTTGCTTACCCCCAAATTTAATACAGTAAATTCCAAGAAGTCTAACAACGTTTTTATATTAAAGGTGTCACACCAAGCTCTCAAGGGTACAGCTCGCCCGACTCGCTACCACGCGATCTGCAACGATGGCAACATACCAGACGACGAAGTGGAACAGCTTACTTTCTATCTCTGCCATTTGTATGCGCGTTGTATGCGGTCGGTGTCTTACCCGACGCCGACATATTACGCGCATCTTGCCTGCTTCCGTGCCAGATCGCTAACGTAGTAAGTATTAGTAGATAATTAGATAACGAGGCATTTGGCTACCTTAAGAAATTTGTGGTGACCCCCCTATTTGTCATCATTACTTGCCTAAATTTCTTAAGGTTGACAGTATAAGCTTCCACCCTAGACTGCGTCTGTGTAAATTATCGGAAGCCTCATAGTATTCTCCTAATTTTTAGGCATTATCCTCCTGTTTTTTTTTGCTTACAGCGGCGAAAAGTTCGATAACCGGGAGCTGGAACAAAGGCCAAAACGTTTGCATGTCCTTGATAAGATGCTGCAGTTCAGTCGCATGTTCTTCGTTTAAATTTATACAGTTAAAATATTATACATAGTGGTATGGCCTCTAAACAGATATTGAAAGCTGAGTCTAACTACTATCATGCTGTAAAATAGATTTATTTACAAACACCATAGCTCACGTTTGTACCTGTACAACCCAAATGTATAGACAATTTAATATAGCCTATTTTATTATTTGTTATTGAAAAACGTATTTTTTTTTCCATTTAGTTTCATAGCATTTGGGAACAAAATCATGACATTTTAGGAATAAGGCCTGGATACGCATTAGCTATTATAAGCTATAATATATGCTTAATCTCATAGTTTAGGATGTATGTTATGCTGTGGAAACACTGAATAGTCTAAGCGCTTAGACTATTCAGTGTTTCAACAGCATAACAGTGTGAATTACCATTATTTGCATATATAAAAATGCTGCTTAAATCGAAATTGCTACTCAGTCGTTTACCTAAGAAAATTACGTATAAAATTGACCATTTTTCGATTATTAAAAAATTTAATGCCACATTCATTCAATAGCTTACTTGACTCTTTCATACATTTGGTTTATGAGAGGAAAAAGGAGACTTTACTTTTTGCTAGCTGACAGCTATATTAGTCTACAGAATAAAGATGGTGTGTCATACTGGTTAAAATAACATTTGACACCAATAAAACAAGCTTCTTAAAAAAGTTATTCGATGACAAATGTCACAATATAGTATCGATGTCACAGACTAAATACCGAATTTTGCTCATCTTTCACTGTTTACAATTCCTACATCACAACATGGCCGACAGCGTCTTTTTTTTATTATTAATCGCATTTTTTATAGCGATTAAAATCGGTTCTCTACTCAATATAACAAAAAATATTTATTTATTGCACCCAGTTAGATAGGCAAGTCGCCTATTATTTTTATGTAAATAATATAAAAATAATTAATTAGTTACCCGACTTATATTATCAAAAAATATTTACGTACTTTTGAAATCTTATACACTGACACGAATGTCTTCACATATAAAAATGATCCATTTTATAAAGGGTTATACTCAGTACAATTCGTCAGTTTATAAGGTTTCATATAAATGTCTTTGGTGTCTCATTGAAAAATTGTAATCGTTATATTTAATATAAAATACTTGAAATAATTAAATCTATTGACGTAGGTGCTAACAAAAAAGGTTATTGAATATTAAAATATCAACTTAAATGAAAAATAAAATGGAAAATATAATTTGACCAAATAAAATAACTTGATTACAGCATCTAAACCATGCCACCAACCAATCACAGTGTTCTGTTGAGTGAAGTATTTTACAGTAATAATTATAAGATAGTTTTAGAAGTAAACTTCGTGGCTCATGAATACCAACAACTTTCTTATGGAAACTTTTGGAGCATCTTCGTACGTCAGGACGTCTACCGCCTAGCTGTAAACAGCTTGGGGGACTATTCAGGTTCATCTCTGATTGCATTCAAGACAATGAAAATTCTTGTTTTCTATAGAAAGAAAGAAGTATAATCTGTTCTCTACTGACATAAGTTCTTCGTTGTGTGGCATTTATAAAATATTTAAATATTGACAATTTGTTTTCTTCTTTATTTTTCAGAACGATATTTGGTTGTACCTGATTTGTTAGCACTTTAATAAATATAATAATAATAACTGGTGTATTTAATTATGCAAGGTGTTAATTAATTAGCCTGTGAAACTTTGCTAGGATACATGGTTTTGAAAAATAAACATAATATGTACAACAAAAAAAAACATTGAATGATTTTAATTTTTTTCTAAAAAAACATAATCTAGCAAAAATTCTTTCGCGTAGAGTACGATGCGATGGCGCCCGCGGGCTGGTTCATAGATAGTATCACTCCAACCCTTTTAGTGTCCCACTGCTAGGCACTGATCTTCTCTTGCCGTGTAGTGTATTTAATAATGAATGCTAATTAGTATATATCTTTAAAATATTAAAAAAAACATTGCTATTATTCATGGCATTAATTTATTAACACCTTGTAGTATAGTAGTTGCATTTAGCTAGTGTTAATACGTGTCCACAGAATCTTTAAATAAAAAATATTTATATATTTAATTACGACTATTTTCGTTCAGGAGAGAGGCTTCATTTATTATTTCAGACTATATCAAACTGATAACGTAAAAAAATAGTTCGAAAAATTTATTTTGTAATGATCTCTATATTTTCTTATAAATCTTTAAATAAATATTGAATGTTCCTTGATTCTGTTAGTCATTAGTAATTATATTAAGAATAAAAAAATGTATAATCTTAATCACTGTTATTATTCCGAAAAAATGAAAAAAAAAAAACAAAAAAACATAATCTGTACCTCGATGTTACTAGGAGATAAGTAAATTGTAATGTTTGTAGGTTCCTTAAAGTTAGTTTTATTGGTTATTCATTCATGGTATAATAAAAATTATAACATGAAAATTAAAAAAATTAAAATGAGATTCATTCATTCAATTCAATTCATTATTAATAATGAATTATTTATTTGTGCAACCAAACATTGTAATTAAAAAAATAATATCCCATTAAACATGAACTTATTGATTTACCTTCAATCAGGCGAAAGTTGGAATTGAACGGTCCAAACATAATCAGGAGATTATGATTGGACCTTTCAATTCCAACTTTAGACGGCAACGTGCGAGTGATATCTCTGGTGTTACGATCGTCCAAAGTCTATAGTGACCTCTTATCATCTGGGCTGATGTTTGTTTACCAAATTACTAGTTAAAATAACTTTACTTAAATTTAACTGTATTAAAGTGCGTTTTCAGTGCTTTAACTATATAAATAACTAAAAACCATCTTAATACCATAAAATGAACTAAATTTTTGAGGTAACCTATTAAACTATTGTATTGTCATGGGTTCTTGACAAATGTGCGAAATTTTAAATAAATCTGTCGTTTTAAGTTGGTGTAAATTGCGTTCGAAGATTCAGTTACAAACAAGTGCAGCTAATAAAAGTGCGTTAAAAACAAGTGAACATCGAGGTATTAATGCCCAATAGTTACAGGGTTTTTTATTTAACTTTTACAGTGTTTGTAATTTTAGAATTATAGCTAAAATTAAAGCATTATAATGATATGACATGTCATGATAGTTTATAATACTAATTGTAATTATAAAGTAAATAAATGGATGTTTGTAAATAGTTTAATGTTTCATTTAAAAAATCCAAAAATCAAACCAACAACAAAAAAATCGCGGTGTGCCATTATGAAATTTATTGTTATTAGGAGCCCTATAAAAAGATTATTTTGTGAAATGATGATGAAAAACAAACCTAGTATTTGTATTACGCTTAATTTAGAATTTTATAAAAAAACTAGCGGACCCGGCAGGCGTCGTTCTGCCCGGTAAAGCAGTGCCATCTACCGGGTCTCAGACCTACCGAATATAACCAATAATAAATAATAGGTTTTCGGCACTTCTTCGCTTTCTAATTTTTTTTTCTCTGCGTAAGAACCATCCTCGTACCTATAGGAATATTTAAAAAAAAGAATTAGCGAAATCGGTCCAGCCGTTCACGCCTGATGTGACAACGGAAAACGGGTTTCTTTTTTATATATAAAGATTACGTTACGCTAAAACGAAATCTATTTTGCAATGATACCAGTAAGGTTTTGCTATAATATTAGGGCAGGCGCATAGCAAAAAAGAATAAATCTTTACCATTCACCTAGTAACGCAAGAATGATGCATACGTTCTAGAGAGAGTATGGGTTCCCACTATGCCGGACCGGCAATCTGCCGGAAACCGGACACCGGACAGAGTGTTCATATTACACCGGATCCCACAAGAAAATCGGACCACCTCAGTTGAATTTGAACCTGTGCCCACAATGGACGACGAAATTTTCATTCATTTCATTTCATTCATCATTTGAAACATTGATGGGTGAACTTAAAAGTGACGGATCAAAATTCTTCAATTATTTATATTATATTAACACGTGCCGGAACTGGTTCACATTACTCCAGTCCGGTGATTTTGCCGGCATTTTGTAGTGACAAAACGCTCGGGAAATCTGCCGGGCTCGGCAAAAATGCCGGACCCGGGATAATGTGAATAGCTTCCTATAAATTGTACAGCCACTAGCCAATCCACTACCAGTCCGGCGTAGTGGCAACCCGGCCTATAGGTATGTAGGTGCTAAATTAAAACATTTGTCTGTATGTCCTGTATGCCCTCAATTTTGGCCCGTACATTGAGTCCAAGGCTCGACTAGCTGCCAAAAAGCTAGGTGTACTCGCGAAGGTGCGGCAGTACTTCACACCGAAACAGATGCTCGAACTATATCAAGCACAAGTTCGTTCCTGCATGGAGTACTGCTCGCATCTTTGGGAAGGGTCAGCTAAATACCAACTCGAGGCGTCGGAGTCTATTGAAAGGCGAGATATGAGGCTTATGGCAACGAATCCCGAATATGGTGTAGTCTTATTTTTGTTGCTATTTGAAACTTTTAGGCGTAGGCGTATGTACCTACATATTATTATATGTAATAACATATTATTAGTACGTGAAATTGACAATTTTCTTAGCCGTTAGAAATCGGCTTGTATGGACTCTTCTCAACTGATTATTATTATAGGTACTAGGACCTAAGTCCTTATCAAATTGTGTGAACTATCTATCTAATAAGTACCTAATATTAATTTCTCCGCAGTCGCGAGCTGGCTTCAACCTTGCCCTGGATTGCAGTTTTAGCGCAATCGCTGGTAGTGTGAAATCTTCAGTTGAAACCGCGTTTATTTTTAACGCCTATTAATAATTGAAGCATCCATTGCGCCTGTCACCTGTCACATAAAATGATTCAAAAGGCTCTTGCTTGCCAGTACGTACCTACGTAGTTATTGGTGTAATCAGGATCAGTTAACCTGCATCACAGATAATATAATACTAGCCTGCATACAGCTGTGTACAGCGTTTTTTTAATGTTTGTTTTTCAAGTACTTATCTGAACAGTTTAAAGCACTATCGAAATGCGCGTTCGTAGTTTGGCGTTGTTTGGCTGTTTTCGGGGTTGGCTCTGTGAAAAAGTAGATACCTACACTTCTCTCAATTCTCTTAGGACTTTCAAAAACACAGAATTCAAAATATTCCACATAGATCAATACATCAAAATATAGACAATATCCCTGTGAGTTATGTTCATACAAGTACTAAGATTCAAGGCCTAGCACGTACCTACCTAGTTAGCAGCCATATAAGTATGTATGTAATTTTCCTCCATAAACACAAAGTAGGTCCTTAATGTATTAACACAAGATAGCACTTACGACCGTATTATCCGAAGATAACCAGAAATGAATGTCACCCAAATTTCACTTGCTATGTTTAGGTTTATACGTAACTAGCTTCGTCCGCGGCTTCGCCCGCGTGGTCCCCGTTTGCCTTTTTTTTATTCTGATATAGACTGGCGCTTGACCACAACTTCCCTGATGTTAAGCAAAGATGTAGACTACACCATTTGGCTCCATCGATCGCGCCAGCTCATTATACCGATTTATTTGTGATTACGAATGACTTTCGGTGAGAAGGTGGCAGTGGAATGAGCGTCCAAATGGTTAAAAACCCTAAAGGGCAACGATTCCGACCCACCCTCACTGCATGGTGTCATCAGACATCGGACTGGAACACGGCAAGGCCGCTTGACGGTGCGGCTTTGTCTGGTGGGTAGTCACTAACCACGGCAGAAACCTACCACCAGTTTTTGTCACGTGATTTGCACCGCCCAGGGACCACGTGTGGGGATTCAACCAAAGGTGCACACCACGGACGAAGGTGATTCAGCCCCCAAAAACAAAGCCTCCCTTGTTTCCCCCGTTAAGGTTTAAAAAAATCTTTTTTAGTGCACCCCTAGACCTCATACGGAAATTATGTGCCAATTTTGAAGTCTCTCGACGACTGCTTTTCTAACTATCTTAATAATTTCTAATATGCCTAGTTTAGCTTAAATAATATCAAGTTAAAATATTAACAAAAAAAACCGACTTCATGGATGCAATTCTCAGAACTAAACTAAACTGAAATGGGACCACACGGGAAGCATCATCTTTCAATTTAAAAAAAAAAATCAAAATCGGTTCACCCATTCGAAAGTTCTGAGGTAACAAACATAAAAAACATACAGTCGAATTGATAACCTCCTCCTTTTAGAAGTCGGTTAAAAATACATCTAGACTACTCACTACATATCAAACTTACCTCATGAGAATTTCAGTGAAACCCTACTGTTATATGCCGGGTCGGTGGTGTGGTCAGTAAGATACTTGCTTTTCACACCGCAGGTCGTGTGTCGATTATCACCCGAGACAAACATTGGTTATGATCACTTGTGTTTGTGTCGAGTCTGGGTATAAATATCCATTTTAAGTATATATGTTACAAAAGAAAAGTATTAGATTTAAGTACCTATAGTATATACCAGCTATCTGGTTTCCATAACACAAGCTCTGCTTAGCTTGGGACCAGATGACCGTGTGTGTTAATGTCCCAGAATATTTATTTATTTATTTATATGGTGGTTACTGGATAATCAATTATTTGGCAAACTTCCTCAGTCTTCGATAGGAACCGTTACATAGAATTAGTTCAATTAAACTTGACATGGATATTACTAATAAAAGCATATTGCATAATAGCTTGCAATCATCGACAGCATATTATTATTGTTTTATGACATGATATAATTAACTATGAAAACCGATATTTGCATTTTGGCGCGCGTTCGCAAGGTAAGACAAAACTTTCCGATTAAACTGGTTAGTTACTTACTAACCAATCGAATAAGCAGTGACATTGTTTTTAAAAATAAATTAAGGTTTTGAGATACCAATTAACGGCTTGTACACCTATATTTAAGTAAGTATCTACTTGCATTTCTTCGCTTGTGTGGCTTGGTATTGGTGCATTACTTAGTTCCGATTACAATTCAGGAAGCAGGTTGCAAGGTCTATGCCACATTGAGCCTTCCTTCCGCTTACCAAGATATCGTATTCTAATTATAAGAATATATTTGTGTTTACGTGTCATTTATGTTGATATGAACCTACACAGAATGTTTTTTATAGGTAGGTTGGTAATGCGTCATTATGAGCGGAATCGTGTAAGAATAAATAGGTGCTAGCATATGATGCTATTTCCGTTAGCTATTGACACCTTCCGGTATCTACTCAATAAACACTTCCGGAAAGATTTGTGAGTAGATAATTCTAATGTCTCTAGAAGGTGAAGATGGTAGATGACCTAATAATCGTTATCACACTCGAATGCTTTATGAACATTAATTAGACGTAGGTATTTACTCGGCACCTATAGTAAAGGCCATGCCCAGTTTGGGGCTACCGGAAATATATAACTTTGTAACATTTCTTTGTCAATAAATATTTTTCATTTTCATTTTCATAGGGGAACATATTTCTTAGTACCTCATATTACACATACTTTCTGAAATCACAAAAACTCTTAGAGTAATGCACTGCCTCAGTGCCGCGATGGTTCATTGATAAGCGTCTTCTCTTAGTAAAGTAACCGAGGTCATGGGAATCCCTGGTAAAGGCAGAAAAAATAATATACTTAGAAGAAATTTTATCGCTGCTCGAAGTTTAGAATTGTGTATTTGTTCCACTGTGTATCACACAAGGGACCTAAATATAGCCGCTAAAAACTGTGCTGTATGCACCTCTTCCTATGCGGTATGCGGGTAGCTGGTTGGGCAACTCGCGGCAGCAGCAGTCCTCTGAAGGTGGCGCAATGTGTTCCGCGCGCCTATCCAGAAGAGGGGGGACAATGACTCCCCCGTAATAAAGACGGAGACGCTTCCTTGTCCCGGTCGGGGTTCGCCAAAGTGTCGAGCCAAGGCAGGCGAGTCGACCCAACGGGTTGTCCGGTGAATGTAGCAGCGAATCCCGCAGCCCGGCACAAAATGGTGTCTGATGGAACACCGGGGGTTTTAGTGGGTAAACCGGCCCGATTGTTTTTAGCTGAAGACCCTACGGGGTCTCTTATCCGGGCAAAGAACGGGAGTCCCAGATACCCCTCGCTATGTGCCCATTCTGGACGAGGGCACGCGTATAGCATTTCCTCCCGATAAAAAGTAGGTGTGATACCTAAATAAGCCACACATATTTTTCAAAAATTAGTGTAAAATTTGCACCACTTTATTCGAATAATTGCATTGTAATGAACATATTAACGTGATAAGGAGTCGTAAATCTTTGTAAATTAAAACAAAACTAATTATTTGATTATTTTTAGAACTGACAAAAGTCAGTGGAGTGAAGTAGCCGCTTTAGAGACGTCAAGATCAGGGAACTAATCCCCTCATAATGAAGTTTATTCACAAAGATAAAGACAATAAAATTGACGACAAAATTTACCTAACTGAATAACAATCTCAAATACCGGTCAGGTCAAAACTTGAGTTAATTTACGGCGCCGCTGTCGTTCCTGGCTTACAGGAGTAGCAGTGGCGGGATTGCCAAACAATCTTAAATAAACCAAAAAATGAAAGTAACTAAACCATTAAACCAACTACATATTGCCTATCTTTAACTAGTGAGCAGCGGGGACGCAGGGATATCGACTTCGCCTTTGAAATATATGGCCGTGTTTGCGATCCCGGGTCGGGCCTTTATATCTTTGTGTGAATTATTTCATCGCCGGTGAAGGAAAATATCGTGAGAAAACCGGCATGCGTAAGAACTAATCATGTAAGGACTGTTACATCTACCAACCTGCTATGGCCAGCGCGGCCTATACTTTCTCAACTCGTAAGATAATTGAGAGAAGACCCGCGCCCAGCGGTGAGACACCAAAGAGTTGAACCATTTTAAACTACCTACTTACTGCGTCAAAAAGTTCCTCCGCATCCTTATCTTCTGGAAACTTACCTTCACATATTATTATATTAGTACTTAGTTGGTTAATGGTTAGTTAGTTTTTAGTCTAGTTCCCTAGTATCTTAGGTACCAAATGTGTCACAGTCGTCCGCTAAACGAGTAAAATTAAAGCGGATTTCTCTCGAGATAAAGTGAAAAAGGAGACCTTACATCAGACCGCCTATAATTGAAAAACTTACAGAAAGTCGGCTTCCATGGTACCCACGGTCTTATTATGTGGCGTGTTGAGGACGGTAGGACGTCCTGAGGACGGTAGGACGTCCTGAGGACGGTAGGACGTCAAGAGGAGAAGGGTAAAAGTTCATCCATTAGCCACGTGGTTGTCAACAATATCCAAAGACTTGGAGCGTTCCCAACTGGACACTTTGCCATAATGGACTATCCTGTCGCAGAACGAAGAGAGACGGCCCTAAATGATGGAAAAGTCTAGGAAAAAGAGAATAAGGTGGTATACCTTGCATAGGGCAGTTGGTGTAAAATACAATAAGAAATAACTACAAAGAACTAGCCTACGTCAATATAAACGTAAGCCAGTAAGTAAATAAAAATAAATACGAGTATTATTATAGGGTTTTAAATATAGTTGTGGTTTAAGGCAACGAACTTATCACAATAGAACATCTGGCAGAAAATAAATCGATCTGGCAGGTAGGTAAACCCTTGACAGTAATAACAATGAATATTTTTCAGAACAATCATTATATTTATCATTTAAGTTCTTTCATTAATCTTACTTCTTTGTGTAAAACATATGTATCTACTAAACCTTTATAATGAACCTATCTACATAAATGGGTACTTAGCGTTAATTTGTTTATTACATCTGGTAAACAACGATGACATTTAAGTCATTAAAACAGTTGTTAACGAAAAATCACAGCGATTAGCGCTTTTAGATATAGTTAGGTATATACACAGATAGTATTTAGGTATATACATTGTTAGGTATAAATAAGTATTGTTTGGCTAGAGGTTTTTACAAGTAGTTTATTATTCTTTTTGATAATAAACCTATGTACCTATGTGTAGCAAATATTGAAATTATATTACATATAAATAACGTAAAAATAAGGTAAAATATTGAAATTGTATCCGGCAGAACATTTTGATGGCTCGCACAACGTGCTCTGTTTGTGAAGCGTGGCCAACGCGCGAGCACGTGATTGGTGCGGAGCGTTATCTCGTGTCGCACGCACACTGTAACTTGTGCGGTGTAGATTTTGATTTGTATATTTTGCTGCCACACGATTGGCTGTTTTGTAATTTGTAGCTCGTGTGAGGATGTAGTATTGAATTACGTAAAATCATAATTAATATAGCGCAGTCTGTTAGCTGCTTCGAGTTTTGATTTGGAGTTCATTGAGTTCGTTACTATTGTGATTCGGCTGTTCGCGAGTATCCTGGTTGTCACTCTGTCCGATGCAGATGTGCCCTGTAAACGCGTTGTGTGTCAATAAAGTGTATGTGATTTTGTGCCAGTTTACCATAGTTTCATTTTGGTTATCTTCGGCAGTATCCCTGAACTGAATGTTTGTTTTCTACGACGGGAACACCACCGGCGATCTATGAGCTTGAACCTACTACCCCCTATCTACAACTACAGTCCACTGAGCTCATTATTAATAAATTTTGATCCTTCTGGAGCCGGATCGGGTTCAACTGAAAATGAGCACGAAGAGTTCAGCCGTTACGAGAGCCCAGCAGAGAAGATTAACCGAAATGAAGCGCGTTGCTGCGGCATCGGACTCGGGATTGCTGACTGACACAGTACCGGGATCCGTCCGTTGCGCCAACCATGGAGTCTACGTCGGCTGCCGCTGTGATACCCCTGACGGGTGGAAGAATCATCGACCACACCGGTGGAGATAAAACGGGGTCTCATGAAGCTTCGCAGCACACGTTGAGACCACATTCACGGTCTAGCCTAGCGTCCTCTAGAGGAAGCCGCAAAAGTGCGGACTTTCTTAGGAAGAAGGCGGAGTACGCTGCCGAGCTAGAAATGGCGCGTTTGAAAGAGAACGTTATTAGAAAAAAGCTAGAGATGGACCTAGCTGAGATTGATGTAGCCGAAGAAAACTCAAGTTGTGACGAACAAGAATCGGCGCGGCGTGTTGAAGATTGGATTGACAAAACTCCCGTAGAAATATCCAAGCCATTGGAAAAGGCGCCGTCCGCAATGAACACACAGGCAGTGTATAGTGCACCGGTAATTCCGGCAGTGACAACTCCAGTTGCAGCTGTGCATTTCCGTCTCGACGAAGATCGTAGAAGCTTCACCGCACCAGAAGATAGTGTACGTCGTACAATAAGTTACGAGTACGGAGCGGAGCAGAGGCAAAGGCGTGAGTCAAGCGGAGAGCGCAAAGATAGAAGAATCGACCAACTGGCTGAAGCGTTGTCGAGTCTGGCAAGGCCTAGACCGGTGCCAAAGCAAGCATTTGAATTGCCTGTTTTTAGAGGAGACCCAGCAGATTGGATAGCATACAGAAATATGTATTGGGATACCTCAGAAATGTATAAGTTTAAGCCACACGAGAATCTGGCTAGACTTAAAACCTCACTTGTGGGAGAAGCAAAGGTCGCCGTGGAAGACCTCCTGCGCACATCTACGGATCCTGCGGATATAATGAGTGCACTTGAGGAAGAATTTGGACATCCTAACTTAGTGCTAAAGTGTGCCCTAGATAAAGTGCGTAGTTTGCCTAAAGTGAGTGAAAGTGGTAAGGAGTTAAGGAGCATGGCGAGCACGGTAAGAAATTGCGTATCACTATTAAAGAATATTAGAGCGCAAGGATATTTGAATAACCCTCAGTTAGTTAGTGAACTTTTAAATAAATTGACTCCTGTACAACGAGCGCAGTATGGAGAATTCGCTTTGGGTCTAGATAAAGAGCAAGGAGTAGATTTGAGAGTTTCGCCTAATTTGCAAGTAATTTCTACATTTTTAAATCATTTGGCTAAAACAACTTCGTATTATGTACAGTTAAATATCACTAATCCTCCTGCAATGAATTCCTATAAGAAATTAGAATCTTATAAGAATGTTACCAATAAGTATTTGCCGAAAACATTTTCCCATCGTGTTCATGTGCATAAAGATGAGCCTCACTCAGAAAGGCATAGATTCAAAACTGAATGTTCTGTGTGTCAAGGGGAACACAGTATAGATAAGTGTAAGAAGTTTATCGATTCTAATATAAATCAAAGATGGGAGTTGGCCAAAGATTTGAAGTTGTGTTTTAAATGCCTGTCTAGAAAGCATAGTAAAAGATTTTGTCGTGCTAGAAGATGCGAAAAATGTGACTTCGGGCATCACATAATGTTACATGTAGATAAAGACCCAAGCGTTAGCACTACTGAGAATGTGACGAATGTTGGAGAAGCTCGAGCAAGGGCGTTATTAAAGATTCTCCCAGTTACTTTATCCGATGAAACAGGACGCTCACAAAGTTGTTATGCTTTATTAGATGATGGCGCAACAGTATCTCTGATAGATAGCTCGCTAGCTAGGGATTTAGAGGGACCTAGAGTACCGTTAAATATCAAAACTGCTCGTGGACAATGTATTACAGATATGAATTCTAAGATAGTGTCGATAAATGTGCAAGGAACAAGTGGAGTGAATTATAAAGTTAAGTGCCGCACCATAAATAACATGGACTTGCCGACGCAGTCGGTACCCGCTGCTGTCATAAGTGACTGTGCTCACCTTCGTGACTTGGGTTGCGAGGGGATGAGGGCAGTAAAGCCGCTGTTGTTGCTTGGACAGGACAACTGGGAGCTGTTGGTAAGCAGGGACGTCCGACGCGGGAAATCCGGTAAGCCAGTTGCCTCTTTAACCGATCTGGGGTGGGTTATTCACGGGCCTTTGAGTAAACACTGCACTTATGACTCCTTAAATTGTTTGTCCATTTCTTTACCCGATTTGCATGAAATAGTAAAAGCGCAATTTGATTTAGAAGCTATAGGTATTTCTAAAGAGATTAGGAAATCTAGAAATATTGAAAGGGCTAAATCTATTTTAGATAGTACTAGCCGCCGCTCAAAAGATGGTACGCAATGGGAGGTAGGTTTATTATGGAGACAAGAGAATATTAAGCTCCCTAATAATTATCCTCAAGCTAGGAAACGCTTAGAGGGCATAGAACGCAGGATGCGTCGTGACCCTGATTTTGCTGTAGCGTATTCCAATCAAGTTCAAAGATTAATCAATGAAGGTTACGCGGAAAGATTAGGAAATTCAAATAATTTAGATAATAATGTTGTTTGGTATTTACCACATTTTGGAGTAGTAAATCCTAATAAACCGGGAAAATTAAGATTAGTTTTTGATGCAGCAGCCTCTTATAATGGCACTAATTTAAATGATAACTTGTTGCCAGGGCCTGATCTTTTGAACTCATTGCTAGGAGTATTGTTGAAATTTAGAAAAGGGTCTGTAGCATTTACCGGGGATATAGCTGATATGTTTATGCGTATTAAAATTCGTAAAGAGGATCAGGGCGCTCAATTGTTTTTATGGCGAGATTCGCCCCAAAATAGTGATCCAGACTTATATGTCATGACCTCTATGATCTTTGGAGCTGTTTCGTCTCCTGCGACAGCCATATATATCTTAAATAAAAATGCCAGGGAGCATGAAGAAAAGTATCCCGAGGCCGTTAACGCCATATTACATAGGCATTATATGGACGATTATTTAGATAGTTCTGATGATGTAGATTCAGCAGCTAAATTAATTGATCAAGTTACTGAAATTCACGCCTCAGGTGGATTTAATATAAGAGGGTGGATCACAAACTCACCAGAGTTGAGAAATAAATTAAACCTAGATAAGTTGGATAAAGTTAGTTTAGATAAGGATGTAAATAGTAAAAATAGAACTCTAGGTTTAATGTGGTTAATTAATCAAGATATGTTAGCTTTTAATTTATCTTTTAATCGTCTGCCTACAGAAATTGTAAATGGCTTAACAGTACCGACTAAACGGGAATTTTTAAGTTTTATAATGAGCATTTTTGATCCTTTAGGTTTTTTATATCCGTGCATAATTCAATCAAGAATTTTAATGCAGAAAATATGGAAATCAGCCATACAATGGGATGAGCCATTAAAAGAAAACGAAGCCAAGTTCTGGTTTAAATGGCTAAAAACCTTAAAGCTTTTAGAGGAGATTTTAATTCCTAGGTGGTACAATATTAATTACGCGAATGTAGAGTTGCATATTTTCGGTGATTCCAGTGAATTAGCTTACGCAGCTGTAGGATACACAAGTGTCTATGGTAATGGGTAAGGCTCGCGTAGCACCAGCCAAGATTACTTCTATACCACGTTTAGAATTGCAGGCAGCTGTATTAGCATGTCGCCTAGGTGAATTTATAAAAGCAGAAATAGGTTTACAAATAAGCAATTGTTATTATTGGACCGATAGCAAAACGGTGATCAAATGGATAAACTCGGAGGCTCATGAGTATCAGCGTTTTGTTTCACATAGGTTGGCTGAGATAGATTCAGTTACTGATAAAGGCAACTGGCGCTGGGTTCCGTCTGAGGATAACCCTGCGGACAAAGCAACCAGGTATGACTGGCCCGACAACCATGCAGCTTGGCTGTCTGGTCCTTCATTCCTTCGATGGCCTGAGGAGCGTTGGCCGGGCGCAGTTAACTGCGACACAGTGGAGGCCGAGGCAGAGCGTATTGTCAAAGTAAATACCACGGCACTCTCCACAAACATGGACTTCATCAACTATGACAGGTATGCAACGTGGTCACGTACACAACGTGTAGTAGCCAGAGTTTTCGCCTTTATCAGAAAATGTAGATCTCCTAATACTGCGGAATTAGAGGTAGAGGATTTGAAAAAGGCTGAAACATACCTATTAAAAAAGATTCAGTCAGACAGCTTTTCCGATGAATTAGCAACTCTCAATAAAAATTTAAGTGTTGATAAGTCAAGTCGCATAAGAAAGTTAGATCCCATGTTGTATAATGACGGTCTTATCAGAGTACGGGGTAGGCTTACAGCCTGTGAAATCTTAAGTATGGACGAACGTCATCCAATAATACTCGACGGACGTCACCCCCTCACTCGCAAATTGATAAATAAATATCACGTAGATGCTTTACATGGTAATCAAGAGACTGTTTTGAATAACTTACGATGTAAATATTGGATAACTGAATTAAGGTCTACAATTAAGAAAATAGTACAAAATTGTCAAAATTGTAAAGTTAATCGCTCAAAGGTAAAGTATCCAAAGATGGGCGATCTTCCTTCAGCGAGAATGGCTTATGGTGAAAGGCCATTCACTCATTGTGGCCTTGATTACTTCGGGCCTATGGAAGTGTCCATAGGCAGACGCCGAGAGAAGCGGTGGGGCGTGTTGTTCACATGCCTCACCACACGCGCCGTGCACCTGGAGCTGGCATCGACGCTAAGTGCTGACTCAGCGCTGCTTGCGTTGCGGCGCCTCTCAGCTCGCCGCGGTCAGCCAGCACACCTATACTCTGACCGTGGCACCAATTTCGTCGGGGCAAACACCGAGCTGAGAGCTGCGCTGGCGCAAATTGACAACGAGCACCTTCGAGCGGAGGCGACGGCCAACTCTATAGTGTGGCATTTCAACCCACCCGCATCACCACACATGGGCGGATGTTGGGAGCGCCTGGTGCGCTCTGTTAAAAATGCGCTAAAGGCGACCCTGAAGGAGCGTGCGCCCCGTGAGGAGGTCCTTTACACCCTTCTTACGGAGGCTGAGCACATAATCAACAGCAGGCCGCTAACTTATGTGGCATCAGACAGTGACAATCCCACTGTACTGACGCCAAATCACCTGCTGCTCGGAAGTTCGACGGGAGCCGCAGCGAGCGCTGCGACGGTCGTCGGCGACGTGAACGCGCGGCAGCAATGGCGTCGAGTTAACGCGTTGGCTGACGCGTTCTGGCTCCGTTGGCTGCGAGAGTATCTTCCGACGCTTCAGCAACGGCATAAGTGGGCACACGGTGTGCCAAATGTGAAAGTGAACGATGTGGTAGTGATAGTGGACGAAAATAAACCACGTGCTCAGTGGCATAAAGGTGTAATAAAGACTGTGTATTACGGCAAAGACAACATTGTTAGAGTCGTAGATGTAACTACCGCAAACGGTGTCCTGTGTCGACCCGTAGCGAAAATCGCTGTGATACCAACTGACGGGTCTGTAATCGGTTGAACCCTCTTACGGGGGGGAGAAATGTTAACGAAAAATCACAGCGATTAGCGCTTTTAGATATAGTTAGGTATATACACAGATAGTATTTAGGTATATACATTGTTAGGTATAAATAAGTATTGTTTGGCTAGAGGTTTTTACAAGTAGTTTATTATTCTTTTTGATAATAAACCTATGTACCTATGTGTAGCAAATATTGAAATTATATTACATATAAATAACGTAAAAATAAGGTAAAATATTGAAATTGTATCCGGCAGAACATTTTGATGGCTCGCACAACGTGCTCTGTTTGTGAAGCGTGGCCAACGCGCGAGCACGTGATTGGTGCGGAGCGTTATCTCGTGTCGCACGCACACTGTAACTTGTGCGGTGTAGATTTTGATTTGTATATTTTGCTGCCACACGATTGGCTGTTTTGTAATTTGTAGCTCGTGTGAGGATGTAGTATTGAATTACGTAAAATCATAATTAATATAGCGCAGCCTGTTAGCTGCTTCGAGTTTTGATTTGGAGTTCATTGAGTTCGTTACTATTGTGATTCGGCTGTTCGCGAGTATCCTGGTTGTCACTCTGTCCGATGCAGATGTGCCCTGTAAACGCGTTGTGTGTCAATAAAGTGTATGTGATTTTGTGCCAGTTTACCATAGTTTCATTTTGGTTATCTTCGGCAGTATCTCTGAACTGAATGTTTGTTTTCTACGACGGGAACACCACCGGCGATCTATGAGCTTGAACCTACTACCCCCTATCTACAACTACAGTCCACTGAGCTCATTATTAATAACAGTATTAAAATGATTGATCGATTTCTTTATAGGGGAAGATTATGTTTATTTTCCGAAAAATAAGGGAGCTAAAAGGAACCTTAGATTCTACCTTTTGTAAATAATAATTCTATACTTGGTAATCAAATCTTTCAGACATTATTTAAAAATCAAAATATGCTTTATTTTTTTTGAGACGCGAGTCTACATAAAAATAGTCGAATTTCTTTTCCTACCGTGCAGTGAATGACTAGCAACTACTTAGAAACACTGCCAAAAATATAAATCTGTGAAAAAATTAGCTGTGGGCGAGCAACCGTCTACGGACGTTCGCAACAATAGGGCCCTTGGGTAAAGCCACATAACGCAGCGGTAACGAAAAAATGAAAAGAATTATATATACTACGAAATGTCACGTGTATACACACATACTTAACGAACGATCAAAAATAAAAAAATGGGGATGGGATTTTGTTCTTTTTGTAACATCGCCGCTGCTCAATATCGTAGAAGGAAAACATCGTGAGGAAACCGGTATTTCTAAGGCCTAATTATTCGAGGACATGTGACATCATCCACCAACCCGCACTTGGCCGGCATGTGCGGAATAAGGCCTAAACTCTTTCAACTCGTTAGATAGTTGAGAGTAGACTCGTGCCCAGTAGTGGGAGACTAAAAATGGTTGAAGTGAATAAATGTATTCCGAAAATTTCATAGCTTACTTTAAATTACTATGTAACTAGTAACAATTGGTTCATTATATTTACCTTAACCTTTTCCCATTTCTCTCGGGGTCGGCTGCCAGTCTAACCTGATGCGGCTAGCTACCAGAAATAAACGAGCGACTGCTATCGGACCTCGAAACCCATAAGGAATCAGTAGCCGAGATGGTGTGACCAGCTGTCAGATTTTATTACGCTTCTGACTACCTTTAACGACTGTCATAGATATTTTAAATGACAAGCGGGACCAATAGCTCAACGTGCGAAGCTAATCTGAGGCACGGAGGGTAGTCCCTCAACTAACCAGATACCAAAACAAATCTTTGTTGTTACTCAAAGTATGCCAGAGGCGGGAATCGAATCCGCAGCCTTCCGAGTATAGTCTGACGGCATAAACGGCTCGACTACAGAGGTCGTCGCGTCGGTTCATTGTATTAAGTTATTTAATACCCATTCAATCGGAGCTATAGCACCCAATGAACTTGGCACAATTCTGGGTTTATTAGGTAATAACGGTTTTTTGGTAGTCACGCTTGGTTTGGAGATCGACAAGGTGAAGGTGCAATGTCTGACTGACGTACCATGTTGTAATTGTACATGAGTCTACTATGTTCGGTAGCTGTAACTTGAAGTGAGGTAGGGTATGACTTATTCTTGACAATAATAATAATAACAATTTGTTTCAGGCTACCAGGCCCATATAAAATAGAACACTATAAACAAATACAATATTATATGACATTAAATTTTACTAAATACTACATAAAATACATTGATTTTTCCACGTTGCAGTGTGTAGCGCGGTCTCAAAATCCGACCTCAAAAGCGCCGGAACTGGACAGCTTTCGGCCAAAATTCTTCTATGAACAACCAGTCCAAGCCTAGGTTCACACGGCATTGCCCAGCAGGTGTTTTTTGCAGTATACGTCTCAACGAGTAAACATATTGGCATTTAAGTACGTTGTGTATAGAACTGTTCACTTTAAACCTTTTTAGTGTATTGCTAGGCAGGGGTCTTCTCTCAACTAAAGAATTGAGAGAGTTTAGGCATTATGCTAAATATGGTATATCGTAATATGGTATATTACTAAAATACCTAATTATTACTGCAAAATAAACGCAATGGACTTGTCAAGCAAGTCGAATGAAATTAAACTTATTCAGTTCCCAGTGACACGGTTGTCTATGTAAAAACTAGGGCTATTCGTGAAAACATGCAGGACAATGTAAACCTACGCTAAGGACATAGCCTCCTTACTGAATCTTTATCACTACCAGTATCAGCCTGGCAATTTCCACTGCTCGACATTAGCACATCGATCGGTTGCCGATCGTTAGCATCTATCAGCTTCCCGCAATTCTTACAGTGTTTCAGTCCACCTTGTGGTGAGCCTTCCGCAGCCGTACAATAACACCGTATAATATCATTATTGCCTTAGCATGAAAGAGAAGTTGCTCTACAATTGTATAACAATTCTGTTCTAACTGTTGTGGTACAATAACTGGAGGATTAAGAATTTCGGTTAACCTGCTCGCAAAATCTCTGTTGAAACTCCATCGTCACCTGGTGCCTTGTTGTTCTTCTGCTGTTTTATTTGGTTTTTAAGTATATGGTTGCCATGATGTAAGTAACAATCAGCTAGTGGTTTAAAGCATTCTAGTGAGCACAATTAGCACTGCCATACAACTGATTATTAATTACGTAAGTAATTTTTTCCTTCAGGTAAAGTCAGCTACAAAAATTGGTTATCTCTATCGTGACTAAAGAAGAAAATAAATTACAATAAACATGACACTTTTTATGAAACATTGTGTGGTTTTGTAAATTACCTTTTGTAACAGATTGTACATAGTTTTCAGGCGCTAAATCTTAAGTAAATCTTATACAGTTTTTTAGTTTTCATCTCATCTACTCGGTCAACCGTAGACACAAAAATTAGGTCAAAGTTACCTTAATCTATTGCCAAGTTCATTGCTGTTATATAACTGAAATATTTTCCTTAATAACGTTACATAATAATCGTAACTTGTAAATAATTGAAGGCTGTAATATGCAGTCGCGTGTTAAGTCTAAGTTCTTTTAACTTCCTAATACAAATGTAGATAGCTTTTGTGCATACAATTAATGAATTAATTTTTAATCTAATTTTTTTTAAGGTAGTGGGCCTTTAAAGGTCGATGTCGATATAAATAAGTAGCAATAGCTTATGAAATCTTCCGCAAAACTTTCGCGAATTGGAAAGGAAGAAATTCAAGTAGATTTACAGAAATATGCGTATTTAGAGTTATTTTGTCTCTAGGCCTTTTGTTTTTTGGTCTAGAACAACAAAAGGAGGACTTTTCAAACAACCCAAGTAGAGTGAGACACTCGCTTTGAGGGTAGCCAACTTAAATTTTTTTTAGTAGGTAATGAAGATTATTTATTCAAGAGTAGATATGTATAAGTCATTGCCTGCCTGGTAGGAAATGTTACCTGCTAAACCTGCCCCAAGGAAAACTCGTGGATTTACATTTAGGACAGTTTAGGTGTCCCGGGACTTGGCCGTGTTCAAATTCCGAGTTTCTTTACTGCGCCGCTGTTGATTCTGGCTTACAGGAGTAGCAGTGATAGGATTGCGGTGCTGGGTTAAGTCCTATAAAAAATAAAATAAAAAAGTCTATGACCGCCAATTAATTGAAGACCCTTCAACCGACTGTACAAGCTGCATAAATATAATGGTGTTCTTTCTTTGTACCTGTTAGGATTGAAATGCCTGTCATGCATACACAAGTAACATAGAAATTGGAATATTTAGGTACCGTAGTCGGTAAGTGTGTTGGGAGAGGAATGTAATATTTTTTAAATCTTACTATATATAATGCAGTTAATTACGCTAAAATGTTGTAACTGCAACAATGCAAGAATATTCACTTGTATTAGTATCCAATATCCGCCTCAATTTGATGGCAATGACTCATTTGGGATATCCGTTCTGATTTAAATGGCTATTGGTTGTTTGCTACTCATCTAGCTTTGTACATTTTCTATAGTTCTTCATTTTGGTTGCATTCAGATTGCATCATACAGAAAAAATAAAAAACTGAACTTGAATAAAGACTCTTTTAAAAAGAAGTTAAATTTTGACAACACGCACTGGCTGCAGACGACGTCTGTAGCCTGTTCACAGACTACTAAGAGAACCTAGCCTATTTTAAAAACTTATAAAAATAAAACAAAAGAACATCTGACAACGCGGCATACAGGTTGCCGAAGGATTATTTATTACTATTTAGATTTTTAGTTTTATTATGTAAAGCAACAATGAAGATTTTATAAAAGGCAATTATTTTTCTTTGAAGTTTTTGAACGTTATCATTTGCGTCAATGTAGGTAAATTTAGCCGGATCTTCACCAGATTTAAATTACAGTAAGTTCGTTTACTCTTCGACTCATTCATTAACCTAAGTTGTGACGTATTGGAAATTACAATTAACAATGTTTGAGCTTGCTATTAAGTATATTTACCAAATAGGTAGGTATATTTTCCTGAAGGTTATATTTGATTAATTTAAGGGGTTTCTAGGTTGACCGGATTATTTTTGTGAGCCGTTATAAAGCTCTCTCAACCTGTCAACCTATGTTATGAGATTAGGCATTTCAAATAAGAATAGGACTGGACTCGCGGCTAACTTCATACCAAAACTCAAGCAAAAGTAGCGTCAGCAGAAATTATCGACCTACAGACAATAATATTATTTTAAAATGTATGATAAAGTGATCTAAGTAAAAAAATACTCAAGTATGTAGTATATACCTACATCTAACCAACCTAAGTAAACTTACGCGCTAGGATGCCACAAGCACACAATATACCGATTTAAACACACGATTTAACTTAAAACACCGTTTTTTTCGTCGGTAGTTAATAAAATGTGTTCTTAATAATTTTGTGTTAATGTGTTTTTAATGTTTTAATAATTTTTAATACGTATAACACGTTCTAAAAAAATAATTTGTACTCACTAACATAGTTTGTAAGTATCAATTGTTACTAACCATTATGGATCATGTTATCTGATTAAATAAAATAATTTAATTTAATTTTTAATTTTAATGCTACTTGAACGGCAATACAATAGTATACGTGTTTTTATTTATTTTTTCCTCTAGATGTGATTATATCGAACAAACATTTTGGCCCACCGTACTAAAAAGTGTGAAGTTGGTGGATTTCCAGCCCTATTCTTATTTGAAACGCATAGTACTCAGGTCTTTACCAAACAACTCATTATGTTAAGGAACGGGCAGGACTAGAGTCATCGCGTGGTCAGTTCTGCCGGACTTTGGAACTGTTAGTAGAACATGCTGGCGGACTTTACCATAGGAGTAGACAGGATTTTAGTTATCCTATAATAGCCTTGCGCTTGGCCACAAGTTGGCTGGTGTTAAGCAATGACGTGGTCTACGATAGAACGCGTTTACCCAATAAATACCGATTCTCTCGTGACTTGAAGATAAGCAAATTGGAAAACAGAGATGCCTAGAGAAACAGAGATAATTTTAAAAATAATTTGTATAATTATTTTAATTATTATATAATTACCTACTTTACATAATGTTAGTTGGTAATGTTCATACACAAATAGGTACTTATAGGGTAGGGTAGGTACAATAATTCATACTGGCGGTTGATTTCAGTGTCAAACTCAAAACAGTGGGTAAGTAGGTATTGAACCTAAAGAATTTTCTAATAAAAATCTATTTCGACCTATATAAAGATCTACTAGATAATAGATCTAGATTACAATCCAAGATCGTTGATGCGTGAAAAATAATTCGTGACCTTTTCTTAATACTGATTAGTTCGGGTAATTTCAATCGCGTGTATATAATTGTCAACTGTTTCTTTGTCACAGGCCGGATCTTTGATTCTCACCCCATATTTTGTATTAGCCATGACCGCATCAAAGTGTGATGACATTAGGTAAGAGGGTGCCAATGAGAGGAACCCACACTCAGTATTAGGTTCAGGAACAGGGAAAGTAAAGGTAATGTATCAGGATGGACTTATATATTTCAACTTACAGTCCATCAAATCTAAGAAGTACCGTTTGACGTTACACTGTTTTCTATTAAATTAGCTTTATAGATGCGTAATTCACACAAAAAAAGCTATTGAAGCTATTTGTATTTTAACATAATATTTTCATGCAAAAAATAAAATTCTAAATGTACTACGTTTAGAACTGTCAAACGGTACTTCTTAGATTTGATGGACTGTTGGTTCGGTGAGCAGGGAAAGTAAAGGTAATGTGTCAGGATGGACTTATATATTTTAACATAGTTATGCAAAGTCGGTGAGTAATTCTGCCGACATTATAAAAAAGGGCGCATCTGACTTTTTTTTCGTAACTAAGTTATTAACATTATCGGAATCAGTGTCTTTTATTGATTCCGATAATGTAACTTAGTTATGAAAATGTCAGATGCACACTTTTCCTTGTGACGGTAGAATTACATTAATAAGTACGCAATCTACTTAGAATAGCTACGGCTATGCTAACGTACCTATCCCAATATTAAATTGGTAAGAGGTATTAGTAAGTAACACCAATGGGTCAGAAAGGTGGATGTACAGCGCACACCATCGCTCTACTTGGCGTCGCAAGTTGGTGTTTGATTCGCCAGCAGATGTTTGACTCGCACGGGGTCCAAAAGTATATTAATAAAAAGACAAATAATATTTTATCATCCTTAATTTATGCTCATTCACTGTCCCGATACGAATGGACCGATATTGTTGAAGGATTTTTGTTTAAAAAACCTAAAATGACCAAAGTAAATTAGCTATAGGTTTAAAAAAAAAATTGCTTAGCGTTTGAAGATCATCACCCTTTCTAGTTGATGAAGTGTGCAAATTTGTTGTGGAGGTACACCTTTTGAGTAAGATTTTTAATTTTGACTCGATCTAGATTTTGTAATTTCCATTACTGGGCACGAGTTACAAATACCTACCTAATTATCTAAAAGTGCATTTTTTCAAGTATTAAGATCTTACAGTACCTATTTAATAAGCACCTTTCTACATATTCCTTCCTTCCTTCCTAAATTAGAACATTGTACATATAATTATTTATATTTCTATCTCTGCTTAAGTAACAGTAATATAAGCATTTTGTCTAAAATACATAATTACTTACATGTCTATATGAAAAAAAATGAATCGCCAAAATGTGGATAGTTCTTTTTTGTTTTGTTTATTACGATCAGGACAAGTTTGAAGCCAACGTAATAAATAAATTAATAGAAAGGGGAGAAAGGGAAGAATCGGGTACTTCAATAACCCGGGTGAAACTCTGGGCTGGGGGCTACCTAGTTGTATGTAAAAAACCTCTTCTTTATACAAATTATTTACTTAAACGAAGAATTTTTAATTTTAAGTAAACTGTGTAATTTCACAATTGTTTTAGTACAATAGAATTAAATTCATGTTAAGTAGGCAATTAAAATGATTCGACAAGTCATTTTGAAGAATAATGTGGTTTCATAAATTTGTTTAACAGGCAAGCAGTCATGTATAAGACATGTCTGGCAGCAATTAAATTATTTAAAACTTGATGTAAATTTGCTATATATTAAGCAAACAATGCTATTTATAAGCATTCCAATACAAAATATTATTCATTGAACGTTGCTCTACATGGCCACTGGTCACAAGGCAATTGACGTATTGAAGGATTAATTTTGTTCAATTTTTGGATATTTTAATACAGGCGGAAGCAAACTAAAATGTATGGTAATTTTTAGGACCTATTGTATGTTTTACATACAATATTTGGTTTTGATTTACCTCTTTTGCCACTGTCCCCATAAATTTTAACACATATGATAAACAAACAGGACACACATAATTGAATTAAAAAACATGTAGAAAAATAAAACAAGTTAAACGGCTAAAAGAGAAAAAACTAAAGGCAGGGACGTGTGACCCATCAGCGTCAAATATGGACATTGCTCAGTAAACGCTGTGGGCACCAACAAAAGTCTCGCGCCTTAGTAATAACTTAAATGTCGAAAATATTACAGAAAACGTATTAAATTCTTATTTTATCTTCGACATATTATGTCCATTAAATGTCTAAAGCGCCAGAATCGGGGCCCTGATTTTCAGCATTTTTGTGAGGCCAAGATTGTGCGCTAGTGTTATGACAAGTGTGATTAGTAAAATTTTATGGACTGACGACAGAAATATGTATGTTACAGGTTGACAATCCAATTTTTATTGATATATTGACTTGTGTATGAATGTGTAGTCACATTTTACTCACTCACCTTCGCTTAATGGCATGTCAGTGTTGGTAGAACCACCAAAATTGATAGGCTATTGATTGAGTCGATAATTAAAGGTACCTACTAAATGAAAAACTGTGCTGATAAATGAAATCATTTAAAGATAAAGTAGGTATAAAAATAAAAAAAATCCTGGGAAGAAGGATTTTAAAAGCTCCATTCACTGGCATTGCTCTGAACTTAAGGGCATTCACCTTACTTCCATGTAGCAGACCGGAAACAACCACTCGTGTTCAACAGCTTTTTATTGTGTAATATTAACTTAACAAGGGCAAGTTCACATTTTATTTAAAACTCAGTGAGGAGATAAAAAAAGATCTACGAAGCATTTTTCATATTAAAAGAAAATTAGTTTTAGGGCTGAGTCATCTCTGTCCTTGGGAATGTACCATTTATATGAATGCGTGTTCCTCACGTGCTCCTCGGGTGTTGCAAATCACGTGATAATATACCTACTGGTAGGCTTCGGCCGTGGTTAGTAACCACCCTCCAGATAAAGCCGTGTTCTGGTGCCATGGCTGATACTTTACTTACTTAAACAACAATAACACTTAGGCAGCAAAACTTTGGAAATGTATTTTTATAGGACTAAGTCTACGTAATACTAAGTCTAAGTAATTTAATCGTATAGGTAATCTAAATTTTGTTTAATAAAGAAGATGTGCTCCTTTAGGCACGTTTTGGATACATGATCAAAAATTCAGACAAAAAATACGGAAACATCAAGTCTAGTCTGCTGATTAAAATATGGTAAATAAGTGTTGCAAAAAGTAGTTCAGCATGTACATCACGGCTTCAATATATAATAAATATTCAATTTTATTTATTTACTTTTTACAAGTGTTGGAGTACGTGCTATAAATTGTAATGAAGTAGGTATGTATAGTAAAATTATATTAAAAAATATGCTTATAAGCGGTCTCTTTTGGCGTACTATATCGTCAATTATTAACTCTTTAAATTAATTAATATTATTATGATTATCTAAGTAGGAAATGTGATTTAAATATTGTAAGCCATAGGCCATTAATTTTATTTTGCCACATATTTGGGCATTGTTTGTATTGTAAAATTAACATTTTTATTCCTGCATCATAATAATAAACAAATCTAATTATAAAATTGCAAATTTAGGTAGGAGGTTACACGCTGTTGCATTAAAGCGAGTTTGCGCCTTAAATATAAATAAATAAATTCCTTAAGTCCGTATTTCAAATAGGCAGGCAATCGTTAGCTGAATAGCCATAGATACAGGATAGTGCAGAAGTGTATATCTACTCTTTCTTCCTTTTTTTACTCCTTGGGTCCAATTCAATGGGTCAATCTACAGGATCCGAGACTGGGCGCAGAACCGGTGGGTCAACGTATACCTACTCTTAAAGGCACGAGTCTATCATATAACCAACTTTGGACAATCTAACTTTCCAACTCTTCCTATTGTCTTTCTGATTAAATTCGTGCGGGATCCAAGACAGTTTAGGTGTCCCGGGACATGACCGGGTTCAAATTCCGAGTATCTTCCTTGCGCCGCTGTCGATCCTGGCTTACAGAAGTAGCAGAGGTGACATTGCGGTGGTGGGTTTGACTACGACTAGAGCTTAGAAGTAGGTAAGACAAGTCCTAAAACTCTTTTGCGTCGCAGCATTTGAACACGCGACCGCAATAGCTGGAAGCGGACACGAGATCACCAACACAGCAGATACAGATATATCCAAGTCATTATATAAATTGAACATTTATAGAAAACCCCTGCCGCAAAAAACTCTAGGAAGGAAAAGGTAGCCACGTGCTTAAGCTGGGTAGGTAACGCAGCTTAAGCACGTGCTCGTCAAATTAGTTAGAATCCGAACACTAGGTAAATGCAGTACAATCTTCAGTGTTGCTAGCGAGATGGGTATCCCGGTTGTAGTTAATGCGCCTTAGTTAAAGATTATTCACAAGCGACACGAGCTTAAATGTTGCATCGTAAATATAGAACCTAGAAACGGATTATGATCTTCAAATGACCCAGTAAACTTTCTTAAAACACAGAAAAAGAAACAACCAAAAATTACCGCTTCAAAATCGGTCCTTACGGCGGTTACAATTTACAATCTTACTTCATAAAAAAGTATAACTCTGATACACAGTCATACGTACGCGTTTACAAATACACAAAACAGTCTTATAGCACCCTTCTTTTTGTCGGAAGATAAGAAATAAAAATCTCCGTGAGCAACCATAATCCGAAACAGTTTTTTATTTTGGACTATGGCTATGTTTAAAATCCCCGATAAAAAGGAACTACCTACAAGAATTTTGATAGGCTGATGACAAGTATTTTCTATACAAGTGCTTTGTTCACAAATCGATTTCATGAAGCACACTTATTTTAGTCGTTCTTCAAAAAAAAAACGAAAAAAAATCTTGTAACTACTTTATTATTTAGTTGCTACTAGCCTCCGCTCGTGGTATGCGGAGTAAAAGTAGGGAGTGTGTGATACTTCAGGCTTTAATCTATTTCTGTGCCAAATGTCATCCAATTCCGTCCAGGGTCTCTAGTCAAAGTGACATAGCGAAGCAATAACGATTTGCCGGCTAGGTATATTAAGGTCCGAGCGGGGCGAGCGTATTGCCGTTTATCGGGCACAATGACAATCTTGGAGCTGAAACTAAGATTCTCGAGGTATTTTTGAAAAGTCTTTTTGATCGACCCAGTACGAACCCTGGACCTTGCGGTTATTAAGCGAACACACCACTGGAACACCGAGGCAGTTTGTCAGTTAGGACCATTTGGTACAAGACGCTTCTATGAGAGCGATATTTGACATTATCTGTTGTGATTATCTTATATCTTTAAATGAGCAATTCTTGTAATCTTGGAATCTCGGAATCGGCTCCAACGATTTTCATAAAATTTAGTATATAGAGGGGCTTCGGGGGCGATAAATCGGTCTGGCTAGGAATCATTTTTAGAAAAAATCATTTAAAAAAAAATACCGAGCAAAGCTCGGTCATCCGGTTGTTTATGATTAAACAATAAAAATATATTAACAATATTATACATCTGGTTACTGTTTTTTCACGCAAATCAGGCGAAACTTAACGAATTTTACGAATAATTATAGAAAATAATTTTAATACGGTACTTAACACTCGTCAAAAACATCAAAGTACAATAAAATTGACTTGTCTAATTCCGTCGTAAAAAGAATTGTTGTTTTTTACGACTGTAATTTTTATTTGTAAATTATCTTTGTGTAAAAAAAGTAATTAGCGCGCGCCTTGCGCTAAATTTCGTAACGCACCTATTACATTTAAGTTTATTAGATAGTTATTAAAATGATTTGGCGCGCTTTTCCTAAGATTTTCGCAGCAGGATCATCGATCAGCAGTTTTTCGCGTGGACTGTTGTCACAGCAGCGCCTGGAGCACGTGTTCACTTCCCGCGTGTCGGAGGTCGCGGTCCGTTCTATATAATGTGAACAGCTTGCTCAACTGCTTACAACTACACTCACGCGCACGCCGCCAACATCCATCAAAACTGTACGTAAAAGGATATTAAATAAAATAATTACAAAAATTATCAAGATTAAAAAATATATATCAAGGTCATTGCGAAAGTTGTTTAGTTATTTCCCGTAAAGTTCCAATCACGTGCTTTTAATATAATTGTAGTATCGTTGGTATCGTGTCGCGCTAAAGGACCCACCACTGACTTTGCTTGCAGCGGGAGCGGTCAGTCCTGCAGTTTTGTACTTCTGAGCGGCAGTCTGCGCGTACGCAACTCGGACACTGTGCGCGCTTTGTGATTCTGTGTCAGTGCAAGCCTACCTACGAAAACTACATACACACATTCACCATGAACCGCTACGTGAAAATCGTAAGTATTTTTTGTTAGCTATTATCAATTACTAGACTAATAAAAACTAGGGTACGTGTGAGAAAATAACTAATGAAATAATTAATTTTACACATCATGGAAAATTAGATAAATCGCGTGATTAAAGTGTTTGTAGGCGGTGTAATTATTAAATAATAATTAATAGGAGACAATAATAAAAAAATAAAGTAGTAATTGTTTCCTATGTTATATTGCATTGTTATATTCAGTTGACACGACATGCAGTGTTAATGATCCAGTTTCTCACACAATTATGTCAAGTTCTTTAACACTGGGTAATAAAAAATTGTTTTATAAGATGCTCATGAATAATGTGACGAAATTGTGTTTGTAGTAACTATACGTTCCGCTTACTACAGGTAATAGTTAGCATAATAATACAGTTGGCGCGAAAAAAAGTGATGAAATATTAGAACAACGCCATATAAGATACGTTTATTGACTTTTGATTTGAAACAGAAAAAGAAAGTGTTTTTACATTAATCAAGTTATTACTAAAAATATATCAGCCTGATTATTTTATGCCGGGAATAAAGGTTTCTTTTATCCTAACTTAGAGTAGGCTGCCAACAATTTTGCCGCCACAGAAATAATTTTACAGTTTTACGAAATTGGGTTTTAATTAACAAATACCAAACAACTCTCGTTTTCTTTTATTATATAAGATTCTTCCGATGACAAGCATGATTACCAATTCCGGCATAAACTCAAATGTTACATATTTATTGTTAACTTTATGTAACAATATTTAAACTGCTTCATATGCTAATGTTTGAGAGGTAAGTGGATGGATGAATTGCATGTATTGTAAAATTGTAAATTGTATTGTGGCAATTGTAAAAAAATTAAAGACATTTGGTACCACTATTATCTATCTCGAATAACTTATGGATAACTTTTTATATCGGTAATAAGTAATGTGTTTTTGCAATGAATTTAGAGTTTTATTTAAACAAAGGTCAGAAGCTAGTTACGTATATATAGTATTTTTTAACTCTCACTATATCCCTGATTAAATTCTTGGGGTATTCATGACTGTTTATGTACCCCGGGACATGGCCCGATTTTAAAGCCTTTTTATACGTACCTCTATTGATACTGGCTTATAGGTGAGGCAGGGGCGGTATTGTGGTAAGGAGTTTATAAAAAATATATAGTTTACTTAACCGAAGAAGGAGTTTAAAACATTGTTCTTAAAAACCAGTTCTTTAAACTCGTTATATGTCTATGTGCATTATCCTTGATATAAAGTAAGGAAGGAAGTATTAAATCTTCCTATCTACCTACATTTTGTTCTACATCTTTAATACATCATGTTTTTATATTTAACTGTCTGAGTGTCTAATGTTATAATGTAGATACAAGATAAGAACTTGTTATAATTTGTTCGACTAAATTTAGATACTAGATTGGTTTCCGTACGCGACTTTTTATCACCAGAAGTCGAAATTTAATAAATTACCCAGACTCTGTTTCAAAAATAGGTTTCAGTAATACTCGCAAATATCATAGCACGAAATTTTCTCTATGCCAAATTGCTTTGAAATAAGGAATATCTGTAAAAAAAAGTCACACAATTTCGTGCAGCTGTATAGATTGTACTGTAACAAGAATCTTTGCGAACTTTCAGATCAATAATAGTACAGTAGGGTTGGTATATAGTTAGGTAAGTTATAGACAATAATAAAATAGGTACCTAACTAATCAGCTGTCTTAACAGAATGAGTAATTCTAGAGGACATAAATCATATGATTGGCTATACAAAATCTATGCGGATTTCCGGTTAATTGGTTAATGTATGGTTTTTAATTAAATATAGACTGGTTATTTTAATAACTATTTGTATATATATCCTGATTAAACTTTTACAAAAAACTAGGATAGTTTTGATCATCATTATCATCAGCCTATTTTAGGCCACTGCTGAACTTACTGAGACCTGATATAGGCCTCTACCAAAGCACGCCACGCACGTCTGCGGCTACTCTCATCCAATTCTTACCAGCCACCCTGCGGAGATCGTTATTTCACCTAGTTTGAGAGCGTCTTACGCTACTTTTTCCAAACCGTGGTCTCCACTCAAGAATTCGTTTACCTCAATGGTTATCGGTTCTGCGGCAGCTATACCCGGCCCACAGCCACTTCAGCTTACTAATCCGGTGAGCTATGTCGATTACTCTGGTTCTCTGTCGGATCTCTACATTGCGTATTTGTTTCTTCAGAGAAACTCCGTATAGGATAGGCGATAGTGATCAAAGTTAATATAAACACGAAACACCATCATGGATTTGAAAAAATAAATTTTGATAATAATAACAGAAAATTCACCTTAACTCTCCGTTTAATTTGAAACTGGAAGTGAGAGTGAAAAACAGAAAAACAGAACGTTACCGTCAGCCAGCCTGAATACTCTTACTTTCAATTTGTATTCGATGTTTCAATTCGTTTTTAAAAACTATTATTGTTTTTATTATTATAATACTTATTATCAGTCAAAGCCACCTTTTATTGAAGAAGATTAATTATTCTCGTCTTTTCTGTTTAACTACAAATTGAAAGTGAGAGTATTCAAACTAACCGCTCTACATTTTGTTTCTTCGCTTCTACACACTACACACTTAACTGCAGACAAGTTGTGATCATATCTAGGCCTATCTGTACGATAATATTATACACCTGAATAGTTTGTTTGGTTGAATGCGCTAATTTCAGACACTACTTCCGATTCATACGACACATAGAAGGATAATTATTATGTCTTAGATAATTTTGCAACTACATTGTCAACACATTGTCTTAGGGCCCCTAGACAAAGTCACATGGCGAACTGATAACGAAAGATCGATAATAATTAAATATTTGACATTCACGAATTGTCACGCGTCAATTATGCCTATCATTATTTTGTTATTTTCGATCTTTATGACAATCATCAATCCTATTCATTATTATAATCCATTATTGAGCTTTTTCGATCTTTTGTTTTTTGTTATCGGTAGGCTGTTTAGTTAGTTGAGCGAAGACTCGTGCCTAGTTGTTGGACAACAAACTATTATACTCATAATGTGGCATTAAATGTCTAAGTCAATAAACCTACTTACAATTAAAGATATATGTTCTAAATTAGCATAAACATCAATTACGTTCCGGAAAAGTAAGTGTTGAAGCCGTTTAATAGTAATTAACGAGGTTGTAATTAAGTGCTATTATGTCATACGAGAAATGACATCCTAAATAGAGGTAGAACGTGAGAATAATAATCACTTTACAGTGAACCTACTTATAAAAGGTTACTACAGCGATTAGAAGCCTTATTTCAGCAGTATATAAAATAAAAACTAATATGTTTTCTTGTTTAATAAACGTTATGTTGCCCTTGAAAAAATATTTTAACTAATAAATAGGTAATTCTTATGCGAATATTTGGCACGTATTTTTTACCCATAGTAATTAGGTAAACTATTCATTGTGCAATCTAATAGCACTCCCACAAAATAACTATGTAAAATGTATCAAAATAGGCAAAACTAAACAAAAAGACAATTACTTTTCACACTAAGTCGATACTTAAAATAAATGGAATTGAACGTTAATTAATGCGAATTTGATTACGGCTTCGCTAGTGATATGAATAAAAACTGCAATAGTTCCGTTACAACCTTGGGCTTCGAGCAAGCATGACAGTTTAGCGGCTCGTGACTAACCTTTGTTTAATGTATGTTTTACTCAAATTTTGTATTACTTGAACACTTGAACTGTTATAATAATAGGCAGCTAAGTATTTAGTATAACTATTCCTTCACTACGAGATATCAATGTAAAAAAAATCGAATGCTATTATGAACCTATTAAGTTAAAATTAAAAAAACATACAATAAAAATTTAAATTACTGTTTCTAACATAATATTTTAATATTATTCTTAATAAAATAGTACTTATGGTACAGTACTAATAATTGATAGCTTTTCCTTTTGATCCGCTAACTATTTAAAGAAAAATCTTATAGAATACCTTACCTGTGTATAGGATAATCTATCAATAATAAATCAACATAGAAGGTTAGTGTTATCCATAATTATTGAAAAGTATTACGAACGACCTAATAAGTATTAGTTATTATTAAAATAGTTCAGTTGGTTTAGTAAAGTTAACACAACCAATTACCTGCCTACATATTGATATAATAAAAACAAAACTCAACCGTGCGATATTAAACTATTATCCACGATATAATTTCCCAATCTCCATCGCGACTACCGACTTTGATAGACTCGTTTCTAACAATCGGATCGTGGTCGATAACAGCCGTCAATTATGAGCAAATCTTACAAACTGCACCAAATGCTTTGTAATAAATACTGTAATTTATGGGCTATAAGTGCAATCTGTGATTCTATACATTATATATGAAGTCGGACGAAATGGCAAAGATTTGTTAATCTTTTAACATTGGGATAGGCAGTATTTATTCAGCTGGAATGCTTATATCTAACTAGTTTTTAAACCAGTATATGGTGAATAGGTACTCCACAATTACGTAATTTCACTCGCGAAATGGTGCGTGAACCACACCTCTGTCTGACCCTTCCGGGAAACAGGCTATTTGAATGTGCAAGGTATCCTTCGTTCAAAACTGACGTAAAGTTAACAAAAAATAATACTGTTGCTGTTAGGAACTTTTAATAAACCAAACGTAAGACAGTGCGGTTTTTAACAATATATATTTTTTTATTTTCCTAGGTGTGTGTCACCAGGGACTAATAAATCAAGGGGTTTTAAATTGTAAGAAGTTTCCTGGTATGATATTATTTAAAGTTAGTGCTGTTCACACTGCTCTGGCTGTGTGTTTTTGAGAGTTATGTGTAATAGGCAGTGTGTGAACTAAACATAGCCAGTAAAACTGATTGTTTACATTAATTGGTGCACTTAATACTGCGTTATAAGGTGCGATAATACAATTAAAACGATCTTATCATTTTTATTGCCGTTACTTAATATTCTAGTGACATTAGGCGACCCTGTGTGATTAAATTTACCAAGCTCTACCAAAAATTTTACACTCCGTGAGAGCACACCGTAGTTATTACATTTAGGGAAAAAATATAGATACTGTCAAAACAACTTTAAGTTATGGGTACTTACTTTTTCAATACATGCATTATTTATCTGTAATGATCTCAGATTAGATTCATGCAAGGTTACATCACTAAAGCAGTAGGTAAGCAATGGCTTCCTGGTTAAGCAATGGTTAAACATCGTATTCAAACAATTACGAGAAATATCGACATATAATATGTAACAACTGTTTCTATTATAACACTAAACGTAGATGTAATATGACAAGTTTACATTATAAAAAAATTCCATAGTTGACATTGATATTTTATTAAAAAAGGCCAATTGTCTTTATCCTAGAAATGCAAAAAATAATTTCGTTTAATTTAAAATTCTGTAAACCTTTGCGTTCAAGTTATTTTCATGATCTATTTTTAGATTTTAACTCAAATAAGCAACAGTTCTAATAAAATAAAAGGTAACGCAATAGGTGCGTAAAAAATAAACAGTAATTAAATTGCACCGAAATTTTACTTGATACGCAGAAACATTTTTAATTATTATATTAAGTGTTTGTTTTACAAATAGTGTGTATGTTTAGTTCCGTTGTCTATATCCTAAGTCGGTCAGGTGTACGTAAGTTGCATTAATCAGACAAAAGTATTTGATTAATTACGGCCAAGGGTGTCGTTGCGTCAAACAATAGTGATTCTCACAATAATTGCAGTACTTTTGTGTGTAGTTTATTCGCAAGTTTTATAATTCACGATCGCCAGGTGATCGTCAGTTCATTCGTGACTGAGATATATGTAAAAAGCGACCTTCAACACTTCACGGATAGTGGGTGAACGACCTATTTCTGTAGCTTTTGTACTACATTGTTAATATTATGTCTTAATGACACACATACAGTATCTAATTATGACGAACTGCAAGAGATTACTAATAGTTTAATCTTGAATTATTTTCGAGGCAGAAATTAATTATTATATTCCTGAAAAATTACTGAAGCGTATCTGAGATGATAATGGTTTCAACAATACAAAGACTAGGAAATGAAGTTAATTTGATAGAAACAGCTCAGATAGATTGTTTTGCAGCCATGTTTCGTGTGTGACCAAAATAATAGGAGTTTAATGATAGGGTTAGCTAGAGTATCAAGAGCGATGTGATGTTGTAAGCATTGTGTAACTTGCAGCGCATTCGTAAAACGTACGTAGAAAGCGAATCTGCTATTACACCGTTACAATGCTTATTTCGGCTGGTTTCTTAGCTGACTTGTTTAATTTGACATAAATTTGCTAATGCATGCACCTGATTATGTGAGGAACATGACCTATTGTGTAAAGTTTAAATAACACAACGCTATTTTTATCGTACCTAGGTACAGAACTTTGGTTTAATTAAAAGCTGAAATGTTAGATATGGTTCTTAGCTTACCAGGGTTCAAATTTTATTTATTTATTGCTAATTTTATTTCCCGGTAAAACTGTTAAAACTTTGTTCTAATCTTGTTAAACTTTACATGATACAGGTACTAAGATATAACGAAAATAGTAGTTCTCCAAATTGGATGTTTAAGTTGACGATTAAGACTATGATGTCAATGTTATTCAACTACCTCAGCGTAACGACCACATAATCGTGAATTGTCGAACTTCCCATTGTAGATGTCAACTTCCTTTTCACCATTACAAGTGTTTTGTCCTCAGTATCGAGTCAAGGCGATATCAAATATGTGGTTTTAATGTCTACAGAGGCCTTGTCATTGTGTTTACATAAATGCTGACCTCGGTTTACTGCAGTTTCTATGTAATTGATAATAATATGTTCCAATGTGCTGCCTCGTTCATCATTTGTTTTATGGTCATCTTTTATTTGTAATTTCATTGACATTCATTCCTTTATTATATTATTGTCAAGTTCTTGCAAATCCATTGTACTTATCTTATTCCTAATCTTATCCACGTTATATCGCTTTTATACCAATTATCACAGAATACTAAATAGTTGCTTACTATAAAACGAAGTCTCTTAATGCGTTTCGCTGTATGTATGTTTAAAAATGAAACAGCTGATTTTCATCATGACAAATAGACAATACGCATAGAGATTCATGAAGGAGGTCTGCTACCCTTGGGCAGTCGACATAAATGCGCAGGGGTAGCGGGTTTTTTTTATAAGGTGAATGATGATGAACAGCTTATATTTTGTAATTGCAAGGATAAGGCAAAGTAAATTGTGTGTGTGGTCGTGAACTAATTTAACTTCATTCCCGCGAAGCCAGAATAATTCCTAGTTTTCAATGCGAATAGCTATACGTAAAAATAGCTTCGTGTACATAATTGTTTAACCTCGAATACAGCTGTTTCTGATCCGTGTAATATTTGTATTGTAAGTTTTTTTTTTGACTGAAATTGAACGCGACAAATTGGCTAAGTATAAATTAAAAAAATACACCTTGAATCTATAATTGCGTTTTCAATATGTAATTCATTTATTAAATTTCACAATGCAAGGACGTCAAAATATAGAGATAGATAATAGTTTACCAAAAACTTTTAAATAATTTAATAGGAATTTATTAATTTCTGTTACCATATAGTTATTTCACTAATTAATCTCATAAAAATATTTTTTATTTTTAATTTTATTTTATGCTGTTTTTTGTAAGTTTATGAGAAACGTCCTTTTGTTCGCTGTTACACGTGGTTACACGCTTTACTGGACTGACGCACGAGGCAATTTTTTTATTCTGACTGTTGACACAGCATGTTTCCTTAAAACATATAATATTGTTACATATTACCTCGTAAATCGAATCACGATAATGTAATTTTCGCAACATCTTACGTCCATGATGAGAAATTTTGTTTTTTTCTTTACTGATGTAACAGTGAGAGCTGTCCCGTATCAGAATGCTGGTTGTTATTATGTGCTGCTACTGAGCATGTGCTAAATACTTCTCATTCTATTCCGTGTATGTAAAACTAGATGCTGTTATTTGTTAGCTATTTCACTATAGGGGCTGTTATACTTGTTGCTAATAAAGTTCTAGCTAAATGGCCAATCTTATCTTATCAATGGGGCTAGTAGACCCAGAGCACTTTAACCCAGAGGAATCTTTTGTAAGACCCTTTAATAATATGAAACTTCACTTCAACCCTTTTTGTGTGGCCCTCTGCTGGGCACGGTTGAGAGAGTTTACGCCTAAATCCACACATGCTGGAATAGTGCGGGTTGGTGGAAGTCACCTGTCATGGAATGGTCAGTTCTTAGATTAGTGTTTTCCTTCACCGATATTGGGCAGTGGCGATGACACAGTTCACTCAAAGATAAGTGGGCAGAACCATGAATCGAACCCTGTGACCTTTTATCTCTACGGCGAGGCTCGTACCGCTGCTCTAATATGAAATACGAAACTGGAAAATACACGATTGGAAAGTTTGGATTTTTGAGGTTTTTCATAGCAATACCCATCTGACTGATACTCCAAAAAAATTAAATTAAAAATAGCGTCAAATAGAAGCTACCGGGAAGTTTATTAGCAATTGGTAAACAGGTAAATATCTAATCAGGTAAGACTGAAAACATGTCAATTTTTAACTTTAACTCAAATTTAACTTGTGACCGTCATGCCGGTACAATTACTACTGTAGGTTAAAATATTGTTGATATTTTCTTTAATGTTGTCAAGGATAATTGGATAAAGCATCCAATAAGTAGGTATATGAGCTTTAATTATATTGTAAAAAATAAACATTAAAAGAGACAAACAAACAACTAAATTATTCAAGCTCAGCCACTTTTATAAGGTAGGATGTCATACGGAAATAAACTGTCACTGAATTAATTTCCGTATATTATGCCATTCTACGGAATATTTCGATTATCTCATTAAAGAGTGTGTTATTAGCTATCTTTTAATGAAGACTGTTTAGACCTTTAAAGATGATCAAGATTCAAGATCATCGTTAATATTTGACAAGAATGTCTTAACAAGACAGCTCTACATTATTTGAATTTCGATTTGATTTTATTTATTGTAGAAAAGTCACGCCGAAGTCATGCGTAAGTGCGGTTTTTACATACCTATTTAAGACTGATAGGAGGCCCAAAATCTTAATAGTTGAGAGAAGACGCGTGCCTAACAATGGGACAGTAAAAAGGCTAGAAGTGTTCAACACAAAAAATATATATTAAACATAATTGCGACTTCTTTAAACAAGGTATTTTTCTAGTATAAACGTCTATCTCGTATAATTTGTTTAGGTACCAGTATAAAAGGAAATATATTCAAATTAAACCGGTTTTAGTTACATTATTCCGGTTAGTGACTTGCCTCTATTAAAAGCCTAGTTAATATTTAACGAATTTACGTTTACATACAAATAAATGTTATTATTTTTGACATTATTTCTGATAGGCAATGGGCAATAGGCTCTCCCCCTATTACGTATGAAAACTTAACATAGCTGGCGAATAGCGGGTGACATTCACCTCTGCTGACACCTTTGGGTTTACCCTGTATTAACAGGTGTGATGATAAGATGATGATAGGTACAACAATTTTAGAGAAGATCCGTGCACATCATTCACACTTTATTAAACAGATATTTATGACGGCCTTTTAAATAATTATACTGATTTTAATTAATTAGGATTAGTGTGATATTTTGATTAAGAGTTTGCAATAAAATCTCTAGAGTAATATATATTGACAGCAACTTCTAAATCTCTGAGATTACCTTCTTAAAATATGCAATAGGTAAGATAAATCATAATAATAATCATATTGGAATTCAGATTCAAAATACATAGTTTTGACGATATCAACCATATGCGCGAAGGTCCTTATTTAATTAAAATAATTTTGAATAAGATGTACGCAAAATAATAATAATAAAATGTTTTTAATTTAAAATCAATAAAAGCAATATCAAATTGTCGGAAGAAGGAAGGCAGACCGGTTTGTGCGCGCGCCTATTTTACTAGGGTTGCTGAGTTTAGCCAATATATTTTTCTTATGTATTAAAACGTGTAAATTGTTATAGTTTGATATAGTTTCATGACAAGTAAAAAGCAGCTTGTGACCACGGTCGGTGAAATCGAATTGAATTCTGTAAGCCAGTCTGAAAACTATATTTTTTTTAAATTTACTTGTGAGTAAATTTACTAGTAATATATCATTATTACAATTATCGTCAAGTTAAACAAAAGATAAGCGCGTTAATTTACCCGTTAACATGATATTGACATATTTCATTCATTCATTCGTTATTTAATAATTAGTTATAACCCTCGATTACAAATCCTAAGTATATTTAACAATATTTATAAGGTTTTCTGATATCACTGTTTCTATTAACACACGTGTATGTATTTACTCGTAACTAACTTGGTACCTAAAGCAATCACGGATGCTATATTTTGAATTTTTTACTGATTGCCGATTAATTCATACTATGCATTTACCTGCCTGCAGTTTGCAAAACTATTCATGTAAGAAGCAAGAAGAAGGTAATTTTATTTTCATTTTTTAAAATATTAATTTAGTGTTTGAAAGAGTGTCAGCCCTAGATTACACATATGAGTATTATGCGCTTACGCAGAGCAGCCTGCAGGTTTTCCGCTATGTGACGTAGCACGCCCATTCATGGTTTGTTCAAGCTTTATAACATGATATAAGCTACCGGTTTCACACAACCGGGACAAGTTTTTAGATTCATAACAAACTAATAAGTGATATATGGTGGAAAGTATGTAAAAAAAGGGTTGGTTTAAGTTTTTTTTTACCTTATCTACTAAGTATTCATTCTCCGAACACATCCGTGATTTAATTTAAAAGGGTCATTTGAGCACTGAGTATTTGAGTAAATGTATGAACAATGTTATAGTTAAGGAATTTAAGTTTATTTAAATCGTGGCAGGTTGCACTCTCTCTAGCTCTTAACTAATCCCACGGGAAAAAGGCATGATGGTACAAGTATGTAGGTGTACAGTACGCTATTTTTATTATTAATATTAGCCCTGATCATTGCACTACTGGACAAAGGACTTCCCTTCCAGACATCACGATCTCGAGCCTCTTCCATCCAACTGTTTAAGAACTCATCCAGTTCGTCCCGCCATTTCCGGCTGGGTATTTATTTTAGGAATTATGTACCTTTATGATGTAGTCTAATCGGTTAAACGGTTTAGGGTACATTATGCCCCAATAGCTTAAAATATAGAATTTGCTACTTTGCAATCGTAGGTTTTAAATTTGAGATTAGTAGTTCTTACTTAGTTCTAAACTAAACGTTTAATTTCGTAATTCTCCGAGTAGAATTCTCAGTTACATAGCTGTGTTACTGGAAAAGTGGGAAATGCAACTTTATAACGAGTTTACACATAATCTCAGTAAAATATTACCAACGAATATTGATCAGACAGCCTGCCCTGGTACCTAAACATCTTTTTTACTTTTTACGTATTATTACTTACCTTGATGTAACATTACGTCAAAATTTAAATATTATTTTATCATTTAATATCCTATAGAGACCATAAACAAAACAATAGACCAAAAGAGTAACGACATTACCGAAGTATTATTAGAGAAGTGAAGAACATAATATAAAGTTCAACTTTAATAAAATTAAATACTTTTTACTGATGCCACATCCAATTATTTAAAAGTTAACTTCCAAAATATTTACGTGACATAGTAACCTTCTGCCTGCGACACTGCATAACTGTTAAGTATGTTAGATGACCAGCCATACGAATGAGCTGTCTTGCGTAATAAACTCATCTTATTTGCCTGCTGTTTAGTAACTTACGGAAAGAAATACGATAACACATTTTTCTGTGTGTCTCCACCTAATTACGTGTCGTAAGTTAAAAGTTAAAACATTGATATATTAAACTAGCTGCACCTTTTAAATGTTCCTTAAAATTGTTAAATTACCAATATCGCTATTAAAAAAATAGGGGTGAGTGGTAAAGATGAAAATGTAGGGTTTTATGTATTACTTAATAGTATTTCATCCTAAAAAAGAATTTTAAATGAAAAATAAATTAAAAAATTAGGCTGGATCACCCATAACACAGGCGTAAGAAAAAATATCTAAAAAAAGGCGTAAGAAAAATAGATGAAGACCGATTCTCAGACCTATTGAATATAGATTAAATATCGATTAAATATCCTAAAAATTGGTCAAGCGGGTTTCGGAGGAGTTTGGTTACAAGCACCGTGACACGAGATTTTTTTTTTTTATTAGATTAAACTATTCTATTAAACTTGTATCCTCTCTGTTACATAAGTGATATCTCTAACCCTCATAAGTAATTACGTAGTGAGTAGTAATCTTACAGTTAATATGTTTAGGTAGATAGAGCTTGAAGATTTAGAAAGAATTAAAGGCTACCTAATGAAAGTTAAAGTTCCGAACGGCGGCGGTACCCAAAGCAAAGGCAATTCATGTAGTACTACTTGTTTAGTGTCTCACTTTTGGGCATGGGTCTTTTCTAATCTATCATAATACAGATTCTAGTCAAGTGTAGATTGCCTGTATACTAATAGAAATACGAGAACACGGTTGCAAATCCGTTCCAATTGGTGAACCACAGCTTTGTCAGTCAGTCATACGGAATGCGGAACTTTCTTGTATTTATAGTACCTAATACGTTATTAGTTTACAATCCTGCTAAGAAGTTAGAGGACATTTCGGCTTTACTGCAGCTTATAATTTAGTGTGGCAATGGTAAAACAGGATATAAGTAATTTATGTAATTTGAATAACTTGGTATAACTAGGTACTTAGAGGCATCTAATTGGAATATCCTCGTGAAGATTAACCATATTTCGTCATCTATGTTTAGGTCCATATCTAATAGAGTGCGAGCCTATTGCTTTTTATCGGAAACACTTACTTGGATCTGCTACTAAGATTTTTCTAATACATCGCCTCACGCACGCCCCCACTGGCTTATTCCTGCATCAACGAGGCAGTCTCTTCCTTAAAGTACATTTATAGGTACATAATTACCTGTTACTAATGCTTCACAGCAATTACTTCTTCTTCTTAAATTGAGCAAAAAATGATTACATGCTATAATGTTACGAGTCTCTATAATTATTAACAGATTAGTAACAAAGAAACTCAGACGCTGTTGCACTTAAGATTATCGTCTCAAATCCAATCGAAATAATGGGATTTCAATCAACCAGCTACTTGGATCGGCCATACGCTTTTGAGTATGGTATGGCCGAGTACTTTAATAGGTAGCTAGTAGTATCTACTAAATTATCAATCATTATGCATTATGAAAGAATTAATCTTTTAACACGACACTGGTAACTGTTACTTCATTTATTGTGTAATGTAAACAAAAAGTGAAACTTCAGACTTTCTGAAAATAGATTCCAATCGTCCTTCACGGCTCTAAAATTTAGGTTTTAACGAAAAAGATCGAAGTAAATTATTTACATCACTTTGGGGTTGAATGGGTAGGTGTTTTATTTCAGTTCTAATTAACTAAATGGTTTAATCAACTTTTTGTAGATAAACGATTGTACAGATATGTTTTAAGTAAGAAATCTTACAATGAGCCTAGTTCCCGATATCAGAATAAGCTGTACCTAACTGGTTATAGGTGAAACAAAACCACATGAAAAAATTGTCAAACATTTGACACCATGTAGTATTCACCAACCCACACTTGGGACACTAAAGCGTAATTTGTTACCTAGTCGTAAACAGGTAGGTAGTATTTCTATAGGTACTTATCAAAGGTATTCCGAAGGATATTTAAGATTACGTGTGAATCATACGAAACAACAAAACGTTTAGTGCATAGGCGATGACGAATGAATAGCTACGTTTGCAGCTTGTCACGGTCATTCAGACTTCTTTTCGTTTGTTCTTGTCATGATCAATGCGCATCGATGCCCTAGTTAGATATACCACAGGTTCAAACCTCAGATACTTATTGTACATATGAGGTATCCAAAAAAAAAAATATTGCACCATTTAAAGTTTTAGCAGTGTTGTGCCCAAATAACAGTAATAAACTTTGCAAACAATTTGAAGTACCACAGACATTAGTTAGATTTGTTTGATTGGTATCGTTGTATTCCACCACAGATCCTCAAAACCGTTAACTCCGGGCCGCGGCGGGTGACTGTCTGGTCTCTGTATTCCAGTAATATTAGTCATAGTCTCACTCTAACTTTCCAGAACTTTCCTTTTCTAATATGTTGATGAAGTTCATCATAAACGTTTGATTCTAATTACACTAGTTTTATTATTCCTATTATTATTGTTGTGTTTACGGGTAACTTTATAAGTTAACTACAATCCAGTTAAAGCTTGAAATCACAGCAAACGCTGTCCTTGACTTTAGAACTATCATTAGCATGATTGCGTTGAAGATGTCATCAAGGCACGACTAAGTTTTTGTTCAACTTTTTGTCTTCCTAAATTTAGTTATAAATATGTTTTTTTTCTCGTATAATAGTTATCGTTTATTAATGTTCGCGTACACGGTTGGGTGAATGATCTTTTAATGATGTAGATCAACCTTGCTCAGTAAATGTAGTTTTTCTGATTTCAATCAATCATAGCAAAGGTAAAGTGATGTATGGATAGAATTTGTAACATTTTTAAGTGATGAATGGAAATAAAGTATGACAAGTCATCTTTTATTAACCTAAGGTAAAGTACAAATGGCGAAATAGCTACTATAACCTTTTCCGTATCTATTCAAATTGTTGGGGTTTTCCAGGTCAAGTCTTAAGTGATTCACGACGATAAAACTTTACTTAGATAATGAGTTTTCCTTTGTTTGTGATACCTTTGTTTTAGGTACTTATATCAATACTTAGGTCGGTTAATCGCCGATATCCACGTGGAAAACTACTAACATAATTCTCAACATAGTTTATGCAAACTGTTATAATACGCCTCTCTAAACAAACATTAGGCATGCGTGTTGATTTGATTAACAACTATTAGTAAGGCACCTAAATATACGAGGATGGCCGTTTATTTATGACTTCCTGAGTCAAATTTATTACCAGATCATTTAAATAGCAACGGAATATACTACTTTACTTCACAGTTAATTTGTACAGAATACTCTTTATCCTTTAATTAATTCATTATTAACTCAGGAAACTCATAAACTAATATGATATAATATTAGGTTGTAAACATCGTAGGGAACAACAACAATTAGTTTTACATATTAATTTAGGCCTATTTCCCTTTAGGTAGAAAACGTTATGCTAACAAATAAAATGAAATTTAATAACTTAATAAGCTCATAGTTGTGACAGTGGCCTAATTGCTGAAAGATTATTAAAAATTAATTAAACACCAGTAACACAAAAACTCAAAATTACAACTATTTTTTTTAAATAGTATTATGTTCATAGATTTGATTTCGGTATGCTGGTATGGTATACCTTTGGAAGCAAACAGTTTAATACCTACAATGTATAATTTGGGTAGTCTAGTCAAAAGAAAGACAATCGTATTTAATCGTAACACACCTTGTACTGTTTTTACAATTCGCATATTTAATTGGTAGATAGGCAAGTACTGTGTACGTAAAATAAATATAATCTTCATGACCTTAGACAAAGATTCGGTAGGTAATCTTAGATAATTATCATATATAATAGGTGAAACTGAGGCGTGATGAGCAATATCTTTTATGATTTTGACCGTGAAGAATATCCGGTACTCGTGATAAGTATCTGCTATTTTAAATCAGAACAGGGATAATTATTTTTGCACTAAATCTTCCGCACTAACTAGGAATAATCCGACCGTTTGATCAAACGATACCTGAATAAATAATTTTACATGGTAGGTACCTATCCATGTCCAAAATATATGTTAAATAATTATATTCAGTGTGAACCGACCATAGGGTCACAAAGACTTTGACACAATTAATTCTCATGGAACATTCCAAAATTAGTCCGTGAAACATTATTAGTTAACAAACGGATTTTTGAAATTGAACCACCCATAGTACCATAGTACCACCATAGTAGGTATCTCTAGTAGGTGCAGTATAAATAAATTAATAATGGGCACAGAAAAAAACAACTAACTTATTACTATAACTTCGGTGGGTAATATTTGTAACTATTTATGACTGCCAAAAGTAAAACCTATGAGTAAAAACAAATTAAACACCGTCACACGCATTTGTTACAAATATATCTGCGATTTTTAAAGAAGACGAGTGATGAAGGTCTGGTACTATTTTAAAATTCAAATAAAAACAATAACATAATTAGCATAATGGTACGTTATTTACATGTGTTGGTTTTGTACATACTCATTCCCCTTACATTCAAGCTTTTTAATATTTTACTTATAAACAGATAAGTTAATTTATGTTGTAATCGTAGAAGGAAAGACTCGTGTATTCGGATCAAAGTACATAAATCTAATCTGAATGCACATCTTTAAAGTGAGAGGCTCCTGCGTTCACATAAATTTACAATGTTTCAATACAGAAGTCGTCGGTTTAGATCGTTGATTATTTATGGGTTTTACTTGGCGTTCGGAATATTAAAAGCTAAGGCGATTACGCTTCTCAGCACAGATTAATAGTTATACCTACTAGTTCACACGGCAGACTTTGTCCTGACTTGCTTTTGTTAAATAGGGTGATATTCCGACATCAGCGCCACGGTACAATCGTTTTTTCAAAATATCCAGGAACCTAAATGAATGAATACCCGCCTGAAGTGATCCGTTAGGTCTAAATATTCCAAAGTATAGGTTCCGTAAGAGATCTAGGGTGTATTATGAAAGGATTTTTCAAAACTAGTACAATACAATTTAGGTTTATTTAGTAGCTATTCTCCTCGTTTTGGTTTAAGTGAAAACAATCTCATCTCGTCAATTGTGTCAAGTTGTATAATATGCTTAAGTTACTCAGTGATAATGTAACATTGTATTAGATAAAAAAAAGATTAAAATCTGTTAGTTTCGAATTTGTTCATAACAAACAAAAATATAAATCTTTCCTCCTAATGATATTTATATTCCTAGATTTCGTAAGATTCCTTAGTAATTTTGGAATTTTTGTACTTATTACTTTTTTGTATAAATTAGGTACCTAAACTTAGTAATAAAATACTTAGGTGAGTATATACGGATAGGTCTAGCAAAATTCTACAGACCTTAGACAATTAACATTCCTATCACAAAATCTTACGAAACTACTGAGCTATTGGAGGTCTATCGTATTGTTTAAACTGTTTCAATTATATTGCAATTACTCGTACGTACCTACAGTGCTAGCCTACACTCTTATTATAGTTATTTTAAAATCGATAACATAACTAAATTACAAACATTATAATGATTTATTAATACTTAAATGGATTTTAAATTTGTACTATTTACTTAACTATAACAACTATGATTTAAGTCTATAAATGTTACGAAATATTTTCAGCTTATAGTCAAGGAGCTAATTGTCCAATACTAGATAATTTTTATTTGAGGAATGGTTTGTTAAGTTTTGCCAGATTAAAACGTTTTGACGTTATATTCTCTCCACATCGACCCTTTTAGTGTTCCATTGCTGGATACGGGGCTGCTTTCAACTATCTTACGAGAAATACATAAAAAATATAGCTCAGATAAAATTTATCTAGCTATGAAGCAATCGAACCTTAAGGAAGTAATAAAATAATTTACGTAGTATATTTGCTATTGTTTAAGCCAGTCCTTTATTAGGTACCTCTCGGTCTAGTATTAACTGCAACAATGTTAACATAGTCCCGCATACAATGCACTGGACATTGCATCACGATGGCGCAAGCATGAAGTACGTTTACACTTGATTTGGTTTCACCGCACGCACGCATCGCTAAGTAGGTGCAAATATACTTGGATACACGTTTTAGCTAAAAGCCTTTTAGAGGAATGCTGAGACATTAGATGAAAATTTGCTAAGAAATGTAATTTAGAATTTTAAAGATTTATTTACGTGCTAAATGTAGTTTCAAAATTAATCAGAAGTTTAGTGGAAACTCCACTGTTTCGTTGTAATCTACTATGGAATTCAAGAAAAGAGGCTTCTCTATGCAATGTGTTTGGTTGCAAAACACAAAGAAGCGTTTTGAGATACTAGTTTTACTACTGAGTATTTATATTTTGATTTTTTTATGATTGATGACGATTTTCTTAGGTATTGAACTACATACTTTATAACTAGCCGTTAACCTAGGTTCCCTTTGGGTGCAATGTAATCCCGTCGCGTTATCGTATCTGCAGTTGTCTTGTTAATTTACGGAGTGGTGTAGCATTTTGTTAGTGAAATAATTTTCAATGGACTTCAAAAGGAATGAGGTTCTCAATAATTGGACGGTTTGTTTTTTATCGATAATTCCGCCAATTATTTATAAATGGATTTTGTTTCAAAGTGTATAAGTACGTTTCAGGTGTTCCCATTAAAATTTTATCAAAACCAGATGAGCTGCTTTTGAATCATTGTTAAGACATTGAAGTCGGTTCGTATTTTTGATATTCGGCTTGTGGTTTTTAGCTTTTTCGTTACAAACAAAAATAGATACCTACCTCAAAACAGTCTCGCTCTGCTTGGACCCTAATATTACTACATTCAATAAAGACATAAATTTATGATTCTTAAGACCAAGTAGATAGGTAATTAGAGGCTTAAGATAGGATCTCATCCTAACTAGTTTAATTAATCAGATAACGTCGTAACAAGCCGAAGGCGGTTCTTATTTCTGTTAATCGGTACGATTAGGTTTCGAATGTTATAATTTACGGTGTGGTTTGTTTAATAAATCATTAAGAATCTTATACTTAATATCCCGTAGTTACGGGTTTCACAGGACTTAGCTTCGTTATCGTCTGAATCTTGGTTACTTAAGTCTTCTTAGCAAACTAATTCAATTCTTCGTGCATAATAATGTCTCGTAAGAACCTAGCATTTTTTTTTATAATTAGCGATGTGCCCAGAACGAAACGAGAACATATAGTATTTCCTCACATATTTGGAAATATTACATATCAGTAGAGAAGGGTAGAAGTTTGAAAAGGTGAAGCTGGAGCAAAAAAGTTATTTCCCAGGAAAATAATATTCCTTCATTACGGTCACCAATCGTTGGCTTGTATTTTATCACGGTTTCACAGCTTTTGATTTGATACTTCACAGTTTCTATAGTCACGGAGGGCTGATGAATATGGTGGTCCAATTTATTAGATAAAATTATGATTACTAATGTAAAAATATGAATGGTATTAAAATCAGCTATGATTTATCATAGTCCTATTAATGCTATTAAAAGAACAATGAAGCTTAGATGTGCCTACCTAATTTATTAAATGCCAGTCTCATGACATTCACCTTCAAATGTAAGGTTATTTTTAGAAACTATGTTATACTTTTGAAAGGATTTGCGTAATATCACCTGTGTTGGTATTATAATATTGCAACAGAATATCAATAGGTGCAGAAAATACTATTAGTATCTAGCAAATTGTTTGTTTTTTTATGTTATTGTTTGTTTCAATTATTTTATGATGTGATTGGGCAATCGTTTTATCGGACAAATAAGAACACGTAGGTAGATAATTGATTGAAACATTCAATTTTTAAATTGATACTTGCCAAAGTTAGGGCAAGGATACATTTCTATTGGTGTATAGATTATTGATTTTTATGTAATCCGTATGAAAACCAAGATGTAAAATAATATCGAAAACGATCATTATAATGCGTCCGCTGCGGAACATATTGATATTAGAGCAAAGTGATTTACTACTGATTTATAGAAGACATAAATATCTACAAAAAAAGTCAATGGTATCATGTAGGTACTTAACTATTATAGTTACGTTACAATAACTACTTTTCATCTTGAAACATGCAATTGTGACATTGGAACAAAGAAGACCACATTATTCGTATCTTGGTATTAAAAAATATCTTAGCTATTTTATTATGTAGTATGCTTGAATATACCTGCTTTAAGTAAATAAACTTAATCATCAAAAGCGTACAATTTATGTCTTAATTTGCGTAGAGTATGAATAAACAATGAGCTGGCAAACCTTGCCATGGTGCGTAAACTGTACTACAAGTATTATAATATTTGTTTGTTGCTTGATATATATTCATAAATAGGTATGACCAAGGATTCTTAAGGTGAATCGAGATCATTATTTACTGCCCTACATACATATTTATCTCTTTATCATTATGTGACCTTTTCCTTATTTTGAAAATAAACAACGCATTATGACGATTTGAGATTCCAGTAAATAAAAATTTAAATAAATATTTTACATTAATTTATACTTGATATGGCGTATAGTTTTCCTTAAAATTCTAAATAAGTTCTAGCTATATATCTGCTATTTAAATAAAAAGAACTTTATTTACGTATTTAAAATTAGTTATTGCAACAAAGGGATGCTGGTTGGTAAAAATATGTACTGTTTCCTTTATACTAATCATCTTAGCAGCTTAACGCTGGATTAGACTACCACAGATTAAAGTTTTACTAGCAGACTTTTCCAACTCCTATCATTCTGACTGAATTCGCGGAATGCAAAACAGTATAGGTCTTCACGGCGCCGCTGCTAATTCTGGCTTACAGGGGTAGCAGTTGCGGGATTGTGGTAGTGGGTAAAATAAAATGAAGACCGTCGCAATCCTTTTTCAACTTGGTCACCGAGATGATTAAAAATACTATGCATATTTATACACTGGTTACATTATTATTATTTATATATTGGATTTAATAACATAACTATGTTCTATACCTTTAATTTATCAGTCAGAAAACAGAAATAGCTGTTGTATGAAAAATCATAATTTCAAGCAGTTAGTACGTAAGTAATTATTAAGTATATTGGCATATCGTTTAACTGAAACGTATCAGAAGTCTGTGAAACTAGGGCTAACACTTTCATCACACAAGAATAAGTACATTACCTACCGAGTTGCTAAACACTACTGCGCATAACTTCCTGGGCTAGTTGAGCCATACCTAGCTGCTTCATTATTCTAACTCAATATTTCATCTATTTCATACCTCGTAAACTTCATTCAGTTTATTTATGAGTCGTAGGTATTTCTTATTTATAATAGACACGAGTCATAGACGGTCAATTGACCTAGTAGACTTGAATTCGCAGAAGTTCATCCATTGTAACAGCCCTTCCAGTGCACTTTGATGGTAGTGTCCAAGTAGACGCAACGCGTTGCTATAAAATGTGAAATTTGGTAGAAATTAATAATAATAATAACCTGGGACATTAACACACACGGCCAATTGATCCCAAACTAACCAGAGCTTGTACTATGGAAACCGGATATCAAATATGTAGAGTAAGTGATAATATACATTCTTGAATTTTAATTGATTTGAGATGTCGGTATAACTGTATTCCGACTTACCTAATTCCTAATAAACGACTTCTAGTGAAAAGTCTAATAAGTCTAATGAATTGAAATAAAACTACTTTTTAACGGATTCTTTTCAGACTTCATGTTCACGGGTGAACATGAAGTCTGAAAAGAATCTGTTAAAATGTAGTTTTATTTCAATGTGTGATATTCGCGTAAATCTAAGACAATACTAAGTCTAATGAACTTTAATAGCTAGGCTATAGGGAATACTGCCTTGAAAACAATGATATTCTTATGTAAAATGTAAACAGTGGAAATGCTATCAATGATCCTATTTAACTGTTAATTAGCAATAACATTCGACAGTTATTGAAGTACTTGCCCGAGGCTATTTGATCCATGTAGAGCAGACTAATAGAGTCTATACAGGTTTAATTTTAAAGAAGGTTTTTATTATTAACTGATAAAGTATAATATAGTATTGTCTTAGATTTACGCGAATATGAAGTCATGAACTCTGAAAATACTTTGAAACGTCAGGATCTAAAATCTAAAATAAACCGCAATATATTTAAATAATCCTACAAATTACCTAAAATATCCATTGCATTTAGCTGTACTGAATATGATTCATCTCACAAACAATCACAGTGCACATTACAAAACCGCTAGAGGCTCAATGAATTAGTAATTAGTAATAAAATTTGTCACAGTGTTGTGACTAGAGATGGGCGGTGAGTAAATACTATTTTAGTATTTACTGAGTCAATAGTAAATACTGAGTAAATACTCATTTCTACTGAGTATTTACTCTAACGCATGAGTAAATACTTTTGACAATAGTGGAGTGTCTTTTTTGCGAACTGACTGCTATGCCGGAGGTCGGGGGTGCGATTCCCGCCCCGAACAAATCTTTGTGTGATGAGCATGATGGTTTTCTTAGGTCTGGGTTAAAATTTATCTATATATAACGGACCCAGTTGATGTCGTCCTGCCCGGTAAAGCAGTGCCATCTACCGGGTCTCAGACCTACCTAATATAACCACCCAAATATAACCACGGCAGTTTAAGTCATGAATACTAATTGCTTTTCCTTCGGCTTTCCTTTTATAATATCTCGCCCAGTTATCGGCCGTGACTTTTTCTTTCGGATAACTTCTGTCTTTCTAATTTTCCTTTCCCAATTTCTTATTTTTATCTTTTTTTCTTAAAAAACAATCTCGTACTTCAAGAAATATTCTAAAAACAGAATTAGCGAAAGCAGCCGTTCACGCGTGATAATAATAATAATAGAATAATAATATGGTGGGACCAAGGGATTCATTTTTATATAAATAGTTAGATTAGTGACCGACCAAAAGTTCGGTTTCGGTTGCGGCAAGTTTCGGCAGAAATATGCAGCTGCTATGCCAGTTCCGTTTTCGGCAGAAAAAGTGCCGAAACTGAACGAAAAAGTAAGCAATTTTCTGAGTAGACTGCGTTTTGAAGAGCGTAGTATAGCATACCCTCCAGTTAAGTGGAGTGACGATCTGCAAAAGATAATCGGCAAGCCGATAACAGGGTGAAATGAATTGTATTGGTCTACCAATCTCTAGATCTATGTCCAACCTTGGACTGCAACAGGCCGATGATGATGATGAACCACCAAAACAACTTATACTATGTGTGACCTTCAGTTACTTTGACTTTCTTTTTATCCTAAAATAGAGTTGCCCTTAACCACAACTTGCCTGATGTGAAACAATGATACAGTCTACGATGGAACGCGCTTACCCAGTAAATACCGGTTCACTCTACGAACACATAGATGCCGGCAGTGGATTCCAAAATTTGGCAGTTCGCACAATGTGCGTACCCATGGAATTTCCACCATATAACAATGGCGCATAGCCTCTACTTGACCGATGGAAGAACGGGGATGGGGGAATAAGATTGTGTAATTCCAACGCACACTCTCCGAAGTGTATCCGGTAAAAGACCGAAAGACTAGGAACTATGCGGCGATGCTCGAGACTTTTCAATTTAGCCTTGACGAGGGATTCGTTGCCAATAAGCTTCTTGGCTCGCCTTACTATAGACTCTAACGCCTCGTGTTGGTATTTAGCTGACACAACCCAAAAGAGGCGAGCAGTACATGCATGAACGAACTTGTGCTTCGTATAGCTCGAGCATCTGTTTCGGCCTGAAGTACTGACGCAGCTTCGCGAGGACACCTAGCTTTTTGGCAGCTAGTTAGGCCATGGACTCAATGTAGGGGCCAAATGAGGGTCGAAGTCATATTGACGCCAAGAAGCTCAAGGTGGTCTGTAATAGGCACGTGTACACCTTGAAAAGTAGGAGCCAATTGAATGGCCTTTTTTTTAGCAGAGAATAGACACGCCTGGGTTTTAGCAGCATTAAACTTGACTAGATTGGCGTCACCCCAGTCGGAAACAGCATTAAGAGACAAGTTTAAGCGCTCAACCATGGCCTCTCTAAGGGACTAGATCTCAGCCGTACTGGCAAGTGGCCTAGGCATATAGCTCTCTACAACTGTGCTATGTTAAAACGTAGTTCATTCCATTTCCTAGCCAGCTTCAGCCACTTCTTTTATTAAAGGGAAATGTCTCTAGCATCTCCTCGCCCTGGACAGACACGGGGGGAGTGGTACTCCTGTTTGTAGCAAGGGTAAGCAAGACCCAGCAGGGTTTCCAGCTCTAAGCAGCTAAGCCCGGTTCACCCCCTAAAATCTTTGGCGGTGGACTAACCCGCCGGCCAGCATCTGGAGCTGCGGAGCGGGACGCTGTTTGCCACCCTCTCTTCTTTCCCAGCCATCGCGACCAGTCTATGACGGCCACATCGGGTACTTGGTCAGCGTATGCAGCGCCATGCACTTCAGCCCCGAACTGGTGGCACTCGGGTGACTTCTCCCGTCCGAGGCGATTTAGGTATCTAATTGCAAAAACTCCCATGCATAGCCTGTAAGTGCCTGCGTCGTTCATAAGTCGAGGGTCACTTGGAGAGGATGGACCTTGCTCTGCCTCAGCTACCTCGCCTCGCCCTTTTCCGCATACCGCGTAAGGTCTATCTAATTATTTCGGAAAGGTAGCTTTCTAGTTCTTAGTATACCTGGCTCAAAATCACCAAGGTTGCGAATTCCAAGATTGGTTTTATGCCAAAAAAATTTTTAAGATATAATGATGACTCTTGGTTTATACTGTTGCAAAATTTGTATATTACTAAACTTTGACAGGGCAGCGCACAGAACTCTATACTTTTTTTGCAATATTGCTTTTTAGCAAATGTCTTGCAGAAAAACATCAATTCGGGAACGTTTTTCTAAGTTTCATAAAACGAACAAAAACAAAACAAAGTACATAACTTATGCATTGTTTAATAACATGGGTATATTTAGTATCTATATTATATAAGCAATAATGAACAAAATGCATACAAAATCTTCTACAAGTGAAGTACGCCAAAAAATGAAATAAGTTGCTATTTCTGTGTCTATATTTTAGGAAATTTCAAAATATTCAAAACTCTTTTATTTGAATAACGTTACATGAAGAAAATAAAAGTTCTAGGGTTGTATAAACCATGATTTTTCTAAAAAATAGCTTAATTTATGCGCATTTTTTTGAAATATTGTAGTGTTCCCGGCAATGATCAACCGTTCCCGGAATGAAAAAAATGTTACCAAAATGATGACGTTGAAATTATAAGGTATAAGTAAAGAGATATTTAAATTGTAAACAACAATTTAAATAAAAAAATCGTTTATTTATATTGCCGTATTACTTGCACTTATGGAAAATTACTCTTACTATTAATATTTTTTTCTTAAAATGGTTTTAACATTTTCATAAACAAACCTTATTATCCAAACTTTATTATTTTTCGAAAACACCAATATCATTGTCAAGTTATCGAGTTTTTTCTGTTTTGAGCAATGGTGTTGGGATAATACGGGTTCCAGTTTGAATTTTCTCATATTGTTACGCATAGATCTCAAAAAGGTTACTAAAATTTCTCCAACATTGTCCGCAATATATCTGAAGCAAGTATTGGGCTTCTCAGTAGGAAAAGGAGAGATCCCAGAGGATACAAGATTTGGATGTATATTGTCTTTACCATATGATGTACTTGCTTCAACATCAATCTGTTTATCTTTAAACTGCTGAGGAAGAGTTAATGCCATTAAATCTTCATCTTCTGAGGAAGATGAGCTATATACAGATTCATAAATGCTTACTCTATTCTTTAATTTTAAATAGTTATCTGTTATTATGTGCTCTTCGTCAACAGGAGATTCAATTTCAGGCATTAACACATCCCCAGGTTCAACTGCACAAACTTACGTTACAAAAAAGCTTGGATAGTTTTAACTCTTTATGGAATGTTCAATCACGTCGTCATCTGGGATTACCTTTACTTTTTTCAACTTTAGCATTTGCCTTTTCTCTTTGGAACTATCCTTTTGAACTTAGATAAATTAAAAAAAGAAAAATATGGCACAAGAACACGGCGCGCAGTCTTTCTAAAATGAGTCCAACGGACTCACCGACACTCAGTCACACGCGGACTATCGAGTAGACGTGTCGACACATCTCATTAATTTTAGGTTTTGTGCTTATAAACAAATCAAAATGCCTTCTTGTGTGTTTAATAAATGCTATAATCACTTAAGAAACAAAAATAAGACAGACGGGATTACATATCACGCGAAAGTACACCCAAAAGTCTTAGTTTCATAAAAAATATTACTTAAATTGTTGTTTGCTACGCCGTTTGTGAGAGTGAGATATATAATGCAAAACAGACATGAAAGATAGAGGCAACGCACACGCTTTGCCCGTTATAGTATTTCGCTGCTACAATGTTATTTATATTCAACAGCACGGCTATTGTGATTTCGCTTGCATGCTGTGTGGGGCCATATCTCTGTCCTTTTCTATTGTTCACTCTAAATATCTAATTGTGATTACATATATTACGTGTGTTTCTCGTTGCATGTACCTAGTTGTGCACAGAGACCCAGGTTTAGTGATTGCGTTATTAGAGCGTACCGTATCTTCCTTTTCTTGATTTATCAAAGCTTTTGAAACAATTTTTTTATTTTTTTTTCCTTATCAGTAGTCTCCATTACGCTGCAATTAAAAAGCAACGAATTTGTAAAGTAAATGAATAAAAAATCGTAAGCGAATCATCTTTGGAAACGATAATTATCATTCCGGGAACTCAACACTCATTTCGGGAACGTGTCCTCATGTCTGGGAACGTTCCCGAAATGATCGTTCACGAAATGACGATTTCAAATAAGCGCGCGCTTTGATTATACAACGGTCATCTTCAATGCAACAAAACTTCGTCAATAGTAAAATATTTGAGGTTACTTCGTTATATCGAGTCGTAAAAATGAATTTTATCAATAATTCAATGTAATAGACACGTTCACGAATTGACGGACTATTGATGTACGCATAACGAATAAACAATTGAAAGGTACTTACCACTTAAATATAATTTATTTAACGAAAAATACACTGACAGCCGGCTTTGTTATTGTTTACTTCTTATATTGAAGTTTAAAACTGAATGGCAGCGTTGACTTAAAGTGATTTTTGTTCGATTATCGATGCGTTCACTGAAATGACTTATGCGCTGTTGGACAAACTATTTTTGCATTTATATAATTAAAAAAATATATATTTTAAAGTATTCTTTTCAAAACTAGATTTTGTATGAAAAATACGGTATATTAAGTAATGACAAGTGTTAAATATCTTAAATTATTCATTGGTATTTTTGTCTTGTCGTTGAAGATCATACATTTGGACGCGTTCCCGAAATGACTTTCTTTGCATTTATATCGATTTATTTTAAAAATTTACTTCTATAATAAATTGTATTGTTTCATGTACACACGAAATAGGTTGGTTGTAGTATTTTATTATTATTACTTTTTTAATAAACTCAAAATTTAAGACATTAATTTGCTAGCAAAGCCAATTCTACACCTTGGTGATTTTGAGCCACCTACTATTAGAAAAAGAAAATAATATATTTGTTGCATACCTTAATTATTGTTACTTTGTTATTTTTAAATATTTGCGCGTGTGTGTGTGTGTGTGTTAAAATTAGATTTACCTACTTTTTCGAATCGGAGTTGGTCTAATTCAGGATTCTATGATAGTTCAATTAAAATTATTTGCTCTATTCCTATATGTAAGTACCTATGCCTACAGAATCAATAAATCAGAATAGGATCCGTAAGAATAAGCCAAATTCAAAATGGATTTACAACGTAAACACACACGAGCGCACTCAACGACTGAGGAACACGAATAAGCATGTCCTTGATGTTTGTTTGATTTTGCCTCTCATTCTATTATTTTCTAACTTCATTCAAAAAAGTGACAGAGAAACTAACAGCAAGTCGCATACCTTCTTTTGTTTTATGCAAAACATTATATCCCTTCAATGTAAAACAAAGAAACCTTACCTAAGTAGCCCCTTAGTGTGGTTGGTGATATGGACTTTAGTGTGTTATAATTATTTCATATTTTTGGGTACGAAATTATCAAATTTAAGCAATACCTAGCTAACTTATCTATTTTCAAGCACATTTCCAACTAGGTATTAAGAAAAATTACAAGGAAAAGTTACATTGGTTCGGCATTTGTATGAATTAGCTAAAGAAATTAAATCCTTAGCGGGTTCTATCCTCAATGGGTCGTATTTTCTATGTCAAGCTCCTGGAAAGAACCAATTAATGTGATAAAAAATGAAAAAAGTATTTACTGTCGATTTTTAGTAAATACTCTGTATAAAAGAGTATTTACTCAGTATTTACTCACGTGACAGTATTTACTGAGTCTTTACCCATCTCTGGTTGTGACAAACAAAGTGTATTGAACTAATTACCATATTGAAGCCGAAAGCATTTACGAGATATCCTTAAATGGTAATAGCAAGTTGCGTAGGAGCGCGCAGACGGGCGACTGCCCACTGGACTACTTACGAAAGTCGCCTCCGTGGTAATAGATAAATTGTTTTGCGATACGGAAGTAGGTACTATTCTATTAAATATTTCGTTACACATTGTTATCAGTTACCTAAGTGTGTATGAAGTTATAACCTCTATTATATTACTGAGGTTTAATCTTAACTGACCTTTTTAAAGTCCGCAAAATGACACCTAATACAAATAGTAATGATAATAACGAAAGTAAGAAATTGTTACACAATTACCATAACTATCAAGCAATTAAAGAAGAAAAATTATGAATTTTCTTTTAATAACTGCCTATGTAGTTTACATATCTAAATAGTAGGTAATTTTAATATCAATAATAAAATTATCTGGTTAAAGACCAAAAAAATGAGCCACATAGATGTATTTTACAAACGTGCGAATAATTACGATTGACACGCCGCCGCCGCCGCCGGTCTACTCGCACGGCTCACGTGTTTGCACGATTCCGAGTTCACACACGCCCAGTCCTCCACAGAGGTCATCTATCAAGTTCACATACCTGTTTCGGATCTAAACCAGTTAGTTCTGATTCTGAACGTATGAATATATGGATTGCTTACGTAATAAACTAGCATTTCCGCAGTCTGGCTTTAACAGTAGTTATTAATAGTAACTAAGCTTATTGTTTGTTAGTGTGAATGTTAGTTTTAGAAAGTTGACAAGGTCGCGTAAGATATGGTACCTTTTGACTTAGTGACTCATGAGTTAGTTTCGGTGGTATGGACAGCACGTAACCCTTCATTTTTTTTTTATAATTTCTGTACTCTGGAATATGGATTGGTAAACTCCATTGAATAAAAAAAAATATTGCCAGAGTTTTGCGATCCCTTTTTATTATTCAAATCAAGCGATGTTCTTATTGGTCAAGTTTTGCCCTACTAACTTGTTCTCTTGTCAGTTTTTCCACTTCTTTAGGTATATCCTGGCTTATTCTCATATATTATTTAAGTATACTAAAAAAAGTCTTACCTTTTTCTTCTAAATTTATTGCTGGAGTGACATTCTGATATATGTAATCCTATTTAGTTTCCTTAACAGATAATTTAAATCGTGATGTTGTCTCTTGAATAAAGTATTTTTATAAAAACCCTGTAAATTTTAGTCAATTGTAAAAGTAGGTAGGTAGTGTTAATTAGGTACTTTGATACTAGTAATTTTAGGGCATAAACATAAGTTATTAAACATTTATTAAATACGTAACATGTTGCCTCATAGTAGACGTGTATGAATCGATTAAAAGCTTCTTTGTTCATCGATAAATATTCTCTAGGTGGGTCTTGTATCGACAGTTTTGAGTTCAAATCGATACGATCATTTTGTTCGTACCTATCGTTCGATCTTTTTGTATGGTAATGTTTTTGCACATTAGTTGCGATAAATAATTATATTGTTACGTAGCTACACTAAATAAAATGGTCTACTATTCCGTTATAATTAAAACAAAATTAGGTTTGCAAGGCGACGTAATTATTCGATCTGTTATATGGTGCAATGTTTAAAAGCTGTCTTAGATCATTTTAAACACTGATTAGGATTAAACCAGCTATTTATACGTAAGATAATCAAAGCAGTTTGATAAGTGGTTTAATGGATGCAAACCCACTATTTTATGTTCTGATGTGGAGTCCAGAAAAATTATAACTAGCTTGTATATGAAAATTGTTGCATCATTGTTTTGTAATACTTATTGTACCTACTGCTGTTGATACTAAATAAAAATGTATTTATTCATTTATGAATAGAATCTAACTGCCCTTGTTTTTTCTATATTCGTAGTTCAAGAACCTCACCTCCGGAATATAGGAAATAGGAAATATTATGCAATAGTCGAGTCGTAAACATTTGTGAATAGTCCAACAATTTAAACTATTATATATTACAACTTGTTTAAATATTTTAAGTATGTTTTACTTCAGACATAAATTCTTTTTTTTTACAAATAGACACATTGCTTACATAATTAATCTTAATCAAATATAATATAAAAGAAATCTTAATTATAAATCATCGAGGTACTAAGTAGGTACCTAACATTGTGGTTTCGTTCACCTACTTAAGCGATCGTTAATCTCTAATCAGTCTTAGGCTGCGTTTACACCAGGGATGCGCTCTATGTCGCTAGGTGAATAATTTATTCCAATCTTTGATATTTGGAATTACTACCATATGGCAGGCAGTGTGGGCACAAATTAGGTCGCCTGTAATGGAATCACAGCTTTATTCTTATTATATATAATATTACCTTAGATAGGCTACATTCAGATCATCATCAGATCAAGGCCATGTTGTAATAAATATCTGCTATAATGTTGATATTGATAGGTATCAAATCTATTTTTGCAATCGAAAGCGGATTATTAGCAAATAAGTAATGTGCATTATTTTATTTCTAAAGCTAATTATCAAGTTACCATATACATTCGCCTTCCTTCCTAAATGAATTAGGCATCTTCCTACATTCTATTTTATCGTATAGAAAAGAACTAGTTCATAATTTTTATATTATATCAACGACCTAGTTAAAAATAATGTGAATTTCCTATAGATAATAAATGTTATAAATTTTTACTAGTTAGAACGTTTTTTATTAAGAAGTATTTTTGCTTGTTCACAGGCGTTGGTACTGTGCGCGTGTATAGCGCTAACGTCGGCACAATTCGGCCATTTTGGTTTCTCCGGTTTTGGCTCAAGTTTTGGCGCTCCTAGTTTTAACACATTTGCCGCCGCTGCGAGAGATCCTCGGTCAAACACTGGTGAGTAAAAACCCCTTATTTGTTTAGTTTTCAGCAGTATTCGTAATTGTAGAGTCTTTTTTTGGTTCACTGGTAAGCATATCTCTCCTTGATAAATACTTAGCTACTGAATTAAATGTTGAAATAATTTTACAGACGCATAAAACCGGGTACAAAATTACCTATAAATTAGTGAAGGCACGAAATACAGGGAAAAATAAATACCTAATAGGCACGAATACCTAATATCATGAGGGTAGACTAATGAGAGCAGGTTAACCACTATCAGCCACTGCCTTAACATTTAGTTATGGACGAAAAGACGAACAGCGTACTTCCTCAGAGTAGGTAGAGTAAAAGATGTCTTTAGTGGAGAGCTTTAGAAGAGGCTGTAATCTGCTCTGGTGGGAGCAGCTGACTTAAAAAGTCTGATTATGATGATTTTACCCTATAAAATGCAAGTGCAAAGTAAATCACATTACAAATAATGATTTAATCATGTTTTACGAAGCAAAACATAGTGCTCTTCTCAGTTGCGTGTTACATAATTAGCTACCATCCGCATTTTAAGGAGTAATTGTGTTGGCCTCGATTTAACGACATGCCACATAGGATTTCCAGTCTCTTTAGTTAGTAGGTTCTCTATGTTTACTATGATTATTGTTGTAATAATACGACCCTACTTTTTTATATTTTTTAAATTTGTTTAGGCATAACTCAGTCATTTATGGACGGATTCGTAAAACTCTTTTTAGTATTTCGTTTTTTCTAAGTTATGATATGTTTAATCAAATTAATAGTTGGCTGGATTAGGTTAGGTTAGCAGGTTACATACATACAAATCTAAAAGTTAAAAGTCTTAGAATTTAATTCGCATTTTTAGGCTGCATATTACGAACTTAAAATAGCTTGATGCCTCTACATACAATAAAAAGAAGGTCCTACCCAATTTTTCGGCTAGAAAGATTGATATGTTGATAAAAATCAAACAATGGTGCTAAAGAGGCTATTAAAATTGTCAACAATGATTTTATTACAATGTCAGTACCACGATCACCCTATATATTAATTGCGTATTAAAGTCGGAATGCCTTTGCACTGAAGGTCAAGTGAAGAACAATTGTCCGATGTATATCAATGTTGCAAAACCTAAATGTTGGCAAATACAGTCCATTTTACGTGTATCTACTGTCGTACAGTGCTGTATTTATACCTAATTAAGTAAATTTCCTTTTGGAAATACAATGTTATACTTAGAATGTTCTGTGTAAATATAATTACTTACAACTATTTTAAAGAGGATATGGATCTTTGTTTATGATATAATTACTCAATGGATTTGGAGCGTTGTTTTTTAGGTTGTATCTCCGTAATATTCTTTATGGTGTTTTTGATATCTTACGCTGATGAAAACGTAGGAAACTGTTGTTCCACAAAAATTATACAAAAGTATACTAGAAACAAGCACATATTTTAGGAAGGTACTTGGTCAGGTTTCCAAACCCGAGTCTCTTCACGCTCGCTGTTGTCATTCCTATACCAACCCTTAGTATGAGATGTCAATTTGAAAACAGTTTTTGAATACTATCATAAACCTGTCAAGAAATAATGTTAAAATGCATATAAATCTACAAATTATTTTTAGGTTTTCTATTCCCAATCCATTTTACTATTTCAAGCATTAATTTCCTTTTAATAATTGTTTTGAACAAAAAAAACGAATTTAAAAACGCATTTGACAAGTTCAAGATAATATTCGAAAACTTTTTCATTTTGAGGAACTCGTACAATGTAGACGTGGGTTTAGTCTGAATTAAAGCTAAATCAGCCGATCTACTTTGTCAATATTATAAGTCATAACTATATTAAAATATTCACTTAAACATGTATTTTGCCGTTTTGAAATCCTTACCACCAGTTGTTTCGATTTTAGCATTTTTCTTAGTATGCAAATATAGTATTCTAAGCGATAGCTGAATCTAAATGAGTTTGGTATCAGATCAGTCATTGAAATTTTATCTTGGCTCTATTCAAGTCTTGGTCATAACATTTCACAATGTCGTCCGAAAATGTAATGTTGATATTATAATTTAGTCGCCCATGTAGATGAATATCACATTGAATGTGTTACGAAAAAGATTTCGTTACCCACCTGGGAGGTGAGGTTTCTCTATTTTGTATTGTTGAACTGTTTAGGCTTGGTTCATAATAGGCACCTATAGTATAGAACTGAGAGGATATAACCTACTAGCTTCTGTCTCTGACTTAGTCCGTGTTTTTACGAAATCCTTCTAAAAAGCAATTTGTCGAAATAAAAATAGCTTACGTGCTATTACATTCTTTCACACCCATAGGTTTGCGATCATCAGATACACAAAATAACACCACAGAAAGCTAATCTTTGTATATGATTATTGCACCTTCCTAATCACAAGTGTAACAATTTTTTTGGATGGAAATGGATTCCTTTTTGTGAGTTCAAATCCGGTTTGCACGCACCTAGTGCTCACCCAACCAATCTCATAGACCTTGTCCCCTGACGTAACAATGACAATCCACGACGCGAAACCTGAGTACCATGACGTCTTGTCAGTTTGACAACTGACAAACTGAATGCTACCACAAGTGACTCATACTTCAATTCATTATTTATTTGAGCTTCCTCATATCTTCCTTGAGTTCTATAAACTGTGCTATTATTACAAAATAATAGCACAGTTTATAGAACTCGTAAGTGATTCCGAATATAAAATCAATACAAAATAACTTTTCTTTAGTTTTATCGCTTTAGTTGAAACCAGCCCTTAGATAAAATTAATATACCTTGTATTTATAATGTTCTTATATAATTAATTCAACAAGACATTCCAAATTGTGTACAAATGTTTTATAACTTAGTACAAACCTGAAAGTGCACAAGTAACATGTCTCGGAAAGGTGAATTAAAACGAAAGGAATCAAGGAAGTTTGATTAATAATTCAGAACTGATATTTGTGAACTGATAATTGACGGCACAAAAGCTTACATTATTAGTTGTAACTGGACTGGTTTAACTTTAGAAACAAAACGTCTTTAATAACACATTAATAGATATAATTAGCTGCAATTAATATAATTATACAAATTGTCAAATTTTTTTATGACTTTTGCGCCATTAGAATCTTTTACGTTACCTGTGTTGAGCTGCGGAAAGCGAGTATGAAATACTCGGGATCTTAGATCACAGTGCTTCATAATTTGTATGCAGTAATAATTTAAAAAAATACTTTTACTCATTAATTGATAACTACTTGCTATAGGTAATTTAATTACCTAATAATTTATTCCCTAACATTGATACTTCGCCATTTGTAAATGACGTTGGTTCATGACTTTATTTCACAATTATTACTACATATTATCAACGAAGCTATAGGTTAGCTATAGCTATAGGTTATTTATACCTAACATGTAGTTAAAACGAAAGCTAATGGAGTATTGTTTGGAAATATATAAGTTACTAGCTGCCCCAGCGAACTTCGTACCGCGCAAAATTGTGAATCTAAACCATTCCCAGATCCCCTTGAACACACACAAAAAATTTCATCAAAATCGGTCCAGTCGTTTAGGAGGAGTTCAGTCACATACACACGCACACAAGAAATATATATATTAAGATATAGATTTGCTGTGTACGGTATTAAGAAATAGTTCTGTAGGAGGTTGAATGGTGCATTAGAGTAATCAAATACAAGTGTGTTATTTATAACAAGAGAACTTTTGTATTTTATGTTATTACAGTAGATATAAATAGTGTTATTGATTAGGAATGTATTTTCAGTATTCTATTCAGTTTTATAGGTTTGAAAAGGTTTATTTAAACAATTGTGTAATCCATTCACCTGTGCTAAGCGTAGATATTATTAAATGTGTTTCTAGTGTTTTCTAGTAGTAGCCTAACATCACAAAGATTTATTTGCAATTAGTTTAAGAGTTATCTTCGTTTGTCTGCTGTCAAACACTTGAAGTAAAACGAGAACAGGTCATCCAGTGTATAATAAAATGTATAAAAAAATACGTTCCTACTTACTCATTGGAATACAAACGAGTAAAGTTCCGCTATTACCTACGGAATGCTGCGGTAGATTGACAAGGCTCGGCTGTATGGATATTAAACATAATTAACCGACCCTGCCCTTTTCTATATTAAGCAATCGGAATATAAATGTATTTACATTCTGTACTTACCCCCTAGCATCACTCAACGATAACCGTTTGCTCTATAAATTTCTATTTAGTTATTTATCAATAAATTTCTATTTAGCGATTCATGGAATTCAGGCAAGATATTATTATATGTAGCTATCTTTTTTCATGTTCCTAAGCGTTGTATTCATTTCTTTATTAGAGCTTGTAGAACTTAATTATTCTCAAAAACCGAGACACTGAAAAGTGTAATATTTATTTATCTACTTATCTATATTTTGCTTTTCAAGGAGATTTTCCCTGTTATGTTTTGTCAGGGCTGCGTGTATGAAAAAAAAGTAAAGTAAAGTAAACTACCTTCTAAGTTTATTCTTTGCTTGTAATAAATTGAGTAGGTATCCAGGGCCCGGATTGACATAAAATATAAGTAAAAAAAGGGCGCATTTCGTTTGAAATCTAGTGAAATTGATGTGTTATGATGTCAATTGCTATAAACTACTTGTTGTATGTCGTGCGTTGAGTAATAGACTTATCTCTACTGTGACACTAAGAATACGAAAATTAATTTTCAATCGACATTCGCCATTTTTTTCGACATATTATTATGTCGAGTTCGAGAAATGTCTAAAGCGTGACAATCGGTGTCCTGATGATCTTGATTAAAAAAAAATACTTTGATATAAATAATATTAGCTTAGCTCAGAAATAATGCAGGTTCTTAATAAACAAAGTACCTTGACAACGGCTTGCTTGTATATTCAATATTGATCTTGCGAACTTTACCTTCAATAAGTGCCTTTCTGAATATTCATTCATACTGACGATACGATTTAAATTAACTAAGTGTAAACATTACTTGTAATATAAATTGACAGTTGATATTAGGTACCTAAACTGGATAATTATCATAAAATATAAAAAAAAAATATTATTGATATTAAGTACTTACCGTCAAAATAATTTGTTTGCTAGATTTATAAAATTATTTTAAGGTTTGTATCATAAAATCCGTTCGTTGTAGAAATAAATACTTGTTGAAATAAACACTTGTTTTGAGTGGCTATTTAATTATTTTTAAGTGTAAATATTAGATCAATCAAGTATTCAATCAAATTTGCTGCACTTATTATGTAATTTTATTTGAACTGTGAATTGAAAATTAGATACTTACATACTTCACCAGCTGTAAACATACTCTAAGACTTTTCCAATATACTTTGAGCGTCTTGGTTGCAGCTCGAAATTTGGAATTGTGCTCGGTGAACGGCAATAGGCTCGCCCTCTATTACGTATGGGACCTAAAAAGTCGGAGTTATTCACCCCTGCATACACCTTCGGGTAATACAGGAGTAACGCTAAGTTACGATATTTAGAAACGTATTTTTGCTGGACCCGAATACATAATTTTGGTGTACTTGGCGTCGAGTAGCCAGCAGTAGGTACCAGTGGCGAAGAATGGAAATCTGAGAAAGGGGAGTCGGAGCAAAAGAGTTCTAAGTCAAGAAAATAATTCTCTTCAATACCGTCACCAATGTTTCTATGGCGACCACCACCTATATATTATAGGTACTTATTTGTGATGCTATTTAAAACTCTTAGGTGTTACATAATTTTAATGAAGTAAACGATATTATTAAATCATAAAGGGAAGCCGATTAAAATTGGCTTGTATGTACTCTTCGCTACTGGTAGGTACCAAACTCAATGCGTGTAGATAACTACCTGTATTGTAATTACACAAACGTGACGTTTTAACCGAGTTTACTTCACACTTGCGGTTTCAATCAGTGTCACCATACCATGTTATACAAGATCGGTGAGCACTAAACACTTATGTATTAAGACAAATTAAGCCATCAAAATGGCCTAAATGGTCACTAGCCGTGGCATATTTTCCGTTTAATGTGTTCATACAGTGTGTAACCGCATGCGACTTACGGATCTCTTAATAGCAAACTGTAATACCTTAATATATGAAGTAAAGTAGCCTTATTATTGGTTATGAAGTTTCGTTTATTGCCATACATTTAATGTCTTTAACTTGGCATAGTGATATATGGTGGAAAATGATTACCTACTCGATAATACTAGTCGGATATTCGTTATATGCTTTTCCGATATTATTATGTCCTCCAAACTAACACAAAACTAAAAGTACGTTACGGCTATTTACCTATTGTAAAACCTCCTCTTTTCTATGTGAGCTTGTAATTAGCAAAAATGTTACCCAAATTATCTTATTACAAAATCATATGTGTCTGTTAGCCCTCCTGATAGAAATAAATAAACAATAGTACCTGTTTCTATCTTGACCCTGTATAATCTACTAAATAAAATTTAATCAAGAATCAAACAATAAACTTTAAAATTAATGTTTAGTGCGAATGTTAGTAACTTACACGTTTTACCTACCTTTTATAAAATAAATGAAATTACATACACTATCAGTAATGTATTATTCTGTGTCATGTAAAATAATTAATTCATATTAATTGTAAAAATATATATATCTATATAGCAAAGTAAAATGTAATTACACATTATGTAGGTACATAAATTTATCATATAATTGCATAGTTTAGATAGTAATTGTATTTAATTTAAATTAATTTCAATTCATTTTCGTTCTATTGAATATAAAAATAGTATTTATGAATTATACTTATATTTAATAGATCAAAACTTCACTAGCATAATAAAAATCCAACAATAATGCATTTGATAGGTATCGTCCAGTTTAATAATAAAAAAATAATAATTGGATATGTCACACTATACACGGCCATCGTGTTATGCAAATTAGATTACTAATAATAAATATGCTACATAATAATACAATAATACTATAATACTACTATTCTTTTGGCATATTTAATGTAGAAAACTATAGGTACAGAATCAAACTAAATTATTTGTCTTTAACCCTTGGATAGCGTGACATAATTATTTTCTAAGTGTCTCTAATTATTTTATTATATTAAATTATATTAGAATTATAGTATATAATTATATATATTATTATTATAAATATAATAGAATTTTAGAGGCCGGCCCATAAAATATTGCATCATTTCAGTAAAACAATTGAAATTCCATTAAAAGCCTTAAATTTATGACTATTCGATCTCGTTGGTTAGTTGAATTACCCAATTGATTGTATAGACTTTGTTCCGGAATCTTAACAAGCTTTATTTATAGTTATTAAAGGTTACTTTATTAGACTGCTAAATTATTTGCATCTAAATTTACTAACTTGCGTCAGTAATATTAATATAAATTCTAATTTAAAATTAACCACGTCATTGTTTAGTATTGCTTAATGGTAAAAGTGAATAATATTTCTTAGTTTTTGTGATAGATATTTTGTAACAAATTAAATGGTTTATTTATATGGTTTACTAGGCACACGGGTGAAATTAGATGTACAGGGTGTAACTACTTTAAATATCTTCAATAAAATATGTCTTAAATATGTATTAAGAAAAACGTGAAAACTCGTTCGGTATTTTTTGGGATCACTGACGTGGCGGGGAAATATATTTGCTAAATGTCGTGATAGTTCGGAATTTAGTACTTAAACGTTACTAATTTGTTTACGCTCGTAATTTCTCTTAGTTAAAAAAACGGTTAGAAATTAGGACTAGACTGACTCATTTCTTTTCTCCTTTATGATAGTTTAAAATCATTTGACAATAACGTCACTAACAAAACATAGATTAGCTTGTTCTCAGCGTTCCTACTCTTCTTTTAATTGTTACTCACTCTACGCCGCCGGCTTCGCCAGTGACCTAAATTTGACTATGAGATAGAAAGTAACCTCAAGCCTTCCTCAATTAATCTGGTATCTAAGAACGCAAGAGTTCTCTAAGCGTACCAATGATCCCTGAGGTTCAAACAAACAAACAAACTCTTCAATTTTATAATATTAGTATATATTAGTGACGTGATAATGTGTCTGCACTTATGCTTAAACGCAAAATGGTTTTAAACAAAAAATGCAAATACGCCTCGTATAAACCAATGTCATGGCTTCAGCAAACTTATCAGACCGAAGTAGATATGTATATTTATGAAAAAGTAAGTTCTTTATTACTAGATTAGATCATCACCAATAAGATGTAGATTCTACGTAATATTTACCTTCCTTGAAAAGTTATCTACCTATCATCACCAGCGTACGCAAGTGTGCGTTATAATATAACAACTCCCGCAACAGCCTAGTCAGATATTAATAAATCGAGCTAGCCAAAATACGGCCAAAAGGACATTATTCATTATTTGATTAGAGTTATACGTCACGTCAGCCCTTTTACTGTCCCACTCCTGGGCCCAAGTCTTCTCTCAACTATCTTACGAGTTGGGAGAGTTTAGGCCTTAATCCACACACGCTGGCCATGCGCGGGTTGGTGGTCGCCACATGTCCACGAATGAATAGTTCTTAGATATGCCGGTGAGCAGCGGCGATAAACTATTCACACATAGAAGTGGAGGACTGGGAGTCGAACCCGCGATCTTATAAATTTGTAAGGCGAGGCCCGTACAGCTGCTCTTAACTTAAAGGTAGGTAATGATATCATATTTGTTGTAAACAGTACAAAGCAACCTTCAGACATTGCTAAAATTAATTTAAGATTCAACACTAAGGACAATCATAGGATTTACGCTTCACAACTTATTCGTGTTTTAATAATCGGCCGACTGTAAAATTAGTTTATGGTGACCTTAATTATTTATATTAAAATAGCGCACACAGGTACATATATTTTGCAAAAATAATCCAATTAGAGATATCAGATGTGTAAATCAAATACTGCACTTGACTTGATACAAGGTTATTCGAGCAGTGTGAAAATAATTAAAATTTAGCGTAAGAGCACACCTGTGGACAGCTAGCTTATACTTGCGACCAATCCGCGTGATTTAGGTACCGAAAGTATCTAAAGAGAACGTAGGTCCACTAAGTATGCTAAGTGAATCCAGATAAGGAACTACATGATGTGCACCATTTCATCTGAACTGGTTCAGCTGTTATTTTGTAAAAGAGTAAAAAACATTTTATAATCACAAATATTTTCATTTACAATAAAAGTAGGAAGAATTGAATGTTGTAATAATATAATTAATAAAAATAAATAAATATTCTGGGTCATTAACACACACGGTGATCTGGTCCCAAGCTAAGCAGAGCTTGTGTTATGGAAACCATATAACTGGTATATACTATACATATAATAGTTTTCTTTTGTAAATATATATTTATAATAGATAACTGGGTGTAACCCAGACTCGACACAAACACAAATGACCTGCGGCGTGAAAAGCAAGTATCTTACTGACCACGCCACCGGCCCGTCAACAATAAATAATATATGCAACAAACAATATAATAATGCAATAAAACATGCTACTGACGAGATAGCATGAAATTACGATTTTGATTTGTTTTTAGAGCTAAACACTAACCCTCGTATTCATAAACGTTTTAAATGCTCATTAAAACTAAAATAGGTTTATAATTCGTTTGTCTTTGTCTATCATCTTGACATTTATACTAGTAAGAAAGAGACAAAGTCCATTTTAACTAAAGTGTCTTAAAAGATTTTATGAATAAGACCTCTAGTCTTTTCCTCGCCACTATGATGTATGTAGGTATGCGCAAATCCTAAAACTTTTGAATATGAGCGCTTTCTTGAAAGCTGAAAATTTTGATTCACATATAATTGGAAAACGTTAGCCTTAATCTTTGACTTTTACCTTTATTAGTACCTGCCTATTCCAACATAATAAGAATTATATAATAACATGTATATAAGAAGTATGTAACAATAGTTATTAATGATGATGACAGATTGTACCACATTATGCCAAACCGTTGTGCACCTACACGGGAATATAAATTGACGAGTAATTATTTAGTTTGCTATGCTATTACATCTTAAAAAAACAAACACATTGTGCCTATTGCAATTGCTCTAAAATTACGGTTTGATTAATTAGATGCGTTTGATATGTTGCGTAAATAAGAATTTAATTGGAAGTGCGATTGGACTAGTTCAAAAGTTATCTAAGTACATGAGCGCTGGAGCTTTAAAAAAACACAATATATGAAATAAAATCTAGCTAGATCTAAATCTTATTCTAAACTTTAACAACACCACTAAAGCCGTTTTCGAAATTTCAATTACTTAACTGCTTGTATATACCTACTCAATCATAAAAGTGCGTATTGTTATACATATTTATAATTATAACTTACTTTCAATAACAGTTATGACCTAAATAAATATACCTGATCCTAGCTACTTTTGATGTGTGTTTTTATGTTTCTAGATATTATTTACAAGAATTGCTTAAAATAAAATTAGAATGTTTAAACCGAAACCAAAACACCTAATGCTAAAAAGCATAATTCTAATGTTTGTTTGTGATAATAACATGGATAACTAAATCAAAGATCAGAAACGCTTATAAATCCTTTCAACTATGTATAATATAAAGGCTTTTAGATGATATGAAGTAGTAGTTTATTTATTTATCTAAAATTTTTTTTAGTCCTATTCGGAGATGTTAGATTATTTATTTTTTTACTTAAATCCTTGAAGCGCGAAAATTGAAACAATCATTTAGTTCAGTCACGCTTCGTCGCTACTCAGCTACCGCTTCTATTTGAATGTTAAATGTTAATAGGTTTCAAATAACGCTGCTCTATTATTTGATCAATAAATCGGTGTTTACAAAATAACTGATATTACTCGGATAACAGGGCAATTGAGACCACTTATAATATTTCTAAAATAAAGATGTAATTTAGTATTGAGATAAATAATCTCTATTAGTTTTAGCGAAGTAGATACTATACCGATTGTTTTGTTAAATAACTAAACTAAAACAATAGAATCGCTGCCTTCTACAGACTCTGATAAGATATATCAAACTAGTTTACTTAACTGTCTTTTTTTTAAATAGTAAAGCGTACAGCAGAAACTAATTTGACATTTTTCTCTGACACTGCATAGCTTTGGTTGTTATGTTGTCGAAGATAGCGACTCTAAAATTTAGTTTTATTCAATATAAGAATTGGGTAATATTTCATGTTATCTATGATTGAACACCCATAATCCAATTAATAGTTTTAGTTAAATACCACATAGCATAGTTTTAATAAAAATATTACAGTCAGCTTGGTGTTATAATTATTTATAAAATTTATATTAGACGAGTGTAGGTACCTACTGTATAAGTAAAGGTTTGTGGGATCGTGGCTACAACTTTTTGGTCTGAAAACTGAAGAGGTCGAGGTGACTCTTAAAAATTGTTAATTGCAATTCATTGTTTGAGTAATTTTAATAATTTTATTTGATTGTAATTATTAAGAGATTGGATGTAAATCCGTAAATTAATTATTTCATTAAAATTTCATTAGGTCTCATTAAAATTTATTCAGCCTAAAGACTATTTTTCTTAAAGTAGTGAAGAGACAACAACAACAACCTGACCCCAAAATTTTAACTTCTGTCACTGTTACAGAAATACATATTATATCTCATACTGTTTTCCTCTTAAGGTTCTATGCATCAAGAGTTCAACTATATATTTAATTATATAGCTACCTACTTACCAATCGTAATGACTATGTAGGTATCTTAAAAATAAGCCAACGCTTAATTGTTTCACAATTTATTTCAATGTAGTTCTATACAGTACTTTCGCTAGCCTTTAAACAACAGATAATTATTCGCGAGTCGAATTACAAACTATTAATGTAGGTCTATGACAAATAAGATGTTACGAACTGTAATAGTGTCTTGAGTGCACGACAATCATGCTATTATATACCACTCAAGGATAATTTGAACAAGCGAATATAGTTAAGTAGCCATGATTAATTTTGGTTTGTATCAGATCGACGTTATAATTTCGAAATTATTGCCAATCGGTGCTTATTATATTTTAAACATAACACGGAAATGTTTGGCACCGTCATTTATTATACAGATCAACAGATGTTTAAAATAATTAAATGTAATATTTTACAATCATTAGCCTATTTACTTTACTATGTTGCTAGCAACACAAGTTTATTAATAATCAGTGGTTTTTATACAAATCTATGCTAGTAACTAGTTGTATTTTCTATGGTTATATTCATATCACTTACATTTTGTACCAAAAAAAAAAATTACAGAAACAAAAAAAAAAATTAGGTGTCGTTTTTGAAGTACTTTTCTTTGGACTAAGCGACCAGCCAACACAGAATCCTACAGTCCACGATGAGATTAGTCTTGAGACTTTAGTCTTTAGACTTTAGACTTCTTCTAAAGCATGTTATTTACCACGCTACGATCTGCGACGATTCATCTAATTTTACTAGCCATTATTTATTAGGCTTGTGACAAAATCTGAATGCTGCGCTGTAGCTAACATTTTTGGCCCATTACAACTCCAGCACGCAAATCCAGTAGTTAGTTTAAATTTCTGAGCAGTTTAGCTGTTTAATAGCCCTTGGTTTACTGATAAAAAGTCAACGCTGTTAACAATACTTTATTATAACAACTTTATTCAGTTGAGATAATAAAAACATTTGGCCCTTTAAATTCAATACCATAAAAATTGCAAAATCAAGTTGGGTTTATTAAGTTAAAGGCCATTTTCGTTCAATGATTGAATTACTGTGCGCGTTTAGTGCACTATCATTTTTTTTCATTGTTAATTTCGTTAACTTTTTGATAAAATCTTGACAGTTGATAAACGATTCATGAATTTACTTTTGTCAGTGCGCTGACAAATTTAGACAATGAGCGTTAAATCTGGCAGATTGATTCTAATCACAATGCTCGGTCAGAAATAACTATCTGTGAAATTAGCCTCCATGACATGGTTCAGTCACGTCATATTATTATATACCATGAAGGTTTGTTATGGGTAGGTAGTGTGCCTTCTATATGTGTGACTTTGGCTTGTATGACATAGAAACAACACTAGGAGAAAATTGATTGCTTGATGTTATTTCTACATAATGACCGTTTTCAGGGGTACCTGTTCTTGAAATGTTTCTGAAACATTCTGAACTTAACTTAGATAACTGTTTCTAAACCAATACGAATATTTATATTTTATCATAAGCTAACAAGTATTTAGGGTTTCGTACTTTAAAAGTTAAAACCGGAACCCTTATGGGATCACTATGTTGCCTGTTTTATTATCTATCCTATACTAATGTTTAAACGATAAGTTAATATTGTTTTTCAATTTTCAGTTCGATCTTGTTTATTATAACCTCAGAGTAGGCTGTCAAATATTATGGCTCTATAAAACAAGATCGCTTACTACCTAAAGCAAGACTACCTACTACCTAATGTAGTTTTAAATTTATCGGCTCACAAAGTATCGTATTTTTTTACCATTGAAATAAAAATACTTTGTTCTACACTTTTGAAACTATGTTTTTTTTAAAGTTTTGAAACAATTTTTTGTATAAATATTTCCAGGTCCAGTACTATTCCCGCCATCCCCCAGTGGTGACCCAGGCCAGACCAGCGGGGTAGTAGTCGGTGCCTCGGGCTACGGATTCGTACCTCCCGGCTCTCAAGGTAAATGATGCAGTGAAGCACTAGTCTACTTGTATATAGCACTAATAAACCTAATTTAGAAACGTGTAACATGACGTTAGTATAAACGAGCATGATTGCTTGTAGTGCCAAAGGTTGGGCAGCTTCTAACTAAATAATATGTATATAATTGAATAATTTCCCTTTGCCCATCGCCTGTTCTGTATATAAACAACGATTTAACAGTCTTTGACTTACCATGTAACAATACTAGTATTTGTTTAGTTCTTTGATATAAGTCGCCACCGATGATTGCCATTTATTTATTTACGCCATAAGTTTTTTTGGTTCTGACACTAAAATTATGAACGTTTATCCATTCTCGAAAGTTGGTTGAAGATTATTATTGTTACATGGTATTATGGGTAAAAAGGTTGATTATTTATATTTGACAACAAAGCTTAAAATTCAGAAAATTATTCCTGCGTTCCTTACACAAGGATATCAACTTTTTAAGAAAATTTTATGAAATTTTTAGAGGCACATGTACATATTTTTGGAAACTAAATTGGTCTTAATAGATTTACCTGCCTTGTTATTACCTAAGAGAAATACAACAGTTATTTTATATTCGATGTTACAGTTTTTATAATTAACAAACATAATTAATGTTTAGTAACTCACGATAATGAAGAACAACAAAAAAGGGTTGTACAATAAAATGGTACTTCATACTTAACGTCGTGTTACAACACTAAAAATGTAAATAAATTTAATAAATTGCTACCTAGAAACTGTGAAGAATGTTATTCGTTCAAGCACCATTAATTGGAGAATAGCATACTGTTAATGATTTAATTTATTGCTGTAGAAAAATTATAATAGCATGGGTTGTATCTGCATGTACCGCAACTGTATTCCCATGGGATGCTATAGTTAAATGGGATTTCAGTTCGTTGTATATAAGCATGTACTGAGTTAAAGAAACAATATATATTTTGTAAATATTTGTTGTATAAAGTAAGTTAAGTATGAATGAAGGTGTGAATTTGTGTTTTAATGAATTAAATGGATGAATTTGTACCTGTTTTATTTATTACCTTTATGGTTGCGTCGCACTGTATTTACGCATGTCTGCACTGCTATTTGTATATACATACTTAATATCTGATAATAGGGAGGATAATAATTTAATAAGAAGTTTTCGAGCCTTGTAATTAAAGCTTGCATTTAATTTTGATTGAGGATTGCGTTTGTTTAATTGGTGTAACAATCTCAATTAAATCGCAATCTCAGTATAAATACACAGAACGACAATCAGAGCATGATTTTGGAAGGTATAAAGGTTTGTTAATATAGCACTTAAGGTGTGAGGTGTCTTTCAGAATGGGTAAGTAAACTATTAAATGGTGATGTGCAACGGGTTTAAATGTTATTTGATTTCACAATATTTTTAATAGTGTATAAAAACTATAAAAAAGGTTACTTGCCAATCTGCTTGGATCAATTGACCTGGTACGTTAAACTACATAATATGAGAGGTACTTTGCTGCTGAACATATCTATCAACATTAATTTGGCGACGACATTAATAATTGAATTAATTATTTTGTTTCACTACCCATTCGTGGTAAGGACTGTAGAAAATGGGCGCGAGAAGAGCCATAGACTGTACGAACCCTGTTAAAACTTTAAACAACAATTGAAAACGTCACTCATGGCGATCGTGTGGTGAAACAACGTTTATCGTCTAGCTAAAACAAGATTCATAAAGCACAGCGTGATAGTACGGCATAGAGGTGTGGTAACAATATGTTTGTGATTTTGATCTAGATGACTTTAGTGGGCCCAAAGTAGATATTGAAATTCAATCATTCCTAGCGTGACCACCCACCTTAACACGTTCAACGTCCTCATACAAAACGTTTTAATTTCCTTGTGAGTCCCACAAATAACTTCAATCTTTATATGGCTAAACGTAGATAATATTAAATGGGCTTGGAATCCAACGTCAAGATTTTTTTTTAATGAATTATTTTTGCCAAAGACAAATAAAAACAGGACATTACTTCAAATACTTAGATATTTCATTTCAGTAGGTGCTTTAACAGATATTCTTGCACAAAGATAAACTCTCACTACTAACTCACTTCTTAACTTTGCTAAATTATTATTTACCCTTAGTGCGTAGGTACCTGGTCGTTGCATAGTGGCCCATATATGGGGCACGGACGTGTGGAGCTAGTTCATAGTGACCCATAAGTGGGGCACTGGACGTTAAACGTGTGAAAAGATTGTTACATGACTGTCAAGGAAGAAGTGTTATGTTTTTTGCACGTATGTTAATGTGATGTGGAATGGATTGCGACAAGTAAAGTATCATTAGATTTGACTCAATAACCCAAGTGTTCATAAATAGGTATTGTATAAAAATCAAAGCGGCGGATTTATTACAGTAAATTTCAGGTCGTTCATAATTTTTTTAGCTACACCTATCGAGTTGGGTATCAAAATAAAGTATTTTAAAAGAAAATTACAAAAATATATTTCAGTAACGTGTTTAAGTATCATTAGAAATAATAAAAAAGAAGCAGTTTCTAAATGCATTATAGCCGTGTTTTTGATTTTCAAATAAGGATGTCGAAAATAATGGAAAATCGTATTTAAAAAAAAAAAATTCGTCTGTAAAATTATAAAAAATATATCTCACTTACACGTGTTTCTTGCTTCGTCATTGAAAAGAAAAAATATTAAGATACTAGCTGCCCCAGCGAACTTCGTACCGCGCAAAATTGTGAATCTAAACCATTCCCAGATCCCCTTGAACACACACAAAAAATTTCATCAAAATCGGTCCAGTCGTTTAGGAGGAGTTCAGTCACATACACACGCACACAAGAAATATATATTAAGATTATAACGCATTCAAGTTATGGAATTGGAGTGCGCTTGTAACCTGTGTAACTTACTTAGGTGTGATGTCATTCAAGATTTCGTTCGGACTATCGTGATAAACTTCAGGTCACACCAATTTAAAAAAATACTTGTTCAATATTTATAATTTATTTATCTGAATGACTAAAAAATAATAATTTGGCGTCATCCCTATAGTTGCTTGTTTAAATTTTTTTGATTAGTCGTGTATTTTTTTTGTGACAGCGTGGCAATGACAAAAATTAGAACTCGATTCAACGCATGTCAAGTGTTGGTAGTAGTGACAATATAATCATTTGTAACAATATCCATGTCGAAAGTCGTGATTGAATCGAGTATAGTCGAAAAAAGAAAATAATAGTAATTATAAATAAACTCGACAGGGAAACGACTGCTGTGCTTTCTGATCCGGCATAACGAAGGTCACTATGCACTGTACCGATATGAGACCTAAGGCTTTTAATACACAAGCACAGTAGCAAATAAAAATAAAAAAACTACAAAATATTTAACTTTTTTAAATATTCCTCGTGCTATTTTATGATTCAATCCAATAGATGATACTATTAAGCGTGCCAAATAAGAATAGGACTGTATATTTGTCATCTTGGACAGGAATGCGCAACAACTTCACATTTTTTAGTACGGTGGTGGCCAAAGATTTTAGTGTTGAAATATAATCACATCTAGATCAAAATTAAAATAAAATGTGTTTGTACTTTTGCGGTTTGAGTAAAATTAGTCATTTGGAGTCAAATACGAACATATTTTACTAACTTCGGACAATAAACGCGATGTTATAACAGTATTTTCTTAAAATTATGCGAATATCACACATAGAAATAAAACTATTTTATAACGGATTTTAACGCGGGTTATTTTAAATTTTAAATCCCGACGTTTCATTATTTATTCAGACTTCATGTTCACCCGTGACCATCAAATCCGAAAAGACTTTGAAACTTTGGGATTTAAAATCTAAAATAAATCGCGATAAAATCCGTGATAAAACAGTTTTATTTCAATGCGATGTTATAAGTTAAAACATGTGTGTGTATCTGTGTTTTTGTGTACGTTTACTTAGGTAGCTAAATTTTTTCTGTTTAAATCACTTTTCTAAACATTTTAACATATTATTGTTAATATTTTGTGCTGACGCTACTTTTGCTTGGTTTTTTGTATGAAGTTAGTCCTGAGTCCAATCCTATTCTTATTTGGAACGCATCGTAACTACATAAACAGCTTTGTTACCAAACAGCTTTTGATTTGTATTTGGTGCTACAAAATTAAATTTCTTTGAACACAGCCCATTTAAAGAAGATTCTGAATTTTTATATAGGGTGACTGGTAATTAGTGTTAATTTTACCATCAAACATCTTCCCCAAAGGAATTTTTTACAGCAATTTTTTTTTATTAAATTCTCTATTTGGGTAATATTGAGCCACGTTGTAAAGACGACGATCATTACCAAGGCGGCGCGAGACAAATTGGGCGCGCCATTAACATCATCTCTACTGTGCGGGTCACTATCACAATTTATAGTGTACCATTGCTGGGCACGGGTCTTCTCTCAACTATCTTAAGAATTGAATCTTAGCCTTAGTCCACACACGCTGGCCAAGTTTGTATTGGTGATGTCCTCGAATTATTAGTTCTTAGACATGCCGGTTTCCTCGCGATGTTTTCCTTCACCAATATCGAGCAGTGGCGATGAAACAATTCGCACAAAGAAGTGTCGGCACGACCGGGGATCGAACGCGCAACCTTACATTATGAAAGCGAGGCTGCTCGCCGCTCGGCTGCTGCTCTTGAACTCTTTCAAGAGCTTGGGACAATATAATAATATAATAGCAAATTTAATTTAAAAAAATGGCTCCTAAATAGTTTGCTTTGAGAAAATTGTTTGTAATCATGAGTATTTTAGTATTTTACACTAATTAGGTACCAATTACCCTATATATTCCTATGAATGAAGTTCACGCGACATTACGGACTAGTTTCTGACCTAATTTGAAAAAAATTACAAAAAAAATTACTAACAGGAACTTCGAAAATTGTAATAATCATTGCGTCAAATGATTAAGGGGTAAATTGAATAACTTGTAAGGTATGCTAGATACCTTAGTAATTTGAAACAGTGCCGCGGGGCATTACATTTTGATACGACAGATCAAAATAATTATTATAATCTAGCAAGCTATGGTCTTTATTACATACAATTACATTGGTTTTGTTAGTTGTTAGATAATGTTCTAATATTGATAGAGCCTTTAAACTTTAGTGAACCAAATTCTCATACCGTTAGCTAAATACCTTCATAATATAAATTTTCATTAAATTAAAAGCACAAAACAAAGATTAAATTATTCATACGAGACCTTTTTAATTGTGTTTGACGAAATTTCTCGATGACTTCATTTATATTTTCGAGGTTCAATTTCAACCCGTCGTCGTCGTCCGTTGGAATATTCAATTTACGGCCACTCTTAATCTCGGGGGCCCTGCGAACCACGGTCAAACGCATTTTAATTATGAAATTGACATATCACAACTCCGTGAATGGGTTGCGAGCACGAGTCCACGTTTTATGATTTAATAAAAGAGTTTGGACTTAGGAAATTAATTGGACCTCCCTCTGCCACTGCCATTTCTGGCGAGACCACTCGTGATATTTATCTGATGCATATTTATGTGTTTGTTCACACAAAAATACGAGGGAGTTTTGTGTGTTTGTCAAATTCATTTAGAATTTAAAACCCTTTTAGTTGGGTGGTTTTTGAAAGAACAAACAAATGCTGATTTTAATTGCGTTGTTTGTGCTTACTTTTACTTAGATGTAAATAAAAAATTGTGGTAATAAGTTTCATAATATTTATGTACCTAAGTACATTCATCGTTCAACTGAAGGCGGAAGACGGATACATATCTCTCGGAAACTCCCCATGGTTGGCAACTTACGAGTTTCATAACATTTTTTGCTTTAACAGCATATCAGCATTCTTTGTTGATTATTTTTGTTGGAAGAAGTAATGTTTCTTTCAGAATCTAGGTTATTATTTAGTCCCCTGCAGTAGAAAATCTTAACGAATTACGAGTATGTAGGTATAATTGCTGAATACATTAACACTAATGTACCTAGTTAATTAGTTGTAGGTTGCTGATAAAATGATAGAGAGATACTACATATTTAAGAAACCAATCTGCAATCATTTCCCTAGTTTTTGCTACTATCTGCTTAAACAGTGTTTCTTTGTGATACAAATTAATGTTTCTACTCCGCTAATGCGTACAATTTTTAAATACGTGTTAGGTATTTAATAACAATCAATATAATCAGAAACTATGTGTGACCAGTTGCACACTTCAATTAATGATAAATGAGTGTTTAATGAAAAATAGTCACCTTATTTTATCAATAAATTCTAAGGTAACCATTTACATGATAAAGTTGGGATTTCTGGAAACTTAAATCAAATCCTAATTAATTACCTTATGTAACCAAGACCTGTAGGTGCGTTTAGTTGTGCGGAGCTGTATAGGTACATATTAAACAATTAATTTATACTCATATAAAATGCCACTTTATAATAGTAACGTATATTACTTTATAATAAAATATATTGTGACCTTGATTCGTACCATCAAAGTCACGGATTTAAAATTGCGCAAGAAAAGGAGTTTCTAATTTCTCAGCAAAATCCCCGTAGTCTTTAAAGTCGGTGGCTTGTGTGTCACAGCACGTTTAGCTCCGTCTGTGATCAATCTCTCATCGGTCGTCTTAGATATTGATCATATAGCCTCGACAACCCAAAACAGATTGCCGTAGTAGAATCATTTATGCTTTTCCTCGATAATATTGAAATTTATCATGATGAATGGCAGTTACTATATAATATGTATACGGCACCCTGTGATCGTCCCATCGGTATCTGAGAGTAAGGATATAGTGCGTGAACAAAGTGTTTCCGTCTAGTTTTGCACCGTACTTGGCGAGGCAGGCCACTTAGCCGTAATACAGTTAGTACCTACCATACTAAATCATTTTTGGAGTAGTCAGTAGCATACACTAAGTAGTCACTAGTGATTCGGTGGTTCAGTGGTAAAAGTATTGCTTATAACCACGAGGATCCGTTTTCGATTCCCGGGTCGAGGAAAAATACTTTTCTAATATGTTAGAAAACTAAAGTTTGGAATTTTGCCCGATGAAAAGCTCCTGGTTCACCCCCGTATGTAACTTAAACATAGCCGGCCTTCAGGTAAAGATACAGGCGTAAACGCTATGATAGTCTAGTCAGTAAAACTAGAGTATCTACATTTATATGCAAAGCACGAAGATATTGTAACAATTACTCAATTAGTGTTTAGTGAGCTTTTGGAATTAATTCTAGGTTTGTTCTTAATGAACACGAGTTCTTGTCTGACTTTAAACTTCGCACGTCTTTAATACGTGCATGGTGGTTGTCGACTAAGGTAAGGTCATAACAACATGCGGTAGCGTTTAACGGTAATATCATAATCGAGCTTTCCGCCCGCGGCTTCGTCCGCGTGTCTACATTTTATATCATGCTCAGCTAGTAAAATGTATGTATGTAAAAAGCATCCTATAGCCTTCGTCACTAAATGGGCTATCTAACAGTGCAAAGATTTTTTGAATCGAACCACTAGTCCCTGAGGTTAGCGCGTTCAACTAAACAAACTCTTCAGCTTTACAATATTAAGTACAAATTATGGAAACCTGATTCTCAGTAGCTGCCCCGAAATTCTTTGTTCGTTAAAATAAACATTGAACGATTTTAAGTAGACTTGATTAGATATCAAGTCTACTTAAAATCGTTCAATGTTTATTTTAGCGAACAGAGAATAAAATAAAAATGAGTATTAGTTAGATATGTAGTACCTAAGTAGGTAACCAGTAGGTAGGCTTTATGTTCCTCATACTTATCAAGTAACTATTAAGTGAACAGGTGACCATTGTTAGCAAAAGTTGAGTTCAAACTAGCTACTATTACACAAAACATTTTTTTCTTTGCATGATGTCTACGGTCTGGTACACATAACAATTGAATTAATTAAATTGTGGCGGTCGATTCCTTAGAAAGCGAAATTTAGAAGAGAATACGCCATGTACGATTGGTAAAACGTGCTTTGCGAAGACATTCCTTTATATAACTAGTTGCTAATTATTTTTTGCCCAACAATGCTCCGCTTTTCCCTTCACTATGTCCTTACACTGTGACGGAAGTGACGCGTCTCGCCGCTGCGGCGCCACGCCGGAACACGACTGAAGGGTTGCGAGACGTCACAAATCAAGTTATGAGAAACGCCACAAAAGGAAACTTTGTGCATTTCCGAGCCGACGAGCGTGAAATCCGAAACAATTCTGCACACACAAAATTAAACCCTAATTTAAAATAGCCAAGTTTTAAATTTGGATGCATTGATTTGAAGTACTCTTCGATACAGCAATAAATTTTACTGAGTGGTTATATTAAAAATGTTTGTTTGTGTTCAATTTGATTAGTAGTAGGTAACAAATAATAGGATAACTTTTAACTAAAACATGTCAAGCCAGATTTTTCGTTGTATTTTTATTATATTTTTTTGATGGGTAAAGCAAATTAATTAATTCGTCAATCTAAAGTTCCTTTGACACAACGACAAGATATACACAAGGCATAGCTAGGCCCCCGAGCTCGCTAAGTTATGCCGTATCACTATTTATAGTACCACCACATAGTCGAGCTAGTTTTGAAACAAATCAATCAAAATTAGCTATCTTCCTCAATTCCCCGCCGATTACAATTTTGAATAATACGGTGACTTTTGGGTATTTGTCGGTGTTTTGACATTATAAGAGTCTGCCCTGACGCTGTCCAAGTAAGTCCGCACTTTAGTTGCGATAATACAATAAATTGTCTAGAATCTAACACACAGCTGTAGGTAGTAGAACTAAAACGTCAGCCTTGTCTTAAGATAGTTTTTGTAGTCTACACTAGGCAGACAACTGGTCTATTGGACGTTTTGTTTTCTGTGTCCGTCTTCATAATTTCTGTTGAGATATAGTCGGTCTAAGGGGGCGTCCACTAATTACGTGAGCCATTTTTGAGAATTGTGAGATATATTAAGATTTTCCTCATCTCCCTCTCCCCTCCCCTAATCTCACGCGAGATTCTTCAGAACTTGTATTTGAATTGGTAGGCACTGACGAGCTTATGTAGTTGTGGTAGTCGAAATAATAAAGTAGATATTCGCGTAATTCTAAGATCCGACACTACATGAGCTAAACTAACTGCCTCTCACCCCCTTATATTCCCCTCTAGAGTCTTACACTAAAGTTGTTTGGACAGTGAGTGAGTGATCGTGCGCAGACATTAAGCTTATTTTTCGATGGACGAATAACAATATTCCTGGATTAGCTCAGTTTAGTTAACTAAGTTAATTTTTACTTAGTCCAGCTGGCGGTGGACGATCGGCTTAAGGATATCTCGTCTGTTGGTGAGCGCTGCTCTACGAGTATGAGGTTGACATAGCTTAAAAACCAAAGCGTAAAGACTCCGTAAGGCAATATAGGATAGGATAGCGTATCTGATAATGAATCAAATGCAATTCTGCGAATGTTTTTGGATGACAGTAGCCGTAATATGAGTGTTTAGTGATTGTGGTTCTGTTGAAAGATAGGGATTACAACGGAATTTTAATTGCTTTAAACATTCATAATACGGCAGCAGGTCGTCAGAATTAGGCACACTCTAAAGTAAATTGTAAACAAATGTGCCAAATCATCACTAAAAACCTCTTAAAATTAAATATTGAATAACCCCCGATGCATATTTTTAGCTGAGAACCATCTCTATTACTCCAGCTTTCGAATAAAAATAACGCATGAAAATCGATCCATACGTATATACACTACGTGCAACAAACTTGAACACAGATACACGCGTTTAACGTATAATATCCCTTTCTTTCCTTCAATTTTGTCGGGGGTAACAAATTCAGACAAAGACATAATTTTTTTTATGTTGCGTAAAAAGTAGGTCTTTAGGGAATTATATCGTTACAATTATATATTTTATTTATCATTGTTTCAAATCAGGCAAGTTGTGGTCAAATGCAAGCCTATTAAAGGATAAAAATATATATTAAGGTATACATACAATGTTTTCGTGTACAGTATATGGGAAAAATATAATATGCAATGGATATAAAAGTTTCAGTGTATATCGCTTGTTTATGTGATAATAATTATATTGAATATGCTTAGACAGCCTAAAATCTAAACCCCTATTATGTGGGAACTTGTGGTGGTGCTTGTGAAAATACCTACCAACTAGACCAAGAGGTGTAAATTCTCATGTAAGTACTTACTGCAAATTTTTCTATAAAAATTTAAATTGAATTGTGAATACACTGGACTGGTAAAGAAAAAGGGTCGGTTAGAAAATAAATATTTAAAAAATAATACAATTAACAAATATTCTTTAAGTCTTTATTTCATAGGAAGATTATTTTCTAACTGATCTTTACTTTTTGCGGTCCAGGGTATACCCAAAACAAATTATTAAATGTCGATAATTGTCTGAACATTATTTGACCTTTGTGAAATTATCTTCAGAAGTTGTGCTAGCTATTACCTTTGTAGCATTACAAAGGAAGTATTTCTGTTTTAGGTAAATGCGAGAGAACGGTGTACAGGATTAAAAAAAACAAATATGGACGTAAAACTGTCTATTCTGTAATAAAAATTAGGAAAGTGGGCTGCTTACCCACCAGTTAATATATTTAATTAACTTATGCCTAATAGGTATACGTAAGAATGGTAAAGTTAAGACTGCCAAAAACTAGAAGACTGGAAACAAAGAGGTTTAGAACATTGACTAAACAAAAGAAAGACGACAAAATAAAAACAAATGAATGTTGATATTCGTAATTCTAAATCAAATTTATAATAAAATCAATGAATTAAAGTCGTCTTGTTTGATAATGAAATATTTCTTTTATTTTAAAAGCCAAACCAAACAAGGAGTCCCTAAATAGGTGCAGGTAAGCCTAATTCCTGCCAGGTTTAACTTAGCAAACTGGCAATTTATAAAATTTTATTAACATCTCTTCGTGGACACATACTGGACATCTAAAAGGGCTGTGTGGAGGTGAGATAGGTACTGTATACAAGATTGTTGAGTGGGGTACTCCTTTTTTCATATTTTTTTGCACGAAAAAACAATTTCATCGGCCACTTACTAGATTTTTCACAATTAGATTCTTACTCGTTCTAAATACACATCTCCTACATAAGTAAAACTTCTCAATGTGAACTATCTTTAATATTGAAAAAATCTTTTTTTCTTTACTTGTCCTATCATACAAATTATGGCGTACTAGTGACAAAATTCTGATATTATTTTGATTTTATGAAAATTGTTGTGTTAAGCCAGTCAATTTGCAGCAGTTTTTGGTTTGATATAGTATGCATGATTTTCATTTTGATTTCACCTAGTGATATTTGTTTACTAAAATAGGACTTATCACTTCGAACCTTTTTAGTGTCCCACTGCCGGGCACGGGTCTTCTCTCCACTGTCTTACAAGTTGAGAGAGTTTAGGCCTTAATTCACACACGCTGGCCAAGTGCAGGTTGGTGTATATTACATGTCTTAGACATGCCGGTTTCCTCATGACGTTTTCTTTTACCGATATTGAGCAGCGGAGATGAAACAATTCACACAAAGATGTGTGGGTTCGACCGGGAATGGACCCGCGACTTTATATTTCTAAGGCGAGACCTGTACCGCTGCGCCACCGCTGCTCACAATAGGACAAGTATAGAAAAATCAACTATATCTACTTATTAATCTCTAATATCTAATATCTTTTAACCGATTTGATTAGCTATTACCTACATAATACTAACATAGTTTGTAAGATCATTGTTACTAACACTATAGATGGATTCCGGTCCGAAAAAAATTATTTTTCTTTTTATTTATTTATTTTATTTATTATGGTATTTCAATATTAATTTTGTTCTAATTTCCAGGTACGGTGCCATTTAGACCACGATTTTTCTTCAGGAGTCTATACTTCGGATGATTTGAATAATATTTATTGACGGTAAGTATGTACGTAAGTTTGTACAAAATAATAATTTAATTTCGTGAGTACCTACATTGTAAAAATTATATAAGATTATTCATAAAGTAAATCGCGTGTCATAAAATACGACCTGTTTCACTATTTTTACTCCTAATGATACTTTAGTACCTATAGTTTTCAAATCATTTTTGGCTTGGTACAGTTAATAGAAACACAGTTTATTTGCATGCTTTTACTGGGTGTTGAAAATAATTTGAAAACTATGCTAAAGAATCTTCTATCATATATTAGTACCGATTCTCTTGTTCAATTACTAAAATGAAATCTTTTAAGTGGCAGGGGAAGCCCTCTACAAACTGATAGGGTGAAATCCGTACATCATACCATATGATCGATTCATGAAATTAGTTCAGGAATATTTTGGCTATCTAATAACCGTGCTTTGTTTTAGTCTTTACCACCAAGAAGCACTTCATTTCCGTATTGTTTCTTAAAATAATGCATTAATTAATGTTTTTTTTACCTTTCTTTCGTTCAAATGTAATTGTAAATTGAAATAAAGCAAAGTAACAAATACCTAAACTAAAAAAAAAGTATTTTGGTTATTGAACAAGAGAGTCGGTATCAATATCACGTTCATAATTACGATTTCGACGAATATGTTGACGTGCCAAGAAATTTAGAGGTAGGAGTAATAAATTATAGAAATATTTAATCTATTTAAGTTGTGAATTTGTAAATTATTTTTATGCTTGTTGCCAATTAGATTAAACTTACTGATGTCTCAGCTAGCTAATTGTCTAGAGATCCCGAGTAAAATGTAATGCCTAATGTATAAATTTTTGTTAGATAAAAATGGCAAGGGTTTAGCGAAAATTGAAACAGTATTTTTGTAATTAAATCGGCGATAAGTGGCAGTCTATAAACTACTTGACATGGAACCTAACATTCAGAAAAATCAAAAACAGCTATTTTTGTCATCATTTTCATAACAGCAATGTTATAATCATGATGGTGGAATAAGCAGAAGTTATTTGATTTGGTGAGAGGTTGTGTTTGTTTTCAACTGCCTGACGCCGGTGTCTGGCTGCACTAAATTTTGTTATTTTCTAACGACAATTACAACATTTATGCTGCCAGAAGTTACGTATGATATGTTTCTAAAATCTTCTAAATCTAACTTGTAGACTGTTACAATTGCCTGCTCTCCATTGTGTAAGTACAATACAATGAGTTTTGTTTGCTAAAGCTCAACTCCGGTTCTTGTTAACGGCATTTTCCTGTAAATGTTTGCCTGAAAAAACTGGGTAAGTTGAAGCTCCCCTATTGATTGTTGATTGATTGTTATTGTTAAATTTGTTACTTATTTGGAGGCGAAAATGTCAGCAAAATTACATGATAGGTGTTTAATATAACAATTAGTTGGATTTTTACAGGTTATGCTTAAGCGTTCCTGTTTCTTTGTCTTCCGCATAATACTTCTTTTCACTGACCTGCTTTACCAGGCTACCAGGTTAACCTTTGAGCAGCAATATTCTGAACACCATGTATTTTACTATTCTCGTGATATAAGAAAAAGAATGTTATATTAAATTATAATAATAGATAAATAGTTCTTATATTATGCGACAGTACAATTGATGTAAATGTAAACATATAAACTATAACGTGAGGAACAAACATGTAGTCTAAAAATAAGAAGGGTTATTTTTATTCATAAAACTAAATATCTGCATTGAGTTTTAAATTCAAATACTTAAGTTTAGTTCATACTACTCCACTAAAATGCAATAATAATACATGCACTAAAATGGAATTTTATGGATTAATTGATTCAATCATAGTTTTTACTATTGATTTCAAGTATCATACTGTAACCATTTATGTATTTACGTAACGAACCTTAGGGATGGGACGCCATGTTTGTTAACCCTGAGTAACTAAAATGTTCAAATGTTAAAGTAGGTCGTAACTATTATAAAATAGCAGTAATATGCCTCAGATGCTAGATATAAATTGTAATTATAATATACTAATCAAAATACTAGTGAAACATGTCAATAAAATCGTAATAATATTCGTAAATTTTATGTAAATATCTATTAAGATGAAAAACTGTGATAGAAATACACATCTAGGTATGATAAATTAATAGGTGATAACAAATTACCCAAGTACCTACCATATTGTATATAATAATAATTATTATCATAGCTATAAAAATAGTCTTAATAAAGCACCCTGTAAATAAGATCTGTAAATTAATTTTATGTAAATATATAACTCATTAACTGATCTTTTTTAATTTAAATAATTTTTTATACCAAAATTGTTAGATTCGAATTCTTTTTGAAGAATAATAGGGTAGAAGAAGAAGAAGTAAATCGAGTTTTGATATTACAAAGTTAAATAGAAATTAAGAATGCCGACGTAACTTGGCGAGCCTGAACATAGGCTTTGCGGAGTATAGCGTATGTACGGCAGTCCCTTAATTTTTTTCCTAAAAACATTTTCTCACGAAATTTAGTAGCTACCACTAACCTAAGTTTTAGTTTAAACTCCTAAAGATACGTCGGTTGTGTTGTAGTACTATGCAGAAAAGGCGTGGTTACTCCACTGATGGTTGCCCATTTATTTTAAATTAGATTTTGTTTCGGGTGCATCCAATCGTATTCCATTTTATTTCCTGCTATTATGGAGGAATCCATCACGTGTTCACACTTCAAAGACAACAGACTTTTATAGCGTATAGGTAAGTTGCTTTGATATTCAAATCATAGACACATTCGTTTACCGAGAGTAATACAGAATACCTTCAGTATTGGTAAATAAAATAGATTTTTCTTTGTATCTACTTTTATTAGATTTAACAATATATGCAAGCTTTTAGATTTACATTTGTTGGTATTTCGCAAGAAATTTTAGGTTTCCATACATTTATTAAAAGGGAATAATTTTAATTTCACATAATAATTACATTTTATAACTACAAACCACATTAGTTTTATCCAATCCTGATTACATTTAGTAGTAAAAACTGCTTTTTTATACAATAGGTTTGCCGATCTCCTTGCTTCGATCAGAAGAATACCTGTAAAATATAATAGATTTGTTTGAAAATAAGTAGTAAGTAACAAGTTACGCCTTGCGCTGGCCAAGTGTGGGTTGGTTTCCTCGTGATGTTTTTCTTTTCTAATATTGAACAGCGGCGAAGAAACAATTCACACAAAGATGTGTGGGCACTACCCCGACCCAGTATTCAACCCGTGACTTATATTTCAGGTCCGATTACTATCTCTAAGTTCTATATCCAATTCTTAATATTTGGCTTCGGATATCTCGCCGTCTTCGACTGTCTCACACAGTTTATATGGTTTCAAAATGTGTACTTATGCAAAAAATAATTAAGTACCAATTTAAAAAAATTGCATCAAATTCTTTGTAAAGGTATTTATAACAAGAAGAAATTACTTCTCCATGACCGCAACCAGGGCGATGACGATGGTAGCCTCTGCGGTTGTCGTACCCCCTACCCTCATCACGTCGGTCTGGTAGCCACGGCATTCCATAGTAATATTCTTGTGGAGGCGATGTGGGTGCTTCCGTAGGGGCAGTAGTGGCAGGCGGTTCCGTAGGCATGTTTATTATAACTATTGTGTCGGATTGTACATTATTGTTGTTTATATTGTTCCCTGTAATAAATAAATGTTACATTAATACCATAATGTTAAATTCATCCCAGCTGATGTGGATCGAGTGCGTTAGGTTACCCTAAAGCACTCGATACACCATCAGCCGGGATGGAGTTTTGCTCATTATGCATAAGAATATCTCTTTAGTGTCTCTGGTGAATACGGCACTCATCTAAACGAAACTGAGTTTAGAATGTTTAGTACTAAGACATGCTGGTTACCTCACGATTTTTTTTTTTGCTTTAACGATAAATTTAGCGAACAACTACTCAATGGTGGTTCTCCTCCTCGTGTTGTAAAATGTATTAAGGCATCTTTTATGTTTTTTTTAGTATCTAATATAGAAACTTTAACCACTATTATAGCCAAAACTGTTCGATACAATAAGATTGTAAATAATTTCTTCCTATAATCGCATTAAAATAAATTTGAGCAAAAATGCACTTACGATGTTTTCACTTTCAAATTTCATACATCCCCTAAGGGACGTTTTGGATTTTCTTCCATGGAAAATTGTAGGTTACATGTTTGTAATTTTTTTTTATTTTAAAATAGGCTTGCGCTTGATCACAACTTGCCTGATGTGAAGCAAAGATGTAGTCTACGATGGAACGCGCTTACCCAGTAATTACCAATTCACCCGTGTCTTGAAGACCGGCAGATTATAGCTATCGGGAAAATGCCGGCAGCGAATTCCTCAATTTGGCAGTTCGCACTATGAAAGTGGAGGCAAAGCGCTTTGTGCGTAACCGTAGGATTTCCACCATATAACGGTGGCGCACAGCCGTACCTCTACTTGTCCGATGGAAGAACGGGGATGGGGGAATAAGATTGTGTAATTCCAACGCACACTCTCCGAAGTGTATCTGGTAAAAGACCGAAAGACTAGCTACTATGCGGCGATGCTCGAGGCTTTGCAATTTAGCCTTAAAGAGGGATTCGTTGCCAATAGCTTCTTGGCTCGCCTTTCTATAGACTCCAATGCCTCGTATTGGTATTTAGCTGACCCATCTCAAAGATGCGAGCATTTATTTTATATTTTAACTGATTTTTGTTCCGTCATTAATAAATAAATAAGCAGGAGTGAATGGCTCCTTTGTTCGACCAAGTCTTTGTAAATTATTACCGCTAGTAGGTTTATCTGTAGGGTTGCCAGTATTTGTGGTTGTTACAGGTACTGTTGACACAGTCGTTGGTTGAATAGGAGGTGATGTGGCTGGAATAAAGAGAGCTGCTTATAGATAACACTTAGATAGTCTTTTGTCCGAGTCTTGTTGTTATTTATTACCTGCATTCGTAGGATTTTCTTGGCACTCTAGTAGTTGAAGGTTAGGATGATGTAGATAAATAAATAGTTCTTATACAGTCATAAATTTAAATTCACCTTTGTTATAAAAAACTTAGTACGACCATAATAAAAAAACTCGATATCATTACCTTCAGTGTTGCATGGCTCTTCATCATTACCGGATCCGTTTGAATATGGTGGTACGTTGTCATTTTGCTCCTCTGAAAAGTGTTACATATGGTAATTTTTTCTGGATAGTCTTATGTTTTTTGCTCTAGCAAAAACTTAAAATGTATATGTAATTTAATAAAAAATCTTATCATTACCACCAGTGTCACATGGCTCATTCTCATTACCGGATCCGTTTGAATATGGTGATTCGTTGCTATTTTGTCCCTCTGAAAATTGTAGAAAAAGCAACTTATGAGTATGACTACTACAATTTATGGGATAGTAGGTAGATTTTAGAGGGTCAACTAAACAGTGGAAACACAGGAGTATTAGATCCACCTTCCCGTAAATTCTTCTATGATTAAATCTAAAAAAGTTTGTATACCTATATACGTGTGTCAATGAATCGATGTATTACCCTTTCGATTGTATTAAAAAATCAGTTGTAATTTTTTAAAGAGAAAGATTATAGTATGAGATAGCAAAAAGTATATTTTTTATCTACGCATGGTATCATATACCATGCGTAGATAAAAAAGTAATAAAAGCGAGATAGTAATAAAAGCGCCTTCTTACCTGCCATTGAATTTGCATTTGCTAAGCTGTTAGCATTACCACCGCCATCTGAGGATAGATATGCAAAAATCGTTAGTAAATTATCTTAATAATTAAATGAGAAATGTGGTAATCATTCTTTTATTTTAGTTAATCTTTTTAAAATGTAACAAACAATATGTTTACAGTTATTCACGTTTTGTGGCGCCTTAACTAATTATTTAGTTCTGCACTATGACGCACGTTGATGCCTTTTTCATTACTGTACCATCATTATTTTATAAGGCCCATACCTATTCTTTGTACTGTTTAATTTATATCTTACTTGCTGCCCTGGCAAACTTCGTACTACTTAAAAAGTGTAGATACATAGACTTTTTAAAATATTTCAAAACCAATATTAGCCAATTTGGTTCAGCCGTACTCGAGTTTTTAAAGAAACACAAACGTCAACTCATTTTTATATCGAAGAAATACTCTTTTTGATGTTATGTATATCCATATTACTTCAATCGTTTTTAGTGTCCCACTGTTCGGCGCGGGTCTTTTTTCAACTATCTTACATGCCAACTGCGGGTTGCTGGGGTTGGTGGATATCTAGATGGTGGCGGATATATACTTATAGATAATAATACCTTTAAGTGACTAAGGAAATAATTCAAAAACTTTACTTGCGACTGAGTTCCCGTTTGCTATACTGGTGGCATCTCCTCCGGCCGCACCACCTGCAAAATTGGTACACGATTATCAAAATTAATATCGACATTGTTATTCATTAAAGAGACCTAGGCCCCAATTCTAGCGCTAAAGAGATTTATCTCTAATAGATATTTGTCTAACAAAAATGCCGATTTCTTTTGTTTTTCAATGATATCCACCATTTTTTCGACATTTGTCTATTAGAGATAAATGTCTAAAGAGCACAAATGTCGAAAAAAATGGCGGATGTCATTGAAAAACAAAAGAAATGCTAATTTTTGTTCTTCACGTGTCTATAAGAGATAAATGTCAAAAGCGCGACAATGAGGCCCAATTTCATTCCCAGACAAAGCCTTATAATAAATTAGGACTACTTTAAAAATAACATAAAATTACACTTCGACTTCGATCGAATCATTCCGCTATTTTGATAGTATTATCTTCGCATTTATTATGCCGTAAACTACCTTCCACTAACACAATAGTTTTCGGAAAGTAAATAACACCTGTGAGTTTTTACTTCATTTAGTTACTTTTACCTTGAAACTGCCGTATTATAAAACAATTTAGTGAGACTGTAACGATTTTAGACAACTATACGCAAGTTAAAAGAAGATTGAAAGTTATCATTGAAATGATGCCTTGTATTTAAAAAGATTATGAGTATCTGTTTAACTAAAATAAATTTCTTTAAAAAAAAAAATACAAAAGCTATAAAGCTATAAATACTCACTAAAAACTAATTTTACTTAGAAATAGATAGTTAAATAATATTAATTTACATTTAAAATTAACTATCTATTTTAAATTATTTAAATATTTGAAGTTTTTTTAAATACTTCGGTTTTTTTAAAGCACTTATATACTATTAGTAGAAATAAAAAACTTACTGATACTCGGTACAAAAATTCCAACAGCTAAGACTGCAATTATTTTAAAATACGGGAGACTCATTATGCAGGTGTATGTAAGTGCTCATCGCAGGTATTTCTGATATGTTTTGATCATTATTTCAATTTTAAGTCGTGATTTATTTTTATATGATAATAATTAATATTTATTAGTAAACTAGTTTTCCGCCCGCGGCTTCGCCCGCGGATGTCGGTTATCGCGCTAAACCATTAATCTCTTTTTTCGCAGTCTTATAAAACTATCCTTTCCCGGGTCTCAAACTATCTCCATACAAAATTAGTTCAGTAGTGTAGGCGTGTAAGCTACATTTTGAAATCAGCAAGCACCCATAGGTATATCTATAAATCTATAGGGGTTTCTTAAAAAAATACTACGGCTCTTAGACCATGATTATTGTAAGTTTTTCATTCAATATTTAAGAAGAAATAAAATTTAAATTTCGAATTCTAATAATCGGACTGAGTTATCAAACGTCATTGTGTCAAAATAAAAAGTAATTTAGCTAAAAAGCACGAAGGAGTATTGATATCAACTTCGAAGGAAATCTCCCTCAGAATAATTTCTCAGGCTTCACCCACGTAGTATTAGGATAAAGATAAAAAAATTGGAAAAATAAAAAACACGTGTTTCATTATTTGTTTTAAGCTATATTTATACCGAATTTGAAGTGAATCGGACCAAGGACTAAACAGTTCTGGAATATTTAATATTTCCAAAAAAGCTCATTTTACACTCCCCCTGGGGGTAGTTTTGGAAAAATAAAAAACACGTGTTTTATGATTTCTTTTAAGGTATGTGTGTGCCGAATTAGGAGTGAATCGGACTTGAGACTAAAGAGATCCAGAGAAACTTTAATTTTTACCTATAATACTCATTTTCCACACCCCATGGGGGTAATTATGGAAAAATAAAAAACCCGTATCTCATTATTTGTCTTAAGGTTTATGTGTACCGAATTTTAAATCAATAGGACCAAGGAATAAAAAGTTGCATACAAATTTCACCCCTCTATTTAACCCTCTTAGGGGATGATTTTTTGAAATATTATTAGCCTATGTCCTATTCTAGGGTATACACTACCTACGTTTCAAACTTCATTTACATTGGTTGAGCGGTTATTGAGTTACGCGGTAACAAACCTTCACACACACACACACACTTACTTTCGCATTTATAATATTAGTAGGATAATAAGTAATTTTTCATGTCGTGATGTAATAATAAGTTTGTGTAGATAATATTATTGCATTGTTTACTTTTAGCACTCTTTCTTGATTAATTCGTAAGTCGCGGAATGAGTCTTTACTTGAGAATTATGAGTCTTAGGATAGTAAAAAGAAGACCCTATTAGTGTAACTATAATGGGTCCTTACTTATAATTTACCTAATATTTTTTGATTCACTAGAAATCAAACAAGGAAGTTGCGGGTTCGATCTCAGGTTTTCCCACACATATTTGTGGGAATTATTTCATCGCCAAATACCGATGAAGGAAAACATCGTGAGGAAACAAGCATGTCTAAAAACTAATCATTCGAGGACATGTGACATTCACCAACCCGCACTTAACCGGCGAGTGTGGATGTTTTTTCGGGGCTGAGTCAACTTTGTCCGTGGGTGCACCTTTAATGCGAATCACCATACATGGTCCCTGGGTGATGCAAATTAATTGACAATAAACTGGGTTTTGGCCGAAATTAGTGACCACCCGCCAGAAAAAGCCACACCGACAAGTGGCCTCGCCGTGTTCCAGAGGGTGGGTCGGAATTATTGCCCCTTTATGGATTCTATCCATATGGAGCCTCATTCTAGTGCTACCTTCTCACCGAAAATCATACATAATCACAAAAGAATCGGTAAATAAATGAAAATAATATCTGAATATCGCTCAATTTTCCCAGGTACCTATGTAGGTATAAATCTCAAACGTAAAAAGTTAAGCACAGTCTAAATATTCTGCAAACATTGCGGAGTCCACAATTTGGTTCTGGGTAGAAACCAATTATTACATACGGCGCTGAATCGTGGACTCACAGGATAGTACTACTTATTAGTCCATAAATTTAAGTGACTTCAAATTTATGCTCGCGCGGATAGTACCGCGCGAGCTATGCTATGTTGATTTGACAGAGAAAAACAGAAGGTAATCGACACACAACCTATACAACCCAATAGAAATATGAGATAGGCGTATAGGTCACGGGTTTTATACTACAAGACCGCCGATCAGGGAGCAGTGCTCGAGGGGACTACGAGCTCCGGTCGGCGAGGTGCATCTTGGCGATAAAGCAGAGCGGGACACATACCTACATTTATTGACATAGCCCATCGAATTACTAAGCCGAACTGGGCCGGTCATATTTGTGGCAAAACCGGCATGCGTTGGGGTAAACGAGTTCTTCACTTCAATCCCGTTTTTAGTGTCCCACTGCTGGGCACGCGTCTTCTCTCAACTATCTTACGAGTTGAGAGAGTTTAGGCCTTAATCCACACACGCTGGCTGAGTGCGGGTTGGTGGATGTCACATGTCGTTGACATGCCGGTTTGCTCACGATGATTTCCTTCACCAATATTGAGCAACGGAGATGAAACAATTCACACAAAGAGGTGTGAGCACAACCAGGATTCGAACCCGCAACCTTATTTTTCTAAGGCGAGGCCCGTACCGTTGCGCCACCGCTGCTCTATGCGACGAGTACTTATATTGAAGGAATGCACGGATTGGCAAATGTAGCGCAAGACGCCCTCAGACTAGGTGGAGTGTCGACCTCTGCTCTGACTGGTAAGAGCTGGGTGAGAATGGCCGCAGATCGTGCTCAGTGGTATGCTTTAGTAGAAGCCTCTGGTTGAGATGATCTTTTAAACAAAGTCTAGGCAATAACTGCCAGTGTCGAATGCAATGACAGCATAGTCGTTACCAAAGAACTATATTGTGTTATTATTGTTAAGAAAGAGGGGGTCCTCATACCACAAGCATTATATTTGCTTAACATGAGGTCCCTAGCACTATTGTATAGGAGCTATGTAACAAAATGAAACAATTAATTATTTTTTATTTATAAATCAGGGAAAATTGTTTTAATTATATTTGGCTGAATGTAGAAAATTAATATATAGTAGATAATCTTGCTATATTTTTTCATATTTAATAAGAATGTATTGTTCCTAACATAACTATAATAAATTGTACACTATAGCTACATTATAGCTAAATATCAGGCAAGTTGTAGTAGTCAAGAGCAAGCCTTTTACAGGATAAATAAAAAATACTATTTAAAGTTTTTTAAGTGGCACTTTATTTAAAAATCACATCTATTCAATATTTTTTTATAGGTCATAAAAAATATATTGTTAGAAGTTTAATGCCTGAAGATCAGTTTGTTATTTCCGGAAGGTGAACTGTAAAAGAAAATATGGTTAGTAAATTAATATAATAATATTTCATAAGTACAAATTAAAATTAAAATTTGGAAAGAAAGGATCAAGGAAGGCCAAAATAAGGCTATATATCATTAAAATAACGTTTAAAGGTCAAGCAGTTTATATAAAACATTTAATTTACTACTAAATTATAAATGCGAAAGTAACTTTGTTTGTCTATTGCGCTTTTCAAGCCTAAATTACGAAACTGATTTGGAAGCAATTTGGTATGAAGATAGTTCGAGACTCGTACAAGGACATAGGATACTTAGTTTTTATCCAACTGTGCATTAAGAACTGAATGGGATTGAACAATAACCGATATAGGTAGGTAGATACGCAAGGGTGGAGCTGTTGGCAGAAAGCTAGTCTTAAATAGTTTAAACAAAATACCTCAAAAGGTTCGCATACAGGAGGTGGCGGGGGTGCAGGAGTTGTAGTAGTTGTAGTTGTTTTCGTAGTTTCGGGAGGGACGTTTACAACAACGACTGTCTTAGACTGCGCTTCATTATTGTTTACATTGTTACCTGTAATTAATAAACAGATTTAGTTAAGTTTGTTATGCAAGCATACCCGTAGTATATCGCTAGCGCATGCATCGACCTCGATCGCGCTTGACAACCGGCCGCCATGCGCCACCGCAAACGCTGACTCCGCGCAACGTGCAGCTGCGGCCAGTAAGACGTCACCGCAACTTACGCCACATGGATTTTCCACACATTCTTTGTTTGATCGCCGACTTAGATACTAACTTAGTTATATAACAATTTTATTGTAACAGTTCACTTAATTAAATCTTTTACAAATAAATTGATTTCTTTTGCATCTTCTGCTGCCGCTACATATAACTATTTAGTTAGTGACCGGCTTAGAAAATTGAACACAGAACTGACACTGGAAACTTCTGCCGTGGTACATGAACCGTTTGTCTGCATAAACTGTCATGTTTTCTGTTTGTGTGTACATTTGTGAAGACGCTTTAACTGTTAAAACTGACAGGAACTATTTAGTACTAGAAGTTGCGTATAACACGTCGCGTGTTAAACGCTCTAAGGCTTTGCCGTGTTCCGTAGCGATGTCTGGTGATTCTATTTAAGAGAGTGGGTCGGAGTAATTGCTCCTTTATGTCTGCTACTCAGCAAAAATCATGAGTGAATCTGTATACTGGGTAATACGTTCCATCGCTATCTAGCTGCTTGCATCCGCTATCTAGGATTTTTGCAATTTGATAACTTTTGTTTAGTAGGTTGTTAAAACGAGCTTATTATAGGACTGAAGTTTTCATTAATTTATAAAAATTATAATTAGGTATTCACCATTGCCTGATACTTCTGGATTCTCCGTAACACCTTGACACTGAACAGGTTTATCTGAAAAAATTAACAACAATCATAAAAGTTAAGTATTATTATGAAACACGTAGTGCTGGATGTCTAATTCCAAACTAAATACAGCTTTTATGGAAATGAAATACTAATTAACTACTTTTGTTTTTGTAAATACACTCAAGATAAAGAATGAAGTTACAAATTAAATGGAACTTGCGACCTAAAAGGCAAGTTATAATTTACAAATCACGCGAACAGCCCGGCACTTGTAGTTAATTAAATAATATTATGCATTTAAAACAATGTACACAAAATTAAAAACAAGACCAATATTTTACCAAAGCAAATTGCAATGAAAATAAAAAAAATGTAAAGAAAATATTTTTGCATTGTGCAGTGTAGCAACTAAACTGTATCAAACTTAAAATATTTAATCAATATGTTAAGGAAAGAAAAAGTTTCATATTATATAGCGTTATTGACGCTTTTAGTTTATGGGCTTGTCGTGAAATTTCTTAATCGTGTTTTTAAATGCTAATTTACCAAATTTATATTGACTTCGTGACAATTGAATTGTTTTATCGAAGCGATCAATAAATGGACGTCGCGTCGGTGTTGTTGGATCTATTTGTAGCCACAGCTTCGCCGTAGGCAGTAGGCCACCCACCAGATAAAACCGCACCGCCAAGCGGCCCTTAGCGTGTACCGGTGTGATGTTTGGTGACACCATGCATAGGGTGGGTTGGAATTGTTGCTCTTTTATGGTTTTTAATCATATTGAGTCTCATTTCAGTGCCACCCTCTTCTTAATGTGAATTGTTAGTGTATAGTTCATTTTTCTAAACTTATTATTTTCTATACTTATGGTAAACAAAGAACATTGGCTACAAAAATCATGAGTATACAAAAAGCATATTAGATCTCAACAAAAACTGCTTCAAATTGTCTTAACTCAATAAATATTATCAGAATTTGTTAGCCCCAACCTGCAGAAGGTTATGGATACAATTTGTGTACCCAGTAAATATCTGATTACAGTCCATCAAATCTAAGAAGTACCGTTTGACAGTTCTAAACGTAGTACATTTAGAATTTTATTTTTTGTATGAAAATTGTTTATGTTATGTTAAAATAAAAATAGCTTCATAATTCAATTATTTTAAAGGAAAGCTAATAAAAATAGTGTGAATTACGCCTCTATTAAGCCAATTTAATAGAAAACAGTGAAACGTCAAACGGTACCTCTTAGATTTGATGGACTGTAAGACTATTGCCCTTACAAAAAACCAAAGTTCAATAGTAAGGTAGTAATTATTTTTTCACAAACAATATATTTTTTTGCCTATTCCGTAAAAATAACGAATAAATTTAATTTAATCTGGGTTAGTATTCGATTTAACAAGTCTCAACGATTTAACTTTGTCTTAGTATGGAACCATGATGGACCTGAAAGACGTCTATGGTCTATAATAAACTATGTGTCCCCCAGCACAATAAGTATTTGATTAATAAGGATTTGTTCACTCAAAATCGACTAACAATTATCCATTTCTAATCTGTTTATGGCATGTTAGGGACATCTCTAGGTTTGTTGTAATAACTGACAGATGACGAGTGGTCGTTACCTGTCGGGATTGTCTAGGTTCTCTTAGTAGTAGTGCTTTTTGTCTTATAAAACCAGGCGTTGAGCAGCGCGCCCTCGGGGGAAGCGCCTTTTCAATATGTGCATAATGCATAAATAAGCTAGTAAATAAGTGATACAGTACGCTATAATGTAATATGTATGTATGAAAACCAGTGTAAAAGCAATAAATATAAGTGTATATAAAAATGTGGTCTTATTCAGGGAAGGGGTGACTGCATACAACCTGCTAGAATCGTGTAGGCCAGGCCGCTACAAACCTATAAAAACCGTGACCCTCCGAGACCACCAATCAGGGAGCAGTGCTCCATTGGATCACTAGTTCCAGTCGGCGAGTTGTACGCCAGAGGTGGAGCAGTACGGGACTCATACAACCTAGACTAATATGGGCCCCTAGAGAAGTGACGTAGCGAAGCGAAAGCGAAAAATTGAAAAGAATAAAATGTATGGGATTGACGTTCACCTTAGAAATGTCACGTGACGGATTTTGTTCTTTTAAATCTTTAGTTATCGATTCGCTGTGTCGCTTTGTCTAGGAGCCCTGGACTCACTTCAATGACCATAGAACAGCGCAACTACTCCACCCTTACTATTGGCACTCCTAGTCTTGTTGATAAGAGAGTACCTACTCCGGTATCCGGTATTCTTCTTGCTTTTCACGTCGCAGGTCGTGAGTTCGATTCCCACCCGAGACGAAATTTGTGTGAAGAACATGTCTAATTTTCTTGAGTCTGGTTGTAATTGTCTATAAGTAAGTATAGAGCGGCGGTAACGCAGCGGTTATGCCTGGCCTTTGAAATATAAGGTCGCGGGTTCGATCCCCGGTCGTGCCCACACATCTTTTGTGAATTGTTTCATCGCCGCTGCTTAATATCGGTTAAGGTCATCATTTATATCGCGGTGAAATCGAAATCTTCGTTCGAGGAGATATGACACCAATCTCAAAAAATTCTCTCAACTCGTGAGATAGTTAAGAGAAGACCCGTGTCCAGCAGCAGGACACTAAATAAGTTATTAAAGGTTGAAATTGATATACGTTATCTGGTTTCCAAGCTCTGCTTACCTATCTTGGGATAAGATGGCCGTGTGTGTTAATGTCCAAGAATGTCATTATTATTTATTAATATTATCAACGACTCCGGTTGCGTTATAATCCGAAGATCGATCTCTACATCCAGTGTACAGATTACAACTTCCCCTTAAAGTCACTCTGTATAGTATGGTACTTTACTTATAGTAGAAGATCCGAACCTATATCGACCTTCACCGAGCTGATACTATAACGAAACATATTTTATCATGAATTTAGTATATTAGAAAACATATTAAAAATGGGTTCGCTACAAAAATCCTGGGCAGACTATTTTTAATAATTAAAAAAAAAAATTTAAATGTTTATGCAACATTAGGATAATAAAAACATTTTGTCCTGACTGAAAGTATAAAACGTATAGAATGTGCAGCTGTTGGGTTGTCTACTATTTACCTGGGCGAAATACTGGGTTGTCAGGTATACCTGACAACCCAGTAGTTCGCCCAGGTAACAGGTATACCTGACAACCCAGTAGTTCGCCCAGGTAACCCAGACAACCCAACGGCTGCACATTCTATACGTTTTATACTTTCAGTCAGGACAAAATGTTTTTATTATCCTAATGTTGCAACATTTAATTAAAAATCATTTTTTTTTAAATTAATAAAAGTAGTCTGCCCAGGATTTTTGTAGCGAACCCATTTTTAATATGTTTTCTAATATACTAATATGATAAAATATGTTTCATTCTATTATCAGCTCGGTGAAGGTCGATATAGGTTCGGATCTTAGACAATTATATTTTATTTTTGTATCACATTTTTTAACGTTTCACTTTACGTCGAAATGGCAATACACATAATCTTGTTGTTTGTTCTTGAAATAACACTACTTTTTTTTAAATCTTGAATTCAAGACACTGAGCTGTGATTAATATTTTTGGACGTCAAATACCTCAGTCCACCCGTGAACATGAAGTCTGAAAAGACTTTGAAACGTCGGGATCTAAAATCTAAAATAAACCGCGATAAAATCCGTTAAAAAAGTAGTTTTATTTCAATGTGTGATATTCGCTTAAATCTAAGACAATACTATTGTTTGTTCTTCTAAATGCCGTAATTTTGTGGTGTCTAAACTCGACTCTGCAATGCCAATAGGCTAGGTTCCTGGTTCCTAAATTCTGGTTTCTATTTAGTCCCTCACTAAGATTAACAAATTGTATTAAAGTTTAGGAGTGGATTTCAAATGGGTTTAATAGCCACCAATGACAGTGTTTTTATGATTCTTAGGTCGTCCTAATGTCATTTAGACTGAAAATATGATAATGTGATAGGCAAGTTGACTTAAGTCTATTTACCGTTTTTATTCGGGAAAAAAATAATTTCCGGATTCTTTATGGATTCTTCCGCCCTGAGCTCATTTGGGGCGGGGGGATTCAAAAAAGATTTCGTACGTGGGACTCCCTAAGAGTACCCCTGGTGTTCCAACACGTAAAAATGTTAGGGTTCGCGGGAAGACGCAATACTCCGCAACCCTCAGCTAGTGGTGGCGAGCCTCTGAAGGACTCTTCACTTTAGAGGATTCCCTCTGCGGCGTAAACCCGCCGCCGCGTGAGTCCTGATGTATTGGGGACGAAGAACGTGCCTGAACCCATCACACCGAGATGTCCGATGCGTCAGCTGAGAATTGGATGATGGAACATGGCCACCCCTCTCTGCATCTTCAGCTTCAACAGTCATTTCGCAGAAGGATGCCACCGTGTTACAGGAAAAGTACCTACTATTTAGGTAAATAACAAGAAGAAAGAAGCAAACTAGGTAGTTTGCCTTGTATGTACATTGGGCGAAAATGCAGCGAGCAGCGGTGGCGCAGCGGTACGGGCCACGCCTTAGAAAAATAAGGTTCGAAACCTATTCGTACCCACACATATTTGTGTAAATTGTTTCATCTTCGCTGCTCAACATCGGCGAAGGAAAACATCGTGATAAAATCGGTATATCTAAGAACTAATCATTTAAGGACAAGTGACATCCACCAACCCGCACTTGCCCAGCGTGTGTGGATTAAGGCCCAAACTCTCTCAATTCATCAGATAGTTGAGAAAAGACCCGTGCCCAGCAGTGGGATACTAAAAAAAGGGTTGAAGTGATTGGACATTTACGTAATAAAGGAATATTGAGAGATTGTGCCAAAGTTTTGCGTGACGTTAAATTCAAGAAGTAGTCGTTGTATCGCATTATAATGGGATTTGTCTGAGAATTCGTTCTCACAAAAATATGCGCTGCTAATATTTTTATAATCCACAGAATTATGATTTTCGTACCCTGAAATTATACCTATTATGCATATGTCTAGTAATTATAACTACTTGGGAGGAATAGTATCTAACATTAGGCATTTACAACATTGCGGGATTATGTCGTATCCAAAGCTTAGTAAATGCAGAGATCGTCTAATTTAAAACTGAAAATGCAACATGCTCACTAGATGGCGCCAGTTCTATAAATTACTTGCGTGCTTGTATCAACAGATGGCGTCAAAAATATATTGTACCACAGATAATTTAATATTTGAATAAAACAACTCTATTCTTGCTTGCTTCGTAATATTTATTGTGATAAAATATATGAATACTGTACATGTATATACAATTACGTATGTATACTACCTATGTAATCATTTAGGATTAAATAATATGATCGTTGTCCATTTTCGTAGCAGTGGTCGTCGTCAGAAATTTTGTTGCGTTGTGTATCTTTTACCTTTAGGAAAACAGAATTTATTATTCCTACCTGTCTATAGTAGGTTCCCTAAATGAATGGAAAAATAGGCTTTGAAGATGAACTTTAACTTGTTTATTGTTTGCGATGTTTGAAGAATAAAATCGCAGATTCGATCCTCGGTTCATTCAAGGACAAGAAACATAAACCTACACGCACTAGGCTAGCGTTGAATGGATTAAGGACTAAACTCTCACAACTAGATAATTGAGATTAGACCCGTGCTTAGCAATGGGAATTTTTTTACTTTACATCCCTAGTGTAGCGTATGGAATATTTAAGGATTGTTATTTACTTTTGTTACTTAGTTTTATGTGTTTGTAGGTTGGCAGACACATAGTGGTACTCGATTTGTACTTGATTCCTGGCCTCTTATATATTCCAACACCTTACGAGCTGCAAGTAAAAGAAAAAATGTAAATAGACAAAGTAATTGTTCATTACATACCTGTACCATTACAAATGTTGAACTAGTTATGAAGTTTTGAAAAAGAAACTCCATTTGATGACCTCCAGAGGTCATCAAATTTCAAGTTGCATCTACTATAATAGTTCCATAGGGGCAAGTCTATTGTATAATTTCACACTATCTTTGGGATTTGGGACTCTTAAAAACCAGATGAGTTATTGAAGCAGTGCTTAATTAATAAATACATAGCGACCTGTTTTACTTTTATTTCCCGAACAGGCACTATTATCATCAACTGTCGCCATAACTCATATGGAAAAGGAACGATTTTTTTTAAAGATTTAGTAGTATGTTTTTGCTTATTTCAGGACCTTGCCGTTATTAAGCGAACATGCTTGACTATCGAAGCAATAATAATAATAATATATCTATTATATGTATATATTTACAAAAGAAAAGTATTATATGTATAGTATAAACCAGTTATCTGGTTTTCATAACACAAGCTCTGCTTAGCTTGGGATCTGATGACCGTGTCTGTTAATGTCCCAGAATATTTATTTATTTTTATTTAATAATGTAGCTATAAAAATCGACTTGCCTCTAGAAATACGGCTTAATTCCTGTGATAATTCATTTACAAATTCTTCAGTTATAACATCTTCTAAAGCCTCATCAAGTTCGCTTATTTGTTCACTTTCATCGGTTGATTCAGTTGTGGTACCCATTGATTGCCCTTTACCACCTAAAACAATACTTAAATGTATCAAATTATTGAAATTATTAGAAATGTTTCTATTTATTATGAATCAAAATTATGGTGATATATTTAGCCGGCACGTCCCGTAATGTTTAAACCTGTAGTCGCAATGTTCTATTTTTTAACTTTGATGCAACTAATTTGAATATTTTTGTTATCATTAGCAAGAAATACTTAACAGAATTTAATTACACCAGTTATAAATAGTTTATTTTGACCAATAAACGGTGGAATTATTGAGTAACATGCAAACAATGAAATATTCTGTTTTGTAATGGGTTAAAAACCGCATTAAAAAGACACTCGTATTAAAAAGGATATTTTTTTCCTGTTATGTAGTTAATTCAAAAAGTGCTGAAAGGAAAATATTATAAAATGTAAAACTACGCGTTAGGTATAACAGATTCATTCGAAGTTCCAACCGAAGTATCTCTATATAACTACATGCATTGTGAATAGCCAGACATTTGACTATTAAAGAATATATGATAAATAAGAATAGGTACAACTAAAGCATTGTAGTAAGTATTCAGTTTTACCTGTTTTAGAGTTAGCATTAGCTATGCTTGTAGCATCCCCGGACTCTGCAACATAATAATATGAATTTAGAAAGCAAATTTAACCTAGGACTTTGCTTGCGTTGGCTTCAATAATCACACAGGTTACAACAAAAAGCAGAAAAGAAACTACTAATCTCAATCTATATATTGAGTATTTCGGTGTGGAATTTAATAATACCGAGCTTTATATTATGCAAAGGCAATGGTCGAATAAGACAAACATTACGTTAAAAACGTCTATTCTAAAACATTTCAAGTAACTGAAAATATATTTTAGAAGTAGGATTCAGTTTGAAATTCTTTAATTACAAAATTTAAATAAATGAAATACATTTTTACCTGATTGAGAATTAGCATCAGCTATGCTTGTAGCGTCACCAGATTCTAAAACACAAACCATTTAGAAATTATTAATTGCAATTAAAACATCAAAATGTAACTAGGATCAATTTTTATTCATCATCACTCATCATCTCATTTATGCTTTACCTGATTCCGAATTAGCATTTGCTATACTGATAGCGTCTCCACTGTCATCAGAGCCACTTCCCTCTGATTCCGTTGTTGTTCCGCTCGATTCAGTAGTTGTTCCACTTGATTCGGTGGTTGTATCACTAGACTCAGTAGTTGTTCCTTCTGACTCAGTAGTTGTATCAGTTACTTCTGTTGTCTCTCCACAAGGCCCAATCATTCCTCCTGATTCAGTAGTTGTTCCACTTGATTCGGTGGTTGTATCACTTGACTCAGTAGTTGTATCGCTTGACTCAGTAGTTGTTCCTTCTGATTCAGTTGTTGTTCCGCTTGATTCAGTAGTTGTTCCACTTGATTCGGTAGTTGTATCACTAGACTCAGTTGTTGTTCCTTCTGATTCAGTTGTTGTTCCGGTCGATTCAGTAGTTGTTCCACTTGATTCGGTAGTTGTATCACTAGACTCAGTAGTTGTTCCTTCTGATTCAGTTGTTGTTCCGCTCGACTCAGTAGTTGTTCCACTTGATTCGGTAGTTGTATCACTAGACTCAGTAGTTGTTCCTTCTGATTCAGTTGTTGTTCCGCTCGACTCAGTAGTTGTTCCACTTGATTCGGTGGTTGTGTCACTTGACTCAGTAGTTGTATCGCTTGACTCAGTAGTTGTTCCTTCTGATTCAGTAGTTGTATCAGTTACTTCTGTTGTCTCTCCACAAGGCCCAATCATTCCTCCTGATTCAGTAGTTGTTCCACTTGATTCGGTGGTTGTATCACTTGACTCAGTAGTTGTATCGCTTGACTCAGTAGTTGTTCCTTCTGATTCAGTAGTTGTACCGCTCGATTCAGTAGTTGTTCCACTTGATTCGGTGGCTGTATCACTTGACTCAGTAGTTGTATCGCTGGACTCAGTAGTAGTTCCTTCTGATTCAGTCGTTGTTCCGCTTGATTCGGTCGTTGTTCCGCTTGATTCGGTCGTTGTTCCGCTTGAGTCAGTAGTTGTTCCTTCTGATTCAGTAGTAGTTCCTTCTGATTCAGTCGTTGTTCCTTCTGATTCAGTTGTTGTTCCGCTCGATTCAGTAGTTGTTCCACTTGATTCGGTGGTTGTATCACTTGACTCAGTAGTTGTATCGCTTGACTCAGTAGTTGTTCCTTCTGATTCAGTAGTTGTACCGCTCGATTCAGTAGTTGTTCCACTTGATTCGGTGGTTGTATCACTTGACTCAGTAGTTGTATCGCTTGACTCAGTAGTAGTTCCTTCTGATTCAGTCGTTGTTCCGCTTGATTCGGTCGTTGTTCCGCTTGATTCAGTAGTTGTTCCTTCTGATTCAGTAGTTGTACCGCTTGACTCAGTAGTGGTTCCTTCTGATTCAGTTGTTATTCCGCTCGATTCAGTAGTTGTTTCACTTGATTCGGTGGTTGTATCACTTGACTCAGTAGTTGTATCGCTTGACTCAGTAGTTGTTCCTTCTGATTCAGTAGTTGTACCGCTCGATTCAGTAGTTGTTCCACTTGATTCGGTGGTTGTGTCACTAGACTCAGTAGTTGTAACAGTGCCTATTAACAATATAAATTGTATTGTAATATAAAAAACAAATAATGTTGGTTTATTTTTAACAAGTTGATTAGCAATACGATATATTGTATGATGTATTTATCTAATAATGTATGCTTATAAGTATCTGCTCACTTTAGTTTTTTAAAGGACACATGCTATATTTGTCAGGAAAAAAAACTATGCAAGACAATTTTATTTCCCAATTCTTTTTTGTCAATGACAACCACATTAACGTATTAATAATCCAACAAGGTATGCGCCGTTTGGTAGAAATGTTATACATTGTAGTCTATATTAGAAAATTTTAAATTCGCGTGGGCAAATGAAGATTCATCTCTCTCTTTGTACTTAACTAAACAATGTGTAAGTTTAATTTGCTTTCATTAAATCTTTTTATATTTGCAGTCGGCAATAGTTGTCACGTTAGTTTCATAATTATCTTTTGGTAATTTTAATACCTGCAGTAGCGTCAGCATCAGCTATGCTTGTTGCATCACCATTTTCTGTTATAACAAATACAATAATTTAAACAAAACAATATGAAAATGAAGAATCAACCTGTTTCAACATTAGGCATGTGATGGTAATGATACCGTTCTTTGTACTGCTATTTTGTACCTTCTTTTACCTTAATAGAATTCAGAAAAAATAAATATATTTTTATACCTGCAGTAGAGTCAGCATCAGCTATACTTGTAGCATCACCATTTTCGCTATCTGTAATAAAGAATTAAATTATGAATTAAAAATTGCAAAGCCTTACTGAACCTCTGTTTTGTAATGCTATACATATCTACTAATTAAAAAAAATAGTAAACTGATGTACTATTTGAGGACCATTTGGATTTAAAGACATCACAAATCGCATCTTAGTTTTAATTAAGGATATATTTATATAATTTAAGCACCTGAATCAGCGTCTGCTATGCTGGTAGCATCACCGCCACTAGGTTTTCCTTTTTTACCTGTAAATTCAATGTCGAAGATTTGAATTTTCATACAATATTATGTTATGTTAAAATAAAAGCAAATGTATATTTGCTTTTATTTTAACACTTATTACGTAAAAAGGTTTTTAAACAAAGTTTTACAAGTACGGTGCACTAAAAAAATTAAAATAAAACATCATTGTAAAGTGTGTATGAACATGTCGGTTTGTGTTGAGTCTGGGGTGTTATTTTTCTGCATAGCTTGGGATCGGATGACTAATACTAAAAACTAAATAAATAAAAATCATATTAAAATCGTAAAGCACGTCAAAAACCTACGATCTGTTAATCTGTACGCGATATTGTAGATATTTGTCGTGCTCCACGATTTTATCACGATTTTTATTTATACATTTTGTAGATTTTAATACATTTATCAGCAACATTAATATATCTGTATACATTAAAACCGTTTAACTTATAGAATAATTATTTTTTATTAACTTTAGTGCAACGAGTATTTTCTTATTAGCGAGAAATACATGTAAAATATTTTTTTTAACATCTATGTGACGCACTGAACAGAATTTAAATTTTTGAGACACGATGATTCCACATTTATTGTTTGATGGATTTGATCAATTAATGGTGGAAATATCGCGTCACATGCGTGCGAAGAATCAAACAGCTGAATTAAGAACCTCCTCCTGTTTGAAGTTGGTCGAAAACCGTTTTAAAAAGACACTTCTAGAACAAAAGATCTCTTTTCCTATTATGTAGTTAATTAAAAAAATGTTGAGCAGAAAACATAATAGATCGTAGGTAAAACTACGCGTTGGACATTATACATTAATTCAAGCGAAATCTCTTTGAAGTTACGGCTGCGAATGCGACGGCATTGCGAAGAGCAGAATATTAGACTAATAAGGAATATGTGATAAATATAGATAAGTGCAACCAAAGCATTGCAGTAAGTATTCAGTTTTACTTGATTTAGAGTTAGCGTTAGCTACGCTTATAGCATCCCCGGACTCTGCAACATAATAAATATGCACTTAGATAGCAAAATCAAATGGGACGTAGCTCGCGTTGGCATTGATAATCACACGAGTTACAACAAAAACCAAAATAGGACTACTTGTTCAATTTTGTATATACCTCTGTGAGGAGTATAATACAACTGAGCTTTAAGGCTCGCAAGGCAAGCACGGTCGCTTAAGACAAACATATGTTAAACAACGTTTTTCCTATTTCCATTCAAATAAATGCAGATATGTTCTAGCAGGTAGTAGAATTACTTTTTAAATAGTTATTTTTTTTACAATGCCATAGTAAGAAAAGTTATAGTGCACCCCTGACCGTTTCCGGCCGACTTTAATCACAAATATTAAATAAATTAAATTATTTTTTACCTGATTGAGAATCAGCATCAGCTATGCTTGTAGCGTCACCATTTTCTGTAACAGAAGTTATTTAGAAATTATTTAGTAAAGATAAAGTATTAAAATTTAAGTTAAATTTTTATTTATCATCATGCATCACGGCATTCATTCAATTTTTACCTGATTCTGAATTTGCATTTGCTATACTAATAGCGTCCCCATTGTCATTAGACCCACTTCCTCCTGATTCAGTAGTAGTTCCTTCTGATTCAGTTGTTGTTCCGCTCGACTCAGTAGTTGTTCCACTTGATTCGGTGGTTGTATCACTTGACTCAGTAGTTGTATCGCTTGACTCAGTAGTTGTTCCTTCAGATTCAGTAGTTGTATCAGTTACTTCTGTTGTCTCTCCACAAGGCCCAATCATTCCTCCTGATTCAGTAGTTGTTCCACTTGATTCGGTGGTTGTATCACTTGACTCAGTAGTTGTATCGCTTGACTCAATAGTTGTTCCTTCTGATTCAGTAGTTGTTCCACTTGATTCGGTGGTTGTATCACTTGACTCAGTAGTTGTATCGCTTGACTCAGTAGTTGTTCCTTCTGATTCAGTAGTTGTTCCACTTGATTCGGTGGTTGTATCACTTGACTCAGTAGTTGTAACAGTGCCTATTAACAATTTAAATTATATTGTGATATAAAAACAAATTTGATTGAAAGTTGATTAGCAATACGATATATTGTATGATGTATTTATCTAATAATGTATGCTTTTAAGTACCTGCTCACTTTAGTTTTTTAAAGGACACATGCTATATTTGTCAGGAAAGAAAACTATGCAAGACAATTTTATTTCCCAATTCATTTTTGTCAATGACAACCTCATTAACGTATTAATAATCCAACAAGGTATGCGCAGTTTGTTAGAAATGTTAAACATTGTAGTCTACATTTAAAATTTTGAAATTCGCGTGGACAAATGAAGATTCATCTCTCTCTTTGTACTTAACTAAACAATGTGTAAGTTTCAGTTGCTATCATTAAATCTTTTTATATTTGCAGTCGGCAATAGTTGTCATGTTAGTTTCATAATTATCTTTTGGTAATTTTAATACCTGCAGTAGCGTCAGCATCAGCTATGCTTGTTGCATCACCATTTTCTGTTAAAACAAATACAATAATTTAAACAAAACAATACGAAAATGAAGAATCAACCTGTTTCAACATTAGGTATGCGATGGTAATGATACCGTTCTTTGTACTGCTATTTTGTACTTTATTTTACCTTAATAGAATTCAGATAAAAATAAATATATTTTTATACCTGCAGTAGAGTCAGCATCAGCTATACTTGTAGCATCACCATTTTCGCTATCTGTAATAAAGAATTAAATTATGAATTAAAAATTGCAAAGCTTTACTAAATCACTGTTTTGTAATGCTATACATATCTACTAATTAAAAATAAAATAGTAAACTAATGTACTATTTGAGGACCATTTGGATTTAAAGACATCACAAATCGCATCTTAGTTTTAATTAAGGATATATTTAAATAATTTAAGCACCTGAATCAGCGTCTGCTATGCTGGTAGCATCACCGCCACTAGGTTTTCCTTTTTTACCTGTAAATTTAAAGGTGGAAGATTTGAATTTTCATACAATATTATTATATATTTCTTTTTATTTTAACACTTAATATGAAAAAATGTTTTCAAACAATTAAAATTTAGTATCAAAGTTCTAACCACACGATAGCTAAATTTTTCAAAATATTTTAGTACAAAGTTTGACAAGGACGATGCACTAAAGAATTTAAAATAAAACATCATTGTAAATTTGTGTGCATGAACATGTCGGTTTTCTGTTATAGGTACGTGTTTAGAAAAAAAAAAGTATAATAATGTACCTATTATAGTGTACAGTATAGGTAACAGTTAACTGATTTCCTTAACACAAGGTCTGCTTAGCTTGGGATCGGATGACTGTGTGTGTTTATGTACTAAAAGCTAAAACTAAACAAATAAATGTATTAAAATCGTAAGGCAAGTCAAAAATATACCATCTGTGAAACTGTACGCGATATTCTACATATTTGTCGTGCCCCACGATAGTATTGCGATTTGTATTAAATTATTGTTTGACTTTTAATACATTTATCTGCAACATTCATAAATATGTATAGAATAAAACAGCTTAACTTAAAAAAGAATTACCTTTTTTACTAACTTAAGTGCAACGTTTTTCCTATTATTGGCCAAAAATACATGTAATATATTTTTTTACTATCTATGTGACGCACTGAACAGAATTTGAATTTTGGCGACACGATAATTCCACCATTGATTGATCAATTGATTTGATCAATAAATTGTGGAAATATCGCGTCACATGCATACGAACAATCATACAGCTGAATTGAATACCTCCTCCTGTTTGAAGTCGGTCAAAAGCCGTTTTAAAAAGACACTTCTAGAAACAAGGATCTTTTTTCCTATTATGTAGTTAATTAAAAAAATGTTGAACAGAAAACATAATAGATTGTAGGTAAAACTACGCGTTGTACATTATACATTCATTCAAGCGAAATCTTTTTGAAGTTATGGCTGCGAATGCAGCGGCATTGCGAAGAGCAGAATATTAGACTAATAAGGAATATGTGATAAATATAGATAAGTGCGACCAAAGCATTGCAGTAAGTATTCAGTTTTACCTGATTTAGAGTTAGCATTAGCTACGCTTGTAGCATCCCCGGAATCTGCAACATAATAAATATGTACTTAGATAGCAAATTCAAATGGGACGTAGCTCGCGTTGGCATTGATAATCACACAAGTTACAACAAAAACCAAAATAGGACTACTTGTCCAATTTTGTATATACCTCTGTGAGGAGTATAATAAATGAAATTAATTTTTACCTGATTGAGAATCAGCATCAGCTATGCTTGTAGCGTCACCATTTTCTGTAACAGAAGTTATTTAGATATTATTTAGTAAAGATAAAGTATTAAAATTTAAGTTAAATTTTTATTCATCATCATGCATCACGGCATTCATTCAATTTTTACCTGATTCCGAATTTGCATTTGCTATACTAATAGCGTCTCCACTGTCATCAGACCCACTTCCACCAGATTCAGTAGTAGTTCCTTCTGATTCAGTAGTTGTACCGCTTGACTCAGTAGTGGTTCCTTCTGATTCAGTTGTTGTTCCGCTCGACTCAGTAGTTGTTCCACTTGTTTCGGTGGTTGTATCACTTGACTCAGTAGTTGTATCGCTTGACTCAGTAGTTGTTCCTTCTGATTCAGTAGTTGTATCAGTTGCTTCTGTTGTCTCTCCACAAGGCCCAATCATTCCTCCTGATTCAGTAGTTGTTCCACTTGATTCGGTGGTTGTATCACTAGACTCAGTAGTTGTAACAGTGCCTATTAACAATATAAATTGTATTGTAATATAAAAAAACAAATAATGTTGGTTTATTTTTAACAAGTTGATTAGCAATACGATATATTGTATCATGTATTTATCTAATGATGTATGCTTATAAGTACCTACTCACTGTTTTTTAAAGGACACATGCTATATTTGTCAGGAAAAAAACTATACAAGACTATTTTATTTACCAATTATTTTTTGTTAATGACAACCACATTAACGTGTTAATAATCCAACAATGTATGCGCCGTTTGTTAGAAATATTATACATTGTAGTCTATATTTGGAATTTTGAAATTCACATGGGCAAATGAAGATTCATCTCTCTCTTTGTACTTAACTAAACAATGTGTAAGTTTTCATTTGCTTTCATTAAATCTTTTTATATTTGCAGTCGGTAATAGTTGTCACGTTAGTTTCATAATTATCTTTTGGTAATTTTAATACCTGCAGTAGCGTCAGCATCAGCTATGCTTGTTGCATCACCATTTTCTGTTAAAACAAATACAATAATTTAAACAAAACAATATGAAAATGAAGAATCAACCTGTTTCAACATTAGGTATGTGATGGTAATGATACCGTTCTTTGTACTGCTATTTTGTACCTTATTTTACCTTAATAGAATTCTGATAACAATAAATATGTTTTTATACCTGCAGTAGAGTCAGCATCAGCTATACTTGTAGCATCACCATTTTCGCTATCTGTAATAAAGAATTAAATTATGAATTAAAAATTGCAAAGCTTTACTAAACCTCTGTTTTGTAATGCTATACATATCAACTAATTAAAAAAAAAATAGTAAACTGATGTATTGTTTGAGCACCATTTGGATTTAAAGACATCACAAATTGCATCTTAGTTTTAATTAAGGATATATTGAAATTATGTAAGTACCTGAATCACCATCAGCTATGCTTGTAGCGTCACCATTTTCTGTAACAGAAGTTATTTAGAAATTATTTAGTAAAGATAAAGTATTAAAATTTAAGTTAAATTTTTATTCATCATCATGCATCACGGCATTCATTTAATTTTTACCTGATTCCGAATTTGCATTTGCTATACTAATAGCGTCTCCAGATTCAGTAGTAGTTCCTTCTGATTCAGTCGTTGTTCCGCTTGATTCGGTCGTTGTTCCGCTTGATTCAGTAGTTGTTCCTTCTGATTCAGTAGTTGTACCGCTTGACTCAGTAGTTGTTCCTTCTGATTCAGTAGTTGTATCAGTTGCTTCTGTTGTCTCTCCACAAGGCCCAATCATTCCTCCTGATTCAGTAGTTGTTCCACTTGATTCGGTGGTTGTATCACTAGACTCAGTAGTTGTAACAGTGCCTATTAACAATATAAATTGTATTGTAATATAAAAAACAAATAATGTTGGTTTATTTTTAACAAGTTGATTAGCAATACGATATATTGTTTGATGTATCTAACTAATGAATTATGTGTCTAAGTACCTACTCACTCTATTTTTTAAAGCACATGCTATATTTGTCAGGAATAACTAACTATAGACGACGATTAACAAACTACAAATACATAATAGGCATAGAATATTATATTTGGAGCAAAGGACAGTTAGTCGAAGAGTTGGAGACTTATAATCTAATAATATTGGGTTTATAAAGATTCTTAAAATAAAGTCGACAGCAGCAATCAAGCAGAGAAGGAACTTTAAAGTAAAAGGACGAGGAACATTTTTAGGGTGAAAGTCGTAAAGCGGAACAGAGATATTTGGGTAGTCAAAAATCATGTATTAAGTAGATTATTAGTCAAAGATATATTTACTTGCTAACTACTTTTAATAATGCTCAGTTACATGTATAATTATTACTATGAAAACCTTCATGACTGTGCCCTATGATCCTAGGAATAGTTTAGTGTAGTAAAAAAAATTATTTAATGCAAGTTGTATAAATATAATCAAGCATAAAATAATTATGTACATTTTTTATCGTTTTTATCACAAATACAGTGAGCATAATTTAAACTGGCATAAATGTATAAACATAATGGTACAATTAGAAAATTGCAAGCGTAGTGTCGGTTGGCATACAATTAAATTAGATTCATTTATGACAAAAATGGCTAATACAAATACTTATTTCTGAGTCTGCGATATCTATGAAAAATAATCATGTTCGCGACCAGTAGGCTAATTCACGTAATTTCTTGACGCACCGATAAAGTTGCGGTGCAGTTGCAGTCACGTTGCAATTAAGTTTACGTCTTGGTGCAAAATGGTATTCTTGTGATTGTCATTTAAATAACATACACACTGAAGCGCTCGCGTGACGCGAACTTGACGCCAGCGTATCTGACAGTGTTTGTCAGAATTACGAGAATACCAAAAGGGCTGTTTTGATCGAAACTTAACGTCAACTGCACTGCGACTGAACTTATTTAGTTACGTGAATTAGCCCACAGGGATGTCCTAAGGTCCAACTCACAGTACCTAAACTTACAGTAACAGTATGCTGTCTAAATTATAATAATTATATAAAACCAACGTTTGAAGCTTAGGGTTGGCCTCTGCAAGATGGCCCTTGGGCCAACCAATGATATTGAATCTTAAAATAGAAATACGCTGTGTTTACGTTATGAGTAGATACGCAAATTAAATTACGTTTGTGTTCAGATTTTAACCAAATAATTATTAGACTATAATTTTTATATAATTAAAATTGTGACCAAATTAGTATTATGCTTTAAATATTATGCTTAATATATTATGCCAAAATATATAATTTTTAAAAATGTTATGCAAAACAAAGGGTTTTTAATACCTGCAGTAGCGTCAGCATCGGCTATGCTGGTTGCGTCACCGTTTTCTGTTAATGTAAAATAAAATACATATAAAAAAGAACCAAATCGTTTTTGTATGATAATGATTGGGTTGCGAAGTTTAAAAGGTATCACATAATTAAAAATTGATTTGTATTGCCGAAGAGTCAGCATCAGTTGCACTTAAAGTAATGCTTTAAGTGAAGCTGATGCTGACTCCTCTGCCGGAGTAGGTACTCAAATTAAATTACCTATGTATTCAGATTTTCATTAAATAATTATTAGACTTATAATTTTTATAAAATTCAATTTGTGTCTAAATTAGTATTATGCTTTAAATTTATGCCAAAATATATATTTTTTAAAAATGTTATGCAAAACAAAGGGTTTTTAATACCTGCAGTAGCGTCAGCATCGGCTATGCTGGTTGCGTCACCGTTTTCTGTTAATGTAAAATAAAATACACATGAAAACTAAAGAATTAAATCGTTTTATGTATGATACTGATTGCATAGCGAAGTTTAATAGGTATCAGATAATTAAAAATTGATTTGTATACCTGCAGAAGAGTCAGCATCAGCTACACTTAAAGCATCACCATTCTCTGTTTGAATGAAACAAAATATCACTTAAAATATTAATATTTCAGCTTCGCTTTGGCTTAGACATGCTATATGCATGTGTCGATATTTAAACATGATAATTTTTATTTCTGAAATATTTATCACAATTTTCTGTATGTAATCAATAAGTAAACAATATAAATTGTGATATTATTTATTAATTAATTGGGGAATTATTTAGTTGACTTGTAGCATCATAATTTTCCATTATTAAAATTAAAAAAATACATGTAAATAGATTTATTTAAACTGTCTGGCTGTGATAAGCTGTTTTAGTATAAAATAGTGTGTGACAGTTATCAGTAAGATAGTTACCTGCATTAGAATCTGCATCAGCTAAACTTGTGGCATCACCATTTTCTGTTGGCAAAACAATTTCATATAAAAAATTATAGAATTGTATACGGAAGTTAATGCACTAAGTCTATAATAAAATTTTTGATTTCATTAGTCTAATTAACATAAAATTGTTATAAATTATAGTTTTTCTAAAGAATAGCCTGCAATATACTTATGAATATACGATATTCTGTTATTTCGATAAAATAAACAAACAAACATTTTGGACAACTAGTTTCAATTTATTATGATTGATGAGTGATCGTTTAAGTTAGTCATGTTATGGAATAGCGAAGTGTGATAGGTATCAGATAATAAATAAATCGACATGTATATGTTGGCACATCTGCTTCTCAATGCATCGGTTGTCATTTTATACTGTCATCGCGTCCGTCTTTGAAGTAACCTGTCACTCGAGAATGTCATTATGAGCGAACGAATGAACACCGAGCGCGGGTGAAGCGGCCATCTTAGAATGGCTGACATTGCGTGTTGAACCGTGTTGGCGTACGGTAGTGCAGATGCAATAACGTGCTCGGTGAACGTTACTATTTAATCCAACGTAATCTTAACGATCTGTAATTAACTGGTAGAATTCATGATTGTGCTATCGAGAGATGGAAGTGAAGTGATATTTGCTGTAGTTATTTTATTGAAATACCGTCTTCTTACCCGATTATTCACGCCTATCTAAAGTTGTCTGCTAATCATGATATTTTTAGTCTAAAAACCTTCGAAAGCCTTCATATACATGTAGAAGAGTCAGCATCGGCTTCACTATCGCATTACCATTTTCAGGTTAAATAAAAAGATATAAATATTTGTGTTTAATTGATTTTGTTAAACTATAAATATGTATCGATAATAAATATAAAATATGATAGATATCAATTATGAAATATTTTGAACTATTTTGTATAGGTATTTAAGATCAATAGGTGTCAAATACATATATTTTATGTCTATGACTGTAGTTTAAACAAAATTGGGAATACTGGACGTAGCATCATGATTGTCTGTTTTTAAATTAAAAAAGAAAGAAATATCAAAACATTTGTTTTAGCTGGCTGGCTCTAATATGCTGTTGTTTATAAAACAGTTTGTAACAGGTTTGCAGTTAGTAATATAATCAGGAAAATAGTTACCTGCATCAGAGTTTGCATCAGCTAAACTCGTGGCACGAGCAACGCACGAGAAACGAGAAACGCACTCACGACCCTCAGTAATGAGGGTAAGGAGGAAATTCGAGAAGGAAGATTTAAAATGACTGTCAACGTGACTGTGCTAACTGTAACTATTAAATAACAGAACACATTTAATAGTGACGATACTTCTAAGGGTGCCTGTATTGGTAACGCAAGGCCGATGATGATGATGATTTTGATAAAATAAGTATCTTTCTAGTATCATACCTGCTTGGGATCTTGCGTCAGCTATACTTGTAGCGTCGCCACCTCGTCCAACTATAGAATAAATAAAAATTACATCGATATATCATTTTTGTCAAATCAACAAAGGTTTAGATAGATAAATGCTAATATTCTTACGTGATTGAGATCTGGCATCGGCAATACTAGTCGCATCGCCTCCAGTACTTTCTGGAGGCGATGCGACTAGACTACTAGTATCAATCACTAATATAATTCTTTCGATATGAATGAGGCTCATGCAGGTAAATTCAAAAATCAAAATTCAAAATTCAAAATTCAAAAATTCAAAAATTCAAAATTCAAATTCAATTCAAATTTTGAATTTTGAAAAAAAAAAATGAATTTTGAATTTTTTGGTAAATTATTATGTTTCTTACGTGATCTAGCATCAGCAATACTGGTCGCATCGCCACCATCTGTGATAATAATACAATTTATATTTATCAGAATTTTTGTCTGTTTAGCGGTAAATTTTTAATAAATAAAAAATAATGTACAAAACGATTAAAAGTATTGTTAAAAAAATGTTTATTTTTTAAGTTTTGGATTTCAAGATTTTTGATTTTGTTAATATAATTTATCTGTCAAATAAATAAACAAACACTACCTAGATATGCAATATAAAGAGAACCTATGGAAACATTACTAAGTAGGCACATTTTGTTTAGGCTTTATATCGAAATTTGTAAGCCCTACATTATTTAGTGTTTGATTGTTTTTCTAATAATTCTGTTTCTGTGGAGTATCACATGCATCTGGCTGCTTTTCCGTCTGTCGCTAGTGCATTTAAGCTCACTGCAGCCCCGTGACAAAATTTTCTTGACATCTGGATTTCACACTATAGAGCCCAGGCTCTAAAGGGCCGCCTAAAGAATTAGCTGTCAGTGGGTTTTTTAATAGCGATATAGTAATTTAACAATTTTAAAAAAGGTTTAGAAGGTGAAAATTACGCGATACAAAGTTCGCTAGTGCAGCTAGCTTTTATACGAAAACGTACACCGCATTCCGGTCAGCCGCTATTGCGTTCAGGCTTTAAATTTAATGACGTCTCAGAGCATTTAATTTAAAATGAAAGAAAATGGGATGACGAAAAAATGTTTGTGTAACATTATTATTAAAATTTATTACTTTTGGGAATATTAAACTGGCAGTTGAAGTAGAGGGCAAACGACCGAGAGGCCGTCTATAGGATGGTTGGAAAAAATCCGCTCAACGCTGTACACCAAACTCCATGATACAATGCATGATGCCAAAGACAGAAATAGATGGCGCAGTATTGTCAGAACAAAGAGTACTCCATGCTTAGAGGATCACAACCCTCACTAATGAGGGTAAGGAGGAAATTCGAGGAGGAAGATTTAAAATGACTGTCAACGTGACGTCACATTTAATAGTGACGATACTTCTAAGGGTGCTTGTATTGGTAACGCAAGGCCGGTGATGATGATGATTTTGATAAAATAAGTATCTTTCTAGTATCATACCTGCTTGGGATCTTGCATCAGCTATACTTGTAGCGTCGCCACCACGTCCAACTATAGAATAAATAAAAGTTACATAGATATATCATTTTTCTCAAATCAACTGAGGTTTAGATAGATAGCATCAGCAATACTAGTCGCATCGCCACCAGTACTTACTGTAATAATATAAATACAATTACATTTGTCATCTGAAATCATAGAGCTAATAGTTTCATTTAAATAATTTTATCTAAAGTTCTGCTTAGTTTGGGATCAGATGACCGTATGTGTTAATGTTTCAGAATATTAAACTATGTTTAAGTAAGTAAAGGACAATGTTTCTTGAGTGATCTAGCATCAGCAATACTAGTTGCATCGCCACCAGTGCTTTCTATAATGATATTGATACAATTAGCACCTTTATTGTCTTCGACAAAAATCACTTTTGTGTTTTTTCTAATTTTAACCGAGTATAATGTAGTTAAATTAGGTTTCTTATGTGATAGAGATCCTGCATCTGCAATACTGGTCGCATTTTTACCAATGCTTTGCAGAAATATTAATTACTATGAATTGATTATTACATTAGTCAATTACAGTCCATCAAATCTAAGAAGTACCGTTTGACAGTTCTAAACGTAGTACATTTAGAATTTTATTTTTTGTATGAAAATTGTTTATGTTATGTTAAAATAAAAATAGCTTCATAATTCAATTATTTTACAGGAAAGCTACTAAAAATAGTGTGAATTACGCCTCTTTAAAGCCTATTTAATTAAAAAAAGTGAAACGTCAAAAGGTAGGTACTTCTTAGATTTGTTCAATTGTAGCGCCTTTGTCAACTCCAATTATAGAATAAAATTAAATACCAATCACTAATATAACTCATGCAGGTAAATTATAATGTTTCTTACGTGATCTAGCATCAGCAATACTGGTCGCATCGCCACCATCTGTGATAATAATACAATTTATATTTATATTAGAATTTTTGTCTGTTTAGCGGTAATTTTTTAATAAATAAAAAAAACTGTACAAAACGATTAAAAGTATTGTTAAAGCAATGTTTATTTTTTAAGTATTGGATTTCAAGATTTTTGATTTTGTTAAAATAATTTATCTGTCAATTAAATAAACAAACACTACCTAGATATGCAATATAAAGAAAACCTATGGAAACATTACTAAGTAGGCACATTTTGTTTAAGCTTTATATCGAAATTCGTAAGCCCTACATTATTAAGTGTTTTATTGTTTTTCTAATAATTCTGTTTCTGTGGAGTATCACATGCATCTGGCTGCATTTCCGTCAGTCGCTAGTGCATTTAAGGTCACTGCAGCCCCGTGACAAAATTTTCTTGACATCTGGATTTCACACTATATAGAGCCCAGGCTCTTAAGGGCCGCCTAGAGAGTTAGCTGTCAGTGGGTTTTTTAATAGCGATATTAGTAATTTAACAATTTTAAAAAAGGTTTAGAAGGTGAAAATTACGCGATACAAAGTTCGCTAGTGCAGCTAGCTTTTATACGAAAACGTACACCGCATTCCGGTCAGCCGCTATTGCGTTCAGGCTTTAAATTTAATGACGTCTCAGAGCATTTAATTTAAAATGAAAGAAAATGGGATGACGAAAAAATGTTTGTGTAACATTATTATTAAATTTTATTACTTTTGGGAATATTAAACTGGCAGTTGAAGTAGAGGGCAAACGACCGAGAGGCCGTCTATAGGATGGTTGGACAAAATCCGCTCAACGCTGTACACCAAACTCCATGATACAATGTATGATGCCAAAGACAGAAATAGATGGCGCAGTATTGTCAGAACAAAGAGTACTCCATGCTTAGAGGATCACAACCCTCAGTAATGAGGGTAAGGAGGAAATTCGAGGAGGAAGATTTAGAATGACTGTCAACGTGACGTCACATTTAATAGTGACGATACTTCTAAGGGTGCCTGTATTGGTAACGCAAGACCGGTGATGATGATGATGATGATTTTGATAAAATAAGTATCTTTCTAGTATCATACCTGCTTGGGATGTTGCGTCAGCTATACTTGTAGCGTCGCCACCTCGTCCAACTATAGAATAAATAAAAGTTACATAGATATATCATTTTTCTCAAATCAACTGAGGTTTAGATAGATAGCATCAGCAATACTAGTCGCATCGCCACCAGTACTTACTGTAATAATATAAATACAATTACATTTGTCATCTGAAATCATAGAGCTAATAGTTTCATTTAAATAATTTTATCTAAAGTTCTGCTTAGTTTGGGATCAGATGACCGTATGTGTTAATGTTTCAGAATATTAAACTATGTTTAAGTAAGTAAAGGACAATGTTTCTTGAGTGATCTAGCATCAGCAATACTAGTTGCATCGCCACCAGTGCTTTCTATAATGATATTGATACAATTAGCACCTTTATTGTCTTCGACAAAAATCACTTTTGTGTTTTTTCTAATTTTAACCGAGTATAATGTAGTTAAATTAGGTTTCTTATGTGATAGAGATCCTGCATCTGCAATACTGGTCGCATTTTTACCAATGCTTTGCAGAAATATTAATTACTATGAATTGATTATTACATTAGTCAATTACAGTCCATCAAATCTAAGAAGTACCGTTTGACAGTTCTAAACGTAGTACATTTAGAATTTTATTTTTTGTATGAAAATTGTTTATGTTATGTTAAAATAAAAATAGCTTCATAATTCAATTATTTTACAGGAAAGCTACTAAAAATAGTGTGAATTACGCCTCTTTAAAGCCTATTTAATTAAAAAAAGTGAAACGTCAAAAGGTAGGTACTTCTTAGATTTGTTCAATTGTAGCGCCTTTGTCAACTCCAATTATAGAATAAAATTAAATACCAATCACTAATATAACTCATGCAGGTAAATTATAATGTTTCTTACGTGATCTAGCATCAGCAATACTGGTCGCATCGCCACCATCTGTGATAATAATACAATTTATATTTATATTAGAATTTTTGTCTGTTTAGCGGTAATTTTTTAATAAATAAAAAAAACTGTACAAAACGATTAAAAGTATTGTTAAAGCAATGTTTATTTTTTAAGTATTGGATTTCAAGATTTTTGATTTTGTTAAAATAATTTATCTGTCAATTAAATAAACAAACACTACCTAGATATGCAATATAAAGAAAACCTATGGAAACATTACTAAGTAGGCACATTTTGTTTAAGCTTTATATCGAAATTCGTAAGCCCTACATTATTAAGTGTTTTATTGTTTTTCTAATAATTCTGTTTCTGTGGAGTATCACATGCATCTGGCTGCATTTCCGTCAGTCGCTAGTGCATTTAAGGTCACTGCAGCCCCGTGACAAAATTTTCTTGACATCTGGATTTCACACTATATAGAGCCCAGGCTCTTAAGGGCCGCCTAGAGAGTTAGCTGTCAGTGGGTTTTTTAATAGCGATATTAGTAATTTAACAATTTTAAAAAAGGTTTAGAAGGTGAAAATTACGCGATACAAAGTTCGCTAGTGCAGCTAGCTTTTATACGAAAACGTACACCGCATTCCGGTCAGCCGCTATTGCGTTCAGGCTTTAAATTTAATGACGTCTCAGAGCATTTAATTTAAAATGAAAGAAAATGGGATGACGAAAAAATGTTTGTGTAACATTATTATTAAATTTTATTACTTTTGGGAATATTAAACTGGCAGTTGAAGTAGAGGGCAAACGACCGAGAGGCCGTCTATAGGATGGTTGGACAAAATCCGCTCAACGCTGTACACCAAACTCCATGATACAATGTATGATGCCAAAGACAGAAATAGATGGCGCAGTATTGTCAGAACAAAGAGTACTCCATGCTTAGAGGATCACAACCCTCAGTAATGAGGGTAAGGAGGAAATTCGAGGAGGAAGATTTAGAATGACTGTCAACGTGACGTCACATTTAATAGTGACGATACTTCTAAGGGTGCCTGTATTGGTAACGCAAGACCGGTGATGATGATGATGATGATTTTGATAAAATAAGTATCTTTCTAGTATCATACCTGCTTGGGATGTTGCGTCAGCTATACTTGTAGCGTCGCCACCTCGTCCAACTATAGAATAAATAAAAGTTACATAGATATATCATTTTTCTCAAATCAACTGAGGTTTAGATAGATAGCATCAGCAATACTAGTCGCATCGCCTCCAGTACTTACTGTAATAATATAAATACAATTACATTTGTCATCTGAAATCATAGAGCTAATAGTTTCATTTAAATAATTTTATCTAAAGTTCTGCTTAGTTTGGGATCAGATGACCGTATGTGTTAATGTTTCAGAATATTAAACTATGTTTAAGTAAGTAAAGGACAATGTTTCTTGAGTGATCTAGCATCAGCAATACTAGTTGCATCGCCACCAGTGCTTCCTATAATGATATTGATACAATTAGCGCCTTTATTGTCTGCGACAAAAATCACTTTTGTGTTTTTTCCAATTTTAACCGAGTGTAATGTAGTTAAATTAGGTTTCTTATGTGACAGAGATCCTACATCTGCAATACTGGTCGCATCGTTACCAGTGCTTTGCAGAAATAACTACTATATGAATTGATTATTACATTAGTCAATTAGCGCCTTTGTCAACTCCAACTATAGAATAACATTAAATATCAATCACTAATATAATTCTTTCGATATGAACGAGGCTCATGTAGGTAAATTATAATGTTTCTTACGTGATCTAGCATCAGCAATACTGGTCGCATCGCCACCATCTGTGATAATAACACAATTTATATTTTTATTAGAATTTTTGTCTGTTTAGCGGTTAATTTTTAATAAATAAAAAAAAATGTACAAAACGATTAAAAGTATTGTTATAGCAATGTTTATTTTTTAAGTTTTGGATTTCAAGATTTTTGATTTTGTTAAAATAATTTATCTGTCAAATAAATAAACAAACACTACCTAGATATGCAATATACAGAGAACCTATGGAAACATTACTAAGTAGGCACATTTTGTTTAGGCTTTATATCGAAATTTGTAAGCCCTACATTATTTAGTGTTTGATTGTTTTTCTAATAATTCTGTTTCTGTGGAGTATCACATGCATCTGGTTGCAATTCCGTCAGTCGCTAGTGCATTTAAGCTCACTGCAGTCCTGTGACAAAATTTTCTTGACATCTGGATTTCACACACTATAGAGCCCAGGCTCTAAAAAGGCCGCCTAGAGAGTTAGCTGTCAGTGGGTTTTTTAATAGCGATATTAGTAATTTAACAATTTTAAGTAAGGTTTAGAAGGTGAAAATTACGTGATACAAAGTTCGCTAGTGCAGCTAGCTTTTATACGAAAACACGTAAAAGCTAGCTGCACTAACGAACTTTGCACTGTTGCTTTATTCCGCACATACTGAGGTTGCCACATGCGGTGCACCGCATTCCGGTCAGCCGCTATTGCGTTCAGGTTTTAAATTTAATGACGTCTCAGAGCATTTCATTTAAAATGAAAGAAAATGGGATGACGAAAAAATGTTTGTGTAACATTATTATTAAAATTTATTACTTTTGGGAATATTAAACTGGCAGTTGAAGTAGAGGGCAAACGACCGAGAGGCCGTCTCTAGGATGGTTGGACAAAATCCGCTCAACGCTGTACACCAAACTCCATGATACAATGTATGATGCCAAAGACAGAAATAGATGGCGCAGTATTGTCAGAACAAAGAGTACTCCATGCTTAGAGGATCACGACCCTCACTAATGAGGGTAAGGAGGAAATTCGAGGAGGAAGTTTTAAAATGACTGTCAACGTGACGTCACATTTAATAGTGACGATACTTCTAAGGGTGCCTGTACTGGTAACCCAAGGCCGATGATAATGATGATTTTGATAAAATAAGTATCTTTCTAGTATCATACCTGCTTGGGATGTTGCGTCAGCTATACTTGTAGCGTCGCCACCTCGTCCAACTATAGAATAAATAAAAGTTACATAGGTATATCATTTTTCTCAAATTAACTTAGGTTTAGATAGGTAAATGCAAATATTCTTACGTGATTGAGATCTTGCATCAGCAATACTAGTCGCATCGCCTCCAGTACTTACTGTAATAATATAAAAACAATTACATTTGTTATCTGAAATCATAGAGCTAATAGTTTCATTTAAATAATTTTATCTAAAGTTCTGCTTAGTTTGGCTAGATCAGATGACCGTATGTGTTAATGTTTCAGAATATTAAACTATGTATAAGTAAGAAAAGAACAATATTTCTTGAGTGATCTAGCATCAGCAATACTAGTTGCATCGCCACCAGTGCTTCCTATAATGATATTGATACAATTAGCGCCTTTATTGTCTGCGACAAAAATCACTTTTGTGTTTTTTCCAATTTTAACCGAGTATAATGTAGTTAAATTAGGTTTCTTATGTGACAGAGATCCTACATCTGCAATACTGGTCGCATCGTTACCAGTGCTTTGCAGAAATAACTACTATATGAATTGATTATTACATTAGTCAATTAGCGCCTTTGTCAACTCCAACTATAGAATAAAATTAAATATCAATCACTAATATAATTCTTTCGATATGAACGAGGCTCATGCAGGTAAATTCAAAAATTAAAAATCAAAATTCAAATTCAATTCAAATTTTGAATTTTGAAAGAAATTTTGAATTTTGAATTTGTTGGTAAATTATTATGTTTCTTACGTGATCTAGCATCAGCAATACTGGTCGCATCGCCACCATCTGTGATAATAACACAATTTATATTTATATTAGAATTTTTGTCTGTTTAGCGGTTAATTTTTAATAAATTAAAAAATGTACAAAACGGTTAAAAGTATTGTTAAAACACTGTTTATTTTTTAAGTTTTGGATTTCCAGATTTTTGATTTTGTTAAAATAATTTATCTGTCAAATAAATAAACAAACACTACCTAGATATGCTATAAAGAAAACCTATGGAGACATTGCTAAGTAGGCACATTTTGTTTATGCTTTATATCGAAATTTGTAAGCCCTACATTATTTAGTATTTGATTGTTTTTCTAATAATTCTTTTTCTGTGGAGTATCACATGCATCTGGCTGCATTTCCGTCAGTCGCTAGTGCATTTAAGCTCACTGCAGCTCCGTGACAAAATTTTCTTGAAATCTGGATTTCACACTCTATACAGCCCGGGCTCTAAAGGGCCGCCTAGAGAGTTAGCTGTCAGTGGGGTTTTTAATAGCGATATTAGTAATTTAACAATTTTAAGAAAGGTTTAGAAGGTGAAAATTACGCGATACAAAGTTCGCTAGTGCAGCTAGTTTTTATACGAAAACGTATAAAAGCTAGCTGCACTAACGAACTTTGCACTGTTGCTTTATTCCGCACATACTGAGGTTGCCACATGCGGTACACCGCATTCCGATCAGCCGCTATTGCGTTCAGGTTTTAAATTTAATGACGTCTCAGAGCGTTTCATTTAAAATGAAAGAAAATGGGATGACGAAAAAATGTTTGTGTAACATTATTATTAAAATTTATTACTTTTGGGAATATTAAACTAGCAGTTGAAGTAGAGGGCAAACGACCGAGAGGCCGTCTATAGGATGGTTGGACAAAATCCGCTCAACGCTGAACACCAAACTCCACGATGCAATGCATGATGCCAAAGACAGAAATAGTTGGCGCAGTATCGTCAGAACAAAGAGTACTCCATGCTTAGAGGATCACGACCCTCACTAATGAGGGTAAGGAGGAAATTCGAGGAGGAAGTTTTAAAATGACTGTCAACGTGACGTCACACTTAATAGTGACGATACTTCTAAGGGTGCTTGTATTGGTAACGCAAGGCCGATGATGATGATGATGATTTTGATAAAATAAGTATCTTTCTAGTATCATACCTGCTTGGGATCTCGCGTCAGCTATACTTGTAGCGTCGCCACCTCGTCCAACTATAGAATAAATAAAAGTTACATAGATATATAATTTTTCTCAAATCAACTAAGGTTTAGATAGGTAAATGCAAATATTCTTACGTGATTGAGATCTTGCATCAGCAATACTAGTCGCATCGCCTCCAGTACTTACTGTAATAATATAAAAACAATTACATTTGTCATCTGAAATCATAGAGCTAATAGTTTCATTTAAATAATTTTATCTAAAGTTCTGCTTAGTTTGGCTAGATCAGATGACCGTATGTGTTAATGTTTCAGAATATTAAACTATGTATAAGTAAGAAAAGAACAATATTTCTTGAGTGATCTAGCATCAGCAATACTAGTTGCATCGCCACCAGTGCTTCCTATAATGATATTGATACAATTAGCGCCTTTATTGTCTGCGACAAAAATCACTTTTGTGTTTTTTCCAATTTTAACCGAGTGTAATGTAGTTAAATTAGGTTTCTTATGTGACAGAGATCCTACATCTGCAATACTGGTCGCATCGTTACCAGTGCTTTGCAGAAATAACTACTATATAAATTGATTATTACATTAGTCAATTAGCGCCTTTGTCAACTCCAACTATAGAATAAAATTAAATATCAATCACTAATATAATTCTTTCGATATGAACGAGGCTCATGCAGGTAAATTCAAAAATCAAAAATCAAAATTCAAAATTCAAATTTCTAATTCAAAATTCAAATTCAATTCAAATTTTGAATTTTGAAAGAAATTTTGAATTTTGAATTTTTTGGTAAATTATTATGTTCCTTACGTGATCTAGCATCAGCAATACTGGTCGCATCGCCACCATCTGTGATAATAATACAATTTATATTTATATTAGAATTTTTGTCTGTTTGGCGGTAATTTTTTAAAAAATAAAAAAAAAACTGTACAAAACGGTTAAAAGTATTGTTAAAACAATATTTATTTTTTAAGTTTTGGATTTCCAGATTTTTGATTTTGTTAAAATAATTTATCTGTCAAATAAATAAACAAACACTACCTAGATATGCTATAAAGAAAACCTATGGAGACATTAGTAAGTAGGCACATTTTGTTTATGCTTTATATCGAAATTTGTAAGCCCTACATTATTTAGTGTTTGATTGTTTTTCTAATAATTCTATTTTTGTGGAGTATCACATGCATCTGGCTGCATTTCCGTCAGTCGCTAGTGCATTTAAGCTCACTGCAGCTCCGTCACAAAATTTTCTTGAAATCTGGATTTCACACTCTATACAGCCCGGGCTCTAAAGGGCCGCCTAGAGAGTTAGCTGTCAGTGGGGTTTTTAATAGCGATATTAGTAATTTAACAATTTTAAGAAAGGTTTAGAAGGTGAAAATTACGCGATACAAAGTTCGCTAGTGCAGCTAGTTTTTATACGAAAACGTATAAAAGCTAGCTGCACTAACGAACTTTGCACTGTTGCTTTATTCCGCACATACTGAGGTTGCCACATGCGGTACACCGCATTCCGATCAGCCGCTATTGCGTTCAGGTTTTAAATTTAATGACGTCTCAGAGCGTTTCATTTAAAATGAAAGAAAATGGGATGACGAAAAAATGTTTGTGTAACATTATTATTAAAATTTATTACTTTTGGGAATATTAAACTGGCAGTTGAAGTAGAGGGCAAACGACCGAGAGGCCGTCTTTAGGATGGTTGGACAAAATCCGCTCAACGCTGAACACCAAACTCCACGATGCAATGCATGATGCCAAAGACAGAAATAGTTGGCGCAGTATCGTCAGAACAAAGAGTACTCCATGCTTAGAGGATCACGACCCTCACTAATGAGGGTAAGGAGGAAATTCGAGGAGGAAGTTTTAAAATGACTGTCAACGTGACGTCACACTTAATAGTGACGATACTTCTAAGGGTGCTTGTATTGGTAACGCAAGGCCGATGATGATGATGATGATTTTGATAAAATAAGTATCTTTCTAGTATCATACCTGCTTGGGATCTCGCGTCAGCTATACTTGTAGCGTCGCCACCTCGTCCAACTTAGAATAAATAAAAGTTACATAGATATATCATTTTTCTCAAATCAACTAAGGTTTAGATAGATAGCATCAGCAATACTAGTTGCATCGCCACCAGGTCTTTCTATAATGATATTGATACAATTAGCGCCTTTATTGTCTTCGACAAAAATCACTTTTAAGTTTTTTCTAATTTCAACTGAGTTTAATTTAGTTAAATTAGGTTTCTTATGTGATAGAGATCCTGCATCTGCAATACTGGTCGCATTTTTACCAGTGTTTTGCAGAAATAATTACTATGAATTGATTATTACATTAGTCAATTACAATCCATCAAATATAAGAAGTACCGTTTGACAGTTCTAAACGTAGTACATTTAGAATTTTATTTTTTGTATGATGATTGTTTATGTTACCTATGTTAAAATAAAAATAGCTTCACAATTCAATTATTTTACAGGAAAGCTAATAAAAATAGTGTGAATTACGCCTCCTTAAAGCCTATTTAATTGAAAACTGTGAAACGTCAAAAGGTACTTCTTAGATTTGTTCAATTGTAGCGCCTTTGTCAACTCCAACTATAGAATAAAATTAAATACCAATCACTAATATAACTCATGCAGGTAAATTATAATGTTTCTTACGTGATCTAGCATCAGCAATACTGGTCGCATCGCCACCATCTGTGGTAATAATACAATTTATATTTATATTTATATTAGAATTTTAGTCTGTTTAACGGTAAATTCATAATAAATAAAATAAAACTGTACAAATCAATTAAAAGTATTGTTAAAATTATGTTTATTTTTTTATGTTTTGGATATCAAGATTTTTAAAATTAATTAATTTGTCAAATAAATAAACAAACACTACCTAGTTAAGTAATTTAAAGAAAACCTATGGAAACATTACTAAGTAGGCACATTTTGTTTAAAAATGAATATGTAGTACCTGCTTGAGAAAGTGCGTCTGCAAAGCTCGAGGCGTCGCCACCATCTAACGAATTGTAAAAAACTCAAGCTTTTAAAAACAGTACTGTTTCAGGTATAATAACAATAATTCTAAGCGGGGCAGAGTCACCTTCGTTCATTCAATCTAAATTTCTTCATATGGTTTCCAGGAGGTGCAAATAAGGTGACACCATAATAGTGGTAGGCTCATAGTTAGTAACCATCTAGATAAAATTACGCCACCATTAGGCCTTGTTGTATTTAGGGCCGATGTTTAGTGACACTATTTGTAAGGAGAGACCACTATGGTTTTATCGTTGATGGGAGCACACAGGCAGCTTCATTTCACTCCCAGCTTTCCTGCATTTACTGGGCAAGCGCATTTTATCGTGGACCACAACATCGCTTATATCAGTTAAGTAGAGGTCAAGCTGTATTAGCTTATATAATAAAAATAGCAATACCTGCTTCTGATTCTGCATTTGCTAAACTATCGGCATCACCGTCGCCATCTGTTATATCAAATTTATTTACGGAATTAATTGTAACACGTATTTTAAGCGGTTTCGCCTTAGTTCTATTTAGGTATAAAGCAATATCAATAGACTCTTTAAGCAAAGCAAAATTGTATTATTTTTAACTTCTTAAAAAACAATGGTTGTCTGATTAATTTAAAACACAACTATAATATAAATAATTAACAGATAATTTTTGTACCTGCTTGAGAGAATGCATTTGCAAAGGCATCCGCGTCTCCTCCATTACCATCTGTATCAACATAAAATGCCATGTGATTGCTAATTTGTCAAAATTTTGATGAATAATTTTGTATAATTTTAATGTGTTTTAATGTAAATTATATGTTTGCATGTAAATTAAAACGTTAGTAAAATAAAATGTATTATTACCTGATCGTGCATTGGCAATACTAGTAGCGTCACCGCCATCTGTAAAAATACTTTTATTTTATTTGTGTATAGTACATTATTTTTTATTTTTCAAATAACATTGGTATTTTTATACATAACGTCTATTATTTTTAGTGGATCTCTTATTTACTTTATTTTTTCAATTTCCTTTTTTTTGTAGTCATTAGAAGAATAACTACGCATAAAATAAGTAAGTGATACAAATAAATTTCGAAATAAAGAAATGGAATCAGACTTACCAACGCCTTGAGTTATAATTCCTAGAGGTATTAAAAGTAGGACAGTACATACTTTCCACTGTTGAATACCCATTTTCAACTAATTGCTGAACTAAAGATAATTCTTTCTGATCAGCTATATATAGGAATAAAAAACTATAAAATTACAAATTAATAGTTTCGTATCAAACTTCGTGAATTTATGTAATGTCATTTTTATTTTATGTTTGAGTATTAAGTTAATAATTATTTTCCGTCGTGATCTTTATTATTGATAAGAAAACATAAGGTATGTAGTAACGAAATTTCTAACCCAATGTGTAAATTATTAATTTCATTATCCCTAATAGAAAAGCTCTAAGCCATTGCTATTACATTGTTCTTGGTAAGGCTTTCTCATTTTTAACCCTCGATAAAAAGAGCGGTGTTATAAGGTTAACACGTGTGTCTTTTCGTGATCTTTGTGTACATTGTTTCATCACTGCATGTCACTATCGGTAAACGAAAATATAATAAGGAAACTGGCATGTCTTAGAACTAATCATTTGGGGACTTATAACATTCACCAATTCGTACTCGGCCAGTGTGGATTAAGATAACTCTTTTAACTCGTAAAAATAATTAAGAGGAGTCCCGGACCCAGCAGTGGGACACTGAAAAGGGTTGTTGAAGCGAGTACACACAGGTGCCGTTCAGTCTGGCAAGTAGCCCTGTTGACACCAAGGCTTGCATGTCGAGCACGAATGCGTAAACATAGCATGAAGGATCGGATCTACTATTACCCACAATCACGCAGCCAGCCAGTAAACCTGCACTTGTAGATAGTAGCATGACAAAAAAAATCTCTGGCACAAGGTGTTAAGATGTTTGTAAAGATGAGAAAATTCTATTTTGAAATTTAATTTAGTGATCATTTTATCACTGTTTTTTTAAACCGCCAGCCGTTTCCGATTGCCGTATACCATCAGTAGGTAGTAAAAGCGTCTCGCTTACCTCATAGAATAGATTATGAAGAATGACTATGAATTCAAAATCGTGAAGCCCGATGTTAGATGAGAGAACACCATCATGACATGGAATGCAACTTTTTATCGGTTCCTGGGGAAAACGTTGGTCGAATTGATATTTTCTCAGGATCTACTGTGTTTTTTTAAGTATTATAAAGTGTTTTGCTTTGGATTGTCAAAATTGCTTATTAATATATTATCGTCAGCCTTTTTTAGTCACAGCTAGACATGAGATTTTTCTGAAGTACACCAGCGAGCATCCAACTGTTGCCAGCATTACGGCGATTGTGGTTGTTTGATAGAACTATATATTATACTAGATTTATATGTTTAATCTAGTAGATCCTAAAATCCTGAAATCAAGTTTGCAATTTTTTATGTGGGGAGATTTCACAATAATTTATATGAATTGTATTGTAATGTAAACAACTAATAGATTAGACTGAGGGAAATTGATAAGTAAACTTTTCTATTTTTTGGTGAATCATTGTCATTCTAACGTTATTTCAGAATTATTTAGCCATTTAACCTGTAGTTGTAGGTAAAGTAAAGCTATAGGAGAGACCGTTAATTAAAAGTGTCATTATATTTATGATAGAATTTATTTTGAAATAAAACTACTTTTTAACGGATTTTATCGCGGTTTATTTTAGATTTTAGATCCCGACGTTTCAAAGTCTTTTCAGACTTCATGTTCACGGGTGGACTGAGATATTTGACGTCCAAAAATATTAATCACAATTATTACTGACTACCTTCAAACATTAATATTTAAGTTGCGTTCCGATTTAAGCAAACTGAGCTCACAGTGTCTTGAATTCTGAGTTGATTTTGCTTGGGTTTTGGTACAAGTAAATTAAGCACTGGGTCCCAAGCTGGTGGTATATTCCAACCATTTTCTCTGTTAAAATTAGGATGTTTTTTAATTTCAATAGCTTCGCGGATCATTCTTGGTAGGAACCGGTTTTCTTTGACAAGGACCTGTGTTTTATCAAATCTCAAGTAATGGTTGGGGCCTTTTTGAGTATGTTCACACACTGCAGATTTCGTTGAGCGTTGATGTTTAACATCAGCTATGTGTTCTTTTACGCGGGTCCCTATACTTCTTTTTGTTTGTCCTATATATGAGAGTCCACACTCACAGTCAATTTTATAAACACCCGCATCTTGTAGAGGGACTTGACACTTGACAGATGGTAAAAATTGACTTATCTTGGTTTTTGGCTTGAAGTAAGTATTTATAGAAGCCCGCTTAAGGATATAGCCAATCTTGTCGGTCACTCCTCTTATATAAGGAAGAATTGCAGGTTGCCTTTCAACTGTAGCTGGTTTTACACGTGATCTGCGGCGACGCGGTGCTCGGAGCTTGTTGTCATGCAATACTTGCTTGACGTACTTAAGCTAAAGGGGAAACTAAAAATACTACGTCCAGCTGGATGGAGTAGCTATGGGTTCTCCAGTTTCCCCCGTTGTCGCCGATATTTACATGGAAGACTTCGAGGCGCGGGCCCTGAATACAGCTCCCATCATACCATCTTTTTATAAACGGTACGTAGACGATACTTTTACCATCTTACCAAAAGACAGTGTATCTACTTTCCTCGACCATCTCAACTCCATTAACAACAACATTCAATTCACAATGGAGTTGGAGGCAAATAACACCTTAGCTTTTCTAGATATCCTTATAACCAGGAATCCTAACAATACCTTAGGTCATACAGTTTATAGAAAACCAACACATACAAATAGGTATCTAAACGGTGATTCGCACCACCATCCTAAACAGTTAGCTACCGTGGGCAAAACTTTGTTTCAGAGAGCACACGGGATCTGTGATGATGAACATCTTGACGCAGAGCTTCAGTACGTCAAGCAAGTATTGCATGACAACAAGCTCCGAGCACCGCGTCGCCGCAGATCACGTGTAAAACCAGCTACAGTTGAAAGGCAACCTGCAATTCTTCCTTATATAAGAGGAGTGACCGACAAGATTGGCTATATCCTTAAGCGGGCTTCTATAAATACTTACTTCAAGCCAAAAACCAAGATAAGTCAATTTTTACCATCTGTCAAGTGTCAAGTCCCTCTACAAGATGCGGGTGTTTATAAAATTGACTGTGAGTGTGGACTCTCATATATAGGACAAACAAAAAGAAGTATAGGGACCCGCGTAAAAGAACACATAGCTGATGTTAAACATCAACGCTCAACGAAATCTGCAGTGTGTGAACATACTCAAAAAGGCCCCAACCATTACTTGAGATTTGATAAAACACAGGTCCTTGTCAAAGAAAACCGGTTCCTACCAAGAATGATCCGCGAAGCTATTGAAATTAAAAAACATCCTAATTTTAACAGAGAAAATGGTTGGAATATACCACCAGCTTGGGACCCAGTGCTTAATTTACTTGTACCAAAACCCAAGCAAAATCAACTCAGAATTCAAGACACTGTGAGCTCAGTTTGCTTAAATCGGAACGCAACTTAAATATTAATGTTTGAAGGTAGTCAGTAATAATTGTGATTAATATTTTTGGACGTCAAATATCTCAGTCCACCCGTGAACATGAAGTCTGAAAAGACTTTGAAACGTCGGGATCTAAAATCTAAAATAAACCGCGATAAAATCCGTTAAAAAGTAGTTTTATTTCAATGTGTGATATTCGCGTAAATCTAAGACAATAGAATTTATTTTATTTTATTGATTACCTACATTTATGTATGTGAAACATTTTACATTTGTATGTCAATTTACATTTTAATGTAAACTTTCAGTTAGGAATTAAACACAACTGATTAGGTTAGATACATAGACAATATTGGTATTTTTAAATAAAGTAATACATTCTTAACACTTTCTAATTCTTCAACTCCAATAATTTTGATCAAATACAATATTATGACTGTACTTCGTGTGGCTCAATTTTGGGTATAGTCTAAATTCTTGATTATATATTTAACCTGCTTAATCGTCCTATCATCGTTAGTTTCAGCAGTTGCTCCGCTAGAATAAGTAGTTGGGTTACACAATCCCATGGTAGTCTCTCTGAAATCTGAAGTACCTCCTTAATTCTGTGGTTGATAAATTAAATTTAGTAGGACTATTATTGTTATATCTGATTTTGATCCTGTGGAATTTATCCTTGCTGTTATCTATAGTAGGTAACTGTCCTATTTTATTAAGAGTTGAACCCCTTAATTAAGATCATTCTCATCATCGTCTTCATCATCATCGTCATCGTTATCGTCGCCATCAGCGCTATTATCATCATTTTTAGCTTCAGTTGTTGATTCACCTAAATCAGTAGTGCTAGTTATCTCATTTAAATCTGTAGTATTTTCTTCGTTTGACTCAAAAGGTGCTTCATCTTCGTCAGTCTCAGTTGTTAATTCATTTGATTCCAGATCATCTGCCTCACTTATATCTTTACTGGTTGCAGTATTTGATTCAGTGTGTGGACTTAACTCTAAAGTGCTATCACATTGATCGTCATCGTTAGACTGAGTTGTGCTTGGTTCATTTGATTCAGTCGAGGCCTGACTAGAATCGGCATTGGTTTCTATGTTTGATTCAGTAGTGCTATCGTCTTTAAGTTCAATGCTACATTGTTCTTTTAAGTCGATGGACTCAGTATGGATTGCTTCGTTCAAGCCACTACGTTCACTGGTACTTGTAATCTTTGTGTTGGTAGTAGTTGAATTTTGCTCAAATCGATGCAAACCTGTGGACAAAGTAACGTTAAAAATTATAAAACTAGGCATTATTAAATGAGATAGATTTTTTGTCATCAAGTTTAAGTGAATTAGAGCTAATTCTTTAAATACCTAGATGAACAATTTTTACGTCTTGGCAGTCAATCAATGGAAAATCTGACAAATTTAAGATAAAAATAACATAAGTTAAAAGTTATCTAACTGTTGAATAGCCTGAAGTGAAATGTTACTTATTAATTGCATACAGCGATTGCCGCATCGAATAAATGTACAAGAGTGATTCTTTAAGTTTTAGATTTCTTCACGTTACTCCTTAGCCCCCCTTAATTTAACAAGGTTTAATATTAGTGTTAGGTTTCATGAATTTTAATTTAAAACTACGTCTGTATTTTTTTTTAATTATTCTGAAATAGGCTTGCGGTTGACAACATACAACTTGCCTGATGTTATGCAATGATGTAATCTTCTCTGGAACGCGCCTGCCTTATTTATCGATTAAATCATGAATACGAATTATTTTTGGTGAGATGGTGGCAATGAAATGCGACTTCGTATGGTTTGAAACCATAAAGAAGCAACGATTCCGTCCGCCGCACGGCCGCTTGGCGGTGCGGATTTGTCTGGTGGGTGGTCACTAACCAAAAATAGAAGAATATTTTAAAACTCTTTCATATCCCGCCTTTTGTAATTGTATCTAACCTCTTGTATCTGTCACTGTTATCTTCCAAAATTTGAAGTTTTCGAGATTTTTTCACAAGTAAGAGAATAAAGTGACTGTATCCGCCTGAGGGCTTGCTGCGTTGCCGCTGACAATTCCAGGGTTGAGCAAGATGGTAAAATGCCAAAGATAGTACAAAACAAAATAATTGACTCTATTTTAGATAACGAGGTTAGTTACAATGGTAAGGTTCTGATGTTAATAATTCCCCTTAATAGTATGGTTCACAGGTAAAACCTAGAGTATAATTCTAGATTTAGTCGATGGTTAATTTGTATCATAAATGTTCTGCCCCATCAAGCAGCCAGCGAAGATTTTTGGTGATACAAAGAGATGCTAGATGGCGGAGTTAATTAGATTAGGAGCGCCATGCGTCACTAGATGGCGATTTTTAACAGTGACTTTAGGTAATTAAAGAAATCGATGTGACGAAAATATACTACACCATCTAAGCGATAACAGAAGATAAGAAGAAGAAGAGAAGAAGAGGCGAGCAGGTAAAAATTGCTGCGGATCACGCGGTAAGGAAGAAAGAAAAGTGGGGGAGGGGAGCGAGTCTCTATCGAGTGAAGTACATACCCTCTGGGGTAAAAGTGAGGGTGTTTAGAGTGGGGAAAGAGCATGAGACTTGAATCTATTTAAACCTATTCGGAGGCAGGTTAAAATAAATCTTTAATTGTGTTCTTCTAACTTAAAATAACGGCTTTTATACAACAGTTATAGTAAACCTAGCATTTTTATAACCCTGATTTTACCCTTTTAGTGGTAGAAATTTTAAAAATCCTGTTTTAGTGTGCATTTTCATTATAAAATACATCAACTTTAAAATTTCAAGTTTAGGAAAACCTTTTAATTTGGGCTCTGCGTTGCTGTACAAAAAAGCTTTGTTTTTTTTATACCATATACAGTAGAGGATAATATCGTGTATAGATAAATGTGACTATCACTCGTCTGATGCGATTCATGGCTACTAAAGATCTAATAAATAATCTTATAGATCCAAATTTTTATTTTGGTTAGGTCATTTCATTTCATTCATTTCATTTCATTTCATTTTCATTCGTGATAAGGCAATTTATGTCTAAATATGTGTTATCTAAGCAGAAGCTTTGTATTTAATTATAGATACATCATTAGGTACTTTAGCTATCTAAGAAAATACTACCCATAGCTATTAAAAAAAAACATGTTTTAAACCCAATGGTTTTGTGGTTTATGGATGGTGCTCCTTCTAACATTTACTAGTTAACTGATGTCTGCCTAATATTCACATTGCTTGCAAGATCTCGAAAGGCAAAAAAAAACTTTTGGATAGGTTACAATAGTTTCGATATACATGTTACGTATAAGCACTACTATTAAGCAACTGCTTAATAGTGGCATGCTTTTATGCTAGTAATTGAATAGTAAATATTCATGTTATTGAATATTCACGTCAGTAATGACTATTATGTAAGTAGTAAGGTTTTCTCTAGTGCTTTTGCCTTTTGCATAGAGAGAGTTTAAATTTGGTGACGTTGACCGGGGTTAACAAACCCTGGTTATAATGCCCAAAATACATACTATGACATGTATACGTAATATGTGCAATAAATAAATAAATGTAATGTCCCACTGCTGGGCAAAAGCCTCCCCATAGCCTTCAAACTCTCTCTATTATTCGCTCACGAAGACTTTTACATTACATATAACTACTATAAATTGATTACATAATTAGAAATTTAGTTAAATGACACAATAACACTGCTAGCATCATTTCTCTATCCAATAAAAGAGACAATTCTTACAGAGGAACTGGTGACATAGATACGACGGAGACGTATATGGAACGTAAATTACTTCTTTGTGTCTAAATAAAAAATTTATTGGTGTTTGCTTGTCACGCAAAAATTCCAGAATATCTGAACCAATTCGGTTGGTACTGGTTTTGAAATATTCTTATATTTTCTGTCAAAGGAAGGATTAAAAGGTGAGAACGGTGTTCCTTGAGCGTATGAACGTCGACGCATACAAAGTTTGCACGCCACGACAACTCGGAGCTAGTGTCGCTCATACGCTCAAGGGACACGTACGCCCAATGTAGGGAAGGTCTTACTAGAAAAATTTGGTCCTTCGTAACTATTCTGGATTTGACGCAACATTTTTATTAATAATAAGACGACGTGTTTTCTTTCATTTGCATAAAAAATAACCTAATTAATTCTATTAGTAATAAAACTCATGATTTAAAAGTAGTTATTTATTTCTGCAAAAGTTGTAATTTTCCACTTGCAAGTTTATTCGATGCGGCCATGGAATTAGGAACCACCTGAGGTAGAAGTTGCGTTGGAAATGCTAGTAGCATTACCGTTTTTGGAAACTGTTGAAAGTAATATTTTATTAGAAAATAATGTATTAAAACATACAAAATACTTTTATTTACCTATTTGGTTCCAATTTATATAGGTATGTTTTGATGCCTGTGGCGTGGTCGGTAAGATACTTGCTTTTTACGTCGCAGGTCGTGGGTTAGAACCCCGCCCGAGGCTGACATTTGTATGATGAATATGTCTGTTTCGAGTCTGGGTGTAAATATCTATATAGTAGTAGTAGTGTAGTTATATATTAATAAATATGTAGTATATGTATAGTATATACCAGTTATCTGATTTCCATAACACAAGCTCTGCTTAGTATGAGATCATGATGACTGTGTTTGTTAATGTTCCAGAATAATATTATTATTATTACCTGATCTCGCTCGTGAGAGGCTTTGTGCGACATGACCTAGACCAGCGGCTGTAAGTAAAGGTTATGATAGTTAGAAAAGTAAATAAAAATATTTTCTAAATAGAATTATAGCAAGGTACTAAGCTTAAGCACTGTTGGTGTAGCAGTGCGGTGGTTCCATTATGTACTCTTAAAACAAGCTGTCAATACGAAAAAACTTTTCTAATACTATCATGAATCTGTCAGATTATAAGATATAATGCAAAAAAATCTAAAAATTATTTTGTCTAGATTATATTTTTAATACATTTCATTTATTCTTTATTTTATTTTTCTTTTTATCAGATGTTATGAATTTTGAAAAACGTATTCGAATTTTTCTTTTCGTATTGACGAACTCTTACCAGAGGTGTCTAGTGGATCGTGCCCACATTTATATAATTTTGTGTGAATTGTATCACCGCCGCTGCTCGATATACGTGAATTAAAACGTAAGGAAACTGGCGTTTCAAAACTAACGATTTTCATCAAACAGCTAGACCAAAACAAATGAAATCGAAAGGCCAACGCCATTTGTTTTGGATTTCATTTGTTTGTATTAAGAACTAAAGAGAAGATCACCGCAGAGGGACTCTGAAAGGATGTTACATTACAATAAAACCAAACGGAACTAATATAAACCTGCGTTCGATACAGCATTGGAGAAGCTATTGCCACCACCATTTTCTCCACCTAGAAAAAACAATTGGACAGTTAACGGGAGAATGTAGGAGTAAATATGTATAATAAGATTTTTTGAAACAATTAATATATTTTCATTTTTTTATTTCTTAATTATTGTCAGAATTTACTATGTATATTGTTTGGTCAAAATAAAAAAATATCCATTATTTTATGAATTCAATTAAGGTTTAAGTTATGAAGGTACTTACCTGTTGATGCCGGCGCTAACAATGCTATAGGTAGCACGGCTACAAGAACCAGCCAATAATATACATAACCCATTTTGGACTACCAAAAACTGTTTAACACTGACAGTTTTTATACAATTACCATCACTGTTTTATAGATAAAAACTCGTAAATAAGTGTAATTGTAGTTTCACAGTATCATTACTTTCGTGTCCAATAAAACATATTTTTTTAAGTGTATCTGATAATTTGACACTTAAAAATACGGAACTTCTGATAACACTTTATGAACACTTATTTAAAGTTTTAAGTATATTATTTATTAGATAATAAACTGAACACAGTAACACAAATGTCGTTTGATTTAGAACACTATCACTGCAATATCATTTGAATAATTCTTTTAAAACGACGACATTAAAATATGTTCACGTATCCCAATATGAATGTAGACATCTTGCTTTTATGACTGAACACAGACGATTTCAATAACACAGGACTATTGTCTAAACACGTTTGCACGTTATCAACGCCATATGGGTTTTGCGGGAATCTCTCCGAAAATTCAATAACCGTGCTACCTATTGAATATCAATATTGTATTGAAATTCATTGTTTTTTTACAGAGAATTCATATCACAATCATCTATTATCTGAGTGCTTAATGATGTAATTTTAACTCTGCGCTCATACCTGTTATTGTCATGGCATTAGTTCGAAACAATAACAATAGAACTGTGGCTTAGGTAGAGGATCAGTATTGAAATCCAACGCCGTGATACTGCCAGTAGACTGTTCGAAATATTTTTATACGCATTGGTCTAAACCAATGCGTATAAAAATATAATATATTTAAAATGTTGACATAATTATTCAGTTATCTATTAGTTGTGTAAATTGTTGGAATTGGTTGTAAATGTCCAAAAATTGATAACATCTCGTTTTTTTGGGGGTTAATGCGAAAAAACTCAACAAATTAAGAAATAAACGACCCGATTTAAAATAATGCACCTCTAGTTATGGTTTCAAATCTATACTTCAGTTAAGCTAGTTTATGTGTACATGTGTTGTTTCTTATTTATAAATTATCTGTGTAAATGTTATGTGAACAATAAAAATTAAAAAGTGTATTATTTAAAGTAGAAACTACAAATTATGTAAACATATTGTTTCTAATCAGAATATGTTGTACGTAATAAATTAAAAAACTGGTATGATAAACTGCAGATCTGAAACAGAAGATTGTAGATATCGATATAATTGTCTACTTTGTAACATAATACAAATAGCAACGAGAATATAGATCATAATATATATAGCATATCAATAAACCGCACTTACGTTACTAAAGGTATCTAAATTCATGGTAAGATAGCCTTTAGCTCTAAACTGAAAAGGCTTTTGGGCTTGCATTAAAAATATCAGTAACATATTTTTGGTATCGGCATCAGCATACACCCAGTCGGCAAAATAAATAGCTCTCTCCAACTTTTCACTCTAAAAGAATACAATAATGTAATCCAAAGGCATGTTTATATGTACTTCTAAATGTTACTATATTGCGTTTATAAATATTATAACTTACGTGATCGATAAGAAGTTGACCCATGATACACTGGAAAAACACTTCGACCAAAAGGGAACAGAAGAAAGAGAAGTATCGTAATCTCTTATACGTATCATCCACCACCTGGAAAATTAGTATGTTAAATAATATGATACATTTCACAACTTATGGAAAAATAAAAATAAAATAAATATTATTACAGTGGCTGTAAATGCAGTGAGGCATATGAAAACAGATCCAAATAAATATGTTAAAAGCATCCCGTCAGCCAGAACTCGATCTAGTTCCGAATTTATTCTAAAATAAAAAGGAAATAATTAAAATAACTTTCTAGATACCGTCGTGACTATATACCTTCTACCAAAATAAATCTAAGAGATAGATCGTATTTTTTGCAAGAAATAGAGCCTTATAATAGGCAATAGGAAGATAATATCTTACTTTACGAGATATTGATGTTTACATATTATAAATTTTAGCTCATTCCGAATATCTGCGTGTGTGTTGTAGACATTTTCATTAATACAAATATTATGAACATCCTTGTTAGTAATAAGATTTTCCATTCTGTTTCCAAGAATCTTGAGCTCCATACAAATATAACGCGTGAACGAAATATGAAGCATATTCACAAAAACGTAGATAAAGATCACGACTGTAGTCATGAAACTTTCCCAAATATAAGAAAAATAATACCATTGTGCTTTGTCAAAAGGATACCAGCCGTCAAAGGGGTACAGATATTGCTTTTCCATTCCAAGAACATTAGTTTCGTAAACCATAATAATTCTTGGAAAACAATCAACAATAACAGCCAAACAAATTGTATAATAAAACTCGAATCTAACAATTATCCTCGTAGTTTGGGTGTAACGATTCAAAATTTTTCTATGCTCCGGTACGTCAGTGATTGTATCCCACAAATCGTACTGAAAATGTTTGAATATACAGTCATAAAGAATTTTGTTTGTATGTATTTTCTTGTATTTTACAAGAATCATTAGACAAGCTCCAAGATTTGGAGCAATGTTGACAATTTCAAACCAATCGGTGACTCCTATTACACAGATAGCCACAAATAATTGCAGCGATGTGAGAAAAATGAGACCGTAGATGAAATAAAAACAGAAAACAGAAAATTTTGAGCGTCCTATAAAAGGATAGATGAACATTTTGTTGCCAATGTTACTTAAAAAATTCATTTCGAATAAAAAATTTCGCTTGAGCATTTTATAAGTTTTGCTTGGGTTCGTCATTGTGAAGTAGCAATGTTAACTAACGTAGGACGACAGAATCAGATACTTACGTGATTTAACGATAAAACTGCTTCTACATTACACGATATTTTACAAAATAAATCTATATGCCATGAAATATGTTTTGATCGGCACTAATTTTAGAAGCAGTAACAATTTAAGTCAAGGATTCAATTTTATCCCACTTGTCGGAGATTACAATAAAACTGAAAAATTTAATGCCAATTAGTCTTCGATAGAAATTTATTGTATGACAAAAAATAGAGGAAGTCACATCCTAAATTATGTAGCTACCTACTGTTTCACTTCACTTTCACTTTGACCCTTTTCATTATGCCACTGCTGGCGACGAGTTTCCTCTGAACTATCTTTTGAGTTGAGAGAGTTTAGGCCTTAATCCATACACGCTGGCCAAGTGCGAGTTGGTGGATGTGTCATGTCTTCGAATGATTAGTTCTAAGACATCCTGATTTCCTCACGATATTTTGCTTCACCGACTATTTGTTTTTTACAAAACAAGCATATATCGTTTCGTATAAAAACCCTAATGATATCGTGTACCTACTTAACTTTTGCGTCATTCTATTACCCATGTATTACTAATGATTGATCAAAGGAAATGATTAGCTGTTAGTATGTTATTGACTTTCCTTGTAATAAAATCTGTAACATAAAGTTTATCTTGTCAATGTTAACCTTCTTTTGTTCTAGAAATGGTTTAACTAGTTGTTTTATTGATTATTATGTATTTACTAATTGCATTATCAATTTTTTCTGTAACGTACTTTTACTTTGTTCCTTCCAGTATTGGTAATTATGCTCTATTTTCTATGGTCTTTATAACTTGAGTGTTGAGAGAGTTTAGGCCGTAATCCACACACGCTGGCCAAGTGTGGGTTATTGAATGTCACAAGTTCTTAAATGATTGGTTGTTAGATATGCCGGTTTCCTTACAATAAATTTGCACAAACATGTGTATGGCGCGATCGGGGATCAAACCCGTGATCTTATTTTAAAAGCAAGGGCGAGACTGCTAACCTGACTGGGATCCCATACAAATCGAAAATTTAACTTTAAATAATATTAAAAATGAAATAACACCAGGGCAACAATTGCTAATAACATATGAAATATAGGTCAAGAAGCTCTCTATGTTAACGAACATCCATAATTTGTATTGTTCTCAAATCACAAGGGTACTCTTGGAGTCTTTGATGCATGAGTAATATGGATTAAACTGATGTGTATGTCATCCACTCAATGCTAATGCCGTACGAGTATGGCTTTCTACGGCTTTGCAATTCCCTTAGGTTATTTGGGGAACAAAATTTCAAGTTTGATAGGCACTTGAATAGATATTAGGTAGGTTTAGTAATATTGTAGTTTAAATAGTTCACAAATAAGATTTACTTGCGACAGTATAAAAGTTCATAAAAATCTTACCAAATTTTTCAGGAAAAATGGACTTTGTCTCTTTCTTACTAGTATAAATGTCAAGATGACAGACAAAGACAAACGAATTATAAACATATTTCGCTAAAATGAGCATAAAAGACGTTTATCACGAGGATTAATGTTCAAAAGACAGATTATTTATTATTAATTAGATAACCATTACGGTATCAAAACGGTTTAGAATATTTTCTCTATAAACACCATTAAAGATTGATCATTCGAGGATATGTGTCATCCATCAACCCGAACTTGGCCTCCGTTTGTGGATTAAGGCTAAACTCTCTCGACTTGTAAGATATTTGAGAGAAGACCAGTTCCGGCAGTGGGACACCGTGGGTTAAACTGAACGATTAATTCATAAAGACAGAAACAAGAATGTGTTCTTAGTACACTCTAGAGTTCCAGCCTAGGCCAGCATAGGAGTAAATCGGGATGAAGATGATGATGATGAGAATCTAAATGCAAAAATTGAATCCTTTAAGCTTCAATCAACACCTATTTCATATCCTTATCTGAGACGGAGACAAAATATGACGTCATTTCGGTAGAATGGAGATCTTTATTCATTCAAATTGAAAATCTAAAAACGCATTCGTCTTTAAATTGTGTTCATTTGTGGAATGTGCTTGAAATCTATATAAATGTGAACTTACACGGTAAGCGAACGTCCTCAAAGACGTCCAAATTATTTGGACCTCTATGATTCTCGTATTTCGAAAAAAATAGGCAAAAGGGGATGAACACAATGAACTTCGGTGGATCACACGATCTTGGTTTTATCATGGGTTGAATTTGAACCCTCTGTGTATTCCTATTCACACGCAATGAACTAGTACGTTTTCATATCTTAGACGATTACAAATATAGAGTTGTAAACCCAGTGTAATTTTTAAGTCAATAATATCATACTGTGTACAAAAATCTTCGCTTCACATATAATTTCCCTGCTCGAATAGCGGGGTTGTTTTGGTATTTTTATTTTCGTTTTGTTTATTGTTTTTTTTTACTCAAATAGTTGAGAGAAGCCCTGAGCCTAGAGGTGGGACACTAAAAAGTTAAAAGAGTTGAAATGTGAAGTGATCTTATATCTTATCTTGTTGTATCAACAATAGTGTGTACTTTAAATTATGGTTTCAATTTTATTCTTTCGTTAATTATAACAAGTTACATACAAGAAACCATTTTAACTAATTTGACGTTAGTATTAATGTATGAATCAGCTTTCAACTTCCAACTCGAAGATCGTGGTAACAGCTCTAAACATATCCACGTTTTTACTTCAAAATGAAGAAATCACCGGGAATAATAAGAGGATGCGATGGTTATGAGATAGATATGTTCTGCTTCAGTCCTAACAATGGCTTCCCTTCTCTTTATTTGAACTGTAAAGGTCTCACACGTCAAATTTCACATCCTGAATAGCGCCCCTCACCACGGAATCTTTATAAATAGTTGTGCGAAGACGGTGTTTAATTTAATGGAAATCCGTAATTCCACCTCTCGGATGCCTCGAAGTCAAAGGATTGTGAGTTTCGAATTGAAGTTTGATTTAATTGTGCCACACTTGATTACGAAGAAGCTTTAGATGAAATGGATTTCAATCAAATTGGGAATAGTACTGAACTATTTGGATTTACATTTAAAGGTTTTAACTGTACACACGCACACAATGCCACAGTACATAAAAATAATAAGTCCAAAGGTTAATTCTTAGATCTAGTAGCAATATTTATGCGTTTAAACTCAGTAATAATGAAAAAGTGTTACAAATCAAATCATCTAGGTAATTTTTTGCAAACATAGGTTGATGTCAAAAAACTCTTTATATTTTTGCAAAGATATGCAATACAAAAAAGACAAGTAAAATTAAAGGCACCATATACACAACAATCAACACAACAACAGCTTTTCTTACAGCTCACTAATTAATTCAGCAAAAAAACTCACTACAATTTTATATCAGCACAAAATTACAAGAGAACAAAAAGTAACTAAATAAGAACCAAGAGTGCTTGACGTTGTAAGTGGCTTGCAGTACAGAGGCACTTATTAAGCTTCAATGGACGATAAGTATGCACATTGTACTAATTAAAACTGTTCTATCAAAGACTTGAAATATTTAACAATACTGTTTTAAAGTAAAAATAAAGTTGGGAGTAAGTAGTATCTTTGAAGCTGAATATTTTTCAGTGCAAGATTTGTATATTTAATGAGTTTGCTGTATTTGTAAGCGTCTGTCTGCCATCTGCGCTTGTCATCTAATGGATCTTAAATAATAATGAGTTGGTAATAGGAGTGATATTGGCATGCTTTATGGATTAGGTACCTACTTAGACATCATTCTTTAGTCTGATCACAGAACCAAAATATAATTTATGTTGATTAATAAAATACATAACTAACATAGGTATTAAAACCAGTTTAACTTGTCTCAGTCATATTAATAATAATAATAATATTATAGTGGGACATTAACACACACGGTCATTTGATCCCAAACTAAGCAGAGCTTGTACTATGGAAAACAGATAACTGATAACATACTACATATAATAATTTTGTTAATAAATACTTAAATTAGATAATTATACCCAGACACAAGACAAATAGACATGTTCATCACACAAATGTTTGACTTTGATGGAAATCGAACCCACGACCTGCAGCGTGAAAAGCTAGCATCTTAACGACCACGCCACCGGCCCGTCAAACAGAAACAGAATTCTTACTCGTAAACAGAATCAATAAATTTTGAACAGACACGAACATGATAGTTTTATTTGAAATTGGCAACATTAGGTAGCCCTAAATATAAAATAGATATTTCCGTGATTCTAATATTTAATTGTTCATTTCTTACACGAACACGAAGCTATTTCATTTGTTATTTTAATGGCTAATAAACTTAACTGAATTTATAGCAACTATTACATGTGGGGAATCAACCGAACGTGTTCACTATCCTCATGAATAACGGGAGCATCCTTTAAACTTTAATAAGGTCCTTGTGGTATGAGTAACGATGGCAATTTTACAATTTTCCCTTAGTTTGCTTCGCAGATATATTGGAAAGACGAGTCGCGAATTTTGCAGTTTATACGTTAGGTACATTGGTGGTTGAAGTAGTTTTTGTATCATTTAGCAAGTATATAGAAGGTATATTAAAGAAAACTGGCTAAAATAAGATTTTTTTTTTTATATAGCTGTAGCGAACCTTTACCTGTGTATTTAATTAATTTTCGTCATTACCTGGCGTAAAAATATAGTACCCAAATAATAACTATCATAACTTTTACTTTCGAAATTCTCAACTTATTGCCTTTATAACATTAATTAATAGTTAAAATTAATTATATTATTTAATAAAATAAATAAAATAAAACAGTTAAATAATCAATGAGTTGGTAAGAAATCCTTAATACTATAAAACGTATTATTTATCAGCCAATATAGGCTTTCTTTGAAAAGGAATTAAGGTGCATTCCCTAATATTTTTTGGGATATTGTTGTTTAACTATTTTAATTGTCGTATAATAGCAATTGTTTCGTGCCAATGAAAGTTTTTGGTTTGGGTCTTTTAGTTTGCTGGGATTTTTGCGAAGACGAGCTTAAGTATATTGGTGGTGTACCTGGTTTTTATGAATAGGGGGTAAGAATATAGACGATCAATTCATATTATAAAATAGTTACATGAAAATATAGGTCTAGATTAGGTACTGAAGTAGATACTGGAAATGCCTAAATGCGGCAGTAAACAGCTAAGCCGGTGACGGTGATGATGATGAATAAGTATAATATGTATTGAATAACATTTAATCATTGCATTAATTAAATTGAATGACATTATACTTAGTTGACAACACCCGTATTGTATCTGATGAATACCGCTAGCCTTCTAGATTAAGATTGTTATTCAGTTTGGTCAAGTTTCTTGTCAATCTAATATATAAAATTCTCGTGTCACAGTTTTCGTTGCCATACTCCTCCGAAACGGCTTGACCGATTCTTATGAAATTTTTAATGCATATTCAGTAGGTCTGAGAATCAGCCAACATCTATTTTTCATCCCCCTAAGTGAACATTTTTTTTAATAAATACGCGGTACGAAGTTCACTGGGGCAGCTAGTTATATATACATTTCATTATAAATTAATCTTATGATACAGATTAAATTTAGTACAGACGCATGAATGTAGACAGAACATCAAAATAAAAAATGTAGAGAAAAGACATTCGCGAAGTCACTTATGTGATGTTTATTGCTTACAAGTGCCATATTATTTTTCTTTAAGATTTTACGGCTCATATTTTTCACCCGCATCATTGACAATGACGTAAACACACAAAATTAATAGCATCAATCTATTTCTTGACGATTGTGGAGAAAACGTTCAGTTTGTGCAATAACAATAAACTGCTAGGCGAATCTCTATTACACAGCATCAGAACACTTATACCGGGGCTGAGTAATGTCCTCGGTTGAGCGACAGATTGCCAACATTATTGTTACAAATTGCCCAGACTAGCCAGGAAGGAGGTAAATGAACTTACAATAGCTTTAAAAATATTTTATAATAATAACGCAATGTATTTGTTACAGATGTATCAAAAGGTAAAATGTCATTGTTTGGGTACATGGTTGAGTAATTAGGTGAAAGAAAAACATTAACTTAAACTTAAAATAAAACTATTGAAGAAACATAAAAATCTAAACTGCAGTTTGGTTCCAAAAACAAGTATGACAATGTCGACAATACTGATGGTTCATGTAAGACTGAATATTAGAGTTTCAAAACACAATATAAGTACTAAAGTAAACTAAATATACTAAATGAATGTGTCCACTTAATAAAGCAACTATTCAGTGTTTGTAGTCAAAAAGGCAATATAATAATTAATAGCTACCGTCCACTAGCCCCAGACGCGGTCAGGGGCAGAATTTATCGTCGAATTATTATTGAAAAGCTCCCTGCTCATGGGACAAATTGTCGCGTAGCCGAGGCGACGGGTTTAATTCTGGGGATATGGTGGTTTAATGTTTATCTTTTGAGTTATTGTTTTGTATACGTATTTATAGTTAGTCAGGTATATATTGTTTTTAATTGAGTCCTTACAGTAAATATTACTTATACACGGTGTCTAAAAAGATTTGCATGCGATTGATACACATTCCGTTTCTTAATAATAATAACACTCAATATTTAGAAGAATTGTATCTATTTGAATCGTTATAAAAATATATATGTTATCAACTATATTTACATGTGTAGGTATGTAAAACTACGAACACCCCACTGGTCATTAAATCATACATACGAATAACTGACGTACCTACTACAACATTTCACCCTAATCAATGTTCCGAGAGAACAATAAACGTGTGGTCATCCTTCTTTGGATGAAATTCGATAAATTTCGACAGCCGGGGTGGCCCCAATTTCTGGCCGTCAACTGGAAACTTTCGAATCGCCGACAGCGTTCATCGTATGATGAGGGGTGGGTCTTTTGTCCACGGAATTGCCTTACTCCGCGGTTTACCTAATAAGGGTTTTCTGTAACTATCAAATTGAAATAGTAATTGAGTCCACTGTGTATAGTCTTTGATGTCGTCTGCATACTATCTATTGTTTAGTTTGATCTTCTTTCTGCTTTGTTTGACAACAATGTTATGATCAGATAAGGCTTGTATTTTGTTTTGATATTACATTTTCTTATTTGTATTGTGAAGTTTATGGAAATTTGATGCGATTGGAATATTTATTGGTTGCATCGAATTCGTAATTAGATATCTTCATCTTGTCAGTCCTGAGGGAAATCTTATTTGATAGACGTCGTGACTTTGCATGAATTTCGAAAGATAAACACAATATCTTGATTGCTTATTGTACAAATATATATATACGAATTAACGATAGCCCTCACCTTACTTTGCATGTATTATAATCCTATTAAACTTTGTAACCTACAAGCTTGACTATATTATCTAAGTATATTTAATGATTTAAAATATGTTTCACAGATGCTCGTAGAATGCGACATTATCATTGAATAACATAGGCACACATCTTGACGGTACGAAGCGAAGAAGGAAATATATTTCTTGCTATATTTTTGAATCATCATCGTAATTAATTTCACTTTATAATTATCTAACTCGATACCTTGGTAGGTATCTATGAGACATCCCCTATTCGAAACTACTCTCCAATTTTGCATTATACGTTTTAATTGGGTACCTATTCAGTAAGGGAGAATGGTCCGTCTAATTAGCTGGTATTACAATCTTTATTGTAACTGACCATTATACTCATTGACGTAAATGTTGTCTATTTATAAATAGTTATGTAGCTAAATTTCAAGATTTACTCTTAAAAATCGTCGACAACTTCAGTCATAATATTTTTATAGCATCAGATTCTATACAAAGCTAGCTAAAGAAATATCTCATGACGGTAATTAATATATTTGTTACAGAAGCGGTTGATAGTTTTTAAGAGCGTTTACGCCGTCCGGCTCGAAAATTTTACTTTTCTAAACTACCAAAAACTATCAGCATCTTCCCTTAGGTACAAATATGATAATTACTAATGATTATGAAGAATTTCTCCATCTATCCATGGCTCGCTAAACGCTCTTAATATAATTTTAAAACTCTCACTTATTTTCTTAGCAAAAAAATGTGACTCAAACAAAATATGCATGCAACCGAATAGAGAAACATTTTAAGTCAGTCTTACAGTAAACTTGGCTAAACGATACGTAGTCATAAAATCGGCTACTACACTGTCAAGGCAAGATGGGCTGGACAAGTTTTTTGGTCACTGTAAGAATGGACCAAATGTAATTTATCTTAGTTTTATTTTTATACGTAATAGGTAAGTAACGGTTAAAGGAACATATAGAAAAAAAATGTAGTAGAAGATACTTGTCAATGCAAGATGCGCTGGCGCAGAGGATACACCACAAACACTCTGCGTAGAAGCGCGGCTACATACTTGTTGTAATATTTTATTTTACTATTATACCTACTTGTTTTATTATACAGTCCAATCTCATTTTACTGAAGATCTCTGATAGTGAAATCGTAGCACTTAGATAGGACAAAACAATACTTATTAGTACCTAACTAAAATTATAGGCAAACAAAAAAACAATATTACCATCAAAATATTGGCTGGAGACTAGATTTCAAAACTATCTACAATTGTAAGCATTTTTGAAACATAAATATATTTTTCATTTTCATTTTTCATAGGTATTTATTACTAAAATAATTGTCTGTGTGTATCACCATCAAATTGCAAAACGAGCATCACCGTGTCCAAGTGGCTATTGTTACGTCAGGGATTTGGATCTGATATAATCTGAGATGAGGGGTCTTCACGCCCATCATATCCATTGTTAATGAAGAAGGGACTGCTAGCGATGCACACAACACCAAAATTTTGGCGTGTTATTAAAACATAATACAATTTTTTAAGTTCGTGTTTTTTGATAAATTTGATCGGTTGTTATTTAATAAAAGTTAAACATTTTATAATACAAATTACAATTAAATTGATAACAATTTATTATGGGTCGTGATTATAAAATTTATTATTCTTCTTTTTTATTAGTCAGTCTAAATAGATATCAACATTGGGCACTGAAAACCGGTAAGCAAGGTAAAATATTTTTTTATTATTTTTCCTAGATTACTTCTTTTGTTCCCATATAGCGTAGGATAGTTACGTTGGTGCAGCGGTATCGACCTCGCCATCACTCGCGCGTCTTTAAGTGAATTATTTAATCGCTACTACTCAAAATCGGTGAAGACAAACATTGTGAGGAAACCGGCGTATCTAAGCAATAATCATTCGCGGACGTAAGAAATCCACCAACCCGCTCTTGGCTAGCATGTTATGCTATGAGTTGAGAGAGTTGAGACTCTCTCTACTCGTAACATAGTTGAGAGGACTCATGCGTACGAGTAGCTGTGGGATTGAAGCAGTAGGGTAGGGCACAATACTTTGGTATATGTATCCTCTAGGTCAAGCAAATAAAAGCATGTTACAAATAATGATAAAAATGTTAGAATAGAAAAAACTACTGTTGAATTTATAGACACAATCGTATTCCAATCGTTCTTATATCCTGAAAAATGTCCGCGGTAAGCTTATCATTATTCTAGCACGGTCAATCCAGCACCGTCTATTTATCACTTCCCTCGTTTGTTAGAATATTCGTAAATATTTCAAACTTTATTGCTAACATCAACATAATGTTATGGGGGGAATTTACAAAACGGAAACAAAAGATATAAAGCAGCGACGTGGCTCTGCATCTTGTTCTATATTAATGTTTTCGTTATGAATTGGTTTTATCCGTTTGTTTTGAAATAGGAGAGGTAAATATTTTAGGTGTGCCAACCATAATAGAGGTATCGTGTATCTAAGATAGGATAAATAAATAAACGCGAATGGTAAACAAATACCTCATTTTATTATTTATCTTAATATAGCATTCAAACTAAGAGGTTAGAAATAAAAAGTTTTAACTAACTTCAAACAGGAGTAGGTTTGTTTAGGTGCCTATAAATAAAAAAATAATTGTTTATTTATTTATTTATACATTTAATTGATCTTACAAGCTAACAGATATAATAACATCCAAAACGCTTACAAGATTAGTTAATTATAAAACAATAAAATTAATTAATTATCATCATCATCAGCAGCCCGTCCTAAAGTACGCCACTGAGTACGATCCGCAGTTTTTCCCATCCTGTAGGCTAATTCACGTAGTTAAATAAGTTCACTTGCAGTTTAGTTTCGATCAAAACAACCCTTTTCGTACTCTTGTAATTTTGACAACCGCTGTCAGATACGCTCGCGTCCAAGTTTGCATCACGAGAGCACTTCGAATAGATATTGTAGCTAACCAATTATAAGAATACCATTTTGCACTACGACGAAATCTTAATTAGAAACTGCACCGAAACTTGATCGGCGCGTCAAGAAATTACGTGAATTAGGGCACAGTTCTTGCCGGCCGCCCTGCGCTGAGAACAACCCGAGGGCGATTTTTATTATTAAATTGAAGTTGTACTATGGACCCATTGTAACCTAAAATAAATTAATTTTTATTTAATTTTATAAATTCATCTTTAAAAATTCTTTGTATGAAAAAGGTATATTTAAAATTTTTATTATTGCTGGCTATTTAAGTTTAAATTCGTTTTCATTTTGTTTTTTTTTTATTATTTAAATTTTTGACTTTAGTGAAGTAGATAGGCAGTAATAGATAGGCAGTACATATACCTACTACATCTACCAATCTTTTTAAACACAGCAGAATACATAGCAAACAAATGCACGTAAGAAGATAGGAACTTTAACAAATTGCTGTGAGTGTAAATGGAGCGAGATGCATTATTGCGTCGAGCGACTTCAAATTGTTCCGGTAGGACACCTGCGCAATACTGATGTGCTGCACTCGACGGACAATTTGAGAAAATATAGCGACAGATTAAATATAAGTACAGAAAAATATAAATATTGCAAAAAGATTTTAGGGACGTAAAAAACCGTTAGTGTCTTTGCAATATTCTTTTATTTGTTAGAATGTGAATATATGTACGCTCTATAGGTCGCCATACATGGGAACTGAGGCTCGATTTTCGCATTTTAGACATTAATTTTATCTCTAATAGACATTCTTTAAACAAAAATGGCGATTTCTTTTGTTTTTCAATGACATCCGCCATTTTTTCTACAATTGCGCGCTTTAGGTATTTATCTCTAACAGACATAAATAAAAAAGAATGACGAATGTCAATTAAAACCTAATGAAATCAACTTATGATGTGAAAATGTAAAAATCTCCGACGTCTTCTGTAGTCGAGCTGTGTAAGCCGTCCGATAGGGCTATACTGTGCGGATATCGCGGGTACGATTCCCGCCCCGGACAAACTTAGGGTAACACCAAAGATTTGTTTCAGTGTCTGGATGGTTGTGGGGCTAACCTACGTGCCTCGGAGAGCACCTTAAGCAGTTAGTCCTGGTTGTCATTTAAAACACCTATGACAATCTATCTATCTTGCCTACTGGTTCCATACGGGTTTCGAGGTCTAATGGCAGTCGCTTGTTTCATTCTGTTGGCTAGATGCATCAGGTTAGACTGGGAGCGTTTTTGATATTTATCCTATTGCAACCTAGAACAGCGGTGGCGCAGCGGTGACAGCCTTGCCTTTGAAATGTAAGGTCGCGGCTTCAATACCCGGCGGGCCCACACATTTTTATGTGAATTGTAACACCGTCGCTGCTCAATATCGGTGAAGGAAAACCGGCATGAATAGTTGAGAGAAGACCCGTGCCTAGCAGTGGGACACTAAAAAGGATTGAAGTGAAGCGAAACTGGGAGCCGACCCCAATAGAAATGGGAAAATGGCAAAGGAAATGATGATAAGCATGATTTTTTCCTATTTTACCTGACCATGAAGATTGCCTAATAAAATCTGAGAAAAATATGAAAATATACCTAGCTACATTTTAATTAAATTATTTGGGTACAGTTCACCAATTACTAGCTGTCCCAGCGAATTTCGTACTACGTATTTCTCACTTTTTTAACCTTTCTTAAAATTGCTAAGGAAGTAATATCGCTATTAATAAATAGAGGTGGCTAGTAAAGAGGTGAAAATTTAGGGTTGTATGTAATCTATTTTTAATCCCACATGATAAAAAGTTAAACGTTAAAAAAAATTGGGGTGGTCCACCCTTTTCACTTAGGCGTATGAAAAATTTATTATGACCGATTTTCAGACCTACCAAATGTAGATATGATATGTCAAAAAATCTGTCAAGTCGTTTCGCAGGGGTTTGGTTACAATTACCGCGACACGAGAATTTTATATTAATTTTCAAATGACATACCTTCTAGCGAAATAATCACTCAATGGCATAAAATAACAACCTACTTACAATTTCGGATCACGACCAATTTGTCTTTAACAAGTTTAATCACATAATTACATCTAAGGTTTCGCAAAATCACAAACGAATAAATTGGATAAATTTCGAGTTAGATAATTTGGATCATCTGAATTAGAAAGCCTTATAAAGGCTTAACTGCGTAATTAGATAGTATACGAGCAATTATGTGATATGCATACCTGTGCAAATAATTTAATTATAACGATAGCTACATTCAATGAATGAAGTGAGATGAAACGTCTCGAATTTCTGCGATAGGTGTCAAAGTTTGTGTCTTGTTACTGATCTCACATATGTAACTAAAAATGGTAATTGATGAACACCCGAGGAGTGATCTCAAAAAATAATTAACCGGATATCCCAATAAAAAAATCAAACAAATTGGGATAGCTTGGATCCACGCATTTCATGTATTTTACGCCGTCGGCTATTCGTAATGTCCAGGGATATTCTTTTTTTTATAAGAATAGAAGGACGCTTCATTTACATTGTTATAAATTTAGGTAAGAAACACAGTCAAAATAATAATACTTGTAGCAAATCTAAAATAAAAAAGTTACGAAAACACTCTTGCTTATTTATTTAACCACAGCCAACGTAATCCCTTATTGCACATTTTATATCGCATAACTCAGGTACCCACTCGCAAACCGTACCAAAATTATGTTTAAAAATAAACACAAGCTTGAATGTTTAGCGTAATGAAAATAACCGTAAATACAAAGCCGCAAGTGAATCCTCAGAAACCCTAAGACCCGGTTCATACTACGCCGCACTGAGAGATTTACCGGATCGCGGGGTAAGGGTTTGCGGTAGAACATTGTATACCTGTATCAAATTTGAGTCTTTTGTAACATCATGTAAAATAAATAAATAAAATGAAAACATTTTTACATAGAAAGTAAGAAATTAGAATGCAGGAATGCATGTAGAAGTTACAGCGAGAGAGACTACTTGAGGCTACATAGAATTAAGAGAAAGCACATAAGATCCCACTGAGTTGAAGTACTCTGGGACTATCCGCCCCATTGATTAGATACGATACAATACCTTGCTCATAAAATCACAAATGCGAAGAAGAATGTTAATTTTTAAGTAGCATTGAAAAATCATACTAAAAGGATTACCAAACAAGGATAAAAACCATTGAGCAGAAGCTCTGATGGATGATAACAAGTGAAAGATGCGTGGAAAGGCGATATTTAGAAATTTAATTTAAAATTAGAAAGGCAATTTTGATGCAAATTACGAAAAATATAATAAAATTATGAAATGGGAAGGACAGCTATATATTCGCTGGAAAAAAAACGAGTACTTGAGTGGAGACAGCGAATTGGCAAACGGTATGTTGGACGCTCTCAGACTAGTTGGAGTGATCTTAGCAGGGCAATCGGCAAGAACTAAATGAGAAAAGCAGCGGATTATGCTCAGTGGCTTACTTTACTAGAATAGGCTAATGATGATGATGAAGGACGACTATACAAACCAATTCAAAGGTGCCTATCAACATCAGGGGGTGAAGTGCCTCAATAACGTATAGGCCTTACAACATCAGGGAGCCCACAAGTAATTATTAATTAAATAAGGACATTAAGAGATAAAAAATTAAAAACGACACAGATTAAAAGACTGTGGTGTGTGCGTTTTGAATTAAAAAAACAGTTGAAAAGGGCAAATAAGAAAATTGAAACATTACCCGTTCCGGTAAAAATATCGTACTGTCATAATGTGAACGGACACTAACCCTCAGGCAAGAATTCACGCCGGGTCTGTACCAAATTAGACGTTATTGAGTCAGCTATTTAATACAGGGTCCACGTGCATTTTTGGGTTATTATTATTGGGGCTTATGTAAGCTACCATAATCCAATGAACTCTTATTACTGAACGTTTCAAGCATAACTTTATTTACTCTGTCGGCTTATGCGAAGCCACTTGATGTGTTTCACGGCACGATCGCAGACAATGTTGCTTAAAGGCAATGTAATGTAATTATTAAAAATTGCTTCTATTTACGGGGAAATTGTTTTTATTAGAATACATTTTTCAAAGCGGTTAATGTAGCGGAAAGTTTGAGTTTGTTTTTGTTGTTGGGGCGGTATATTTTGATCTGATTTAATTTTGACTTGATTGAAATATTTACAACCATGTTATTTTTAAAGTAATTTTCTATTTTGCTATTTTGTTTCCCAAATAAGGTGACCCACCAAGTAAAGTCACCAGATGTGTTCCGAAGAGATGCCTAGAGTAGTCATGATGAGGATGAGTGAACTGTGCTTCCATCAACTGCCGCATGCCGAACATATGGCATGCCACATCCCGAAAATAAGGCGAATGGCAATAATTGATAGCACGTGTATCATCTGTGTTGATACTAACTACTACTAATGACCGGTGAAATAGAGGGCAGAAGTGCTGTCAGTTACGTATTGTTATACGTAACTGATATGTATATTACTTACAAATACAAAGAACGTCGCAGTTTTTTAGTTTTTTTACTACTAATCTTTTAAAAGCTTGTGTACATACTTATTTAATAATAGTTTCAATGTAATGACCGTACAAGTTTTATTAGTTTTTTACTACTAATCTTTTAAACTATACTTACTTACTTACTATACTTACATTTCATTTATTTTTAACTATTTTTAATTTTTTTTACTTATTTAAACTTGACATTCGCAAAATTGCGGAACTATTTTTGCAGAAGCCATAATTAAAAGAAGAAAAATTACTTACCAAGCAGCTAGGTACTATACAGTGTTCCTCTATAAATTCAAACAATCATGGTAACTGTAAAACATAATTTAACTTTAATAATGTCAGCCAAAATACTTATTTATAGGTAATTAAACAAGGTGTACTTTTCGTTTTTTATAGCCAAGCTAAAAACTAAAACTAAAATTGAAACAGCTCTTAAAATAAAGGGGAAAGTACACTGCCCGCGACCGTCATGTTTATGACTTCTATAGGGAAATACAATGCAATGTACTCACTGGATGGAAAAACTTTTATCCCGACGTACGAACATTATGTAGGTATATTCCAGGCAATGAGTTTTTTATGTTTATGTGCTCATAAAATTGGTATCGTTCAGTTATGTCAATGTTTTCAATGTGTTTACGTCCTAATATGAATTTTTAGTAGCGCTAAGCGAGTATTTATCACTAAGATTGAGTGTATTTTTGGGACTAATACATGCATGAAAATAATCTTTATTTTTACTCTCAAATGTTATTGAAAAACTTCAAAATTGCAGACACAGACCCCAAGCGCCCTATAATTATAGATTACTTTTATAAAAATGGAAAATAGAATAACTTATAGATCTTCAACTAGAGCAGCGGTGGCGCAGCGGTATGGGCCTCGCCTTAGAAAAATAAGGTCGCGGGTTCGAATCCTGGTCGTGCCCACACATCTTTGTCTTTGTGTAAAATGTGTCATCTCCGCTGCTCAATGTCATTGAAGGAAAACATCGTGAGGAAACCGGTATGTCTAAGAACTAATCATTCGAGGACATGTGATATCCACCAACCCACACTTGGCCAGCGTGTGTGGATTAATGCCTAAACTCTCTCAACTCATAAGATAGTTGAGAGAAGACACGAGCTCAGCAGTGGGACGCTAAAAAGGGTTGAAGTGTAGTATCTTCGGCTACAAAAGTTAATAACAGTTTCAATGTTACGAACCCTGTCGTTTGACTGTTCATTGTAAGTTACTAATAACAAGCTTATTTTCTTCTCTTGTCACGACACTCATATAAGATACTTTTACCCCTTATTCTTAAACGTCATTAAAGCTTTTAATAGCTAAATATATTACTAATTCATTTATCCATATCTTTCATGTTGAAATTTATGCTAGTAGGAAAGAAACAAAATCAATTTTAACTAAAGAGGTTTATAAGATTTTTATGAATAAGACCGTGTTTTAATTTTATAGCTGACTGTACCTACTACTAAAGCTTGTAAAAAAGTAATAAAAAAAAATATTTATTTATTTATTTATTTTTTATGTGTGGACGGATTTGGTTAAAATTTGGCACAGAGCAATTATATATTGCTAATTATTTCAATACCACGAAAGTGAAGACGTGGGCGGAAGTTAGTAAATAGATATAAATATTTTTCATAGATAATGCTTTTAGTATTTTGTCCATTTGTATATAGTTTGAAGTTCGAACTAATTTCATTAAAATATAATAAATACCACTTGAAACCATATCATTGGTTGTATGTTCTCCCCTAAATAATGCTCAACACAAAGATGTCTCTAGGGAGCTCTATTGACACGACCCACACTGATGGCACTTCGCAACAAACACGATTTTAATCAATACATCAAACAAAACTATACCGCTACCAATAATAATTAAAACCGAATGATTATATGGAATATTTGTACAGGACTAGAGGGACGCTTGGCCTCGGGCGAGACGGCTATCGCATAAGTAAGAGATAGTGAAAGACAGGGTTGTCACTTAAAATAGTTAAATTGTACGAAGTTTATGATTTCACAAGTTAGAAATCTGTGACCTGCGGTCACGTAAAAAAGAATACTCAACAGATCCACCGTTGCGTAATTTTATTAGGTACACAACGGTGTATTTTTGAAAATTATAAACTTTGAAAATTAGGAAATATGTTTATGGAAATTTATGTTATTCAACGCATACTTTGGCTTTTTACTTACAATTTTAAGAGTGATCAAAGACATTTTTTTAATAAGTAAATATTTGTAATAAATTCCCATGACATGTTAATTTATAGAATTATCTTTGTATTAATTTCTAGACGATTTTATTAGGTAACTGCCCTAAAAATGTACATGGGCTAACAAACGTACACGTACCAGTTATTGCGCAGGTTATTTTTAAACAAGTAATTCAATGCTGACAACCCTAGCACTTTGCATGTTCATAGACATAATCCTGGTCCGCAAGATGATGATTGCGAACTATTTTAGTTTACAAAAGGTAATCCTTTAAGAGAAACTATTGGGGAATTTTGATAGCAGTTAGTGTTTACGATGTAAATTCGGCTGTAATATCATAAACCTCTTTGATTGGTAATACGGAAGTTCGGAGGGACGAAGACCTCGCATCCTAAAGATTATTTCAGTTTATAACTACAAGCAGAATATGTAAACTATGTATAAAGTTTGTCTATCTACCTTTTGATACGTTATGTAGTAATTTTAATATAAATATAGGTCTTCTTACTTATCAATGGCGAAGGGTGGAAATTTGAAAAAATGAAGACGGCGACTTAAAATGGAAATTAAGTATTACTCCAACTTTAAAATTTGCTGAGGAGTATTTACTACATTTTGGATGCTATTTAAAACTTTTAGACGGTACATAATAAAGTACGTTATACTGACCAATTCCTAAAGGAAAGCCAGTGGGAATCGTGTTCTTCATACTCTACGGGCCGGTGACGTGGTCGGTAAGATACTTGCTTTTCACGCCACAGGTTGTGGGTTCGATTCCCACCCGAGACAAACATTAGTGATGAACATTTGTGTTTGTGTCGAGTCTGGGTGTTAATATTATCTATTATAAGTATATATTTACAAAAGAAAAGTATTATATGTATAGTATATACCAGTTATCTGGTTTCCATAACACAAGCTCTACTTAGCTTGGGACCAGATGACCGTACGTGTGTTGATGTTCCAGAATATTTATTATTTATATGTAAAATGTAGGTCTGTACCACATCTCTAGGTACCTACCTACAAATTGAAATAAAACTACTTTTTAACGGATTTAAAAGTAGTTTTAGGAAAGTAGGTTTAGGATCTAAGACAATATTACCTACCTAAAAAGTTAAAAAATCGGCACCAAAATGGATCTTTTATTCTTATCTTATATTCTTTTTAAAACATTAAGAAAAACTAAAATATTAAACTAAATAATTCACTAAATTTTTTAAATGTACCTATATTATGAAGTACCAACAACAACCAAGAAGCAGAGCAGTTGTAGTGCAGCGGTACGAGCCTCGCCTTAGAAATATAAGGTCGCAAGTCCGATTCCTGGTCATGCCCACACATCTTTGTGACAATTGTTTCGTTGTTGCTGCTCCATATAGGTGAATGAAAACATCGTGAGGAAACCCGCATGTCTAAGAATTAATCATTCGAGGACATGTGACATCCACCAACCCGCACTTGGCTAGCGTGTGTGGATTAAGGCCTAATATAGTTGAGAGAAGACCCGTGCCCAGCTGTGGGACGCTATTAGAGTTGAAGTGAAGTGAAGTAAAGAAGTACGTACTTGAACTACTTAAGCTTCCAAAATCCCACAAAACCATGCCAAAATTAAGTGCAAATGCATTTATGAACTTTATTTATTTGAAAGAAAAAAAAACATTTATCTCCGTTAACCCATCTATTTCCCTGAATGCAACATTTATAAATAGCTTTAGAAAAGTATTGAGAACAGGTAGGATGTACAATGTACTTGGATTCATAGAAACATTATTTTATCAAAAGGTATTTGTTCTAGTATCTGTTTGTCTGCGGAGGCCTGTTTTCGACGCCATAATACACTCTTGACGTATAAAAGAGCATTTCATACCGTTTCGTTGAAAGGGTTCACAAAAGGTTTTTTATAATACTTTCGGCAGTATGTGCTGTATAATCAACCCTCCCGCTGTTCTTAATAAATACGAGTACCTGCGCTGAGTAATTATTTGGCTGTTTGTATATGGTTGTGGTTTTCATGGTTTTATAAGGAAGATACACAACGATTTTCTGTTTAAAGTAGATACTTTTTGCAAAGCAAAGCTTACAAAATTAAATGTGGCTCATGAGCCAGATGTGTGAAGGTCTTCTTAGAAGCCTTTTTGAAGAACATCACGACGATCCTTATCTACCTATCTATATCATAAGCGTTCAGTTATTTATGTTATGCCCGCGTGTATGTCGGTTATCGCGCCAAAACATTACCTTCTTTTTTTGCAGTCGGATAAAAACTATCCTATGTCCTTTCTCGGGTCTCAAACTACCTCCATACCCAATTTCATCCAAATCGGTTCAGTAGTTTTTGCGTGAAAGCGTAACAAACAAACTTACATTCGCATTTATAATATTAGTATAGAAGTATAGATTACTTAATTAGGATTTAATTTTATGTAATAAAATAACTGATTATCCAAAATAAATAATTAGGTAGGTATGTACTCTTGGTTCAAATTACTAACTAAATATTAAAGTACTATTAATGATATTAGTGGTAAGTGACCCTGACCGCTGAATCGGAGGCCGCAGGTTCAATACTCAGTAAGGAAAAAAAATTGTTTGATGATGAGCATGAGTGTTTGTTTTGTGTCTGGGTGTAGTTTGTCTTTAGGTATTACGAATGTATTTACAAAGAAAAATGTATTTAAGTAGCCGTACCCGTACCGTACCATTACCGTACCCATAACACAAGCAAATATAATTGCTTCATTTGGGACTAAATGGCACTGTGCCTATCTCTAAAAATAATATCATTAATATCTAAGGTATTCTACACGTTATTGCAAATTTTGAGAGTGTTTTAGTATGTAATGTGATGCGAGTCACAATGCCTTTGCTGTGATATGACTAGAAAGCAAGAATAGGAATATTTAAGAACTTTAGGTACCTATTGAAAATTCACTGTCGTTAAAAATAGAGAATATTTAATTTTAATGTAAAGAATATATTTTCCATTTTTGAAAACCAGCAGATGTTCATAATGTAAACAAAACATAAACATACAAAGTAATCGAGTCTACGAAGATTGTGCTATTCCGATAAAACAGGAAGAGTCGCTACAAGATCTCGACTTAATATCCCCCGAGGTTGCACTGCAATTTCACTATCAACTACCTATGTAAACGTAATATTATGAATAAAGGGGCGTATAAACTAGTTTTTAGATATAGGTAAGTAGATATAATAATGTGGAAAATCGTAAAATAAATACATAAGTCGATGGCTGGACTAATCGAACCTAGTGTGTCCTAACCTCTGTTAAGACATCCTTGATCAGACGATCCTTGGCATCTTTATTAGTATTTATATTAATGACGGGCCGGTGGCGTGGTCGGTAATATACTTGCTTTTCACGCTGCAGGCTGTGGGTTCGATTCCCACCCGAGACAAACATTAGTGATGAACATTTCTGTTTGTGTCGAGTCTGGGTGTAAATATCTATTATAAGTATATAAAATACTTTTCTTTTGTAAATACAAAAGAAAAGTATTATATGTATAGTATATACCAGTTATCTGGTTTCCATAACACAAGCACTGCTTAACTTGGGACCAGACGACCGTGTGTGTCAATGTCCCAGAATATTTATTATTATTATTATTATTATTATATATTAATATATATTAATTATTTTTCAATGTTGTCCGGTGGAGCGTGACGGTAAGATACTTGCTTTTCACGTAACAGGTCGTAGTTTCCCACCCGAGACAGATATTTTTGTGAAAAACTTGACGTCTTGAGTCTGGGTGTAACAATTTATATAAAGTATGTATTTACAAAAGAATAATATAATATAGGTTATGTGGTTTCCATAGTACAAGCTCTGCTTAGGTTGGGATTAGATGCCCGTGTGTCTCTAGATTAAAAAAAAACAAATTTTATGTTCTTGTTTTACTTTTACTTCTTAATGCGATACCATTTGATGCAAAAAGTCTTACATTCAACCTCGTTAGTTTTAGATTACAAGGGTATTTAGTTATTGAGTGGAGTCTTAGCAAGAGAAGTGTCGGATACTCTCCAAATAGGTGGGCTGAGGAGCGTGAGATGCTGAAGACCAACTAATCCGGCGCCGCCCGTATAGTCATTGGCAGTTGAAGTGGGGACTCCCGCCGTTCTTTTTACGTAATCCTGGGGACCAGGTAGCCTGCTGTAGCCACAGGTAGCCTATGGAAATAGGGACGTAGTGATGAGTCTACAAAAAGGCGATGGTGCGATTATGGTCTTGGATCCAATCTACGAGTTCGCAGGGCCTTTATATAAACACACGAGGTAAGCTACCGAGGTGTTTTTAGTGATTAACCCGAGCCTGCTCACTAAGTAGGTAGGAACTCATAAATACCCCGCATCCTTCTCAGTAATTAGGACCCATATAGTGTTCCACCACGTAAAAAATATATGTAGGCTGACGATTGCGAAATTTAACCCAAATTGTATGCTACAAGACAAAAAATAGCGCTTATTGGTAGAGTCTACTGTAGACTTTGATAATAATCCAATTATGTTGTTGTTAGAACAAAGTTTTTGTAGACCGATAACTATTTAAAAAATCAAGGTACTTTATTTAAAATTGAGTACATCACCCGTGCGGGACTGCTGCAATTAGCAGCTAGTATCCAGATGTAAAAAAAAAACTTGGAGGTTAAAACAAAATCAGAAACCAGTATTCAGACGATTTAACTAATAAATTAAAAACCTCACGATCACTTAGGATACTTTAATAGACATTACTAGCTCGTAATGGGCGCGTTCACCCTCATCATAAAACATAGTCAGGCTCCAGACGCTACTTACAACAGTTTACCTACAGTAAATAACGTAATAACAATTTAGTTCTATCATTACCTACTGTATCTTCTTTCCTGATATTTTACCTCTTTAATTTTGTTCTGGTCTTGACTTCGAGTTTGTAATATACCGAATTACCTCTTAAGAACGTATAATCGGAATAAAAAGTATAAAATGATAATAAATTCATACATATGGTCATCTGATCCAAAACTGAACAAAACTTGTTCTTTGGAAGCCAGATGCCTAATAATACTCTACATAATACTACTCTCCATTAACTCAAGACAAACAGACATTCATTACACAAATGTCTTGGGTGGGAATCGAATCCACGACCTACGACGTGAAAAGAAAGTATTTTTAAGTATTGCGAACAATCTGTTGTCAATGATGTCTTCCAATTGCAATTTGGAACTGGTAATAACATTTCCAATATTTGAATCAAGCGATATCAATTTTCTAACTAAATAAGATGGTCAACACATTGGACCAAAACAATATGTTCACAACGTCATCCGCACCTCATCAAAATATCGCATTACAGAATCACAAATTCATTCCAGGACGCCAATTATCCGTGCGCACTCATTTTCCGACTCATTCCCCGGTGTAATGATCACGTGGTGATTTTGACAGTTGCCCCGGCTTTACCGCCCGTTGTCTAAAACGGTGATTCGGTAAGAGCGAATGCTCGGCAAACATTAAAAACAAATGACACGCGATATTTCAAATAAATAAATAAAAATTGATTTGTCAAATAAAATTCATTTATTTATTTATTTATGTTTTGCTAGCGAGCTTCACACTAGGTCGACCCTGTCTCGTGAAGTTTTTTATTGGTGTCACCAATGGTGCAGGTTTCTAAAAATACACAATAAATGTTTTTGATCGAATTGATAATAGTAATAATGGCTGATAGATTTACAATTTTTGTATCTATTACTTACATATTTAAACAGCTCTAAATGTAAAAGTTAATAAATTAATAGTTGTAATAGCTGATACAACAGTACTTACCAAAATATTTTGTTTCGATTATTATTATGTTAATTAACATAACCTATCCGAGTCGGACTAGGAGGAGTAAGTCATCAAATTTAATGACAATTTAACTAAATGGTTGTGACAAATACGTCAATTTATCATACTGTGATGACATGATGACACCAAAATAATCGTTCAAAAGTATGAAAGCGCATAATTTGTAACAACTGCACCAAATCGGATATTTTTTGTTTGTTTTGTCTGTTATTGCCAGGGTAAGGTTAAGGTTAAAGACTATAAATTAAATAATTTCGGAAATGTTTTTACAATCGGGTACCTAACCCACCCGTGCTAATAAGGAGCAGGCAGTTAGTTACAATTAATTATAAATTCTAATAATATTCTAAAATAGGCTAGGGTGGTGGTAAGGTAACGCTTTAGATAAAACAAAATCTACAGCATTTTGTCCATTGGAACAGCACCTTAAACGGGAGATCCAAATGCAAATGTTAGTCATTAACATGCATAGCGAGAAGTCGGCCGTCTAATTAGGGAAACTACTTTGACAAGACTGCAGTGGATATCATTTTGCGAAATTGCCATGAATATTTCTAGACATTACAGCGTTTATGTCAAACTGCCAAGTGTTAGGAAATTCAGCATATAACCAGATCTGTTTATGTAATTCTAGTACTTGTTTGTGCAAAGTTGGATTGTTCGGAAAACAAAATGGAGCAATATTAAATGCAGATTTTTAGGGCTATTATTGTTACTATTAATGTATTAGGACTATAGTAGATCCATCAGTCTCTCCAGTAGTGTCTGGAAACCTATGTAGAAAGTTTTTGTCTAGCAGAGAGGCAATATAAATTAAAAAAAAAAATAGTATCGCAACAAGTAAATCCAAAAACAATGGTCACTGGAATCTCCTTTTGTGAATTAAAACACTAGAACAAATCCATAGTAATATGTAATTAATTAATAAATTAATTTAATGCGAAAGTAAGTGCTCTCTCTGTCTGCGTTGCTTTCACGCCTAAACTACAGAACCGATTTGGATGAAATTGGGTATGGAGGTAGTTTGAGACCCGAAAAAGGACATAGGATAGTTTTTATCCGACTGCGCAAAAAGTAGGTAACCTTATAACCTACATACACGGCGAAGCTGCTACCGGAAAGCTAGTATTAGATAACTGTACAAATATAAATTGGATCGAATACCGAATAACGAATAATCTATCTCCTGCTAACTCATTCTTACATCCTTTGCAATGTATGTATCTAGGAGTACATTATGTAAGTGCATACTTTTTCATTGTCATTTAACAATAGATTTTTATGTAAGTATCAGCCGTCAGTCTTAATTCGTGACAGGTGGGGTTTACTAGAAATATTAAAATTCGAAGAAGAATAAATACGGTTTACACTTTTTTCCACTAAGCCAAGACACTAGCACGTTAAAAATTTAAGAAACAATATGTTTTTCGCTTTGTTATATTAAAGTACTTAGATATAAAAATACACCTGTAAACCAATTGAACTCAAACCTTTATATCTGACTTTTTGGAAGGTCGTTGTAAATTTTAAGAGATTGAAACTTGAACAGCTAAAAAATATATCTAGTTTAGAATTTATTGAAGTGGCAGTTAGGGGACGCAGTTAAATTAGTTCTTCATGCCTCTGGAATCGACGGAGCAAGTTTTACTCCCCGTCCCTCCCCCATACCTCTCTGCCACCCTGAAACGGGCATACATTAAAAGTTCACCGGCAAAACATAAACATATTGCTAGGAAAAAGGATTTTCTCAAGTTTTCTATTTTAAATGAAACTGCTTCTCCTATATCTTGTAAAGTTCTGTTTGTAACTGGTATTGTTCGTAAATTGTGGCTAAGTTTTGTTCAAGTGACTGAAGAGTTTCTTCAGTCTGTAGATATCTAGGGACGGATTGAATTAAACCTTAAGTTAAATAATAGTAGAATCCCGATGATGATGTGGTATCAACACATGGGTAATAGTAATTATAATGCTATCTCTGTTATAACTTTTGTGTAATGGTGCACTGCATTTTAAATTCTGAATCTTTCCGGACTTCGTAAAACGCTTACCTGGGCTAATGAGTCAATATTTGCTCTTCTTGTGCGTTGTAACACGGATAAAATAAAAAACTTGATGATTATCAACGTAATGCAATGGTTACAGACGTTTTTCCTGTTTAAACATTTTGTCTGGTACTCTACTACTGCATTTAGGTACTTGTGCAGACAACTAGTCATGTGTATTTCCAATTTCAACAGCGTCTTATCAAATTTCAAGCGCTTCAAACTCTAGAAAATTCGATTTCTCCTCAAAGAGGATATAATATTGGCAATTTCACAAACTTATTAGTTTCTATAAGCAATACAATTGCTCTTCAACTTGTGTATACGTATCCAAACTATGCAGAGTAATTGACTTTCCTCTTCGCTGTTATAAGAGGTAATAGATAATCTACATTTTCAAATACATCGTAATAGCAATACGCTGGTTAACCATATAAGATGACCTGTGGCGCGGTCGATTCGTTTTGTTATTACGAAGAGGGTGATGAATATTGCTCTGGCTATACAGGTCTAACTATAATGGTGGTGCATGGTGCTTGTCTGTCAGTGTAAGTAATTAAGTTACGCAGCATAAATAAGGGTCTCTAATACAGAACAGGTAATTAGTTTATACTTCGATTGCTATTGTACACTGAAAATGTAATTACTAAACTAAAAACCGTCTTTGAAACATTGACAGTAATTTAGAAATAAACAAGTTGAAAGTTTGATTTGGAATTGCGGTTTTATGCATATTGAAAAAGTTTTTCTAACTGCTTCAGTTGTGAGTTCAATTTTAGAACTTGTCTTATTTATTGCAGTAAACGGTTTCGACTGTAGGTACCTAAACACACTTCTTCGCTTAGAGTGTGGAGCCTGCAAAACAACATTTTTTTTTAATATGCTTACCTTTTATATGGAATACCTACCACTATATTCCGACCACTGCTACGCCTGAAAGACTACACTGAAAACAACACTGGTAAGAAGGTTTGGACGTAACCTAGCATATTTCCAGGAACAAGGTAATCGGAAGAGTTGAAAGGTTAAGTATGTATGTTGAGCATGGCTGTTTTCTCTAACAGGGTGTAATTTATCTATAATATGTATGTATTTTAAAAAAGAATGTATATATTAGTATTTCAGTTCCTAGTACCCATAACACAAGCAAATGTAATTGCTTAGTTTGGGACTAGATGGCGCTGTGTGTATGTGTGCAATCTTGTGAAAAAAGAATTTCCATGGTGTGAAGATACATATTAATATTATATAAGTTAGATGTTCGTAGGTAGTACCCACCTATATACTTTCGAAAGCGTACCACTACTGTAAAAACTCATTCAAGAACCTATAAATATATCCATTTCTGGACACAGGTACCTACATCTAACTGGAATTGCGTTTAACCGATTTTCATGAATTATAACCACAAGCTTAGAACATTTTACACGGCGACTAAAGCGACTGCATTAACTATTTTACAAATACATTTATTGCATCTTAATGAAAATACATCGATTGTAGCGTGCTTGAATTTCCACAACTCGACGTCAAATGTGCGCCTCTTGCGTGGTGGCCTGGCGTAGCAACTGCGAAGCTTCATAAATCGGATTTCGAAATAAGTATAACTAATCATGACAGGGGTCCACAAAGTGGCTATTCAATATAACGCACGTGATAGTTGGACCCTTTTACCAATTATTATAATTAAGTGTTAGAGGAAGTGACCTCTTGGGTTTAGGGAGGGACCAACTTTATAATACCTCGCCCGTTTGAACAGATTGATGGCAACAAGACAACGAACTTAAGTCAATATTGCGTTGTTAAGAAGTTTGCACCGCACCGGCTCCCAAATAGTTTGGGATATGAGTATTATTAATCCAACCAAAGATGTATTGGGTAGGTATAGGCTTCCGTTAGCGCCTATCAGTACATCAACATGACACATACCGAAAGTATTTCGAGAGAACACGGGCGCTGAATAAAGTACTCTACATATTAATTCATTTTATACCCTTAAAGAGAGAGCTAGCGGTGGTGCGCCGCTATCTCTCTCTTAGAAAGTTTAGTAAATTGATTATTTTGTTACATTAGGGTAGTTAAACAAGCTCTTTTATTTTGTAATAATTTGTTTACTCTGTAATAATTAGATTTCTCGAATAATACAAAAAGGTACCCAAATTGCAAGGCACAGCATATTTCTATTATCCATATTTGTTTATTGTCTAGACACGAAAAAACATCGTGATATTTCAATTTTGTTTTATTGCTGTTATATTGCGGGCTATAAAATGCTTCGTAAAATCTATAAAGCAATAAACCGTAATGTGCAAATTAGCTGTAGAATCTAAATTCAGTGAAAACTTGTGGTCTAAGCAAGTGCCCACCCATTCTGCCTAGTTTACATAAATACAGCTAGCGTGCAAGTCGGCTTACACTATAATTACACCTCAATTATTATTGGTTTTTGCTTTTACATAACTGCTTTTACTACACCCCGCGCATGGCATCTTAAGCTGATATAAAGGTGGTGGTATGGATAGTCTATAGCGCTTCTCTACCATAAAATTTGGCAAAAAAAAAACCTAGCCGCTGCTTTAACTTTGATATATCAAAACAGTTAAACAAATTCACATACTTGTATATGATTATAGAGTATCAACAACTAACTACTATAAAGCCAGCAGCTAGAACCATGTAATCCAAGCATTAGGTACTTCTACAAAACTAGACGGGCAAATATTTGCAAGATCAAGTTGGCTCATTATACTCGAAGTTCTTATATTCCTTTTTAAATGTGATTGAGTCTAAACAAGAAGAATGAATGCTGAAATGGACTGACTCGGGAGAACTGCAATAAAACGGTTTCCCGATCAATGTTGGATTCTTAAGTGGAAAACTTGGGATTGGTGAAGCCAAAACCGCTCTTAAATAAACATTTAGACCAAACGGTCTAGACATGTTATTATTTTTTTCTATTGATTACTTTTGAATGGTTTATTTTCTTTGAATTAGCATAATTCACCAATTTTAATATCTGCTGACGTAGATAATAATCTAGTTTGATTTGTAAGCTGGGCCGTAAATATTTTTATTTCTTTTTATCTAGCCTATACTGTCCCACTGCTAGGCAGAGGCCTCCCCAACGTCTTCCATCTTGTCCTGTCTCCTCCTCTCCTCTCCAACCTCTGAGCACTCTTTATAGAATGCATCCAGATCGTCCCGCCATTTTTAAAAGATCCCACCTTCAAGTTGGGATTTTCATATTATTATAGTAATCGGAATCGTAACGTGATCGCCTCGCCTATCTTGAAAACAAATTCAACAACTGCGGTGCGTGGTCGATTTGCAGTTCCCGCGCCTACGTCTCTCCGTATCCTAGGTTACGTTTCTCCTTACCCTTGGTTACGTCTCTTTGTCCACGAACCTCGCGTTTGGACATTTGGCAGCTCGCGTTGCCAAACGTGCTGTCTAGTATTATAATATCTGTGGTTCTGTCATTGTCACCTAGCCGTAGCCGAGCCGACGGCTGGTACGTGATTACGTAAGGTTGACGCCTGGTTGGCTGCAAAATGAAAGGCGATATGCTTATGATCCGTTACCGAGTTGATATGTGTGCTTCGTACGACCTATTTTACTATTAGAAGTATATCCACCGACGCAAGAAATACAAGTTTAGTGTATAATACATCTAAATAAATAGGACCATAAATATTTTCGAGAGTAACAATAATAAACTATTTGTCTTTCACGAATGCTTTATGCCTTACATTAAGTATTTATTGTACCATTAAATCATCAATTTAGGATTGTACAAAAACTGTATAAGATTAAAATATTTAGCTATTTCTTAGATATATCTGATATATGTACTTTGTGGAATGTTATTTAACTTGAAATAGCTTTATAAATTGGCAATTTGACATTGTTCTTAGATAATACTGTATTTTAATACAGAAAAAACACTTTGAAATTGTGATCTGTGATGCCACAAGGATTATACGTTTACTGTCACGAGTGAGACTTTTTTTTTAATTTTTCTGTAGATACTTATGTTGTTTTTAGTTACATAACCTTATTATGAAGTTAATCATAAGAATATTCAATCTATTTAATCTTCTGTTAATACGATCGTCATCTTTTCTGCCTCTCACACTCACTTCGACCCTTTTTAGTGTCCCACTGCAGGGCAGGAGTCTTCTCTGAACTGTCTTACTTGTTGGGAGAGTTTAGGCCTTAATCCACACATGCTGGCCAAGTGCGAGTTAGTGGATGTCACATGCCTTCGAATGATTAGTTCTTACTATGTTTTCCTTCGCCGTTATTGAGCAGCGGTGGGCACGACCGAGAATCGAACCCGCGACCTTATATTTCTAAGGCGAGGCCCGTACCGCTGCGCCACCGCCGCTCTCTCTACCTCTGTAAAATCTTAATAATACTACATTATACTTGAAACCATTCTCATCTAAGAGGTCACTCCCAAAGGTTGAGCAATTATCGTAATGAAATACATTAGTTAGCAGAAGGGTTGATTATGCTAAATTTATATGTACTTTGTCTTGATCTTGGCTTAATGTGTATTTATGAAGACGTTTAGCTTTATTTATTACGCTTTTAGATTTGTGGCGGAGGATGGCGGAATTATCGTCAGATCTATGGTAGTCAACAGCTTAGGCGATCGTTTCTTGTACCGGTTGTATAATGTCATTTTGAAAACTATAATCCTTATTCAGTCTCATTAGTTACGAATAAGTCTTCTTCCTTTCTTTTAGAAAGAGCCTAGTCAAAAAAAATTGAAACATTCGAATTAGCTGTGTATTTATAAATAAATAGTTTTTATCACTGAATTTAGGATTTCTTCCTAAAAAACGCAAACGTGTGTGCGCAAACACAGGTACAATCTATATTTGACAGGCTGGTGGGTTCGATTCCCACCCAAGATAGCCATTTGTGTGATGAACATGTCTGTTTGTCTTAAGTCTGGGTGTAGTTATTTATATTTAAGTATGTATTTACAAAAGAAAGGTTCATATTTTATGCATTATATTACTATTGGTTTCCTACAAGTTCTGCTTAGTTTGGAATTAGATGACCGTGTGATAATGTCCCACTATATTATTTATTTATTATTTCCTTTACTCTCAGAGACGGGCTGATTGACATGACCGATATGACTTTAAATGCTCTTCCGAGTGTCTCAATGTCAACTTTAGAGTACGGACTGAGTGAGATTCCTATTAGAAAAGTCTCAAAGTGAACTCGGTGACTAAAGGTATTCTCCAAGCTACCAAGACTTGTATCGCTTATGGGGCTTTAATATCACAAATACAACATGAGTGACATTTATTTATCCTTATACTTTCGCTTATTCCTGGCGTGAGCTATAAGTTGCTTCAATTCAGTTTGCAAGTCAGACTAATCTTTATTTCGTTCATTCTTTGTTTTCAAAACTTGTATCTCCGAATCAAAGGAAATTCGATTTACTGTCGTCCTCAACAAGTAAGAATAAACAAAGAAATGGGATTTTAGTTTGAAAACTTCACTGCATAGTAACATATGCAGCGCAGGTTTGGGACAGCCTTAACGAAGACCGTTCGTACGTCGAATACTTGATGTCACTGAATTTTTAGTTTGTTTTTTTTTGGACGAAAATGCGCTTGAATAGTAATCTTGAAAGGCTCGTTTTGGGTGGCTACATGTATTTTGTTTTTTATCTTAAAAATAGTAAAGAATTTTAGTTTTACCAATACATACTTATTAAAAATACATAAACGTATCTATAGAGCCAGTAACAAAATATTGATGCTTATTAAAAATTAACCCTTAGGTTGTACATAATGTTTTAATACCTACAAAAAGTCTGCATCTAAAGTATAAGTACACAAGAAAAATTACAAAGGTAGAGCTTATTAAAAGCTCTGATTACGGCGCATAAATATTAGATTGAGGCTTATTCAAGCGCGCCATTATTTTGTAAAGCCGTTTTAAATATCTAAAAATACTTCCTCTACATCAAATAGAACCAGACTTTTGAAGGAGCGGGCCTCAAATGATCCCCAGATTTGCATGTAATTATCATTTTTGATTCTCTCTTCTTTTGTAAATACTCTTCTAAGAGGTAACACCGTAAATGACATAATGCTAAGAAAGATATGTTGAATTATTAATGTGCTAACGGTACTAATACGTGGCTGTTGGCGCGGGTGTTAGTGATGTGCTTAGCGACTAATTTTCAGTCGATGTTTTAAATTATTGTGTAGATATTTTTGCTTGTAAAATTATATTGTTAATTATAAAAGCGGATATTAACAATGTTACTAACATTGTTAATATCCGCTTCTAGTAAATGTGTATTTGTGTAAATTATTTTAAAATATTTGTAGAATATATCCGTTTTGGTGAATTTTCTTGCAATATATGAACAGATCCCAATAATTTGATTGGAATTGAAGTAGATTATTTTTAGTTTTTCTGACTTCTAAACACTTAACTATAGTTTGGCTATTGTCGTATTTTTTTAGTAAAATAGTAGGTTTGTAGTAGTAGGTAACAAATACAATGATCAACAAAATATGGATATTGTCATCCGAGCGCACTCAATAAATCATGCGGTAAAGATCGTGTGTGCTTGTGTATTATATATCGATAAACGAAAAGTATTTGACATTCCCAACACTATTTCGCATCTCCGCTTTAGCGTTAAATACGCTTCAATGGATATTACTTTTGGGGTATTTTTGTTGCTTAAATAAATTATTACATTTGACTAAGAACAGGTTTTAATGAATTTCAAGTGGGACCTACGTAAAGTAATATGATTTTCCATTCCTCTCTTGTTGCTTTAACGACATAAAAGGGAATTCATTTGGGGTTTGTCAACGTGTCGATATTTGGAATTGAATAATAAATCGGTAGGTAAATTACTTTATTCATATGAAATTGAGGTTTTCCCTTTCTACTGTGCATAAAATTCTAATTATTATTTTTGAAACAGTTAATTTTTTATTTGTTCAACCTTAATTTTGACTGACCTATTGGCATAGTGGTTAACCCTGAGTGCTAAACTTAGACAAGCGTACGTAAATAATATCAAAAATAAAAATAAAAAACTTTTACTTATAGAATCTTGTATTAATTGTATTTCTCCTTTCCAACTCTTTCATTTGATACACTTATTGTAGGGTTTGGTATGAAATTGATAAGTCGCCATATTGTACCGTCCGCCATATTGCTTCCAAAATGGCGGCATTTCTAAAATCATAAATTGTCATCAAAACTAAATGTTCAAGCAAAATTTCAACTCGATAACTGATCAAATAGTGGGTCAAATATTGATGGCAAGATTCCTGGACATACATACACACATACATACACGTGAAGTTACATAAAAGCGTTTATTAATAAATATTGTATGTGTCATTCACTTTTTTCATAATGAAAGTATAGATGTATGAACTATAGATTTAAAAAAATATATCTTTCCAATTTTCTGGGTAAAAATATTGCATTATTATATTTCCAAGTGTGAGCGATCGCATGACTTGACATTTCACTCAGCTGTCATTGTTGCCGCGAAACGTTGTATTTGACACAAACATTATTCGTTCGGATATGAACACGAGAACTTAAAATTGACTTTCGTTTCGTGCAACTGATGGCTAATATAAAAAGTAAAATTTGATATAACTTGGTACTTCAGATTATATATCACATCTAAATATTGTAATACTGATAGGTATTGTATAGGTATTTTTGCTTCAATAGGAGACGAGAAGGTACCTAAGATTATAAAAATATGTGAAAAATATTTTAGAGACGTATTTTTTATTTATCATTGAAATGAAACAATATTAAGATATAACGCATTAAAGTTATGAAGTGGGTGTGCGCTACGTCATACCTGCATAGGTATAAAAGTTACCTAATCGTGACGTCAGTCGAGACTTCGCTTGGATATATCGCCATAAAATCTTTGATCACACAAAAAAAAGAAAAATTTATAATATTATATTAAATATTTATAATATAACTAGCTGCCCCAGCGAACTTCGTACCGCGCAAAATTGTGAATCTAAACCATTCCCAGATCCCCTTGAACACACACAAAAAAATTCATCAATATCGGTCCAGTCGTTTGAGAGAAGTTCAGTGACATACACACTCACAGAAGAATTATATATATAAAGATATTTATCTATCTCACGGACGAAAAAAAATGTCGCTATTATATAGATGTTACATTTTAAAGTAAAAATCTTGAGAGGTGTCAAGGGACACCCGGTTGGAACGAAGTTCCTTTCGATTAAATAGTGAAGAAATTGTAATATTTTTTTTTTAAGTTATAATAATATTTTTTTTATTTTTTTTTTCCATCTCTAGAGAGAGAGAGGGAGAGAGACAGACAGACAAACAGAAAGAGAAACATGCACACAGCTTACAATAGCTTACCATAGGTAGCAAAAAGTGTCGTGACAACTTTTCGTAAGATTGTTTTCCGTCTAGCCCCCTTTCACAACCCGCGATATGGAACTTCGTTCCAAAATTTGCTTAAAATATATAAAACTAGAAACACCTCCACCCAGTAGTAAAAAATTAACTGTTCTTTGAAAATACGTATATTGTTTAGTAACAGTGATTTTTTCTTCGAATCTTCTCTTAAATTTTTATCATTGGTACGTCCATTAACTAACTAAAATACTAATAATCTTCCTATGAAGAAAAAAAGTCCAATCGGACTTGAGTTTTAGTGAATATTGAGTTAGAGGAGAGTCTGCTGTATTGTATAGCATTAAAAATTGTACCACTTAAATATTTCCTACCAAACGTCATTATTATTATTTTATGGCAACACAAAATGAAGCACTGACTTTTGATGTTTGTAACGCTAAAACTCGAGAAACGCATATCCCATTTGTCTGATTTTGGCCTTGAAATGTTCGTACAAGTCCATAGAAGGTTTAAAGTTAAGAAATATGCGGTACAAAGTTTACCAGAGCAGCAAATAAATAAAAAAATATGTTAAATCAATATAAAAATATATTTATAGTATCTATATTTTATATCTTTGAAAGGTTTTATTAGGTAAATAGCAACATAAATAGGTGTGTGACAGCAAAAGAGGTCTTCTTTATATTAAAAACACGAATATAAAGAATTTTTTACGCTCCATGAATCTGCAACATCAGAGAAAAACTTATTTTACGATTTCCGTTCTGATATTTGCTAACTGTTAGGGCGTGAAATTTATTATTTACGAGTGTTGTTAGTTTTCAAAACTGTAAATAATATTTATGCTATAAAGTAAAAAATATTTTCGATTTATTGAGAGCAATAAACTGTAAGCAATGATCACTAGGTACCTACTAACGATTACATGAACTACTTCACTTCAACCCTTTTTAGAGTCCTATTACTGGGCATGGGTCTTCTGAGGTGAATTACTTAATGAGGATTTTTTTAAATTAAACTTGACCACAATTTGCCAGGCGTTATGTGAATAAGACGTGGTTCTTTATGCATCGGTTATCCAGCAAATTATGAGTATTTAAGATAGTATATTTGATCGACTATATATAAAATTGTAAAAGAGCAACTTTTTCGACCCACCCTTCAAATAGTGTCACCAGATATCGCCACAGGTCATAGCAAGACTGCTAAGCAGTGCGGGTTTGTCTATTGGGTAGTCACTAAGCTGAAACCTACCACCAGTTTCTGCACTATCTAGAACCAATACGGGAATTTATATTAATGATGAATCTACTCCCACAGACGAAGGCAACTCAGCGATACTAAGTCATTATGGCATTACCTTTAAATTGATCTAATTCTCCCACCAACGCGTTAATTGGATAAAATAAACAGTTATATCTTTTCATACTTCTATTAATCAAATCAAAATGAATCGATCATACATCCTCTAAACCTCTAACAATCTCGATATAAATTGGTAAAACTCCCTCGCATATTATGTAAACACAGTTCGGCTTTCAACAGACTAAATTTTACACACGATAGCATCCTTTTGACATAGTACGTGCTACTTTTAACAAAGGGCAAATCCGTATGAAATGACATAGGCTGACAGCATCAACGTCGAACATTATCGCAAAATACCCTTAACTCGATTCGTTCATATAATATTCATGACGCGGTGCAATCTTTCAAAAATTGACACCTTTTACCGGGGTGTGAACTCTCCCTCAGTTTGGACCGGACAAGTTTTTTGTATTTGGATCGGTGAATAAATTACTGGACATTGTCTGCATTGTCGTTAACTTATCTGCTTTAGTTGTTCTTACCTACAAATTATTTACTAATAAATAATTAATATTTAATTGAATATTTTGTTTACTTACTTAAATATTAATGAATAATTTAAAGTTCCAAATGCGACATGATCATCTACAACTACGAAGTTCCAATGAAGGGTCCAGTCAAGGGGACAGCTTTCTAACAGCTGCGATAAGCGGTAATATTGAAATAAAACTACTTTTTAACGGATTTTATCGCGGTTTATTTTAGATTTTAGATCCCGACGTTTCAAAGTCTTTTCAGACTTCATGTTCACGGGTGGACTGAGATATTTGACGTCCAAAAATATTAATCACAATTATTACTGACTACCTTCAAACATTAATATTTAAGTTGCGTTCCGATTTAAGCAAACTGAGCTCACAGTGTCTTGAATGCTGAGTTGATTTTGCTTGGGTTTTGGTACAAGTAAATTAAGCACTGGGTCCCAAGCTGGTGGTATATTCCAACCATTTTCTCTGTTAAAATTAGGATGTTTTTTAATTTCAATAGCTTCGCGGATCATTCTTGGTAAGAACCGGTTTTCTTTGACAAGGACCTGTGTTTTATCAAATCTCAAGTAATGGTTAGGGCCTTTTTGAGTATGTTCACACACTGCAGATTTCGTTGAGCGTTGATGTTTAACATCAGCTATGTGTTCTTTTACGCGGGTCCCTATACTTCTTTTTGTTTGTCCTATATATGAGAGTCCACACTCACAGTCAATTTTATAAACACCCGCATCTTGTAGAGGGACTTGACACTTGACAGATGGTAAAAATTGACTTATCTTGGTTTTTGGCTTGAAGTAAGTATTTATAGAAGCCCGCTTAAGGATATAGCCAATCTTGTCGGTCACTCCTCTTATATAAGGAAGAATTGCAGGTTGCCTTTCAACTGTAGCTGGTTTTACACGTGATCTGCGGCGACGCGGTGCTCGGAGCTTGTTGTCATGCAATACTTGCTTGACGTACTGAAGCTCTGCGTCAAGATGTTCATCATCACAGATCCCGTGTGCTCTCTGAAACAAAGTTTTGCCCACGGTAGCTAACTGTTTAGGATGGTGGTGCGAATCACCGTTTAGATACCTATTTGTATGTGTTGGTTTTCTATAAACTGTATGACCTAAGGTATTGTTAGGATTCCTGGTTATAAGGATATCTAGAAAAGCTAAGGTGTTATTTGCCTCCAACTCCATTGTGAATTGAATGTTGTTGTTAATGGAGTTGAGATGGTCGAGGAAAGTAGATACACTGTCTTTTGGTAAGATGGTAAAAGTATCGTCTACGTACCGTTTATAAAAAGATGGTATGATGGGAGCTGTATTCAGGGCCCGCGCCTCGAAGTCTTCCATGTAAATATCGGCGACAACGGGGGAAACTGGAGAACCCATAGCTACTCCATCCAGCTGGACGTAGTATTTTTGGTCCCACAGTAGATAACCACTGGTTAGACAATGCTTTAAAATGTCTGCATATTCCTCAGGCATATCATTTTCTAAGAGTTTCCTTCTAGTGATTTCAATGCAGTCATTAACAGGTAGACAAGTAAATAATGACTGAACATCAAAACTAACCATAGTTTCATTGTCAGCAAGCTGAAGGTGTTTTAACTCACTAACAAAATGGTAGGAATCCTTGACATGTGCTCTCGAGTGTCCTCTGAGTGGTGAGAGTACTTTCGCTAGGTGTTGAGCCAATCTGTAGGTTGGAGTGTCGATTTGGCTCACTATTGGACGTAGCGGTGAGTTATGTTTGTGTATTTTAGGTAGGCCATACAGTTTAGGAGGCTTAGCACATGATGGTAGTAAGTTTACGTTCAGACCTTCTAGTTTTCCGGAGTATTTCTTTATAATGTCACTTGTTTGTTTTAATATTTTGTTAGTAGGGTCAGTTTTGACCTGTTTATATGTACTTTCGTCCGATAATAGGTCTTCAATTTTTTGTTTATAGTCTGACGTATCCATCACAACCGTAGCGTTACCTTTATCAGCACGGAGAACAGTTAACTCTGGCCTAGTTCGCAAGTTTTTTAATGCTAAGTATTCATCTCTGCTAAGATTTGATTTGGGAGCCCTAGATCGCCTCAGAACTGATGAGATATCTTGGCGAAGGGCCTCCATATCATCTCTCTTCAGGTTATTTTTAATTAGGCAGCTCTCGACATCACTGATAATGGCTTCGTACGGGATTTTCCTTGGTGCTATACTAAAATTAAGCCCTTTTTCTAAAACTTTCAAAGTAGGTTGATCTAAACTTTGTTTTGACAGATTTATTACAACCTGACGTCTAGTGTTGTTGACAGATGTTTGACATATCTGTCGATTGACATTGTGCTTATTGAAAGTGACAGTGACGTATGATGTTAATTTTTCGTATTTTTGAATTTGTTTCGATTTACAAACGTTATATTTGGATGACTCACGATTATTAATATTATTAATGCACGATGTAAAATCAATAGGTTGTAACAATACCTGTATTTCCGTTTGTAGATCGTCCACCCTCCTGTTAATATGTATTAAATCAGCACGATGTTCGCGGATTTTTTGTCGTAATAATTTGATGCTTGCCTGTTTTAGAATCCTACCGCTCCCTCGTATATCCTTTTTAGCTGATATTTTGACACACGCAGGGATGAGGTTGTGGTCTCGGCACCTCTTCAAGAAATTTAAAGATGTTGTAAATCTTGCGCGTTTCGTTTGTAGGTCTTCTAAACGGCGTATTTTATTTGCTGTTTCCAGTCCGTACTGGTTCACATAGTATTGTCTTAGATTTACGCGAATATCACACATTGAAATAAAACTACTTTTTAACGGATTTTATCGCGGTTTATTTTAGATTTTAGATCCCGACGTTTCAAAGTCTTTTCAGACTTCATGATCACGGGTGGACTGAGATATTTGACGTCCAAAAATATTAATCACAATTATTACTGACTACCTTCAAACATTAATATTTAAGTTGCGTTCCGATTTAAGCAAACTGAGCTCACAGTGTCTTGAATTCTGAGTTGATTTTGCTTGGGTTTTGGTACAAGTAAATTAAGCACTGGGTCCCAAGCTGGTGGTATATTCCAACCATTTTCTCTGTTAAAATTAGGATGTTTTTTAATTTCAATAGCTTCGCGGATCATTCTTGGTAAGAACCGGTTTTCTTTGACAAGGACCTGTGTTTTATCAAATCTCAAGTAATGGTTAGGGCCTTTTTGAGTATGTTCACACACTGCAGATTTCGTTGAGCGTTGATGTTTAACATCAGCTATGTGTTCTTTTACGCGGGTCCCTATACTTCTTTTTGTTTGTCCTATATATGAGAGTCCACACTCACAGTCAATTTTATAAACACCCGCATCTTGTAGAGGGACTTGACACTTGACAGATGGTAAAAATTGACTTATCTTGGTTTTTGGCGGTTATTTTAGATCTAAAATCTAAAATAAACCGCGATAAAATCCGTTAAAAAGTAGTTTTATTTCAATGTGTGATATTCGCGTAAATCTAAGACAATACTAAGCGGTAATATGTTCGTCATCTATTGAGTATGGAACCCAAACATAAAATAGAACCGGTGAATCGTAATTATTATAACTTCTGTCTACGCCTTTAGGTATACAGCAGTATAGTATACAAAGCTATCGTTAAATAAATGAGAAAATACGAGAAGGTAATCTAAGGTACTTTAATCAAATGAAACCGAACCCAATCTCAGCAATTTAAATAAAACAAACTCGAAACGCAACCTGAACCGCACACATTAAATATATTAGTCGACATCTACGAAATTTTTAGAGGGTTGACCTATGTACACATTACTTAGTAATAAAGCTTTAAAACAAATAGCCAGTTCCCTCGAGAGGAGATCAAATAGATGGGCTAGGACCCTGCGTCGTTTCAGATCGAGTAACCAGCCCTGATTGTTTGTTCAACGGACATAGATTTTTCCACTTGATTTTCTGATTTGATTTTCTTGAGGGCCTCTTCTCTCTTTTGACGTAGCTGTGGGCAAATAGATTGTCTGAAATACGTCGTTTCTTGTTAGCCTGAAGAAGGTCGAGGTACGTGTAGTTATGTTTGAAGCAATTTTATTTAACTATCTTACTTTTGTGTGTTTACTTACATAATACCTATTATTAAAGTGGTTTTATTACAATCAAAACCTCTTTTTTTTTTTTTTTTTTTATTTACTCAAAATCTGCATACATTTATCTTAGTTACTATTCTGCCAAACTGCATAACAGTTTGTCGGCAGTTTTGCTCTATACTGTACGAAGTTACCCACACCTACCATTACATACAGTAAAGAATATTTATGAACTACTTATACTTACCGCTCTCAATAGGAATTCGCCTGTAAAATGCCCGAGTGTAAATAACACCATGGAATTTAGTCCGTAGTTTTAGAGACAGCTAGCTGTTACTTTCAAACTTTTTGGTAATATGTGACAAGTACAGTGTGTACATAGCAAGTATTATCGAAACACGAAACTTTAGTTTCCATTTAAAAGAAAAGAAAAATAGAGACAATAAAAACAATTCTTTTGTGTTATTCTTTGTTTAAAAGACAGCATGGTATATTTCTATTACGGATTATATAAACTTATCTGGGCCCCTCTCGCAACGCTTCCTGACAATCTCGCGGCGACAAGCGTTTCGAATCGCCTTCATTGTCCACTTGTCATTAAGTTTTTGTCTTTCCCCTTCTTACACTTAGTGTACGGCTTATGGTTGCAAAAATACGGGCAAATATATTAGCAAACTTTTATAAAATATTCACTTAAGTAGAAAACTTTCTCAATGAACATATTTTAATTTTACTACGAAAACTATCTTTTTGCCACGCTGGCGGCTTCGCTCGCTTGACCTACATTTTATGCCATGTCCATGGATAAAAAGTAGCCTTCCTTAATAAATCTAACAGTGCAAGAATTTTTCAAATCGGATCAATGGATAAACCAAACAAACAAAACAACTCTTCAGCTTTATATAACAATAATATACAAAAATGAATACTACTTACGAATTAAATTTAATGTTAAGTGCTGGTACTAGCGAACTATACATATCGTATTTGTTAAAAAAATAACAAGCTACGTCACCATGTCATTTTAAATACCAAAAGCACTCTATGCTATGATAAAAGCCTCTCTTGTCCAGACTAATGTATTTCTATTTAAAATTTTATGTAGATCTGGGAACTTGACGAATAACATAGCAACGCGATAAGGAAAGATCGAAAAGAACAAAATGTATGGGATTGACATTCATCTTTGAAATGTCACATGTCAATATCATTCGATCTCTTGCTATCGCTTCGGTATGTAATTTATCTACAGGTTCTGTTCAACCATTCTGTTCTAAAATAAATGATACAGGGTAACTCATAACTTATTTATTGGAAAATAATATTTTAGGTTATGACATATTCTCAATGAAAATAAATTGTCATAAAATTATGCATTCGCATTATACAGCTCAGAGAGTACAAAATAATAACATATTATTTAAAAAATAAATAAATTTCATTCCCAAATAGTTAAGTTCAAATAATTATTGTAAATATAAAATAATTAAAATCCATCCTAAACTATTATTCTTAATATTAATTAATTTATTATCACTAGATGTTAATGTAATTACGAAATCTTTAATGTCACAAAGCGTTTGCTAATCAAGCCATCTTTTTAACCTGCTTTTAAACGCAGAAAGACTGCGAACTGAGATTACAATGTGATCTCACCTCGCAGTCTTCCCCATAATGAAGCAGTTTATTCTAAACTAGCTTCCGCTCGCGTCTTCGCCCTCGAAATTGGTCTCACTAATCTTGTATCTCCATACAAACTTTGGAATCCCGTTTCACCCCTTTAAAGGGTGAGTTTTGAAAAATTCTTTCTTAGTGCACCCCTAAACCCCATAAGGAACCTATGTGCCCAATTTGGAGTTTCCAGACCCAGCGGTTTGGACTCTGCGTTGATATGTCAGTCAGTCAGTCAGTCAGTTTCTTCTTTTATATATTTAGATGGACGGTCTCATGACAGCATCAATTTACCAGACCTTGCCAGTCGGATAGATAGACCTACAAAAAAAAGTTTTGAACATGTTATGTTGAGTTAGCTAAACAATTTGTCAGTATGTCAGCTTCAAGATTTAACGACAACAAATGGTAGAAGATTGACGTTACATTTATTTCACCGACTTCTAATGTTATTGTGCAGATTTATTTGTGTCCGACAGCAACAGGAAATACCATTATAATAGAATGCGTTTTGACAACGTACTAATTTGTCATTTGAGTGGTCTGTCTGTTTGTTGCGATTAAGATCATATATTATCTGTTATAATATCTTTAAGAAATCTATTTCGTACGAGTATTTGACATAATATAGGTATTGATGTTTGATTATTGAGAAGTATTGGGAAGTTCTTAACTTATTTGCAAAAAATACTCACAATTCAAGACACTGTGAGCTTAGTTAAGCAACGCAAATAAAATTATTATAAAAAAAAATAATGTTTGCAAGTATGTACATTAAATAGTTGGAATTAAAAAATTATCAAATACACCAGTTCCTCGCAGTCATGAGGGCTGCAAAGCATATGATAATAATATTTGAAAAGTAAATTTTTTCACATAGGTACCTATTCACACATACGCTCAATGCTAAAACACAAAATACCATTTAGTCCCAAATTAAGCTATTAAATTTGCTTGTTTAATGGGTACTAGGTACTATACTACTTAAATATATATTTTTGAAAATGCATACACATTATAGGTAAATTACGCCCAGACACAGAACAAACAATCTTCACACAAAGTTTTGTCCAGAGTGGGGATCGAAACCACGAGTTCCGGCTTACCAGTCAGGGTACCACTACGTCAACAGGCCAGTAAAATCAATTCAAAGCTGAATTGCTGGGATATAGGGAAGTATCTAAAAAGACACGATAAATAAATCCTCTGTAAAATTCCGCATACTATTAAAATTGAATTGAAAAAGCATTTAAATAAAAAGTGTAAAGTAAAAAAAATTGGTTGCCTGTAAATTCGGTATACGGGCGAAAGTTTTACGTGACAACGACTTTGAGTGGTAAAATAATTTTAATGTGAATATTCATTCGTATAGTAGGAAGAAGGATGAAACATGTTGAGTGGGAGAGAGACGCAAGGCATTCGGCGGGCCTCTCTCTCGTTCGGTGACTCATCGTAACGTTACCGAGCGTTACACTTTTTCATAAGTGCCTCCCAGCCGCAACCTAATTTAAGACGTTGTCACGTCAAAAAGTGTAAACTTTAAAAATATTCAAAACATATAACTCAAACCATTCTGTATAATATTAACCCGCATATAGTTTTATTTCAATATATATATAAGTAATCATAAGGCAAGAACACTTAGCTTTAAAAGTATTCGTTTCCATTTGGTAGTTACTGTGTAAATTGTACCTAAAAGTTACCGAAATAGGAAAAATGAATTCTGAGATTGTGTGGTAAAACAGTTAACAAGGGAAAATAGTTCCGAAGGCGATCGAAATTATCTCACACTCAGGAAGAGTGCTGACGCAGCATGAAGATGATCTTAGAAAACCGTAGATTCTTCTAGAAAAGACAAGGTGGTAAACCGAACGTACCTGGACAATAATTATTTTTTTAAAGAAAATAGCTGTGTATTACTGTTTACGAGAAATTACCTTTTATCTATCAAAAAAATATTTTCAGCAATAATTATTGCTCCTGTCTAAAAGCACAGCAACTTCTCATTTGGTACACTACCATGTATAAAAAAATGTGACGGTTGCTAACTTACAAACAAAATTGATAAGATTACCTACTTCAATAGCACTTTTATATAGTACCCATATTGTAAAAGTGTTCGAAATAAATAGTCCGCCATGTTGGATTTAGGATAACGTCATATTGATAACCATGTATTGTCATCCAAAGTAAACCTGTCAGATTAATCGGTTGAAGATATTTGTTTCGAAATTGAGTTGCAATTTGCAAGATTTCACTAAAACATCATTGCATTTTGGTAAAAGCTTGTAATAAAAGATCCTCACCCGGTTTTAAAATGAAGAAAATATCGTTGTATTTCATGTTATCATTCTACATCTGTGTCCCCACGTACGATCGCGCACGGCACAATAATGAGCGGCGCCGGACGACTGCACTAACTAGATTACGAACACGAGTCTCGCATTGTAATCGCACAGACACTATTTTTTCCACATTATTAGATGACGCCCTACGTTTGTTACCCAAATGTATAAATAACTAAATTTGGTGAATTCGTGAGCTATTCCGTAAAATGTCTTTTGCAACTTACCATATGGGGCCTAATATACTAAAGGTATCTTTGTAAAAGATGTATGATGTATCTTTGTATTTTGCCCAGTTGAAAATTAATCATGATTGTATCTGTAGGTACTAGTATATCTGTGTATCTACAATCTTTGCCGCGTAATAGCGCTTAAACAGATGCACCGATCTTGATGCGGTTTTGTTTACCTAAAATCTGAAGCGATCGAGATAGTTATACGTAGGTTTCAAGAAAATTATGCGACAGGGTTTTCAATTGTTTTTTTATTTAAAGTGTATGTTCACCATGTAGTAAATTTACATTACAAAGAATTATAAGAAGTTCGCAATAAAAATGGCATAATTTTCAAAGTGCCTGGTATCTTACACCAGTCATTTAATCCAACGGAATATGCATGATTCGTATTCTGGTGTCAATACCAATTTTATACTGTATCAACTTGGAGGAAATGAATATAAATAAATTAGATCTCGAGTAAGTTGATACAAAAAAGACAGAGTTACAGCCAAGTTTAAGCGAAAATTGAATTTAACAAATCACGTCATTGTGGCATTATCCAATCACACAGACGGACAAATAAACTGATGTAACTCAGCACGGTCTTAGACAATAAATAACACGATATATCGCTTAGAGTCATGCAACAATTCTATAGTTCGGGGTGAGAAACTTTCAATATAGGTACCAAATCGAAATTTATATTGGAATGACTGGAATTCGGCTGGCTTTATTAAACAATTTATTATTGTTTTAGAAATAGAATAAAATAATGACAAAGAATCTGTTATAGATTGCGTAGAACAATTCTTAGAGAAGATAGAACTAATATTGCGGTGACAATATTTGATGTATAATATTTCTTTGTGGACATTATTTGAATTTAGACTATCTTACCGTTCGTAGTTCAAAACTTGTGTATATCCTTTATCTCACAGAAATATTAAAATATATTATCAAAATTAAACATCAAATGTGACTTATGTGATAAGTTCTAACAATGCGCTAATCTGATTATGACGAAACTTGGTATGCAGAAACATAACGTACTTTCGTATGTATGAAGGTACATATACGCCTATTGAAAGACGTAGGCTCGGACTATGAAGTGCCACTTGTTTCGATCTAAACATGATTCCTTCGCTTCATTTATGATCACACTTGTGCACATCGGTTGTGAGTACTACACTCTTAAGAAACATATCACTGATGAGGTCAAAATATATGGCGTTCTTTCGCAGGATTTCCACTCTAATATGCATTGAAAATTTATCAGTTTATTTGTTTTGTTGAACAATCTAATTGTAAGTTGTAAAGATACTTTAGACACATGAATAGATTCATGTGATAAAGATTCACAAAAAGGTTTAAGAAGTAAAGTGGGCCAATAAAATGAGCCGATTTGTTCATGATGTACCGCGAAAGCCGTAAACGTGGAACTGAGTGATACATATCGGGCTATAAACCGTTATTAAAATAGTACATGATGACGATTAGTGAGCTTAGATACCGACAGTTAAACTGCACTGAAGGCGCCCTTAATGCTTCCTGTCGCGTATTTCACCCTTATTATCTATTTACAACCCGCATTTTATTATTGGGGTTAAGATGGAACAGGGCATAAAAGCTACAGCTCAGTAAGTAGGCGGGGTTCAGGCTGAGATCGGACGATCGTTAAGGGATGGTTTTACGACTATCAAACGATACTTTGCTAGATGGCATCCGGTACTACTCTACTTGTGTCGTAACTCTTAAGTATTTCGTGAATGTTCGATGAGTGTAGTTCGGTGTAGTTTAATTTGAAATTGTTTTAGTAACTGTAGTGTTTTGTTTTTCTATTACATTGCTTTTTTATGTCATGCTGAATGGTACCTACCAAAGTTTTAGTTCAGAGTGTTCTGACTTGTAACGACCTGGGCAGCAGATTCGCTATGTCTTTCTAATAAATTTCCATGTATAGTAATGATTCATTGTCCTGATGAATGTTTCTATAGATACTCGTATAATTTTTCGTACAAATCATCAAACTAATCGATTAGCTGAAGCATATCTTTATGAATATTCAATTTCTGTTTCGATTTGATTCAAGTAAATTTTGCTACGTAGAAATTCTTATCGATTTAAGTAAATATAACCTTAGGGTTATTGCAATTTCGATGAAATATTTCGAAGATTAAGACATATTGATATCAAATAATCTCAAAAATGAGATATCTATTTGTGCGTGGGACTTGTCAGTGTTGCTAGCGCAAACAAAATATTGTATCTATTATATTATTGAACTTGCATTTATAAAAATGATAAAACATTTTCCATTTGAATCTAATAGAAGAGAACTTGATATTATAATAATGTATGCCCGTTCAAAATAACGTCAAACCCTGTCAAGTGCGAGTCAGACTCGCACATACCTAAAGGGTTTTTCTAAAACTTTTAACTATAACTATTACACTTTAATCTTTATAGGCGTGATAGTTTTCCTTTTAAATTCATTACAACATACATACCTACTACTAACGTGATTTTTTTCACAAATATACAAACAATGGTTTAACTGGTAGAGGGAAGGGGGACACTTGACTCTTACTAAAATTACAGCTTTTATGCTTATTATTTCGTAAAAGGAACTCTAAATCAGCAAACGTTCTTAACATACTAACCCCTACATTTTTTTACCAAGTTGTCTAACAATATACTAGATATGACAGAGTTCTGTCGATATGACGTATATCATGAAGATATGACTTACAGAACGCATGGATAATTTGGTTTTGGCTAGTTAGCCAAAACCAAATTATCCATGCGTACTGTAAGTAAACAATTTTTTTTAAGATTTTATTTTGCAACTTTGTCGCCGCTGTTCGCTATTAAAAGTCGAAATAAAACGCTTTATGCGTACCACGTGGAATTTTTTCCCTTGTATCAGTGGCGCAAAGCCGAGCCTCTACTTGTCCGATGGAAGTAAGACATTTTTTTTTACTTATACTTATTTTGGAATAAATAATTAATTATTTCGCAGTGAAAATATTTAATAATTAACACATAAAAGTAATAAAGTTAATCGCCACCACATAAAATACACCATAAAATAATTTAATACCGTTCATACGATCTAAATTATGTCGCCGAACATATTAAACCATCTTGATTATTCAGAGAACGTTTTTAATTAAACTTGGACCGAGTTGTAAAGCAACATAAAATTTTACAACCCTTTTAGTAAGACGTAAAAGTATGTAAGCTGTAGTTTTAACTGCGAATATTAATGATTATAGATGCCGCAACATATTTTAATATAAAATGTTTATTGCAAAGATTTAATTAATTAAAATCTACGAGGTTCGAAATTTAATTTAGATTAAGTAAAACGGGATTTGGGATAAATTGGAGATAGTAGTTTGGAACAACATAAATATGTTTGGTTCTTACTATAGTTATTTTATTGTCCCACTGCTGGGCAGGGTCTTCTCTTTAGAGTTTAGGCCATAATCCACACACGCTGGCCTAGTGCGGGTTGGTGGATGTCACATGTCCTTGAATGATTAGTTCTTAGACATGCCGGTTTCCCCACGATGTTTTCCTTCACAGATATTGAGCAGCGGAGATGAAACAATTCACACAAAGATGTGTGGGCACGACCAGGATTCGAACCGGTGACCTTATATTTCTAAAGCGAGGCCCGTACCGCTGCGCCACCGCTGCTCATCGATAAATTCCTTCCTAAAAAAATCTTACTCATCGCTATCTTCCAAGAACGTACCCAGAACACTAGCAACATTTCCGTATAGCATGGCAATGCTGAGCCTTTCCCCGAAATACAAACAAGCTATAAGAGAATTTAAAAAGAAAGTAACGATAGTGTAATTCAATATTATGTTTAGTGTTTCATAACAAAGTTTACTTAAACTCTCATACAATTTACAAGTAAAATATAAGAAGTATAATGTTACCCCAACTAAAAAGGTCGCACCAAGTTTAGCAGTAAAACCAACGAAGTGTTACAGATAAACATTAAATCCAACGCTACCACCACGAATAAAATAGTGAGACACTGCATAATACGTGGCTGCTTACTTGGTTTTCGTTTTATGATGAAAATAACACTGTTAGTTTATTTTAGCAGTAAATAAGTTATTAAAAGATGCTTTAGTTGTAGGCTACTTTTAAAGGTACTTACACGATCGCGATTGAAACCATTTAAAACACCGAAAACATACAGAGTTTTATATTAGGTAGATACCCAACTAACTAACGACTCTATAACTGTGTTTACTCTGGTAATGTTTGTTGTCATGTATAATATTAATATAAATTAGTTTCAGGCAACAAGGCCCATACGTAGACGGACATTTGTGTAGTAGGTTAATCTGTGTGATTTCCTGGTCTCAAATTATCTGCATACACATTTTATTTATATCGGTTTAACGGTTTAAGCGTGAAAAGCCAGCAGGCTGAAGTTATGTATGGATTTTTGAACATTTTAATAACAGGTACCCTATGTTATTTTCCAGAGTTATTTCGTTTGTTAGAATTAACGTTGATACAAATTCAATTTTCGAAGCTTTCTCTTCGGAAATTTTACAAAATAACGCGTTATAATTCTGTTAGACTATCGTAGACGTCTAAGCAACGTCAGAGAAAATATTAAGTTACAATATTTCTTAACAAAATTACAAGTAGAGTTGTCTCAGCTTTGCACAAATACTGACTGTTAACATTAAAATTTCTAGGCACATGGGTAACAGAACATATGCCCCGAATGTTTTTTTTTTAACTAAGAACCATCCTAATTTCTTATAATAAAATGCACATCAAGATCGGTCCATATGTTTAGACGCTACACGGCAAGAAACTTGTACACAAATACACAGATATACGCGTAAAACTTATACTTTCTTATATACCTCCCTCTTTTTGTCGGGGGTTCAAAAGACACAAAAACATTTTGGTATTTGATAATACGTAAGTTTTTACGTCGAAAGTATCGCCATTACTTTCATAAATTCAATAAAGTAAAAAAATGAAAATAAAAATATAGAAGACTGGAAAGGCTGAAACTTCGGGATATAAAAACATATTATAATAAATCGCGATAAAATCCGTTAAATCCGACATCCGATTGCTGTAAAGGGATCTGTTCTTAAAGTTGTTTTAGAATATATAATTATACCTCGGGCAAATACTGCAGATGGGTAAAAACCACTTCAAGAAAGAGGCCAATAGAAGAGTACAGCTAGGATGGGCATCATATGGAAAATTACGTCACTAATTCCACAAAGTCTGAAACCAAAATTTTCCACTCAGTGCGTCTTACACAATATGACATACGGAGTCGAAACGTGGACACTCACATTAAGAATTGTCCATAAATTTAAAGTCGCTCAGCTAGCTATGGAAAAGGCTTTGCTCGGAGGTTCTCTGAAGGATCGAAAAAGCAATGAAGTGATCCGATCGAGAGCCAGAGTAATCTACATAGCTCACTAGTAAGCTGAAGTGGCAGTGGGCCGTTCATAGCCGCAGAACCGACAACCGTTGGGGAAAACGAGTTCTTGAGTGGAAACGTAGAGTAGGACGCCCTCAGACTAGGTGAAATGACGATCTTAGCAAGGTAAGCCGCGGATCGAGCTCAGTGGCGAGCTAGGAGACGCCTATGTCAGCAGCGGACTGTGTGATGACGATGATGATAATGCGTAAGTAGTTTTATTTCATTGTGTGATGGTCAAGTTAATTTAGGTAGTTAGGCAGACAATTTTATTGTTTTATTCTATAATAAAACTCCTTGCTAATTTCTAAAAAGACTATAGAGTATTTAAGAAACATTAACTGGTTACTTAAACGTTTACATAAAAATACATTTACTTACTTAAACTTAATACTAACTTATTTGCTAATGTTACTTTGCATTTCAGCATAAAAGTACGAATTTACGACTAGAAATATAATATAACTAGCACCACTGAGTCGTAATTTGCGTTTCTATGAAATTAGCTTTAAAATAACTATTAAATCTAAATGCTATATTTAACACCTCAGATTAACAAACACCTTTTAACTTTAGCTGATAAAGTTTACAGCTTAGCGTTTTTTTAAAGAATGATGTTTTAGTTTTTAGGGTTCTGTACACGTTGTTTGGTCATCGAGACTTAAAAATTATACTAATCTATTCGTAACCTATCGTTGTCTGTTACAGGTTGTATCTCATGAACTTATAATGTAGAGTTTTAAAGATTTACTCCCGTATTCATAAACGTCTTATAAGCTCATTATAGCTAAAATAGGTTTATAATTCGCTTATCTTTGTCTATCATCTTGACATTTATCCTAGTAAGAATGAGACAAAGTCCATTTTAACTAAAGTTATACGATTTTTATGAATTAGGCCGTTAATTTTTTTTTGACAGATATCTGTTATTTTTTTTTAATTAGCTTATACTTGCTTCATTGCTCGACAAAGGCATCCCCAATATTCTCCAACTAATGCAATGCATTCGGATTCATAAGATACGAAGATCTTTTCATGACCTGCTTCGACGGCATCTATTACATCATACGACTGGATTCTTGTATGATGACACGGAACCCTTTGAGTACAAGTCCGATTCACACCTGACTGTTTTTTTTAACTTTCGCTTTCTTTTTTGGGTACGATATAATTCAATGCAGAGCATAAATTTTTGGTACTTTTCGACTGGGCGTGTAGAGAGTAGAATTAATTTGTTTTTCTTACAATGGGACGTCTAGACAAGGGAATATAATTCAAGTTTCACTTAGTATTTAACAGACACTAATGGCCAAGCCGAAGCGTATATTACGACAACAACTATTGTTTATCATATTAGAGATGGGACTGAGAATAGGGACGCATCCCGGCTGTGCGTATTAAAAAAAAACAAAGCCATAGTTAAGTAAGTAACATTCTTAAATTTACACTATACATGCATTTAATTAACTAGTTTCACTGTTGTGGGCCCCGATTCTTGCGATTTAGACATCAGAGCGAGAATCAGGATCCAGATTTGTTTCTGTTATTTTTCACAATATTCATTTATTTATGTTGTTTAACCAACTTCTGAAAAAAAGAGGTATTATGTTTGGTTGTGTACACGTTTTTTTATGTATGTTCACAGATTACTCCGTCTATGGTGGACTGATTTTGATTTTTTTTTATTGAAACTATAGGACGCTAATTTATGTTTTGATTATTTTAAATTTTAAATAGAGTCAGTAATTTTAAAATAGGTAGGCATAGTATTAGGTAGGTATCTACGAAACGGAATGTAGTTGGGTTTGAGTATTTACTGTCGGTCCCAAAAGGACCGTAACATTCCAATATTTCTGGTTTTGACCCTTTATAGAATTTCAAATTGGTGGTGATTTAATTAAAGTCAGTGGGTGTTGTTTATTAAATAGCTACTAAATTAGTTTATAGGCAGTGACTATAAAACAATTTACCCTCTGATATTAAACGACAGGAGATTAGTCCTTACGCAGAGTATATTATCTATCATGGATACAAATATAACGCGTAAAGTTAATAGTAAATTATGGCCTCACTTAGAATAGCCACTTTGACCAAATATCTACTTAATCTCACTCTGTGGCTATATTTTTTTTAATTGCCTGTCAAGGTACGATTCTAGTATGAACTTTTTAGTGTGGTAGAGAGACCAAAGTCTTGAATTGTTCAATCTTCAAATGTTTTACTTATGAAAGAGTTAAGTAATCATCTGAGAAATCATCCTAAAAAAAGCCAAAATCTGTAATCCAATTTTATTATAATTTAAAAAAAATAAAGCATTAATGTTTATTTCAAATGAATTTTATTAGACATGCCAGTTTGCTCACGATGTTTTCCTTCACCGATATTGAGCAGCAACGATGAAACCATTCACTTAAAGATGTGTGAGCACGACGGCCGATCGAACCCACAACCTTATTATTTCAAAGACTGCGCCACCGCTTGGCCAGTTTTTGTGGATTAAGGTCTAAACTCTCACAACACTTAAGATACTTGAGAGAAAACCTGTGCCCAGCAGTGGGATACTAAAAAGGACTTAAATGAAAGTTATACTTATATAGCTTAACCGCTTAGGTATAATTATGAATAATATCATGCATATATCCAGCATAAGTAGGTTTAATCTTCTCCAACTACTGTCTTCTATGTATGGAAAACTTAATAGGTATCTTTTAGGGACAAAATTACAAACTAAGAGGAAATACCATCTCTACCGGTCTATATTTATCGGATGTAAAACCCTTTTGTGCAATACGAATCCACTCTCCTAATGGCCATGTTTTGGTCTGCGTTTGGACGCACGATTTTAATTATTTTCGTTCAATTTACGAGTGGCCATTAAAGAAGAGATCCCTTGTGACCCATTAGAGCACGTACGTACGCATTGTATAGTTTACTTGACTACGATTTTTTTTCTACATAAATCTCAATCTTTGTCAGGATTATTATTGTTACTTTTTCACTGCAAAACGGTTGAAAGAATTCTGATGAATTTATTATCTTGATAACAAATACCCTAGTACTTTTAATCCCAGAACCTAATACATTCTAAAATTTATAATAATATAATAATATGTAGGTATGTAAGTATACTACAAGCGTCCCATATAGAACTGTGAATAATATTAGGATTTTGGTCGCCCGGACGGTTAGCCGCACAACGGTGCTGCCGCACTGCACTTGGCCCCTAGGCCTTGATGTATTATTATTGCTCTTGTCCGCACGGCTGCTTTTAAGTTAAACCATGGTTACATGTGAAAATATAAGTACACTTAAGAATAGCTTAATGCACTAAGACATGTTTCCTTAACTTGAAATAACCGCGTGGTCCAGAAACGTATGAAAACGCAGGCGGAGAACCGTATATGCGTACGTACAGGGTTTAAAAGATAGGCTTATTTGGTCCCGTTCTTGTTGATAACTTTACGCCGCTGTATTTTATATGGGCAGAATTAGTGTTAATCAGTTCCGTAGGGAAAGCGTCCGTGATGCTGAGATATGTTAGAATATGTAATGCGTTTGCAATTAGCGAGTGGCAATGAACACTGGGATGTGTGAAATGAATGGTTCGCTATCAGACGGTATCTTTTTAATTTATTCATAGGTTTTTAATTGATTGCCGCACTCAGAGAAATTTTACACATAGGTTGTGTGTATTCCTAAAACACAGAATAGATATTATGTAAGTGAATTAACTACCCTTCAGTTTCTTCGGCTCTGTAATGTGCATGGGTCTATATACAACTATTTTAAGAGTTGAGAGAGTTTTAGGCCTTAGTTCATACACGCTGGCTAAGTGCTGGTAGGTATAGGTATTTAGTGAGTTAAGTCCCGATAAAAAAAAATAGATTTGGTTGGTTTGCGCTAAAGAAAAAACTATAAATTATTTTCAGTAGTTGGGTAAAACAAAAAGTTAAAGTGTCTTGTAAATTCCCGAAAATCTTCGTTCATTTATAGATCTTAAAGTACCTACTTAATACCTTAATTTCTGCGAATACCCACTCCCTTTTAACTTGCACAAAAATTTTACTTTGTCGCTAAGCTACCATAAATCCTTAGAAACTTTAATCGCAGTAAAGGTATCAAATACTTACCTACCACTTAAATCTTGGTACTTCATTTTTATTTTTGTATAAAAAGTAGTCTGAGAGGAACTTTTAATTAAGTTTAGATATCTCGTAAAGGTTTAGTGCTATATAAAATGTAATTATAACTTACGTTTGTTTAATATATCTTCATATCGTTAATAATTATATAAAAATTAAATGTTCTTACTATCTGAGTAAACTGCAGAAGTTAGTGTGGATAATGGTTTGTTACTTTTTCACGCAATAATTATTGAATTGATTTGCACAAAATTTGGCACAGATATAAAACGTAGGGTACTTTTTATCCTAATAACACGCGGACTAAGCCGCGGATGGCAGCTAGTCAGTAAAAACGATCCTTTTCTAGTTGTATTTATTTACCAATTTCAACTAGCAAGGCACGCAGAAGATATTGACTGCGTGTGTGCGTTGACACTAGTGCACTCTCAGTTCCCTTCACTCTCAAGAGTCTGCTGGAACGGGCTGACGTCTGGTGAGAAATCAGTCACAGGGCTAACGGTTTCATGTGCTCTCCAAGGCACGCTGGTGTCAGCACTAACTTCCTGACTACCGACTAATGCTGAGAAATTAGAAAAGTATACGGCCCCTCTATTGGACTTATAACTTACACAGCTATATGTACAGGAGTCAAAGATCCATTGATTGCGTTGTCGTATAAATATAACGATTTGTAAAATACCAGTTTACTAAAAATTCTAGACGTTATGAACTGTTCTGTAGAACATGGTCTAGGTATACAAATTGCTAGACTAAACTCAATTCTTGAAAAAGCTGTCGGAAGTTCTTGAACAGAAACCGAAGAAGAATGTTTCTGTTAGAATTTTGCTGAAAATTTGTTCAAAGATTATTATACGATGGGATAGGCATACGCTGTTCTTAAAAATAAAGATGAAAAATATATCTTTAAATTAAAAAATCATGCTTGCTCCCCTATTCCAAACAAATTGCAACAGACTTCGATTCAAAAAGAAACCAAATCACAAAGATGAGATAATCCATGTCGGTAACAGGTAAATAGCTATTACGCGCTCCGTTGGTACGGACTGATAAGATTTGACAAGCTTCTTAACCGGTGTGAGTGATGGACCCATCATGGTTCTGTAGACGGTTTATTTCATGGCTTGAGCTAAATAAAGCCATGCATGATAGTGAGATAATCGACATGATTGATGGTATCCTGGATAGTTTTTGATGATATCATAACGTTCTTTTCAAGGAAGCTGTAGACAGTTTTATATTTTTATTAAATTTATGTATAGGTACTTACTATATTTCATTCAAACTACACTGCAATACGCAATTTAGGTACATCTTATTAACTTTATTATGACTAAATGACTTCCTATAACGGTTGTTGTTATATTTTTAAAAAACCTATCTCGATAACTAGCTTTTAAGCACACTATATTAAAATCATTTTTTTGGCGATAAATGGTGGAATTCTAAGGGTATGCACAAATCGCTTGCCTCAACTTTTATTGTGCGAACTGCCAAGTAGTGGAATCCGCTGCTGGCATCAGTTCCCGATAGCTATAATCTGCCTGTCGTCAAGTCACTAGTGAATCGGTATTTATTGGGTAAACGTTCATTTTTTAACAACAGGCAAGTTGTGGTCAAGCGTAAGCCAATTAAAGAATAAGAAACGCTACGTAGCCACAAACTTAAATACTGATACACTTGGGATTTATAACACCTCTCTTTTTTGGCGGAGGTTAAAAATAACGCACAATAATAGCAAACGTAGTAAGCAATGTGTATGAAGGTACCTGCAAATATATATCGTATAAAGACGCACATTCTTTGTAAGAAGGGGATTTTATACGTTATTGGCAGGATTATGTAGCGATAAAGCAAAATGATTTCCTGACGACGAAAAATATAATAATATTTACTTTTCATTTTTCCTTCCACAGAAGGAAGTTGAATGTTATGTTATAATACTAAATTGTATTAAAGTATTTTGAAATAAGAATACTTTTCAACAAAAGATACTAAAACAAAATAAAATAAATTTTAAGGATAACTACATTAAATTCTAACGACAAACAAGGATAGATGAAAATACAAATCAAATTAAGGAAGGTTTGTGACAAAATGTCTCAACAAGATACAGACTTATTAAATCAAATTTTCATAACATCTCGTTTAGATCAAATACATTCAGTTGGAAATTGTAAAGCCCTAAAGAATTTCCTCGCGCGGAATAATTTAACTTCACAACGAGACTTCTTTGGGAAAAAATTAAAATTCGCTTCGTCTCCTCGATAATTCTAGCCACTAGACGCGGTGAACGAAGTCCCTATTGAAATCAGAACATTATTCATTAAACGATACTTTAAGCGGCTTGCAATTACAGACCTACTTGAAACTTTATTCACAATTGATAAATAATTATAATTATCACTGTGGCTCCCTTTGGTGATTCCACAAAAAGGCACAGTCCAAAACTTTTGGTGACGCCCTCTGGGTTATTAAAATTTCCTCTACACAAAACCATCTAAACATCACTTTTACGCTAATCTCCACCGTATTTTACAAACTCTAGAGTGCATATTTATAGAATACTTTTTGTCAATAATGATCAAAGAAAAGTTTGATTTTGCGGTGATAATTGTGGTGAATCCTTAATTATTTTGAGGGTAAACTTTTGCTGAAGTTAATTTGAGGCTGAACGTTATTCCTTTTAATGGACACTCGGTAAGGTGACTTCCAATTTGTTTGGTTGACTGGACTATTCATTAAAACGGCGCATCGACTTGATATCCCTTTAATGAGATAGGAAAATGCTTTGATAAAACTTCCTTTTACGTATCTTTGATATGACGTGTCCCTTAAAAGGTATAGATACTTAATCCTATGAGTATTTGTTTAAAAAATAAATCCGATAGCTCCCCCATAACACAAACAAGCACGCTTTCTGTATAAGTTGATACGAATTTATATCACACGACGCTGAACCCTTTTAGCACTCCCCTCTCAAATCTCGTTGAACGTAGGTATAGATACCTAGGTTTATCTGAGCCCTAGGTATTATGAAGGGGCTGGGGGATAAGGGAAGTAATTACTGGGGGAAACATCAAGTGTGTCACAGGGAGACTGTGTTGTAAGGACAAAAATGTGAGGGTTGTATGGGGTAAGTGTGTCGCTACGCATCAGTTCACTGTGTCACTGCTGATCTTTTGAAGATCTTTGTAGTATATGCAGCTATACAGATTTAAAGAAGCCGATTGTCCCCACACGTGTATGACTTCATCGAAGTTGACTTGAGTTTGGCTTGAAAAGATAGTTACTTTGTTAGACTTAACTGAGAGTAGAGAAAGCCAATGCTAATGTTTCTTTTTTTATTCAAATCAAACATAAATATTGTAACGGATAATATCTACTCTGCCGTCATAAAGAAACATTACAAGACTATGTTTTTTTTTCGACAATTTATAGAACTCAGTTACGAAAAATAATGTTAGATGCGCCCTTTTTCCTTGTTACGGCAGTACTAACCTAGTCCGATAGAAAGCGACCATCATGTAAAACTTCTCTTACATAGGTAATAATATAACAGATTTAGAGCACATCGAAATTGTATAAAAGATCACCATTTTACTATACAATTATTGACCCGTCGTCCTCTTGAATTGTTTAACCAAGTATGAGAGCTGAATGAGGTCTCCAATGTAATGAACACACGGCTGATTAAAAAAAAACTAACTTCAAAAGTTAGTAAGACATCCAATAGCAGATTTAACAAAAAAATCACGTTATTTCTATAAATTTTACCACCACATTTTGCGCAGTACCTAATCCTATCTCAACTGTACCAGCTATACAATATCAAAACACCAATACACATAGCTATAGGTGTCCATATAAAGTTGGTACCTAGTATTCATTTGTGCGATTGTGTGCTAAGGGACGCCATGACGCAATCCTGTTGCCATGGGGGGCGGTGATACACAAGAAGCACTATCAATAAATGGAGGATGTGTTACTTTTGGAAATTAAAAACAAATTAAGATGGAACTACTTTTTATAATATTATCAAAGCCCAAAGATACAATCGAAGACATGTCGCCATAACATCTCTTTGTATAGGTATTATAAAAATGAGTTGTTTGTCTCGCTTAACCAATTTGATTGATTTTGGTGTTGAAATATTTGAACACCTTTCGGTGCCTCTAGTAGTAAACTGTTAGTTTACTACACAAATAAACCTCCCAGCTTGATGTAAACGTGTAATCTTGGGTGTACAACCAAAGAGAGAGAGAAGTTAACCACATTTCAATACTAAAATTATTAATTAAATTAGTAATTATTAATATTAATTTTCAGTGCAACAATATTCGTACAAGCCTAAGACAGGCTTATACCTGGCAAGAAGTTCGCTAGCTCAACTAGTAAATAAATACGGTCTTATTCATAAAAATCTTATAAGCCTCTTTAGTAAAAAAAAAATTGGTTGCCTGTAAAGTCGGTATACGGGCGAAAGTTTTACGTGACAACGACTTTGAGTGGTAAAATAATTTTAATGTGAATATTCATTCGTATAGTAGGAAGAAGGATGAAATAATAGTAACAATTTAAAACATTTATTTATACAAAGAATTATATTTAAAACATTAATTTATACAAAGAATCTCGCTCTTAGGCGGGCTAACTGTGCTCGAGTGGAAGGGACGCGTGCCTTTCACTTCTTATGTCTGTCTCTCTCGCTCTTAGGCGGGCTAACCATGCCCAAGTGGAAGGGACGCGTGCCTCTCACTCGCTCTCATTGTGAGCGCATAACGTGAGCGGAGCGTAACGCAGTTTCTTGAAGTGTCACCCGGCAAACCAATTTATAAGACGTTGTCACGTCAAAATTTACTCTGTCTCTATCTTACTAGTATTAGTTCAATTCTCTTACTCAATCTTCTTATCCTTACTAATATAATAAACGCAAAAGTTACTCTATCTGTCGTGCTTTTAGTCAAAACTACTGTACCGATTTAGATAAAATTTGGTCTGAAGATAATAAGAGACCTAGGTAACAATAAACAATAGTTTTGATCCGACTAAAATGATGTTAATGGCAAAAAGAGGACAATGGTTTAGCGCGATAAGAAACGCGCAGGCAGTGCGCAAAAGGAAAAAAAAATCTAAAACTAAAAAAAACTGCCTCGCTGAAACTTGAGAATGGTTGAACTGATTTGGTTGATTTTTTATTCGGAATGTATGTTAAGCCCAAGGAAGATTTAAAAGGTAAGAAATACGCTGTGCGAAGTTTTTTTTACTCTATAATAGGTTTGCGCTTCACCACAACTTGCCTGATGTGAAGCAATGATGTAGTCTAATATAGAACGCGCTTACCCAGTAAATATGGATTCACTCGTGACTTGAACACAGGCAGATTATAGCTTTCGGGAAACATAGATGCCGGCAGTGAATTCCACAACTTGACAGATCTCACAATTAAAGTCGAAGCAAAGCGGTTTAAAGTTCTCTGGGGCAGTTGGTTGAAATAAAATATAAATCTGTGATAGGTATACAAAAATTTACCACTAACATTCGTATCCATTAACATTCTTAACTCTAGGTGCAGCATCAAATATAGGAACCCTATAGGTATGAATCTGCAGATTAGACTCAGCTAGGGGGAACAAGTACTTGCATCCCGTTGCTAGGTTACGGGACCTATCCCCAAGGTCAAAATGTTTTATACCCATACGTACAGACTATCAAATTATAAGAGGGGAGGCATGTACTTTGCAATCGATTCATTTGAAGTCTGTGTTATTGGCATAAATATCTGGACCACTTGGCACCCTTACCGATGTTTTTGTACCTTTTTTTATAAATATACGTCAAGGTGCGATCATACAACTATGATGTCTGTAAAAACTTTATTTATTGACTAAGAGTCGTTCTATTACTGAATTTAATTAAATGATGACATTTGACTTTGAGCAGCGGTGGGCGCGGTGGCGCAGTGCGGGCCTCGCCTTTGAAATATAAGGTCGCGGGTTCGAATCATCCCAGACGTGCTCACACATCTTTTTGGGAATCATCGTGAGGAAACCGGCATGTCTAAGAACTAATCATTCGAGGACATGTGACATCCACCAACCCGCACTTGGCCCGCGTGTGTGAATTAAGGCCTAAAATCTCTCAACTAGTAAGATAGGTGAGAGAAGACCCGTGCCCAGCACTAAAAAGTGTTAAAGTGAGTGAAAGTGATTTGACTTTGTCTTATAATATTTTTATAAAAAAATTTATAGTGTACCAACCTATAAAAATTTTTAGCTATAACTGGTTTGACTGGAACATAAAATGGATTTATACAAAAAAGGTAGTGTTACGAAACTTAGATCTAGGTAATATTTAGATACTGGCTTTGCCCAGTAGGACAAAATTACTTTCTTAGTGCTCCCCTAGATTTAATACGGTAGCTATATGCCAAATTTGGAGTCTCTAGACCCGGTGGTTTGGGTTATGCGTTGATATGTCAGTTAGACAGTCAGTTTTTTCTGTTAAACAAGAAACAAAAGTGTGCTACTTACATAAATTATTTAACAGTACCATTAAGTACATACAAAACATTAGACGCTTATACATTCTTATGTAAGCGACTCAATATAATGTAAAAAAATATATATTTTTATTCAATAAGTAATAGTCACTTGTGGCTATATGAAAATTATAGTGCAATTGTTGAATTTCTTGAACTCAACCAATTTATAAAATACATATTTAAACAAAAGTAAGACATTCAAATGAAATATAATTAATAATATTCAATATTATTCATTGCGATTCTTAGCCCCAAAACCAAATACCGATCTGTAAACATTTTAACTTAGTTACCCCTGTATTAATACGTATACCCATTGTTTAGCATTTATACGCACCGCGTTCGATATTAATGACGATTTCACGCACGGTCGAGCCAATCGCAATGGCAACCGTTTGTATTCGAGTCTGCGGGGTAGCTCCGATTTCATTATTCGATTTATTTTTTCCATCTCCCAATCGAATAAATCCCAACGCGTTGGCGGGTTAATTAATAATTTAAAGACACGCAAACCGTAGGTACTGGGTACCTATACAAACTAATGGAAACGAAGTGACAATTTCATTTTAAAAATTGAATTCCGCTGGAATTGCCTTGGTTGTTGATTTTACGTTTGTAAACGTTTGAGTTATCGATACCTACTTAGGTGCTATAAAATCGAATTTAAATTGTATTCGATTAATTAAAATGCTGATTGAAAACACAAAGATATTTTTTTAACACTTGATCGTCTTGCCCTTGATTGTTAAAGAAGTCAATTAATTATTACTCCAAATTTCAGTCGATTTCGAGTAATCAAGTCATATTAACTTAACAAAATACAGTTAGTTTTCTTCCTAATGTCTAAGAGATAAAAATTCATAAGTATATTTAATATAAAGTGCAATAAACAATTAAAAATAAAAATAATTGCTGGCTCACAAAAGATTTTTACGAGTAGAAAACGCATTTCCAGAGACTAATTTAATCTTTTTTTTTTCAAATTACTCCCGTGACAGTGGAACGGACAATTGTAGGAGTTATTTACGACTTCAATAAACTGAACCTTAAAATTGTTAATGAAAAGGTATTAAAACACAACAGTCCCCTCGTAAATAACACGGTGACATTGCAGTGGAAAGAAAAATTCCGCTTGGATTTCAACAAATTGGACCCATGTTGTGATCATAAATAGAACGAGTTCAATATACTTGGATGAGACTTCTAATTTTTATATCTACGAGGTTTATTTACAAACCATTTGAAGTCCAGTCGCTGAAGCCAAAGAGTTCGTATCCTAAGTACGAGTTCGTCACTACGAAAACAGTAAATATTGGGATACTAAATAGGTATCTTTGTCAAAATTAGTTTTAAATTTTTATTTAATCCAAAACTTTTAATAAAATGCTAAATATTCGATAATATTCGAAAACTTTTCGTAATGAAAACTCGTACTAAGGGTAAAAATCCGTTTTATTTTCCTTTCCGGCAGTACAATTGTCCTCTATTAAATTAAGTGCTAATTAACCGAAGTCTTGAAGGCACCCAATACCCTATGCTAGAAGTAGACGGATATCCTAGCTTACCTGATTACTGGGGTCCCTGAGCTGTCAACCTTTAGGGTACTTTAAAAGATGTGCCGGCTTAATGTAGACTGGTTGGTAATTATCTTAAGAGTGTATGTACCTGGCGCCGCAGTTTTGGCCTAGCCTTTGAAATATAAGGTCACATCTTTGTGTGAATTGTGTCAACACCGCTGCTCAATATCGGTGAACGAAACCATCGTTAGAAAACCGGTATGTCTTAGAACTAATCATTCTAGGACATATGACATCCATTACCAGCACGTGTGGGTTAAGGTCAAAACTCATAAGGTAGTTGAGAGACACTAGACAAAGATTTGAAGACAAAGTATCTATTTATTTAGTAATAAGGCATTATTTACTCTTAGTCTACATTTTTGCCACAAAGTGGTACTTCTATTCCATAAATTAGTATATTTTTATCGTAGTTTGCGTCCATCCACTAACATCTGCGCCAAAATACCCTAAAGGGCTATCCCTCCCTATGAATAGTAAACGCTGTATTGATTGTTAGCATTTTCGTGATTCAATTTGAACACAGTCATGTATTTAGTACACGCTTACTTACTAAATTCATAAAAATTACCGATGTATGCCATGATTAATTTAGGCTAAGTTATATTGTTTCACAAGAATAAAATGTCTTAGCTTAGTCTTAAAGCGGAGTCTCGTAACAAAAGCTTAAAAGGAGGCGTCAACCACTAGCTGTTATGAAACTATTAATTTGTGAATCAATAAACAATTTCCAATTTTCAAACAATTATTAATTACGATCTAATTTTGAAAGAAAATAAATTTTCTAAACTAATTCAATTTTCTTGCATTACCTCTTTTACATTACCTGGGGATAAGAAATATTCTGTTCAAAATTACCTGTATAAAATTACCAGTTATCCGACCGCGGCTCCTCACGTGTGGATGTCAGTTATCACGGTAAACCATAACCCTTTTTGCGCAGTCGGATAAAAACTACCATATGTCCTTCCCCGGTTCTCATACTATCTTCATATCAAATTTAATACAAATTGGTTCAGTACTTTGGCTTGAAAGCGTGACAGACATTCTGACAGAAAGAGTTACTTTCGCATATATATTTGTAAGGATTTATATAACACTAACACAGATGTAAAATTAAGAAACTAAAATCAATCAGGCAGTAACTTTTCGTTTTTAGCTAAAACTAAATAACACCCGTATAAAATTTCATATTTCAACGTACATTTTAGTATCCATTATAATGCAGCTAACTTATCTATTTACTAAACTCCAACGTCACTATCTTTTAATATATTTCGTGTCCATTCGTCCGTCCCGTCCGTCCCATTCCTCTCACGTACCCATTCCTTTTTTTAACGGAGTGCTGGATGTGCCCAGACTAAAATTACGGTGTTTTCCGACTTCATCCGACGGTGTTTTGATTCCTCTATTGTATTGATTCTGGTCTTTTATCAGTGCTATTCTGATCTGAATATCGATGAGGATTGGTTTTAGTTTCTTGCAGATTTTTTTGCAAATAATACTTACAAAGTAAAAAAAAACATGGTTACATTTTGATCAAAATATTGAGCAGAGTTATTGAGGTCTAATAGAAAACAAATTCGTACTCAGTGTCACGCTTTTGTAGAAGCATATTAGTGAGAGACTAGAACATTCTAATAATAGAAAACTCAACCAAATTAAAGAGCTCTGGGTTAACCAGCCACCTTTTAATATAATAAAAGCCACTTTTTTCTATAGCACTCCACCAAAGAAGAAGAAAGCTACTTGTTACACTAGCAGAGGCGAGTAGCGGGATGACTGGTTTGAGAGCATTTGCCTTGTTTTTTTCATATAGCTGCGACCGTGTATTACTATACTTACCTAAATATGTATAGTATACCTATACCAGTTATCTGGTTTCCATAACACAAGCTCTGCTTAGCTTGGGACCAGATGACCGTGTGTGTTAATGTCCCAGAATATTTATTATTATTTATTATTAATAGAAGCAGGGCACTTCTCTTAGTTCCTATTTCTAAGGAATCAACCCACCACCGTAACCCACCACTGCTAGTCTTGTAAATTAAGATCGTCAGCGGTGCCCTTACTTATACACGAATCAGTTCAGTAGGAACAGAAAACATCAAATAAAATATGTTAATACATAAGTATTAATACATTTTATTTGATGTCATGTGTATTCTTAAAGAATTTAAAGTTCTGAAAAGAAAAATAGTTTTGCATATACCATTTTTGTAGTTATACTAAGTAATTCTGCAGCGGAGAGCAGAGCAGCGGTGGCGAAGCGTAAGTACGGGCCTCACCTTAAAAATGTAAGGTCGCGGGTTCGAGTCCCGGTTCGAGGTTCATGCCTAGATGTCATCTTTGTGTAAATTGTTACATTGGCGCTGCTCAAAATCGTTAAGAAAAACATCATGAGCGAATTGTCATGCCTAAGAAATAATCATTCGAGGACATGTGACATCCAATCCGCACTTGGCCAGCGTGTGTGGATTAATGCCTAAACTCTGTCAACTCGTAAGATAGTTGAGAAGACAGCCGTGCCCAGCTGTGAGACATTAATAAGGGTGGAAGTGGTACTAATTCTGGTGTACGTAATACACTTCTTATCAGGAATGTACATTCATGACGTCAAACACTCTTCAATGGCTGGTATACATATTTTATTTAACTAAATAAACGTTTTGACTAGACAAAGTAGATACCAAATAAACTTATTTAAAAAATAAATTTTAAATTTTACGTCTCACGTTTATTGAATCTACTTTAGAAATTCGATTTTAAGACCACTCAGCGGTGCTCAAATACAAACAAATCGTAAAGCAAAGGTCATAAACAGCAAACACCTTGGTTGATACAAAAGGAAATTGCTTATTTTATGTCCAAGTGACGGGTTGTTGCGCCAGTCTTATGTACGTTTCAGAATAAACACTTTTATGAAGATCTGTAATGTTGAAGAACGATGACTCCATACCTGAAGTTGGTAGGTGTCAATTACAAGATCACTGTCAAAATCGTATTTTAATTGGTAAAAAAATGTTATAAAAATATTTTTTGCTATAACATTGAAATGAAACAATAATAAGATATTGATACAATTGTATCATACACACTATTAAAAAGTAATAAAAAAATATCTAAGATTCGTCGTTAAAACAAGTCTTATTCCACTACTATTTGATCATTTTTTGACACAACTTTATTAGGCTATTTATTAAGTACTCTTCATACCTAAAATAGCCAAATGTGTTGCGGAGGCTGTGGACCTTACTGCGGTGACTGCTGCGATGGTTGCTGCTGCCCTTGCATCACTATTTACACGTGCTGTACGAAAATCTGCTAGTGTACGCTGTGGGCAACAGAGCGTTCTTCTACCAGACAAGCCATGGTGTCTGCTAGGAGTCTGCGCTCTATGCCTTCTCAATGTTTGTGGAACTCAACTTCCGTGCCGTTTCGTGGGATAAACTATAAATATATTGAATAGATTTATGTTATGAAAAGGGGGTGCGTTAGGTCATACAGAGGAATTAAACTTACTATGATCAATACGCGATCTTCGTTTGAAGTTGTCAATATTGTTTTTAATTTTTATTTTTTATTTTAGGAATTTACTTTAACTTTAACTTTAATTCTGGGTTCTTTGACCTTTCCAACAGTATTTTTTATTTGAATGTAGCTATTGTAGTTTTCGAGTATCTGCACTTTTGGCTTAAAAGGCCTGGCGCGGTCGGCAAAATTTATGTGACAATGCGCGGACAGGTGAGAAGACAATCGTTCTTGGACAAAGAACAAACTTGAAGCAGTTGATATCTTTCATGCCTAAGGACATGGCCGAGATAGTCAACTTTTCTCTTCTTGACGGTCAGCAGTATATCTATTAATTATACTGCTGACCGTAAAGAAGAGAAAAGATTTTTTTTAGTTATTTTTATAGTTTTTATTATTACAGTTATTGTAATAAATACAAATATACCTAGGAATTTACTATAATCATGTAATTTTAATATTAATTTGTCAAATACAAAATTACCTTTTCCTAAAGAGAAATTGCTGTTTCAACTAGAAACTACAAAGCTAATAAGAGTGATTGGCACTACGCTTTGTGCTAGCACTTTGCATATCAAATTAAACAAAGTTCGCAACAATATCAAACAACAAGAAAACGCTTAAAGGGACATAAAAACAAACAGGACAATTCTAAATTATCTTAAAATAACAGAGAAGTAAACACGAGGTGAAACAACAGATCGTTAGAGTCCGCCATCATTGTATTTTTAATTGAACAAGCGAAGGCTTCATTACTCACGATACAAATATTTACCTAGCTAGCTTTTTTAGGGTTTCGGAATCCTAACGAAACCATTATAGTTTCTGCATTTCTTTGTCTGTTTACTGTAGCGCAAAATATAATAATACTTTCCGACAGCGGCCCCGCCCTCGTGTAACGCGCAAAACCATCATTCTCTTTTGGCGCAGTCAGATAAATAATAAATAAATAAATATTCTGGGATATTAACACACACGGTCATCTGGTCCCAAGCTAAGCAGAGCTTGTGTTATGGAAACCAGTTAACTGGTATATACTAAACATATAATAATTTTCTTTTGTAAATTTAGACTATAGACTCGACACAAACAGACATGTTCATCACACAAATGTTTGTCTCGGGTGGGAATCGAACCCACGACCTGCGGCGCGAAAAGCAAGCATCTTACCCACCTCAAATTATATCTTTACCAAATTTCATCAAAATTGTCAGTGTTTCTCTATAATATAATGCGGATAATACATTTATACATGCATTATATTGTAAAAAAGCGCTTCAAAATCCGTTGCGTAGTTTTAAAGTTAGGGACGGACAAACAGTGACAGCGACTTTGTTTTATACTATGTAGTGATGTACAAAAAGGTAAACTTTCACAGCTAAGTTATAGCTCCAAAGTAGGTACCAGTAAGATAAGTAAATATAAATATTTTAACTTAAACATTTTCGTAGAAAATAAAATCACTAGACAAAATTCTAAGTCGGTACCCAACATTAAGCATGGCCGGGACGCACTTGGCATGTTTTTTTGTTTGGTTTGATGAACAAGAAACTTATAAATAAATCATTTATTCTTTCGCCAGATTAAAATAACAATGGATGTCAACCTATCAGCGGTAGTCGGTTTAGTAGACAAAAGATCTACGCGCTCGTTAAGTGAAGCATTTTATATTGTATTTATCTTTAATTACTACACGACGTCGAATAAAAAGAAAACTGGCTAAGCACGATTCGTATTTTAGCAGTTTAAAGGGTTCTGCACAAAATAAGGATGACGATAAATGAATAATTGTATTTTAATTAGTCCGTCAGTAAGATTGTAAAATCTTCTAAATATATAAAAGAAGAAACTGACTGACTGACATATCAACGCAGAGCCCAAACCGCTGGGTCTGGAGACTACAAATTTGGTGCATAGGTTCCATAAGGGGTCTAGGTGTGCACTAAGGACTTTTTCAAAACTCACCCATTACGGGGGTGAAACGGGGTTCCAAAATTTGTATGAAGAAACAATAATAGTGAGATCAATTTCGCGGGCGAAGCCGTGGGCGGAAGTAAGTAATGATATACAAGTTTTTTTGCTTTATCATTGAAATGAAACGATATTAATATGCAACACATTAAAGTTATGGAACAGGGGTGCGCTACGTCATATCTCCATATAAAACTTACCTAGGTGTGACGTCATTAGAAATTTTGCTTGGACGTATCGCCGTATCTTTAGGTCAGGCACAAAAAATAAAAATACGTGTCCAATATTTTTAATATAAGTATCTGACTGATAAAACCAAAAAACTGTCGCCATCCCTACATAAAGAGATTAAAATGCTGATTTGTAATTCAGCTATCTAGTTACAAACGAAAATGATTTATGTTTTTCTTAGTCAGTTTTAATTGTTTTAAACATTATCCTGGCCCATTTTCCTGTTATCCACAAACATACAATTTTATTGTTTAACTTGTAAGCAACGTCCATGGTCCATGGTACATGGTACATGATTGTTACTCTACCTTGTATTATTTTACTACCTGTACCTACTACATTATGAAAGTAATAAAAATATTGAATATTAGATATTATTGTCTGAGGAAATTTCATCAAAATATTAGGTAAGTAACCTATGTTATTCCCACAGAACCCAAATATATTCGATCCGTAGAATAATGGCGTGATTCGCCGCCAGGGACCGAGAATGCGGAAGACAAATAGCGATTTTCTTTTGTTGGCTTATTATCCTCTGGAGTACTCATTACTTTAGCGAGCTGTTATATACATTTAGATTACTTAGAAGTAAGATGTTTCTACAATATTTGCTATTAGATGATGGAAATGTAATAATCGAACCGATGTTTCTTAGTGTCTGAGTAGATTTGCATTTTTTTTCTGATTTGGTTTGGTTACTTGCAGATAAAAAATGGTTGAACGCAATAAGCCGGAGACAGGGTGAAAGGCGCATATCAATACGGCACTAATTTACCGGATGGTAACTCTGCAAACTAATAGGATAAAAAATATCAAGCTAAAAAGATGGGCACATAAAATTAGTTTAGGTACTTTGGTTAGTTAACTTATACGGAACGGATCGTTACTTTTGGAAAACCATAGCAAACGGCCTACCTTTTCACTATGTTAGTCCTTACCACCAAGCGTACTCGGCCCACGTCATTTCGCGCATCGTTCCTTAGGTAAACTAATGTTTAAACGGATGTTTTATTTAGCTGTCTTTAATTCAAATGAGTTCTGCGACAGAGTAGTAATTGTAAATGAATAAAGCAAAATAAAAAAAATATGGAATAAAAATCCGGTGGAAATCTGATCATCATCAGCCTATCCTAGTCCACAGCTAGACATAGGCCTCTCCTAAAGTGCGCCACTGACCACGATTCGCGGCTTTTCTCATCCAGTTCTTGCCCTACACCTTGTATAGGTCAAGGGTTCGACCCTGAGTAATGACCACAATAAATCGTCGTGTGAATTGTTTTTTGACTGTTGTCGAAAACATCGTAAGGAAACTAAATATTCGAGTACATGTATCATTCACATATCATTTGCCCAGCGTATGTGGATTAAGACTTTAGCTATCTCAAAACATAACATAACATAGCGTCACGCTTGTATTACCCAATAGTGTAGGCAGAAGTGAAAATCACCCACTTTTCGCCGACTATGTATAAATCTCATACAATAGAGGGAGCCTATCTTCGTTCAATTTATTTTTGTGCCTCCACCGATCACAAATTAATACTCTCTGTACGAAAAGAAAAAAAAACTGGAATTTTCTGAAAGAAATAATGTGTTCATCTAACCATCACACACATCGTATTAGGACGAAATAAAACTCCGAAATGATGTTACACGCTAGAAAAGTTTTAAGTACAATTGAAACACCTGCAGCCTTCCCACGGACTACAAGTATCTAACTAACTAAGCGTTAAAAAGTTTCAAAAACATTTCTTACACTTTGTTAAAATTATTTATTTCAAAATCTGAGAACGGCACCTTCGAGTCTATAGCTACTTAAGTATACTAGTACAGTACTTTAAATAACAAACATCTATTTTGTAGAGAGATAGTTGAGTAAATACCCGTGTCCAGCTGTGGGACACTTAACCTACTCAACTTTCACATTAAATGTTATTAAAAACTGTTTTTTTATCTGAAATTGATTACTAAATACTAACTTAAATAACTATCTTTGCTTATTATCTCATGAAGAAAACCTCAAAGTCCTTGCAAATATTCACATTTAAACAACAAAAATGCAAGGGCAGTTAAAATTTTACGACTCTCATACTCTCTTATGTGAAATTTAATGAGAAGAATGTCACTTTGCGATGTGGTATTTTAATAATGTCCTTCGCCCCTCGAGGCGATTTATGAGTTACCAGTTAGTTCAAGTGAATACAAAATTAAATTTGTAATTTATACTTGGTCTCGGACATGATATTAAAAGTTTGATTCGATCAAAGCAGTTAATCCTTTTCAGAACGAAGATTAATTTCTGCCATCTTTGCTTTAAGTTGGTAAAACTTTTTCGTTAGTTGAATGAAGTACGACAGTATAAATAAAAAAGTAATTTAATTATATATACTAAAATGGTAGCAATTACACTTAAAAACTAGCGGCCCGCCCCAGCTTCGGTTATATTGCTATTGGATCATCATCAGCCTGAGGATGTCTTTAGAACGCCAGAGCGATGGGTACCGGCCGTTAGCATATCAATTATTAATTTTCCCACAATTTTAACAATGTCATAAGTTCACTTTGCAGCGTACCGGCCGATAACGCTGCAACGATCCCGCAGGCAACACGAAGCATGTAGCTGGACCATAACGTCAATACTCGCAGGTCATTCAATAAATAACATCGAAACCCCAAATGTTCCAAAACTCATTACAAACATAGCTCGTATAAATACCAAGTACTAAGTATATAAATCTAAACTAACTTTATTTAGAAGTGATAAAACTTATCGCTGTTTCGACTTAGGTGTAATCTACGTGTTTAATACAACAAAGACATAAACAGGTGTTGTAATATAAATAGACTATGTTGGTCTAAGTATATTTAGTTAGAACTTTATTTGTTGACTATAATTAAAATGTCTAGTACTTGGAACTAATAAGAAATGAAATAATAATTATTAGGTATGTACTCGTAAGTAGACATAAATACGCCAATTTTTATTCATGTGTATACTTAGGAGTACATGCCCAGTGTAGACATACTATAGTTTAGGCCTCGAATCATCAAAATCCACTATCCTTTGTTTTCAATTTTTTTTCTTTGTTTAGCTTAGGTGGAAATCTGCTTTAGGAATAAATTTCTTGTTCCTTTCAGACTTCCTCGTGAATTTCGATACACGAAAAATTATATACTTATCACAAGCAACAGGATGATAATAAACATTTAGAATGGAATTGGATTTATGACAGATTCTCTCAATCGATTTTGAAGGATTGGTATCCTTCAAAATTTATTGTAAGAATCTGTCATCAAATACCTATGAAGATCTTGTCCTTTCCAGCTGTATATTTAAATAATGATAGTAAATCTGTACCGATTTTTCATTTCTTTACATTTTAAAATTTAAACTAGTTTTTCAATTTGAAAATATTATACATTTTCAATTTACAGACACTTCTTTAGTGATACAAACGTTACGTATATCCTCGTAGTAACTACACGCTACGATTTCGTGACACAACTATCAAGATCTACGGGTGTCTACGACGTAGCGCCGTAGTACAGTAGCACGGACGTTATCGCTACGCAACCGACATTCCTCTTCCGTCGCAAACGTATTGCAATATGTAGGAAATATTTTGAACGTAGCAAAATACACTAATACAAACGTAATATGCTTTATTACATATTAGAATTATATACAGCGACGATCTCTTTTTATGTGTATAAATATGTGAACCTCCGCCATCCATCAACCCGCACTTGACCAACGTGTGTGGATTAAGGCCTAAACCCTTTCAACTTGTAAGATAATTGAGAGAAGACCCGTCCCCAGCAGTGGGATACTAAAAAGAGTTGAAGTGATGTGAACCTAAAATTTTGCTACGAATAAAAAAGTATAACATTAAAGCAGGTACATATGAAATAGACACAGAAAATGTCTTAAAAAGTTTTGTGTTAACCCTAAAATTACACGTTACACGTCTGTCACGCACAATATTATCCCAAACTTGTTCGAAATCGCGAGATTAAACACGATATTGGCACAGATTTTCTATAACAGATACCCAAATAGGTATCAATAGTTGAAAAAGTTTTCACTTCTCTGAACAAAATGAAAGATATACTTTAGTGTTAATACTTTTATGTAGCTAAACATTTTTAATTTCTTCTGTTACTTTTAAATATGCTTCTTTATATTTTTAATGATTAATCATGTTAAGCGTGGTAAGTGTGTTCACCTAATAACCACAAGTTCCCGGGTTCAATTGCCAGGTCGAACAAAGTATTTTCTAATATACCTTCTCAGAGAATCTGAGTTGCAGCTCGATGTTTGGAATTGTACCCAATGAACGGCAACAAGCTCGCTCCTTATTACGTTCATCATCATCAATACCCTTGCCTTTTCCCCATTTCTATTGGGGTCGGCTTCCAGGCTAACCTGATGCGGCAAGCTACCAGATTTATACGAGCAACTGCAATAGACCTCGAAACCCGTAGGGAACCAATAGCCGAGATGGTTAGACCAGGTGTAAGATTATATTGGCTTCTGACTACATGTAACTATTGTCATAGAGGTGTTAAATGACAACCGGGACCGATGGCTTAACGTGCTCTCCGAGACACGGAGTCGTTCCTATTACGTTAGGGACCTAAAATATATAACCAGCGAAAAGTGGTGAGTGATATTCACCTCTGATATTTACCTCTGCCTCCGCCTTCGAGTAACACAGACGTGATACTATGTCATATGTAATCATGATACAACCCAACTTTATTAACTCACTGCATTACTTATGATGACATAAATATCATAATAAATAACTTTTAAAATTTTTGAGACTGCGATCTCCGTCATACATTTACCTAGAGTTTAGCTTAATGTATTTATAATAACTTAGATCTAGCTTACCTAACCAATAGTACCTTTAAAATAATAATTCTTAATTTTGAAGCAATCTACTTTATAAAATCTGGTAGAATTCGATCTAATCCCAAATTGTTTAAATATTTTAAAATAAAAATGTGTACGTCACTATTCCACTTGAATTATTTACTACAACAATCCAGCCAAAAGTTAAAAGATTGCATTCCAACTATTTTCGATTTGAGACAAAACTTCAACCTCGGGACCACAAATACTTTAGTACAAAATACTCAAACAATAAATTAAAGGGTTGCACTGCAGAAATTTATCGATGCAATTCTTTTGCCAAACCAATACTTACTTTTAAATTTAGGATCAGTCGAAACAATGTCTTAAAAAAACGTGAAGAACAAGAAAATTCAGTTTATTTCAAAACAATAATAAAACTAAGACTGCCTCGTTTTGATCAATTGTTAAAAACACTTAATTATTTAAATTCTACGAAAATTACCGTGTGGAAAGGACCGCTCTCCACAAACTAATAGGGTAAAATCCGTGCATAATTCTGAGAAGATCGGTACATGAAATTAGTTCAGGAACTTTATAGGTATACAATAATCGTGCTATGTTTTGTTAACTTATACGAAATTTATCATTACCCTAGAGAAACCCAAATACCGAACGGCCAATGAATCCACTAAGGGAGTTCTTACCACCAGACGCACTCACGCTTCGTCATTTCACGCATTGATGGATGTTATATTTTATCCGTTTTTCGTTCAAATCGAGTTCTGTGTACGGATTAGCAATTGTAAATTAAAACAAAGCAAAGTTAACATAAGCAACTTTTTTTAATGATTCGTAAAAAAAATATGGCGGAAAATGATTCCAATTAAAGAGCTGAATATACCCTCTCAGTTTATGAAGGGCTGTTCCTTTCACCCTGTATTACATACATAAACAAATACATACATAAATAAAATCCTACATTTGTGACTGGAAATTAGAAGTTGTGCCCAATAAACAACATTCGACTTGCCCCTCATTAGCACTTGCTATTGTACCCTAACTTAGTCGGCTTTTTTTATTTCCTCATTACTTATCATGTCGCTTAAAAAATCTCCGAGCAAAACATGTAAGAGGTTATTAACCTAAGGCAAGAATAAACTGAAGTATTATAATTATATGCAACAACGATCTAACGGCGAGCTTAAATTCCGCCGTCATAATAACGTGATGCGTTATTATGCGGTTTCATTAAAACCTTGTATGACGTACATAGTAAGGTTCTCTAACCGTTCAAACTTTGGATATTTATATGTACCAAAAGTGTCGTGTCGATACTTTCGGTTCATGCACTTATCGTAATAGATTATGAACAGCATTCTGAGCAAATCATCCAGAATTATGACTAAATCTATTCAACCGTTTTCTCTCAAAAAAAAAACAAGATTCCTTGATACATCCTCACAAACTTGCCTAAAATAGGTAATAAGTAAGATAAACAAAGTAAGATTGGGATATCGAGTACAGAACAAACTTTTTATAAAGAAACCAGTTTACAGAAAAGTTGCGTAGTGTGAACGGGTCTTGGGGAAAGGTCTAGCGCGACTCCTTATCTTGATTGTAACAAGTTTGGAAATCAGTTTTCGCTTGTGATTAGTATTCACGTATAATAACAGTATTAAAGTTTCAGGTGATCTTGGCTTCAGACTAAGCAAGTTACGTTTTAAGGGGAAAATAAAAGAGAGCTTCTTTGTCTATAACTTGAAGTGTTGGTTAATGGCAAATTTTATAATTTACTCTACTTTAATCTCTCTTAAAATTAAAAACAGAGTCAGACTTAAAGTCTTCTAACAGTGCGTCCTGTTATGATGACATATGGAGCCAAAAAGTGGATAGTTACAGTTGGACTGGTTCATCATTCAAAATCACTCAGCAAGTATGGCTTAGGCTATGCTCGGAATCTCTCTGAAGGATGGTATACGACAGAGAACTAATTAACCGGATTAGTAAGCTGAAGTGTTAGAGGTCCGGTCATAACTGCCGCTGGACCGACTACCGCTGGGGTAAACAAACAAAAAGTTCTTGAGTTCATCAAGGCAAACGTACCGAAGGATGCCCTCAGGAGAGACGATTTTAGCAGGGTGGTAGGCAAGAACTGCATGAGAGCAGCCGAGGATCGTGCTCAATGGCGAGCTTTAGGAGAGGTCTATGTCCAGTAGTGGACTAAAATAGGCTGATGATGATGACGAGTTTAATTGTGGTAGTTATCTTTTAACGCCCTACGCTTGCATATTGGTCTATTTTATCTTGAGGATCGCGAGATAATAGTTCTTAATCTATATAAGTTAGTTCATTTATTTATCTTATATCTTGTCAATGGGGCTGGTAGTCCTAGAGTACTTCGACCCAATGCGATCTTTTGTGCTTTCTCTTTGATTCTATGAAACCTCAAGTATTCTCCCTCCGCACAGCTTGTCCGTGACCACTGCTAACACATAAAGCAGTATTCATCAGGCGCAGGGTGGTTCTCCCCCTAAGCATTTATGCGTTTTTGCGCTCATACAGTACACATGCTATGCAAATAGGCCTTTCTACCAGCCCTTTTTTATAAAGGTGTTTCTGCAGCCCAAAGTGTCCAGTGAGTGCATCTATTACCAGTCTGATTTTAGACCTAGTCAAGCCCCTTAGTCTCTCGGAGTACTTTGACAGGCAGTCGACTATAAATATCTTGTAGTGGAGGAGCCAGGGTTTAGGTCGGATTTATTGTTAAACCACTATTCCCTACTACATTTTCCGAATTGCAGTAGTAGAGTGATATTAATTTTGCAATTCCAACATTCCTATCCTCTTAGCCAGCAACCACTAGACTAACATACCAAACGCTTTTAAATTACATGTCTAAGTGTACAGGATATTACATTATACATGCATTATACAGCACCTATATTCGTATACCGTCTAGCCATGCAACCGCAATTGTGAAAAGCTGAATTGTCAAGATCGTATAAGTTGGACGCTTGGTGGAATTAATAACCTAACATTAGGTACCTACTATGGGAAAGTTACTTTGTTACTGTCACGCCTAAATTGAGTGAACAATTTTGACGAATGTTATTGAGTACTAAGATAAATGGGACGCTGAAGTCAATTATAGTTATTTTATTTTTGCCAGCAAATATTCTCGGCCGCCGGGTTCATGATTTTTTTTGGATGACCTAACCCAATTGTCCGGAAGAGTCTTTAGTAGTTAACCGGACTTTTTAGTGGGCCTTCCGACAGTTGACCTGCTATCAGGTTAAGTATGTCAGTTTTCAATTTGATTGTAAACATGACGTCTTCGTCTTTTTGAAACAACAATCTTCATATTTAATTTTTTTACGCACTTGCTGTGCGTTTACGACAGAACTCTACTGTACCACTATCTCGTCCTTCCTCACTCATTTCAACACTTCTTGGTGTCCCAATATTGGGCACGGATCGTCTTTCAACTATCTGGCCAAGAGCGGGTTTGTGGACACGACCGAGGATCGAAATATAACCTATTTCACAGGCGAAAACGATACCACTAATCCCACATTCTACATAAACTTATTAATACTTATTACCTACTTAAACTGCGTTGATATTTTAAAAGAAGGTCCAAGCTGAGATGTATAGTCAATGGAAAATGATATCCTATTCAAAAGCTACTTGTAGAGTTTCTTTATTATGATTATTTGGAAATAGATTTAAATATGCAAAGGAAACATAGACTTTATTTAGCTTTATTTAGACATTTAGTAAATTGTTTGAAAATCGTTCTTGGCAGTCGAACTTTGAATGTATTATTTACTTTAAAAGGGGGAGCTAGTAACCAATAAGTGACCCAGGGACGGAGGGAGGTCTTGAAAACCGCAGACTCGATGTCCTTGGACTGGTCTTGAATTATTAATTATCCAAATAGTGATTGCATTCCTTGTGGTCTCTGGTTATACTATTTTATGAATTTGAAACTTATGAAATAGTTTTGAAACTTAACGTTCTTTCATTTAAATGTCCATTATTTTACTGTTAATTAATTAAAAATTAAATTAAAATAAATAACAATATTAAAAACAGCCTTATAAATAATACAACCTTTTAATTAAACTTTTAAATTATTAACTGCCACGATGATCTAGTGGTAAGCGTGTTGACTTAATAACCGCGAAGGCCGGGTTCGAATTCCAGGTCAAGCAAAAATATTTTTGTAATATTCCTACTTAGAGAATCTTAGCTGCAGCTCGAAGTTAGGAATTGTGCCCGATGCTCGCCCCCTATTACATATGGGATCTAAACATAGCCCGCGAAACGTGTGATATTCACCTCTGCCTACACCTTCAGGTAATACAGGCGTGTTGCTATGTTAGGTTCAGTATATGCCACAGGCTTACGATGACAATGATAACAACGTATGTACGATGACATATTTTAACTGTTGAGCCACTTTGGTAGAGTATTACAAATTGCATGAATTTAAACTGATAACCCGCACAATCCCTACTAATATTATAAATGCGAAAGTAACTCTGTCTGTCTGTCTGTTACGCTTTCCCGCTTGAACCTCTCAACCGATTTTGATGAAACTTGGCACAAACAATCTTTAGACCCTGAGAAAGAACATAGGCTACCTTTTATTGTGAAAAAAAACGGCCGCTAGTAACGTATAATCTTACCAAAATGAATATGACGCGGAGTGGCTCAACAATTAAAATATGTCATGGTACATACCTACATCGTCGGTCCCGGTTGTCATTTAACACATCTATGACAATCTTTACAGGTAGTCAGAAGCCATCTGACATCTGGTCTAACCGTCTCGGTACTGATTCACTATGGGTTTCAACTTTCAAGGTCTGATGGCAGTCGCTCGTATAATTCTGGTAGCTAGCCGTATTAGGTTAGACTAGGAGCCGACCCCAATAGAAATGGGAAAAAGGCAAGGGGAATGATGATGCTGTTGTTACTTACCTACATAAGATTTATATGATTTTTGAGATTTCGAAGTTGTTGCTGATAAACCAATAATATGGCTAAATTAAATCATATAAATTCATTAAAGAAATATCAAACAATTACGTATTATATCGCTATATCGAATATAAATCAACGTTAATGGTTCGTTATGAATATAAATTAAAAACATAAATCAAATGAAAATTGAAAACAATTTTAAACACAATCTGCAAATACAAAGAACAAATTTCATTAATATTGTACTATTATTTACAGCTGCATATGTAATGTTATGAAGATTTGCTTTTAAAATAATTTGAAAATTTTACTTTTAGAGTAAAAAGTCATAGCGCAAAATTATCCGGCGGTAGTTTGAATTCATAATAATATTCTGGGAGATTCAGAAGCACGATCATATAATCTTAAGCTAAACAGAGCATATGATATTATTATTCATATGTATAGATATTACTTTTCATTTGTAATACAAACTTTTAATAGATAATTACACCGAGACAAATGTCTGTTTTGGGTGGGAATCGAACCCACGATCTGCTGCGTGGAAAGCAAGTAGGTATCTTACCGACCAAGCCACCAATAACGTCTAAAAAGTGACTCTAAAAGTCTAAACCCTATGTCTTCACTTTTGAGCGATATAAACAGAAGTGCATGTTGAATAATAAATCACCTCTATTGCTTAAGTGATTTATTATCATAAGGCATTTGTGTAATTCTTGTTTTATACTTAAACAATGCAGTATTTGTTACTTAAGCTTATATAGATATATTACCATAATTTACAAAATCAAATTTTGCCATGTTCCTACTGGTATCTACCACTAAAAATTAATTCATATTATGACTGAGAGTTATTCTCTGACACAGAAGACACTCCTAACACAAAACACTCCTAACATAACTCACACTTGGTCAATTCAATGCTCTAATTCAACACACTGAACAAACAAAATGTAATAGATATAAGTACTTCATTTAAAAAAAAAGCCTACTGAGTTTTTTGGCAGTGTTTCTCAGTAGTTGCCAGTCATTCACTGCACGGTCGGAAAAGAAATTGGACTATTTTTAAGTAGACATAAAAAAAATAAAGCAAATTTTGATTTTGATTGATAAAATAGAAAATTTTGCTCTACAGCTTTCATTCTGTATGAAGCAGTCGAGTATCTTAATAAACCGTTAGCAACTGGATCCTAACCAAACAAAGAACAACAAACAATCGTGTTCATTTGACGTCTAATTTAAATAAATATGAGATTTTCGTATAATCACGCTTAAGACTTAACACCGTTCATTTGGAATCGCGTTACAATGAGAATTGCTTCCACACCGCTGAGCAATATGTCTGAAAAGTCTCCAATGCCGCGTGTCTTGTTAAAATTAAGGATTTAAATTTAAATTTGTAAAGCATCCCGGGGCGACTAGGTGAAACGAAAATATGAATATGAATGGGGAATCAGACAAGTACAGAAAATGGGTTTCGAATTATTAACTTTTTGAGTGCACTCGCTACGGTTACGTACCGTTGGGAATATAAGCTTCAGTTTCCTCGAGTATACGCCTAACAACCTTGTCAAATTCTAAACAGCAAATTCTATAATATACAGAGTGAACTTTAGATAGAACATTATAATTCAAATAGAGCATCCTACTAATCCTATCCTGCTTTTAATATTAATAATGCGAAAGTATGTTAGAATGTATGTTTGTTACTTTTTCACGCAAGCGCCACTTGACGGAATTGGATGAAATTTAACATAGAGATAGATTACCCTCAGGATTAATATATACCTACACTACTTTTTCCCAATAAGTACCACGCGGGCTAAGTAGCTTGCTAAGCAACCTTTTTAATGTCCCACTGCTGAAAAAAGAGTTAAGACCTTCGTCGACACATGCTCCTAAAGTGCGGGTTGGTAAATGACATTGCACGATTGTTATCAAAAGTTTAGTTAAACTATTTTATCTAGTAAATAAATATTTTTTTGTTAGTAGAATTAAAATTTTTAGGGTTTACATTTTTTAAGTTGTTTTGGAATCAAAATACAAAACGCATTGCTTCTATATCTATCATTCTGTATATACTAATATTATAAAGCTAAAGAGTTTGTTTGTTTGAACGCGCTAATCTCAGAAACTACGGGTCCGGTTTAAAAAATTATTGCACTGTTAAATAGCTCATTTGTTGAGGAAGGCTATAGGTTACTTTTTATCCCACAGCTGGGAATGATATGTAGTTCACGCGGGCGTAGCTGCGGCGGAAAGCTAGTTCTGTATGTTTAGCTGTATAAAGGCACTTTTACGAGTATATTATTAGTGTTTGGTCCAACATTTTGTTAAAGAAAAGTAACAAGAATTCTCTTTGAGAGTAACAAAAATAAGAACTGTTTTCTAGTGTCTGTTGTATTGTTTTGCGCAGTAAGAACACGATTTTTATTTTGTCTAAGTCTCAACAAAGAACTGCTTTAGCAATACAAAGTTACTTTGGATATGTTCTTAACATAACAAATAGCTTATTCTTTTATTTATAAGGAAACTATTTTAGTGTAAAATGCAGCTATTTATAAAAATTTAAACCATTCCCATTAAGGATTTTTAAGTCGAATGTTTAGATGTTTTTTTTTGGATTGACGGAACTCTTATAAGATCGATTCGTCGTCTGTCACAACCGATTTGCTCCAAAACTACTGGACCGATTAAATTGAACTTTGGTAGAGACTTATTTACATAAATAACATGTTTATAAGTGATTTAAAGACGGATGTGATATGTAAATGGGTTCTAAACTAGAGCCACTTTTTAAAAACACAAAATTCCTTACTAACAATCTAAAATTATTTTTAGTTTGAAAAAAAGGTTATATCAAAATATTACTATTTTGTTATAATATTATTGTTAAAAAAATATATATCTATTAAAACTTTAGTCACGTTTTTGCTGACGGTATGCAGACATCTCAAAATCGGGCGGGTAGGCCAGCAGAGACAATTTAGTCGGAACGTATAATTTGGCTTTCGACTAAGGACCCCTTGACCGGCCGAGTGCCGAATTCAAGAACCCCTTTATCCGAATAGTGCCGTAAACTAGACTTGAATTTTATTTGTTGTTTTGTTATTTTTAGTAGAAAAATTGCTGTTTTATTTACTGAAATACCGAAGTAATACTTATTTGAGCTTGTTAGCAAGATAAGCTACACAATTTGTTTTATAGGTTATTTTTTATTCGCAGTTTCTGTAGTTTGTAAGCTCAAAACATAAAATTTTAAAAGGTAATTTTGTATCTTGATAGCTACCTACTTACTCTTACTCTTTCTTTTTTGGTAAATGCTTAAGTATTTGAAGGCCACCTATCCTATCTATGCCTTGGGGCAAGAGTGTGAACCTATTATGAAATTTCTTCCTTCTCAAAGGAAATCCACAAATTTTTGATGATAAATATCTTAAAATTCCAACAGTTTTTGTTCGACTTTAATTGCTGGAATAACAAAAGGAGATCGAATAAAGAGAAAATAAAGTGAACGGTGTATTTTTAGATATCGTGCTTAAGAGGGCTCTTTGTTTGGATAATGAAGGACCGAAATTAAGATCTGCATATTTGTGTAGACCGTTAAAGGTAACGTAGCAAAAATGTATGGTTAATCTGAAACATATAGCATCTATATTATTAGATTATGACGTTATTGTACGATTAAATCTTATATTAGTTAACTAATCGTGGCTAAATGTCCCTAATGGTAAAAAAACATAGTGAAAGTACTTAGAAAAATTTTAATAGCAGCTTGATGTTGAATATTGTGACCGAAAAACATACCTATCCACAATTATATCTGTTATTTATAACAGCATATCGTAGGCTACATAAACGGAATATTCGTTCCTGTCTTCACATCTGCAGTGCATCAGATATGTTTGCAGAAAGCCATACTAATGACTTTTTTGCGATATGGTGCAAAAACAGCCTCGTTGCTGTGCAGAGTTTGGGCCAGCCCCAACAATATACTGCGAAGGATTGTTGAAAATGTATCACTCGCTTATATTGAAAACTTATGTAATCGGAGATCCATGTCTGCCACACAATTGATCTTAATATAATGTTCTTAAACTCTTAAATAAATCTTAAACTTAGTCGTTATCATATTGTAAGGTACTAACATGATATGAGTCCTGCGATCGATATAAAATTTATTAAAAAAAAAACCTTTAGGTAAATGTTGCATTTATATATAGCTGTATGAAAGAAAGAATAAATAAAATGTATTCTCAAAACTAAAATACCCTTTTAGCACATACATCATTTCGAAAACAGAAAATTCTCTCGCCAATGTACCAGGCACTCATAACCAAGAAGGCATTAGCTTGCAACAGCTGCCCAAGTTCGTACGTGGACCAAGTTAATTAGAAGCCTTTGCTAGTCCGCTTGCGGTTTTAATAATTTCCAACGTCCAACGTAAGGGAATTGATATAAATGATTTTGTTGGACCCAACACTAATTTGTGACCGAAGTTTGGCCTTACTTGGGATTAATGACTGTCTGAATAGTAACATGAGCTCAGTTCTGGAGTACTACGTCATTTTGTCGATCGGTCGTTCACTTTAGCTTAAATAAATTTAATGTTTTGGACATCGTTTAAGATTTAAGTTTTCCTTTTAGTTGTTTATGATTTTAATTGGATATGTTTTCTAAAGAACCTTAGTTGTATTCGGAGTTAATTTTAGATAGGCTCTTTTTATTTACTTAGTAGTTTTAGCTGTAGGTACATAAATTGATTAGCTACGTCCATAAAGGGGGTACACAATTTTTTTTGGGTTAGCAATTAGGACATGAAAAAATATGTACTTAACTCAACTGTAAGCTGTATAAATCATTATAAAACGGGGTCTCTACCTAATTAATATTTTACTTAAGTGGATGACATTTAATTTTAAATTAATTAATATTAATTTATGAAGAAAAATAAATAAATATGAAATTATTTAAAATTATTTATTTATCCAACTGTAGTATTACTAGAATAATATAAAGTGGCAAGTTTTTATGGATGTGTAAATGTGTATAGTTATGGATCATCATCATCATCATCAGCCTATTTTAGTCTGGAAATAGGCCTCTCCTATAGTACGCCACTGAGCACGATCTGCGACTTTTCTCATCAAATCTTTGCCAGCTGCCCTGTTGGGCTCATCACTCCACCTAGTCTGATGGCGTCCTACGCTACGTTTGCCAATTCGTGGTCACCACTCAAGAACTCGTTTACCCTAAAAGTTGTCAGTTCTGCGGCAGATATGACCGCCCACTGCCACTTCAGATTACTAATCCGGTGAGCTATGTCGATTACCTTAGTTCTTTAACTTAGGTATGAATATTTGTTACTGTTTGACGCAAAAATTTTTGGATGAAATTTGGCGCAGAGATAGATTATAGACTGTAAGGCACATAGGTTTATTTTTATCCTAATACGACGCCGGTGAAAACAAGTACATATTTGATAAGTGGTAATTACTACTCGGTGCCAATGTACCACACACTCATAATTAAAAAGGTGTTAGTCAGCAGACAACAGCTGTCTTTACGTCACTCATGCCATAAATCTAACAAACTTTTTTAATGACACAACTCGCAACAAGCAACACATCCGAGTTTATTCCCGTCAAACTTATCTCTACTTATTAACTGCCAGTCAGTTTCTAATTACTCTATCCAGTTATCACCTGCGACTGACGTCTGCACCCCTGTTACAACCAGTAATTTTAGATCCACCGTCTGCGTTACTTTCTATGAAATTGCAGCTAATGTTTTTGAAATCAAAGGTCTTCTATTTTGGTGGTAGATCTCCTCAACTCGAATTCGCGAATGTTCAGATGACAGCTCCATTATAGTAATGTGTCAAGCACGGTTTTAGGTACCTATTATTAATGGTGGGAAAGTAACAATTTTCTTTGTTTAGTGAGGGTTTTTGTTTTAGTTGCTTGGTTTGGAGTGAAACAGGTGTAAGTAAATGTAATAATGATAAAAGTTATATCATATCTCACTTCACTGAGAAAAGATTAATTACGTATCTGAGATGAGTGTTCTATAGTTACTTAATTCTTCTTTTGTACTTATTGGAAAAACCATCGGCATTTGTCGAATCATCATAGACATTTGTCGAACAAAAATTTCGATTAATTTTGTTTTTCAATGACATCCGACATTTGTCTATTGTAGATATATATCTAATGCGCGAGAATCGGGGCAGCAATGATGTGGTCCACGATGGTACGCGCCAGCACAGTATACCGATTCACGTGTGATTACGAATTATTATTGGTGAGAAGGTGGTAGTGGAATGAGCCTCCATATGGTCAGAAACCCTAAAGGTGCAACAATTCCAACCTAAATGGTGTCACCAGACATCGCACCGGAACACGGCAAGGCCGCTTAGCGGTGCGAGCGGCTTTGTCTGGTGAGTGGTCACTAACCACGGCCGAAGCCTACCACTAGTTGATAGTCACCTGATTTACACCACCAGGGGACCACGTGTGGTGTTTCAATTAAAAAGCATCGTGTAAATAGCGACAACAGTCTTGAGGACAATCCAGTGCAGTGTATTTTTTAGCTTGCCAATGGCCCATAACACTTACAAAATGGTTGATTAGGAAAATTTGATAAACAGCTAGTGGCCTGCCCCGGCTTCGCACAAGTAGATATCGGTATTAGACAAACAATTTAATCATCATACATTTTATTACATCTTGGCTTACTTTCCATGCTTAGAACACTCAATCAAAACGTTTTTATGGGAAAAGGAAAAGGGCTGTTTTTAGGGATTTCCCGGGAATTATTTGTTTTTTTTTTAATTTTTACATATATAGATATAGATATAGATATAGATATAATTATAGATATAGATATAGACAGATAACTGTTATACCTACACTCAAGTAGTCCACTTACTGCTTCTGTAGTCCTATAATTAAGTGAAGTATTCAGAGATATCTCTAAATACATTCTTTAAGAACCTTGTTCATTGGTGTATAAATAATGAAATCCTTAACGAAGTATTTATTATCAGCTTTATTTAAGACGAAGCCAATGGAACGATACGCCTCAGCGGCCCTTAGTCGAGCCTCATCCAATTTCACGCTTAGCCTTTATTCTCTTTGTTGATTGTTAATTTGTATTAAGAATTTTCTTAATTATTGATAAATCTCCATTCATTTTGTTACTTAATTTAAAGATTTGTTTTTCAATAAAATTATTTATTTATTGATTTACCTACAATTGTTTCATAAATAAAAATACTTATGAGCATATTATGTAAGTACAATATTTGGCGGTAAACACAGCAAGCAAACGCAATTACAAGTCTACTGATGTGTGTTTACTTTTATATTAAAATTTATAATACTGTTACTGTTACTGTTTTATATTTTATATTTTCTAGTTTACATTTAATTTTGTCATCCGATGCAATTGACACTACTCCATTATTAAAATACGATGTTGTGTAACGTACGAAAGCCCTGATACCCATGCCATAAGTTAAATCTCAGTTTGGGTATCAGTGATCAACCGAACTAGGTACTTGTTATAATATAAGACTGCTTTTACAAAATTGTCATCCACTGTCTGTATATTTTTGAGATAGGTAATAAATTATTATTATTTACTGATACACATATACACTTACATAGGTATTTTTAGTTGTACGGTATTATTATTGTACGGGTTTCGAGGTCTGATGGCAGTCGCTCGTATAATTCTGGTAGCTAGCCGCATCAGGTTAGACTTGGAGCCGACCCCAATAGAAATGGGAAATGGAGTCAGGATTATAAAACTGAAAAGTTGCTTTGCTTGGACTCGCTAATCTCAGGGACTACGTACCAGTGGTCCGAATTGACAAATTCATGAATTGTTAGATTTTTGCATTGATAGTCTGACATAGGTACTAAAAAGGTGCACACATAATTTAAGGAAAGTGTTTGCGACAGGACTGACAAAAACAAAGTATAAAAATATAACTCAGTGACGGTATCACAGAAAAACATTGTTTGTGTAATAGTGTTCTGTGAGAAATAGTTTAGTGCTTATCTAATGCCTGTTTTTTTTAATGTATAAAATAGTAAGTACTTTAAAATTTTAAAACTAACTTTGTGTTTATAGTAAAGACCTAGCTAGGAACAAAATACTGTATACTAATAATAGTACAAATAAAGTTAACACGCTAGAGTTTACTACGGGCTTCATTACGGTAAACTTTCGAGTCGGGAAAGCGCGCACGCGCACCCAGGCAGTCGTAGCATAGCGTATAGCGATCTACCAGACAGATCTGAAGAAAAGTAAAGATCAAGCAGTAAACTCAAGTGTGTGCGTATGAAGCTAAGTCGGTGTTTCATTTAGTGTTCCCGGTGGTCTTCCCGTAGCGGCAAGTAAACAGCGAATCTTCAAGTGGTATCCCAGGAAGTGTCAAAATTAGAAAATCTGTGAACGCTAGGTGTTCAGGACGTCAACTAGACTTTCACCTGCTGTATTTTTCTAACCCATCAGGCACTGACATATATATTTATACTCAAGAAAAGGCAAAATCGTATAGTTATAGACAAAGTTAATAACTACGAAAATAACCATTAGCGTCTAAAAACAAGACTATATATAAGTAATTAATTTTTTTTAAGGTATACATAATTATATTAAACACAGAATAAACATAACCTTTTCTAATATAAGAAAAAAAAATAGACTAATTCTAAAGGAGACGTTCAAAAAATGTATAGAGCCTGGGATTAAAATAATTGTAAATTTGAACAGCAATCTGAGTTACATAGGTTAATAGAGCATAATTAATTAAATTTTTTGGTGTATTTAAAATTATTTTACACCCTCCCGTTTTTTTTAAATTGAAACCGAAAATAAGAATCTTTAATGCAATATTATGATTATTGCAATTGGCAACCCCATGGCCAAATGACAATTAAGCAACCAAAAAAACTAAAATTATTTAGAACGCTGTCAATCAATCTTATCAATGACAACGACATCATGACGTTTCCCGTAATCATCTTTTTTTCCGCGCGTTTTGTTATTACACTAATAAGATAAAAAATATTTTTCATCATAATTACATTAAACTGCAGCTAGAATAATATTACAAAAAAAAATACTATAAAACAATGCAATTATTGACATGATTGCAATATTTATACTGCTTAGGAAACGGATAATTAAAGGTAATGTGCGTTTTGTTGTTCTATTACATTTTTTAGATTTTTACCAAAATGGGTGCTCCTAAAATTCGTGTTTAGTTACATTCTAATAGCTTATTAAATAAGCTTTCCAATGAGGTATATCACATTGGTGTTCAAAATACTATCCCACTTTTGACCTCTCCTTTCTATCTTAAAAACTAGATAAGGCGTCATAAAATTCCTCCGAATCGAGGCCTTGGGGAAATGTGCCCAGAAGGCTGGCAGCATTGCCACGTTGTATGGCAATGCTAATTCTTTGACCAAGATGTAAGCCAGCCCTCTGGTCACGTGAAGAGTCTAAACAGAGGTTTACATTGTATTATCATATACGTAAATGTATGCTACACTCGTCCCCGTCAGGGTTTACAGTCGGTGTAAACTTCACCCTATGTTGAAACATTCAAACTTCGCAGACAAATTCGATCTGTGCGCAGTGATTCAGACCATGCATACCTATTATAACAATGGTTACGCAACAACAAGTACAACAACAAATCTAAGAAGTACCTTAAGACATTTCACTATTTATATTAAATTAGCTTTATAGAGGCGTAATTCACACTATTGTTATTAGCTTACCTGTAAAATAATTGAATTATGAAGCTATTTTTATTTTAACATAACATAAACAATTTTCATACAAAAAACAAAATTCTAAATTCATATTCATAAATTGTCACAAACAATAGGTAAAAGAAAGGTAAACATCACTCACACTTCGCCGATTATATTTCGGTCAAGGGTAATCTTTAATAATAATAATAATCATTTATTCATAACCCAACACAGAAATTGCAAGGTGAGAAAATACAGAGATTATGGGTGAGACTAGTTACTTTACACTAAAAAATAGACCCCTGTCTCCAAAACTAGGTTAACTGTACTATCAGAGTCAATGATTCCTCATATAGGAGCGCCAGTGACAAAAAAATTTACACAATAAAAATATATTATTATGTATAAATGTAATCTTTACTTCAACTCTTTTTAGTGTCCGACTGCTGGGCATGGGTAGAAGATCAGCTATCTTACGAGTTGAGAGCTTTTAGGCCTCAATCCACACACGCTGGCCAAGTGCGGGTTGTAAATGTCACATAACCTCGAATGATAGTTCTTAGACGTGCCGGTTTCGGTTCACCGTTTTGTGCAGCGATGATGAAACAATTCAAAGATATGTGGGCACGACTGGGGATCGAACCCGCGACGATATACTATTTCAAAGGCGAGGCCGTTACCGCAGCGCCACCGCTGCTCTAATAGACATTATAGCATAGGTAATCTGCATCATCATTATCATCAGCTTATTCTTGTCCACGGCTGGACATAGACCTCTCCTAAAGCACACCATGGAGCATGTCCTTGGTTTTTCTCATCCAGTTCTTGCTGGTCGCGCTGAGATCGTCACGCCACCTATTCTAAGGGAAATCTTAATTTTGTGTAATAATTAGTTTGAAGTTCATATACAATAGTTCATTTCCAAAGGATGTAATATTCATTAACTAATTTATATTTAACTAACTTTCCGACCGCGACTCCACCCGCGCGTGTCGTCATTTGCGCTCAGCCATTACCCTCGTGTTGAGCAGTCGGATAAAAACTATTCTATGTCCGTCCTCGGGTCTCAAACTATCTCCATACTAAATTTCATACAAATTGGTTCATTTTTTATAGCGTGAAAGAGGGACATATAGACAGACAGAGTTACTTTCGTGTCTATGATATTACTAAGGATAAGGATAATAAATTAGTGATAGGTTATTCTATAATAAATAAGCGAATGAAGTCTGAAAAATAACTAAATAATAATTAGGGTAAATGAGGAGCAATAAATTCGCCTTCTGAATATAACTTAAGATTACAAATGGCGAGGTTACAATGAGGTATATTTTAATTATGATAGTATAATATTTATAAGGTACATATTAATTATATTAAAATGATATTTAAAACGTCTTGATAATGAGCTTTTCTTCTAAGATTACATCTAATTAAGAATCCTCTTAATTAGTGTTATATAGGTACATTTCTTTTAGACTAATTTTCAAGTATCTACATTTACCTAAACGACATGAATTTGTATGACTGTTTGTTGCATTAAATTTGCCATTACTGCATCATTGGTTTACATGACAAGATTTACCCCCGTATTCATAAACGTCTTATAAGCTTATTATAGCTGAAATAGGTTTATAATTATTTTGTCTTTGTCTGTCATCTTGTCATTATTACTAGTAAGAAAGAGACAAAGTGCAAACTAAGGAGTCTTATGAGATTATTACGAATAAGACCGTATATTTATAAAAAAATAAAGTACTTATCGATGTCTTAGTGCCCCAGGACACAAATCTTTTCGTAGGCCATAATCCAGAATGACTAAGTTATCATCATCATCATGAGCCTAAGGACGTCCACAGCTATAATGGCCCCTCTTCACAATCGGCGATTATCGTTGATCGGGTATTCGCCTATCGGCACGATCATAGTGCAAGTGTCCACACAATCGTCTGTAGTTGTTTGTCAAACGGCAGTACAAGATGGACGTGAAGTGCGTTGCTGCTGCATCCATATGTTATTAGTGTTATTAACTCCTTAATTTAATTGATGAGAGATTATATAAATTTAAATAATAAAATAAATAAATACGAATTTAATTTCTAACCCTATTTTTATATTTGTGATATTTGTCTCTTCTAGATTCGATCCGGAATCAACTGGTTTTCAGAAAACCCAATTTCCCACCTGATCTATCATATCTATTTCATTTTTACTATCTATTTTTAGGTTTTTTTTGGTTTTTATTTTTTTTGCTAAGTAGGTAATTATATATTTTTTATTTATTTTAATTATAATTATTTAGATTTTTCGTTGTTCCGAAATTTGTCTTAGTATTCCTCCTTCGGAGAATACGAATAAAGGTATCTATTACTTGAAAAAAATAAGCAAATAATTGACATAAAGGCAATCCACTCAGTTTTCTCAAGACTCTTAAAATGACCTACTTTAAAGGTTAATTCAAGTCACTATCAAACGTTTACACAATATTTAAATTCAATGAAACTCTAATTAAAATGCAACATTTTCGGGAATTCTAATTTCATATTAGAAATTCAAATCTAACAATAGCTGATTCTAACTAACTAGTTCAAACACCATTTGAAAATTAATTTTCTTGTCAATATTTAGCTTTGGTAGGTACATAATGTCAAGCTTATTTGCTATTAATATAACTAATTTTGAATGTCTTATAAGAGAAGAGAGATACATTTTAATTAGGTATATACTAAAAGCAATTATTGCTTTTTTGGACAAAGAAATATTTAAGTAGATAGTAGGTACCTACTACCAATATTTTAAACTACATAGGTACCAATTGTTAATGACATGCAAACTTATTTTTCAGTATAATAGTTTCCAAACATATCTAGACTTGCTTAATATACTATTTTTACGGATGCAGCGATGGATGTTACGCACCATAAATAACTATAAACAAAGATTATATAGCCGAAATCAGTAAAAAGGTATTCGCTTCTACAATAACTAGTTATTCTCATAACTATTTATTGACAAATAGCGAGTTTGCTTTGCAAAATCCAGTATTAGGTACAGTACACCAATAACGTGCGAAACGAAACCAATTTTACTAGCTCTATAATGTCAAAAAAGCCTTATCCTACGTACCTGCCTAGTTCAATTATGAGCAAAATACCTATATATCAATAGTTACCTACCAATAACTATTTATCTTGCTATAATAGCGTTAAATAGACACGATATTGCAATATCTCGTAAGAAGCCATGACTTTTTCGGAGTTGATTTTTACTGATTAACAACGAAACTTAATTAGCAATAGATGCAATACAGTCATACTTTCTAGCCAGTTTAAAATAAGTACCTTAGAATTGCATAGCATATTATGCATTAGTATAATATTTATGTATACCTACAAGCCCTACTCACAGATGATTAAAACCCGTCCAGGGGTGGGGTGAGCCATTAGTTGCTCTGTGGCCCTACCCTAGATATTCCTCTAGGGCCCGTTCAGTCTTACAAACGCCTTTAAAAAAACCTGTCAGTTATATTATATTCATTAGTATACAGATTACCTACATATTACTTCATACCATAATTACCAGGAAGATGTGAAGTGGCAGCAAGAAGAGCGTGTATTGATTCACTTTCGCTTTTGCTCGGGGTCAGCTGCGCGCGGCTGCACTGGGCCACTGGAACACTGCAGCATAGTTCATTCCTTGCAGCCTATTGCAACTAACGTTTCTTCTATGAAACCTTAATAAAACCTCTTTTAACACCTCCCGGTATATGACCTCTCAGAAAGTGCGACGATTGCTCGTCAAAACAAATGAAATGCGAAATTTTCGCGAGTGTTTTGTTCGCAAGAATAGTGCATGTGAAAGTGGGCAATTTGTTAAGTTAAACTAAACTCATACATTAATTAGTGATAGTTTGATCCAACAGGATCTAAAAAAGGATAAAACAGGATATAAAAGTGACGTAGCAGAAATTCCAGTAAAATGCGCGTGAGTTGAGATCCACAGTAGACCGTACGTATACATGATGTAATTGTTTAATTCTTGAACCCTAAGTCACTATTCAGTTGATAGTGGCCTATTATTAATGGCAGGGTTATAAGGATCCTATAAATTTAAACAGCGAACTCTCACTGAATGTATACCTTAGGAAAATTGATTGGCCATTGAGTGACTTAGCATTTAAACTATGTGAATAATGTGACTAAATTTGTTCATGCAATGGCAAACCCTGCATAAAAACCTATTTATGTACTGTACGTTACATGAACTATGATTAAGTTTACTATATAAATAGATACCTAATATTGTAATCTCAAGGTATTTATAGGTCTTAAGGTCCTTTTACAACTATTTTCGCTTATCGGATCATCTCGCTCGCCCTCACACAATCTTGTTCACATTTCTTTGAGGCAAATGCGATTCCCGTGCAATCCAATGAAAATTGCAAAAAGATTAGAATTGCTACTTGTGAAGTATGGTCACAATGCAAGCGACAAATTATTATTATTATAACTTCATTAAAAAATTATTGAAAAATCATCTCTGCCTAGGCGTTGCCAAAAAGTCAGAGTAAAAGTCGTAAACGCTTCTATTTCATTTTAGAATATTTCTATCTAATAATGATGTAACTGAGAAAACTATTCTTTGAGCCCGTTGCTTGGCCTTATGCTTGCTTAACTTAAGTCTTACTAGTACTTAAGGAGTACTTACTAGTACTTAGTGACCCTGACTGCTACGCTAAAGGTCGTGGGTTCGATTCCCACCCTGGACAAATCTTTGTGTGATGAGAATGACCATTTGTTGTGTCTGGGTGTAATTTATCTATTATACCTAATTACGTATTTATTTCAAAAAATAAATGTATTTATGTATTATATCCGTTCCTAGTACCCTTAACACAAGCAAATAAAACTAGATGGCGCTGTGTGTATGTGTGAAAATATTATTACTATTATTAGGTAGTATTTCTGGTAACTGTTTACAGTTAAGATTAAATATATTTTAAGCAAAACATATTAATATATCTCTCTTTACATAGCTACTTTAATCCCTTCATACACAGGGGACCCAAACTAATCACACCTAGAGCGAGATTTAGAAATTGGCACGTCCGCCTTATTCAAATCTTCAAAAGGGTTGGCCTTTTGTAGTATCGTAATAGTATGTAACTCACATTAAACCTATTCAAAAGAACCTTAAATTTTATAACATAAGGTTCATTTTTCAAACCGTAATACGCATAGAAAATATTTTATTATTCGTAGAACATAGTAATAACTTGGTTGAAATAAAATATATTTTCAAGAAAATATCTGTAATTTAATAAAGAAAGCGTCATTAGACGATAATAATGTATCGGTGAACAAAATAATTTGCTCAATTGCAAACTTCCCGTCGGGATTAATGTTCTATCTACATCGTCTGGAAGAGTTCATTTGATATTAAATATCTGCAATAAATCTTTGACAAAATATTAACAATCTTTGAACCTTTTAGAGAAGAAAATCCTCGTCAGTCTGTACCTACATATACCTATCTATATTTTTACGAAAGCTGTACTAGATATATTATACACGCGCTAAACTTACATATAACACTCCTCTCTTTGTGGGGGTTAAAGGTTACAAATAGTCTTAAATACAAGAGCGACTGATCTGAATATCTCAGTCTAAAATCAATGCTATTCAAGCAAACTAAAATACATAGAAAATACATATATACGCTATGTTGCTCACTTCACATCGTAAATCACCGGAGATTATCTTAGGATGCGTCTAACTTCTTTTGCAATGTGTATGAATAATTTAAATAACGCTCATTGCATAGAATCACACAAATTTTGTTTCTGAATAATGTATTTAAAACTAAAGCAAAGGTTTCTGACTTTTTGAACTATAATTCCATTATTGACAGCACAAAAATAAAGCAGAAGGTCAACTATGTACCTAGTAGAAGGTAACTCTCTGTAATGTTTAAGATTGTAATTTTTATGTTTCATAACACTTTAATCGCCAAATGGGACAAAAGGAGAGTTAAAAACTATGACCCAGTATCTAGTAAGATGTTTTGTGCTTGAGCAGTAACTTATTAACTATATTTTTGTTAGTGTTTCCTACTACACTTCCAAGTTACTCCAAGTTTAATTCTACTTCCTATTCTATTTTCTACTTAATATTATAAATGCGAACGTTTGTATGGATGTGTGTATAAGTTACAATACAAACCAATTTTAATGTTTTAAAAATTATTAGCAGCGGTGGCGCAGCGGTACGGGCCTTGCCTTAGAAAAATTAGGGTACGGGTTCGAATCCTGGTCGCGCCCACATCTTTGTGTGAATTGTTTCATCTCCGCTGCTCAATATCGGTGAAGGAATACATCGTGAGGAAACCGGCATGTCTAAGAACTTATCATTCGAGGACATGTGATATCCACCAACCTGCACTTGGCCAGCATGTGTGGATTAAGACCTAAACTCTCTCAACACTTAAGATAGTTAAGAGAAGACTTGTGCCCAGCTGTGGGACACTTAAAAGGGTTGAAATGAAAAATTACTTAAAACTTGCTCAACAGATTTTCATAAAATTGAAATAAGACCACCTGAAAAGTAAACCCTTTCAAACAAAAAAAGTAAATCAAAATCGGTCCATCCGTTCGATGCCACAGACAGACACACATACACACAGACATGTCAAACTTATAACACCCCGTCTTTTTTGAGTCCGGGTTAAAAAAACAAACAGTCGAATAGAGAAATTCTTTCTTTTAGAAGTCGGTTGAAAATATTGAGTCACAAATCATTTGCGTATCAAAATGTGTATCTCACATCACGTCCATAAATATAGCAACGAATCGCGATAATTGACCCTCTAAATAAAAAAAAATATGATACCTCAATTCACAGTGGACATTTATCTCGGCATGCTCACAGCGATTTCGGCTTGTAACTCCAAATTTATAACAACCGACATACTGATAAAATTTGCCCTGTATCTTGTACGTCCAAATGGTATTGTATCTTTATTTACTGTATCAGTTTCTGTATGGTGAGCAACGCAATTTAATACACTAGTAGTTGCAATTCGAATAAAAATTTATTATACTATATAAAATTGACTAGTAATAGTATGCAGTTTAAGATAAAAAAAAAACACTGTTTTCCAACTTTTTGGATGGTTATTACATTTTTAACACATTTAATTTTATAAAAGAGCAATAAAATAATTTAGTATAACGTCACCACCGAATGGATATTAATAAAATTTTGAATGTATGTATGTAACATACCTTTAGGGTAATATTCGTACCGGTGATATGTTCGGGTAGTATATTTTCGGTATATTACGCGAACGATGTGGGCATAAACTAATCTTCAATAATATCGTGGGTTAAAAATGTTTGAGTCATCTAATTACAGTTTAAATTAAATTATATTACTATTTCGCAGGAGTTTTGTGGAGTTTTCACGTTTCTAAGGATTTCCATTGCGGCTAACAGACTGCGGCTACCGCGATTGAAATTTTTCGAGTGGAAGCGACAGAGCTTACTTGTCATAGTCATAAATTCTGTGAAGAACCCTGACTCATTTTTAATAGTTACCTATATTTTGATTACAATTATTATTGACAAGGTATACAAAATCGTATTTTAATTAGTCCGTCAGTAAATTTATAAATAAATTAAGACACGTCTTTTTGCTTTATCATTAAAATGAAACAAAATATATTACGCATTAAAGTAGTAGTGCTACGTGATACAGAGGTATAAAACATACCTAAGTATGACGTCATGCGAGATTTCGCAAAAATACGTGTCCAATATTTTTAATTTATTTATCTGACGGACAAACCTAAAAAAAATTGTTGTCATTCTTATTGCAGTATAAGTATTATTGATGTCTAAACATTATTTTTATCTTAAAATGTGACTAATTCTGTAAGGTTAAGTTTCAATTCAATTATTCTCGCACATTCGTAAAATAATGTATTGATGTTTTTTTTTTATTTAAGACCACTACACCACTGTAAGCCAGAATGGAGAGCGGCACAGGTTTTGAAACCCAACAAAATTAAAAGTATAAACTTTACAAAGTTGGTGTAAGTACCCGAATAAAAAAAAATCCATAATGCATTTTCTTAATTTCCTTTAGGTACAACAATTTCGAACTAAAGTGTTAAGTTCTAAAGTTATATTATCTTGGGTGTGACTAAGAAAATTAGGAATTCATTTTATAGTGATTATTATTAAAATAAAATAAAATAGATTATTTCATTCACAATTAAATAAATTACCATATCTTTTCTAGTTATTTATGTCTATTTAACACTAGCACTTCGGGATTCGACACAATAAATAAACTAGAGAGACACGGCATCGCTGTCTGCAGTGTTGGCAATTGAAATTTTATCCCGGCTTTATAGGTTTTGGTACCAATAAAATGCTATAAAATAAACAAATATGATGTACAGGAATTTTAAATCATAACATTTCTAACTTATGGGTATGATCTAGTAAGGATTTAGGGATCATATTTGGTTCAGTATTTTGAAATATTTTTTTTGCTATTTCTTTTCTATCAATGACATTTACTTTTAGGATCTCACGTCTATGTTGTTTTATTAAAATCTGGTCTGAATCTAGTTTCTTTATCTTATCTATATTATTTTCTTTTATTACAATCTATAATTAAGGTAAGTTCTAACATTACTTATTACGTTATTAATAGGTCAAAACTAATGCAATATTTTGACCTATACAACATTTTATAATGTTATTTATTTTAATATTGTTAGGTTAAAGTATGTTGTATAGTTTTTATTTAACTTCGTCTCAAAATATACTTAAGTATACCTGCTCATTTTACCTGGCGTAATAATATTATCTACTTTGTCAATCTTCTTTCAAAGTAGCAAATACCACAGACTAAACAAAACACACGTTTAATCAAACCCTATAAACCGCATATGGGGTTTAAAAATATCGGTTACTGCCGTATTCCAATATCCATTATGAATGACTCAATACGAGTAGGGCAGGCACTCACCGTGAATACAAACTGCGGTGTTTCCCATTCAAACACCAAGTAATACCTCATTTTCAAAGGCCTTTACGGAAACACTGATGTTATCACTCAATAACGATTGACTCTGAAAAACGTGCCCTTTTTATTTTACGACCTAATTTGTGGAAAATATCTTTTGGAATTCCAAAATTGTGCGTTGATATTGACATTTTGAAGTAATGAGTTTTGAATTTTGCTTGCTTGATTTATTAGCTAATGGTCATTAATTGGTTTGAAATTAGACTCGATATGACTTAAATTTAGTTACCGATTTTTTTTTTGGTTATTTGGAAACTCAACAGATTTTTTACAATTATCATTTTTAAAATGAGCCTCGGCTGATCGCGCTATGCCAAAAACCGAGTTTCACGACATGCTAGAGGTAACAGAAAAGAATAATTGATAAAAAGGAAACAACGAACATACTTAAGCTTCGTATCTTTAAAATTCACTTTAGTAATCCAAAATTTTAAAAGTCACTGAAGAACCGTTCCTATCAGTAGGAAACACAGGGATGTAACTTACCTGTTATTTCTTTCAATCAAAGTTTACCTAACAATTATCACATAGCTCAATTATTTTCAACCTGCAACACCTTGATTGTTGACAAAACTACAGTTACTAAATCAACGCTGAAATATTTCATATTTTTCGCTGATGTTTTACTGTTGTCTTCATAAATTTGCTCAACGTATGAGTGTCGTGAACCTTGTCTAAACAAGCTCCTTAGACGTGCCACTTACGGAGGTGCCAGAAACATAAATCATGGCACATTATCTCTGAATAAAGCAGCGTTGACTGATGTATGAATAATATATTTGCGACTTCTATCTACGTCAGAATTATCCTTAAAAATGAATGTTTTGAGTGTGCTGAAATCTTTTTACTAACTTTCGTCTTCATAAACTTGTAAGTTTGTTTTATAAAGTCGCACATTGTTAAGATTTGACTTAACATTGTTTGCTTTAACATGTACTTAGTAGTTACAGTGTATTTATATTTCTTTAATTTTCAAATGTTTATTTATTGATGTTTACGACTCACTTATGATGCCACTTGAATTATAACTCCTAATCCGAGTAAGCATACCTAAATATTTGATAATATGATACGCAAATCTATTTAAGAAAGCTATCTATCAAAAATCTAATCAAATCATCGAGAATCAAATATCAATACACTATGCAGATGAAAATAAACAATTACTATAAATCAAGGTAAAGTGATCGAACTGAGTAAGTAATCGAATTTATTTCTGCTCTAAAGCCAAACAGCTAAAACGTATTGATATTGAAAAAGCTTTTTTATTATGATTCGTGAATATTCTAGTGATTGGGTATTGATGAAAAGTCAACAAAAAATCTTATACCGTTGTTCTTATGACATAGCTGAAGTCACTTGGGTTTTAAAATCAATGATGGCGAATTAAATGGTCCTAATTTTGCAGTTGTAACTGAAGTTTCTCTGCTGTAATAAAATTATATGTTTTACTTCTTAACGTTTCCTTAATATCTTGAAATTAAGAACTGGGGGTGCAGAAACATTCCAACACTGACTATTCCTTGATCCAAGACAGTTTAGGTGTCTGAGGGCTGGGTTTAAAAGTACCTCTTCATGCTTGTAGTTACCTATTTTGGTGGGAATGTTTATGTGGATTTAATTCCATTTCCTTATCAAGTAATTATGGATATTCTAATAACTCCAGATTTCACTTAATATAGGTTACTTGGTATTTCTGTTTACACTAATGTGTTGTCTTCTGTTACAGGTGATAAGGACAGGTACAGATACAGGTCGCAGTTGCTGGGTAATAAAAGTAGTTAGTAAGTTTTTATATTTTGAATATCTAATTTTTTTTCTAACTTAAAGTATCTACATAAATTAAATCTACTTAATTAAAAAAAATTAAGCATAGCGATCCATATTTTCATTAATACTCATATGTTGATATATTGTTTTAAGACGATTCTACTCCTATAAATTTGAATTTCACATTGAAAAAATGTGATTTTCTCACATAAAGAAAAGCTGTTTATCATCGAACCGATGTTATTACAAACGGGAAGCGGGTAAACGGATGAATTTCCATATTAAAATCCCTACCGGCGCACTCTATTACATCAGTATTGTGCGCATGATGTATGTATGTTTTCCTAACATCACGCGGCTGATTTCGTTTTGCACCCGCATTACCTACTCTTTAACGTTTAAAAAAATATATATATATACAGAAGGTCTACTATGCTACGTTTTGATTAGATACGTACGTACTAGTGATGTATTTTTTTTTTCAATAAGTTTGAGATTCAGTTCACTCATCATATCGGTCTCTAAGCGGCCAATAGATTGCACTTAATCATTTTAATATCTTCTGTGTAGACAAATTGACCTTCGTAGCAAAAATACAACTAGGAGGATGTTAATTTTTAAAGCACTTTAAGTACCTATTAAATCCATTTTTTTTTTCGGATAATCTATCCAATTAGACCGAAAGGCTTTTTTGCTGAGCCGTTAGGAGACGGTCGAGCCAATATCCTAAAAGGTATCTCTCGCGTAATTAGTTAGCTCAGACTACAGACCACAGCCGGAATATGGGGAGTATATTAATAAACTTAGTACATGTTCAATTATGTTGGTATACCTAGTCTTCTTCCGTGAATCGTACATCTAATCGTACCATGAATAAAGTAGCGCTTTTAACATCCGGATGCAAAAGAAAAAAAAGTGTTGATGTATGTAGCGTGTGATTGATGGTAGTTTTTTCTGTTGACGGTACATGTATTGTTGAGTTAAATGACGAAGTTTGATAAAAGAGGTTGACAATAATAAGGTAGAAGTTAAGAAATGTTTTATGTGGTTAGGTTATGTTTTAAAACTCGACTATAGTGTTTTTTACTGTAAATGTAAAAATACAAAATTCATAAAAGATGAGTAAGTAAGTATGATGAATGAATAAAAATATTGTAATAGATTTTGAGTTAGGCGTTAACTCATAATTATGAAGATAGTGGTGAGATGACCCGAAACCAGAAGTAGGATACATCAGGAATCTTACTTTCATTTTCAATTAAATAAACTGAGTCAATTACGTTTTTCTGTAATTTCTTAGAAATGAAACTACCTTACAAATACTTGGTAGGTTACTTAAAATGATTGTAACAACAGACTCGTTTACACGAATCTCAGCGGAAAAACACGGATATTAACATCCATCACATTATTATATTATGACTAACTGTTATTTTACGAGCATCTAATGGCCCGATAAGGGTATTTTATTATTCCCTAATGGCTTATACCTGTCTTAAACTGTAAGGAGAACGATGCGTTATGACCATCCACAGCGGCACCAATTTCGCATAAAGGATATATCTTCATTGTCTTTGGAAGATATTAAAAGGCTGTATAAATCAGTAGTTCGATTGTCTGAAGGAATATTTCTGTAGGTACAGATATGAATAACTATTTGTTGAAACCAAAAAATAACTATGGTTTGATTAAAATCATTCGATAAATTATTGGAAATCATTTACCTTAATTCCCCACACTAACGAATGCTTTTTGCCGTGCTTTTTTCAATGTTTGTGCACTTTTGTGTTCTTAGAACTATCGAGACTTCGTACCATCTACTTGTATGAAAAAATAAGGACATGTGGTCCTTTTAACCTCGTATGTAATGAATAAATGGCCCATGTCTACGTGCGGTATTAATTGACTGTCATTATATTAACGCGCATTCGTTTTTTTTTATTTTTCTTCTGAAATAGAATTGCGCTTGATTACCACTTGCCTGATGTTAAACAATGATCTAGTCTACTATGGGACGCGCCTGCCTAATACACCGATTAACTCGTGATTACGAGTGATTTTCGGTGAGAAGGTGGCAGAATTTTTTTGCAGACTACAAAAAGTACTCACGTGAACTTTTGTTAATTTTTAGAAAGACTTTTAAAAAAATCATAGATCATATTATTACCTAATGTAATAGAAGAAAAGACAATTATTAAAACGCATTCGATGGTTTACTTCTTTATTTAGTTTGGTCTTGTCAATTGTATTTGTTGGCACATCCGCTTCTCAATACGTCAGGTGTCATTTTCTACTGCTGTAGTGACTGCCTTTCAAGTCAGCTGTCACTCGAAAATGTCAGCATGAACGAACGAATGAACACCGAGCACGGGTGAAGTGGCTATCTGAGAAGAGCTGGTACTGGCGCATGCAACCACATGCTCGGTGGACGTTATGCTTTAATCCAACTTAATCTTAGCGATTTGCAACTATCTAGTACAATTAATAATTGTACTATGGAGAGATTTGGGTGAAGTGAATGTTGCTGTAGTTATTTTATTGGTATTCCGTCTTCTTACCCGATAATCCACGCCTACCTAAAGTTGTCCGATAATCCGAATTTTAGTCGAAAACCTTCATAATATTAAGGTTGTAAATAAATGGCTTTTGAAATATATAGATGAAACCTTATATTAAAGCTTGTAATAAAAAAATAGTTACGTAGCGATTAGACATTTTTAGTGAACAAAGAGTCTCTTCAAAATAAAACCACGTTCAACTAATTGCAATTTTTAATATCAAGTCCCAAAACGCTCTGAGTTACTAAAATACGATTCTAACCTTTCAAATATCTTTCTTCATTGAGATTTTTAAGTTCTTTTTTCTATTGTCAACTCATAATTTACACTCACACAAAAGATCCTTATCATTACTTGTACTTGGAAAGTATTTTGAATATTTTAAAGGTTCATTTACTTGAACATCACATTTTAGCTAAAATAAATGAGCTTTGCTATTCCAGTTTTGCATACATTGGCACAAAAGTCACGTTTGTAATATAGAAAAGTGGAGGCAGAGGCTAGAGTTGGCGACAGCCATGTTTATGTCAAACATAAAATATACAGTATATGACCTGGAATCGGGAATAATATTAAAAACGGAGGTTCTATAAGTCACTAGTAATTGAATCATTATGGTCCCTCTAATATATATATTTTTAAATAATAATACTTTATGACGAATTTTATTCCGGTTTATTTTAGATTTCATGTAATCCAGTCTTTATATAACCGTGAGGTCCCGCCTTGATTCCCGGGTCGAGCAAAACTTTTCCAGTATACTTAGAGACTAGTTGCAGCTCTAAGTTTAGAATTGTCCCCATGAACGGCACTAGGCTCGCCTTTTATTACAGGGACCTAAACAAAGCCGGCGATACGTAGGTGATATTCACCTCTGCCTACACCTACGGGTAATACAGACATGACGCTATGTTTATGTGATAGAAGTATTAAAAAGAGCTATTGAAATAAAAATCACACTCAATCTAATTATGAAGAAGTTTAAATTACCAAAGAGTTTATCTTGAGTGTCAGATTTATTAGAACTACTCTATAAAGATGATAAGGAATTATGATAGCGCTATTTATAGACCGCATAGTTACCATCTATACTAATATAATATACCTTGTAAATCAGTCTGTTTGTGTATTTCATTGAGCAAGCTATTTCGCGGCATTAAAGAAACGAAACTAAAATGGCGACATAAACATGTTATGACAGTTTGGACCGTCAGCAAAATAAGGTAGTCAGATAGATTATATTTTTCAATATAAACCTTAGTAGTTTAAAAATATAATAAGAGCCAACCAAAAGTTAACTTCTAAGTATAAAACCTAATACCTAATACTGGATACATAGTTAAAATAGATTTTTTTGTATGCTGTACCGACGTGACGTGTGTGACTAAAGATAGCAATACCGTGGGAGTAAGAGGAAATTATGTGAGCCATTTGAGATTCGTTTCTGTATTATCAATTCAACATTTTTGACATTTTGTACCTGTTAATCAATCGTTATCGCTTCGCGCTATGTAATTTGTCTAGGGGCCTAGACGGAATTGTTTGTTTCGTTGAACGCGCTAATCTCAGGGACTACTAGACCGATTAAAAAATACCTTGCACTGTTAGATAGCCTATTCATTGAGAAGGGCTTTATTTTTTTTTATTTGCAGGCTATATGCACTGCCGGGCACTAACTATATGAAATTAAGGTAAAGCGGACAAAGCCGCGGGCGGAAAGCTATCTATGTATAACTGCATTAAAAATTTTATTACACCTCCGGCGTCTCATTTTCTTATGGCTAAGAGCCATCTGGATTAATTGAGCATTTGATTAAATTACATCAAAATCGGTGTACCTCTTTAACCGCTACGAGGCCATGAACTGTTACATAAATACACACATCAAATTAATAACACCCTCTTTTTGTCAGGGGTTCAAAAGCAAAAGGTACAAAGCCGGTTTTTTTAATTTAAAAATTTTAATATTATACCTTGGACGCCTGGAAGGTGTTAGGGGAGGCCTTTGGAGGGATGATCCGTCCCACTGCTGGTAAGTAATAATAATAATCACATTATTATTAAACCATGCTGTTTTTGATATAAATTATTCTTCCCGATCGCCTCGCCCTCAATAATAGAAAAGTACCTATAAATTAATGAATTAATTTATTTCTTACTTGTAGTAGGCCTCCTAGTCACTCAGGCGTCACATAAGTTTAACTCAGTAAAAATAAAAAAGGAATCGTATTCTGAGCTTACACTTACTGTTTACCGCTCCTTGTCTATGTCTGTCATTCGTTTCTTATGTCACAGGCGTCATGCCGCCCTTAAAACTAATTTTCTTAAAAAACTATATTTTAGTGGTTTTCAGTTGTTAAAAACCAAAACAGAGTCCAATAGAAGTATAATAAACACATATTATGTGTATGTTTTATGTTGCAACAACGCAACGCCCTATGTTTTTCTTATGTTTTAGCTTTTAGGTTAAGTGCTACCTATCATCAATGTTTTCCAATAAAGAGAGATGACCATGGATCCCTGCAAGACCTACAGAGCTACAAGCGACGAGCGTCGAAGAGCGTAACAGAACGTGGAGAAGCCCGTGGATGTGTGCACTTTTGCACTACCTATATAATGTGTGATAGGCTGTTCCGCGCCAGGGGCAACGGGTTTTTACCCGTTGGGTCCTAGTGGTTACATTCCCGACACAGAAAATAGGTACCACTGTGAACTAACATAGTTCGTGGTAACACTCTTTGTAAGAGTCGTTACAAAGGGCTCGTGGTCTGCCTATGTGTGCTGGTCTTTTCGCGTCATGGGCACCGGTAGAACCGTTGGGTCATGATGGTTAGATTCCCGACACATAAAATAGGCACCACTGAGAAATCATAGTTCGTGATAACACACTTTTTTGAAGAGTCATTACAAGAGGCTCGTGTCTGTGTTCTGAACACCACTGGGTTTATCCTAATTACCCATCTTCGGGTTACCAAAGTATATTTATGTATCTTCAAAGGACACATTTGTAAAGGCAGCTGACAGACAACACAAACCAGTCACCTACTGACTTCTATTCATGGTAAACACAATATTTAATGTCCCCGTAATACATGCACACACACAACTTAAAGAGTGTCACCGACTCAGAATAATGTTAAGGTAACTTACATGAAAGTTCTGTGTTGGAGTGGAATTAAGACATTGTTATCTTTATCACTAATGTCTAATATTAAAAGTGTTGATATATATCATGGTATCTATGGAACTACAAGTGTTTCAGTATGTTATTTAACTAACAATATTGCCCACTGTGCCATATTTAGATCATGTATACCTACATATTGCAACAAAATCTTGCAACAGTATCAGTGTTGCCTGAAAATCTTTTGCTGATACATACCTACTTACACCATGCATGAAGTGGACATTTAATTTCTCACATGAGTACCATACCAAGCATTCTATTTTTCTGAAACACCAATTTGCCTAAAGGTAACTGTACTATTTAAAGTTAGCCATATCTGTGTGGAGAAACTAATCAGACAACTCTTCATAAAACTCATTACTTATTGGAAGATATTTCTGCAACATGGTTAATTATTTGTTATTTATAATGTTTAGTTCTATACTAAACTTATTTTATACTTAACAGGGATGTAATGTTTGTGCAGCATGTAATGTGTTTTCTGTGAGACACTATACATAAGCCCAACTAAAGTTGAGGTTTTTATTGCTAGCCACATAATTAATCTATTCGGTCGGAAGAAAGTACCGAGTTACAGATTTTAATTATGAATGCCTTTGAACTTGGTGGGGTAAGTACTATGATATGACATTGGATGGAGTAAAGCTAACAGGACAACCAACTTCCAACCCTATATAACTGATGATTTCCAGTTATTGCACCTCACAAATTGTAATCAAAATAAGTACTCAACAGGAAACTGACCTGTTTGCTAGTAAAGCTTTTAATTTCCTTATGAAAGAACCTCACGTTTCTCTTGTGTTGTTATAGTTATAAGGTTATGTAGCACATAGATGTTACCTACAAGCCTTGTTGCTAAAGGTCTAAATTTAACAGTAATTTACCATAAGCTACTTACCTGAGGTATAAATACATATAACTAAACCTAATAAGATTGGCCTTTCAACCTATTATTGTCGTCTATATGCGCACAGATAGGAAGGTGTTAATTATTAAATATTAACTAAAGGAAACTAGAAAAGTTAAGTAACAATGGGATGGTTTTTTCTTTATTTATTGAGATTCACAATTCTTTCATTCTTACAACATTCAGCTTTGAGTTTGTGTGAAATAACGAGCACATAGAAACACTGTGGATATTGCTAACCAACGCAGCTCTTGATATGCATATTTGTAAATGGCAAATTGCCATTGTCCATGGACAAGAGGATTGCAGTTAACTTGCAGTGAGTTGTCATAATTGCACCCTATTTCGTTTATTATCATAATGCATTCATATGTTTTTAATAAACAATATTTGTTTATTTTCTGATAATATAGTACAATTGATTTGCTATGACGTATTCATGACATTTTGACAGCAACCAATAGTTCGGTCCAAAATCGATGAATTATTGACAAGCAGGTTAGAATCTTTTTAGACAACGTACGTAAAACGAAATTTTTTATTTTACATCGGTTGGTGAACGAAGACGAAAAAATTCATATGTATTACTATTTTAGCTTCTGCAGACATAATTCCGCAAATCTGCCAATGCAGAATATTAGTTTGTGCAAAATTATACAACCTTTGAACAGCAAAAACAGATGGATGTGATATAATATACGTACCCATAGATTTAGGATGTAAACTGGCGTTTACAGTTTGGCGTTGTTATGCTCGATCTATGTACCATAGATTGATGAGTAGCCATTAATAATATTTAATTTTCCAATGTGAAAATTAACTGCGGTGAAGTCAATTTGACTGAATGTTTTGAGTGTCATGAAGGTGATGATCAGTGTTGATAGTTCATAAAATTATGTATAAAATTCTTTGGATAATCTTCTTGGTTTTTAAATCCGGAGGAATAAAGCTTAATAATATCTTTATCCCAGGATTTTACAATATAATGTACATAACTTTTTAAATGTAGGTACATAATATCAATAATATACTACCTACTTCACATTTTATAACTAATGATTAAGAGTACCATTAATGTAGGTGGGAAGGTACCTACCCTATGCATCAACAAACCTAAAAGTTAAAAATAGATTGATTGTATTAAAGGTACAAAGAATACAATCTTATATATACTACTTATGGTTACAAATAATTCTAAACATAGGTAGTTAAGCAAGTATAATACTACTGAAATTCTGTTAATCATGCAAGTACCTACTTACCTACTAAATAAACCTAGGTATACCTTGGCTACGTGCATGCCTATTTGAAACCATAATTAAGTAATAACAGTAATAACTTAATTTCAATACATTATCAAAATTGGACGCTTAATTCTTAATATTTATAAATAAATGTTGAAAATTATGAATGTTTAGGATTATTGAGATTACCTACTCGCCAACAGAAGCCATAATCTACTAAAAGCTTTGGTTTGAGTTCTGATTCTAATAGTCATTCATTTTCTTTTATTTTATAATTTTTTTTTTGTATCTTTACCTTGATAATGTATGTAGATACCTACGCTTCTAATTTCGACTGGGTAACTGCAAGGATAAATAAGTAGTAACAATTGTTATATAAAAAAAAAAAAAATAGCAACCATCCTTCAAATTATTTATCGAGGTTATTAAAAACGTATCTTTCTATCAGACTTCATTGAAGATTGTAGACGTACTTAGAGGAGACATAATATTATTATCATAACAATACCAACTTCAACTTTAGGGGGGTCTAAAGTTTATTTCATCTTTATATTTACATTCCATTTTATGCAATTTGATTTTACTAGATTGCCTCGGATGGCAGTATATTTACACTGAATTAATTTTACCATAGTATGTAATTATATTAAATTTACTGTCTGTTGTGACTACTAGACCAGACAGTACAGTTCAGAGAGAAAAATCATCAATTTTTAAATAGTGACTGGTGTTGTTTCACAGTTACTCCATAGTATTATATTAATTGTAATAAATAATACTGAAGTCTTATTTTATAAATTATAAAGGTGGTACCTTCATGTATTGTGATGAAATTCCTTCGTTGGGAATGGTTACTGGAATGAATGGATAAATGGAAAGCTGACCCTATACAACGAACAACAATAAAAATGATAACAATAATAATAATAGTAACAATATTATATTATTTTAGAAGTTTATAACACCATTAGGTACATATGTAAGTTTCTAGAAATCTTAAAATTTTCCAAATAATTCAGGTACTTAAATTCAATAACAGATAAATATTATTGTGGCATCTATCATAATAATATCATATCATCATATCTTTTATATACAGGTAGTCCTTGTATAGGTTTAAAAATAGATAGAGAAGAAATGTTAGGTACCTATCCACAATATTTTATTTTTTCTCTTTCTCCCAAGTGTCTAAGTGATACCGAGGGTCTCGAGAGAATGTAAGCAGGTACACTTACCCACTCCAGGTTAACACCTACCTATAGATTAATAGATCTAGTTTGATAAGTCAAACAGCCTGCTTTGCGAAATAACATTAGCATGTTATCTAATCAATGATATCATTGATTTAGATACTTTTGAGTAAGTATGAAGGTAATTTCAATTACGTATGAACCGAGGGGTCAAGAACTCACAACTTCATCAAGATCGTTCCCCTTTGGGCGTTATTTTTTACCAATTGATAATTTTGTGAATTAGAATAATGAAAAATAACAACATATTCCAATTCAGATCTGATTGTACAACTCTTGACTTTAAACATCTACAAGTAAGAAATAAATTAATTCATTAATTTATAGGTACTTTTCTATTATTGAGGGCGAGGCGATCGGGAAGAATAATTTAGAAATCAAACTAGCTTACCTGTAAGCGACGTTCGATTGTAATTATTCTTCCCGATCGCCTCGCCCGAAAATAATAGAAACCCACCCTCCCAACCCAAGAATAGTTGTAACAATCAGACTCAATGAACAGCGCAGCGAACTTTTAACTAAATGACAGACATAGACAAGGAGCGGTAAACAGTAAGTGTAAGCTCAGAATACGATTCCTTTTTTATTTTTACTGAGTTAAACTTATGTGACGCCTGAGTGACTAGGAGGCCTACTACAAGTAAGAAATAAATTAATTCATTAATTTATAGGTACTTTTCTATTATTTTCGGGCGAGGCGATCGGGAAGAATAATTACAATCGAACGTCGCTTACAGGTAAGCTAGTTTGATTTCTAAATTTTTAGTGACGTGATGATTTGATACATACTGTGTCTAAAGCAAAATCAGGGTAGGTAAACCCACAGCTAGTAATATCGCGCATTTAATATCGCTTAACATCTGTAAAATATTCAGACTCTTCTTAAAAATGTATTTATATTGTGACTTACGGCAAAACTCCAACAGAATTACCTTTAATGGCTTTTACAGCAGTTTAATTTAAATATAACGATAATATATTTTTATTAACTACCATTTAGAAACTATTTTAAGAAAGTTTCAGATAGAAAAGCTATTCATGCAGAAAAATTTGGACTTTATAAGCACTTGTCTCTAATGTGTCTTTGAGCTTTTTATTTGTTTCGCTTATATTTTTATTTACGCAAATGGCGTTTTATAATCTTCCACTTTATTAATTTTTCTGAAATTCAATAAATTTAAAGTATCTATTTATTTAAAACAAGCTTTTATTGAAATACGCCAAAAATTCGCTTTATTAGCAAGACCTGTCATCTCCTGTGATACCCATAGGTATTGTAGGAATTCCTTCAAAATAACTAGTAATAACTAATCTGCCATCTTGGGTATTCCGCCATGTTGGATTTAGAATGACGTGACTCAGCTAACCATGCATTGTCATCAAAACTAAAAGTGTATACAAAATTTCAACTGAATCTGTTGATGATAAGAATCCACCCGAATTAAAATAACCTACGTAACCCCGAAGGTGCAGTGGTAACAAGGAATATCTAATTAGCTTGGAGATACCAGGTCGAATCACTCGTCAATACAAATGATTTCCAAGTGAAAAAAATTAGAACCAATTCCAATTTAGTATTTGGTGCCGCATGATCGAAAACAGAGCGCAAGGAGGTAAAGGAATAACTTTCACATTGGATTGGGTTCTACCTTTGGGTTCGTAAAACTATCACGGTTAAGTTAGCTCCGATAGTTTAAGACATAGTTGTCGAACTAGTGACAAGTTCTTTCGCAATTCAATGGTGTAAGATTAATGGAAAGTATACACAAAAATGATGCATACAATTTTACAATTAATGTCTATGTATTATTTTATTTCGCATAATTTTTCTACAAAATCTTCTATACTTCTATAGGTCAGGTCAGGCGACTAAGGAAACTTAGACACACTCGACTTTTTTTATCCTAAAAACAGTAACATTTGACTGACCACTGCTCGTTTCGCTATGTATACACGTTTTGGTAGGTAATCACTGTAAATATTCATATACAAACTGCTACATTTGGCAACAGTCTGATAGTAGGGAATATGCAAAATTTTAAGAGTAATCTTTGAGGAAACCTTAAAGCTGGAAGCAAAATTTCAGTCTTGAATCTAGAAATTGAGTAGAAAGTTTTTGTTTAGAGTCGTTAGTTTAGTAATACAAACTATTTTTGTCTTTGGCAGAGTGAACGTTCGACAATGTGCAAGCTCTATTTGGGGCGGTATATTATACGAATCTTGTAGCACTAGGTGCTAATTACCGTGCGTTGAATCGATTTTGCCATGATTATTACTGGAACCAGCACTAATAGGTCCTTTTAGATTACATTACCCGTGTTGCTTAGTCCATTTTGATGAAGCAATTTAAATGTCTTTATTTATGCTGTCTCCTGCTTTTTCTGGAGAGAAGGAGACAATCCAACTCTTCATCTTCTTTAAATTCGTGCGAGATCCAAGACAGTTAAGGTGTCTCAAGACTTGGCCGGGTTTAAATCCCGAGTCTTTCAATTCTGCCGCTGTTGATCCTGGCTTACAGGAGTAGCAATGGCTGATTGGGTTAAGTCCCAGTAAAAAATTAACTATTTTTGTTTTGCAAAAGTATGGAAAGCACCTACGTCGGAGGTATTAAAATGCAATAATGAGTGACTAATAAAACTACTTTTTAACGGATTTTATCGCGGTTTATTTTAGATTTTGGATCCCGACGTTTCAAAGTCTTTTCAGACTTCATGTTTACGGGTGGAAACGTCGGGATCTAAAATCTAATATAAACCGCGATAAAATCCGTTAAAAAGTAGTATTATTTCAATGTGTGATATTCGCGTAAATCTAAGACTATAATATGAGTGACTAATGTTATATAAACAAAATGGTTTATACTTACTTTTATACCTACATCTAATTTTATTTCAACAAAATCACAATCATTGTGTCTGTTTCTATTAAATATTAGACGTCTCAGCTTTAACAAAATTAGTCTTAAACAAAGTAAAGAAACTTGTGTAAAGGATTTATTTAGTTCCAAAGTCGTAACTTATTTACCAATTAACTTTATGTCCATACAACTTTGTGCTCATATAAAATTTACTTAAAATTCAAGGTGGACAAGGTCTTGACCGTACTGACCTATGGTCTCAACATTAACCGTAAAAGATATCCAACGACGCGATAACTTAGTTGAACCAAAAACTTAATCGTGTGTCTTTCTAGAAATAAACCTAAATGCCAAGGGTAAAATCAATGAGACGAGTATTAAGGGTCGAAATAAAGAGTGAAGGGTTTCGTATCAGAATCATCATCGGGACCTACTACTAAGACCTTATCGTCGGGAGCGTCTGCTGTTCGTCCGTCCGTCTGTATGTCAGCATGTCATCGGTATTTCATGAACCGTGACAAGTCCTCTTTACAGTTTGGTATAAGTAAAATAAGTAAATAGACTTTTCTGATATACCTACTTAGAGAATCTTAATTGAAGCTTGAAGTTTGGAGTTGTGTCCGATGAACGTCAATAAGCTCGCTTCCTGTTCCCTATGGGAGGTAAACATAGACGGCGAAAAGTGGGTGATATTAACCTCAATCTACACATACGGGTAATACAGGAGCAATATTATATTCTTTATTTATAGCATAATATAGCATAATAACTTTATATAGACCGTTAAACTCGTGTATCGCCATCTGAGGTACAAAGTCTTAAAACAGTAATTAAATCTCTTAAAGAACTATTTAACCACAGATTAAAGTAATGTAAGACTATTTGTCACTAATATCCATATCGCTTGAATCATCATCACTGTCTGTTTGTCTAGCTTGAGGTGTCAGAATCTTGGCGATAGGCGATACGCGAGTTAAACGGTCTATCTGTAATACATCCTATTTTTGTATTCTATTTTCTTAATTTTAAACCACGATGTCCAATATTATTTGAAATAAGATCTATATTTTAACTACAATGTTCATACGGTTCATGGTAAAACATGGCGTAGTCGTCCAATTTGCTTTTCACGCCACAGGTCGTGGGTTCAATTCCCACCCAAGTCAAACATTTGTGTGACAAACACGTCTGTTTGTCTTGAGTCTGGGTGTAATTATCTAGATTTAATTATATATTTACAAAAGAAAAGTATTATATGTAGTATAATACCAGTTATCTGGATTCCATAGAACAAGCTTTGCTTAGTTTGGGTTCAGATGGCCGTGTGTGTTAATGTCACACTTATTATAATTTAGTCACCATCTTATTGAATCTCTTGTTTGTACTTTTTTAGTTACAAAGGATAATGAAACAATATTATTACTACCACGGATAATATAATACTATGTTACCTACTATTATTTTAAATAATAACCATTTCAGTGCATACAGAACTAAAATTAGCATCAGTTTTCCGCATTGCGCCGCCGTATCCCATTATTTTGCATGTACCCGTACCCAGACGCTATTGATTTTGTCTGTGTTAGGGGGCCAGCTTGATAATCATATTATACCTATAGTATTTTAAATATATTCGGCTACACCACAGAGCATAGAATAACCTTGTATCCTACTAGAGTAGACTAACGTTTTCGCAAATATATAGAGTAGTTTTTCCTATTTAAGAACCTTTAACATTTATGACTACATGCCAAAGCAGTATTAACTAGCTTCCGCCCGCGTTATCCCCAGGTCATGTTTTGAAAAACCGTTATTAGCCACCCTAGACGGAACCTTTGTGCCAAGTTTGGAGTCTCTAGACCCAAACTCTAGAGTTTGGGCTGTGCGTCTGATATTATTATGTGATATGTCTGTCTAACTAAACTAACCTAACCTTACTAATATTATAAATACGAAAGTAATTTGGTCTGTCTGTCGTGGTTTTACGCCAAAACTACTAAACCGATTTGGATAAAATTTTGTATAGGTAGATATAGTTTGAGTCACGGGGAAGGATATAAGTTTTTATCCGAATGTGATAAGGGACTGGTTTAGAGTTACTGGTTTAGGGCGATAACTGATATACGCTCGGGCAGAGCCGCGGTCGAAAAGCTAGTTTCACATATTTGGACGAAGAAGATTATCAAATATATGTAGTTGTAGTTTAAAGTTTAAAGCAGACTTGTTTTCCGCAACTATACGTCTAAGAATGCGCGTTTTTAACCCCTACAAAAAAGTGGAGTATTTTATATTACATTGCTATGTGTCAGATTGTGGGATCATAGCGTTAAAACTAATGGACTGGATTGATACGATTTTCTTTAATTAAAATATTGAAGAGATGTTCTTAGCTCGGTTGAAAAAAATGCAATTATTCATTTAGACTTATACAACGACGCCATATCTATTTAGCACCGTGCAAGATTTGGTGGTCTATTGTTAGGGGTTTTGAATATGGACATTTTGTATAACTGCTCATAGTATGACCTTGAATCGAGATCCCCTTGCTTGTAACCCTTTGTGACTTTTCATTACACTGGTGAATTGTAATTTATTGTTGCTAACATCGTGTTGTTTAGTTTTGACACGTCTGTGTTGATGACAAGCGACATGTGGATAGTATTAGTTATGCAACGCTTTAAAAAAATGTAGGCATGAAGACTTTATTTTTTTGATAATTGTCAACCCTTTTAGTGTCTTGCTGGGCACGGGTCTTCGTTCAACTATCTTACGTACGAGTTGAGAGAATTTAAGCCATAAAGTGCGGGTTGGTGGATGTCACATGTCCTCGAATGATTAGTTCTCATACATGCCGGTTTCCTCACGATGTTTTCCTTCACCGGTATTGAACAGCGGCGATAAAATTCACAGAAAGATGTATCGACTGGAAATCGAACCCGCGACCTTATATTTCTAAGGCGAGGCCCGTGCTGCTCCTGCTCCACCGGTGCTCTTTTGATATCTACATTTTAATATAATGTATAGTTAATAATATACCTACGGATATGTGCGTATTACATGTATATACCAGAAGTGGATAACTTATTGTCAAACTTCGATAAAACCACATAACACAACGTCACGCCTTAATTACCCGGAGAGCAGAGGCAGAGGTGAATATCACGCACTTTCCACCTTTTTTAGGTTCTATATGTAATAGGTACCTATTGCCGTTCATTAAGCTCAACCCCAAACTTCGAGCAGCTGTAAATAAGATTCTCTAAGTATGTTAGAAAAGGCTTTTTGCTCGACCCGGTAAAAAACCAAAACCTACCAACCTAGGTGTCCCGAGAGTAGGCTGGGCTTCAATATATAAAGCGCTTTTGCATGTGCTGCTATCGATTATGATTATGACGTCTATAGAATTAGTAGTGAAAAGATTGTATGTATGACGGGCCGGTGGCGTGGTCGGTAAGATACTTGCTTTTCAAGCCGCAGGTCGTGGGTTCGATTCCTACCCGAGACAAACATTTGTTTAAATATGTCTGTTTGTCTTGTGTCTGTGTGTAATTATATATTTGAGTATATTTACAAAAGAAAAGTATTATAAGTAGTATATTATCAGTTATCTGGTTTCCATAGTACAAGCTGTGCTTAGTTTAGGTGATCCTAAACTAAGCACAGCTTGTACTATGGATGACCGTGTGTGTTAATGTCCCACTATATTATTATTACTATGTATAGGTGGATTTAGTCCCATAATATCCATCGTAGACTACATCATTGCTAAACGTTTTTTACCCTGAAATAGGCCTGCGCTTGACTACAACTTGGCTGAATTTAAGCAATGATGTAATCTACAATGGGACGCGCCTGCCCACTATACCGATTCATTCGTAATAACGAATGATTTTCGGTGAGAAGATGGCAGTGGAATGAGGTTTCATATAGGTGGAAACCATAAAGGAGCAACAATCCGACCCACCCTCTTAAATGGTGTCACCAGTCATCGCACCGGAACACGGCTTGGCGGTGCGGCTTTGTCTGGTTACTTATTGTCACCTGATTTCCACCACCCGGGGGCCACGCGTGAGGATCAGATAAATGGTGCACTCCCACGGACGAAGGTGACTCAGCCCCATCAGACAAGTTGTAGTTAATCGCAAGCCTATTTCAGAATAAAAATAAACAGCCTATATTTAAGTTTAACAACATTTTAGCACTATAACTATGTTCAGCCATCTTTAAAATTTGCCTAGATACAAATAGAATTCACGATGTAATTCTCCAAATAAGCTTAATTTAACTTTAACCAAAGCAAACTGAAATTATTAAGGTGCAAATTGTGAAATTCAAAATAGTTAATTGCTGTCAATCTGCTAGACATGCAATGAACACTATATTATTAGATTTCAAGATATGACAAGTTTTGATTACAATTTCAAGTTTACATCGAACTACACCACAACTTTCGACGTGAATCGAATCTAAAGTTAGCTGAACTTTAAATATAATTGGCCAGTTCATTGTACATGACTGTTTTTATTTAAATTTAAAAAAGTTAAATTAGTTCTCTCATTCTCTGCGTTCATTGAATATGTTTATCGATTTTTGATCTGAAAAGATTCATTATAAACCTCAGAGCACCGAACCTATAAATTTAAAGGTATTATAATTCGAACAGGGGTAGCTTAGCGATTGCAGCCTCGCCTTTGAAATACAAAGCCATACAATTCACACAAAGATGTGTGAATTCATCGCCGCTGCTCAACGGCGATGAAACAATGCAATTCATATCGGTGAAGGAAAAATATGACATCAGCAACCCGCACTTGGCTAGTGTGTGTCGAGTGTCAACTCGTAAGACAACGAGAGAAGATACGTGCTCAGTAGTGGATCATTAAAAATTGATAAAGTGAAAGTTAATTCGTAAATTATTTATTACTTTTTACTTTATTTTTGTTGTGTTAGATTTTTTTTTGTTGATTTTAGTATCTCATTGCTTGGTGGGTCTTCTCTCGACTATCTGAGTTAATATAATGTTTAGGCCTTAATTCACACACGCAGATCAAGGATATCACATATCCAAGAATGATTATTCTAAGATATATAGATTTCCTCGCGATGTTATCGTTCATTAGTTTTGATATTTCTCCTATCCTTCTTCTACGATGTTCCATTTGAAAACTGACAATATATTTTTGATTGAGAACACAGGCGCGAGTTACCTAGGTTCCAAATTAATTCTTAACATTTTCCGTCAAACACTTTTCTAAACAAGAAAACTAGTTTTCTCAAGCTTATTTCTACTACGATACTCAAAATGAAACAAAACCAATGGAGTTGTTAGCAGTAAAATTTCCTTGAAATAAAAACTTTTTACTCTTTTCTAAGTAGCTGCTAAGAACGAAGGTACTCACTCTTTGAGTTTCTCGCCACTTGCATATTGTATGAGACAGGAACATTTTAGATTAACCCCTTTAATTATAGTCTAAGTAAACACGGTAACGCGACGAGTATGTAATCACGATTAGTAATTAGGGATATAGCGTGGTTTGGGGAGTGGTTTTATTGAGAGCGAGATGTGAGTATTTATATTTTATACTAGCGGATCCTGCAAACGCAGGGCCACCGAATATAGATCTAAATTCTAAAATAAACCGCGATAAAATCCGTTAAAAAGTAGTTTTATTTCAATGTGTGATATTCGCGTAAATTTATGACAAAACTGTCAGTATTGTGTCAAAGTCAGTATACATGTGTCAAACACATGTTTTTATGAGGTTTTGGTGTCCATAACAGCTTAAACCAATATTGTTGGAGCTGTGGAAGCGGGATGCGGCTATATAAGGTGTAGAGCAACTTCTCTTTCGTACAACTGCAATAACAATAGTATACGGTGTCATAGTACCTACAGCTGTACAAGTAAAGTTTAAAATTTTCACATAATGACATCAACAGGTTTTTTTATTCTACAATAGGCTGGCGCTTGACTACAACTTGCCTGATATTTAGCAATGACGTAGTATAGGTACGATGGGACGCGCCCGGCGAATATACCGATTCACTTGTGATTACAGATGATGTTCAGTGGGAAGTTGGTGTGAAGTCGCCAGCACACAAACCCTACATTACTTACACGTTGAATCAGTGCGTGTAAGTCAAGAACACATGTTTAAGAAACTTTGTTAATATTTAATGTATCACGGCGTTGATTTGTAGCCGCTTTGCGTTTAATTTCTATGTTGGTAGCTGCTAATTCAATAATTTGACAGGGCGTGTTGCAGATGGGTTAGAGATGGTTAATAACTTCATTTAGACATTTAGACACATAAATAGGTACTTAGTAACGATTCAATTGTGGAAGATATGGAAAAAAGTAGATATGTGTCTATGCTGTGCTTATTGTGTATCAAGAGATCATCATAAACCAATTAGCGTAATAGAAACAAAAGACGCTCAATATGAAATAAAGTATGGTCACAGTCCCATTAAAGGTACCTACCTACTTAACTTATGCATGGGTGTTATGTGGTAACGTGTACCTACCTATATTTGGTATGTATGCTCAGCTAAACTTATCAAAATTTAGAAGCAATAAGTGCCTAATAATATTTTAAAATTCGTTTCGTTTTTATCTTTTTTTCTTTAGACATTGCCTAAAGAAAGTCTGACGCAACTGCAATCTACAGACCCATACACAACAAATAACCATTTCTTAATTAACTTTGTCACGGTCTCAGCTTGTTAATGCAATTAAAATTATAATTAAACTGCATTTACATGGTTGAAAACGCTGATACAAAATTAAATTATAGTTAATTACATCAACCTGAGAGATACCAAAATAACTATGAACGTTTAAAACGAAATCAAATCAGCGCGTCTCGTTTTAGCGGTCTTTTACTATAGCTCAACGACTTAGCATATAGGTAGATAACGCGAGTTTAGGTTCACAGTTTTCAATCCCGATATGCTTTTCAGTTTTCACGCAGGTCGTAGGCGCAATTTTCATCCTAGACATCCGATATGTGGTGGAAAGTCCACGGGCTTGCACAAAGCGCTTTGCACCACTTTTTTTAGGGAACTAAATTTTTTCATTTTGTGGAATTTGCCGCCAGCATCTCGTTTCCCGATAGCTATTATCTGCACGTCTTTAAGTCACAATAAGTCAGTGAACGGGCAAGTTATGGTCAAACGCAAGCCTATTATAGGATAAAAAAATATATTTGTGCGCATGAAAAGTCGTGGATGTTTGTCTTGAGTCGGATTTACCAAAAAACAACGGTTTTTTTTTGTAATAGGTACCTTTATCAGCTATTTGATTCCTATAATACAAATGCTGGTTAGGTTATAATTAATTTAAAGGAAAAAGATAAGTTTTCCTTGTTTATTATAATCTCTCCTAGAAGTTTTTCCGTTTACAGCGGTAAGTATAAGCTGACTATCCAGGAAATTAATGATAGTTGCTAGCTCTCATCGAGATTTATTTAGTGAGTACCAAAACCAAAAACGTTTTCGTATTCGTTAACGTCTACTGTCGATTAACTTGTCGAAGTTGGAACTCGTGCTGCCAAAATGCAATATTATGTTTAAAAACTTTCATCGACTTCGATAAGTATGATACAATTTAACGTAGGTAATGCAGTTTTTAGTTTTACCGCATTTTCTCTAGGGTCGCTGCACTTAAATGTATGACAGAAAAAGAAACTACATTTCGTATTCGAAAACTATCACAACTCGTACTAAGTGTAAAGAAGGTATCTAGAAGATGTTAAAAAGAACTAACGTTACTAGCACTCTTTTTCCTTCACTCTCACAGTCTCGTGTCCGTCTCACCTGATAAGTTAAAAAAATAAAAGAGATAAGAAAAATCGGGCACAGGACCGACGGCTTTACATACAGAGCGACACTCGCTACGATCTAAACGTACTTCCTTAGCTTGACTAGTGTTCATACATTAAATGTATGACCAGATTCTGGTCATACATGCACGGCGGTTGTGAGTAATACGCACCTGTCCCTTTTAAAGGACATTATCCATGAGATCAGCGAATGTCCTCCTAGGGCGTCCTCTCCCAGCGTCCCCAATCGTCGACGGATTTACGTACTCATTTAATGTCTTTCTTATTTAGCATAAACTTATCTAGCGTAATATCGTTAGTAGTTACTATTTCTACTAAATAACGCTAAGGTAAGTATTACTCGATTTCCCCGCTTCCAATCGGTACAAGGGAATTCAAAGCAAGTCGCGCATGAAATTAATGTGCTTCTTAGATTGATTAATATAGGTTTAAATAATTAATGCAATATCTTACAATAAGGTTTGAGGAATGTTCTTTTTGTGATAACGTATGTGACATCAATGTGTATTTTAAACATCCTTATGAATCGCAACTGTCGGTAGGCTTCTTAAGTTAATTTATTATGTTATTTTTTTCTGACTGTGCCTGGTGGTGTAGCGGTTAGTGACCCTGACTGCTAAGCCGAAGGTCGTGGGATTCGATTCCCACCCAGGACAAATCTTTGTATGATGAGCATGTTTGTTTGTTCTGTGTCTGGATGTAATTTATCTATATATGTATGTTTTTACAAAAATAATGTATTTAACTAGTTTATCTGTTCCTTGTATCCACACAAGCAAATATAATGGGTGAAAATAGGTCTGGACACACATTTATGTAGGTAAAATATGCAAATGCAACAAATGTCATACATGTTTTTGTCGCATACTTTCGACATGGTTGGTCAAAAGGTTTGGTATTACGCCAGTCAAACTTAGGTACCTACAGTACCGCGTAATATTAATAGTATTATGTAACATTATAACTACATAAATCTTTTATTCATAATTATAAAAAAGGTGACTGTGACCTTTTAAATTTTCCTAAAACCAACCTTGAAACATAAAAGCCAGAGATAATTTTACATAGATAAATATTACTTACACCAACTTCTATAAAACCACATTTTCAAACCTGTTACATTAGTATAATAATAGATAGAGAAACATTTCGTTATCTACAGTCTGCTGGCTCGAGTGTCTCGTACTCGAAATAAATCAAAATTGCATTACAAATAAAATATGGAGAGCAAAGTTTTGTAATTTCGTAGAAAATTTTCAATTTTCTCAAAATTTTATAACACTAGTCATTCAGTCACTGTTAAATTGCAATAAATGCAATTTAAAAAAAAAATTAAATCGTTTAGTGTATTTACTTGCAATTCGAACAGTATAAAGTTTTTCTGTCGTTACATCTGAAAGTATTTTTCACAATTTTTTTTTACAATATTGAAGTATTATGTTACTAAGAGAATTTTCAAAGTCAGCCCAGAAGTTTTGAAGTTATTTAAAAAATACAAATCTTTTCTTATATGATTCTTTCACTTATATGGGAAATTACAAGTAATAAATGATAGATAGAATTCAGTAGTTGACCTTTTCACATGCTACATAATCATCATCTTAATCAATGGCCTTTTGCAGTCATCTGCTGGACATAGGCCTCTCCCAATAAGCGCCATTTCACCCGGTCTTCGGCATGTCGTATCCAGCCACTGCCAGCTATCTTTTGCAGATCGACACTCTACCTAGTTGGAGGACGACCTTTTTTTCGTGGTGAAAAACCCTTTATAGGTCCCCGCTAGTAGGAGTGCAGCGGGGTATGTAGGAGTCCCTGTCCACACTGGTGGGCTCGGGCTACCCACTAAAAACACCACGGTAGCCGGCCTCAGGTGCTTGAATGATGGTCCTGGGAACTCATAGATCCACAACCAGGACCGCCATCACATTGTTACCTTTCAGTAGGTTCATCCGTTTTCTAAATTTAAATCTCGGCATTATTGGCTCACATTCAAGGGTCGGTAGGAGTCCCCACTAGCTGGAGGGCGTCCTACACTACGTTTACCAATACACTCAAAAACTCACTTACCCCGGCGGTAACTTTCTTTATTCTATACAAAATGAGATTCCGTAAATGTCTTAATTTCCTCTTGTGGACTTCAGGCTTAAAATCTCAAAAGGCCGTTATCCACTGATATAAATCTCTTAACACCGATTCGGGTCTTAACAGATCTACCGAGAGCCGCGTTAACTCTACAACTGCAATTAGCTTTAGTTGCCAAACACCCTAATCTTGCTAACTGAGCGTTCATAATTTAAACACGTAAATGGTGGCTTGGTTTTGGAAAAGGAATACAGCATTTGGAGAAAATTTGCTATTTAACTAAGAGATTTTTAGCAAGTTTCATAGTTGTTGAAATGATGTCAAAGTAAACAGCAGATCACTTACAAACACACGTTTCAGGGATTGATGGTCCCATGGCGTGGCCGATAAGATACTTGCTTTTCACGCCGCAGGTCGTGGGTTCGATCCCCACCCAAGTCAGAGATTTGTGTAATGAACACGTCTGTATGTCTTGAGTCTGGGTGTAATTATCTATATTTAACTATGTATTTACAAAAGAAAAGATGAAACGTTGTATATTACCAGTTATCTGGTTACCATAGTACAAGTTCTGATTAGTTTGGGATCAAATGGCCGTGTGTGTTAATGTCCCACTATATTATTATACCTACCTCACAATGGCCCATCGAGGCTGTTTAAATTTAATAATTCTTATATTTTAATTAGAACTACAATCTTTAATCAAATCTATTGCTACAGAATTTGGAGACTTTGTTAAGTAAGTAGTCTAATATTAATTTGAAATATAAATCAAACTAATTTAATATTTGAATGTGATTTAAAAATTGTAAATTAATTTTACATGAAATTAAGAGTCCAAAGGTCATTTACTTTTAATTGATTTGAAAATTTGTTATTTATGATCATTTCTTTAACTTTTACCTCCGACAAAAAGGGGGTGTAAAGTTTGACGTGTGTATGTGTTATTGTGTTTCTGTATGGAATTAAAAGGATATGGTTTTGATTGAGTGAACTCACACTAAGATAAGTGGTGGTAGGTATCGGCCGTGGTTAGTGACCACCCACCAGACAAAGTCGCACCGCCAAGCGGCCTTGCCGTGTTCCGGTACGATGTGTGATTACACCATGCAGAGAGGGTGGGCCGGAATTGTTGCTCTTTCATCGTTTCTAGCAAAATGTAAGCTACACAACCACCTCCTCACCGAAAATCATTCGTAATCACGAGTGAATATATCTATATGTTTAAAGGTACGTATGTATCTATATGATTTACATTGATGTTTTAGTAGATAAGAAAGTAAGTTTCTTTCATTTTAAGATTATTTTTTCTCATTTGTGATGATAACTTTTAAACGTTGAATTTTTAATGTCAGGTTCTAACGTTAGATTTCTTTGGAATACTCAAAAATTTTAGTCAACGAAAGAAGAAATTATTAACGTTCTATTCTTAAAACTAATTTACATTTTTGTGGACTAAAATAAATATTTTTCTGTCATTCGTATTATTTGGAAAGCTTTTAAAATTACTCGAAGTCTTCTAAGGTCAATTTCTCAAAGATAACAGATTAAATTTACCTATAAGTCATGTTTAGAAAACATTACACTTTTTATTTACTTAGAAAAAATAGTACAAGTACAAAAAATTTGGAAAAATCCCCTTTTATACAAAACATTTTAAAATATAAATGTGTCACACTTCTTTGTGTAAATTGTTTCAGCTCTGTTGCTCGATATCGTGTGACATGTGACATCCACCAACCCGCACTTGACCAGCGGGTGTGTATTAAGGTCTAAACTTAGTTGAGAGAAGATCCGTGCCCTGCAGTGAGGCAAAGAGGTTGAAGTGTGAAGAGAAACAAAAATATTAAAATACATTCCGTCCAGCAGCGGCAGCGCAGCCGGTACGGGCCTCGCCTTAGAAGAATGAGGTCGCGGGTTCAAATCCTGGTCGTGCCCACCTCTTTGTGTGCATTGTTTCATCTCCACTGCTCTATATCGGTGAAGGAAAACATCGTGAGGAAACCGGCATGTCTAAGAACTAATCATTCGAGGACATGTGACATCCACCAACCCGCCCTTGGCCAGCGTGTATGGATTAAGGCCTAAACTTTCTCAACTCAAAATATAGTTGAGGGAAGACCCATGCCCATCAGTGGAACTCTAAAAAGGGTTGAAATGATGAGTGACATTCCGTCCAAAAAATTATGGAGTCAGGCTCAAACAAACATAAAAAAATAAAAAAAAACATCCAATAAATAATCTCTTTTTTAAGTATGTACTTGGCTAAAAATTTAAGATAGTAAAAGTCAAATACCATCTGAATAGCTGGTATGTTAAATTATATCAGCTTAAAATATTGCACCTACACTAATCTTCATGCAAATCAGTGAAGGAAAACCAGTAAAAGGAATTACAAAACGCTGACTGAACATCATTTACCCTTCCACCGATAAATCTACTTAAGGAACGTAGTTATAAATTACAGTTATACATACCACATTTTAAACTACGACACAATTTAATAACGAAGACACGCATCGATAGTTTAACGGCAAAGATAATTGAATTGTTACTTCGCGGCGTGACACCGCGCTTTACGCTCTAACTTCACCTTCAGAACCTGATATTAGTAGTTTAAACAAGGATTTTCTATGGAAAACTGAGTGTTTAGTAGTTAAAATTACGATCAAATGTTGGAGAAGATAGGTGTAAAGGGTTGAAGATTTACTCGCTGCTTGCGTACGAGTTATGGTTTGAAACACGGCTAAAGTAATTTGTGGTGTTTTGGTTTAAATAATATTGTTTACTTAGCGTTCCGTTGCGTCTTGTTATTGTTTTTTAAATACAAATTTGTTCCCGAAATAAATATAATTCTGTATTACAAATAAGATTAGTCCAAGAAAATAATGACCTTAACTTTTACGTGGGTTTTATCTTTATCAACAAATTGAATGATTCTCTCAGAGTAGTTGGTGGGATGATTTTAGCATGGGCTAGAAATAATTAAACGAGAGAGTCGGGAAAGTGGTCCATGATACGCCTCATGGACTATAGCCCCATCTGTATCTTGCGCGCGCTTACGGACCGATGGGAGTCTCCGATGATGCAGTATATAGTAGTAATTTTCCACCATCATTGGGAAGTCAACCACACACATATTACAACAGGTAGGTCTGTTGTAATATGTATGTTGTGTCGTGTGATAATTATTTATTGTTATTATTATCACTTCTAAGACTAGTTTGTAAGCTTACAATTTGTATTGACACACGATCTATTCCAAGATTAGTCTGAAATAAATGATGTATTATTATTGTTTTATGTAAACAATATCAAATTTCAATAAAATAAGTGAATTTTTATTAATTTACTAGGTATGTGTAATACAGACCATAATACTTAATAACACCTTCACATGAACCTCTTTTTAGTGTTCCATTGGTGGGCACGGATCTTCCCTCAACTATCTTATGATTAGTGAGAGTAGGCCTTCCACACACGTTAACCAAGTGCGGATTGATGTCACATATCCTAGAATGATTTGTTCTTAGGCACGCCGGTTTCGATATCGATATTGAGCACCTATATCTTTTAACAATGAGCCGTAGAAGCATCTGCTACAAAGAAAAACAAAGAAACAATGCGAAATACATTTAATCCAAAACAAAAAAATAATTTGATATCTCCTACGAATCAAGCAAATTAAGTTTACATAAAAATCATATCACGCTCTAATTGTCGCCAAGAGATAGCTTCGGAGCTGTCCCCTAACACAATATTGACTCTGCTGGTCCCTTTACATCTAGTTTGTTGTTCAGAACAGATTAATGTTTGTGCTTGTCTGTTTGCACGGTTCTTCATAAAAATGCTCTGAACAGTGGCGAAATAGGGGAACCTTTAATAACATTCAGTGGATTTTACGATGTTATCTGTTGTAATCCTTCCTGCGGTTTACCTTGTTTTGTTCGTAATTTATTGGTATTTCTGTTGAATGTTTCGATAAGGTCGCAGCAGGTTGTTTGTGATGTGCTTTTATTTCGAATATAAGAAAATTTTATTTAATCTTTCTAGCATGCGTAACACTTATTTGCTTAAATTAAAAATTAAGTTAAATTATTATTTTATTAGTTAACTTTTCTTAATTTAAATTTGTGGGTTCTTCCCAATACTCTGCTATAAATAATTTGCAATAGCGTGTTTTGCAACTGAAAACCCATATTATTTTAAACTAGCGGACCCCGCAGACGTCGTCCTGCCCGGTAAAACAGTGCCATCTACCGGGTTCGAAAATGGATTACGACCGACTCTCAGACCTACCGAACATAGTTATAAGAATTCATAAAAACATGTCAACCCGTTTTGATTGACATATTTTTTTGCGTAAGAACCATCCTCGTACTTTAAGGAGTATGCTATAAAAAGAATTAGCGAAATCGGTTCAGCCGATCTCCAGTTATGCGCTTATCAACACATTTTGCGATTCATTTTTATATTATAGATTACGTGTCAAAGTCACCATCGGTAGATATTACCTCTACTTAACATGGTACTTAAAGATACACATACGAGCATAGGTATAGCTAAATAGAAACGTATTGCACTTATGTTTCAATTTCTATTTTATACCAAATATTAAAGTGATAGTACTTAAATGGCACTTTCAGCTACAATTTTCAAGCGCACTTTTTCCCTAATGTATTTGCAGAACCCGCTAACAATATTGGAAATACCAGGAAATCATGAGATTCGAAGATCCCAGAGCAAACACTCTGAGACATAGGAGCTGTAATCTCGGCGTCTCCGGATTTTAATTACTTATTGGAAACTTGTGGCCGCCGGCTGTATGGGATCGTCTCAGCGCTTTATTGCGAGATTTCGAAACTTGTCATTTTGATACTACTATTGTTTCTCGATCTAAACTCGGAAAGAGACACAACAATAAGAAATTTCCGTTACAAAATGTAGTTTTGCAAAAAATACATATTCTCTAAATACATAAACAACAAAACTGACTGACTGATGCACATATAAACGGACAGCCTAAACCGCTGGGTCTAGAGACTCCAAATTTGGCACATAGGTTCTGTATGAGTTCTTGGGGTGCATTAAGAACGGATTTTTCAAAATTTAGCCCATTAAGGAAGTTAAAGGGGCACGGGTAGAAGCTAGTAATTATAGGTATTTAATACTGCGTCAACTCTAACTGCTAACTATGAAAAATCGTGCAGAATCGCAGAGTTAGAATAGATGCACTATAAACGCCAATACCTACATCTTGGTCAAACGACAAGAGTTTAATACTCCAGTTTCATCTATGTTGGTATTTTTATTTCTATGGTAATTTATATCTTGTACTTTATGTATTTATACCGTGTAGCATAGTTTCAGTTTCAAGATGTGTACACTTTATGTACTGAGAAGCGGTGGCACAGCGGTACGGGCCTCGCCTTAGAAATATAAAGTCGTGTGTTTGATTCCCAATCGTGCCCACACATTTCACCGCTGCTAAAAATCGGTGAAAGAAAACATCGTTAGGAAGCCGGCATGTCTAATAACAAATCATTCGAAGACATTTGACATCCACCAACCCGCACTTGGCGAGCGTGTGTGGAATAAGGCCTAAATTCTCTCAACTCATAAGTTGAGAGAAAACCCGTGCCAAACGGTGGGACACTATAAAGGGTTGATGTCAAGTACACTTCCTTTGTAAGACACAATTTCCTAACCTTAGTACTAGTATTGTCACACGACAACACACTAGTATGTGTAGTGTGTAGTGTGTAGCCTCTCAATGCCAATGACTTCTTTCAATACACGCTTGCAAATATTAACATTAGGCGCTTTGATCTTAAGCAGACGACGCTCATTTTGTTACAAACGAGTGCTCTTAATTAAGTTCAAACAAGACGTGCTAATCGAAGCGAGTACGTGTCGCAGGTATTTGCAGAACTTCGCTAGGGAGACGGCTGTTTAGAATATAGCCTGTGTTTGCTGTAGGTATAAGATGCCGTTGATCTTTGAACTATCAATTAAAACAATTATTATAAAAATAAATGTAACGAATAAAATTATGAAATACTATCTCGAATATTAACTTTCTTCAGACACGTTTCCCGAAGAGATAGCCATTCCATAGAGCACCTTGTCGTGCGAGGAAAGGTGGTTGGCACAAGATCGCGCGCAGGAGGTTGCCCCTACGATGGTCCGACCAAATCAAGTCTGCTGAGGAAGGTCCCTTAAATTAGTGCAGTAGGATGTCATCAAGTAAGGAGAAATAATGAGAAGTCGTGAGGCGTATTGAATAATAAATAATTAAATTACATTAGCAAGCTGAAGTAGCAATGGACCGGCCATGTTTTCGATGGAACCGACAACCGTTGAGGTAAACTAACCCTTGAATGAATACCACGGATTGGCAAATAAAGCGTGGTGTCTTCAGTCTAAGTATTAGAGTAACAATCATTGTAGAGTTCCGTTCTCATTTAGGACTCCAAGCATCACACGACTGGGTAATATTGGTAGACGTGCAGTAAGTAAGTAATTTACCTGAGCACACGATATGTTTATTGATTAAACAATTTAATCATTAGACACTGCTACACGTAAAGATAATATTTGATAAACAAGTTACCTTATTTACTCAAAAGCGCAGACTATCGGTAAACAAGTAGCGTAGTTTCTAATTTAATTAAACGTTAGTCTTTAAGTACACATAATAACCACTTCAAAGACATCTTTGCATATTAATCACTGTTAATCAATATCAAAAAGCAGATAGAATAAATTAATTACTAATAAGAATCTATTACATTGACAAAAGGCTTTTAGCTATAAAGGCTTCAAACTTAAGATCAAATTACCTATACATTCTAACATCACAAAGATAATTATATTATACTACTATAACTAAAATTACTAAACTATGTTATGATATTGCTATGAATTAGGTACTTATAAGTACTTTAAAAAGTCCCATCAGTCAGTTAAATATAATAAATATTAAATCACAGAAAAAGTAGTAAATACATTTTTAGATATCGACTCGCTAACAGCCCACAGTTTCTAAATATTATCCTCTTTATATGATAAAAATTTTTGAACTGCGTGACTAATGTCGTTATTGAAAAATAACGAAATATAATAATGCCGATCTTCCTAAAAACTCGAAGTATAGCCATAAATATAATGATTACGTACTTCACAACAGAATAAACAGGGGTTGTAAACTTATATAGGTGTAACGGGCCGCCGGTAGCGTGGTCGGTAAGATATTTGATTTTCACGCCGCAGGTCGTGGATTTGATTCCCACCCAAGACAGATATTTATCGAAATGCTAGATTATTAACAATGGATTATTATAATAAACAACCCCTTACATTTTAAAGACGTAATTTATTAACACTCTGTATAACAATACAACAGCTGCTAAAGTTAAACCATACAAATAAGTATCAATAAGAGCTACTCAATCAGGTGCCACGGGCCACGATTCAGGTGAGGGTAGTCAACCGTCTGATTGCCAATTAGACAGCCTGGCCAGGTGTCTGCAACATTTCACAATACTCTTTGTCTAATGCAATGCTATCAACATTTGCCAAACACACACTCAACAAAACCCATCTGGGTTTCGTTTATTTTTATTTTTAAGGCTTTACCTTACAAAGAACTCAATTTATCGAGGATTAACAGAACGCTAGCTTGCAAGATTAGATTCCTATGTAATTTCTATTGTTAGAACAAAATACATTTTAATAACAATTTTTTTTCATTCAACTCATTAAATGTTCCCATAACCTTTGGCCTACGCCTGACAATAACAAAATACCTGTCTACGTGTTTATGTCCTGTTGCCGTATTAACGATTGTGATTCCGTTGGAAGAAAGGGATACGAATATGCCCATTGTTTAAATAACCGCATCCCTTTCTTTCAACACAATAATAATCGTTTTAAACAGTCATAATACGGCAGCAGGCCTGCACGATTTCCTTGTTCAAGAAATTGGGGCCCCGTAATACAAATGTACCCGTAAGTAAGTTTAATTTCTAATTAGGCTTCTGACGTTATTGAAAACCATAATTAACTGGCCATAAACTTTCGCGTTTCAATCAGTTTGCAGCAGCCGTGGTCACAAGCAATCCGATTACGTGAAGCTAAACAACTGGCGATTTTGTTAATCACCTGGTTATAATGATTTACAAAAAAATGTTAAATACTTTTCATAAGACCTAAACGAAAACAACACACGAAGTTTCATTCAAAATTAGGAAAACTCTAAGAATAGTTAAACGGATTTACTTAAGTTAGAATTTAAATAATATTGCAGTTTTAAGAATAAATTAAACTTCAATTTTAAATGTAAATAAGTTTGAAAATACCTGAATAATCTAGCGTTTATTAAATGAGCTTCAGCTTAGGTGTTCTCAAAGCCAAAATAATGAGAAAGGAGATTAATATATTGATTTTCAGAGAATAGAATTGACTTTACATTTAAAGGTAATCGACCTTTACCCGTATGAAATTAAGAGGTATGCACCTACTTTGTTCATAGTTAAAAAACAATCGGGGATTCTCTCCACAATATAAATATATCAATTAAGTATTATATAATCTGTGCTTACCACCTTTTTTGTCGAGGGTAAAAAAATAAATAATGGAAGACAGTGAGTTCCACTTATCAACGTACTACGCTCTTAATAGAATAATTGTTTCTATTTACGGCTACAAACACGTTTAAAGACAGAAGTCTGAGCGGTGGCAAATAAGTAGATAATGAAATCAAGAGTAAAAAGTAAATAAAAATAAAAAAACCATCGACCCATTCTTCCTACCAATTTTTGCATGTAAATAATGTACCAACATTTTGATATCAATTAAGCATTATTATGCCGGGTACCTTTATACATATGTGAGTTTCGAAAGCCCTTGTTCGATAAGATTTTGGGCAATTATCTTAATCGGATTACGTTCATTGGGTAGTGACGTCACTTAGCAACCACCGCTGAAGTAATCCCACTGTAGTTAATTGCCCCCTTTTAGGTAGTTACGTGTATTATTGTGACCCAGAAATAGGACTCGCGACCCGAATTTGATAGCAACAAAATGTTTAGGAGTACTTTGTTTAATTTTATTGGAATATTATTAATAGGTACCTACATATTTATTTATTTACAGGGGACCAAAAAACAGTTTATGTTACAGAAATACAGTAAAAAATATATGACCCACACCATTATCCACGGATTAGCAGGCAGAATGGGAAATACAAAATAGATCGCGTATAATTTTTTTTTAAGAATATATTATAGCCCGCTATACTCGTTGGCTAGTCTAATTTTCTAACTCCTTTTATCTTTCTGCTTTAATTCGTGCGGGATTCAAGACAGTTGAGGTGTCTCGGGATTTGACCTGGTCAAACCCCGTGTATCCTCAGTCATGCCGCTTTCGACCTTGGCTAATAGATGTACCAGAGATGGAATAGATCTTAAAAAAAATTCGCTAGCCAGCTGTAGGTTTCAAGTCTCATGTCGTCGAAGCAAAACATGCATAATCTCATGAAAATTGAATTTCAGATTCTTTTGATATGTCGTTGACTGTCATAGCTTAGATGAAAGCCTTGTTTTCAATATGCTCAGTAATCCTGTCATCAGAATATTGGAATATATTTGTTATTATTCTCAAGAGTGTAGGTAATTTTTTTTATAGTTACATAGAGAATTACTCTTACTAAAGTAATTTTCACGTGATATAAAAATATCATTAAGCCTAATACCGTTAACCTCGAATATTTGAGGCTAAACAAAGATTCTAAATATTTAGGAAGCTACATATTTATATACTATTGCACCACAATGTATTTGCGTTTTCTGAGATAATTTAAAAACTGAATAGAATTGGGAATGCACAACTCTTCCATAAAAAAATAGTTTTTTTTTGCAGGCTATGTTTAAGCGCCATACATAATAGTAAATCTCCAACTTCAAGCTGTTATTTATTACCTAACTAGCGCCACGTAATTGCACTTAGAATTTTTGGAGGGCTTAATAAACACTATAAACCTAAACTTTATTTATGAATAGTGTACATAAAACTTAAATAAAAATTCACAACAATCCTCCAATCCAGAAAAGATAACATCACAAACGATATCTTTTCTGTATTTGCTGATAGGTTGACATACTCACTGAGCTGTATAAAAGTGAACCCGCGTGTAACTTTGACCCAGGGGGCAATAAGACCTCTAATATTATGACCTCCGTACATCGAATACCTCAAACGCAACAGATGAAGCCATATCGGTAAAATGACAAAACCCTCAGCACAGAATTAGATACAGTTCATTGGTTTCTCAAGAGGTGATGGAACTGATTGGCCTGCTTAACAATACACCCTATACACGAACAGGATTATAACTTTACCGACATTCCGAAATCGACTCTATGCCTGAATATTTAAACTCAGAATTGATTGATACATTGAAATGGTGTTTGAGCTACTCACAAAAGAATCAATGCATCTGCTTAGTCGGATTTTATGTTTCATTGATTGGCATTGTTCGGGCAATGGTGCCCCTCAATGTATATCGGAAGATGTTTGATAATAAAGACACAATTATTTGATAAGGTTTTTTTGAGAGGGCTTCTTTTGCAGAAGTTTACAAGTGTACTTCAAATGACTCACTGTGAGTGGCTTTCTATTTATTTAACAATTTGAATTTACTTGACTGCCTTTAGTGCCTTATCATTTTTCAGTTTGTGTCTGGATATAATTTATGTATAATATTTACCAAAAATTTGTGTTTAAGTATTTAGTTTATTAGCTCCAATTACCACAAGCAAATAACATAAGCAAATATCATTGCGTAATATGGGAATAAATGGCCCAATAAAGGCCCTCCAGGATAGTTGGTAGGCCATATGGAAAAATAGGGACTAGATAACGCTCTGTGTATGTACGAAAATAATATTACTATAGTTTCAACATTAGGTATATTATTTTTGGTTTAAACTGAAAGTTGTGTTCACAATTTAAGTAAGAAAGGAGACAAGCATAATATTATTGAAGTTTTCTTTAGTATTTTATGATAGTAACTAACTAAAGTTACTATGTCAATAATTGCTACTACTAACCTAATAACATTCTGAATCTGTTAGAAACATTAAATTAAGGGCTATAAAACTGTGGCATAAAGAAACAACTTGCATAAAACTGTACCATAAAACCAAAAGAGCTTAGCTTACGCACATTTGGGGACAAATTAATAGAACCAACACAATGGATACATCTTACATCAAACACGGTCTTTGGAGAGAATGGTGTGGAAAATAATAATAACCATGACGTGTATTTAATAGACGAAATGCACAATACTTTTATTACATAACCTTGTAAGGGGAATGTAATTGTATCCCTTTATGAAAGTAGTTAATAACAGAGGTTGAAATGAAAAAGGTTAACGGATTTTGTTATGATATTTTTGTTACTTACAATGACATTACGATGATGTTGTCATGGTCCCAGGGGCATTAAGATTTAGTCCAAAGCTAATAATATCTATGTAGATACATTGCCCAAGCACAATCCCAAACATCGAGCTGTAACTAAGATTCTCTACGTATATTTGAAAAGTCTTATTGCTCAATTATTATCATTCACTTCAACCCTTTTTAGTGTCCCACTGCTGGGCACGGGTCTTCTCTCGACTATTTAATGAGTTGAGAGAGATTAGGCCTTAATCTACACACGCTGGGCAAGTGCGGGTTGGTGGATGTCACATGTCCTCGAATGATTAGTTCTTAGACATGCCGGTTTCCTCTTACTGTTTTTCTTCACCGATATTGAGCAGCGGAGATGAAACAATTCACACAAATATGTGTGGGCAAGACCAGGATTCGAACCCGCGACCTTATTTTTCTAAGCCGAGGCCCGTGCCACTGCGCCACCGCTACTCTATATCGTGCTGATTATTATCATTATTGCCATGTTATTAATAATTTAAACAAAACAATGAATGTTGAAGCCCTAGCCAAAGTTACTTATCGAAGCGAAAAGGAAACATTGAAAAGAACAAAATGTATGGGATTGACCTCACCTTCGAAAAATCTCGTGACAATCTTATATCAATTCCATATAATTTGTTCCTTTCGCTATGTGATTGTGACTAGGAGTCAATTTTTTTTAATGCTGGTGTTTTAATGGAGAACATTGCACTCACACCTGTATTGCCACAAGGGAAACAGAGATAAATATCACTCATATTATGCAAGCTAGGCCAGTTAGGCATTCACATCTTCCAGCTGCTACTAAGATTTTTTTAAGAAAATTGGAACCGTATTTTTGCTCGAACCGGGATTCGAACTCGAGAACGCGGTTATTATGCAAACGCACTAACCACTAGACCAACGAAGTGATGAGAATACCATAAGTAGGTAATAAATAACTCTATGAAATAAGAAATATCTCCATAGCTTCGATTTTCGAATAAAAAGACATCAAAACTAATCTATTCGTTTGAGCGTTAAGGGGAAATTTGTACACAGATACGCGCATTAAACTTATAACACCCATATTTTTGTTAAATGATGGGTATATGGCGAAAAAGGAAGCGATACACTTTAGAAAAAAATATTTATTAAGAATGCTAGCACAGTTAGAATGGATAGTAGTATGTTACTGCCGAAGCAATTACAGTAACAATGGATGGAAAAGTACAACCAGCAAAAGTCATGTATATCCATAGGCAAAGAGAAACCACAGAAAAAAAAAATACAGACACAATGTTTGACAAGACATTTGATATGTCAGTAGTCAATGCCACTGTCTAAAAAGAACAATACGTTTTGCATTGTTTAGTTTAATACTAATAAATTATACAATTTCTCACAGTTAAAATTAGTATTTTGTAAACACTTTTTTTTTCGTGACGATGTTTTATTACAGACCATCGCAAGACGAAAACTTTCAGATTGTATAAAATAGTTAACTAGGATGTAAAATAATTCTATACTCAAATTCAATTAAAGGCCTAGAGAGGTTGGTACCTAATTGCATGAACGCTGCAGCCGTGCCCAGTACTGTGTATGGACGGCGTTGGAATTAATTGTGTACAAAGTTACCTTTCTACCACCAGAGGCAATAATAATTACGCCAATAAGCTTGCCTGTTAGATGCCGGCCTCTAATGGATACCTTGTGTTCCTTTTTGGAGGTTATTAAGTTTCAGGTTTGGTTATTAATTTGTGTTATACAGAATAATGTTACTTAAACAAGTACCTACATAAAATTAATATGTATCTTTTTACTTATAAAGTAAAATAATCAGAAATTTTAGCCATTTTGACGAGCCGGTGGCGTGGTCGGTAAGATACTTGCTTTTCACGCCGCAGGTCGTGAATTTGATTCCCATTCAAGTCCGACATTTATGTGATGAACATAAACATATGTTTGTCTTGAGTCTGGGTGTAATTAAATAGATTGAAGTATGTATTTACAAAACAAAAGTATTATATGTAGTATATTATCAGTTATCTGGTTTTAATAGTAGAAGCTATGCTTAGTTTGGGATCAGATGGCCGTGTGTGTTAATGTACTACGAAATTATCACTATTATTTACTAGTTTTGCGGCTTTGGCCGCGTTGTATTAGAACAAAAAGTTACCTATCTCTATGCTAAATTTCATCCATACATTAAGTAGGTACCAGTGACGAAGAGTCTACATAACACGCTTTCCCCAGGCTTCCCTTTATGAAATGGTCCATATATCGTACTAAATTAAATATTATGTAACGCCAAAAAGTTTTAAATAGCGTCAAAAATGCAGTACATACTTCTTAGTAACTTTGAAAAGTCGGCGAAGGTGACCAAGAAATACTTGTTATTTAATTTTCTCCGGCTTCCCTTTTTCAAATTTCCACCTTTCGCCACTGG